>OY998164.1:77730776-79110776 GCA_963921995.1 Oxystoma pomonae
TCATCGTCATAGATCGAAGCCTACTATTTGGCACCGGTCCGGAATACAATGGCCGCCTCTGTTTGACACTGTTGACAGTTATTGCATAGCTTATCTGTCAAGATGGCCGACAACCTGGCCTAAGATCACCGAAGCAGGAGGCGATGAAGGGCCGTTCATTGAGGAGGTATTGCACCGATAAAGAAGAGCTCTTTATCGAGCCTTTTAGCTCGAGTATTTGACAGCCCGCGGATCTTCAGCCAATCAGAGCTCAGAAAAGGAGCATCGCATAGTTTTTTGACCAATCCGAAGGCGACATTGGGCTGCCTCTTCGAGAAATGAGGGAAAGAAATCACTTTCCACAAGAAATGTCGTAGGTAAAGTCGCGAAGTTTTCCCTTTTTATTTTTTTACTTTTGGAAGGATTCCAAAATTAATGTAAAATTTTGTTATAATACACTGTTTTGTCTGCGAGACAACAAGGCCGATCCTTTGCTGTTTTCTTCAGTGTTATTTTAAATTCTTTAACGTCGAGTGACGGATTCGAACATGGCGATTATCACCTGCCACATGGGCTGAGTCAGCAATTTGGTGACCAAGGTAAATATCTTTGCAAATAATTATGTAATTTTCTTTGAACTTTTCATCTTTCTCTTTAAATTGAAAATAAATTTCCTTGTCGTAGAACGAACAGCACGTAGAAATCATCGTCGAATAACCCGGAATGCCAGCCCGAATGTTACCCTCATGAACGAGGTAAATAGCCACCCAATTTTGTCTAGTTTTTGCCCTTGCTAAATTGTACTTTTTTTTAATGTATTTTATTTGAGATTCTTGTAACTTTTCTTGCCCCCTTTGAGGTCTTGTATTTTAGCCAAAGGGGTGCTGCATAGGTAAGTTTAATTGCCCTTGTGAGCAATAAGGTCTGCTGTGGAACAAAATCAGATTTTGCCCCAGTTAGTTTAGTCAAGATATCTAATTTTAATTACTTATGTAGCTATTATGAATGAATAGAAAGTGCTCTTTCTGTATCCTATAAGAGTGCCTTTTCATTTAGGGTCTTCATACCGGGATTCTCCCTTGCCCCCATCTTCCACGACCAACTACGTGTGAACAAGGACGTAGGAAAGAGAGTATTAGATTATGGAGATGGCTTCTGGCAAATGGGGTGACCAACTTGTCCCTGAGTCCACAGATAAGTCGAGCCAGCACACTAACCATTTTAAATGTTACCTACCAACTACGGATTATGTTTTTAACCATGTGAAACTCAAATTTATATTACAATTGTAACTTTTTTTTCTCTCCAAAAAATCCTCCCCTCCAAAAATCTCAAAATTTTCTCTTTTTATGAATACTTAAATATCAATCATTTGATATTTACTTTACTCAAGACTTACGGAAGGGCACCAATTTAAATATTTAAAGCTCTACTTTTATTATAAAACTGTGATAAATGCATATAGACATATAACACACTAACACTAACCTATTCCTAATCCTAATTTTTGCCTGTTATTTATACAACACATTGTTTACTGGTGTTTATTATACAACTTTATTATTTCAAAATGTTTCTTTGCTTTTGTGACACCAGCAATATTAAACAGGGGATTGAGGGGCCAAGGGACTGATGCTGATTTCAGCAATCATGAATCATAAGAGCATCAAATTTGTCTTATTTTGAACCCTGGGCGCACAACATGTTCAAAACTGGCTCGGTTACTGATAAAAGTACGAATGTAACAAAAGCACCAAAACTTGGAAAAATTTCATGAAAATGGGGAGCAGCCGAAATTTTTATTTAATAGGAACCAAGAAAATTTTTCCGTTAATGACAAATCTCCGAAAGCAAAGGCTTTACATGCCGTTGAAAAAATTTACTCGTTTCGAGGTTTCAAAGGCATCCGCGACTTATTTAAGAAATGTTTCCAGATAGTGAAATAGCACGAAATATGTCACTGGGTTGTACAAAAACAAATTATATTGTTTACTCTTTATTATTTGACAAAACCACAACTTCACAGCTCAAAAAACAGTTGGATATGTATATTCAGTTTTGGGATTCTGTAAATGACGTAATGATACCAGCGGCAGCGGTCTATATTAGATCTCTACTTATGGGCTATTGCAGTTCCGAACATATTGAAGAAGTAGCTTTTGATTTTATAAAGAATATGGATCCAAAACTGCTAATTCATATAAGCGTGGATGGGCCGAATGTTGACCTAAAGTTTTTTAAAATATTCATGGTTGCCTTGCAGGAAGAATTTGGCACGGGAAAGAAAATGTCCTTAAATTTTTCCAAACTCTCCTAAATTTTTTGGTTTTTGTCCTAAAAATCCTTAAAAAAATTGACAAAAAGGTTTTAGTCACCCTGAAAATAACAAGATATATAAAAATAGTGAAAGATACGTGAAAGTCCAAAAAACTATCAAAAAATTAAAAATGTAGGCAGGTAAAGATACTAGGAACAGATATAGTGTTGTTTATCAGAAAAAAAATAATTGAAAAAAAATAAAAATATGACAAGCCATCTTTCTTTGAAAAAAAAAATTATAAAATTCAAATTACCTTATTTTTACCTTCTATGCGTCACATTTTAAGAATATGCACTCTAAAGCTTATACCAAGATAAAATAAAGGATTTAAAAAAAAATTGCAAAAAAGGTGAAATATTTTGTGTAGATCACACTTAGCACTCAAAAATCTGCAACCCAAAATTCTCGTAGCTTAGTAGAATGTTCTCCAAGCCCACTTTAAATTATAGATGACAAAGTTTTTGGAAAAAATTTTAGGTAAAATGTTGACTTTTAAATTTTGAAGATATACAAACTAACTAGAAAAAAGTCCAAAAGAAAAGATAAAGAAAGGAAAAATTATTCTTAAAATAACAAATAAAGACTGTAAACATGTAAGACTAGCTGTTTAGTCTTATTTAGCTACTGGTTAATTTAGGCACAGAATTTCACTAATCCCAGAGCTTTTAAAATAATTTTTACCCATCATTGACCCAATTAGTAACTGTCTGAAATGGGTTTTAAGTCCAGAACAGCTACCACCAAATAAAATGTTTTATGATTAGAGAGAAAAAAGTTTAAGAAATAAGAAACAAGAAAAACGTAAGAAATTCGGAAATATAACTTTCAGGTTCTGACAAATCATCAAAATCTAGTTCTTGCGTGATGTCAGGTTTAATGTCACATACATGATAATTACCCAGGTCTCTACCATTCCTATCTTTTAAATCATCAATCATTCGACAACTTTCTAACAATAACACAAGGTACATATTTAGGTGACAATTTAGCAACAAAGTTATTCCCAGCGTTAGAAAGGATATAGTTTTTTTTCCGCACATAATCACCTATGCAGTATCTTCTACGCAAGTCATAACGTTGTTTGCTCTTTTTGTAGGCATTATACAATTTTTTACGAACATCCTAATAAATCTGTGGAAGTTATTACACAGTTTCTTACATGAAATTTCAAATTTGTTAATTGCATTTGTCGAAATTAAGCCATAAAAACCTCCATCAACAGGAATGTTACGAGTAAAATTTAAAAATAATGGAGAAAATTCTGTAATATCATGTTTTGCAAGACGAATTGCCTGTTATTGTCTTATAGCAGTTACAATACTTCTATTCACCCTCTCAGTATGATTTATTTGAGGATGATATATAGCATTATAGAAGATCTTTTTTATAAAAACACTTCCGTTATCATAGCAAAATATTTGGTGAACACCAAAAATAAGAAAAACATTATTTTCGATAAATTTAATGATAGCTTGAGATGTAGCCTTAGCAAGAGGCTGAACAAGTGTATATTTCGTACACCAATTTACTACGACAAGAAGATATTGATAACCGCCTTTACTGCGGGGATAAGAGATCATTTGGAAAGGAAAATTGATGTTCCTATACTCACCCATAAGACCAGCTTATGGTAAACTACTAGGTTTGCAAGGCGCACACACAGTACATTTTTCAATAAACTTATGAACACTGTGACGCATATTAGGCCAGTAATAAAGTTCAGAAATTCTTGATAAGGTTTTCGAAATTCCAAAATGTGCTGAAGTAGGTTCATCGTGAAGCTTTTTTATTAGTTCTTTTCTGTGAGCTTTTGGAAATACAATTTTCCAATCTGTGATGTTGCCATCAAAATTGTACTTAAAAAAGATATGTTTATACAAAATATTATTTTTAACCTTAAAACCTGGATATTTATCTAGATCTTTTTCTACATTTTTTATTATGTCTTTGTACCATGTATCAAGAGTGAGAGAAGTTAAATTTAATACAGCTACAACTTCAATACTTGGAGATAGAGCATCAACAACAGTATTACAGGAGCCTTTTCTGTCAGAAGAGTATTGAGTTAATGTGATGATCCATCTTGCAATACGAGGGCTAGGATTTTTCGTGCTAAATAAACACAGAAGAGAACTATGGTCTATATGAACTGTAACATGTGTACCTTCAATATAGCAACGGAATTTTTCTATGTTAAACGAAATACCCATCAACTATATTTCAGTTATTGTATATACGACCGCAGTATCTGATGCATCGCACATTAAAATAAAAGGTTTTGTATGATCAGGGCTAGCAAGCACAAGAACAGTTGTGAGAGACAATTTTATATCTTCGACAGATTTTTCGATCTCTGGAGTCCACTGTGTAGGCTGACCTTCTTCTCTACCTTTCAGCAAGTCTGTAATTGGACTTCTTAAAGTGGAAGAATTATTTAAAAAACGCGTATAATATGTAATATCCAATTAAACGTCTAATTTGAGTGGTACTTTTAGGACGAGGGTAATCTAAAATGACAGATACCTTATCTTCGTCTGTTTGAAGCCCAGATTGATCTACAACATACTCTAAGAATTTTAGAGATGGTCTAAGAAATTGATTTTTTTTTACGTTTTATAGTTAAGTTGACCTCCTTAAGACGATAAAAAAGCTTTTCTAATAACTCAAAATGAAAAAAATGAAATTATACAAATAATATCATAAATATTACAAAAAAACATAGGTCTCCAATGCAGGGCCAATCACCATATTTAAACCAAAAGGCTGTTTTTTGTTTGGATTCTTCATACAAAGGTATTTGATAGAGAGCTTGTTTCAAATCGATAGAAGTAAGATATCGAGCATCACGAAATTTAAAGTTTCACAAAGTTTGTTAAGACCACGCCCATAAAAAACCACCGTGTGTGTGGGAACCATCTGACTTTTTTACGAGCCATACTGGTGAACCAACGAGAATTTGATGGTTCCATAATGTCTAATGCCAACATTTTATCTACTTCTTCATTCAAAACTTGCATAGCATGATATAAGGGATACTGTCTCTGTTTGACAGGTTTTGATGTCCCAGTGTCCCAGTGTCAAATAAATGAGTGCGACCTATTTTATCTTCAGGTGCAATAGATTTAAACAAATTTATAATACTAGAAAGCTCATTTTTTTCTTGTGAGACAACTTTGCAAAGTATTTTTTACACAAGCCGATAAAATATTTGATTTATGTGAAGAGTTATGAAAATCTACTTTAAAACCAATTTTTTTGGAAAAATCAATGCCCAATATCAATGTGTGCTTAAGGGAAGGTATAACTAAAAGTTTAATTGGACAGGTGATATTATCCACAGTAACAGGTATCCAAACATAACCTAAAACACTTTGTTGCTGTCCATCAGCCGTGGAAACGTGGAAAGAGATATCAGCGGACAAAGATAAATTTAGAGATTTTAAAATATGCAGGGTTTCATGACCTAATATAGAAGAGCAACTACCGGTGTCTACTAAAGAAAGAAGTTTAGAGTTATAGATACTAATATTAAGATATGGTCTATCATCAAATTCTTTTTTAATAAATAAAGTATTGATACTCAGATTATTTGTGGCTGTAAAGAAGACAAGTTATGAGATATGTAAGATGAGTGTTGAGATTCAGATAAGTTTTGTTAGTAAGAATTAAATGATAGGGATTGTGTTAAATTTTCATGACAAAAGTTTGAGTTCTTTTGCGAGTTACTATTCAAGTTAAAAGATGTTGATTTGACAAAACTGTGAGAATCTGAGTTTTTATTTATTTTGTTGGCTGTTTTGTGGTCTTTTGCCTTTTGAATGATTTTGAGTATTTTTGACCTCGATAGTGACTCTCAACAGCATTGATTTGATTTATGCTGCTGGGACCTCCCACGTTTTTTGACTTGCAGGTTGGGCAGGTGGTTTAACAAAGTTTTTTAAACCACATACATAGCAAAATAAAGTTTTTTGTTCTCTAGAGACTCGATATGTGTGACCTTTTTTGAGACAATTCCAACAAATTGCTAATTTATTGTCATAAGTAATAGAATTGACATTTCCAGAAAACGAAGGCCTATTGACTCGATATGTATGACTTTTTTTTAGACAATTCCAAAAAGTTGATAATTTGTTGTCATAGGAAATAGAATTGATATTTCCAGAAAACGAAAGCCCATTTAAGTCAGGTTCCATTCTATTTCTATAAAAACATTACGCTTTTAAGTTACTTGTGAAGAATCCTCCATTTTTTTACAAAGTTTTGTCAGTTCATCAATACTTGAAATGTCTTGCAATGCCAAGACCCTAACATAATAATAATTTTTTCGAATAAACCTTTTTCATGGTTTTTAAGCAGATATGTTTAGCTTAGCTTATAAACTAAATCATCCCAATTAACAAAACGACCTTTTTTGTGGTTATTGTGCCACCATGTCCAGGCTTGTTCATCAAAAGATCACTGGCAGAAAAAAAAGTTCATTAAAAGAACAGTTGCGTGACACCCTTAAAGTTTCAACTTTTTCTAAGAATGCCATTAAAGATCCCTGTCCAGTAAATTTTTGAAGGTCCCATTTGTACACGGGAACAGAATTTTTAAAAGGATTAGGTGGAACAATACCAGCTGATTGAACATTAGGTCTGGAAGTAGCAGGAGATACTTTACTATCGAGGGAACCTTCTAAAGTTAAACATCTAACATAAAGATCCTGTTTTACATTATTTTGATTATCAGTCACAAAAATCATTCTCTAAATTCTACTAGAAACATGCCAAAGACGGGTTACCAATTCCCTATATTTAAGCGAGGCTTTTGTTCCTGTAAAAGCATCGATTTTTGCTTTTAGACTATCTAAAGTTATCTTTATATAATCTTAAAATTAAATTTGTCAAGTTTCTCATTTTATTGTTAATTTTTTTTTTATTTTCCACCGGATAATTAAAAACAAGCACAAACTACGTCGTATTATTATGACATTGATATAATAAACCGCCCGATTAACAAAATTACTCTCGAATTTCTGCGGATTTTCCTCACTATCTTTGTCTGATGCGCGCCAATATAACGAAACCGAAAATCTTAAAGTTATTTGGGTTAAAACAAATCACTTCGTGGTGAGTGTGTTCCAGACTTATCATTTAGACAAAATTTTGATGTATGCTATCGCTCAATAAATTGAAATAAATAAGAGAATAAGAATATTACATTTTCGCACCATCAACGACACTAATCGTAGGTAGGGGTATTCTCTATCTACACAAAAATTTAAAATTTGTTTGATTTGGCACCCTGAGCATCCCAGGGTCGCCTCTGTCTCTCTTTTATTAACTTAAAAAACGCAGAAATTGATTGTTGAACTCACTATGAACGTTTCATAAATAAAGTAATCTGCTGTCTCTTAGTTTCTCTGTCTACACTTAGATTGCGTCTCAAGTCTCGTTTGAATGATTATTTTAATATTTATTTTTGTGCTTATTTTTAAAAGAGAATAATAAATAATTGATGTTAATAACACAGAGTTACGTAAAACGTTAGATTTATCGTAACAACACACGGGGAAGAAATAAGTTGCTTTTAGCAATGCATCATCATAAATTTTTTAGAAAATTACCTTTTTATTCTGGCAGTTTTCTTTTTAACCTTCTACCAATAACAGTAAGAAACTCTCCTACTTTGATTAGCTTCAAATCAAAAGTGAAGGAGTTACTGTTAAAAAATTATTTTTATTCCATATCTGAGGCTGAAGGCTTTCTTAGTTCTACATTATAATTTTACTAATCTACGCTCTTATGTTCGTATATTTTAAATATGAATGTATGTAAATTTTAATGTTTTCTGGTTTCATAGTGTCTTTTATATAAGATGTTCTCTTTCATATTTCAAATCAGAGTATTGTCAGTTTTTATCTATTTAATTTGATCTATTTTATTGTTTTAAAATGTATTTTACTAAAATGTTGTCTGTTGACTCACATATATTATTAGCTTGCTATCCTTTATTATTATTATTTAAATGTCAAGTATAATGTACAAGACCATTTTTGTTCATTTTTAAATTTCAGATTTTGGACGTTGTCTATGCTATTTTTTTGTTTAGGTTTGTTAAGACAACAAAGATTATTATTATTATTAAAAACGCAAATTTAAAAAAAAAAAAAAAAAAAGTTTAGCCGAAAGTTGTAAACACTATTTTTTTGACCTTTATCAAGAAATACTAAAAAAAAAACAAAATAAAACTGGAACACAACATCCACCAAGAGTTTGCCATTTTTATACTATAAGTAAAGACGACCGAGAAGGATACAAAAATGGCCTCTATGCCTTTAATTTGTGGTGTTTGTGTGTTTGGTATTTTGTCGTATTTTTAAAAAGATTTTTTTATTATTTTACGCTATTTTTCTTAAACTTTGGGTCAAAAAAGGATTGGGATATTTATTTCCATCGGTAACCAAAAAAGCTCTGACAGTTAACTGAAATCGTATTTTTTGTGAAGGTATAAAAAAAACTTCTCTGTACAGGGTGTCCCATTTTCACTGAAAAAATGTTACTTTTCGACATACAAAACAAAGTATTTCGAAACAAAAATAGCAACATATAACAAAAAAAGGTTTAAAAAAGGTAGGCATTTGATTTTCTCCGCCATCTTAGATTTAAATATGGCGGCAAAGCGAATGTTTTTTTTCGAAAGGCTTATTTGTCTTATTAATACAGTTTTTTTTTAATTGAAATTAGTAAAGTTAGAGCAAAAACAATTTGTCCGGTTTTTTTCGGTTCATCCGGTATATTTCTAAAATATATCTTGGTTGTCCAGGTCTACTAGTAGTTAAATATAAATGGTCCCAAGAAAAAAAATTAAGTGGGACAGGACCGTACCAGAAAAAAAAAATGCACTGAAGATGATTTTTTTCGGGATCGAAACTTTTAAATAAAAAAATATATATTTTATTATCAAACAAACTTGGTCCGTATTTAACATTTTGACCCTGATGATGGTATCTACGAAACGACACGTCGGATTAAAATTTAAAAAGACCATTGTTTTTTTTCTGAAAAGGTTGCTACAGACATGTTTTTACAGAATCAATTATCTCTTAAATTAAAGGAGATATTATCAATTGTTAATTCCGACCATTTTTCAATTTTCAAGTGACAGAATAAATCTGTTAATACAATTTTTTTATACTCAAAAAATAAGACAGTAATGCGAAAACTGCATGTCTCTATCTTCAATAACAACGGAGTTTCTCATTGAATTCCATCGAAAATGGGACAGCCTGTACACTCGGACCAAACTGTCTTACATAAGAGCAAGTAATTATTTTTAAACATACTATATTGTCTCATGTCTGAATTCAATTAATCACTTGTCAATCAAAGTTGTCAGTTATGCTATTCTTAAAATGTGTTAAGGAAACTCTCCTTGCAAGTCAAAACTGTAGGCAATGTACCGAGCACTTTTGGAGGTATTAAGGTAGTTTCAGGAGAGATAGAAAAAACTGACCCTCACTTGCGAGAATTTTAAAGCTGAAAACCTCATCTTGCTACATCAAGCCATTTTCGAACTACAGTGGTCTTTTGAAAAGTCTACATTTCTATTTGGTGTTCTAGGTTTTTAACTCTAACCTGACTGTCGGCTCATTCCCTAAGAAAAATACCAACTTTGTGTTATATCTCAAAAACAAAAAGTGACAGATAAATTCCAGTTTGACAGTGGAATTTTATTATAAAAAAAATCAAAAACAAATCAATTTAGACCTAACATAAATTTTCACAAATTAAAAAGTTTTAGACCATTTTTCTAAATGCAGACTATTCAAAAAGCCCCCCTAGCTCGCAAATGGCAGAGCGTCAAGATGCGCCGAAATGACCAACTGACACAAGATTTGCTACAGTTTTACTAGATAGACCAGAGATACTTCGTTAAAAGTTTTATTACAAATCTCTTGTTATTTTTAGTACCAGTGGCGTACAAATATACTAGTTTGACAGCCCTTTGGACATATGTCAATAAAAACTAATATTTTTGCATTAAAAATAAGTTGAAATAAAAAAAAAATTTTGCTGGAGTGAAAAAATATTCATTATGTTAGAGCCAGTGACCTCCAAACTTAGAAATATTTTTTTTATTATTTTCTCACTACTTTTTATTTAAAAATATTTCTGATTAACAAAGTTTTAACAGATGTCTGCACAATTGGTCTTTTTAGATTCAAATATTATCTAACTTTAAAAATTTGTATGGTTGAGTCACAAATTATTCGTACCAGCGGCATAGAAATTTATGGAAATATTTGAGTAACTTCATGTATAGTCCGGTCACCTTATTTCTCGCCGACGCTGAGAGTTTGTGACAAAACCTAGAACCTTTTATTTGCTTACTAAACGTTGTTGGCAATCAAAAAAGCAGAGCCAGATCTTAACATTTTTTGTTTTTTTTTTATTTAGGATGTCATATATGACAACCCAACGAACAATTTTCTGACCAATGACCACATACTTCACCTAAAAGGACGTTAATTTGGGTGTATAAATAAGTGATCTTCAGACGGTCTTACATATTACGACAAAATTCCGTTGCTTTAATGTTAGATAATACCGCAGTAACATTGTTATCGTTTACCCAACGTTTAGCCGACCTGTCACGCGTTGGTGCATTTTCTAGTAAACCAGTGACGTCGTGTGGATGTTTTTATGAGACTCTAGTTATGTTCTGCCGACGTATCAACGTCTAAACAACTTTTTCCGGCCGGAGTTTTGACAAACTTAAGTGCTTCCTTGTCTGCCACACTTATGTACGGCTCATGATGACATTATCCTACAAGTATATGGGCGAAAGATAAGACTGGTGCTCTTTAAACACTAATATCTGATCCACAGCTTCACTTCTTGCCGCTCACTAAAAATATTTTTTGCTTTTGCTTCCAAGAAGTAGGATCTTTGAAGTTTCCTGCCATATTTGAAAAAACTTAATTTTATTTCACAGTTCACCGACCATTTATTTAGAAAAATCGAATAAAAAGTAAGGTTATGGGGACTGTCAACTGTCATCGGCGGAATTGTTGGAGCGTTTTCCAGTCGCATGTTGGGTTGATAGTATCCAACGGTCGTTGCAAGTGGTTCATTTGGGAATGTTTGACGACTGTATTTTTTGGGATTCTCATAATATTCGCCATTTTTGATGCCGTCATTTATGTTCGAAGTGACCGCCATTGTTTATATTTACTAAACACGGCAAAAAAATACTACAAACACCATTGAATGGCATTTTGGAGACGTTTTATGTTCCGGGCGAGATAGGTATTTGATCCTAAAAAGAGGGCTTTAGTAGCATCCATTTTTTTTACATTAAAAAAAAGCAATATTTTTCGTTTAAACACAAACAAATCAAGGGCGCGCGTGTTTTTTCATTCCTTTTCTACGCATATTTTTCAGTAAACCGAATTGCGTTTTTAAATTTTGCTCCCATAGTGGCCATATAAATACTATTTAATAAACGGTAATTATCAAATTAAAATTTTTGGTTTGCCAATTTCTAAAGTGTCAAAAAATAAATAACAAAGAGGGCGCTAGTGTAGTTATTTTGGGTCGTATTTTACGACGTAACAAGAATAATTACTATTCCGACTCCAGTCACGGCACAACGACGTAAGGACTCAAAAATCATCCACCATTTTGGTGTAAATCCGGGTTGGCATGTTGGCTAAAACGACGTCGCATCATAACGTCGGGTCGCATTTAACAACGTCGGTACGCCGTTAAATTGCTGCTTGGAAAAAAGTTTTAAGGATACAGAAAACCTTATGAGGATATGGAAGTTTGTATATAGGTAGTTAAGAATACTTATGGATGCAAAATTTTTTGATGATTTCTGTGTCTCCCAAAGAAACAGAAGGGTTAAAAAAAATGGGGTTAAGCCTAGGCAACAGGACCAACAACAAGCTATTGGCAACTACACCGAAAAAAAATAGTTGGTTGGCTTATTTTCGAATTACACTGTTTACATTGGAACGTAAATAAAATTAAGAATAATTTAAAAGGTGAATTCTTCCAAACCAAAAAGTGTGTTATTTTTTAATCTTGTTAAAAGAAGCAAGCTTGTGAAGGCTTAAAAAACTGAATAAAACAATATTTCTCTAGAAATATACCTTAGAATTTGAAAATAATTAGTCTTTAAAAGCCATTTCTTTTTATTATATTTTAATTGCAATTAAGAAGAGCCTGTTATTCACTGTATACTTCTTTTCTATAGATCATGGTGAATGCGCTGGTAAAAATATCTTCTATTTATTTAGGTTGAAGTATAATAAAATTATCATTATTTTAAATGGATGCACTTTTTTCTGGTGGGTTTTTAAATAAACTTAAATATTTCTAGTAAAACCACATTGAAACCCCCCTTGTGAACAAATAGATTTAATTACTACATTAAACCAAATGTTCTTATTACAAATGTAATCATAAAAAGTCAAACTTTTTCTTATATTTATTAACTAATTATATCTTGTCTAAGTCATGTGAAAATTTATCCAATTGTAAACTTATTCACAGAGTCCACATAAAGGTTGCTCTGGCTTTTGCAGTAAACAAAATAAAAACAACTTAATCAAGACCCAATCGGTCATCCTAGCACAAATTTCAAATCTGCAATATTTATTAAGTTAAAATATTACAGTGGGATTTATTAAGATCTAAAATAGTACCTCCCACAGATCTACATATTTACACCTGTGGGGTTAAAACCAAATTTAAAAAAACACTTACCCATACAGAAAAGACACAAAGTTATTCATTATTTTGTATTATTATTGCAAAATACCATTGAAAAACAGCTTTTTTCTAAAAATATACCATATTTTAGGAGAAAATGCCTTAAAACTAATTTTCTTTTGACATGCTTCAAAATGGCTATGGTGAATACGCCAAAAATTTGGCACATAATAGCTTCATCATCTGTGTTTGTGGTTACAAAGTTGTTGATTTTTTAGACCACCTCTGGGGGGTGGTTTAAATTTATAGCCTCCAGAAAGAATTGTTTTGTGGCAATTGGTAATAAGTTTTTTTAAAAGTAACCGTTTTTATAAGAAGTAATTTACCTTATTTAATATCCCAAGTTGTTTATTAATCAGTAAAAAACCTCCAATTTTGTCCAGAAAAACTCCATATTTTTAACCCGTTTTCAGCATAAAAAATATATTTATGAGGGCACTACGAGGCAAAACAAACATAAGTGAAGGTCACCAAACAAAAAACCCAAAACAACTATATTAATTTATTTACAAACTGAAAGTAAAACATTGAGGTTATCTAAAAGCTCAGTCAAAATAATTTTCGTTACTCAAAGCCCACTCATTTTAAAGCTGTAGCTTTCATCAGTAGAGGTTGGTGCAAGCAGAGGTAAAAAATCCGAAATCGCTGTTTGTGATTGAACGTAGCGCTAATATTTTTAAACTGACATTTCGACAGTGACAGAAATGTAAAAAAAACTTGTATTTCAGTTTTTTAATACATTTCATAATAAACACCTTTTAAATAAATACAAAATTAATCTACTCCTTATTTTATTATCACCCATCTAAATCGTTGTGTGACAACAAGTATTAATTGGAAAAATTATCAAGGCTAAGTTTTAATTAGAGTGACATATAACCTCAATTTTAATTTGTTCTACAGAGTGTTTACTATTTAAACCCCGCGTTGGTTTCAATTTCTAAATTGAAACTTTCTTCTTAAATCCAACAAAAGATTGTGTTAAGATGATTATTCAATAAACAAATTTATTAAAATTCTTCTTATAATTCAAACTGTGTCCAAAACTCAAGGAGGGTTGGTTTAAAATGCTTAAAACCAAAAATTTCACTTAAACTTAGGACCGTTCTAAAATACACTAAACCCTTTTAGTAAATCCCACCGTTAAAGTTTTTTGTATTTATTTGACTTATTCCTGTCAACTACTTAAAACAGAAAAATAAAGTAGACTATTTCCCTTAGAAAATATCTCTGAAAATGTTGAGCAATAAAATCGATGGGGGCTTGCAGATTTGGACCAATAGCAAACAAATTACAGCGATAATTTGCACTAAACAGCCCATTTTAACACATATTTTGCCTATTACTATCAGGTAGAATATTGTTTATGAGGATTGAGCAAAATAGCTCAGTGATGGTAGACTTACATTTTTCACAAAAACATTTAAAAAATCAAGAATTCTCTGCCACAATTGAAAAAAAATTTCGCCTGTGGCGCTATAACATCATGAATTTTTACTAATTTGTGTCGAAAATGCCATTCTTACAGCAATATTCTCAAAAATTTTTGCCTTCGCCAAAAATCTGATTACCCCCCACTTGACAAAACACCCACCTGTTAGTTTAGTTTGAAGATCAACTGTCCTTGACTTCCTTAAAGAGCCTTGTCCATTTAGAGCTGGGCCACATCAAGCTTGGAGCGTCTCGCATGCCTTTGTGTGCTTGTTTTTGACTTTAAGTTTGATATTTCTTGCGATTTATACAGCGGTTTTGTCCACGTCATCGGGATACATTTTGAATGTTCCTAAAAGTAAGAGTACAAGAAATATTAAATAAAGGAGATTTATATTCGTTTTAAAGAAGTAAACAAACATCAATCTTGAGAGAGATATTTTTCAAGGATTCACACGTTAGTTACACGGGAGTAATCTGTACCTTATAATATACCTGTCATTACTCTTGAAGGCATTTGGGCCAGAAATTGGTCTTTGTTGGCGAAAACTAGGGTTTTGTTTTGGCACTTGAATGTTTTTAAAAATAATATAACAACAACATTTCATGTAGAAAGTTGCCAGTTCGCGAAAATGCTTTCCAAAAAAAAAGTGAAATTAAATTCTAGCCAACTCCTACAGCATGTATTTTAAAAACAATTTGTTCGTTTTTTAGTTTGAAAAAGTTGCTGGCTAGTTAATTTAAAATGTTTTCATTAAAAACCAAATTATATAGATAGAAAAACCATTTTTTTTTGTTTTGCCCCCTTGCATATTTATAAATAAAAAAATTAACCAGATAACATACAATTCAATGTTTCGAGTTTTATATGGGCTTTGCATGGGTTTTTGCATAGGCTTGGCAATGGGGGAGGTACAGCTGATACCCTAAGAAAAAAATTAATTCTCTTGACAAAACTGAAACCTTTTGTGGGTCATATGTCAAATATTTCATGTATAATTCGCTCAAATAAGCACATTTTTTAATTGTCTTATTGAATAATTTTTAATTGTTTTACTTACAAGATGGTTTCGTCCAATGCGAGGTCCAATGCCAAAGGTTTTAATCTGAGTTGACACTTAACTAAAAAACTTATTATATGAAAGCGATTTAAAAATATATTTGGTTAAAAGTATAGTCGAAATTCAGTTCAAATACTGGTTTCATAAAAATCGTAGGGCATCTGTGGGATTTGTAATCCTTGAAAAAATAATTATCATGAAAAAAAATCTAGTGATATGAGCTTTTTTACATACTAGGTATCAGGGTTTCCAGAAATGTAAGTTTTTTGCGGCACTAGTATGTTTTATTTAGAAATCCATAAAATACATGGGTAACCTACCTAATAAAAAGCTTTTTTTCACAAAAACCTCTCTTAACAGCAATTTTGACAAATCAGTTTTCAGATCACTTTTGGAATTAGGTAACTGCGAATAAATTTTACATTGCAATAAAATAAGTTTTTACCTGTTTCTGGGGATACCGGCTTAAAAGTCTTGTTATAACTTAGCTTTTTAAGTGGGTCGGATTGGGCTGAGTCTATCTTCTACTTGGTAGGTACTAATCTAAAAAAAAAACAAATTATTGTAAGATAATAACAGATACAACAAAAACTGTTTAAGAGGAGTTTGCTATAGATTTTGCCAATTAAAAAAATTAAAGTGCATACTTTTTAGGAAGAAAAATCCCTGACTTTTCCTGATCATTTAGATAAAAATTCCCGACAAACATTTTTAAGAAGGCAATAAAACAAAATGTTTGCAATAAATTGTAATAAGTCAAATACTAGCACCACAGACAATTAAAAAAAATTATGTGTATAAATTAAATAGAAACTAACCCAGGAATCGGAAAATATTTATTTTTTTTATTTAAGAAACCAGGGAAGTAATTTTGTAGGAGGCCTACCAAAAATTCTTTATACATCTGAATTTTTCTGAAATTGATCAAAGTTAGAAAATTGGCTTCCTTGTAAGAGCAGGGGGCGATTACATAAGCTATAATAAGCCCAAAAAACAAATATATTTATAGCTAGATAATAAGTTTATTAAAACCGGGATTAAAGTTAATGATCAAGTTATGCCTGAAAAATGTGTTTATGCATTATAAAGTTGGGAATAAGCCTGCCTTTAAAATTAAAATTGTGTAAACACTGAAAAAGTCCATAATTTTTAATCGAAAAACGACACCGAAATTAAGAGTAGATTATTATCCCCAAGTCTCAAACTACTATTAAAACTAATGATTTACTTACCTCTTTAACTGAAGTAAACTCCAAAATCCAAAATAATGAACTGTGAAAACTCCAAAACACAACGCGGATATCAATCTAAATATGGCTGCCAAGTTGACGGAAGCGTGACGTTCGCTGCAAAAATTGAATGGGTATGTTCAAAAATAAAATTTTTTTGCTACGGGTCTGTTAAGATCACAGTACCGTTTGGTTTTGAAAGTTGCCATCCCTGAGCAGGTTAGCAATTGTTTTGGCGATTGTCTTTTGCGATAATCCTTTTTTAAATATCCCTGGATGACAACGGTTTTGACATATGACATACTCTTGAATTAGGATTACTTCCAAATAAAATAATTATTATGGTGGAGTGACAATTTAACAGTATTATTGCCAGTGGCGTTAGAATTTACAGTTATATTATTTCATTTTTATTATACCACCTTTGCACAAAATATTCCTGATCGAGCTATTTTTGACAGGTATTTGCATGGTTGGTATTTTTCCATTCAGAGTATTTCTAAATTTAAAAAAAATATGGTGGAGTGGCAAGGTCATATCACTAATAGTACCAGAGGCGTAGAAATTGGTATAAATATTTGTTAAGTCATTCTAATTTCAAAAATATCGGAATGGCAGCGTTAATGACATATGTCATCCAAAAGGACATTTTTGTATTAAAATTACTTCCTAGTTTAAAAATTGGAGTAATAAGATATAAGTATTGCTATATGCCGGTGGCATCAGAAACAGTTATATTGTATAAATTTTGCCATTACACTCTATGAAAAATTAATTCTGATCGACGTATTTTGGACAGAAGTCTGCAAGATGGTTATTTTTGTACTTTTAATGCCAGTGGCGTCAGACTATACGTTTACATTTGTTTTAAATATAATCTATACTCCATTTTAAATTTATCCGGACCAATTTTTTGACACTGACAGTGACATTTCTATTTAACTTCTTTGTTTAAATATTAGCCGCCATATTGAAATTGACTAGGAAAGTTCTAAGCAAACCATATATATACCAAAAATACAATTTTCACAATTTTTGTCTGTCTGCTTCATCACGTAAAAAGTACTTGACCGATTTTGAATTGGACTTTCACTACTACTACGATTACTGGGGCTCATGGGCCGGACATAGGCTTCATTTCATCAAAATCGGTTCACGGGAACAAAAGTTATGACCCTGACCATGACCCAAAACGGGTAAAGCTGCAAGCGAAGCTGCGGGGTCTTCAGCTAGATTCAAATATAATAGACTTGATGTAAATCATTACCGTAGTTTATGAAAATATTGATTTAATTTAATATATTCAACACGCTGATAAATAATTTGCCAAAAAAAACCGTTTCTTTAGATGTTTTAGGTACTGAGCCGTGTTTTTATATGTCGCGTTTTGATCACGATTCTGTTGATAGTGATTGTAATGTGGTATGTGTGTGGTGTGGTATTTTTTGAATTTATACCTCCAGAAAGAAAGACAAGTCCCCCCTCCCCGAAATACCATCCCGTCCAAGGAGTTATCGATCAAGTTTCAAGAATCGTTTTAGTAGTTAATTACTAAGATTTCAAAACCGCGAGTGTTCTAAAAGGTTCCGTAGATTTACTATTGGCGACACACTGTTGCCTTGGAGTTTTCTTCTGTATTTTCCATATGAACTAACACAGTCGGACACCTTCCTTAGTAACACGTACTTTATGTTCACTTTTGTGTCACAGACATTTCACATTTCGACGAAATTTTTTCATAAACGTATTTGTTCAAAAAATTAAATTGATGGTCGTTACAAAATCTGATGCCAAATTTGCTCAAATAAAATCTGTTTGTCAAAACTGTTGGTATTTTTTCTGATTGCCAAATTTTTCAATAAAATCTGATTGAAAAATTCATAAGTTTTTAGAGTATTGGTCATTTTCTAACATTCCGTTTAGCTCCCTTGTTTGTCGCATCAGCGTTCCACGCACCATAATTTGACGAATAAGAGCTTTTGAAACAGGAAATAATCTTCCCAACATTCTGGGATAGTTGTAAGATCTTGTGATCTCACCATTCTGTTTGTGTGTTTCGCCGAAAGACTAAACCATTTCTATGGAGTGATGTACTTAAAGTGAAGACTTTAAAGTTTAATTTATTTAGCTCACCCATAGTCAAAGTTAAGTTGAATGAATGAATGAATGTAGAAACGCGGACAGGACAATTCCCATGTACGTAGGCCACCTTGCTGGGCCCGTTGCACGCCCACTATTCATAGTTTGGCCCTGGAAGCCTGCCTCTTTCGCAAAAGAACATATTTTTCTGAGCTGCAACCTTCTTACATCGCCTTACACAGTTCCCAAGGTGCGACTTAACCTGCCCAGAGCCGGACACTCCAGCAGGAGATGCAAGGAAGATTCTTCGTCCTCCATACACCATCGACACTCTGAGTCCTGGGCAATTCCCAGAGACACTGGGAATTGCCCAGGGGGTGCTTGTTAAGGCGACAGTGTCCTGTTAGGAGCCCTGTTGCTAGTCTCACATCCTTCCTACCTAGGTGGAGCAAGGACTTTGTTTTTTTGGCATTTTCCTCAGGAATTTGGTCCGTCTCATGCCCTGTGTGCCATTCCAGAGCTCCTCAGAGCGCCTGAGCAAGTCACTTTTCAGGCCCGTTATGACTTGGCATGCCGGAATACCGAGTATAGGTTCCGGACCTACCGGGTTGGTTGATGATCCTTGTCTAGCCAATCTATCGGCCTCTTCATTTAACGGTACATCTTCATGTCCCGGGGCCCAGAGGAGATTGACCTTGTTATGCCTTGCATAGTTGTTAAGACACGTTTGCACTTCAATACAAGGGCAGAGTTAACCCTCTCCGACCTAATAGTAGACAGTGCAGCCCTACTATTTGAGCAAATGTAGATATCCTTGCCTGAAGCGGACATTTCCAAATTTTTATATCCACATATCAGAATGGCGTATACCTCAGCCTGAAAAAAAGGGAGAAGTGGAACTTCGCCCCCGTGGTTTTACAGTACACTACCGCCCCCGACTTGTCCCCCATTTTTGAGCCGTCTGTGTAACAGACTGTCCCATTCGGGGGGCAAGGGACACACATCCATTCCTTCCAGATTTCCCTACCAGGCGTGTAAAACCTAATTGGAAGCTTCGAACTGGTTTGCATCGGTATTCTGTTCTTGTTCATGCGTAGCACTGTACAGATCTCCGTTACATTCCTATAGAGTGTTGTGTGACTCTTGGGATCAGAATTGATCCTGAGGTCACAATGACTTTGAAGTCTATACATAGTCCTCCAAGCCACATGTTCTATGAAAAGGTGCAAAGGAGGCAGCCCTGTGAGCCTTTCAATAGCCCTGTGTAGATACAACAGTTGAAGTCCCCATGTGGTGCTAAAAGCCCTTTTGCATGCCCATAGGGCGTTTATGGCTTTCTTAATCTTGTTGGCTACATGCTCTCGCCAATTTATCTTGGAGTCTAGAATGATTTCGAGATATTTGGTGGAGCTTTTGTATGCAACGACTTGATCGAACAGTCGAAGTTATGGTAAAGTGCCCAGAGCTCTCTTTCTTGTGAAGAGGACTAGTTCGACTTTAGCTGGATTCATTCTTAGCCCCTCTTTAAGGCACCAGGTTTGGGCCTTATCAAGTGCTCGTTGCATTGGTCTCCCGATTTGTAAAACATTGTTGCCATCAATTGTAACAACAATGTCATCTGCGTAGGCATAAGCTTCATACCGTGCATCATTTAACTCTACGAGTAAGCTGTCAACCACGAAGCACCACAGTGTTGGTGATAGTACTCCTCCCTACGGACAGCCTCGAGCTACATGATCTTAGCAGAGTCTTAGAAGAGATTAGTTATTACAGTCCGCTTTGAAAGTTAGGTTAAGTTAGTGATTGTACTTAGTTAGGTCTAGGATGAACAATAATGCCTAACTGTGTTAATATGAAAGTCAGTTCACACTAGAAAGTAAGTAATTCGGGTTAATAAAGTATCAGTATCAGAGTTTAAAACCTAGCTCTTGATGATGATGACTCCACTGTAAAAGATTAGAACCTTTTATCCAAATATAATTCAGTGACAAGTTCTGAAATCTGATACTTATGACAAATCGTCAATAAAGTTTTTTGTTTTATTATTTTTTTTAAATTCATTGAGGCGGTCAGTAGGATCTGATAGGGTGGTCGGATGAATGGCAGGCTATCCTTTGAGGCGCTGGGGAACTTAGAACACTCTCTACCAACCGCCAACGACAAGGTTTTTTGATGAAAAGGAGGCAAACGACTTCAGTAACTTAAACAAGTTTTGATTGTTCATTTAGGCTCATAAAGGCATTAAAAGCAAAAATGTTCTCTTGACGCCAGTTTTATTTATCCTTACATTTTGTTAGGTGGGTAAATGAAGTTGGAAATAATATATATATGTATAGCTGCGGCATAACTGGTAACACCTTACTACTCCACCATGAACTATCTGAGTGCAAAAATATCCAGTCAGGCAGAGAGGGACCAGAAATATTTTAAAGTAAAATATACTGCTAAAAAGAAAAATATAATTCTATATTCTGACGACACTGGTATTGACAGTATTGATATCTTTCCAAAAAATTTAAATCTGGTTTTTACTTGTTACAATCGCTGTCGGTTAGCGATTAAAATATGTTTCTGTAATTACTACGCCACTGGTAGTAATAATAATTATACCTTGTCAACCCACTATAAAAATCTTAAAATTTGGGTTCTATCCGGGTACAAAAATACCCATCATGCAGACTTCTGTCAAAAATACGTCGAACACGATTAATTTTAATGGAGTGTAATAATAAAATTTATACAATACAACTCTTTCTGATGCCACCGGCATATAATAATACTTATATCTTACCACTCCAATTTTTAAAGCAAGAAGTAATTTTAACACAAAAATATCCTTTTGGATGACGTATGTCATAACCGCTGCCAGCCCGAAATTTTTGAAATTAGAATGCCTTAACAAATATTTATACCAATATCTACGCCTCTGGTACTGTTAGTGATATGACCTTGCCACTCCACCATATTTGTTTTTTAATTTAGGAATACTCTGAATGCAAAAATACCAACCGTGCAAACATCTGTCAAAAATAGCTCAATCAGGAATATTTTGTTGCAAAGGTGGTATAATGAAAATTAAATAATAAAATTGTAAATTCTAACGCCTGTAACGCTAGTGTAACGCTACTCAGGGGGCTAGCGTTATGTTCTCTCGGCTTGAGACTCTTACGATATGACTTTGGCTCTTGGTGACTCAATGACGTTAGGTGGTGGGAAAATAATTAAAATTATGCTGGATGATTATAACAATAGCTAAATTTAATATCCAAATGTATAAACATATGTAGATTTTTTTTTAAATATCACATTTAATTGGTACTGATCTCGTTAAAGTAGGGAGTAACCTTCGTGCACGTAGGTTGGTAATAAATAAATAATCAGTTACAAAAAAAGTACGTATCACTACACATCACACAGACAGTGCGCAGTCTTATAAGTCGGGTTTTCTTTCTTTGAGAGTAAAAGAAATATTAAAACTGGGTAATTAACTTAAACAGGTACATAATGGAAAATACTGACCTTATGACACAGGCATCGAAAGTCGGTTCGAGGCTCAATGGTGGCCCATGGAGTCCTTCTGAGAATGTGGCTGAGTCCTTTGGAGGGGGGGTGACATGCTAAAGTCGAGGTTTTACCTCAAGCTAAAGACCCTGAAAGAGACCAAATAAAATGCTTTGGTCCACTTGTTAAATTACAGTCAGCAAGGTGCGATATTCAGTCTTGAAATCGACCTTCCTTGACTAAGTAAAAACAAAGTTCTTTGGAAAAGAGCAAAGAGCGTTTACATAAGTTCTTGTACGTCTCAATGGGAATCAACTGTACGGTTGATTTGCCCACCAAAATTTAGTTATAACAAATAATAGAAACGATAAATTACCTCAAATCGCTGAGGGTCTTCGGATGGTAAAGTAATTGATGTGGTGGGACTGGGGTGGTAGATCCAGCTTGTTAAACTGACGACTAAATAAAAAGGCAGCGTTAGTACAATATTAACCGAGACCAAAAGACAAAAAAAATACATACTTGCGAGTAATAGGTGGCCTGGCCAATGCTGCTTGACTCGTGCGAGACCATGTGAAATGGGGTAAAGAGTTCAGGAATTTAAGAGATAATGACCATTAGAGATGTTGGCGAGGCGACAAGGTATAAAAAACTTACCCCCTGGAAGTGACGACAGTGATCCTGCTACGCAGATTTTTTTGGATGCCCAAAGGGCGCGTCGGTCGCTGATGACATGAAGATTCTCCCTTATTCACTCACTCACATGGGCCGACAAGGACGCAACATCTAGAAATGCTGTGCATCAGAAATGAGGGGAGGGGCAAACAAATGCGGAACATCCGACACAGCCATCCTAGATTCGTTAAAAGATCCCGTATACTGATGAAACCTATATTGCAAATGATCTTTGGGATTTCCCCTTTAACATATGATAAAAAGTTTTCTGATCCCGTTTCCGGTTCGGCCGTTCTAACGATTTTCCAACAACCCAGGATCCCCTTTTACCTTCCCCAGCGCACGTTCGTCGATAAAACGCCGGCGAACGCCCAATGTCGCCAACCGCCACGTATCTGGTGACAACGACACCCGCTATGGTTAGCAAGCCGGAAAGAAAACATAAATAGGAAAATGATCCATTTTATTTAAAATGATCATTTCCACGTATGCCCGAAGTAAGTCCTGGAGGAGCATGTATGAATGAAATGAGCCAACCTCCGATCCATAAAACACTTCGGCAGAATTAACAACCCAAACATTGTTTAGCCGTTTTCTGCCCGTCTATAAATTTATCAGTTTAAGAGGCCATCCCAGTCGTGGCTAACTCTCTAAATTGTTTGTCAAAATGAGGGAAGGTTAGGTATTATTTTTTCAATTCTTAAACACCGATCTTTAGGGTAGATTTATAGTGAAAATATTATCGGAAAGTGGTTGTTTTATACGATGCACGGGTAGTTTAGACCTTAAAGTCGATCCGGCCACAGAGCTCGGGTCTTGAGAAGAACAGATCACTCTAGGAAAATGAAAACAATTTGGAGACTTTATTACAAAAATATGAACCTAGGCCCCCCAGTTTGGGCGGTATTTGCCCGTCCACGAAAGGTAAGATGGAACGCTTAGTGTGGGGCCTAAACTCTGGTAGAAAAGGGTCCAGTTCCTATAAATAGTTATTGTCAACATAAACCCCAATTGGTAAGATTTTAGGGCCAAATGGGCAACGAAAAATTGGACTGTTACACTCCCCCTCTTCTTCCACAGAAGTAAACACCGATAAAAGAAACGCACCAAAGTCAGATGGAAACAGCACCTCGTGGACTACTTCCTGGTAAGTCCCAGTCCTGTTAAATTCCATGTGGGGCACATTTTCGGACTCTCAGTGATCCCTGGAGAAACATTATCTCCCTCATCCTGGGACACTCCAACTGGTGCACGCCTTCGGATATTCAGCGATCCCGGAGAACCATTATCTCCCTCATCCTGTGACACTCCAACTGGGTCACGTCTTTGGATACTCAGCGATCCCGGAGAAACAAAAGATGTGGGGCCGTGAGGCGAACATCCCACAACGGCACTTAGAAGGACTTATTTCCCCTTCATCCCAGTAACCCGGAGTAGGGGTATTCTTTGTCTACCCAATGGTATTTTTGGCCTTCTGTTCGCACCTAAGCTTAAACAGAAGGCCGGGTAGTAGTCGTCCGGCTTAGGTCCCCAATTGTTCATGTTGTGCAGAAAGAATGAAATTTGGGGCACTTATTCTTCAGACAATTCTTTAAAATTTTGGTCTAGGAAATCGATGATCGGATGTATAGGTGCCAAGATGGCAGCGATTTTTTCAAAATGGACGTCTATTTTTAAAAAAGAATTGTAGGTTCGCCATGAAAACAAGATTATAATCTAATTGGATAGAGAGCAATTGAAAAAAAATGGTTGCATTAAAGTATGACCTTTATAGTCCTTGAAAAGTGACATTTTATTATTAAAAAATGCATTTTGAGAATTTTTTTTTGATAATTTTTCATAATTCAGTAAGCCGCGACAGGTATTTTGTTTTAATTTTATAATTTAGCAAGAACATCAAAATAACTTTTCAAATAGACTTTTTGCTTAGAGGCTGATTGGTTTAGTTATACCAGGCCAGTCAAAGTAAGATTTTTAAAAATAGCTACATTATCATCCATATCTTTTTTAGTTTTTCAGGAAAAAATGTCAAATTTAGCACGATTATTACAATTGTTAAGGTCAACTGAAACTTTTAAAAAATTTTGAATAGATGGCGCTGCGGACGACGTGGCACCCAAATTTCCGATTTTAAATTTGATAAAAGTTCATATTTTTTTAATAGCTTAGATAAGATATGCATATTTAATAAAATAATCGATTATGTATAGCTGAAGCATGTCAAATTTTATAAAAATAAACTTAGTTTGATATGGTCCTTGGTCGCTTAAATTTTGTTTTGAGTATGTAAAAAAACGGGTTTTTCAACGTTTTCTTTAATTCTTCCTAGCGACCAAAAATTTGGCTGGATATGCACGTTGATGAATTCTGATAAACTAGAAGGCCCTAACAAATCGATTCATGTATGAAATTCCAAATTCTATCGGGCCGTTTTTACGTTATAGGCCAGTAAAGTTGACCTAACATGTATTCAGTCGCCCCGAATAGTACTCTAATGTACCCTATTGTTCATTTTTTGCAGAAAGCACCAAATTTGGTGCGCTTACTTTTTTAACAATTTTTTAGGATCGTGGTCAAGAAAATTTATGATCGGATGTACAGAAACCAAGTTGGCGGCGAATTCTTCAGAATGGCTGTCTTAAATCGAAAGTTACTTATCAAAAAGAAATTATGCTTGAATCTATAAAACTTAATGAAGAGAAATTTGACAATACTAGTTAAATTGACGTGCATCTTTGATGATTTTGAAAAATGTCATTTTACGTTAAAAACAATACTTTTCCAGAGCCTTTTTTTTAAAAAATGTTTTATAATTCTGAAAACAGCGACAGGTCTTGTTATTTGATTTGCGCTAAGTTTTATAATTAACAACACAACACATCTCTCCTAAGTGACTTTTTGCTTACAGGGTGATTGGCTTAGTAAGATTTTTTAAAAAGCCGCATTATCATCTGTTTTTCTTTTTACTTTTTAAAGTAGAATTTTCAAATTTGTTACGATTACTAGACAGTTTTTATATCTATATAGTTAGGGCAATAAATTCTTCAACTTACATGTATTAGAGTCTCTATATTTTTATAAAGGCAGTATAACTTTTTTTATTATTTATGGAAACATAACAAAACATCCAGTGGGTGCCTAACATAATCTTGATAAATTTAATTAAAAAGTATTTTATCAGATTTAATATCGGATGTTTCTATGGCACGTCGTCCACAGCGCCACCTATCCAAAAAAAATTTAGTTGATAAAGAGGCATTCACAATTCGTAACAAATTTGAAAATTCTACTTTAAAAAATTTTAAAAAAGCAGATGATAATGTGGTTTTTTTTAAATTTCACCCTGTAAGCAAAAAGTCACTTAGGAGAGATGTGTTGATGTCATGTTAAAATTATAAAAGAAGACCTGTCGGCGTTTTCAGAATTATAAAATATTTACAAAAAAGGCTCTGGAACTTGCTTGAAAAGTATTTTTTTAAGATAAAATGACATTTTTCAAGGTCATCGAAGGTGCACGTCAATGTAACTAGTATTGTCAAATTTCTCTTCATTAAGTTTTACAGATTCAAGCATATTTTTTTTGATAAGTAACTTTCGATTTAAAAGCGCCATTTTGAAGAATTCGCCGCCAACTTGGTTTCTGTACATCCGATCATAAATTATCTTGACCACTTTCTTAAAAAATTGTTAAAAAAGTAAGCGTACCAAATTTGGTGCTTTCCGCATGAAATGAACAATAGGGTACATAATAGTACCTATTCGGGGCAACTAAACACATGTTAGGTCAACTTTACTGGCCTATAGCGTAAAAACGGCCCGATAGGATTTGGAATTTGGTATCTGAATCGATTTTTTGAGGCCTTCTAATTCATCAGAAGTCATCAACGTGTATATCCCGCCACACTTTTGGTCGCTAGGAAGAATTGAAGAAAACGTTGAAAAACCCGATTTTTTACATACTCAAAAAAAAATTTGTTTATTAAATTAAATTATTTTTATAATAATTTACATACTTCAGCTATACATAATCGATTATATTATTAAATATGCATAGCTTTCCTAAGCTATTAAAAAAATATGAACTTTTATCAAATTTAAAATCGGAAATTTATATGCCACGTCGTCCGCAGCGCCACCTATCCAAAAATTTTTAGAATATCAGTTGATCTTTACAATTTTAATAATCTTACCAAATTTGACATTTTTTCCTTAAAAACTAAAAAAGATACGGATGATAATGTGGCTTTTTTAAAAAATCTTACTTGGCAGAAAGGCAATTAGAAAAGTTAGTTTGATGTTCTTTTTAAATCAGAAAATTACAACAAAAGACCTGTCGCTTATTAAATTATGAAAAAGTATCAAAAAAAAAATCTCAAACTGCATTTTAAAAAAATAAAATATCACTTTTTAAGGACTATAAACGTCATACGTCAATGTAACTATTTTTTTTAAATTCCTCTCTATCGAATTATATGGATTCGAATATAATCTTGTTTTGATGGCGAACCTACAATTTAAAAAAAAATAAACGTCCATTTTGATAAAATCGCGCCCATCTTTGCTCCTATACATCCGATCATCGATTTCCTCGACCAAAATTTTAAAGAATTGTCTAAAGAATAAGTGTGCCAAATTTCATGGTTTCTGCACAAAATGAACAATTGATTGCTATTTGCGACTTAAGCCGGACGACTATAGAGGCCCCCGCTACAGAGCCTAAGGTGGCACGAAGGTTTAGAGATCTAACCGTAGTCGGAAATAACCGGCTTGAGATCCTGCACATGCCAGCGACCTTTCAGAAGTTTGCCGTCCAGATCTGCAAGCTCATAACAGACCGAACCAGCCTTTTTATAAATTTTAAACGGTCCTACATACTTGGGACACAACTTAGCGGTAATAGCCTCGGCTGCGTTCGACTGCACCTTATTTTTCCGCCAGACCAAATCTCCTACCTCATACTTAACATCCCTTCGTCTAAGGTTATAGTAGTGACGACGTCTTTCGTCCGATCTTTTGAGAGCACTCTGGACTTCTTGATAAAGTTTTTGAAAGACTGCTACTCGTTCCTCACTGATGGGGCAGGACTCTTAACGTCATAGGAATACTCCCGACCGTCACCGATGTATTCTCGACCATAATTTATAAAATAAGGAGTGTAGCCAGTGGATTCGTGCTTGGAAGTTCTTAACGCACATGCTAGGGCATCCAAGTTCTGGTCCGAATTACGGTGCTGACCTTCCACATAAATTGACACCATAGTTTTGACATTTCGGTAAGCTCTTTCACATGGATCCGCTGCGGGGTGATAGACAGCAGTGTAGTGTAATTTAGTGTGATACTTTTTGGCTAAGTCCTTATAAATAGTGGCTGTTAGCTGAGATCCATTATCGAAGATGATGTGTTCTGGAGTACCCGTCAGAAAAATACTGTTCTCAATGTGCCTACAAACCGATTAGGCCGTCGCAGAACGAACCGAAAACAGAGCAACATACTTTGTGAAATACTCATACACCACCAAGAGATAAGCATTGCCGTTCTTCGATCGAGGCAACGGCCCAATAAAATCCAAACTGATTTGATGCCATGGTTGTTCTGGTTCGGAAGGTTTACCCATCAGACCAGCAGGAGCTTTCTACTCTGGCTTATGCTTGGCGCACAAGTGGCAACTCCGTACGTACCTAGTAACGTCCCGGCCCATCTTAGGCCAATAATAGCGATTTCTAAGCCGGTGATAGGTTTTAAAAATGCCCACATGTCCAGCTCTGACATCATCGTGATTCTCCTGGAGCAGTGTGCGACGGTGGTCTTTTGGAACTACGATTTTCCAATAGTCGGAGGTCTTGCTGAGTTTGGGAAACGAAACACGTACGTACTTATACAATAGGTCATTTTAAATCTTCCACTGGGGAAACTTAAGAGGTTGTGCCACAATTTGCGACTTCATATGAGCATACCAAGAATCGTTTGTCTGAAAAAAAGGATAACGTTCCTCTTCAAGCTCCACAGCGTCAGCCACTTCGTCCGGAACCGATCTTGACAGAAAATTTGGAACAACATGATCCCGTCCTTTGCGCGTCCCGTAGGATCTTTAAGGTTATTTAACCAGGTCGTGCAAAGTCGGGACAAGTAAGAATAGGAGAAGTAACCAACTGATTTTTAAGAACCTTAAAAGCAATCTCGCACCTCGCACTCGGTATTCCATAGAAACTCAACGCCCTTTCAAGTGAGCTGCGTCAAAGGAGAAATCAACGACGAAAAATTCTCAATAAACCTCCTGAACCAACTGGCCATGCCAATAAAAGATCGAATTTGCTTAACCGTTTTCGGCGATGGAACGTTTAAAATGGCTTCTACCTTCTCAACATCGTTTCAAACCTCCTGAATCAACCACGTACCCCAAGAATTTTAAAGAGGGACGACAAAACTTGCATTTCTCCTCGCTAACAGTGAGACCAGCCTTGGTAAGACGATCGAAAATAGTTCCAAGAAGTCGAAGATGAGATTCAAAATCACTACTAATGAGAATTATATCGTCCAGATATTTGAATACAAAAGGCTCCAAATCGACAGATTGTATTCAAGTACTTGGTCAATTAACCTCTGCCAGCAAGTTGGTTAGCCCGAGAGGCATACGCTTAAATTGAAAGAGCCCAAGTCCCGGTATTGTGAATGCCGTGCGCTCTCGGCTCGATTCTTTGACGCTGACTTGCCAATAGGCAGAACAGACATCCAGGGAACTAATATACCTAGCACCCCTCTAGGATCGCTGATATGTACGGGAGAGGATATGCATCCTTCTTTATGACTTTGTTCAACTGACGATAATCCACACAGAACCTGTACCTCCCATCCGACTTGGGCACTAACAGGAGTGGTGAGACGCGCTCTTGGAAGTTTAGATAATATCCAACTCCAACATCTTATTTAAATGGGGAAACCGGGTAATACCGTTGCTTAATAGGTCGGGTACCTGGCTCCAAAATAATTTCGTTTTCATAGTCTGTTGTAAAACCTAAGCCACCTCCCATGACGGCAACCTTCTACTTTAAAAGTGCAGATAAACGATTGGTTTGGTCTAAAGTTAGGGTGCTTTCACCCAGAACACCGCCTGTGGCCGAAGTGGTTATCTCATCACAACCATTCCTTTAAAGAAAATCCTCAAAACGCTTAGTCTCCCGAGAATGATCCGGGACATCCTGCCCAAAATACTTACTCTTTTTAAATCAGGCAAGATATCCATTGCTGTGAAAAAGTCAACTCCGAGAATAAGCGCATGTGGAAACTGTGGCACTACGAGGATAGATATCACCTCAGTCTTTCCCATCAAGCACAAGGGAACATCCACCACACCTTCCACATGAGCCGCCTGTCCTGTAGCCACCAGACACTTCGACCTGAAAGATCGATTGATCCTCAGCCCGAGTTCCTGGAAAATCTTCATGCCAGGTCCTCCAGCAATCGTGGCTGATGCGCCAGAGTCCAGCAGTGCTAATATAGTACGCCCCAGGACAGTCACCTCAAGAGAGGGTCGTTTATCACCGGCCGCATGTGCCAAAACATACGACAGAGAAGTCTGTTCAGGGGAGGACATACAATCTTCGGCACATGTATGGGTCACCAGGCGAGATGCTAGTGACCCGCCTAGGCGTTTCCCGAACAGGTGGGGCAAGTTAGGGTGGAAAACCTTCTTTACCACATTTGTAAAATTTGAGATTTTTGGAAGGCCTCGTTTCGGGGCACTCAGGTCGTTTATGACCTGGCTTTTTACATTTAAAGCAAACAACCACGTTCTCCTTTGAACTACCAGCATGACCGGAAGCGTCAACAACACTTGCTTGATGGGCTTGACTCCGTGGAGGGCGCTGGTAGACTAAATCGGGTTCCAAAATATACTTGGGGTTGGCTGGAGGGGCGCAAAACTGTTCCAACCTCAAATTGGTCTCCTCCACCTCACGACCAAGGTCCAACAGTTCATCCACAGAACAAACCAGTTGCAGTACCAGAGCCTTCTGCAAATATGGTGCCATTCGCCTCCGAATCCAGTCAACCTGTTCTCTTTCACCTGGAGGCTCTTCCAGATTCATAAAGAGTCCTTGCATCTTCGTAACATACGTGGATAAGGGCTCATCTGCTCCTTGTGTTCGCTTTCGCAACTCCTCCCAAATTTTTGGTTCATACTCTTTTGAAAGACAGTGCGACTTTAATCTAGTTCGGAAATCTTCCCAGCTGGTAAACGTCCTGAGTGAAATTGTGGGGGGTACTAAATTTTAAAACCAATTTTCAAAAAATACTTACCCATACAAAAAAAACACAAAGTTATTGATTATTTTGTATTGTTATTGCAAAATACTTTTTGCTTTTTTTCTCAAAATACACCATATTTTGAACCACCAAGAAAAATGCCCTAAAACTAAATTTTTTTGACACGTGTCAAAATGGCAAATGGTGAATACGCCAAAAATTTGGCACATAATAGCTTCATTATTTGTGTTTGAGGTTATACAGTTGGTAATTTTTGGGACCACCTTAGGGAGGTGGTTTAAATTTACAGCGCCCAGAAGGGATTGTTTTGTGGCATTTGGTAATAAGTTCGTTTATAATTTCCCTAAGTAACCGCTTTTACAAGGAATAATTTACCTTATTTAAAATCCCAAGTGGTTCATTACCCAATAAAACGTCTCCTATTTTATCCAGAAAAACGCCATATTTTGAACTTGTTTTCAGCACAAGAAATATATTTATGAGGGCACTACGAGGCAAAACAAACATAAGTGAAGGTCACTGATTATGCACGAAAAATATACCAAACAAAAAAACCCAAAACAACTAGATTGATTTATTTACGAACTAAAAGTAAAACATTGAGGTTATCTAAAAGCTCAGTCAAAAAAACTTTCCTTACTTCATTTTAAAGCTGTAGCTTTCATCAGTAGAGGTTGGTGCAAGCCAAGGTGCAAGCAGAGGTAAAAGATCCGACCTCGCTGTTTGTGATTGAACGCAGCGCTAAAAAACTTGCATTTAGGTTTTTTAATACATTTCATAAATAAAAACACCTTTTAAATATATTTTATTATTACTCATCTAAATCGTTGTGTGACATCAAGTATGAATTGGAAAAATTAATTAACAAAGATAAGTTTTAATTAGAGTGACATATAACCCCAATGTTAATTTATTCTATAGAGTGTTTACTATTTAAACCCCGCGTGTGCTTGAATTTTTTAATTTTCTTTTCATCTAAATTGAAAATTTCCGCTTAAATCCAACAAAAGATTGTGTTAAGATGATTATTCAATAAACGAATTTATTACAATTCTTCTTATAAATCAAACTATGTCCAAAACTCAAGGAGGGTTGGTTTAACATGCTTAAAACCAAAAAATTCAATTAAACTTAGGATCGCTCTAAAATAGACTAAACCTTTTTAGTATATCCCACCGCCTGAGTCTACATAACAAAAGGACTTCTCCCTGCAAAAATTGAGAAATTGACTTTAACATCTGAGCACCAATGAGGCTATTGGCTTTCCGCAAATCTTCCACGTCTGCAAGGAAATTATGGATGCTACTATGACCATTGAAGCGAATGCTGTTCGCTTTGGAAAAATCACAGAAGTGGGCTCGAGGGCTGGCAACATCGCGGTCGACCGAGAAGGTGGAATTGTGGATTGCTCCAGCAAAAGAAGCGGGGACAGAAACATTCGGGGGACCAGTCAACAAATCGGCCGGTTGCTGAAATGAAACGCGGCGGTGAGTCGCAGGGGTGGTAAAAGTACCATTTGCAGGATCTACCATAGGCATACCAGGTACTTCATATCCTGTCGGATTATTCGTTGGAGCATTGGGGACATATAGGTTAAAAGCAGGGCCAAGAGGTACTCCATAGTTGAACCCACCGTTCACTGGAATCCTTGCAAGGTATGGGTTCCATGAATTTATATGAGAGCTAAATCCTAATAAGGAGTGTTGTGGGTAATGTGGGTACATGGGGGCTATGGACCCGGGGGGATATGGTGCAGTGGGGCAAGTCACTGTCGAAGGAACATAAAAACTCTTTCCGGACTGGGGTGGATCGAGGTCTATGAGATTAAAACAAGTAGTGCTTTCGGTACGATTGGTTGGAGGCAAATCTACTGGAACATCTCTTTCAGCCCTGGGCTCCGAACAACCATCCTGAGGTCCTTGGCTTACCTCCTCCTCTTTGTCCTTACCATCCAATTCCATCAAACCCTTGGCAGGGGACGAATCTTGGCTTGAACTGGAGCTAGAAAGCACTCGAATACGCCTGCGTCCTTATCATCCCACTACCAGGAACCGATACTCTATATCCTGTATGGCACCAAGCTGCCGGGTACACTCCTGAATGAAGTTATCTTTCTGAATTCCTTGTTCCTCCGTCTTGGGCATAACTCGCATAAGCCTACCATGAACATGCAATAGCTTGGTTCTAATTCTCTTGTACTCGTTATCTGCATTGTTCCCATCTAAGGCCTAAACCTGAACAAGCAGCTCTTCCAACTTACTGGAGCAAATTCCAAGTTCACCGAGCGGCTTAAAATTGACCCTCAGGTACATCTTCCTGCCAGACTTCTCATTTGCCATCACTTTGGAAAGTAGTTCTTATTTTCCATCCATGGTACGCTTTCCAATTACCTGTGACCTACTTTCAAGCTCATATGTTAGCTCGTCATTGGCTAATCGAAAAACATCCATTATACCACACTAAAACTATAATAACTTTTTAATACAGGATTACTCTTCACTCAAAGTTCCGTACACAACGGTGCTTCGCCATTATTAAAGCACAAAATTGCACGTGTAAGGTTTTGGGACAAACAAAAAGTCAGGGACAAACTGCGAATGGGGCTGTGCAGTTGTATACATAGGCTTGCAACTGCCAAAATAACACCAACACAAAAAAAAATAGCAGTTTTTGTCACCGAGTTTCCAGAAACTCTAGGCCAATTTCCAAAAAAGAAGTCTTTTTTTATATTCTTTTTTTTTGGGAAATTTTTTTTTTTATGGTTGGGGTCAAAAAACAAATATTACCTGATTTGTTATATTTTAGTTTTAATCGAGAGGAAATTTTATAAATGCCAGGTGAGTGACTTAACTGGTCCTACTAGGGGTCTAATTAGTTATCTGTCAGTAGCAAAAATATTTCCTTGAGTGAGGCTTTAGACGAGCTTCCCCCCCCCTTTGTTAGAAAATTTTTTTTAACTTAAAACTCAAAAAAAAAAACTCACAAGACATGCGCTGCGCTAAACACCATGGCTGAAGAATCTGAGACAAGTAGCCAAACAGAAAAATTTCTTTCCGACGACCTAGTCAAAGACCCATCAGAGCAGTCAGTAAAAACCTTGACTCAACTTTAGCTAATTGTATACGCATATCTCGCTTGACTTGCTAATTATTTCTACTTTTGATGTATGAGAACCAACAACGTGAATGTTTTTTTTTGTTTTTTAAGTGGCAACAACTAGGCTAAAGAAAATAGAACAAAAAACATTGGGCGCCAGTGTAACGCTGCTCAGGGAGTTCATTGGCAACTAGCGTTAGGTTCCCTCGGCTTGAGATTCTTACAATATGACTTTAGCTCTTGGTGACTCAACGACGTTAGGTGGTGGGAAAATAATTAAAATTATGCTGGATGATTATAACAATAGCTAAATTTAATATCCAAATGTATAAACATATTTATTTATTACCAACCTTTGTGCACGTAGGTTGGTAATAAATAAATAATCAGTTACAAAAAAAGTACGTATCACTACACATTTGTGTTAACCTCAGACATTGCGCAGTCTTATAAGTCAGGTTTTCTTTCTTTGAGAGTAGAAGAAATATTAAAACTGGGTAATTAACGTAAACAGGTACATAATGGAAAATACTGGCCTTATGACACAGGTATCGAAAGTCGGTTCGAGGCTCAATGGTGGCCTATGGAGTCCTAGGGCTTCCGAGAATTTGGCTGAGTCCTTTGGAGGGGAGGTGACACGCCAAAGTCGAGATTTTACCTCAAGCTAAAGACCCTGAAAGAAACCACATAAAATGCTTTGATGCACTTGTTAAATTACAGTCAGCAGGGTGCGATATTCAGTCTTGAAATCGACCTTCCTTGACTAAGTAAAAACAAAGTTCTTTGGAAAAGAGCAATAAAATAAATCCGTTTACATAGGTTCTTGTACGTCTCACCAAAATTTAGTTATCACAAATAATAGAAACGATAAATTACCTCAAATCGCTGAGGGTCTGGGGATGGTAAAGTAATTGATGTGGTGAGACTGGGGTGGTAGATCCAGCTGTTAAACTGACGACTAAATAAAAAGGCAGGGTTAGTACCATATTAATCGAGCCCAAAAAACAAAAAAAAATACATACTTGCGTAGTGGCCTGGCGAATGCTGCTTGACTCGTGCTAGACGATGTGAAATGGGGTAGAGAGTTCTGGAATTTAAGAGAAAACGACCCTTATAGATGTTGGCAAGGCGACCAGGCAAAAAACTTACCCCCTGGAAGTGACGACAGTGATCCTGTTACGCAGATTTTTTTGGATACCCAAACGGTCAACGCCGGCACATCGGATACCCAGCAACAAAAAGGCACCCTTTGAATCCCGAAAACTCGGTTATATATAAAATAAAAGTCCCTTTTCTTTTGCCACTTCCGGTTTTGCACGCGACCACAGGTCAAGTGACCCACATAAAGGAGCGTCAGTCGCTGATGACATGGGGATTCTCCCTTATTCACTCACTCACATGGGCCAACAAGGACGCAACATCTAGAAATGCTGTGGATCAGAAATGAGGGGGGCCAGCCATCCTAGATTCGTTAAAAGATCCCGTATACTGGTGAAACCTGTATTGCAAATGATCTTTGGGATTTCCCCTTTAACATATGATAAAAAGTTTTCTGATCCCGTTTCCGGTTCGGCCGTTCTGACGATTTTCCCATAACCCAGGATCCCCTTTTACCTTCCCCAGCGCACGTTCGTCGATAAAACGCCGGCGAACGCCCAATGTCGCCAACCGCCACGTGTCTGGTGACAACGACACCCGCTATGGTTAGCAAGCCGGAAAGAAAACGTAACTAGGAAACTGATTTTATTTAAAATGATCATTTCCACGTATGCCCCAAGTAAGTCCCGGAGGAGCATGTATGAATTGAACTTTGGCAGAATTAACAACCCAAACATCGTTTAGCCGTTTTCTGGCCCACTATAAATTTATCAGTTTAAGAGACCATCTCAGTCGTGGCTAACTCTCTAAATTGTTTGTCAAAATGAGGGAAGGTTAGGTGTTATTTTTTCGATTCTTAAACACCGATCTTTAGGGTAGATTTATAGTGAAAATATTATTGGATGTTTTATACGATGCAAGGGTAGTTTAGACCTTAAAGTCGATCCGGCCACAGAGCTCGGGGCTTGAGAAGAAGATACCGCTCTAGGAAAATGAAAACAATTTGTAGACTTTATTACAGAAATATGAACCTAGGCCCCCAGTTTAGGCAGTATTTGCCCGTCCACGAAAGGTAAGATGGAACGCTTAGTGTAAAACTCTGGAAGGCAAGGGTCCAGTTCCTATAAATAGTTATTGTCAACATAAACCCCAATTGGTAAGATTTTAATGCCAAATGGGCAACGAAACATCGGACTGTTACACGCCACTGGTAATATATATTGCCGTTTTACCATATTAATTATTTTATTTGAAGGTAATCCTAATTCAAGAGTTTCAATCTGGTTTACATATGTCAAAACCGCTGTCATCCAGGGATATTGGAAAAACGATAGGTACATGAAGTTAAACAAATATTTCCATAAATTGCTACGCCGCTGGTACGAATAATTTTGAATCAACCATATAAATTTTTAAAGCTAGATAATATTTAAAGCTAAAAAGCTCAGTCGTGCAGACATCTTTTAAAACAACGTCAATCAGAAATATTTTTAAATAAAGTATATTGAAAACATAATAAAAAAGATATTTTTAATTTTGGAGGTCACTGGCTCTAAAAAAATTAATATTTTTTGAAACTATCAAAAAATTTTTCAAATTTCCACTTATTTTCAACGCAAAAATATGAATTATATTGACATATGTCAGAAGGGCTGTCATTGAGTAATATTTGAATAAATACGATAAAATCAATTTATTAATAAAAACTGGTATTTTTGTACGCCACTGGCACTAACAATACCAAGAGATTTTTAATATAACTTTAAAAGAAGTAGCTCTGGTCACTCTTGTAATACTGTAGAAAATTTTGTGTCACTTGGTCATTTCGTCGAGAAGATAATAAAATAAATCGATTAATAAATGAAATCATACAAGATTTTTTTGAACCGTAAAATTAAATGACGCTATAGGTACTGTTTGCATAATATCTTACAACTCCACCATGAAAATTCTTAAATTTGTAAGTAATTTTAATGCAAAAAGGTAAATAATGTTGACATATGTCAAAGCGGCTGTCAGTCAGAAAGGTTTAAAAATAATGTGTCCCAAAGTGTTTTTAAAAATATTTCTTGAATTTGTACGTCTTTGGTTTTAACAAACTGAGACGCATTATTTTAAGACTTTATATACTTTGTCTTCATATATATCTAGTAAAGCTGTGCCAAGTTTGGTATCTCTAGATTACACAAGTGCGGAGTTATTGCCAAAAACCCGTTTTAACACCACAAAATGTCGTTACTCCACCATGGAAATTATTCATTGCTGAAGAATTTCCTAAAAAAAAAGTATGTCATAATGCTTCTAAATATACGTGCACACGGGAAGACATAGGCTGCAAGTTTAATGGTTATAATCATCGATCATAACTACTCATATCGTAACTAAGGAAATTGAAAGAATTAAATAAATGCGAAAAGCGGAGTTTAAACAATTTTTATCCTACAATAAAGCTTTATCTCATATTACAGGAAAATTATTTATTAGCTAATTAATTATTAATTTAAAAAATATGCACCTATCGTTCTTTTCTGGTATAAGCAAACCAATTTCATTTCGGCTACTTATAACGCTCTTCTTGTTAATATTGTTTTACCTGTTATACCTGTATACACTTAAAGCTTTATTTCATACTAAAAGAAAATTATTTATAAGTTCTTAGCTAATTAATTACTAATTTAAAACAACTTTATTTCGGCAAATTATAACGCTCTTCCTCTTAATATTGTTTTACCTATTATACCTGCATACAGTATTTGGTGATTGTTCGGAATTGGTATAAGGTATGCTATTTTACAGGAAAGTGGGACAGCATGGTCAGTGGTGGACTATCCGTGGGCCATGGAATTTTGGAAACCGCTTGTAAAGAAGCGATGGAAGAGGCCTCAATACCCACCACTCTTTTGAAGAATCTCATTAGTGCTGGATGTGTTTCGTAAGTAATATAAAATTGGACCGTCGTGTAGAAGAAAAGATGGTACATGATTTTCTTTTCTATCACACTATGATTTAACCGCTTCACCCTGGAGAAATATCGATTTACTTTTTTTTTCTTTTGTGTTAACTTTCTTCCCTTTATCATCACCCAATAACTCGAAACTGGGGATTTTTGCTTTCAGGGTTTTTGACTAATCCCGAGAACAGATATCAAGTTTACTACTAAACAATAGAGAGTAATTTCAAATCAAATCAACCAGAGGTTTGAAAATTAAAAATTAAATAAAAATTAAACAAACCACATAATCTCACACCCTAATAGCACAGTAAATCTCAGGGAAATCCCCGGAATGGTCCATTCGGGATGTTCGAAATATCCCAAGAATTGCCTAAATGTCCCACAGAACTTCACAGAAGTCCCATTTAGGTAAAGTCCCAACCCGCATAACTCCAGAAAAGGATAGTGATTCTTAGATGTATCACCATCACATCTTCTTAATAATTCAAGTTTACAGTTCTCGCTGTATATAGAAATATATCTAACAATAGTATCTTTAATAGAGAAGAAATATTAAACCTAGCTCCATCTACTTACAATAGATGCAAACTAAGTATTTTGTAACAAGATGTAAGTGTTTTGTACAATTTTCGCTGATTTTCACCTCTGTTGTACATGTTTGCCACTACTAATCATATGGTTGATTTTTTTGCATTTTTTTTGTAAACATTTTTACACGATCTATTTTTACTTCCGGAAGTTTATTTATTTGTTGTTTATACCAAAATATTTTTAACCCACTTCTTTAGATATACTAAGAGAAGGTTTTGTTGCCATTAACTCTGGCTGCACTAAGATTTTTTTTTTAATAAAGTGCAATTGGTTATTGTAACATGTAACATGTAAACTTTACCATATAAAAATAATTAAAAAATGCACATTATTGCCGGTGTCAGCAGTTACCAGCAGTTAAAGTACAATATTAGTAAAGTACCAGTAGATCAATATTTTCTGGGACATTTATAGGAATACGTACATGGAAAAATGATTGGGTGTAAATATCAACAAAAGTTTGGTAGATATGTTGTAGATTTTAATTATGATATTAGGATCACATATTAAATCACGATTATAATAATGATTGATGACTTGACTTGGCTCATCTAGTTAACTGAAAATAAACAGTATTTATACCTACCTATAATAACCCTGAAACACCTATAGAAAGAACAGATCATCCCTATACATAGAAATGTAACTAAGTATAATCAGATAGTGTTGAAGTTTAGGTACCTTATATTTCAATCATAATGGTTTGTTGCACAAAAAACCTATAATTGCACTAAGATGTATAGAATTTAATTGTTTAACCACTTTTTTATTAGACATCAGAAAAATACCGAAACCGTCAACGAAAAAAAACACAAAAAAATTAATTGTTTTTTTTTAAAAGTTTTATTCTAAGTCAATAACCACTTAAGGCAGAAAGAAATAAATTCCCTGCAAAACGACGTGTTAAATTTTTATTGTAGGATATAGAAAATAAGCAAGAAATTTAAAAATATTGAAAAAATACTCCAAATCAAGATGGCGTCGTTTCTGCAGAGGGGGCGTGTGATCTCTTCGTTTTCGAAATAGCTTATACTCTCTAGGAATTAGATATAGACACTATTTGCCATTTTCTTTGCGAATTATTTCCCCAAAAACCGCTTTGTACCAATTTTGAAAGAAATAGAAGATAATGAGACGTTACCCCCCTCCCCTGCCCGAAGAGACATTACCTTCATAATTTTGGTTATCTGAGCGAAAATTCATAATCCTCGATCCCAAAATAGTAGTTTTAACAACTAGTGGTAAAATAGTGCTTTTTTACAAGCGTTGGTTTAAATATCGAGCGCAGCGAGGTATTTAAAAAGGCGAGTAAAAAAAGGCACAGTTTAGCCGCGAGTTGTTAACACTATTTTTTTAATACCTTTATCAAAAAATCCAAGAAAATCATACCATCTTTACACAATAAATCAAGGCGGCTGGTAAATGAAATAACAATCATTTCCGTAGCGATGTGTCTTTTTACTCGGTGACGTCCATTGTTGCGACATTTTAATCTTTGACAATTTGATATTTTGACGATATTTTTGAATGCTTTTTTCGTAAATACTTGGTGAAAACTGGCGAAAATGGCTTAATTCTTAGGTAAGAATAATTAGATTTTTTCAATATTACTATTTTCCGCTATTTCTCTTTAACTTTGGGTAAAAAACGGACAGAAATCTTTTTTGGCACCCGTGTTCAAAAAAAAAGTTTTTTTTGCATCGGTAAACAAAAAAGCCATGCTTTAGTTATCTGCAGACAGTTACTAAAATCATGTTTTTGATGAAGGTATAAAAAACACCTTTATATCAATTTTGGCCGAAATCGGATACATTTAAAAGGTACCCCTCTGCATCGAGCTGTCAAATTTATGATAATCTGATCACAACTTCGTAATACTCGACCCAAGAAACTCCTGTATACTAATTTTGACCGAAATCGGATAGATTTAGATGGTACCCCTCCTGCGCGAGCTGTCAACTTTATGAAAATCTTATCGAAAATTCGTAATCCTCGACCCCAAAAATCCTGTATAAGAGTGCAGACGAGTGCAAACGCATACACCAGAATTTAAATGATTTAAAGAAGTGTTAGTTTTGAATAGGATTTATAACTATATTGAGCAAAATATTAAAACACTTGCCGCGACGCTCCATGCCGCCACCGGCAGCTTGCGGTGCAGCCCCTTTTCTTAATTTGCAGTTTCCGTTCTATTTTTTTCAGCGAGTCAATTACATGGTATTCCCCTCCAACCTTCCAGGAATTGTTAACTTCAGAATTTTTGAAATCTTATCGAAAATAAGTTTGTAATGCATGGTATTCCCCATCCAACTATCCGGGAGTTGTCAACTTCATAATTTTTGAAATCTGAAAACCGCTTATTTGTATCAATTTTGAACGAAATAGCAGAAAATGCGATGTTATTCCCCCCTGCGGTGGGCTGTCAACTTTATGGAAATCTGATCTAAAACTCGTAATCCTCGACCTCAAAAACCTTTGTATACCAATTTTGATCAAAATCGTATACATTTATATGGTATTCCCCCCCCACTCTGCGGTAAGCTGTCAATTTTTAAAAAAATCTGATCGAAAATTCGTAATCTTCGACCCCAAAAAACCCTGTACACCAATTTTGACAGATATCGGATAAATTTAGATGGTACCCCCCCCCCTGCGGCGAGCTGTCTACTTAAATAAAAATCTATTCGAAAATTCGTAATCCTCGATAAGAAAAACCCCTGTATACCAATTTTGACAGATAGCACTACGTCTTATGGAAAATCGCTTTGTTTACCATACAGCCACCATTTTTAAAGGGCCATCACGTGATTAATGGCTGACTTTGATAATTTGTTAGACAGCCCTATTTTGTTTTTGCGTGTAACGTTAATTGACAGTGGCTTATTTCAGAAGCATTCAGAACGTCTTAAAGATTACAGGACTCAAATTTTCAACTGCAGCGCATATAAAGCATGCCTTTGTCAACAAATTTTTGGTAAACAATAAACGAGAAATCTGATCACCAACCCCGCATAATTGTCAGAGGTAACTATCTCAAGAAGATATTTAGATTGCGGGGTCGAAGCGTGTACAGACGGGTATTTCCCTGGTATGCTGGATCTCTCTCAGACGAATGCATTTAAAAAAGGAGAACAATAGTAACTATGTTAGGATCGCAGAACGTACCTTTTGTAACGCCGGACTTCCATAAGCCTTTTTTTCGCGCAAGCTTTAAGGCGGATATATGCTGGTTAATAAGCAAGCAAGTAATTCGAAAAAGTGCATCATATGAGAATGCATTTCCATATGAAATTTGCTTGCTTGCTTAACTTCGCCTTTACTAAACCCGTCGTTAAATTTGAATCGTTGAAAACCGCCTCTAGCTAGGGCAGGCGTGGCGAGAACAGATTCATGCGGTGTTGCCACTTTTCTTGTAATTTCTTTAAAGCCGGTAGGTACTAGACGTCAAAAAACCTTTAAAACGCAAAGCCTACTAGATTTAAAAAGTTATAAAAAAAGTTGTAAATGTGCATAAATCGGACCCCAGATTCTACTTTTAAAATTTTATTATTGACTACGTAAACTAGAAACTTAAGTGGTGGTCAATGCTTGTGTGAATTTGGTCGAACGCACTTTGATTTAAAACTTAAGGGAGAGGATAAAACAACTTTCTGGCTAAGGTGGTAAAAAAACTTGCCTGTTAAAAAACAATATGAATTTGACCTCTGTATATATCATTTAGAAAAAATAATGTAAACTGTCGGTCAAAAAAACTGTTAAGATAGTGAATAATAATTAAAGACCTTGGGGAACAAGTTCAGAAAATCTAACAAGTTGGGTAACGAAGTGGAAAAAGACTATTGAGTTTTTCTTGCAAATTAACGAAATAAGTGTGGCTTATCCCCTAGTTATCCCAAGATCTTCAATTGTTATTTAATGTTTTTTTTTTAAATATCCTGTGGACATACAAAGTTACCTTAAAAATTTATTCCACCTTGGATTTCACTAATGAAATTTAAAATATTTATGTTTTGGTGCCTAATAAAAATAGTAGAAAACAAAAACTTAAATTAGAACCATAAAGAAGTGGAAATGTATATTTGGTTGAAACGACAACAATCTTCTAAAAAGTAGGCAAATTTTTTAATTTTACTGACGAATTTTTGGATTTTAAAATGTTTTTTTTTTAAGTGAAGATAGCTTACCAAATATGTTTTATCCTTCATACGATTTTGCCGGATTTTGCTAAAATGTTTAGTTGGATGGGGTGGGGTGGGGTGCTGCCTGCTTAAATGTCTTCATCATACATCTTAATAATTACGAGATATCATTGATCTGAAATTAAATAAGTAATTTATTATAGATGTGATGTATGTAAATCTATAGTCTAAGCAGCTAACCAGTTAGTTCAGTCGAATTAGTGCTATTTTTTTTGTTTTTTTTTCAATGATTTTCCAATTTTGTGCCAAATTTAAAGTTAATTTTCTCATCTAGGCCCGAATCAAAATGAATAAAACTTGTCATATATTGTTACTCTTTCATGCTGTACTGATGATTAAATTTCTGTCTTTGAGACTCTTTCAATTATTGAGATATTGGCCTTTCAATATGAGGAAAAAAATGAGCTAACTTTTTTATGTAAAAAGTTTTGATTTTTTATAATACATTTTAGGTATACTGTATTATCAATTTTACTTATTCTTTTTATTAGTGACATCCACAAAAATCAAATAAAAAATAAAAAACTTCTATGCATAAAAAATGTAACGTGAATTAAATAATTTAATTTGTTTAGACGTTATATAATAAAAATGAATACGATTTGTTAAATATATATATATATATATATATGGTTACCCAGTGGCGTCCCAAAGGAAGGGGGGGTGTCGAGGTGAAAACTCTCTGATACCGGTTAAAAAAACGAAATTATCTGGAATTATCTCAATTAAATGATGTCCGAGTAAAATTATATTTTATTATTATTAAATTATTTGCCTCATTTTGCATATTATATTTTTTTTCACTGTACTGTGAGTGATGATGGCTTAAATAATTTACTGATAAGAACTAGTAGACTTTGTAAAACAGTAGATAAAAATGTTGTAATTGAAACCTACCTTTTGCATCAAAATTTTAATGAATTTATTTTCCAGTATTGATAGGTCAATATCTTCATTAATTAAATTAAAACCAATTCTGCATATACTTTGCAGAATACACCGTAGACTTACCTCTATGTATATCCATAAAATTTATATAATTTGAACATCCCATGTTTATTTAAAAATGTGTGCTTTTTAGTTAAACATTTATGGATATGCAGTGATAAAATTAAATGCAAATAAAATAGCCGCCGTAGTAATAAGATTTTAATGTGTTTGTGTATGTCTTTTTAAAAGTTTTTAATTAAAACTGTTCGTGTACCTTTTTACTAAAGGATGACGTTTATTAGCAATAAACTAGACATATGGAACGGCCGTCTTGAATAGCCCTGAAGAAGCAAATAAATTTTGCGAAACATTGGCATTCCAAAAAAAGGACGTTTCATTAACAAGATCCCTCAACCCATAAACCTACACCTCCAAAAAAATTTATGGATATGCACTGAATAAAAAAAAATATACCTATCAGTATATTCATACAGTGATATACGATACATGTAGTCAGGATATTACAAAAAGTATATACGTTCATGGATCACAAATACATATCCAGTGGATATACATATCTATGGCTTGCTATGTGGGTAACCAAGATGTTGGTCTATACATAAAAGAAACAAGGAATAGAATATTTAAATAAAAACGATCGTACCGTAAGGCAATGACAATGGTACCACATATTGACATAATTTTTATTTTCTATTTTTTTTCTCATTTAAAAAAAAACCACTGATGTTGAAGTTTGTTAGTTACGTAGTTTCTAAGATGTTAAGATTGTATGGAGGGCTATACGTGCCTGCTGGCGCCATTACTAATTTATTCTTAATTTCTTTGAGCCCCAAGGCTCAACTGAGTTAAAATGAAAACAACTAAAAATCTCGGACAAATAAATTAGTGGATTTTGATTTGAAAGGAGATCTACTGTACAATAAAATTTATTTAAGTTATGTACGTCAATATCCACTCCTATAGACTGTGCTAATTTTGATAAGATCGTTACAACACTACAAAGGTGACAATGATGTACTATCCATTTATATTTCAGTTTTTTTTTTGAATCTGAACGAGGCCTTTTTCCAAACACTGAATTCGTCTTCGACCTAGAGCTGCCTTCAAACTTAATTCCGGAAAATGCGGACGGCGAAGTTGAGACGTTTGAAGTACTACCTGTCAAAAGATGCGTAGACAAAATTTTAGCTCCAGATTTTAAGACTACCAGTGCGCCTGTGGTGTTGGATTTTCTTATTCGACATGGAGTAGTAACGCCTGAAAATGGTAAGTAACTGTCTTGCAATGGAAAAGTACATTAAAATAAAATTAGATATATGGCTTTGCAGTTCCGTTCTTTTTTCAATGCAGGGCAGTGTTAGCGTATCCTGTTTTGTTGAACATTTAAACCCATTTCTCACATGTAAGTGCTTACGCTGACTCCTTTATCATTAGCATAATTTAATTACTGTGTAAAGGGTCAGTCCAAATACTTAATCTGGACCCGATATTCTCAAACAATTGCCTAAATTTTCTGATTTGCGCACATGCAACCAAAGAATCGAAAAACTCCCATTTTTCAAATTAGCAAGTGGCATCATATTTATATTCAGGGTAATGAAAAAAAACAAAATTTGAAAATAAATCTATGTACTGTAATTTACCTGTTAAAATAGGAGTTTCCTAAAATTTTACAGAACACAAAAATTTTTAATTTTATTTTATAAAGGCTTTTTCCTCGAGGACAGTAATAACTCGTTTAGATTTTGACGTCACGGTTATTTTCAGTGACCGTAGTTATCATATTCTCAATCAAAAACATGAGATTCATTTTGTAAAAAAGTCATACAAATTAAAAAACCATTGGTTACCAGGTAACTTGTAGTTATTTAGAGGAAAAACCCTTATAATGTCACTTGCAAAAATGGAAAAATTTAAGCTGTACTTGCTCGATAAAAGACGATAAAATTTTAACATATTTTGATAATGAGTGGCGGAAATTTGGTAGAAAGACATATGTAGAAAAATATTTCTTAGAAAAATATATCTTAGAAAATAAATTTGCTAGAAAGTACATTTGTTAAAAATACATTTGGTAGAAAGTTCATTTGGCAGAAAATACATTTGACAGAAACACAGTTCGTAGAAAGTACATTTGACAGAAAAACAGTTGGCAAAAAATACATTTCACAGAAAAACAGTTGCCAGAAAATATATTTTGTCAAAAAAAACGAAAAGCAACAGGTATTCCACAGTTTTATGTATATAATGCCGATTATGTGAAAATCTAAACAATTGTAGAAGGTACATTATTAATAAATAAATAAATGTAGACTTTATTCAACATACCCAAAAATATAGTTTTAAAGTACATTGAGAGTGCAACTAAGCATATACAAGTACAAGTACAAAACAGGACCAACCCACGACCGTGGGTTGAAAATTTGGGGCTACCAGAACTCACACCGTGCGTTACTATAGCCACAGAGGAAATACCTACGGAAAAGAGAGAGAACCCTATGTTAAGCTTCGTTAGTTCTTTCAGCGGGCGCCTTCCAAGCGCTGCCTGTATAATTATATAAAATTTAAACTTTTCCTGCCAATCCCCCGTGCACTGTTGCCGTCCCGACCCGACGGTTTCTCACATTCTTCGTTCCTCGTACAGATTAGCCCCCTATTCCCGCTCACACATTCATAATAACCTTCGTCGGACGCGCGACGACCTTGCTGAATTCCTTGCATTTTAAACGGTAGACGAGTTTTATTTTTTTAAGACGATATGAAATGCAGACCAAATCTTCCGGAAATAAACTATGTGTATATTTTTTAATTGTGGGAAGTCGAAACGTGGTGCGTGTGTGTGGTAGTGTGAGACAATTTAGATTTTCACAAAATTAAAGCCTGTGTCACAAATGGATACATACCTACCTAGTCAACGTCCTTTTTAGCCATCAATACTAATATAGAGGCTATTGGGATCGTCAAAAAAAAAGTTATTTCCACTAAAAATAAGTTATTTGGGAAGAAAAAAGACCTAAATACAAATTTTTGTCATCATTTCTCTCTGTCTGATAAAAACCGCGCAAACAATTTTTATCAAATTTGGCACAAAAATTCTCTGGCATCAGGCAGTAGAAATGGAAGTTAAACATTTTAAAATTCCTAACTCACGAACCGTAGCAGTTAGCAACACGCGGTTTTCACGCTGAGATGGTTATTTATATTTTCTATAAAAACTATAATTATGATGAAGTCTGTCAGATCAGTAGTTTTTGAGATATTTAAGAAAAACAAAAATATACTGATGGAAATCGTAACCCACGAACTCTAGCAGCTAGGACACACGGTTTTAATATATTTAGACGTATAAGTACTATTCAACCCAGGAAGGGTTGATAATAGAATACGGAACGAATTTTGAGAGGAAATAGAAATTGAGACAATACGGCGAGTTGCTGGGTTCCACTTACCTTTCACCCGTGGTCAATCCAGTCCCATTATCTCCGTCGATTGTAGACAAACACACGTTGAATAGCACAAAAAAGAAAGGCGAATTTCGAAAGTTTTGGTTTCTAATTTTTAAACGTGCACAGCCGTACGGTGTAAGTGTTCGATTCTTGGTCGTCTCTGTGCACAGCGAGTTCGAAGTTGCGCGCGCACGCCGCGCAGGATCGTCGTGTTTCTCCCGTGTGGGGATTTATTACGAGTTTTACCCAAGCAACGTTATCGCGAAATAGCGCGAAGTATTGTATTAAGAATTGCTTGAGCATAGAAAATAAAACATAAGATTCTAGAACAATGGAGAAAAAAAATATAAAATGAAATTTATATACAAGATTTGTGTGGTTGGAACATTCCGCCCACCTAAAATGTACTAAAGTGTACATTTTATTAATTAATTAGAGGCAAAGGACACAACTTTACTAGGTCGCTTCAAAAGCCCTTGTTGTGTTCTCACACTGACGACGCGTATTATCCCGTCAGAACCCGGAAATTTCAATACGTCCCAATGCCCAATGTAAGGGTGGTAAGTTATCATTGCATAGTATTACCAACGTTCCAAGTTCAACTGACTGAGAAGGCCGTAGCCATTTTGATTTTTGTTGCAAAGTATGAAGATACTCAGTCTTCCACCTGCGCCAAATATCTTGCTGGATGCGTTGAATTAATTGCCATCGATTTAACCGGTTTAGAGGCTCGTCAGTCAAGTTATCATCAGAGACTGAGGAAAGTGGTTGAAGGCAAAGAAAATGGCCCGGCGTCAGTACAGATAGGTCAGAAGGGTCAGAACTTGTTGGACATAATGGTCTAGAATTTTGGATTGACTCTATCTGAACTAAAAGTGTATTGAACTCTTCATAAGTTAAGACTTGGGAACCCACCACTCTAATCAAGTGGGATTTAACGGATTTAATGCCAGCCTCCCATAGCCCACCAAAGTGGGGTGCTGTAGGAGGTATAAAAGACCATTTTAGGTGCTCCGATTCTGCAGCTGTGCTCATTATACGGGAGAATTCCCGAGAAGCTGCAGAAAAGTTTGTAGCATTATCAGAAAATAGATGAGAACACCTACCGCGCCTGGCGACAAATCTGCGTAAAGCCGCTAAGAAACAATTAGAAGATAGGTCGGATGCAAGCTCTAAGTGCACAGCTTTGGTACTGAAGCAAACAAAGAGGCAAATATAGGCTTTATAAGATTTGGCACCACGAGCTTTACCCAGAGTAACATTGAAGGGGCCACCAAAGTCTACACCCGCACACTGAAATAAATTGTAAAAATTTAGAAAAATATACTATTTTTAAAAGCAAAAATCGGATTCATTTTTTTTTCATAAAAATTACATTCATATAAACAAGAAATTTAGATGCACCAATCGATTTTACGACAAACAATTTTTTTTTATGTATGCCACTTTATTAATCGAAATAAGATATTAATAGCAATACTTCACAAAAATAAAGTTTTAGGTCAAACAATTACTTTGTTTATACGGTACTCTTAAAGCGCTTTTAAACGAAGGAAGGTTTGAAAATGCTTGTCCTAAACATACCATAAGATCAATTTTGAATACTAAATCAATTTTATTTTAAACCGGAAATTTTTTTTAACTTAGTTGTTTTATTCGCGTTTTAATTAAAATGTAATATAAGGATTTTTTGAATATAACAATATATATTTAATTTGTGAGAAACTGTAAGGTAAGAGGATTGACAGTACATCGATCACCTGTTAGAAAACTATTTTAATGAAGAAGAAAGCTACTTTATTTAAAACCGTTCTTATATAAAACCTGTTTTAGGCGCTATAAACGTAGTAAATTAAATACCGTCTCCTTTTTCGTACAAATAGTTGTTGTAATCGGTTGTTGATTTTTTTTAGTAAGCGATTTTAAGAATATTAATTAATTTTTTAATAATTCTTTTTTTTTATCGATTCAGGTTCCCTGCATTTTCACAGTTCAATATTTGAAAAATCATTATGATAGCTAAAACGTATATAAGAAATCGTCACTTTTAACTATAATATTATATAAATTCGACGACACATGCTGAGTTCAATTTGAATACCTGGGTCCATGGGCGTAACCAGGATATTCCACAAGGGGGGCCAAGCTGTTCTTTGGGAAATAATAAAACTTTAAATAAATATGTATACCGACCTATTTTAAATGGAGACATTTTTCAAATTCTGTATCTCTTTTCTATCGGTGAGATATTAATTTGTTTAAAAGTATTTCTTTTACAAATCCCAGGGTGACTATGGCTCCCCTCCCTACGCCCATGCCTGTGTCGCTTTTCCGGGCCCATTGCACCACATGAAGAGTTTTATTTCTATCATAACTTTTCAGTCGATTTTCATAATTCTTTTTATATTAGATTCAGAAGAGTTTCAGGTTGGTCTTTTTTTATTAAAAAAGGTACTTCTCCACCACTTTCACGACTAAACTTGAAATTTACTTTCAAACTAGAAGTCATTACTTCGGCGTGCTGCTGCTTTCAATTTGGATACTAGGGCTGATTCTTCGGGTCCACTGTACCCCTTAAAGGATTTATTTTATTTGTGTCAAAATAGACCTAAATACAAAATTTTGTTATGGTGTCTGTCTCTGTGTCTGTCTGTAACACGATTACTCAAAAACCACTTAACCGATTTTTATCAAATTCGGCACAAAAATTATCTGGTATGTTACATTCAAGGTCATCCCGTTGGGGGCCAGTGTTACATTAAAAAAACAAAATGGAAGAGATGACAACTTCCTATACTTTGGGTCCTATCGAGCCTTGCATTCTTGCCAACTTGAGTAAGCACACGGTTGTGGGGCACTTAGCAATGAAACACCAGGTTATACAGTCTCAAAATATATTGTTGTAATCTTAAAGGTTAGTAAAGGCATGCAATATTTGTAAAACGATAAATGTAAATTTTAACAAATAAAATAGTTTTTAAAACTAACATTTTAGGGGTCTTTCCTCTTGTTTTTATGATTAATTTCAATGATGGAAAGTTCTTTTATCAAAGATGAAAAAGTTGAAATGGTTCTCATATTAAAAAAATGAAGTTGAAGCTTGTTTTGATAAGTTTTGATAAAATTTTATGAGGTTTTTTTTATGACGGTTTTTAAAGAGAAAAGGTTTGGACAGGGAAATATTTCTTATCTGTTTCCACATAGCTAGCCGATGACAGGGCTAAACATCACTGGAACAGGTACACAGGACCCATGACTGGACTAGGCATCTTAGGCCAGGGCAAAGTAGCACTTAGGACGGAAAGTCGAATGTATGATGTTGAAAGTCGACACTAGGACCACCCATGGCTGTGCCACGGAACCAAGCACCCTAGACAGATATAAAAACAACCTTCTAGAACAAGGGAGAACACCCTAACGTATCATTTATAACTAATTTCTAATAACGGACATGTATTTTACACAGGAAAAAAAAAAGAAGTAAAACAGTAACACAAAAAAAACTACTGTTTACTTATTGTACGGGGCATGCCTGAGGGGCAACACTCAAAGTACATACGCCAAAAAAGCATAAAAAAACATATAAGTCCACACTCTATTGTATAGTGGGTACCACGGACGATAAAACTAAAAATTACTTAAAACGACAGAAAACAGTCTAATTTCTTACAAGGGCAAAAATAATCAAGGTACACACGCAGCAAATATTTACCTCAAATCATCCTGAGGGCGACATTCCGCATGGCAGGTAACCTAATACCTCCCAGGCGAACAGGGAGTTGACGTGAGGCCTCCTCAATCTGTAGCACAAAGAAAAATACAGAATCAAAAATAGTCAATATTGAAATAAACTGGAGGGAAAACGCTTAAAAAAAATCGAAAATAATTACCATAGATCGGCTGATAAGCCACGGTCTAGCCGGCCATTTGCCGTATCCTATACGTTCAAAAAAAATCTTCAAAAATCGCCACCTCAAACACAGGCAACGGGCACTTCCACGAAGACTTTCTTCTTTTGATGGGACCTCTGCGGATTCCGTCTACGACGATTTCAGGTTGCAAAAGTCGCCATGGGCACGACTTCTTTTCGGTATTCTTGGAAAAGAAAATTCAAACGTGGCACTCAAAACGGTGCCGGAAAAGAAGTGTTTCCTTCCCTCCAGGAAATCTCAGACGCTAAAAAAGAAGCTTCCTGCGGGCAAACGATTGGTCAAAAACCTCAGAGGCGCGAAAACTACAGTCGAAAATCGCTTATCCTGATTACCATATTAGGTGATGCTGCTGAAAACGCATTACAATTGGGCGATCTTTCTGATATGGGCAAAAATCGACAGGGGCTGGGGTCCAAATTCTACTTTTCGAATGCGACAGGTTCAAGTCGGAAGTCTCTATTCATCAACCTAAGACAGACAAAGACAACGAAGCGGTGTTGTCAGATTTCCTTCTGTATCAGCGGGATAGGGAGAGATCACGTGACGAACAGAAGTTAACAACAAGGCATTGGTTGCAGTAGTGAGCAAGAAATGGACTTTATCTTTTTGGGAGAACCAATAAACAATAAGTGTAGACACTTGGTTTTCTCGAAAACGACTCAGCAGTAACGTAATGTGCAACTTTAAATCACAGTTATATGACGTGAAGTTAGTCACTGTATACTCCCAGGATTTCGCCTATGACAATCTCGCAACGTCGTCCCAAACGTCACGGTCAGCTAGCGGTCGAATTTAATTTTGAAAAACCATAAAATGCCTAAAGAAAAACACGGATTTTCGCCAAGAAAAAGACCACTTTCCGGCACTCCAAGCCTTCCTAAATAATCCAGGTGAGTCACAGTTTCCTTCCGTGTAGGTAACATACGGATCCTTGACAAATATCTCTCTCCCCTTTACTGTTTGTTTACCTCTTTAGAACGACTATAAACCTCCTTTATTTCGAATTTCTTATACTTCTAGGCCAGTCTCGAGTCGTATGAGGACAGATGATCGCCTCGTTTGAATAAATAAACTGAATATCTATCAAAATTTAACCTGTTAAAGTCTGCACAGCCTATCGTATAAACCACAGGAAATATGGACCCTACAGACCAACAATGCACACAGAGACAAGCAAGACGGTCCACACTTGACATGGCTAGGCTGTACGAGGTTGGGCAATGCCCTTTAAGGAATTCACGCATACTTGAAACCAAAATAAAACCAACAGGTGAGTGTTGTGTCAACTGACGACAAAGGTAGAGTAATTTTGTAATATCAATACCATATGATTGGTGACAACCTTGGTCCTGGTATTTTTAGGACTTATTGGACCCCCTAAAGCCTGACATGTGCAAATTGGGGACCGATCAGTAACAGAAACTGCCAACCACCGACACATTACTAGTGACAAGAATCTACCACTCAACAAATGAACCGACACTAGTTTCTAGTAAGTATAAGACCGCTAAGTCTCTCTTTGTTTGACACGGTTTATAAAACTAACCTTTATTATCTACTTTATTTTCGGGGTTAAGTAGTTGACGGAAGGAGAATTTGATATAATCAATAGAAAACAAAGGCTTACTAATCTAGTAATTTGGCGGTTTAAACTATGCGCTAGAAAGACCGTTTTGGTGTTAAGTTATATAAAATTATGTTATTTTTTTCTTGTTTCAGGTTACTGCAGAGCCAGAGCAACCTTTCTTGGACTGGTTAAATTATACAAGAAAAATACGAAGTTTCATTGAACTGTAGACTGTATATCATTAGTTAATATAAAAGAAAGATGGATGTTGTAATGTTATTTTTGGAAAACACATGATTTGCCACAGTAATTAAATTTATTGGTTTATTAGAAAGGGTTCAATGGTGTTTTATTTGAGATATTGAGGTTTGCTTTGTATCATAATTATATAATAATAATATAATCATAAGTCTAGTGTAATTCAACCGCCATAAAATAGTAGGATATAGAATAAACAAAATGCTCAGACATATAGTAAAGATGATTGACTTAAAGATTTTTCCAGGTACCAGACGCAGAGCTGATTAGTTTTTGATGAGGGTGAGGAGTTAGCAAGAGGGTAGGAGGGGGGGATTAAACTTTTAAAAAAAATGTAACTCACGAACCGTAGCAGCTAGCGTCACGCGGTTTTCACATTAAGATAGATAATTGCATTTTCAACCAAAAAAAAAAAAAAAATTTTTGTGAAGAAAATTTTTGATTTTTTTTTTAAGATTTTATGGGCTATATGTGCCTGCGGGCGCGATTTTTTTGCGTTGAAAATATCAATTTTTTCATTACAATTATTTAGAATGTACAAGCGGTTCTAAAAAATAATGGCGCCAGCAGGCACGTATAGCGATCCAAAAAATCTTTTAAAAAAATTACTTTTTTCTTAATTTTTTTTATTTTTTTTTATTGGTTGAAAATGCAATTATTTATCTTAATGTGAAAACCGCGTGTCGCTAGCTGCTACGGTTCGTGAGTTACAATTTTTTTTATAGTTTAATCGCCCCTCCAACCCCCCACCCTCATAAAAAAACTAATCAGCTCTGCGTTTGGTGACAAAGAATGTTTGTGCCAAATTGGATAAAAATTGATCAAGCGATTTTTGAGTAATCATGTTACAGACAGATACCATGACAAAATTTTGTATATAGGTCTTTTTTGACCTACATAACTTATTTTTAGTGGAAATAAAAAAAATTTGTTTTTTGACGATCCCAATAGTCTCCATACTATGTATGGATGGTTAAGAATAGGACAACACTAATATTTGTGCTATCGAATGCCAAAGTAAAGCAATAAAAATTCTGGAATCGTAGTCCATTTTTTTAGCCATCCATACGTAGTATGTAGGCTATTAGGATCGTCGGTCTGTCTGTAATACAATAACTAAAAAACCTCTAAACCGATTTTTATCAAATTCGTCACAAAAATTCTTGCCACCACACGCAGAACTGATTAGTTTTTGATGGGGGTGGGAAGTTGGCAAGAGGGTAGGAGGGAAAATAAAACTTGGTGAAAATATACCTCTCTGTGTCCTTAATGAATACAATTTTTTTTAGATAAAACGGTTAAAAATTGTTTGAGATATTAATTTTTTTCAGTCCAAATCACTTTTTTTTTCGATCAAAAATTCTACATGACATAAACTTTTTGGTGGGATAATAAAAAATTATAGTTACAGTTAAAAAACATTTTTCAGCAATAAAATTGTTAATAATTTTCTTCAATTAAATGTAAACAGCTTTTGCATATATATATCTATTTATTAATAGGCAAAGCAAAATTATAATCCTCTATAATATTTATTAGAAAACATCTTAACAAGTAAAACAATAAATCTCAACCGCCAACTCGTCAATAAAAAAACAATAATATCTCCCCGTTCGCTGCCTAATTATCAGCGTTTTTTTTATCTTATAATCATAAAAAAAGTGCACGCGGCTTTATCGTGAGGAATTCACTGCACTAAGAGATATGAATGCAATCTATATAAAAATGAATGCAGGTTTGTTCGATTCTCTTCTCTGTCGCGAAGCGGAGAGCCGGTCATTGAAGCGAGGACGCACGTGGGTGTCGATTCTTGAATTTTAGATGGACGTTCGGGTGGTGCATGATCACTTAGAGGATGTGAACACTCCCAGGGAACGATCCGATCCCCGTCGCTGGCTGTTCGTATTCTTGAATGCGGCCGAAACACGTCCAATGCTGCCAGTTTGCTTTTTGAGCGATTGAACTGATTTCAAACTAACCAAAATATTTTGTATAATTTTTTTCTTTATTTATTTGACATTAAATAAAAACAAAAAACAGTCGTTGAATTGAAGTTGTAAAATAAAAATATGACAAAGTATTAAAGAATTACTTATTATTTTCAATGGGAATGTAAATGGGAATTACATACTCATTAAATTATGTAGATTATAAATTTCTATTACAGTATAAGTGTCGTATAAAGACTTTTTAACGCGGACTGTAATTATATGATTTAAAATATTTTGAGAAAAAAATGTATTTAAATCCCTTCGATTTATGAATTAATTTGAGAACTACGAAACGCACATTATAATGTAAAATGGGCCTCCCTTGGTTCTACGTGATGTCGATCTTGGTAGCGCTACCATGTCTATAGTGTGTCTTCCATGATGTCCATAAATTGTTGCTCAGTATAAATCACTCGCGTAAATTATTGTGGACAATATTTTTGATATTTTTTAAAACGTGTGGCTTCGTTGACAACGTTCTGTCGAAGAGAGAGACAACAACGTCCTTTTTTTTGGAGCTTCTCTCGCAGGCTATGCGCACGTGCCAGCTTGTGGCAGGAGGTAAATTGCCCGCAGAATAATGTGCATTATGATTGCACGACTATAATTAATCATAGAATTTTAATTAACTTAAATATAATTCAATATGACTTGTAAATCATATAATTACTATTTGTCCCAAATAGTAAAGAAAAATTATTAAAAAAAGCTGTCCCAAATAGTAAAGAAAAATTATTAAAAAAAGCAAATAATAACCGCTTGAGTTTCCAACATTCCACTCACCAAAAAACTTATGAGGTTTTTTCCCGAAAAAAAAAATAAATCCAAAAAAAAATAAAGTAAAAAAAAAATATTCCTACTTACTTTCCTGGTAGAGGGCATACCTTGACAGCTGGTCGCTGTAAAATGCCGTTATTTGTTTTAAGGGTTACGACCCGTACGACGCCGTCTTCTCCCGGATATAATTTAATTATGCGGGCTAGAGCCCATTCGAGAGGAGGTCTTTGTTCGTTTCTGATAAGTACTAATAATCCTTCTTTTAGATTCGGAGCTTGACCAGTCCATTTCTGGCGTTGGTGGAGCGTATGCAAATATTCCATACTCCACCGTTTCCAAAAGTCAGAATGCATACGCTGTAGTAACTGCCAGCGGTTAAGCCGGTTAATGGAAGTTTGTGAAAAGTCAGGTTCAGGAAATGTGGACAATGGTGACATTGTCAGGAAATGTCCGGGTGTCAACGGGGTGAGATTGTTACGATCCTCACTAATAGGGGACAAAGGTCGAGAATTAATCAAAGATTCTATTTCAGTAAGTAGGGTGTAGAACTCCTCGTAGGTCATGATCTGGTTTCCGACCACTCGATAAATTCCAGTTTTCGTCTGTTTTACCATGGATTCTATTAGACCATTAAAATGTGGTGAACCACTAGGGTTGAAATGCCAATTAATAGACAACTGGGTCGCGGCAGCCTTAGAATAATCTATTAATAAGTTATGCGACCCTTTGTAGTTCGTACCTTGGTCCAAATATAGGTCAGAAACCCTACCTCGACGCGCTATAAATCGCCTAAAACTAGCTAAAAAGGCTTCTGACGTTAGATCTGAGGACAGTTCTAAATGCAGAGTTTTGTGGCGCAGCATGCGAATAAGGAAATATAGGCTTTTGAAGTTTTTGCACCTCTATGTTTTCCCATGGTTATCATGAAGGATCATGCGTAATCTAGAGCCACATGCGAAAACGTTTTTATTTTGGAAATCCTAAATGTAGGGAGATCGCCCATGTAAGGTTGAGGAGATAGAGGTTTCAAGCGAAAACATTGATGACATTTCGATAGGCAACGATAAATTGCTGTTCTGGGGGAGATTATCCAAAAGTTCTGAACAATTAAGTTGTGCATAGTTTTAAGACCAGGGTGAAAGTTTTCATTATGGACATGTTCGACAACAAGGTCTGTTAACCTGTGATTTTTTGGCAACAGGATCGGATGTTTTGCTTCGTACGAAAGCGATGATTTTTTCAACCGACCACCCACCCTAAGAACGCCTGCTTCATCCAGAAATGGACATAGCTTCTTAAAGGGTTTGGGAAGAGTTTTTTCGTTCTTACAAGCACAAATGATTTCGCCAAAACATTCATTTTGTACGTATTTCACTACGATAATCAAAGAGTTATAAATCTCTATTGAACTTAAATCGCATGGCGAAAACTGTTGTGTTTTTCTAAAAACAAGAACAATGCGAAAAATGTACGCCAGTAACCGTTGTATTTTTTTTAGAGATGAGAATGTGCCAAAAGTATAGAAATAATACCTAATGGTTCTACCACAACATTTAAAGCTACCCGTTTTTCTTCTTTACGGGCTTCAGGTATATTTTCTAATAAAATAGGGGGTTGAATTGGCCATTCATTAAATGTTTTAAGTAAAAAATCTGGACCTTTCCACCATAGCTTATATTCCAACAACTGTGAGGGTGTCAACCCGCGAGATACACAGTCGGCAGAATTTTCTTTGGAAGGTATGTATCTCCAAGAGGAGGGGGATACAATCTCCTGAATATGTGCGACTCTATTGGCGACAAAAGTTCCAAACCGATGAGGAAAAGTGGTCAACCAGGCGAGTGCGACTTGCGAATCGGACCAGGCAAAGAGTGCATCGAAACTAAGAATATCATAATACGACTCTTTCACGAATAATAATAATTCAGCCAAAAGATGAGCTGCACATAACTCCAGTCTAGGGAGCGAGACAATCTTAAGGGGTGCAACCCGGGATTTTCCAATAATTAAATTAATTTTTTTACATTTCCATCTGGAAAAATACATCGAAAATAAATAACGCAACCGTATCCCCCGGTGCTTGCGTCACAAAACCCGTGTACTTCAAGACGACAGATTTTTTCCAAGGAAAGTTTTCTAGGAAGTTGAATATTAGATAATTGTGGCAATTCAGATTTGAAGCATTCCCAAACTTCGACAATGTTATGTTCGGGTGTGTCGTCCCAACCCTTCTTGGAAAGCCACAGTTGCTGGAGAATATGTTTTGCGAGAAACACAGTGGGATATAAAAAACCCAAGGGGTCAAATATTCTAGCAATCTGTGATAAAACATTTCGCTTGGTACACTGAATATCAATCGGCGCACATTCATAGGAAAACGCATCCAAACGAGGATTCCACTGAAGTCCAAAAACTTTAATAAAAGTGGGACCTTCGGTTTCAAAATTTAAGGGTATTTGAGCATTTGCGCCCGGAACTGCCGAGAGAAGGGCGGGATGGTTACTACTCCATTTTCTAAGCTCAAACTTACCCTTTTTTAGTAATGAGATAATATCAGACTGAAGCCGAAGGGCTGATTCCACCGTTTCGTCCCCACAGACACAATAATCGATATAAACGGCTTCTCGGAGAACTTTACAAGCTTTAGAATAATTATCCTGCTCAATGATGGATAACTTCTTGAGTATTCTAAGCGCCAAGAAAGGGGCGGATGAAACTCCGAACGTCACTCTGTTTATAGTGTATTCTCTTATATTTTCATTTTTATGAAAACGACCCGTAGTTTGGTTGGAACATTGTCTGGTTTCAACACATAGTGATGAGGTAAATAAAAAGAAGCGGATTGATAATCGGAAATGGGTACTTCGGAAATAAATTTATTTTCTACATATTCTCTTATGAAATTGGAATACGACTTTTGAAGGTCAGAATTCTTCCCTAATCTATTCCCCAAAAAAATGAGACGGCGAAGGGCCTGCGAATAAGTGTCGCCAAAGTACGGTTCTGCATGTCGAAAGGGTAAGGCCACTACAAACCTACCAGAATTTTCTCGACACAAGGAATTTTTAAAGATATTTTCACATTTTATCTCGTCTGGAGAGGAGGAAATATTCGATTTGGGTAGTTGATCCAATTCCCAGAATTTTTGAAGTAGTAAATCTACTTGGGGTTCAAGTGAGACATGACAACTTACTAATGGCGTGTTGTTGTACAAACATTCAGTTCTGCCTTGCAAAATCCAACCAAAAACTGTTTCTAAGGCTACAGGCTGCCCGGGCTTACCAAAGATTCGACCTGCACCTAGCACAAATGGTACGATTTCGGCGCCAAGAAGTATATCTATAGGTCCTGGGGTGTAAAATTTCTGGTTAGCCAAGAGAAGGTTATCAATGTGGTTCCAGTTTTGTGGATTAAAAGAAATTTTTGGTTGATCTGAGCAGACTTTTGGAAGTATTATCGCTTCAAACGCATAGGTCGGGTCCTGTTTTCCATATGGACTCATAAAGCATTGGGTAATACCCTTATTTGTGGACAGAATTGAATTATTTAGACCCTCAATAGGTACAGAAAACGATTGCTTACGTAGACCCAACTTATTTGCACAATGTTCTGTAATAAAATTGGCCATACTGGCAGTATCTAAAAGAACACGAACCCTCTGAAAATTACCCGGAATATCCCTGATTTCCACCACTGCAGTGGACAGCAGCACAGTAGATTGCGTTGCTACCGTAGTGCACGCATTACACTGTAAAGTCTGAGATGACTGCTCAGCATTTTGTGTGGGAGTTGTATTTACCGATTGATTTGATTGAAAATCAGGGTTGTTTTCTAACACAGAGGGGACATAATTTAAAAAAAATTTACTTGAAGGCAAATGAAGTATGGTGTGGTGTGGATAATTACAAATTTGACACCGTGAGGACGAAGGACAATTATTAAACAATTACCACATATTTTAGTTTGCTTTACCAAATTCAATCTTTCGTGAGGCGTTTTGGCTAGAAAAAATTGACATCTGTATAATGTATGAAAAGCAGGGCAAAAAAGACACTTTTGTCTATTTTTAGATGTCGTTTTATTTGAGCTTGAATTAACAAATGCTGCAGGCGCATGTAATTTTTTAAAAGTGTATTTTGAGAGTTTACATTGAACTGATTCAAGGGTTTTGCATTGATTTGTTAAAAATGTAGTTAGCTGTTGATAAGTGGGCATATCTGAAGTGCTATGTTCTATCTCAAAATCTGTTCGTGTTTTTGAATCTAGTTTTTGTAACAACATGTTAAAAATTAAAAAATCCCACATATCAACATTAAAATTTAATACTTTAAGTGCCGTAAGATTCTCTGAGAATGTATCCAACAAATGCCTTAAATCTTTAAATGACGCTTTTTGCATAGATTGAGCAGTGTATATTTCATTAAAATACGTTGTGGCTAAAAAAACGTTTATTTTGATACCTGTTGACAATTCTGTCATATGCAATTTGATAATTAACTCCCGTCATGAGAATGGTTTTAATTAAAGAAAAAGGTTCCTCTTTCAATGAAGTAACCAAGAATTGAAAATTCTGAATATTTGTGTTGTCATGTACCAAGCTATTAAATAAATCAAAAAATGCCGGCCATATTTTTATATCCCCACTAAAAACGGGAACATTGATTATCGGGAGCTTAGCTCCAGAAGTGGAGGGCTCTAAGGTATTATTAGTACTTACCCTAGGAATAGGGGTAGAACAATCAAGCTCTAGTTTCTTAGCTTTAATGCCGTAGAAATATTTATCGACCAACTTTCGTATTTCATCCTGTTCATCAAAGTCAATTTCTTCGACCACGTAATTAATCAATTCGTTATGAATCTCCCTAAATTCCTCGTAAATAATTTCCGCATAATCCGCTCTTGCCAAAAAATTTTGTTTATAAAATTGATCATTGACGGAGTTAATCCCATAACCATAAATCTCTTGTAGTCTATTTAATGGAATCTTACGTTTAATCGCCAATTTATTAAGTTTTTCTTTATCTGTTACCGAAGGTGCCATGATCTTTTTTATTTTGTTCAAATAATTAAAGCTAAAGACTTGCTAATTAAGTAATTATCAAGTTTTATTCAACTTTTAAAATATTTTGAATTTTTCTTTTACTTGACAGTTTATATTTTATATTTCACCGGTTAGTGACGAACACAAAATACAATAAAGATTATTTCACCTTCCGTGCGAGTCGAACGTTGGAAACATGAGAGAGATAACTAAATGTGTATTTGCCGTGTTAGACAGATAAAAAACTGACCCGAATTAATATTGATCACTTATATGAATATGAAAAGGACAGCCGTATAAAGCTGAAATGCAAAGTTTTTTTTTCTAAAATGTAGGAACGAAATTATATCTTTTATATGTATTTTTTTAGAATACGCGAGCTGGTACCCAACCTAACCTATCCGGCTCGAAGGACCAAAATGTCGTATAAAGACTTTTTTAAAGCGGACTGTAATTATATGATTTAAAATATTTTGAGAAAAAAATGTATTTAAATCCCTTCGATTTATGAATTAGTTTGAGAACTACGAAACGCACATTATAATGTAAAATTGGCCTACCATGTCTATAGTGTAGCTTCCATGATGTCCATAAATTGTTGCTCAGTATAAATCACTCGCGTAAGTTATTGTGGACAATATTTTTGATATTTTTTAAAACGTGTGGCTTCGTTGACAACGTTCTGTCGAAGAGAGATACAACAACGTCCTTTTTTCGGAGCTGCTCTCGCAGGCTATGCGCACGTGCCAGCTTGTGGCAGGAGGCAAATTGCCCGCAGAATAATGTGCATTATGATTGCGGGACTATAATTAATCATAGAATTTTAATTAACTTAAATATAATTCAATATGACTTGTAAATCATATAATTACTATTTGTCCCAAATAGTAATGAAAAATTATTAAAAAAAAGCAAAGAATAACCGCTTTAGTTTTCAACAGTAAGTTTTTTTTTTAAATTCCAACTTACACGCAGGCCATAAGGTGTTTTTTTTAATTTTGTAAAATTTCGCTAATCTTTTCTTCCTGTTTCCACAAAAATACTATATGTTACCTTTGTCTTGAACGGTCATTGAACACGAAAACGTTGCCATAGGATGTGTTGAACAAAGAACCATTACTATTGTTCATTGACTAACACAATGCCCTTATGGCCAATTATTTTAAATTTTACTCGACAACCACCAAAGATAAAGCCTACATGATATATTTTTTGAATTAAAACTTTAGCAAAATAGGATTCCATTAAAAAAAAGATAACCTTATGGCTAAACAGAAATCTACTTAATTATATGAGTAATTCCCTTTTTTATTGAGTTTTTTCGTGACAAATAACAAACAAAAATTTCCAAGTGGGAGTTTATAAACGGTCACCTTGTACATAACTAAGGTCTTATTTTTAAGTTATTAAATTCTTTATTTTACAATATTTCACATAAAACTTGGCTATAGATACAGCAACTGTATAATTCTTTTTCAAAAATGGTACTTATGTGGAGATTCTTTTTTTCCTGTCAGTGACTCAGGAAATATCGAAGCGACATTCAAAATGGGTCATGTGAAATCTCTAGTTTTTGTTGTCAAATAAACATCAGAATTGGCTGAATTTTGAATGGAAGGCACATTTTGTAAGGACGAAGACACATCTCGAAGCCCTCAATGTATGGCATATGTGTTTTCCAACACTTTCTTGGTAAAAACCATATGATAGAAAGTTTAAAGCTTCCATAACCTGTAAATAAAAAAAATAAATAAGAGCTTATAAGTATGAGGTATTAACTTGCAGCAGGTTTGTGCAGCTGCATCATGCACAATTGACAAATATAATGCATAACTTTCTATCCATCCTTTTCTATTCATATATGTGAGAAAGATACAGACATATAAGATTATGCACTAAGTAGCTGCATAAACCATGCCTATAATTTAAGTACCTGTTATTAATGTATCAATTTATTTTGTAATATAAAAATTTTAATTCAAAAATTCTATAGGATTGATTGATTGATACCTGTTAACTGTAAAAATTGGATATCTAATTAGTTTTTGAGTTATAATGTAATTACATATAATTAAATATAATTAAATATCCATTGGAGGTACGTTCATGTATGTCCATTGAAGGAATATAATTTCCACATCCCATATAATCAGCTATAAGTTAACATTATAAGTTCATCCAATGGATGTTGGATGAATGTGTATATGCTGACGGATATCTATGGCTTGCTATGTGGGTTACTTAATTAGTATGTTTTCACATTATACTCATTCAATATGTATAAAAAATCAAGCATTTTGTTCTTTCATATATCACGCTCTTAGTTGAAACCGAGAACATGCTCTATGAAAAAAAAAGGAGACAATCATTTCAATATGTATTGAGTATCATGTGAAAGCCCACTATATATTGCACTAGGTATATTAATTTATTACTTACTTTTGTGTCGATGGACAAGTCTGATGCCCTTCTGCCCTCAACCATAAATGGCCATTATTTCTCTTGCCCAGGTTTTTAAGGATCAAATCGTCTTGTATTGGAATCTCGGGGCGACTTGTTGCACCGGATCCTCCTCGGCCTCCTCTAAATAATTTATAACTCTATTCACGAGCCATATTTCTTCTGGCTCCAACATTTTTACCGACAATATTTATATAAAAAAAGGTAAACGGAATAAAAACCGAATCAACAAAGGTTAGGTTACAAATTAACCAACCAAACATTGCATTCTGCGCAAGTTTCGTGCGACTACAGCGCCATTCTCCTGCCTTTTACCAGTAGAACGTTCACCTGCGAATTTTGGACGGACGGGAATACTCTTCGCGCGTTCAAGAATACAGACTAGACATTTTTTCGTGAGAACAATCCCACATGTGACCATCCCTCGATTCAAGAATCGACACCGTGGTCGGCTATCGGAGCCACAGCCGAATTATTTTCACAGCAAACTAAAATATTTGTGCAGCAAGAGCAACGTCGCCGAATAAATCAGCAGTGGATCGCAGACTTTCGCGCCACAGCAAAAGCCTGCGATCCCTTTTGGTTTCCCTGGGCTCCATAAGGTTTACTCCTCTGTTCCGTAGGTATTTCCTCTGTGCTATAGCACACGGTATGATTGTCCCCAAACCATTTCAATTTAGCTGGAAGAACTCAGCAAGTCGTGGTCTACCACAATTCAGGCATGGGATTGCCCCAGCTCAGTTTCATGTATTAACTTTTTGGGTCTGTGGTAATTCACGGTCTGGGCTACGATAACTCAGGGCCTGAATTGTTCTACCTCATGATCATGGTTTATTTTTTCCGCCGTCTAGTAAAACCCAGGGATTTACACATGTGAATCCGATTATAGGCGGTACTTGCCGAATGTCGAGTTTTGCACATATTCGGGCTTGCGGGTTGCTTTGCTTGGCGGTTGCTAGCTTCATTTCCAGTTGTGATATAGTTAATGTAGGTCATATGTGCATCAGGTATCCTGGCCGGTGCAGCGGCAGGTTTACGAGTGAAAAATATTAAAGTGTTTTATTGTATGTGTAAATAATATAAAAGTGTAGAGTGCGAAATGTATAGGACCTGTTTTGTATTTTAAACAGTTTGGCTAAGATTTAATAACGCCGCTAACTCTTTCCTAAGCCTAATTTGCAACTATATATATTTCTGTCATTTTCCTGATCAAATTGGACTTAGGGAAGGCTTTAGCGCTATAGTTCAGCATTTAGGTTTTGTTTTTAATACACCATATTTATATTAAAATTTTTGATTTTGTTTATATTTTTCATAGTCAAACATTTTAAAACGCTATATTTTAGATTTTTTTAAAGTTTTTTTTTATGTAAGGGGTTATCCATTATAAACCTTATCGCCTTAACTGAAATTTGACATTTATCATTTACAACACAGGAGAATACATATGTTTTGTTATGTTCATCGTAACACCTTGTTTATTATTTGCTTTCTTTGAATTTAAGAGAAATTTAAAAAAATTCGTTTAGTTTTTGAGTTATTCAGCATTGTTGGCAAGGGCAAAGCCTGCTTAGCTATAAAAATTCCACAAAATACAGGGTGTTTCATTTAAAGTAACAAAATACATATACAAAGCCTAAGTATTCTTATATCAAATTTGTCAGAAAAAATGATAATTTCTTTTGAATGTCCTTTTAATCTTAGATCAAGAGTCGAAAATTCTATACTTGTTTATAATGGATAGCGCTGTATGGGTTTATAATGGATAGCGCTGTATGGTTAGCTATTTATTAATTATATTTTGTATTCAATCAGCCTTTGAGCCTTGACTTGAGACTTGAGAGTCACGGCTTTGTTGGATTTTGTTTTATTTTTAAATCACAAAATCTTTTTTTTTTTGAAAAACACGATCCACATTTTTGATGCTCCCTAGTTGACAGTATTTTTTTATCTCTAGTAGCGTCCTTGCTGGAGATGAAAATTAAGATTTTTTTTTCTTTGCATTCGCATTTATTTCGTCGACTAAAACATTTTCGATCTTGTAGTTTCTTATAAAAATGAAATAAAAAATAAAAATAAGTTTTATTTTTTTTCAAAATTCTAGTACAGTCATTTGAGGTAACTTTGAACCACTGTGGATAACTTTGAGCAACTTAGAAAATTATATGTTGGAACTTTTCATGTGTCTAAACTGAATTTTCCAAGTGGCTCAAAGTTACCCATAATGATTAAAAGTTACCCCGACTGACTATTCTACAACTCAGATGCTGAGCAAAGTCAGGGTTCTCCCAGCTCAGACCATGAGTTACCACAACCCAGATGCTGAGTTCTGGTAGACCAAAGGCAGGGTTCTCCCAGCCCAGATCATGAGTCACCACAACCTAGATGTTGAGTTCTGGTAGCCCAATTAGCCAAAAAAATACATGCAGTGTTTATGCATATTTGGGGCTACTACAACACACGAACCGTGTTTCCCTGCAATCCCTTGGACTTGGTTTTCACAGCCCAGAGGTCTGGGCTGTCCTCTATTGGCAACACGGCTGGGTCTAGGAGAACACATATTTGAGTTCTCGTAGACCACGATTTTTCTCAGTGTATATGAGTACCTATGAGAACGTAATATTGTTTAACAAAACCAAAGAAAATGAAATTAACCAGAAAAAAAAAATAAAAAAACTCGTGTAGATAGCAAAACAAAAAGGGAAATGGCAACAAATTACCTATTTAAAAATGAAATGATATAAATAAAAAAATAAGTCACTCTAGTGTACCCTTTACCTTTTACAAGATATATATTTGTTTTAACATTAAAATACACACCAAAAATATAATTTTTGTATGAACAGTTGCGTACGCCTTCACCAGAATTTATTCGTTATTACCTAGCTAAAACTATATAAAGAAATTTATTAACTGGTCATTAAAATTTTTTAAATATTAAAAACATGTTTTTTAATATTTAGAGAAAAATTTCGTATTGAACGAGATTAAAGAGCACGAAGAAGATCATTATAGGACTTTGCTAGGTTATAAGTAAAAGATCGCTCAAACAAACTTGAACGATGGAGTGGTACAGGGTGTTTGTTTAAAACTGGCACACTCAGTATCTTTTTTATTATTAAAAGAAAGGGTAGGTCTTAATTTAAAAGTTTCTTGGCCAATTGCAACGAACTTAAGCGCTATAACAACTTTTTTTGTAGCCCTTGTTATACAGTGTGTGGCAATAAAGACAATTTTTTTTAAAAGAACACCCTGAATATTTTTGCATTTTTGATTTTTTTTTTAAAATTAGCTTTAGAAAAATATCAAATATTATTTCCATATCTTTTGTAGTTCCTGAGATATTTACCTTTAATTTTTAATAAATGTCAAAATGAAAATATATTGGAAATGACTAACTGATCAAGCTACCAAGTGGGCCATAAATATATTCCTTTATTTGAACAATATAAACGTAAAAATCTAGTGGCCTTGAAAAAACAGATGGTCGTTTCTAATGTATTTTATTAAAATTTTAAACGCATATATCTCAGAAACTACAAAAGATATTTCAATAGTGTTTGGTATTCTTGTAAAGCTAATTTTCAGAAAAATTCAAAAATGCAAAAATATACTGGGTATTCTATTTTAAAAAATTACCTTTTTGGCCGCATCCTGTAAACCAAGGAGAACAAAAAAAAGTTTTTATAACGCTTAAGTTCGCTGCGATTTGCTAAGAAATTTTTAAATTCAAACCTACCCTTTATTTTCATTTATAAACAAACACCCTGTACACTGATACCCCTAAACCTAAAGTTGAGATTATTTACATCTATCCTGAATGTTATTTTTTCATATAAATTTACTTTGGGGATTTTAATTTAATTACTTTAAAATAAGTGCAACATTTTTGAATATATCGACTGGTTTTCATTTTTGACAAAAACACAGGTAAGTAACCGGTACTTATTTATATCTACAATACCAGTACGTAGGAACGTCTTCTTTACGATACACTTAACACGGTATGACAATGCGCATTTCGGCGTGACGTCACTTTGTGACCCCGATACCAAAACATGTGCATAGAAAAGGTATTAATTTTCCTTAAAAATTTTGGGCCGCTGCGCGTTTAATGTGTTTTTTGGTTTGTATGGGTTGACCTGCGTTTGTTTAGATTTATATTTCATACGTATGGCGTTTCCTAAAACCATAGCCTAAATATATAGGGCTATGCTAAAACATAAGTGTTAAAATAAATAATAAAAACTTACAATTTTTTCACTTTATTTGGCATTTATTTGGCAGGCAATTATCGATTTTATTTCTACAACTTTTTCCCTTCACATAGCAAATAATTATTATAAATAAATTTTGACACTGACATAATCATTACCAAATAACAAAGTGGCACAAGTTGTGTATTGTTATCGTAGAACATTATAGAAGGCAGTCTCTCGATCAAATCGTATTGTTTTGGAAGGGGAGCGAGATTATTTTTGTTCCTTTACTCTTTCAAATAAAACATGTGACAAGTATATCGGCGCAGTGAACTAATTCTGTCAATCGAACACGCCAATAAAACTTCGAATGTTGACGTCAGTGTAGGATTGCGCGAAAACTGACGGAATTTGGCATAAATAGTAGCATACCGTGTTAAGTATATCGTGGTCTTCTCAGAGTAGAGAATGCCTGTGCGAGATTTTTATTAACGTGGACATGCTGATGCACAGTCAGCAAGCCCACGGTCCCTAATAACGAGTGATGACCCAATGGCGTACGGAATGCGACGAATGGGTCCCTCGAGATTAGGTCAGCTAATTGCACGATTGAGCACTAGACTCGAATCGTGGGCGGGAGGTCGCTACATCCCAACGCCTACAGGCTACAGGTAGTATGGTTCGCCCAACTTCCCATAGCGGACAGATTCATACCACAGTGGCCTAATCTGTCCGGCCTGACACTCTGAGATCCTATACTTTCTAGGACACATAACACCATGAAGTCCAAGCACACCAAAGTCTTTCGGCGATCGGCAAGTTGCGACGGGAGCAGGTTAGTGTAGTCTGGAAGCTCTTAGTGACAAACCGGCACGAAAGCGGCGGAAGCGTGATCGCCGTTTTGTTCAAAGATTGGCTGTAGAGCAACTCGGGTGCTGCATCCGTGACTGAGCAGCCCTATTTAGGACCCACTCTGCTCACCCTGAAAGGGAAGAGGCTATAAAAGGTGCCCTAAACATAGCCCGCCAACAACTGCCCGACTGGACAACCGCATCCAGAGGGTACACTACATGAGGTGAACACAAAAGAAAAATAAATCCAATGAACTTTTCCACATGGAATATCCATACACTTATGGATACAGACACAACCACAAGACCACAAAAAAGAACGGCAATAGTAGCACGTGAACTAAGGAAATATAACATCGATATCGCTGCTCTCAGTGAAACTAGAAGAGCAGGCGAAGGCCAACTTAAAGAACATGGAGGAGGCTACACATTTTTCTGGAAAGGAAAAGAAGAAGATGAACCACGTATTCACGGAGTGGGTCTGGCTATAAAAAATGAGATTGTGGACCACCTAACCGAATTCCCATTCGGAATAAGCGAAAGATTGATGACATTGCGCCTAAGCCTTAGCAACCACCAACACACTACTATAATCAGCGCCGACGCTCCAACTCTTGCAACTGATGAAAACCAAAAAGATGAATTTTATTCTCAACTTAGTGAAGCCGTAACATCCGTACCTAAATCTGATAAACTTATCATCCTAGGTGATGTCAATGCTCGAGTTGGTACGAACTCAAACCTGTGGAAGGGCGTCATTGGCAAGGAAGGTGTTGGAAACATGACCTCAAACGGACTGCGCCCATTAACCTTATGTTCGGAATATGACCTCATAATCTCAAATACAATTTTCCAACAAAAAGACAAATTCAAGACCTCCTGGCGACACCCGCATCACTGGCATCTGATTGATTACATTATTGTACGTTCCAGAGATCAAAAAGACGTAAACATTACAAGAGCAATAACGAGTGCAGACGACTGCTGGACAGACCAGCCTGATACGAGCCAAAATGAACTTGCACATTCCACCAAGAAGTAGCCGTCAAAAAAAGCATATCAGAAGAAGATTGAATGTAGAACGCGTTAAAGATGATCAAACCAGAACAAAATTCCAAGTTTCTCTGAATCAAAAGTTGGGTACTTTAGAATACCCGGAGAATATTGACGATCACTGGATAATGTTGAAAACAACAATAACATCTGCCTCCGAAGAAACGGTCGGCTACACATACAGAAAACATCAAGACTGGTTTGATGAGCACGACAAAGCAATTCAAGACCTTATTGAGAGGAAGATAAAAGCCCACCCTAACCCTAACGAAAAGAAAAGGCAATATCAAGAAGTCAAAGCAGAAGTACAAAGGCAAACACGTAGATTAAAAAACCAATGGTGGACAACAAAATCACATGAAATGCAAAATCTAGCTCCAACAACACCAGAGCCTTCTTTCAAGCTACTAAGATGATATATGGTCCCACTACACAAGGTATCAATCCCCTACGAACCAAAGATGAAACAAGGCTGCTTAAAGACAGATCCTCTATCAATTCACGATGGAAAGAACACTTCCAAGAACTACTCAACAGAGAGTCTCAGGTCGATAATGACATCTTCGACAAAATTCTGGAGAAAACTACACAACAACACCTAAGTGAGATTCCGAGATTAGAGGAAGTCGAAAAGGCAATCACACAGCTAAAGAATAACAAGTCAGCAGGCACAGATGGTATCGGTGCTGAAGTCTACAAACAAGGGGTCCCGCACTTAATTCCCAAATGCACATTCTAATAAGTAAAATATGGATCACTGAGACCATTCCTGCCGAACTCAGAGACGCCTCTATAGTTACTATTTTCAAAAAAGGCGATAAGGCCCAATGTGGAAACTACAGAGGTATATCTCTGCTTTCTGTTGCTGAAAAGATACTTGCACGGATACTATCAAACCGAAATTCCGATTGCTGAACAAAATCTGCCAGAGACACAGTGTGGATTTAGGCCCAATCTAGGCACAGCTGACATGATCTTCAGTGCCAGACAAATGCAAGAGAAATCTAGAAAACAAAATCGCCCTCTCTTCATGGCCTTCATAGACCTAGTCAAAGCATTTGACTCGGTCAACAGAGAAGCTCTTTGTAAAATACAAAAATATATTCATATTCTTAGACTACTACACGACAATATGAATGCAACAGTCCTGAGCAACGATGGACCAAAAGAGTCATTCCAGATTACGGCAGGCGTTAAACAAGGGTGTGTTATTGCGCCCACCCTATTCTCTATATTTTTAGGTGCCATGCTTCACCTTGTTGAGGAACATCTACTGCCGGGGGTGGAAATTCTATATAGATTCGACGGTGGCCTACTTAACCTAGGCAGACTGCGAGCAAAAACTAAGGTCTCGACAACCTCGGTAATCGATTTGCGGTACGCCGATGACAAAGTCGTAATGGCCAATACAGGGGAAGGTCTACAGCTAGAAATCAACGCATTTAACCAAGCCTACAAAAGCATTGGCCTAGAGGTCAATCTTGCCAAAAGGCAAATTCTTCACTAACCAGAACCAGGTACGAATCCCCAAGCTCCAAACATTTCCATAAATGGCCATCCTCTGCCGAACGTGGAACATTACCCATACCTTGGGAGCCACCTATCATCAAATGCAACTATTGACGCGTTCGGACGGCTTTCGGAGAGAGTCTTCAACAATAACGACATCAATGCGGAGACCAAGCTTCGTGTCTACAACACAGTTATAATACCAACTCTAACATACGGATGCGAAACGTGGACCACCTACAGAAGGCATATCAAATGACTAAAAAAATATTACCAAAGTTGTTTAAGACGAATACTGAGAATCAAATGGCAAGACCAACGAACAAACAAGTGTTTTAGAAGAAGCCAGAACAACAAGTATAGAAGCCCTTATCTTCAAGCACCAGGTTCGTTGGACTGGTCACATTATTCGCATGCCCGAGACACGTCTCCCAATGCAGATATTTAATGGACAACTGAAGGGGGAAAGAGAAATCAAGGAGGTCAACAGAAAAGGTACAAGGACGTTCTCAAAGGCAATATGATGAAGGGTGGCATCAATATAAACAACTTCGAGACCACGGCAAACGATAGGGCTTCATGGCGCCGAACAGTCCATGAGGGAGCACAAACTTTTGAAGAGCAACGACGTAGACTACAGACGGAAAAGAGAGAACATAGAAAGGAGCGACAAAATGGAAGAATAGATGACCAACAACATCCGGCTGCTGCCGGAGACTGGGTGTGCCAGGACTGTGGAAAGGTGTGCGGCTCGAGAATTGGCTTACATAGCCATCAAAAAACGCACAACAGATAGCGACGATACAGAATAGAGGAAAATCATACTAGGTATCGATTGATTGCCTATGATGATGATGATCGTGGTCTTATTAGTAAAGTCAACTTAATGTCAGATTGTTGAGCATTTCCCATTTCTTCTTCCAAACATGGAAATCAAAGAAATTGAATATGTTGAAAGTTCTGAGGTAAGAAAAGTTGTATAGTAATAGATATTTTTATGTAAACGAAAAGTCAGTCCCAATCAGATCATACTGGAGATGTGAAGAGTACAACAAAAGAAAGTGCCCAAGTCGTGTTGTGGCTGAATTGTTTTCTGCCAAATGTATCTTCAACCTAGTGTTTTTGTACCAAATATGTATTTGTATCAAATGTATTTTCTAACAAATGTACTAACAAATATTTTTCTACCAAATTTCCGCCACCCTTTGATAATGAAGTATTGTTCTTACAAGGCATAGCTTAGTCACTTGATTAGGGTTTTATTTTGTTATAGTGTTATATTTTTTGATAGTTTTTTTATTCTTGTTTTTTGTGGTTTGTTTGCAAAGAAAATAAATGTTTTCTTTTTGGCAACTATAAAACATGTAAGAACTTTTTTTTTATTTTTACCTTGCAGATATAAAAATTTTAAAAATTTACCTTTTATTCCTGTCAACAGAAATGGGCGCCAAATTTAAAATTTGCAACTGGCGTGATAGTTTAAATTTTGGACATAGGAGTAAAAAGGAAGCTCTAGAAAGTACTGTCTGTTTATAGGCAAAAAGTTACGGAAAAATAAATGAAAAAGCGTTTTGTTTCTCAGTTCACTACAACAATAAATAAAAAGTATAATCAAAAGTAATGCATGCACACTTTCAAAGAAGCAGTGGTTTTAAACTTTTTTTAATCAAGACTCTAACAAAAATTAAATTAATATCGAGCGAAACTTTTTAGTTTTAATAAACTATTGCTAGGTGATTGTTAATCCTTCTAAATCAGGTATTTTTTTATTTCAGAATCAGAGTACTTAAAAATCATCGAGTTTCTTCACGTTCCTTTACAAACATTTTATAGCAAATATACGACCCAGATTAGGGAGAATGGCGTCTTAGAAGTAAATAATAGTTCTTAAGAGCGTTTATTAATTTTTTTCCTATTGTGATTTTAAACCATCGTTTTTTTTTAAATTAAGATACCTAACGTCGGGATAGTTTAATAAAAACTGTTATATATTTGCTTACATAAAATTATTTATGTAAATACTGTCAAATCGGGTGTCTTAAAACGGGGTCGGGGTCTATTCTGAGCGAACCACAGCAAGTTGAAAGCCCGCCGACCCGTTCAGCTTAAATACAGAGTGAAGTTTTAAGCACCTTTTGCAACTTTTATTTATTATCAAAAAATAAGGAAGCTCTAGAAAGTAAGCTCTAGAAAGTAGTATCTGTTTATAGGCAGAAAGTTACGGACATGAACAATAAATAAAAATAACACTCGTGGCATATCGGACAAAGCGTTTTTGTTCTCAGTTCACTACAACAATAAAGTCCTAACTAAAACTTAATAAACAAAGGAGGGAGTGTTTCAAGTCGCTCGCCCGCATTAGGGCACTTTTTGCGTTTATTTTTTTTTTCGAAATTTAAATAATAGAAAAGCTACAAAAGACTATAAACTTATTATAGCGAGAAAATGTCAACAAAGTTTTGCAGTTTTTATAAAAAGCGCAAAAAAATAAATGCTTACCAAAGCAGATGTAACGACTGCTCTCTAAAGCTAACCGTAAAGCAGCTACCTCTCCTAGCTTTAAAATACCTCGTGTATTTTTAAATTTTAATTTATTGCCGTTTCAAGTCACCTGACTTAACTACTAACTTTAATGCTTTTTTCATATTTTTGAGAAAAAAAGCAGTACCCTAATTATTTTAAGAGCCACAGTATTTGACATTAGAATTTATCTTTACAAGCTCATTTTTTAGATAGTATTATGAAATAAAAAACTTAAGCCATTTTATTAAGTATTTTTCAAGTGCTCATTAAAAATTAATTTTGAAAATACTACAAATAACAAACTGTCAGAAATTAAAAATGGCCTCCTATGTAAGGTAGAAACTATTGTTTTGTCTTCGATGACTGCCGTTGATTCATAGTATTAAAATGGCGAGTTCTTTGTAAGTTTTTTTCTGTTCTTAATATTGTATACAAATCAAGACTAACCTGTGATTTTTTACTCGTGTTTTAAATCACTTTGAACAGTTCGCCCAATCTACATATTCAAGAAAAAAAACTTTGAACTATTGATGAGGATCAGAGGTTTAGATCTCCTTTCCTCATCGATAGATAACTGTAATGTATGTAGTGCTGGTTTTATTGAATTTTTGTTAGCTTTTAATTGACACACAGTATTAGTTTAACAGTTTATATTTACAGTAACAATGAAAGAATTCAACAACAACATACAAAAGGGCACTTTTTAATGTCTAAAAATCACTTATTGTCTTTCTTTAAATCTATAGAGTTTTTGAGAGAGTTTGTACTAGTTTTTCAGTTAATTAAATTTGGGAACGAGTTAATCTAAAAAGACTTTTAGTAAATAATCTTTCACATCCGATTACCGAGATTCTTATTTTCTATAGTTGTTTTACTTGAGAAGAAAGTTGACGCACTGAGTGTGCTGTAGAACGTGAACGAGAGTAGAGAGCGATTTTTATTTTTAAAACTGCTTGCTTAACTCTAAGCGGGACCTTTTTTAAGCAGGTACTTACTTTTTTCTTGCTATTGCCAAAGAATTTTAAGGGACAAGAAGGAATTGAAACTTATTTTGTTATCTTATAAAATATATTCTTGTTGTGAAGTAGTTTTACAACATTCTTCCCCGCGTTGAAGCTTACTGCTTCTAAACAACTAGTCATTGTTGGGCAATTGTCAAACTTTTGTGATGGGTCGAGTAAACTCTCCTTCTTGAGTTCTAAGTTTAATAACACATCTCATCAGAATGTTTATAATATAAATTTCTATAACTTTAGCTCTTGGCGAGTGGTGGGGAGGGGTATTGTCTTCTTTTAAAAGAGCAAGATAATCAACTGTTAAATTATTTATCTTTTGCACACAAACACTTGGATCTATTTTATAATCTATTGAGAGAGAAGAGAAAAGTCTTTGGACCACGTTTTCCAAAATAACTGTTTGATCTAATAGACCGGTTTTTTTACCATTTTTTCGAAGTAACCTTCCCTGTTGGCTGATTTTAATAAAATTTGGCACACTGATAGCGGGGCTAACCCTAAGCACTTTCACACTTTTTCAATGCACGGCGTCGGTTTTTGTGGGCATCAGTAGTGTGTTTTCGACGGTTCTGGCTCAAGATTGAAAGAGTCGCCCATAAAAATTAACATAGGGATTTTGAAAGCCAAAGATTCAGCTACATATAGGATGGGGGGGATCCAGCTTCAAAAAATTCTTAGGTAACCCAGAAAGTCGGCTACGTTTGGGATGGGATAAAATTTCTTTGGGAGGGGGAAAGCAAAGCCTAAAACTTTATAAGTGATAAAAAATTAAATCTTTATCAGTCATCTGCTTTGCTTTTATTTAGCAATTTGTCTTGAAAGTTATGATGTACCCGACACACAACAAATGAAATCAAATGAAAATAGATTAAGTACATTTAGAAATTGGCCAGGAGTATAAAAACCCGAAGATTTGAGTTTGTCGGGATTTTTCTATAAAAACGAAAAGCAATTGTGATTGTGACGCGCAGATATACAATTTTATAAAAACAGACTGTCCTTTTTTGAACATGTAAAACTATCACCAAATTGTGAATATGGTAAAATGATGTGACAGAATAGGAAATAATACAAACAAAATCATTAAAAAAAAATTCAAAAGTGGTTGTCAATATTAAGTATTATAAATGCCTTGATATTATATAATTTATGGAAATAAAATCATATTTATAAAAATATATTTCGTTTCATTTTATTGTTAGCGTCTTGATATGGGTTTGCAAAAAAAGTAACGGAATTTACAGGTGTGGTGCATTCTGGTTTAATATACCTACATGAAATATCCATGCATAGTGCACACAGCTGGCAAATTTATTATGCAATAAACGTATATACCTTAATTATCTGATAAATAAATTTAAGTTCCTGCTTGAGTTTTTATAGTACCTATGCAGTCTTGAAAAGCGGGTCAACATTTTAAATTGCACATACCGTTACTCAAGAGTTCATTAACCAATTTTATAAAGGTCATGATGAATAAATTTAATACCTTTCTCGATTTTTATGGCCATGATTTATTTTAACTGTTATTTTATCTATTTAATTAAGAAAAACATCATCATTAAATCAGGTATCAGGTTTGGTGGTCTATTTTCCCAGTACCACCAAAAAATGTTCTCGGACCCCCATTTGGTATAAGCGCATGCTTGGTAAAGTAATTTCAAATTAGTATGGGAGACCAAAAACGGGGAAACGTCATAAAACGTTGTAGTATGGGAGACGAGGAAGCGTGTTATGCTACACAGTGTAATACGAATCCTACTAATATAAAAGCGAAAATTAGTACCTCAATCACGCAAAAACGACTTATCCTATTTGGATGAAACTTGGTAGGAAGATAGAGTGATGCGATCTGGAATAAAACAAACACTACCTTTTTACCATTTCACTCAATGACGGCTGTAAACAGTGGCGTAGCCAGAAATTGACTCTTAATAAAAATCAACTACCTACCTACTTATGGCAAATTTTTAAAAATTAGGTAGGTGCCTATTATTTGAACTCTTGAACTGAAGGAAAGGCAGAGGATCGGTTAAATAGGTCTTAAGTTAGTGTATCCGAAACACAAATACTTATTTTTCAAAGCAAGTCTCATTGCAGATTTTTTACAAAATTAACCCTTAAATGCGCCGCAGGCAAAAACTTTGAAAAAATTACACTAAAATGCAATTTTTTACACGTTTCAAATGTTGTTGAAAAAAAAATTCTTCAATTTTTACTATTGGTATAGCGCCGCAGGCGAAAACTTTGACCAAAAAAAACAAAAATTTTTTTAAAAATTTTCGACTCTTAGGTTTTTTGTAAAATATTTTTGAAAAAGTAGAATGGGTTAGATTCCAAGAAAGGGTGGGTTGCGGTGGTATATACAGACCGCTTCAAGTTACTGCGAACATAGGGCGGAAGAAGTCTAATTTGCCAGTGTACGTACATGCAGAGACACCGCACGCCTATCAGTGAAGCAACCAACACTCAGGTTTCCGATCGCCATTCGCTGCCGTTCGCCGCCTTTCGCCTTGTATTTAGTACGCCTCTAACCACGGTGCTGTGTGGAGCGTAGTCAATGAAACCGGAATTTGGTCAATAAATACGCAAATTTTTATAACGTAATTTTCTTATTTTTTGTCACTGATAAATAAGAGCGTTTTATTGTCAACTGCTCAGATTTATCAGTGACGACGTGTTACAATGAAAATAATAAGGAGAAACAAAATAAAAGCAAGGTCTCAAAATAAAATAATACATTCTAAAAACCAAAAAGATTCTCCCAGTCAAAAAAAAATTAAAGCAAATGTTCGAAAAGTCCTCCTTGCTTGGCTAGACAATATCCGAGCCTACTATAAAAACCCCTTCTAACGTTTCCAAGCATGTTAGGGGTGATAATTTGAGAAGCTTCTTCAAAAACAGATAGAAGTCATTACGAGCAAGATCGGGAGATCGAGCTGGCCATAAAATAGTTCGCCGTGTACTTATAACCCGATTAGGAAATACATTATCAAGATATTCCCTAAGAAGGCCAACATTGTGAGCGGAACAACCATCTTGTTGAAACCATGTTTCACCAAATCTTACACCTAACAACTGCCTAGCAGTTGGAATAATGTGCTGCTGCAGTAGATCCAAGTATCTAGGACCATTCAAATTGCAATTGCCGATAATAAAAAATGGCCCAATTACGTGTTCCCCTACAATACCCCCCCCAAACATTTAGTTTTTGGGGATACTGTGTTCTTACGTCAAAATACAAATGCAAATTTTCGCTCGACCAATATCGGAAACTTCGTAGACATCCATTTTTAGTTTTAAAAATGTATTATTTCAATTAAGAACTTACCCATCTGTTTCTCGAGCAAGGCAGAAATAAAACAAAATAATAAAAACAAAATGAATTTCCAAAAGATAACACTGCAGCGTGCTTCGAATCCACCTCGGTCGTACGGCACGGAGAGTAAATTAGACTTGATTCCCCCTATGTTCGTAGTAGCTTGAAGCGGTCTGTATAGATTTGCTGCCAGATCAAAAATGCGGCGAAGATAAAAATTGTAAGAAAAATTATACTTAGAATGCTCTGTATTACACGTTTTGAATGCTGACAATAAAAATTCCTTCGAATTAAGCTAAAATTGTAACAATTAATGACGTCATAGCACCGCAGACAAAATTTTTAAAATTTAAGATATCACATCAAAAACACGTCACAAACCGGAGTAAAGGGTCAAAAAAGTGGGGGAGCTGTAGCTTTCCCTGGAGACCTTGATAATGATTAATTTATTGTAGATTGGGTCGGACCTCCGGGAGGGGTATTAACCCCCAAATCCCCTCCCCTTCCTGGCGACTCCACTGCTGTAAATCAAAATGATATTTTTAGACTGCTAGTATTTTTTATAAAATAACACTTTGTTTAATTTTAATTTAGTTGTTATATAGCAATAGAGGCTTCGTCGATAGTTATTCTAAGCGTCTTTATAGGCAATACATTATTTATTGAGTATGATTATAACTTTCCAACAAATCAAATAAGTTTGAGTTCAAACAAGAACGATTTTAATGGTTGCTACAAATCTTTAAACAAACTATATGAGAAAAACTACGGGGTACGTTACTTAACCTACTACAATGACAAGAAACTTTTAAAGGATGGTGATTATTTTATTTATTCGGATTGGTTAATTATACCTAGAGAAAACCCAGAGTTGAATTGCAGTTACGTTTATTTTTACATTATTATAGGTTTTTTATGTACCATTTCATTATTTACCATTTTTTCGATTCAATACTGTAAGTTTAACGCTATAAAATAAATAATACAGGTAAACATTTTTGTCTATTATTTTTTATTTTTGCTAAAATTGAAAATTTCTACAAATACTACAATAAATTGTGAGACTTACGGAAAACAGGTTATTACTGCACAAAAAACAATGAGAATTTTAAATTAGCGAGGTTTGCGGTAAAATGTGTAGAAACCCCTTCACAAAATTTTGACGTAATAGTAGGTGTACATTCATAGAAGCAGCTAACACATAATTTCTTCTCATCAAGTTGATAGAAATTTTCCGATACACAGCAAGATCCTCTGACATCGATTTTTAGCCATTTATCCATGTTGATGGATTCTTTTATTTTTAACTTGATGTTCATATTACAGTTGTCGCTCAAAATAGCTTCATTAGATGACAAACTATCCATCGAACTTTCAGTACTGGATGTTTCTTCAAAATCATACGTCTCCATAATTTCGAATGAGTCAGTACTTATATCAGGTAAGGTTTCTTCAAAACTCATAATTTTTAAATTTTTTTGCAAGATATCTTAATGGTTTAGGAGTTCTTTTGACTTACCGCCTCTTGCAGCGACTTTTTCTTAATGGAGCTTTAAGCTAATGGTCCTTTAAAGTACCGTTAGTGATTTATGTATCTTGGGCCATATAAGCGTCCATTAAAGCATATTTAGCTAACTGGACAAACTCGGCCAATTAAAAAAACTTTAAACCGACTTTAGTCAATTCCTAACCCCAATATTTCATGTTTTTTATTTTTGAATTTGTTTAATTTTGTGAAAAATGGAATACCTCGACATGCTTAATAAAGTTCTTGCGAAAGATATTCTGGAGGACGAATTAGAAGTGCTGGACTTCGTAGATATGGGTTTTACCGTAGGCTCTTTCATAGGCCCAACCGTTACGAAGAACTATCAGTTAGATTTTTTAGAAGATTTCGCCTAACCAAGCCCCGGTCATGGTCCTTTTCGAAGGGATCAAGAATAAATTGGAGTAACCACATGATAGGTAGGGCCGAGGGGAAAACCCACTAATGGCATTATCTATACATATTAACATGGCTTTTTAGTGACAATACCTCATACAGCTTACCTTAGGCGGATTCAGAGTAGCGTAAGGTAAGCGGTATGATGTAAGACGCAAGGAAGATAAACTATAGCAAATTCATGCTGCTGTTCATAGTGTTCGGTAAGCCGAAATAGGTAAGCGGTAAGAGCAGCATGCATTTGCTATTGTTTATTTTTCTTGCGGCTGACCGCATACCTCGTACCGCTTACACCCGGTTCCCACCTACGACTTTTTCGTGCGTGCCCGCTCACCCGTTACATGAGTCAGCATTCACAAGTAAGTCGTAGATGGGATGGGTGTTACCTTACGGAATCCTGAATGCGCCTCTACCGAACTCTGAAATCTGCCTATAAATAAAAAATAATCAGAAAAAATAAATTAAATTTTAAAGGTTATGGCGATAATAACATTGATGCCACCAGAGAGCCAAAAGAATCCCTAGGTTAATGCGCTGTTGCCATACTGTCAGGTAGCTAAAAATCATTTTAGCAAAAGTTGCGCAAAAATTAGTCCGCGCAAGTCGTTGCAAGTTAATGGATCTTAAAAATTAATTGGTTCTTTTGTTAATGGGCATTTCAAAAAATGTCGCTGCAAGTGGCAGTTCAAAACCAAATTGTCTTGTTCCCTTATAGCCAATATAATTCTGGGGGGGGGGATTAAATCACACCGATGTAACCGGTTAGACGAGTGATAACTACAAATCGTTCTTGCAATATCTGGTTATAAATAAAAGGTAGAAAACCGGTTTTCAATACCCGTAATAATAAATTAGCTCACAGGTGTGTAACCGGTATTACTGCCTCGAAAAAAACGTTTTTATTTTTATTCGACCACACGTTTCTTTTGCACTTTCTTATTATTTTTGGCGAGGTGGGGGCGGCACACATATAACTCGTAGTTGGCAGAAAATGTCTCTATAGTTTTATTTATTGTAATAGAGTTTCATATTTTGTTACTACAAATTTTGATTTCAATTTTATTAAAAAATAAAAATGTTTGGTTTCATTCAGTTGATTTCGGGTGTTTTTATATTTTTTATAAAGAAGTATGTAAATTTGGTTAGTTGCAGGAAGGAGTTGGTTATGGACATGGACGTAAATAGTTCAATAAATCCCGGGAAAAAAGAATGTTTCGAAATGAATCAAGAGCAGGGAACGTGTGCCATATGGGGTCTCGCAAGAACTCAGAATATTTCATCAGATAAAACGGTAGAGCCGGGGTACCTTGAGAAACCGATGTATGTTATGCAATCGTATGTGACCATTAAAGGAGGAAAAAACATTTTTTTTGCAAGTGTTATTTTAATCATGCAATTAATACACCAATGGGTAAGAATATGCACGTCAATTTACATTATACTGACAAAATGAATTGTGATCACTTGACGTGTGCCATATGCGAAGACAAATTATATCAATTAATTTATCCAGAGACGTGCTTAGTTTGTCTTGGAGGAATTGAAACCCAAATTAGAAACCATAGATTAAATAACTCCACTATTTATTTATCATATAAAATAAATTATTTCCTTTAACAGTTTAGTTTATTTATATACTATTATGGATCAATGTTCGGATTGTCATAAAGATTTTAAACATAAATCAAACCTTTATAGACATAAACCAGAATCGGGTTTATATAGATCATCTTGCTCGGAACCCGCTTCCAAGAAAAGAAAAGTTAGTTGCGAAAAATTAAAAACCGAAAATAGTAAACTAGTCCCTAAATTAGTTTTTACAAAGTATAAAGACTGTGACGAGTGGTACATCAAAAATAAACTTAGTGAACATTTACGATCAAACCTTCATAAAAGAAAAATATTGGAACAAAATAAGGATGAATACGTAAGAATTAAAGCAGCAGCATTTAAAAAGAGGATAGTTTCATTTATACTGTATCCATCAAGAAAAATTGTTGATATTGATAAATTTTTTAATTAAGTTAAACAAAAATTTTTTAGCAGAATGAGACATAAATTCCCAATGTCCATAGTGGAGTTAAATATAAATAAAAATGTTTAAATAAAAAAGATTACCAACAGAAAACTGTTGGATTTTTCGCCTTCTTATATTATAAAGTTCGTTTTTTTGCTATCGATTCGCCATAGTAGAAAGTCAGTGGTAGAACTGATGGAGAAGGCGAAAAATCCAACAGTTTTCTGTTGGTAATCTTTTTTATTTAAACATTTTTTAGACTGGTTATGGAACAAGCGAAAAAGCATACCATTAATAAGTTAAATGTGGACGTGTTTGGAAGTCTTGTTTTACCAAGTAAGGAAATAATGGAAACAAAATCATTTAATACTTGAAATAAGGTTGTAACAGAAACAACCATTGTTAAAGACATTTTTGGTGAATTTACATCAACAATCAAAAAGAAGATGTCAACGTTTGCTGAAAACGGATTCGGATGGGCGTTAAAAGGACTCTTATATTTAGAAGTTAATATTAACAAATACAATCCATTAAATGCATCGTCTTACATTGTGTTACCAAAAAATATTTTAAAAAAAGCTGTGATCAACCTAAAATATAATGGATGATCCAGAAACCTACAGGCCTGTTTCATCCTTATTAAGAATCATCAGGGTAACATAGGTTTGTACCTGGCGTATGAAGCGTAACATAAACAATCACACCCAGCGAATTTAAACAACTTTCGTCGTCAAACAACGCGGAATATTGGACGGCTATATGCAGCGCGCCACCTATCGGAATAAAGCGAAAAGAAAAACGTTAAAGGATGCAAATATCAATAAGAATGAGATCTGCAAGCAGGATAAAAAAAAGAAACCTGCGAAACTGCACCGGTTACTGAAAAATGACCGTTCAAAATACAATGTTCGCAGCAACTCCACCCCCAATTGGAGTTTACACCACGTCGCCTTATATTAAGGCTTAGCAACAATCACTCCAGAGGAGGCTTGTTGTGCAAAACAAAGCCAAGTAAAATTTAAAAAAAGGAATTTGTTGTGAAAAATAAATAAAAAGAAAGGTTCGTGGCATATCGGACACACATTTTGCTTTTCAATTCATTACAACCAGGCCTCTAAGATCTAATGGATAGTCCAGAAACCTACAGGCCTGTTTCATACTTATTAGGAATTATCAGGGTAACATAGCCCAACTATCAATTTTTACAAAATTATGATTGTTTTCCACAAACCAAAACTACACTTTTTTGCACTCGAAGCGCGTTTCGCTAACAATATTAGCATCATCAGGAGACGATAAACAATGAACTAAATTAATCTACGCTCTATCTTATATACAATCCTTTAGTGGGCGGAGATAAGACCAATAAATTGTGATTGATCAAGATTTTTAATCCTATCTCCCCTCAACCAAAGAATAAAGTGTACTAAACGGGATGGGTCCTCTATCTTTATTTAAACTATTTCTGGATTTAATGATTTCCATACTTTCATATGTATTCAAAAGTCTTTTGTTTGGTACACTTTTTAGAAGTTTTAGGTTATCTAATGTGAATCTATGATTGTTTTCAAAAGCATGCTCGGCCACACTTGACTTTTCTGTTCTTCCGTATTTTAAGTGTGCTAAGTGTTCTTTAAAACGTGTTTGAATAGAGCGTCTCGTTTGGCCAACATATTTTTTGTCACAATCCATGCAACTAATTTCGTAAATTCCACTTTTTTCTAGAACTGTAGTTTTATCCTTGGGATTTCCTAGTAAGCTTCTTATTGTGTTACCGGATTGATATACTAATTTAAGACCGGTGTTATTAAATACTTTGTGTAATCCTTTCGTATAATTAGGATTATAAGGAATTGATACAAATTTTGAGTCGCAGGTATCTTTTTGTCTGAAAAAGGTAGAATTCCGAAAGGTCTTTTGAAAAGAATGTCTATTTATCAGCTTATTTATTAAGCCTTCGTCGTAACCGTTTTCGCCAGCTATATTCCTAATCCTATTCTTTTCTGCTTCAAATCTTTCTTTGTTTAAGGGGAAATTTACTAATCTATATGTTAAAAAGTGCAAACTTGCAAGCTTATGTTGTAAGCAATGAAAAGAGTCATTTGGAATATACCTGTTGGTGGCCATGCCTTTTCTGTATAGGTCAAAGTCCAATCTATTTTTATTTCTTATAACTAAAGTGTCTAGAAATGGCAGTGTACCGTTGTTCTCTGTTTCATAAGTAAATTTAATAGTGGGAAATTTGTTATTTATTTTTTCCATAAAATTTTCAACACTAGTTACTTTAGTGTTGAATACTGCAAACACATCGTCTACATACCTGAACCATACTCTGGGGAAATACTCAAATTCTTTACTTATATCTGATTCAAATTTGCTCATAAATAGGTTTGCGATAAAAGGTGATAAACTATTACCCATTTTGGTTCCTTCTAATTGCTGGTAGTAGTTATTTTTATATTGAAAGTAATTTTGATTCATGCAGAGTTTTGTTAAAGATAGGTATTCTAAAGTCTGTTTGTCTTCTAGATTGTTTTTTCTTAGTAGTTCCTCCAGGTATTGTAAGGTATTGGGGATCGGCACACTAGGGAACAACGAACTAACATCAAACGAGATTAAAATTTCACCTTCTTGGAGTGAAATATCTTTAACTTTGTTGATAAATTCAAGGGAATTTTGAACAGAAAAACCTTTTTGCTTTATCGGTAAATTTTCAAACTCGTTTGCTAGCCATTTCGAAATGTTGTAAGTAGGTGATCCTACAGCAGAAACTATAGGTCTAACCGATTTTCCAGGCTTGTGGATTTTCGGAAGACAATACAGTTTCGGCATAGTGGGATTGCTTACTTGTAGTTTATATTTAATATTGTCAGTAATAATATTGTTGCATTTTTTAATTGTGTTTTTTACTTCGTTAATCATTTTTGGTATGGGGTTCTTTGGGACTTGTTTGTAGGGTCCATTTTTTATTAGGTTATCTACCCTTTCGAAATAATCTGTTTTATCTAATATAACAACTTTATTACCCTTGTCAGCCTTTAGATAGAAAACATCTTTTTCTCTCAAACTTTTAATTGTTTTATTGTGATTTAATGTACTATTTTTATTGTTTTGAATGATGTTTTGAGAGATCTGATATCGGCAAGCATCTCGCACATAGCCCTTTGTGCCTTCTGAAAGATAAGAGATTGAACTTTCAATATTTGCAATAATATCACTTAAATTATCTTTTTGTGGGGGCAGAGCAAAATGAAGGCCTTTGTTTAAAAGTGATATTTCTTTGTTATTAAAAGTTTGAGAGGATAGGTTTTCTACAATGTTTGCGATTTCCTTCGACTTGTTTGGTTTTGGTTCAGAACGTTTTAACTTTTGTAGCTTTTTATTAAGTGAAGACATCTTCTTCGTAAATTTTTTCTCAATTACTACAAACATATGTCTTTGAAAATCGCACCATTCTTCAAAGTTCTTGTCACTAAGTCTAAATGTCAACTTTTTAAACAGTCGGTATGCTTCAAGCTCAAACATACTTCGTTTTGCGTACAAATTTTTGATTTCTAAATCTAACCATTTCTGTTTTGCAAACAGGGCTACTTTTGAAGAAACTGTAGATTTCGGCAACTTTACTTGAACAAAGTTTGGAAAAACTTTGAATTTTTTGCAAGATTTTAGAAACCAAATATCTGCACCAACTAGCCTAATCTTAGTACTAAACTTACGATATAGATTTAGTTCCGTTGACCGTGAAGCCATCTCAACTATGTTGGGAATTTGGAACCTTTGGTTGCACTAAAACAAAATTATGATTGTTTTCCACAAACCAAAACTACACTTTTTTGCACTCGACGCGCGTTTCGCTAACAATGTTAGCATCATCAGGAGACGATAAACAATGAACTAAATTAATCTACGCTCTATCTTATATACAATCCTTTAGTGGGCGGAGATAAGACCAATAAATTGTGATTGATCACGATTTTTAATCCTATCTCCCCTCAACCAAAGAATAAAGTGTACTAAACGGGATGGGTCCTCTATCTTTATTTAAACTATTTCTGGATTTAATGATTTCCATACTTTCATATGCATTCAAAAGTCTTTTGTTTGGTACACTTTTTAGAAGTTTTAGGTTATCTAATGTGAATCTATGATTGTTTTCAAAAGCATGCTCGGCCACACTTGACTTTTCTGTTCTTCCGTATTTTAAGTGTGCTAAGTGTTCTTTAAAACGTGTTTGAATAGAGCGTCTCGTTTGGCCAACATATTTTTTGTCACAATCCATGCAACTAATTTCGTAAATTCCACTTTTTTCTAGAACTGTAGTTTTATCCTTGGGATTTCCTAGTAAGCTTCTTATTTAAGACTAATTTAAGACCGGTGTTATTAAATTTAATATCGTTTGATGTTAGTTCGTTGTTCCCTAGTGTGCCGATCCCCAATACCTTACAATACCTGGAGGAACTACTAAGAAAAAACAATCTAGAAGACAAACAGACTTTAGAATACCTATCTTTAACAAAACTCTGCATGAATCAAAATTACTTTCAATATAAAAATAACTACTACCAGCAATTAGAAGGAACCACAATGGGTAATAGTTTATCAAAGTGTAGTTTTGGTTTGTGGAAAACAATCATAATTTTGTTTTAGTGCAACCAAAGGTTCCAAATTCCCAACATAGTAGCAATTTTTAGTTGTGCAAGTTGTAAAAATTAGAACTGCATTAATTTTAAACGTTGTTTTACAGATAAAGAATAGTTATCATGGCGACGCACAGAGAAACGGCTTAGTATAATACCAGAGACATAGACCAAAAAATGTTCTTTATATTTTTAAAATTAAATTCACACAATTATTTAGAAAGAAGCCCATTTATTATCATTTTATTGTAATTTTGGGTGATAGATATCTTAAGGCGTTAAATTTTGGCTACAAGTGTGTCTAATTACAAATTTTACTACTACTATTTATGTGATATGCCAATGAAAAGTAAATATAAAAAAAAATCTAGTATTAAATGTTGACTTTAGTAAATAATCTTGTTATATACTGTTATATACTGTTAATACTGATTAATGGTTTTTTGAAATTTTTACACAAATAAGTCGTCTTTTTTATCAGAAATATAATAATAAAATGAACAAATTAGGTAAAAATATATCAACATCTAAGTTTTTGTATTTACAAAATTTGATATTCGACAGGATTCGCTTTACCAGTAATTTCAATATAATTGCTGGAGTATTACGAAAATATAACATTTATCTGCTACGATCTGCTACCAAGATGGATATGGAAGTTGAGCGTATGGGCAAAGCGTCATTTTTGCACTTCATTATAAAAAGCGCATTCGAGTTGTCAAAAAATTAAAAAATATGTTTTTATAATAAAATTAAAAGCTCCTTCTTTCCAAAAAATTCAAGACGAAAAATTTAGGTGACATTTAAGCAAAGTTAGCATATAAAAAAATTGGTTTTTGTAAAACGCACTATATTTTTGGTTTGCCCTGTATATGGTTTAAATCATGTAAAGTAACTATTTTTTTTTAATTTAAGACGTTGCTCTTTGTACAATATAACTGCGTATAAAACTCACTCCTAGCTTTTCCAGATTAAAAGTTTCAAATAAAAAACCTCATGTCCCTCTGTTCCCATAAGGTCGTTCCACTGTGCAACGGTCGCCAACGTCGACTATTATACGACGCCTAAACGTTTATCACAACTTCAGTCGCCAGCACAACTATTTATGACCGTTTGTTGTACTAACAGTAATTCCTTAGTTGTGAAGGCGCCGACTACAAACCGGTGTGTGCTAAACCAAAAATTGATCAATTTACTCCACGTCATCTAACCAATTTTTCTGTTATGTTTGCAACAAACCAATTTTGGAGCACTGCTGTCTGTCATGCAAACGTCAATTAATTCAGTAAAAGTACGACCAGGCCTCCAAAGTCTAAAAAAGTTTTAGAGGTTTCTACTTTAAAACCTGCTGAACGGTACAGGATTCTGTATTTACGGTGTCTTGCACTTTTCAATTTTGATGTTTTTGTTTCTCGGTTTATTCGACAGGTGGCACACACAGTTACTACGTCCCCAAGGATTACAAACTTTTTGTTTTAAATTCTAGAGGTGTGCATGGTCACTGTGTAGCTCTAACTGCCAGGTATAATCCTATGACTCCCTGATGATTCCTAATGAGGATGAAACAGGTCTGTAGGTGTCTGGATTCTCCATTAAACTTTGGAGGCCTTGTCGTAATGAAGTGAGAAACAAAAACGCTTTGTCCGATATGCCACGAGTTTTACTTTCAGGTATAAATATTCTTCGATATTTTGACATGTGACAGCTGTCATTGAAGGTGATTCCCCAGTGTGTCAGAAAAAAAGAAGAAGGTCCTGTGTAAACATCAAGGACGGAAATTAAGTGAGCAGCAGAAAGCCAAAGTGTGGAGCAATTTCGATTGGGTAAAAATTGAGGCGTGTTCGCGTCTTTTAAGTTAGGGGATCCGTTCAAAACACAGTTAAGTAGTTAAAGCAGTCGAGACACGGGACTCCTTTGGTTGTCATAGAAACTAGTAAGTGCCGCCATGATTGATTGTTAAAACCATTGTATGCTAATTTGTAAACAAACATTAAAAATTATTTTTTTGCTTTTTTCTACAATAAACTAAGATCTTTTTGCATATAAAAATCCGTATTTTGTTGTTAGGAATCCTAAGAAACATCTTTAGAGTATTTTCGAAGCGATTTCATAAAATTATCTTAATCGAGGGCATGCTTGTTGAGCTACGAACTGTACATTTGACAGTAAACTACCGTCTGTTTATATATTTTGGCAATGGTTCGCATGTTATGATGATGCTGATGATAAAATTATATATGACATAGAATATCATTTTATTTTAATAATATTATGATGTTATAAATAGCTTAATTTGTACTCGAATAGTGTATTTACCATTTTACGTAATGAATAATATTTTGAACAAATAATTGTACTCCAAAACCCACTGAACTATTACTTCAACTGTAGTTGCGATCGCGACGTTGACTCAACCAAAAAATCATCCACCAAATCGGTGCAAAAGTGGGTGGTGTTTGAGTAAAAGTAAACGTTGCGACGCAACGTTGGCACGCGGTGCACAACGTTGAGACGTCGACAAATTGCTAGTTGGGAGGACTGTACCTGGCGTATGAAGCGTAACATAAACAACCACACCCAGCGAATTTAATTGTTTAAATTCGCGGGGTGTTACTCTGATGATTCCTAATAAGGATGAAACAGGCCTGTAGGTTTCTGGACTATCCATTAGATCTTGGAGGCCTGGTCGTAATGAATTAAAAAGCAAGATGTGTGTCCGTTATGCCACAAACCTTTCTTTTTATTTATTTTTCACGGACAACAAATTCCTTTTTTAAAATTTTAAACTCCAATTGGGGGCGGAGTTGCTGCGAACGTTGTATTTTGAACGGTCATCTTTCAGTAACCGGTACAGTTTCGCAGGTTTCTTTTTTTTATCCTGCTTGCAGATCTCATTTTTATTGATATTTGCATCCTTTAACGTTTTGCTTTTCGCTTTATTCCGATAGGCGGCGCGCTGCATATAGCCATCCAACATCCCGCGTTGTTTGACGACGAGAGTTGTTTAAATTAGCTGGGTGTGGTTGTTTATGTTACGCTTCATATGCCAGGTACAGTCCTATGTTGCCCTGATGAAATAGGCCTGTAGGTTTCTGGACTATCCATTAGATCTTGGAGGCCTGGTCGTAATGAATTGAAAAGCAAAATGTGTGTCCGATATGCCACAAACCTTTCTTTTTATTTATTTTTCACGGACAACAAATTCCTTTTTTTAAATTTTACTTGGCTTTGTTTTGCGCATAAGCCTCCTCTGGAGTGATTGTTGCTGAGCCTTAATATAAGGCGACGTGGTGTAAACTCCAATTGGGGGTGGAGTTGCTGCGAACGTTGTATTTTGAACAGTCATCTTTCATTAGCCGGTACAGTTTCGCAGGTTTCTTTTTTTTTATCCTGCTTGCAGATCTTATTCTTATTGATATTTGCATCCTTTAACGTTTTGCTTTTCGCTTTATTCTGAGAGGCAGCGCGCTGCATATAACCATCCAACATCCCGCGTTGTTTGACGACAAAAGTTGTTTAAATTCGCTGGGTGTGGTTGTTTATGTTACGCTTCATACGCCAGGTACAGTCCTATGTTACCCTGATGATTCCTAATAAGGATGAAACAGGCCTGTAGGTTTCTGGACTATCCATTAGATCTTGGAGGCCTGGTAGTAATGAATTGAAAAGCAAAATGTGTGTCCGATATGCCACAAACCTTTCTTTTTATTTATTTTTCACGGACAACAAATTCCTTTTTTCTAAAAAATGATGATCACTGTTGTTTTGCGTGGAGTATTATTAGTGCCTTAGATCCATCTCAAACTAATAGTAATCAGACTAGTTCTTATCCTGACGTTCATAACATTTTAAGTTTTGAAGGTAGTAAATTTCCTGTCAAGTTAAAAGTGTAATATCGAGGGACATAAATTACTTAATCAGAGGTTGATTTTCGACTGTCTATATTAATATATCAATAATAATGTATATCCCAAATTGAATATAAAAGAATAGTTGCATAAATAGCTAAATAAGCAATATAGAGTTTATTGCGCTACATCTTTCCCTTTTCGAAATAATGGAATTCTTTGTGGGCAAACATTGAATTACATTCGATCAAAATCTAAACTTGGCCAATTTTTGAAAAGGTGTAATGCCACGATTTTCAATTACTTATATAAAGCTGTAAAGTACAAAAATATGGTAAAATAATAATTGATAAAGATAACACATAGAAGATAATAATATATGGCGTGCTCCACCGCCCTTATAAAATTATGTTTAAGAAGTAAAATAACAATACATATGAATCTAATTAAGTATGATAAACTAATAAAATTTTTCCGACAGAATTAGTCTGTTCGCGCGAATATTTTTGTATACGATTTTTATGAACCGTAATGTCCTTTCCGTTTTCACTCTTTAACTTAACCTTAACATTATCATTGCTAATAGCGACAAAAGTACCTTTGAACCAAGAGTCATATTTAGTTCTGTTCTCGTTGGAGATCATTACAAGATCACTTGGTTGTAAATTGAGAGGTTGAGATGCCACATCGTACCCAGTCTTACGATATTCTTTTGCCCTCACAATAAAATCTCTGACTCTTTGATGAGAAACTTTTAATCTATGCCTGAGCTCTGAGCAACTGTATTTGTCAAGTTGTCAGAAAGTTCTAATTTTCGTCCAAAAACAAGTTCGAACGGTGTGTAATCATGTCACCTGGTGTCGTATTATAGCAAACGCATAATACTGTAAAGGAGCCGCTTATGTATGATCTAAGATATTCGTTTAGAACTCTGTGGTTTCTTTTGCATCCACCCATGCTTTGATGGTGATATGCCGTAGAAAATTTATGTTTTATATTTAATAAGTTTGACAACTACTCTATGACTTGATTTTTACATTCCGATCCCATGTCAGTCTTAATTTCCTTCATGGGGCCGAAAATTAAAATAAAATTGTCAACTATAGATTTTGCAATCGTAAGCGCTTCTTTATTTGCATCTGGTGCAACGACCACATATTTCGTAAGCTCGCACTGCATAGTCACAGCATAGGTCATATTGTTGTTGGTTTTTAAAAATGGGCCAATTGTATCTATGCACACAATATCAAACGGTTGTTGAGGTGTTTGCGTAATAACCATAAGTTCAGTGTGTTTTATTTTACTTTTTTTACTTGGCACTTTCTACAATTTTTAATATACGTTGAAACATGACGAGACATATTTTTCCAACGATATTTTGTTCTCAGTTTTTTCAAAAGTCGTTTTTGACCGCAATGTCCTCCGATTAAAGGATTTTCGTGAATTCTCATATAAAAATATTTGTAGGTTTTCTAGGTTATTTTGTCCAATCGCTTACCGTGCATGTATTAAAAATTTCATAATTTAATTTCAGTTTTAATTTTTCTATTTTGTTTTCACTAGCCATTATCTGCAGCTGAGAAAATATTTTCCCTAAAGAAAAATTGTCATTAGTAAAAAATATTTTCTTATCAACGCTGAATTTCTTTTTTCCGTACTTTTCCACTATTATCCTAAGGTAATCTACCTTACATATAAACTTTAAAGTAAGAATCTTAATTAAATCATAATTATCATTTGTAAACATTATTTTGGACATTTTGGTGTGATTATTAATTTCTGTATTCAACTTTTTGTCAATAATTGGTAATGTTTGTTGTTTTCTTGTCATTGATCTCGTGGTAATAGCTAATATTTGAGTTGATTTTGACCTAATTTCTTTTAAATCTTTAATTGAGATTCTAGATAATGCATCTGCTATCACATTCTCTTTTCCCTTGATATACTCGATCTCAAAATCATACTCCTCAAGGTCTAATCTCATCCTGGTTAACTTTGAAGAAGAGTTCTTCATTGAAAATAAATAAACAAGAGGTCTGTGATCTGATTTTTACTAAAAACTTTTTTTCATAGAGATAAGGTTTGAAATGATTTATTCCCCAATGGATAGCTGCTAACTCTTTCTCAATGACAGATTGGTTTGTTTCGCCCTTTGTAAAACCTCGTGACGCAAAAGCATTCCCCATTGAATGTCTGAGATAAAACTGCTCCACAGGCTTCTTTTGACGCATCGGTGGTTAGCGTAAAAGGTTTTTCAAAATCTGGATACTGCAAGATTTGTGGTTGAAGCAGTAGGCGCTTCAGATTTTCAAATGATTTTTGACATTCATCAGTCCATAAAAATTCTACGTTTTTCTTCGTTAACCTATTCAATGGTTTTGCAATTTCAGCGAAGTTATTCACAAAACGTCTGTAATAATTACAAAATGAAGTAAAACGTCTGACGTCATCAGCTAATTTTGGTGAGGGGTAGCTGCGAATCGTTTCATATTTCAACTCGTCGGGTAAAATTCCATCTGCAGTAATCAAGTGACCTAGATATGTAACGTTATTTTGGAAAAACATACGTTTACTTGGATTTAACTTAAGATTAAATTTTCGACATGTGTCGAAGACACTTTTAAGATTTTTAAGATGATGCCCTTTTGAACAACCTATTACTATCAGATCATCCATGTAAAGAAATGCTTTTTCAGGTGTGATTCCTGTGAAAGCGATATTCATCATGCGTTGGAAACTATTCGGACTGACCTTTAACCCGAACGGCAATCTTGTAAAGCGGTAAGCTGCTGTATTGGTGCTGAATGATGTTATATCTCGAGAACTTTCTTCTAATGGTATTTGATGGAAACCTGATTTTAAATATAAGGTGGAAAACCATTTTGCTCTGCCCAGTTGGTATAATATTTGATCAATTCTACTGTTCGGAAATTTATCAGCTAAAAGTTTTTTGTTCACAGAACGAAAATCGAAGACCAATCTCCACTTCTTCTCTCCATTTATCGCTTTTTTTGATACAACAAGGATTGGGCTGTTGAACTCAGATTGGGATGGCTCAATAATTTTATCCTTAAGTAATTTTTCAACCTGATTATTTATTTCAGTGACCTGGGAATAATGCGTTTTATAATTTTTTATGTAAACTGGCGATTATCGATTAATCTTAATTTTTGCTGATAAAAATTATTTACAGTTAATGAGTCATTTTCTAGCGCAAATATGTCTGAATAATCTTGGCATAAATTAATCATATCATGTTTCACAAATTCTGGGATTGCACTAGTGTTAAGTTCGTTTAATAATAACGTGTTTCTGTTTTGTGTACTATCGTTATTGCTGTTTAAACAAAATCTTTCGAAATTTTCTAAACAAGAGTAGGTGATTTTTGGATTTTTAATTGTTATACTTTCAAAATTTGATTTTGACTAGAAACTTTGGATCCAGCTACAAAAACGACAGGGAATATTTCTTCTTTCTGTATAACGGAATCTTGTTTAAGATTTTGCAATAAATTTAATTTTCGTATTACTTCGCATCTATGCGGAATAGTAATGCTGTCGTCTCTTGGACTATTGTGTATTGGTAAAATAATATCTCCGTCTGTTGTTTTTAAAGTCATAGTCCAATTGTAGTAATCTAGTTGATACAATGTGAAATTGTGGCAAAAAGCATATATTGGTTTTTGTTGTTCCAATAGACCTCGTATAGCCCTCTATGACACCTCTGTCTGCATAAATTCGACCTGTCAACAATTTGATGTGGATCCACTTTAGTTCTCTTAAATAATGATACGTCTGCTCCTGTGTCTACCAGTAATGTAACACGATCTTCTCCCGTCATATCAGTTTGGATAACTACAAAATTTGAAAGTGATAGGTCCATGTTGAAAACTTTTAGGACTGCCCCAAAGGACCTTGTTAAGGCTCCTGGTGGTTTTCCTGATTTAAGTCTGCATCATGTGTCATAGGCTCTAACAAACCTGTTTGATCTGCCCGTTGCCAAGAACCTCTGTTCTGATATGTCCCATATCTGTTTTGACCATAATTATTGTTATTATTTTGGTATGCGGTGTTGCCATTATTTCTGTAGGAATTTCTTCCACGATGACCAAAGTTTCTTTTTCCACGGAAGTTATTTCTCGGTTTTCCTCTGTGTTGCCATTTATTAGCGTAAAACACGAAGGTACTTGACGAATTGTCCTCGCTGAAATTAACAAATTTTGCTAAAGCATCTTGAGCTGTCTGAAAAGATGCAGCTTCCATAATAATCTTCACCTTTTCCGAGCTTGCGTTGGTGCTGAGTGCTTTAACTGTGGTATTTACCGTGTAGCTTTCTGCTACTTTTTCTGGCACAGCCTCGCTTATGTAAGCTTTTTTCAAACTTTGTGTCAATTTTTCCATTTGTGTTACATATTTATTGTCATTATGGCGCTGTTTTAAATTGAGAATTTTTGTAGTAACGGACTGTGAACTTTCAGGTTTTATTCCGTTTTCAGTTTTATGTCAATGTCGGTTAGAGTTTTGCTATCACCTATTAAATCTTAACTACGGGTTCTGACATTAATTAACATAAATTGGAGCAAAACTACACTATAATAGTTAATGAAATAAATAAAAATCTTAGCCATTGTGTTAATAAACAAAGAAATATATATATGCTACCTATTTAAGTAAAACTGACCTAACTAAACAATTCAAAATAAATTCATTCATCCCGTTCATCGTAAAACATCTCCTTTGTAAGTATTTCATATCATCATATCATAATGTAACATATCATATGTCCAAACAAATTCTCTACCAATGTTCTTCAAAGAATTTCCGTGTCAGCAATTTTAATTTATTTCAATCAAAAACTAAGATGCAGTAGTTAAGTTACAAACATAAATGTTACGTACCATTGTTTAGTTAGACTTTTTTTGTTGATTTTGAAGTACTTAGCTTTTCTCCATCTATACATCTTCACCAGCTACAGAAGATGCTATGGGTTTAAAATAAACACTCCTTCGGATGTTCCTTTTCAAACCTCTTCGATACTCCTTTCTTAGTTTTAACGACGTTAAAATTACTACGCACAACGTACAAACATAGCAAACAAATCTAATATCTATAGGTACCGACGAAAGTCCTTATTCATCGACGATAAAATTTGACGTTACGACGCCCGTGCTGGAAACATCGCTTTCCTTGGATACGGATTTTCCCATTTTAAGTTACACTGTATTCCTCGCAATTTCTGCGAAAACTTTTTCCAGGTATGTAACTACACAAACTCCAATCACGAAGAGAGTACCGACGGCGGCGGCAAGACAAAGCGCTACTTTCAACATTATAAATTTTTATGTTGGTGCGGGCGTTTATATTTTTTAAAACTTTTTCGAAAAATTTGTCACGGTCGCCATGTAATATCGAGGGACATAAATTACTTAGTCAAAGGTTGATTTTCGACTGTCTATATTAATATATCAATAATAATGTATATACCAAATTGAATATAAAACAATAGTTTCAAAAATGGCTAAATAAGCAATATAGAGTTTATTGCACTACAAAAGACATTAGACAATTTGAAGAATTTAACCAAATATCTAATAAACGTGTATGGTTTGGAGAGCATTTACAAAAATGATAAAGTAATAAATGAAGTTATCTGCCCCTTGCACTACACAAAGAAGAAACTACCTACTCATATTAATTTGTTATTAATAGGTAATGGTGAAAACAACCACTATTGTTCGATAAAGGATATGTCCAGGTTAGTATCGTCGCAGATTAATAGACAAGATTATAAAAAGTGCTTTTGTGATGGATGTCTAATTTATTTTACATCTGAAGAAAAATTGCAAAAACATAAATTACATGATTGCAACCAAACAGTGACATCATTACCCACAACCAACATTAAAACAAATAAATATGGAGAAAATATTCAAAAAAATATATTTCAGTTTGAAAATTTTCAAAGGCATCTTTAAGTTCCTTTTGTTATATATGTTATATGGAAAAATAACCCAGTTATCAAGTCACGTGTTTCTTATCTCAAGATGATTTCCAGGAATATGCAAACCTTGCATTCCCATGGTTTATCATTTCAGAGAAGACTTTGAGAAGAAGATTATTATTTATTTCCCAGCTTATTCACAATATTATTTTATTAAAAAAACGAATGTTCTTGTAATCTTAAGTTAGTATTAGGCTCAACTCGAACCTATGTCGGTCTAATTTTGTATTTTGAAAATAAATTGTTTTTAAAAAGTCTTACGGAAGGAACACCAAGTGAAGCCCCTGTTATTCAACAAGCAGAGAAAAAGAAAATGGTCAAGAAGATTTTACTGTAAGTGAAGCATTGAATCATTCGTTTACCTTATTATTATTTTTTTTTTGTTTATTTTATTTAATTTAAAAAACTGGTCGATTTTCAAATTTTACCAATAACCCAAAATCATGTGTCAAGACGGTCAAGACCCACAAGCGAACGTACAAAATAAAATTCGCGTAAACACGCCAGAACCCGAAGCTCTCGAACCATACCGTTTATCATAAATTTTATCGATAATCCCCGAATATGATGGTGATACAATATTTTTGGGCACATTTTTACAAGCTTGTGATTGTGCTTACCATATGGCAGCGCGATTTATTTCACATAAAAAATAAATTAAGAGGCAGAGCCGCACAGTTGGTCAGTTCAAGAAATTTACTTTCTTATTTAGAAATTAAACAGCTATTGAGTCTACATTTTGGCGATAGCAGAGATCTCTCTTCTTTGATACAAGACCTACAAAGACTAAAACAACAAACAAATGAATCTCCTTTAGTATTCTTTAGCAGATTACAAACTTTAAATTTCAAAATGCACTCCGCAGTTCAAAAACAAAATTTAACCGCCCTCCAAAAAGTCACTCAAACCAATTTAATTAATTCTATGGCCCTAAATGCCCTTTTGACAGGATTAGATCCTCGTATTGTACGCGCTAATAACCCCACCAGCTTGCTCGAAGCTCAAATACGCATTAGGCGCGAATTGCATATTTGAAAATCAAAAACAAAATGGCATATTTTGAAAATCAAAACAAATTAGGCCTGTACAGCCACCCAGGCAAAATCAACCGTTAAGAAGACCCCAGTCGCAACAAATAAAATGCTTTAGATGCGGTCGAATGGGTCACACCTCAAATGATTGCCGAGTACAAATGACTAGACCCAACGGTCCTGTAAATTCTGCAACAAATCAAAATTCAAATCAAACATTTCAAAGACCATTTTACCAAAATCAAGCCGGTTCTCCTAATTATTAACCAAACTCTTCTAATTCCCAACCGCGACAAAATTTTTCGCAATATAACCAAAATCAGTACCGCCCATCGGTAATACAAAGAATCCCAAGCTATCAATCACAAAGAGCTCATTTTATCAATTTTGACGAATATTCTCAATCTTACGATAATAACTGTTATGACGAAACAAGTTATACTGATAACAGTTTTGATCAATACAACTATTGCCCCGATAATACTTATAACTACTTCCCTGACCAAACTTCTGACGATCCCTACTCTGGCCGAATTGATTATCAGTTTGACCAACCAATGCAACCACTCGAAAATCAATACCAATGCATTGATAATTTTATTTCTCAACAAACCCATAATAGTTTAACCCCACCAAACCAAAATTTTTCATTAGTAGCGAACCAAAACCATCCGCCCAATCAAACTTAAACCAAAAACGATATGACGCAGATTGCGGCGTAAATCCAAACCTTACGGATCAACGACCATCCTTTGTTGAGCCAAAACCCCGAACAAAGCTTTCTTTAAGTAACTTGCATACAGTAAGCTCTAAAAATCTGTATTACATCTACGATGCTTCGAAAAAACACAAATTACTCATAGACACAGGCGCAGGCATTTCAGTTTTTAAAGATTACGTTGCAGAAAGCTACAAACAACATTTTGCCGAAAATATTGTTGTTCAAGGAATCACTGATCAAAAAATATTGATCCAAGAATCTACCTTGATTCCTTTTAACGCAAATAATCCCTGCAAAGTCTATATCTATAATCTAGATATCGAATTCGATGGTATTTTAGGTCTAGATTTTCTAGAGCATTACGAATGCATTATTGATGTAAAATCCAAGTTGCTTAAAACAAACTTTAAAGACACCCACCTCAGATAAACTAAAATTTTTCAAAATTCTAAACAAACAAGAAATGTAATAAAAATAGAACCCCGCACAGAAAAAGTCTATAAGTTGAAATGCGATTTGAATAACCCTGATGTAATTTTATTAGGGCAGGAAAAAGAAAAAGTAAGACTCCCGAACGCTGTTGTTTACGTAAACGAACAAGGTAAATTTTTAACAACAATAATTAATCCTAACGCCATCGATAAAATTATTGATTTTTCAGATTTGTCTTTTGAACCTCTACCTGACTTTCAATCAATAAATAATTTTAACTCGTACGATACGTTTAAACCTATCGACAGACGTCACCTAATAAGAGAGCAATTAAGAATCGATCATCTAAACTAATAATAAAACTTTGTTTAAAATATTTCGATATCTTTTATATCGAAGGTGATCAATTGACATTCACCAACGAAATAAAACATTCAAATAAAACTAATAACGCAAGACCTATATACACAAAATCTTATCGATATCCGCAGGATCATAAGGAAGAAGTAAAAAGACAAATTTCTAAAATGCTTGACGAAAAGATCATAAAACCGTCAATATCTCCTTGGTCCGCCCCTGTATGGGTAGTCCCGAAAAAACTCGATGCGTCCGGTAAGTAAAAATGGCGCATCGTTATTGACTATCGTAAATTAAACGAGGTTACCGTGGACGATAAATACCCTCTCCCAAACATTTCAGATCTCCTTGATCAATTGGGCAAATGTCAATATTTTTCCACCTTAGATTTGGCATCGGGCTTTCACCAAATTGAGATAGACCCCAAAGACATTCCTAAAACCGCATTTTCTGTAGAAAATGGCCATTATAAATTTGTGAAGAACGCACCATCTACATTCCAACGTGTGATGGATAACATTCTTATGGGCATTTTAAACCAGAGATGTCTTGTATACATGGATGACATCATCGTATACTCACCCACTATTCACGGACATATTGACCGTCTAAAAGAAGTATTTAAACGTCTACGAAAATCTAACCTCAAAATTCAACCAGATAAATGCGAGTTCTTGCGTAAAGAAGTAGCTTACCTTGGACATTTAATCACTGAAAACGGAGTTAAACCTAACCCAGCAAAAGTAGAATGTATTCAAAATTTTCCTGAACCAAAAAATCAAAAAGACATTAAATCATTTCTCGGTTTAGCAGGCTACTATAGACGCTCTATTTCAAACTTCGTTAAGATTTCGAAACCTTTAACTAGACTCCTTCAAAAAGACACACCTTTTGTTTTTGGAAAAGAATGCCAAGGCGCTTTTAAAGATTTATAAAACGCCTTGATTTCCGATCCCATTTTAATTTACCCGAACTCTGAAGAACCTTTTATACTAACGACGGACGCAAGTGCGTTTGATATCGAAGACCTACCAATTGCTTACGCGTCTAGAACTTTGTGTAACGCAGAAACAAAATCTTCGACAATAGAGCGCGAATTATTAGCCATCGTGTGGGCAGTCAAACATTTTCGTCCGTACTTATTTGGCAGACAATTTACACTCGTTACTGTCCATCGTCCTATCACGTGGTTATGGTCAATTCAGAACCCCGGAAGCAGGTTAACGCGTTTGCGTCTCAAACTCGAGGAGTATACGTTTAAAATCGAATTCAAACCCGGCAAATACAATAAAAATGCAGATGCACTTTCTCGAATTAAAATCAATTATTTTAAGCAATGCGTAGATTTTCATAACAAACTCAAAATTTTTGCATTAGAAGAAGATAATCCTACTTCTGAGTCTAACCCCGAGTCTCCGCTTATCGAGGATGACGATAAAAAATAACGGACAAATTTAATCGATTTGTTGAAAACTATAAAACCAGATCATTAATAGATTAGTCTAAAATCGAAGTAACTAATGAACAACTATTTGACAAATCAAACAAAAATATTTTCACCTTTTTCAGACAAACCGAAATGGAAGAACTACATTTTAGAATCATTGACGACATCTTTGAAGAAGAATTAGATTTTTAAGAATTAAAAATCAATATTGAAAATAGCAAATCTATTAAAAATAGGAAATATTTAATCATTCCCGTACCTTTTGATAATGACGATTGCTGTCAACACTTGTTCTACTGTTTGTTTAAATATCAACAGATATTTGAATTAAACGAAACTTACAGCATCGAAAATAATTTAGATCTACCTTCTTTAGAAATGATGTCCTTTATTTTTTCTGATAAGGAAATCAAACTAAAAATCTGTCAGAATATTGTTACAACCCCTGATGAAGATCAAATACCGATTATTCTCGAACAATACCACCTTTGTAAAAATAATTTACATCGCGGAACAAATAAAACCTGTCGGCGAATCAGACAAAAATACAATTGGTGAGGCATAAACAAAACCGTCCAAGATTACATAAAAAAATGTGAAATTTGCCAAAAAGTAAAAATTGTTAGGAAAAATCTAAGTAGACCTTTCGTGATAACCGATAACCGAAACGGCCTGAACGCCATTCGAAAGAAATAACTTTGATATTTTTGAATACCCTTCGCGAAATTAAACATTAAAAATAAATGACGAACTAACTAAATGTATTCAAGCCTATCCGTTAAAAGATAAAAAAGCATCCTCCGTAGTGAACACTCTTATGGTGTATTTTCAACATTCAAGAATTCACTGCGATTCTGGTAAAGAATTCGATAACACTCTCTTAAAAGATCTTTGCCAACTTTTTGATATGAAACTAACATTTTCGAGTGTTGGTCACCCCGAATCAAACGGATCACTAACGTTAAAATATTAAATGACAAGTGGACACTATTAGTTTATTAAGATTTAGTACCTTTCAAAAAAGCAATCGAATATAATGACAAAATTTTAGACGGTTTATTGGACACTTTGCTAACGGAAAAGTCCAATTTAACGGCATCGGAACTATTTGGAAAACAATAACCGGAAATCTAGATGCGTCAGACGGGCAATACTTTAAAGATTGTATCGATAAAATCAGCCGCAACGAAGGAGATATCGAAAAAACAAATTTCGGTGACGACCTCAGTTATTAAAAGTTTTAATTCCACAATTCAAAAATTAAGAATCAATAAAGATACATTCAACAAAAATATCAACGAAATCGAAAACTCAATCGCTACACTTTCAGATCAGTTATCAGCATCAGCTTCGCCTTAAAATATTGCATGGATCGATTATAAAACCTTCAGATTTGGTTGATTCCTTGAGACAAATTTCGCACTCTCTTCAAAAGAATAATTTACCTTTGCTAATTTCAACTTCAACTATTGCTCAATACATTGATTTAATTGAATTAGAAGCTTATCAATCTGATAGAAAAATAGTATTTCTTTTAAAAATACCCCTTATTGCCCCTTCGATTTATACCTTATACCGCTTATACCCAATCCCAATTTTAGATAATCGAACAAGTTTATATCACACAATATCAACTTTAAATAAATACATTGCGCATGATGATGATTCATTGTTTTATATTACGTTCCAAGACGTAGACCACTGTAAAGATATCGACAAGAAGACGAAGATTTGTTCCAATGTACTTCCGTACTCTATCGATAGCGACGCCATCTGTGAAGCTCAACTGCTAAGGCAACAATCAAAACTGCCTAAAACGTGTAGAACATCAATATTTTATGCCAAAGGTTACCACGTCCAGTCAATTCATCCAAATTTATGGTTAGTTAGGACATCTGATCCAATTCCTATCACGATCAAATGCGAAGATCAAGAAATCAATACAAAAATTATTGAAGTCAATAGTATCGTCGCCCTAAGATCTACCTGCAATGCCTTTGTTGGCAGTACATCCCATACGCATGCTGCGATCAATTACCTGAAAAACCAAAAATGCCAAAATTCAAGCCCCTACGTATCAAAGAGCTTGACGTTGAAGATTTAAATATCGCACAACACAGTCTGAATCAATATTTAGAACAATTAGATAAACTGATCAATCATTAATTGGTTTACCATCCTAACAATAATATTGATAATTATGCTAATAGTTCTTTACGTGACATGCAAATGCCGAAGTCCAGATCTCCAAAAATTGGTATTATTGCAAATACTACCGATAATAACGATTTCCCACCATTTTAACCGAAACCCAGAATGGAATCATTCCGTAAACAATTCTCCAGTATCCTTCAAAGAAGACGCCCTAGTATCCACTTGGGAGAAGAAGAGGCACTTGAATTGAACGCTAACAAAAGTTTTGCTTAAAAGTTGCTGTTTAGCTAACATCAACTTTTCTCTTAAGAGGGGAGCTGTTATATGGAAAAAAAAACCTAGTTATCAAGTCACACAGTACTCAGATGACACACGTGTTTCTTATCTCAAGACGATTTCCAGGAATATGCAAACCTTGCATTCCCATCAGAGAAGACTTTGAGAAGAAGATTATTATTTCTTTCCCAGCTTATTCAGCATATTATTTTATTATAAAAACGAATGTTCTTGTAATCTTAAGTTCGTATTAAGCTCAACTCGAACCTATGTCGATCTAATTTTGTAATTTGAAAATAAGTTGTTTTTAAAAAGTTAAACTGCGTAGTCGCAATCTAACATATATGCTGATTTTGAGTGCTTTCTTAAACCACTAATGTATCGCAAAAATCACCTAACAGGAAAATATAGAGGTGCAGCTGACAGTATTTGTAATCTACATTACAAAATACCAAATTTTGTTCCAGTGTTTTTCCATAATTTGACGAATTATGATAGCCATTTCTTTATAAAGCAGTTATGTTGTGAAAAAGATCAAATTGATGTTTTAGGACAAACTAAAGAAAAGTAACTCTCATTTTCCAAAGTAATTTTGGTAGACAAAAAAGAATTTGGAAAAACTAAAACTATTTATATCAAAATTAGATTTCGCGACTCTTTTCGTTTTGGATCAACATCATTGGAAAAGTTAGGTGAAAGTTTAGACCCCACTCAATGTATCGAAATTAAAAGAACATTTTAAAAATTCTGAACAATATCATGAAATACGAAAAAAAGGTCTTTATCTTTATTCATATATGGATTCTTTCGATAAGTTGTTTGAAAAACAACTGCCAACTATTGAGAACTTTTATGATAAGTTAAAAGAAGAACCATTAAAACTTACGGATTATAACAGAGCACTTAACGTCTGAAATTTGTGTAAATGTGAAAATTTAATGGATTTTACAAAAATTTATTTATTTTCTGATATATTATTATTAACAGATTTTTACGAATCATTTAGAAATTTATCTCTAAATACTTATAAGTTAGATCCAGCCCACTACTACACATCTCCTGGTTTAAATTGGGATGCAATATTAAAAAGTACAGAAGTTAAATAAGAATTACTTACCGATATAGATATGTTATATATTTTTTAAATAATATAAGAGGCGGTATTTGTAATTGTAGTGTAGGAAAAGCCGAAGTAAATAATGAACTGATTCCGAACTATAATAGTAAAAATCCAAAACTTTTACAATGTATTTAGATGCTACAAATCTGTACGGTCGCAATATAAGACAGTATTTATCTATTGAAGATTTTAATTGGATGACAAAAACTGAAATTAAAACAATCGATCTACAATCCATAGCAGATAATTCGGAATACGGCTATGTTTTTGAAGCAGATATTGATTATCCAGAGCATCTACATGAAAAACATAATGAATTTCCATTTTGGAGTAAATTAAAAAAAACAATTGAATATATAATTTGGATCACAAAAAGAATTATATTTTGCATTACACCTTTCCTAAAATCTTGCATAGATTTAAACACTAAATTGCGAAACAAGTCTAAAAATCAGTTTGAAAAAGGTTTCTTTAAGTTTCTCAATAACGCAATTTATGGTAAATCACTGGAAAACGTTGAAAAAGAGAAGATATCAAATTAATTACACATTTGCAAAATATTGGAAAAAAGCATTAATAGCTAAACCAAATTTTAAAAACTCATCAATTTTTAATGAAAAATTGGTTGCCATTGACATGGAACGAGTAAATGTCACATACAATAAACCTGTTTATATTGGATTTTCAGTTTTGGAATTATACAAGACAATAATGTATGATTTTTATTATATATATATATATATATATATATATATATATATATATATAAAACAAATATGAACAAAAAGGAATTTTGCTCTACACAGATACTGATTCTTTAATACTAGAAATTGAAACCAATAACTTTTATTCAGATATTCAAGAAAACCTGGAGAGGTTTGACACATCAAATTACAGCGAAGACAATTTACATAACATTACCAAAAACCAATCTATAGTGGGTCGTATGAAAGATGATTTTGCAGGTCAAATTATAGTAAGCTTTTATGGCACAGGTGCTAAGGCGTATTGTGTTGATTTAGCAGCTAGAACTGAAAAAAAGCAAACAACATAACAAAAGAAGATTATCAAGACGTTGTTGAAAATGATGAAAATGAATTTCGTTCCATTCTTCATGATATTTACACACAACTAAAAAATAAAGTAGCACTATCACCTAAAGCCATGTGTTGTTCCTGGAACTTTGAAAACATTGGCCTGGGGTCATAAAAATATTAAGTAGGTTTTAACAGTCATGTCGTTAATAGACGTTAAATAAAAAGCGATAATTAAAAAATGTTATTATGTTTCAATATATTATTTTTATTAATCCACGAATTGTGAGTTTTATTTAATCCTAACCATTTTACGAAAACCTTGTATCCTTTTCGTCTCAAAACTTTTTCAACAAGATAAACATCTAGATATTTTATTTTCTGCAATTTTTCTTTGGAGAAACCTCCTTGAATTTCTTTCCTATTTTGATCTTCAAACAAATAAGTGATCGGATTACGATATACTTTTCATTTAATTTTTAGAAACATTGATTGGTTTTATTCCAATTGTAGAATGTATTGTTTGGTTATAGTCATTAACAATTTCGTTGAGAATATCAATTCAATTGTAAAATTCACGCATACAAAATTTTTTCCACATTGAATTTTTTAAAGTTCTGTTTACCCTTTCCACTATACTAGCTTTTAAATTTGAAAAAGTACTATAATGATTTACGTTGAAATCGCTCATAAGTTTTTTAAACCGAGCATTTACAAACTCCGTTCCTAAATCAATTTGCAAATTTTTTGGAGCAACTTTAGCATTTCCCAAAATTGATTTCATAGCATTTGTTACGTGTTCAGCTCCTTTAGTTTAACAGGTCTTTCCCAAACATATTTAAAAAACGCATTTATCACAATCAAAATATATTTATTTCCCCTATTATATCGAGCATATGAAATCATTGAAACTAAATCAGCTGGACAAAGGTCATTTAGTGATTTAATAATGACTTTTCTTCGGGGATACTTTTTTCTTGCCGGTTTATGTAACTCATCAACAACAGACTTTTTTAGATTCATATTTGAAACCTTTGGAAGGTCGTATGATTTAAAACCACCTTCATTTCTTAAAACCATTATTAAATCACTGGGTTGAAAATTTGCTAATTCTATTATTCCAGTCTTCAATGGAAATATATATTGACTTAAATTGTTTGATTCTATAAAAAATTTTCGTGTATTTTCTGAGTATTTTCTAAAAAATGTTAATGGTAAATAACCATAAAAGGAATCTGGTTTTTTAAACGAATTTACCTTTTGTTCTAATGATTTAAGTTTGCTGGTGTGGCTCTTTGTTTTTTTTCATTATCAATAACTCTTTTTTCGACAGATAGTAATTGCCTAATCCAGTTTGCATAGTAATTAGCTCCTGGTTAAAATTTGTTTCAAATCTAGTAATACTTTCTACATTTTTTTGAATGTTTTCGTGAAAAGAAACAAACTTTTTAACCACCTCAATGAAAGCTTTATCTAGATTATCAGTATAATTTTTTAAATATGAAAGTTTTCGGTTATTTTGTCTTTTAGCAGATTTTTAAGATTAATTAACTCTTGCTTAAAATTGTTTTCAACATTGCCTATATGTTGTGTTAATTGTAATTCTTTAGCTGCTATATTTTTCCGAAGATTTTCTTGCTAATTAATAATACTTTTATCAAGATGACTTAATCCATCATCCAAATTATTAATTGAGTTTTGTAGATCTATAACGTTTTCGATTAGTTCTTTATTCAGTTCTTCTTTAAATTTCTGATTAGGTTCATTGACTGATTCTAGTTCTTTTTTGTATATTCCTTAAGATTTTTTAATTTCATTATCAAGACCAGTTTTGGTTTTTTCTAAAACATCAACAAGAGAATTGATACCTTCATTATAAGACAATTTTATAATATTTAATTCATTTTGAATAGAACCTTGAAAATCATTAAAAGTACTTAAAGTTTTAAAAATTTGTTTTCATAATATCTTCCAATCGTTAAAATTTTTTCTTGTAGTAATTCATAAGATATCTGTCCCTGTTTAAATTTATCATCAATAAACTTATTAAAATCTTTAATTTTTTCAGGTATGTTTTCAGGTAAACCATTTTTTATATTTTCATTTATATCATTTTGAATCGTTTGAAGCTTTTTGTTTAAATCTGACTTTTGTTTATTATTTTTTTTCTATTAAATCATGTATTTGAGTAGTACATTCTTAAGATATCTTTTTAGAATCTTTAATTTGTTGATTTATATTTGAGATTTTTAAGACATTTTCTTAAATATTTTTAAAGTCACTTTGTTTAAAAAAATTGTTTAAACTTTTTTTTAAAGAATCAATTTCAGTTGTGTTTAAAGAACTTGTGCTTTTTATAGCAGATGCTAATAATCATTCAAAATGTATTTTTTTTCCAAATAGCTTTCTACTATTTTTTCTATTGCTGCTGAATCAGTTTTTTTACCGCTCATCAGATCTTCAATTTTTTTTATTTCATCACGAAATTTATTATCCACTTTATTTAAATCACTTTCTGTAGGTAGATTTAAAATATTATCGACTTTTTTTGAATTTGTTCTCTAATCTCCTCAATTTTATTTACACTTTACAATTTTCTATAATATCTTGGTTTAAATTAATCTTTTCAATTACTTCCTTTACTTCATTTTTAGAAAATATAGTGTCTGATATGTTTGATATAATTTTCTTTTCCAAGTTTGGTATTTTTTTAGTTAAAAGAATGTCTTGCTGGTTTTTAAAATTTTGTTGAGTTTCTTTTATTTCTTTTTCTAAATCAACTTTTTTTACCAAAATTTTTAGATCTGGAGTGTTTGTTTGCTTGAATTTCTTCTTTTTTTTAAACTCTCTAGTGTGGAGTTATTTATACAGGTATTGTTTCGTTCCCGCTCAATTACATTGTAAATATTTTGGCTTAGAATTTTTGTTTATTTTTTGTTTTCTAAATTTGCGTCAAATTACAATTTTCCTTTTTACTCATTGTTAATGCAATTTTCTGCGAACAAGTGATTATATACTATAAGTCTAAGTTTCTTACATTTTATTAAACAAGGCACTTGATAAACTTTATTGTTTATCCCATACCTAATTTCCTATTATCCTTGTTTCCATAATTTTCCGCTTATACCCCGCACCCCTATGGAACCAAGGACAGCTGTATCGCATGAGAGAAACGGCAAGTGCAAGCGCGCCTCCCGCGCTAAATCAGTTCACGTTGACAAGGTCGCTGAAAACATACTACATCTCAGCAACTGAGTTTCGACAAAAAACTCGTGAGTGAACCACATTTTACATATAAGAAAAACTCGAGATTATTGGTGCTAACTTGGATATCCTATTCTCCAGAATCCTCCAGGAATTCGGGGTAAGTCGAGTGCCTATTTTTTTCGGTATATTTTCTTTATTGCTACTGCTATACGGCAGGTTTTATTTCTGGCCCTATCCGCCATTGATACTTACAATTTACAATACAATAATTGAGATCGAGTTTCTAACTGTAAAATTTAACGACTGTTTGAGCGTTTGAATCAGCTTCCCTAGTTTTACAGTCCACTATAAAAAAAAAATCTTAATTTGTGGATCGCCCATCTTTGTCCGCCCCGAACATTTGGCCTTCATAAGCCGGATAGTCGGGTAACGCGAAAACAACCCTTAACTTTTACAGTGTGGTTACTCGATTTTTCGGTTACATAATTAAAATTCTAAGCGCAAAAATAATTAGTTTTTTTGCCATATACATTTATTTGCAATAAATATTTTAGTTGATTTGCGCTATGATAGTTGTATAACATTTTGCAAAACAGAGTTTTCAAAAGTCATCCTGCATGATTTTCTAAAATATTTAAAGAGTGTGCTCTTATAAAATTCACCTATATAATAAAAAAATTGCTACTGTTGGATTTTAAGCTGCACAAAAAACGACCTTGATTTATTTCGTTTCAGAGTTAAACGTAAATAGAATAAAATCGGTATTCACAGCTGAGTATCCCTTTTTTTTCTTTTGTTTTGGTTTGGTATATTTTTGGGAAATATTAAAAAATACTTGTTGATTTTTCTACATTTTACAATAATGCCTGATCTTGAGGAAAAAATAGCCCGTACTAAAGCGTTACGACACACCGCTATTGATCAGTTGCAATTAATGACAGAAGCGGCCAAAAAGGCTAAAAATGACGCAACGGCTAAAAATCGGTTTAAGGTTCGGTCGAAATATTAAATCGATTCAAAAATCGTTTGATAAACATCATAATGCCCTTTTGGCACTTATTTGTACTGATTCAGCACAGCTAACCGCTGAAAATAAAATAGCTACTTCCATTATGACTTTGTTGCAAGATGTAGAAACTACGTATTATGAAATGTTTGAGCTTCCTTTGGAAGATCCTGCCCTAGTGGGTCCTGCTTATAACAGCACCATGATTCAAGCCCAAAATCAAACCCATGAAATGTCTTATCTACCAAAACCTACCTTGCCTACCTTTAATGGTGACATAAAAAACTTTCCTACTTTTATCCAAAGCTTTGACGCTTTATATCATACAAACAAATCTATTTCTAATATAGATAAATTAAAATGCTTACGCTTGTGCTTGCAAGGCACCCCTCTTGATCTTATTTCAGATCTCCCTGTCTTAAATGATAATTATATCACAGCCTATCAAATTTTACAATCTCGTTACAATAACCGTAGGTTACAGGTTGTTACTCACTGGAAAGAGATAGAAAACTGTCCGGCATTGACCCACGAAAATGCCCAACAATTACGTAATTTATTGGACACATTCAATAAAAATATTTCTGCTTTAAAGTCCCTTAAAATGAAACCAGAGAACCTGGATTTTGTTTTTATGCAATTTTTGCTTGATAGATTAGATCCGTATACACGGAAACTTTTGAGCAACATCATGCCTCTAACGACATACCTATCTACACTGATGTTAAAGATTTTTTGCTTAAGCATTGTACGGCTCTGGAGTCCGTACCTTCAAAAAATAAAGAGTCCAAGACCCCGTATAATAATAATCAAAAATCGCCACCTCGCGGCCAAAATTCAAACAATACAAACCCTAATAAAAAAAATGCGTTCATGGTGCAGGGGCAACAGCAAAATTCGCCTACTATTTGTTTTCTGTGCGGCCCCCCCGGTCAACACATTATTTATCGGTGTCCTGCATTTTTGAATAAATCCCCACGTGAAAGATATGAAATCGTTACGAATAAGCGCGCATGCGTAAATTGTCTTGCTACTGCGCATCTCCAATCTGCGTGCCGATCGCAAAAACGTTGTCTTACGTGTAAAGGTTCCCATCATTCCCTTTTGCATGACTATAACCTAACCCAACCGTCTACTCATGCGCAGACGACGCGTTCCCCACCTAGTGCGGAAAAAGCCGCCAAACCTGCGGCCAACCAAACGCAACCTGCCGGTTATCATATTGGATTTTCTAATGTTAACAGTCAAGCTTCAGTATTACACAGTTCTCTACCACATTGCGTGAATGAATCGAATATTCTTTTGTCTACCATTATGTTAAAAATTCAAGATTCTTTTGGAAATTGGTATACCGTTCGTGGTATTGGTGACAGTGGTGCAGAAGCCTCGTTTTTAACAAAAAGCCTAGCTAAAAAATTAAATTTAAATAAATTTAAAACAAATATTTCTTTAAAAGGCTTGGAAGGAATGAAGTCGAGCGTTAAATTTTACGTTTATGGCACCATAGGGTCATTACAAGAACCTGATTTCAAATTTAATTCCGATTTTTTAGTGGTGGATAATATTTGCAACTATTCTCCCCCTACAAATTTTGACATTTCAAAATTGAACTTCTTGAAAACACTGAAGTTAGGTGATGACAATTTTTGCCAAGCTGGAAAAATAGATATCTTACTAGGTAACGATATTTGGCCCTATACCTTACGCGATGGTAGACTTTACCACGGTCCAGACCAACCCGTTTGCTATAATACAATTTTTGGTTGGACGATAGGAGGAAGAGTTTGTGCTTCTTCTACTCTACCAAAATCTATACAAGGATTATTGGCAATCTGTCCCAACGAAACATGAAGTACCACATTACAAAAATTTTGGGAAATCGAAGAAGTCCCTGACGTCAAATCGGTTTCACCAGAAGACATTTTTTGTGAAAATTACTATAGACAAACTACTACAAGAAACGCTGAAGGGCGCTACATCGTATCTCTTCCCTTTAAAATAAGTTGTCCCGATTTTGGAGACACGCGTGCCCTTGCACTAAAAAGACTTTTTTCCCTTGAAAAAAGGCTGCTACAAAATAAAACGTTTTACGACACCTACTCGAACGTTTTCCGTGATTATTTAGACCAGAATCATATGCAAGTGGTCCCTAGACCTCTTGATTCTGAAATAAATAATTACTTTTACATTAGCCACCATGCGGTGTTCAAAAAAGACTCGACGTCTACCCCTCTGAGAATAGTTTTCAACGCGTCAGGCGCCGTCCCAAGAAAATGTTCTCTCAATTCTGCTGTCCACATTGGACCCAAGTTGCAAGCCGATCTAGTCAAAATTTTATTAAATTTTCGACTCCATAAAATAGGAATGGTCTGTGATTTAAGACAGATGTATCGAAACGTAGAAATCACCGAAAACCAAAGGAATTTTCAACGAATTCTTTGTGCGTTTTTCGACAGACTGTCCTATTTCAGATTTTCAAATTAATACCTTGCTTTTCGGTGTAAGTTGTTCTCCTTACTTGGCTATACGCACTCTTTTACAATTAGCTAATGAGTACGACGACTTGCCCTATGCGTCCGAGGTATTACGCCATTATACTTATATTGATGATTGTGTCTTTAGTTGTCGAGATATTGACACAGCAATTATTGTCAAAAAACAATTAATTGAACTTCTACGTAGAGGTAGGTTCGAAGCTCGTAAATGGGCAAGTAACTTTCCTACTGTGCTCTCTGATTTGCCGGAATCACATGTGCAAACGCAGGCTTTATCTTTTGAATCTGTGCATGATGATCAATCATTAAAAATTTTAGGATTAAAGTGGAACCCTCAAACTGATAATTTTTTCTTCGCTGTTGATTGCAATCAAAGCGTGCAAGAGTGTACTAAACGATCAATTTTGAGTTTTGTTGCGAAGTTGTATGACCCTTGTGGTTTTTTGACACCTGTCACTTTTTTCGCAAAATTTTTAGTGCAACATCTCTGGTCTTTAGGACAAGATTGGGATCAAAAGGTTCCCGCTGAAATTTTCGATATTTGGCAAAAATACAAATCTGACTTTGTATATTTACAAAATTTTCAAATATCTCGAGAACTAGAGATTACAGATGCAGAATCGATACAATTAATCGGTTTTAGCGATTCTAGCGAAAAGGGCTATTGCGCTGTTGCCTATTTTCGGGTTCTTTACAAAAATAGTTCAATAAAAACGTTTTTTATTTGCGGAAAATCTAAAGTTGCTCCCTTAAAACGCAAAAGCTTACCGCGTCTAGAGCTGTGCGCGTGCGTACTTTTAAGCAAGCTATTGCATTTTATTGTGGAAACATTCTCGGAAAAAATTAAATTTTCCAATATGTACGCTTTCACTGATAGTACAGTAGCATTACAGTGGATAAAAGCGTCCCCTCATATGTGGCAAACTTTCATTAGCAATCGAGTTGCTTATATACAAGAAAGAATAAGTGCCAATTATTGGTATCACGTCCCTTCTGCGCAAAATGCTGCCGATTGCGGAAGTCGTGGGCTTTTACCTTCCGAATTAATTACATTTGAGTTGTGGAAATACGGACCTTCCTTTTTATTTGAACCAGAAAGCAAATGGAGTTTTTTACAAGTTGAATTATCAAGTTCAAAAGACGCCCTTGAAGAAAAAAGGCGTACCGTGTTTACGTCTTTTATTTCACAAAATTTTATTGATGACCTTTTTCTGAAATACAGTTCGCTGGGTAAAATAAAAAGAATTGTCGCCTATTTCTTCCGTGCGATCCTTTTATTTAAAACTAAACGATAAAATCGCTTACCTCAAAAGCATTTAGTGCTTTCTGAGTTACATTCTGCATTAATGTTTTTAACTAAACACGTACAATCAACTTGTCTACAAAATGAAATTATTTCTGTCCAAAATAAGCAAATACCCAAGAGCCTTAAAAAATTAGACCCTTTTATCGATGAATCAGGAATTTTACGAGTCGGAGGTCGTATCTGTAATTCAAACCTTTCTTACGATCGGAAATTTCCGATCCTTTTACCAAAATCTTGTAAATTTACAGACTCGCTTATTTATGAGATTCATCTTACTCATCTACACTGTGGCATACACGCTACACATTTTTTACTTCTACAGAATTTCTGGATTCTTTCTGCAAAGAAGGCTATCTCCAGTATTCTTTCCCGCTGTCTTATTTGTTGGAAAACTAAACCTGATACTTTTCAACCAAAAATGGGAAATTTACCCAGATATCGCTTTATTGAAGATCGTGCCTTTCTGCATACGGGTGTGGATTTTTGTGGCCCTTTTCAACTCCACGTTACAGCTAGGTTACGCAACTCTTTAACTGTCAAAGCGTATGTAGCTTTATTTATTTGTTTAAGTGTCAAAGCCGTGCATTTAGAGCTTGTCTCTAGCCTTTCCGGTGAGGCTTTCCTTAGTGCTTTGCGTAGATTTTTTGCTCGAAGAGGCAAAAGTAAGGCTATATACTTGGACTGCGGCACGAATTTTATATCTTCGGACAAGTACATTCCACAAATTTTTGCCCAATGCCTCGAACAAGAGGCGGTAGAATGGCATTTCAATGTTCCCACGGCTAGTCACATGGCTGGAATCTGGGAAGCCAATATTAAATGCGTGAAAAAACATATAACTCGTGTAGTGATTACACAGATTCTTACTTACGAGGAACTGTATACTGTGCTTACCCAAATCGAAGCGGTACTTAACAGTAGACCTATCAGTGCTATATCTTCTGACCCTTCCGATTTAACGGCATTGACCCCAGGTCACTTCCTTTCACTTGCACCCTTATCTACAATTCCTGACCCCGATTTTACTAAAATCGAAACTAACCGCCTAACTAGATGGCAGCTCTTACAGAGGATGCATCGAGATTTCTGGAATCGTTGGAGAAACGAATACGTACACACCTTGCAACAGAGATCTAAGTGGCAAGAAAGCAATTTTTCAAGTGTTGAACCAGGTACTCTTGTTTTGGTCAAAGATGATAATTTAAATCCTCTTGAGTGGTCACTGGCCCGGATTACTGAAATTATACCTGGTGCAGATAAGATACCAAGGGTACCAATTGTGAAAACTGCTAAAGGCACTCTTAGGAGACCTCTAGTAAAACTTTGTCCGTTACCGGACCCCGCGTGCTGAAATTAGTATTTCAGGGGGGTGGGGATGTTTCGTTCCCGCTCAATTATATTGTAAATATTTTGGCTTAGAATTTTTGTTAATTTTTTGTTTTCTAAATTTGCGTAAAATTACAATTTTCCTTTTTACTCATTGTTAATGCAATTTTGTGCAAACAAGTGATTATATACTATAAGTCTAAGTTTCTTACATTTTATTAAACAAGGCATTTGATAAACTTTATTGTTTATCCCATACCTAATTTCCTATTATCCTTGTTTCCATAATGTTCCGCTTATACCCCGCACCCCTATGGAACCAAGGACAGCTGTATCGCATGAGAGAAACGGCAAGTGCAAGCGCGCCTCCCGCGCTAAATCAGTTCACGTTGACAAGGTCGCTGAAAACATACTACATCTCAGCAACTGAGTTTTGACAAAAAACTCGCGAGTGAACCACATTTTACATATAAGAAAAACTCGAGATTATTGGTGCTAACTTGGATATCCTATTCTCCAGAATCCTCCAGGAATTCGGGGTAAGTCGACTGCCTATTTTTTTCCGGATATTTTCTTTATTGCTACTGCTATACGGCAGGTTTTATTTCTGACCCTATCCGCCATTGATACTTACAATTTACAATACAATAATTAAGATCGAGTTTCTAACTAAATTTAACGACTGTTTGAGCGTTTGAATCAGCTTCCCTAGTTTTACAGTCCACTATAAAAAAAAATCTTAATTTGTGGATCGCCCATCTTTGTCCGCCCCGAACAGGTATCAATCTTACTTTTTACAGCATGATTAATATTTTTAATTATTAGATCATTATCATCCTTAGTAAAATTTAGTTGTTGTCATAAGTCACCTAGTTTTTCATTTAAAAATATTTCCTGTTGTTTTCTAAACAGTTGATAGGTTTCATTTAATTCTTTGTTAAATCATCTTTTTTACAAAAAAATGTTTGTTTATATTGTAGACTTCAATTTCTTGTTTAAAACTGTTTAAAGAAGATGAGTCAACACAATTTTGAATATTAGTTTTGATGGTATTGATTGAAGTTTAAGTTTTTTGTTTACATTTTCAATACTAATATCATTTTTATTAATCCTTGTTTTCACCTTTCCAATCTCAATTTGTGAAACATTGCCTGTTGCAGCAAACTGTGCATTGTGTTTTTGTACATTTAAAAAAAACTTTATTTTCAATATCAGAAAAGTCAATTTTGGGTTTTTTATGCTTGGAAATATTTTTCCAAAACTATCTACAGTCATAGTTTTGTTTGTAATGAATTAGTAATCCGTTTTGTTACCCTTTTGTAGGATAATTTTAGCCTCTTTAAGTTCTTCAATTATTGACATTATTTCGTTGATATATCCCGTATTTCTCGCTTTCTGCGAAGCAAACAAAAGTCTTAGTCTTTTAACTAATTCATTGGGATCATCAAAATATATATATTCTATTTTTTTAACTTCTGTTTTTGTTTTAATTGCCTTAGGAGCATAATCCTACTTGAAATATTAACACGGCAGAACGAATCCGTATCAGGTAACTTGGATAAGTACCAGTGCGAAACGATGTCTATTTGTGAGTGATTCAAAGTTGGAAATCAAAGTGTATGATGTTGTTTAATGATGTATGGTAGAGGGTGACCAGTGAAACCACTGATGAGCCCACGCTGGTTACCCAGGGCGAAACATCGTTTAATTATTTCTCTTTTTGCTTTGGTCTTTTGTGTGTTCCTTGTGGGATGCTCATCGAAGTTTGAATTTTGGTTATTTCCACTCAAGATCTCTTGATCTTTAGTTTTTTCTTGGATAAAATGATAGAACCTCTCTTTTTTTCGAATGGTAGATTCTTGTCCTTGCGATTATTACAGAGTTGGGTGTTCTTGGGTTTAGGACAGGAGGTGCTTCAATAAGACACTTGAATTAAGCTTACGTTTCGAGTATATTTTTATTCTTCTTCAGAGCTACAAAGAAAAAGTTTTGGTACACGAAAGTTTTGGTTTAAATTTTTGAAAAAAACAAAAAAATTACATGTAAATTCGAATTATTAAAAAGGGGAAGATCAGTTTAAAAAACGTGGTTGTAAAACATATATAGATATATATATATATAGATACACTAAAACAATTTCAAATATTGTAAAATATTAAAAATTAAAATTTAATTTTTGTTATTTTTATTATTTTAAATAGATTATTTATTTATTTATTTTTATTTATTTATTACACAAGTATCAACAGCACTGAATGCCAATTACAGATACGTCTTAAAGATACCCTGAAATAAAAAATAAAAAGAAAGTTATGCAAGTACACTATTTTAGTAAACATAAATAAAAATTAATTATTAAATTTATATGTGTCATTAATAATTTTGTAAATTAGTCATACACAGGTACACAACTTAGGACCCTTATTCAGATAATTTACATACATCCATTCAATTAAAAATTGGTAAAAAGTCTAAGTATATATATGTTTTACAACATCTAATAAAAACGCAGGTAGGTACCAAAACAACAGGATTATAGGACACCACCCAACTAGTAAAATAAAATATTTAAACAAAAAAGAAAAACACAAATTAAAATACAATAAATTGAGAAAACAGTCAAATAAAAGAGATTACTTAACAACGATTCATATAGGCATTAGCAATAGGAATAAATAGTATGTTTATTCGCTTACCTAATTCCTAGTCTTCTGCACAAAGAACACAAAGTACAGTATAGGTAGCATAATTGGATTTTTTCCTTTAGATAATAAGACAATTCAAAATTATTTAAAAACAATAGAATATTGTTCTCTTGCCAGGTACGGCAGGCAACTAAATATAATAAAAACAAATCATACACTATCTTTTTATTGGTGTTATTTTTATTAAAAAAGATCTTTTGTTTATGTTTTTTTTTAAGAAAAAAAAGAGAATTGGACGGATAGGGAAATCAGAAAAATTGCTCCCTATATAGGAATATGTAGTACAACTGGTTCGAAAAAAATTGAGTACGATAACCCGCACTCATTCATTCCAAAACCCACTGTACGTCACTTTGTTTGTCATTTGTTTCTCTATGTTGATTATATATAACTTTATGGCTTGTCAAAATAATAGCGAAAAAACGGGAAATCTATAAGAAGTTGTCCCTTACAAAGGGGAAAAATAAAGAAATTAAAAAAACAGAAGTTTGGGCAACAATAGGCAATTACATGTAATGTCGAATTGCATCTTGTCGGTTCAGTTTTTCTTTTCTTTTTTTTATTATTTAAATTTATTTATTTTGTTTTTATTTATTTTTATATATATATATATATATATTTTTGTTTTTTTTAAATATATTTTTAATTTTTTTATTTATAAGCATTGTTTTAACCACTACTAACTATTTTGACTATTGTTGCTCCCCATATAATTTTTTAAAATGTTCATGTAAGAAGAGCTAAGACCTTGAACGTCCGTTTTAAAGTTAACCGCGTTATTTATTTGGATAAAAATCATTTCACTGATTTTTCGTTTTTCAAAATTTATTTCTAAATCCAAAACTTTGGGATTTTCGACATCAAAGACGTGCCCCTGAGAGAAATGATGGACCGCCAATGCTGTTTTGTCATTTTTGTTTTGGCTTTTATCTTGACAATCATAATAATGTTGTCGCATTCTCGTCTGTAAGTGTTGTTTGGTTATTCCTATGTAACATTTATTACAATCCTTACATGCAACTTTATAAGTCAAATTTGACCTAAGTTGTAGTGGGGTAGAGTCTTCAGGCGGGAGTAAATAGACCTAAGGGTTTGGTCATTATAAAATGCCAAATTACAGTGGGTGAAGTTTTTCTTAATAATTCTGCCGACCTGCTCTGATAAACCCTTGACATATGGGAATCTAAAATAGAGAGTTTTAGGTTTTTCTGTTTTATCAACTGGTGGTTTATATTCGTTGATAATTTTGTTTATTATGTTGAGTGGATAATTATTTAAAGTTAATAGAGATTGTATTTTTTAAAAGTTTTCCGAGTGAAATTTCCGACTGCTTAGGTTGTATATCCTAAAAAGCATGTTTTTTATGCAGCCGACTTTTTGAGAAAAAGGGTGATTTGACAAGTAATTGAGTAATCTACCAGAGGAAGTCGGTTTAGTGTACCAGTTTGTTGATAAAATTCTTGACGAGGTATCCCTCTTCACCATTAGATCCAAAAAAGGTAATTGAAAATCGACCTCGATTTCCATCGTAAACTTGAGTTTGGGGTGGTAATTATTAAGGTGGTTCAAGAATATGTCTGTTTGATCCTTGGGGATTACAAAAAAACTATCGTCAACATACAGTTTGCAGACGGGAATGTCAAAATGGATTGTGGATAGCCTATCATTTAACAATTCCTCCATCACTAAATTTGCAATAGAAATCCAAAACATAGAAATCCCGAAAAATCACATTTTGGTTTCATTTGACGTGGTGTCATTATTTACCAACATCCCTAAAGATTTAGTTTTAAATATAATTTTAAAAAGATGGTCTATTATATCAGCATATACAAATATCTCAAAAAAATTGTTTGTTCGTTTAGTTGAATTTTTGTTTTCAGCAAGTTTTTTTACGTATAACCAAGAGTTTTTTATGCAATTAGAAGGCACTGTGATGGGAAACCCTGCCAGTCCCTCTATTGCAAATTTAGTGATGGAGGAATTGTTAAATGATAGGCTATCCACAATCGATTTTGACATTCCCGTCTGCAAACTGTATGTTGACGACAGTTTTTTTGTAATCTCCAAGGATCAAACAGACATATTCTTGAACCACCTTAATAATTACCACCCCAAACTCAAGTTTACGATGGAAATAGAGGTCGATTTTCAATTACCTTTTTTGGATGTAATGGTGAAGAGGGATCCCTCGTCAGGAATTTTATCAACAAACTGGTACACTAAACCGACTTCCTTTGGTAGATTACTCAATTACTTGTCAAATCACCCTTTTTCTCAAAAAGTCGGCTGCATAAAAAACATACTTTTTAGGATATACAACCTAAGCAGTCGGGAATTTCACTCGGAAAACTTTAAAAAAATTCAATCTCTATTAACTTTAAATAATTATCCACTCAACATAATAAACAAAATTATCAACGAATATAAACCACCAGTTGATAAAACAGAAAAACCTAAAACTCTCTATTTTAGATTCCCATATGTCAAGGGTTTATCAGAGCAGGTCGACAGAGTTATTAAGAAAAATTTTACCCACTTTAATTTGGCATTTTATAATGACCAAACCCTTAGGTCTATTTACTTTCACCTGAAGCCCTACCCCACTACAACTTAGGTCAAATTTAAGGATTGTAATAAATGTTACATAGGAATAACCAAACAACAATTACAGACGAGAATGCGACAACATAATTATGATTGTCAAGAGAAAAGCCAAAGCAAAAATGACAAAACGGCATTGGCGGTCCATAATTTCTCTCAGGGGCACGTCTTTGATGTCGAAAATCCCAAAGTTTTGGATTTAGAAATAAATTTTGAAAAACGAAAAATCAGTGAAATGATTTTTATCCAAATAAATAACGCAGTTAACTTTAAAACGGACGTTCAAGGTCTTAGCTCTTCTTACATGAACATTTTAAAAAATTATATGGGGAGCAACAATAGTCCAAATAGTTAGTAGTGGTTAAAATAATGCTTATAATTAAAAAAATTAAAAATATATAAAAAAAAACAAAAAAAAATATATATATATAAAAAAAAAATAAATAGAAACAAAATAAATAAATTTAAATAATAAAAAAAAAGAAAAGAAAAACTGAACCGACAAGATGCAATGCGACATTACATGTAATTGCCTATTGTTGCTCCAACTTCTGTTTTTTTAATTTCTTTATTTTTCCGCTTTGTAAGGGACAACTTTCTATAGATTTCCCGTTTTTACGCTATTATTTTGACAAGCCATAAAGTTATATATAATCAACATAGAGAAACAAATGACAAACAAAGTGACGTACAGTGGGTTTTGGAGTGAGTGCGGGTTATCGTACTCAATTTTTTTCGAACCAGTTGTACTACATATTCCTATATAGGGAGCAATTTTTCTGATTTCCCTATCCGTCCAATTCTCTTTATTTTTTTTCTTAAAAAAAAACACAAACAAATGATCTTTTTTAATAAAAATAACACCAATAAAAAGAATGTGTATGATTTGTTTTTATTATATTTAGTTGCCTGCCGTACCTGAAGAGAACAATATTCTATTGTTTTTAAATAATTTTGAATTGTCTTATTATCTAAAGGAAAAAATCCAATTGTGTTACCTATAGTGTACTTTGTGTTCTTTGTGCAGAAGACTAGGAATTAGGTAAGCGAATATACATACTATTTATTCTTATTGCTAATGCCTATATGAATCGTTATTAAGTAATCTATTTAAAATAATAAAAATAACAAAAATTAAATTTTAATTCTTATTATTTTACAATATTTGAAATTGTTTTAGTGTATCTACTTTATATGTTTTACAACCACGTTTTTCTAAACTGATCTTCCCCTTTTTAATAATTCTAATTTACATATAATTTTTTTGTTTTTTTCAAAAATGTAAACCAAAACTTTCGTGTACCAAAACTTTTTCTTTGTAGCTCTGAAGAAGAGTAAAAATATACTCGAAACGTAAGCTTAATTCAAGTGTCTTATTGAAGCACCTCCTGTCCTAAACCCAAGAACACCCAACTCTCTCTTTTTTTGCTTGACGGTTATGTATTTGTTTTTGAACTTGTTGTTCTTGGTGGTAAAGGTTTTGAAAAGAAAGTTGTTCGTGCACGACCTGTTTCTTGTTTCAAAATATCCTTTTTTAATAAATGTGCTCTAATAATATCCGTATATTTGAAAGCATTGCTTGATTGTATTTGTTCTTTTAGATCTTTTTTTCTTTTGTAGCCATTGGTTCTTTTTAATATATTATATATATATATATATACTGGATGTTTTTTAAATAACAATTCATATAATCTAACTGTCCCTAAATATTTAATATTTTTTACTTCAATGTCTTTTCCGATAATTTTAAGCTCTGAGTTTACAATATAAAATTTTTCTTCGTCTGTATTATGAGAAACTCCATAAGTATGATCAAATTTATCATCAACATCTCTAATTGAGTCATCTACATATGTTCTGGGAAGGTTGTCAAATGAATTTAAATATTCATTGTACGCTGGTAAGGCAGATAAATTTTGAAAACTCTCTCTTATTTCGTTAGCAGTCTGGTCTATAGTAGTATCACTTATATTACTAGAATTCATATCATTATCATGTATGAATTGATCTTCCAAAAAAGTAAGACCACCGGTAGGTAAATATTAATGATAGGTACTTCTCTTAGAAAATGTAGTAGAATTCAATTTTTTAGACGGAGGTATAATAGTAGAGTTAAATCTTTGAGATTGATTTTAAAAACAAAGCACACAAAAATAATCCCATATTTTGCTTTTATTACCACAAACCATATAATCTAATATTACAACAACAATAATCAATTAATATAAATTAGTTTTTCCACAGCCTGAAGGATCAACGATCAATCTACTTTTACAAGTTTCTCCAAAAAGTTGTCCATGCTTATTAAAATCAATTTTTTGATCATCATGATTTTTAAATAGGAAGTGAAAAGTAATGCGTGTACGCAACAAACATAAGATTACAAAGAAGAAGTTAGGAAACCTCCAAATCAGTTACTTCAACCGAAAAGAAACTAAAAAACAAAAGATCAACAGATCTTGGGTGGAAATAACGAAAATTCAAACTTGCATGAGCATCCCACAAGGAACACACAAAAGATCAAAGTAACCAGCGTGGGCTCATCAGTAGTTTCACTGGTAACCCTCCACTATACATCATTAAACACCATCATATACTTTGATTTCCAACCTTGAACCACTCACAAATAGGCATCGTTCCGCACTGGCACTTACTTATCCAAGTTACCTGATACGAATTCGTCCTGGCGAGAAGTTAAGAAACCTCCAAATCACTTACACAAATAGGCATTGTTCCGCCAGTGCGGTTGGAAATCAAAGTGTATGATGGTGTTTAATGATGAGTAGTGGAGGGTGACCAGTGAAACTACTGATGAGCCCACGCTGGTTATCCAGGGCGAAACATCGTTTAATCAGTTTTCGTTTCGCTTTGATCTTTTGTGTGTTCCTTGTGGGATGCTCATGCAAGTTTGAATTTTCGTTATTTCCACCCAAGATCTTTCGATCTTTTGTTTTTTAGTTTCTTTTCGGTTGAAGTAACTGTTTTGGAGGTTTTTTAACTTCTTCTTTGTTTTAATTGCCTAAGAAGCATAATCCTACTGGAAATATTAACACGCCAGGACGAATTCGTATCAGGTAACTTGGATAAGTAAGTGCCAGTGCGGAACGATGCCTATTTGTGAGTGGTTCAAGGTTAAAAATCAAAGTGTATGATGGTATTTAATGATGTATAGTGGAGGGTGACCAGTGAAACTACTGATGAGCCCACGCTGAAATGAAACTAAAAAACAAAAGATCAAAAGATCTATCCAACCTTGAACCAGTCACAAATAGGCATCGTTCCGCCAGTGCGGTTGGAAATCAAAGTGTATGATGGTGTTTAATGATGTATAGTGGAGGGTGACCAGTGAAACTACTGATGAGCCCACGCTGGTTACCCAGGGCGAAACATCGTTTAATCATTTTTCTTTTCGCTTTGATCTTTTGTGTGTTCCTTGTGGGATGCTCATGAAAGTTTGAATTTTTGTTATTTCCACCCAAGATCTTTTGATCTTTTGTTTTTTGAAACATAAGATTATTAGACAACCAACAATTAAAAAAAAGGAAGGGGTTTGTTAAATACATTAATCAACAAATTACCTTTCGAACTACAAATCCCATCTTACAATTTCTTTAGTCCTAACATTAACCTTACAAAGAGGCGAACGAGGAATTAACAAATTGGATGAGGCTTGCAAAGAACACGACATTGCATATTCAAAAAATTTAGATCTTAAAAATAGACATAAGGCTGACAAAGTTCTTGCTTCAAAAGCAGCTGAGAGAATAAATGCATCCGACGCAAGTTTACGTGAAAAAATAACAGCAACTGAAGTAACTAGAGCAATGAAATTAAAAACAACTTTTGGAATGGGTTGTTAGTCATTCATTCTTCCATTTTGTCGCTCATTTCTACGTTCTCCCTTTTCGTGTAAGTTTGTAATCCCTCATGGACTGTTCGGCGCCATGAAGACCTATCGTTTGCCGTGGTCTCGAAGTTGTTTAAATCGTTGTGACCCTTCATCATATTGCCTTTGAGAACGTCCTTGTACCTTTTTTGTTGACCTCCTTGTTTTTTCTTTCCTCCTTCAGTTGTCCATAAAGTATCTGCTTTGGGAGACGTGTTTCGGGCATGCGGATAATGTGACCAGTCCAACGAAGCTGGTGCTTAAGGACAAGGGCTTCTATACTAGTGGTTCTGGCTTCTTCTAAAACACTTATGTTTGTTCGTCGGTCTTCCATTTGATTCTCAGTATTCGTCTTAAACAACTTTGGTGATATTTTTCTAGTCGTTTGATATGCCTTCTGTAGGTGGTCCACGTTTCGCATCCGTATGTTAGAGTTGGTATTATAACTGTGTTGTAGACATGAAGCTTGGTCTCCGCATTGATGTCGTGATTGTTGAAGACTCTCTCCGAAAGCCGTCCGAACGCTGCGCTAGCACATTTTAGGCGATGGGTTTCTGCGTGAAGGCCATGAAGAGAGAGCAAATTTTGTTTAGCAATCGGAATTAATCCACGTTCTGCAGAGGATGGCCATTTATGGAAATATTTGGAGCTTAGAGATTCTTACCTGGTTCTGGTTGGTGAAGAATTTGCGTTTTGGCAAGATTGACCTCTAGGCCAATGTTTTTGTAGGCTTGGTTAATGCGTTGATTACCAGCTGTAGACCTTCCTTTGTATCGGCCATAACGACGTTGTCATCGGCGTACTGCAGTTCGATTACCGAGGTCGTCAAGACCTTAGTTTTTGCTCGCAGCCTGCCTAGCTCCAGCCACCGTCGAATCTATATAGAATTTCCACTCCCGGCGGTAGATGTTCCTCAACAAGGTGAAGCATGGCACCTAAAAATATAGAGAGTAGGGTCGGCGCAATAACATACCCTTGTTTAACGCCTGTCGTAATCTGGAATGACTCTCCTGGTCCATTGTTGCTCAGGACTGTTGCATTCATATTGTCGTGTAGTAGTCTAAGAATTTGAATATATTTTGGAGGGGGACCCAGCTTTTGCCAGTATTTGCCAAAGAGCTTCTCTGTTAACCGAGTCAAATGCTTTGACTAGGTCTATGAAGGCCATGAAGAGAGGGCGATTTTGTTCTCTAGATTTTTCTGGCATTTGTCTGACACTGAAGATCATGTCAGCTGTGCCTCGATTGGGCCTAAATCCACACTGTTTCTCTGGCAAATTTTGTTTAGCAACCGGAATTAATCGGTTTGATGGTATCCGTGCAAGTATCTTTCCAGCAACAGAAAGCAGAGATATACCTCTGTAGTTTCCACATTGGGCCTTGTCGCCTTTTTGAACATGGTAACTATAGAGGCGTCTCTGAGTTCGGCAAGAATGGTCTCAGTGGTCCATATTTTACTTATTAGAATGTGCATTTGGGAATTAAGTGCGGGACCCCCTTGTTTGTAGAGTTCAGCAGCGATACCATCTGTGCCTGCTGATTTGTTATTCTTTAGCTGTGTGATTGCCTTTTCGACCTTCTCTAATCTCGAAATCTCACTTAGGTGTTGTTATGTAGTTTTCTCTGGAATTTTGTCGAAGATGTCATTATCGACCTGAGACTCTCTGTTGATTAGTTCTTCTAAGTGTTCTTTCCATCGTGAATTGATAGAGGATCTTTCTTTAAGCAGCCTTGTTCCATCTTTGGTTCGTAGGGGATTGATACTTTGTGTAGTGGGACCATATATCATCTTAGTGGCTTGAAAGAAGGCTCTGGTGTTGTTGAACTCAGCTAGATGTTACATTTCATGTGATTTTGTTGTCCACCATTGGTTTTTTAATATACGTGTTTGCCTTTGTACTTCTGCTTTGGCTTCTTGATATTGCCTTTTCTTTTCGTTAGAGTTCCAGCATTATGGGATTTTCTCTTCCTCTCAATAAGGACTTGAATTGCTTTGCCGTGCTCATCAAACCAGTCTTGATGTTTTCTTTGTGTGTAGCCGACCGTTTCTTCGAAGGCAGATGTTATTGCTTAACATTTTCGAGTGATCGTCAATATTTTCCGGGTATTCTAAAGTACCAAACTTTTGATTCAGAGACTTGGAATTTTGTTCTAGTTTGATCATCTTTAAGGCGTTCTACATTGAATCTTCTTCTGATTTGCTTTTTTTTACGGCTTCTTCTTGGTGGAATGTGCAAGTTCATTTTGGCTAGTATCAGGTGATGGTCTGTCCAGCAGTCGTCTGCACTCGTTATTGCTCTTGTAATGTTTACGTCTTTTTGATCTCTGGAACATACAATAATGTAATCAATCAGATGCCAGTGCTTTGACCTCAGGTGTTGCCAGGAGGTCTTGAATACATAAGGTTAATGAGCGCAGTCTGTTTGAGTTCATATTTTCAATACCTTCCTTGCCAACGACGCCCTTCCATAGGTTTGAATTCGTACCAACTCGAGCATTGAAATCACCTAGGATGACAAGTTTATCAGATTTAGGTACATATGTTATGGCTTCACTAAGTTTAGAATAAAATTCATCTTTTTGGTTTTCATCAGCAGCAAGAGTTGGAGCATAGGCGCTGATTAAAGTAGCGTGCTAAGGTTTAGGCGCAATGTCATCAATCTTTCACTTATTCCGGATGGAAATTCGGTTAGATGGTCCAAAATTTCATTTTTTATAGCCAAACCCACTCCGTGAATACGTGGTTCATCTTCTTCTTTTCCTTTCCAGAAAAATGTGTAGCCTCCTCCGTGTTATTTAAGTTGGCCTTCGTCGGCTCTTCTAGTTTCACTGAGAGCAGCGATATCGATATCATATTTCCTTAGTTCACGTGCCACTATTGCCGGTCTTTTTTGTGGTCTTGTGGTTGTGTCTGTATCCATAAGTGTACGGATATTCCATGTGGCAAAGTTCATTGGATTTCTTTTTCTTCTGTTTTGACTGCATGTGGTGTATCCACTGGATGCGGTTGTCCAGTCGGGCAGTTCTTGGCTGGCTATGTTTAGGGCATCTTTTATAGCCCCTTCCCTTTCAGTGTGAGCAGAGTGGGTCCTAAATAGGGCTGCTCAGTCACGGATGCAGCACACGAGTTGCTCTACAGCCAATCCTTGAGCAAAACGGCGATCACGCTTCCGCCGCTTTCGTGCCGGTTTGTTACTAAGAGCTTCCAGACTACACTGTCCTGCTCCCGTCGCAACTTGCCGATAGCCGAAAGACTTTAGTGTGCTTGGACTTCATGGTCTTATGTGTCCTAGAAAGTATAGGATCTCAGAGTAGAGAATGCCTGTGCGAGACTTTTATTAACGTGGACATGCTGATGCACAGCCAGCAAGCCCACGATCCCTAATAACGAGTGACGACTCAGTGGCGTAAGGAATGCGACGATTGGGTCCCTCGAGATTAGGCCAGCTGATTACACGATTGAGCACTAGACTCGAATCGTGGGTGGGGGTCGCTACATCCCACCGCCTACAGGCTACAGCCAGTATGGTTTGCCCAACAGTGGCCTGATCTGTCCGGCCTAACCTGCAAAAATAGCACTATCATCATTAAAAGTTCAATCAAAGAAAATAATTATTCCAGTCCGAAAAATTGGAGGGTTTTTACCATTTATACTACCTGTGCTATCTGCTCTCTCAGCTCTTGGAGTATTAGGTGGCGGCGCTGCGGGAATAGCAAAAGCTGTTAATGACGCCAAAGCGGCAAAAGATAAACTTATTTAAGATAAGGACTTTATTTAAGACCTTATAAACAAGGTTTTGGTCTGTTTTTAAAACCAAATACAGAAAACTGATAAAAAGACTATCTTACAGACCGTGGTATTTTTATGCGTAATAACTTACCGAAAAAAATTAGAAAATTTGAAAGTGGTATAATCAATTTAGATAGTAAAGAAAAACAGGGAACCCATTGGACTGGATATGTGAAAAAAAATAACATAATTTCATACTTTGATAGTTATGGAAATTTAAAACCACCTTTGGAGGTTGTTAAATATTTTTTAAGTGATGGTAGTCATAATGTTGTAATGTATAATTATAAAAATTATCAACGAAAAGATTCACTTATTTGTGGACATTTGTGTTTAGGGTTTTTACATAACAACAGTTTATAACTTGTATTAGTATTACATCAACTTTAAAACAATAATGTCGCTTACAATTTTTCTGTCAGGCAAATCGGCTGAGTTGTCTGCTTCATTTAACCCACCAATTTACTTAGATGATGGTGAATATGTTGTTTGTCTTACGAATTTCGAAACTTTTAATGCAATACCCAATATAGATGAACGAAATAATAAATTTCATTATCGTAATAAAATCATTAATATTCCATCAGGAGTCTACGAATTGACTGATATTGAGGATTATTTACAAGATGAGCTTTCTAAAGAAGGTGTTAGCTTAACACTACGTGCCAACCAGAATACCTTACGTTGTCATTTAAAATGTAGTGAGGATATTCGTTTTAGTGGAGATACTATAGGAAATATTTTAGGATTTAGAGATGATCTCTACACAGCTGATAGAACACATATTTCACAAAAATCTGCTGAAATTATTAAGGTAAGTGCAATATTAATTGACTGCAGTATAGCTGATGGATCATATTTAAATAACAATCCCATAAATGTAATTCATCAGTTATTTCCTAGCGTCAGTCCTGGATTTAAGATAATAGAAGCTCCAGAAAATTTAATTTATTTTCCTATAAACGTTAAAACAATAACCAGTATATTTTTAAAAATTATTGATCAGGACGGTTATCTTGTAAATTTTGGTGGTGAAACTATTACCGTCAGACTACACATTAAAAAAATGGAATAATGGTCTTTCGTTACAATAACCCATTAATATCATATAATAAAAAAAAGAGAGTTGTTTAAGCAGTAAGAGGAAAACTGTCAAACGGCTAACACCAACAAATTATAGGTTTTTAAAATCCCTTGGATTTAAAGTAAATACAAAATGAGTTTTTTGAACGTTACCGAAAAACTTTTAGAAGACAGTTCTGTAGTAAGATATGAAACGTATTCTTATGATCTCTTTTCACCAAACAAATTAAATAATAATGATGAAATAAAAATTGTTATACCTGATATCGAAGCCTATACTTTACCATGTAAAAGCTTATTGAGGGACAGAACTAGTGATGGTACCTATTCTGCAAGTATGAAATTTACAAACAATCCCATAGCTTATCTTTTTAAAGAAATTCGTTATGATCTAAACGATGTAACCATAGATTCAATTCGAGATGTAGGAACCACTTCTACTTTAAAAGGATATTTATCATTTACGGAAAGTGAAAGTAAAAAATTGCGAACGCTGGTTGGTTTCCTAAAATGGATATTTCAAAATCTAGCATTTTGGTTGATAAAAAGGTTAATTTTAATGTATGTGTCCCACTTAAAATTTTAATGGGATTCTTTGAAGACTATAGAAAAATAATCTTAAACTCAAAACAGCAACTTGTTTTAATAAGATCCAATTCTGACAATAACTGTGTTTTTAATCGCTAAAAGAGTTTGAATTAGCGAGTACAATAGTTGAAAGCTACGTGCTTGTTTCTGGTTTTTCCCGTAGAGCTCATATCCGTGGTGGAACAGCTGTTTATGTTCATGAAACTTACTTAGGAGAATGAAGTAAAATTTTAAAAGTGGAAAAATTGTCTGTGAAAATGGAGACAGAGTTTTCTGCCGTTGATTTTAAATACTTGCAGATTGTAACTGTGTACAGATCTACCAGTGGAAATTTTGATGTTTTTCTTGATTTAATGTCAAAAGCTCTAAACATATTAAGTAAATTAGATAAAAAAGTAGTAATCACAGGGGATTTTAATGTTCATTTCACTACAAATGAAAAGAGAGAAATTGTACTTAAGACATTGTTTGATGCTTTTGGATATACATATACTAATACTAAAAAAACACGAAAATATAATTGTTTAGATAATATATTTATTAATTTTAACCCTAGTAACTTAAAATCGTTTGTAGTCTGTCCAAATATCTCTGACCATGATGCTTTATTTTTGAAAATGGACTATACGAGGCCTAGACTGTCTGAGAGGGTTGTTTACAGGCCAATTCATGATGTAGGTCTTTTCAATTTATATCAGGCCCTGGGTGTCGTGGACTTTGGCTTTATTGAGTTTTCTTCTCTGCAAATTGAAGATAAATTTATACATTTTCTAAACATTATTGTAGAAAACATGAATACATTCTTTCCTGAAAAAACTAAAATGGTATCCCACAATTACCAAAAAAAGCAATTAAATTGGTATACAGAAAATCTTAAAAAACAGAGAGAATTGTTGAGTTTTCTTCATCAATTACTTAGAAGATTTCCATCGGAACCACTTAAAGTGACAATAAGAAATTTTAATAAAGAATATAAAAAGGAACTATCATTGGCAAAAAGGAAAGCTCATGATAAATTCATAAAGGAGTCTGGAAATCCACAAAAAGCTATGTGGCAGATTATAAATGGGAGTGCAAATAAAAAAATAGTTTCTAAAAGTAATATATTCCCTGATAGTTTTAATACTTACTTTGCCAATATAGCTGATGAGATTATCAAAAAGTTGGACCCTTCAGAAGTATGCTTTAATCAATATCTAAACCAATTTACTATTAACCAAAATTTAAAGTTTAGTTTTAGAGAAGTCACAATAATTGAAGTGCGTGACATTGTTAATAAATTAAAAAATAGTAAATGCTTAGATCCTTATGGCTTAAATAAGAAAATCATAAACGCTATCAAAGATATTATTATTATTATCCCTTTGACTAAATTAATTAATCAATGTATTTTAGTTGGTAACTTCCCAGACTTTCTTAAATTGGCAAAGGTTCTGCCGCTTCACAAGAAAGATGACATTAATATACCTAGTAATTATAGACCAATTTCTATTACGCCTATTTTTGCAAAGATATTTGAAAAAGCCCTTAAGGCACAAATTTGTAGTTACTTTGAAGAAAACAACTTGTTTGCTGTTAGTCAGTTTGGTTTTAGGCAAGGTATGTCAACAGGTTCAGCAATAAATAGACTTCTGGAACTAATTAATCTAGGTTTTGAAAGATCAGAGTTTATTTCTGCACAATTTTTAGACCTGACTAAAGCCTTTGATTGTGTATCACACAATATTTTACTGCAAAAATTAGGATACTACGGGTTTGATAAAGTAAGTTTACAACTGTCATCTTCCTATTTATCTAAAAGAGAGCAATTTGTGTCGTATGGAGGGATGTTCTCTAAAAAACTGCCAATTAACTGTGGGGTTCCACAGGGTTCTGTGTTGGGACCAGTGTTATTTTTGATTTATGTAAATGACCTTGCTCAAGTTAAACCCTCAATCGATTTCATACAATTTTGTGACGACTCCACAGTGATTCAATTTGTTTTGCATGCCAACGAGCTCGAAAGAATTTCCTCAGAGTCCTTGTCATTAATTAAGGACTGGTTCCTGTCTAATAAATTAAGTTTAAATGAAAACAAAACTGAACACATGACTTTTACATTGAAAAACATTCATAAATCTGGTGAGACAGATCCAGAAAAACTTTTCCGTTTTTTAGGAGTTTACTTGGATGACAAACTTCGGTGGGAGGGCCATATAAATCTTTTGGTTGACAGGCTGGCAAAAAACACTTATCTTTTGAGATCATTGTCACATATTGTCACCCAGGGGACGCTTCTGGACTGTTACTATGGAGTGATTCATTCATTGTTAATGTATGCTTTGTTGGCATGGGGTCATTCCACACATGCGGAATTGGCGTTTAGGTTACAACGCAGAGCGGTGAGAATCCTTTCTAATATGTCATATCGTGCTGATTGTGTGGAGGCATTTAAAACACTAAATATTTTGACTCTTCCATGTCAATACATTTTATTGTGCTTGCTGTACATTAAGGAAAATATGCCAAAGTTCACAACACATAGTGATATTCACACAATAAAAACAAGAGGGCATAATAATGTTGTTTGACCACAACTTCGCCTGGAGAAAACCAGAAACGGGACTGGGTACTATTGTATTAGATTTTTTAATGTGTTGCCAGTTAGAATTAGAGAACTAAATCATAAGCAATTCAAAAAAACAATTAAATTATTTTTGATTCGAAATGCTTTCTATGATTTCCGTTCATTTTTAAATGCTGACTTCTCCGAAATATAATTTTCTTCTCTCTTTTATTTGAATTGTTTTATTGGTTCAATTTAATCTTTGAGTTCTAAAATTTTAACATGTTTTATATCAGTATGTGTTTTTTTTATATTATTTACAAGTGCTTGTCTTAAAATTTATTTTTTTTTTATAGTAGGTAATTTTTAAGTATTATATAAATATTTTTTACTTACTATGTAGGAGTTTTTAGTTTTTAAATGATATTTATAAGTGTGTGTCTTAAAATTTGTCTATGTTTTCTTATAGTATATATTAGGTTTATTTATTGTATTTCTTTTGACTTGTGTAAGAGTGTTACCACTCAATTAACACCAATAAAGAATCTGAATCTGAATCTGAATCTGATATTGTTGGTCAAAAAGTAAAAATTTCGATCACAAAACTAACATGGAATATGCCTCATGTAACCGTTAATATCCCTACTAAACTGAATTTGTCAAAGCTTATTAACAAAGATGTTGAAATACCAATAGCTTTTAGAAGATGGGAGTTAATAGAGTATAGTGGAAAATCATCATTGTATACCATGGAATGCAGGTTTTAACCCGCTTCATAATTTTTTCCGAAATATTACAAAACTTGACAGAAAAAGTGTATACAGTTTATATCAAAAGAAAGTCAGTCAGTCTTTTCAAGCTATTGAGCAAGCATATTTAAGGAGATACTCCTTAAAACCAGTTATTGAGTTTGAAGAGACCCCAAAACTGCTCAAAGAAGACCCAAAGTGTTTCTACAACACAAAGTCTCCATGCTTTTGTGTATTGTCGAATGTATTTTACCTCTATGATAATTTTTTTTATGAAATAAAACCACATTTTTTATATTTCTGTTTTTTATTTATAGAATACATAATCTACTTATACTAGTAAAACATAAACTAACATTTTTAGGCTTGAGAAATATACTAGTGGCGTTGGATATTTTGATTAAAATAGTCAATGGCGTTTAACATCATTTCCATTTTGATGATTTTATTTTGGAAACGCATGCGATCCACTGCTAAGTTTTCCCAATGTTTTTTTCTCGCTTCTTTAGATGCATAACTATACACATATAATATTTTCACCTTATTAAATTGTTCATTAAATGTTAGTGATTTATTCATGATCTTCTTTTAGTAGTTCAGGATAAAAATAAACAAGTTCCATGGCCAATCCATACGTCAAAGTATATATATTTTTGATAGGATCCATAATGAAAATTGCGGTGTTAGTTACATCAATAGAGTTTTTTATTCCCATTTGAAGAATTTTTAAGCAACTATTGAATTCGAGATTTTTCAGTATTTTAATGTGCTCATCTATTAACGGTGAGATTCTCCACAGTTCTGATAGTGTGAGGTTTGTTAATCGAACTGTAGCTTTGCCTGTATTAAAGATTTCCATAATCCATCTGTTTAAAATTGATAAAAAAACTGGTAAGATCCAAACTCCAAAAAGGTGGTATCAACAGCTAAAAAGGATTCATCTATGATGTCTTTATACCCATAAAAGTTTTGCCAATCGAATTCTGTGAACTGGACAACATCGTTTTTTATTCCACCAATTAATACATATGGAAAGAAAATTCCATTATAGCTTAAACACACACTAACAAACTTTGGTTTTGATTTGATAAGATAAAATTTTCATTCTCCCAAAAAAACATTTTTGGAATTACAATATAAAATAATTAGAAGACATTTTGTTTCAGACAGAAAACAAATCATTTATATTGCGTATAAAGTGGTGGGAGCATAAACCGGTTTTTTATTATAGCAGAGACAAGACTTATTATTAAGACATATTTTTCAAGCCATTGACCAAGACAGCTGTGACCTGATTTCCTGCAACCGACCAAACCAGTTTGCAATACGTCTGTAAGAGAAAAGGTGTGGGTCAATTTACTTCCTACTTTCCAACAGGTTTTTAAGCTATTGAGCAAGACAGCTATGACCTGGTTTACTGCAACCAACCAAACCAGTTTGTAATACGTCTGTAAGATAAAAGGTGTGGTTCAATTTATTTTCTACTTTCTAACAGGTTTTTCAAGCTATTGAGCAAGACAGCTGTGACCTGGTTTACTGCAACCAACCAAATCAGTTTGTAATACTTCTGTAAGACGAAAGGTGTGATTCAATTTATTTTCTACTTTCCAACAGGTTTTTTAAGCTATTGAGCAAGACATCTGTGACCGGGTTTGCTACAACCAACCAAAACAGTTTGTAATACGTCTGTAAGACAAAAGGTGTGGTTCAATTTATTTCCTACTTTCTAACAGGTTTTTCAAGCTATTGTTACATTAAAAAAAAAACATACAAAATAGAAGAGATGACAACTTCCTATACTTTGGGTCCTATCGAGCCTGGCATTCTTGCCAACTTGAGTAAGCACACGGTTGTGGGGCACTTAGCAATGAAACACCAGGTTATACAGTCTCAAAATATATTTTTGGAAAATAGTGTAAAACAATAAATGTAAATTTTAACAAATAAAATAGTTTTTTTTTAAACTAACATTTTAGGGGTCTTTCCTCTTGTTTTTATGTTTAATTTCAATGATGGAAAGTTCTTTTATCAAAGATGAAAAAGTTGAAATGGTTTTCATATTAAAAAAATGAAGTTGAAGCTTGTTTTGATAAGTTTTGATAAAATTTTATGAGTTTTTTTTTTGAAGGTTTTTAAAGAGAAAATGTTTGGACAGGGAAATATTTCTTATCTGTTTCCACATAGCTAGCCGATGACAGGGCTAAACATCCCTGGAACAGGTACACAGGACTCATGACTGGACTAGGCATCTCAGGCCAGGGTAACGCAGCACTTAGGACGGAAAGTCGAATGTATGGTGTTGAGATTCGGCACTAGGACCACCCATGGCTGTGCACCGGAACCAAGCACCCTCATCCTGAGGGCGACATTCCGCATGGCAGGTAACCTAATACCTCCCAGGGAGTTGACGTGAGGTCTTCTCAATCATCGATCGGCTGATAAGCCACGGTCTAGCCGGCCATTATCCGTATCCTATACGGTCAAAAAGAAATCCTCGAAAATCACCACCTCAAACGCCAAACACAGGCAACGGGCACTTCCACGAAGACTTTCTTCTTTTTATGGGACCTCTGCGGATTCCGTCTACGACGATTTCAGGTTGCAAAGGTCGCCATGGGCACGACTTCTTTTCGGTATTCTTGGAAAAGAAAATTTAAACGTGGCACTCAAAACGGTGCCGGAAAAGAAGTGTTTCCTTCCCTCCAGAAAATCTCAGACGCTAAAAAAGAAGCTTCCTGCGGGCAAACGATTGGTCACAAACCTCAGGGGCGCGAAAACCACAGTCGAAAATCGCTTATCCTGATTACTATATTAGGTGATGCTGCTGAAAACGCATTACAATTGGGCGATCTTTCCGATATGGGCAAAAATCGACAGGGGCTGGGGTCCAAATTCTACTTTTCGAATGCGACAGGTTCAAGTCGGAAGCCTCTATTCATCAACCTAAGACAGACAAAGACAACGAAGCGGTGTTGTCAGATTTCCTTCTGTATCAGTGGGATAGGGAGAGATCACGTGACGAACAGAAGTTAACAACAAGGCATTGGTTGCAGTAGGGAGCAAGAAATGGACTTTATCTTTTTGGGAGAACCAATAAACAATAAGTGTAGACACTTGGTTTTCTCGAAAACGACTCAGCAGTAACGTAATGTGCAACTTTAAATCACAGTTATGTGACGTGAAGTTAGTCACTGTATACTCCCAGGATTTCGCCTATGACAATCTGGCAACGTCGTCCCAAACGTCACAGTCAGCTGGCGGTCGAATTTAATTTTGAAAAACCATAAAATGCCTAAAGAAAAACACGGATTTTCGCGAAGAAAAAGACCACTTTCCGGCACTCCAAGCCTTCCTAAATAATCCAGGTGAGTCACAGTTTCCTTCCGTGTAGGTAACATACGGATCCTTGACAAATATCTCTCTCCCCTTTACTGTTTGTTTACCTCTTTAGAACGACTATAAACCTCCTTTATTTCGAATTTCTTATACTTTTAGGCCAGTCTCAAGTCGTATGAGGACAGATGATCGCCTCGTTTGAATAAATAAACTGAATATCTATCAAAATTTAACCTGTTAAAGTCTGCACAGCCTGTCGTATAAACCACAGGAAATATGGACCCTACAGACCAACAATGCACACAGAGACAAGCAAGACGGTCCACACTTGACATGGCTAGGCTGTACGAGGTTGGGCAATGCCCTTTAAGGAATTCACGCATACTTGAAACCAAAATAAAACCAACAGGTGAGTGTTGTGTCAACTGACGACAAAGGTAGAGTAATTTTGTAATATCAATACCATATGATTGGTGACAACCTTGGTCCTGTTATTTTTAGGACTTATTGGACCCCCTAAAGCCTGACATGTGCAAATTGGGGACCGATCAGTAACAGAAACTGCCAACCACTGACACATCACTAGTGACAAGAATCTACCACTCAACAAATGAACCGACACTAGTTTCTAGTAAGTATAAGACCGCTAAGTCTCTCTTTGTTTGACACGGTTTATAAAACTAACCTTTATTATCTACTTTATTTTCGGGTGTTAAGTAGTTGACGGAAGGAGAATTTGATATAATCAATAAAAAAAACAAAGGCTTACTAATCTAGTAAGTTGGCGGTTTAAACTATGCGCTAGAAAGACCGTTTTGGTGTTAAGTTATGTAAAATTATGTTATTTTTTCTTGTTTCAGGTTACTGCAGAGCCAGAGCAACCGTTCTTGGACTGGTTAAATTATACAAGGAAAATACGAAGTTTCATTGAACTGTAGACTGTATATCATTAGTTAATATAAAAGAAAGATGGATGTTGTAATGTTATTTTTGGAAAACACATGATTTGCCACTGTAATTAAATTTATTGGTTTATTAGAAAGGGTTCAATGGTGTTTTATTTGAAATATTGAGGTTTGCTTTGTTTTGAAAAAAAAGTTAAACAGAGTAAAATGCCTCCACATAAAATAATCATAATTCTAGTATAATTCAACCTCAGTCCAACAGTAAATATTGTTTTTCCAGCGCATTCGCCATAAAATAGTAGGATATAGAATAAACAAAATGCTCAGACATATAGTAAAGATGATTGACATAAAGATTTTGCCAGGGTATTAGAAGGGTGTTTTGAAGAATTATTTTTTTCTAAGGGATATTGTTAGGGAAATATTGAACCGTTACACTCCCCCTTTCCTCCGTCAGAGGTGAACACCGATTAACTTTGAATTAAACTTTGGGTATCGTTTTGACAAGTTATTCCAAATCCATTACTGTGGCCCATCCCTCACCGCTGGATTGATCCCAATACCATGTGCATCCCACCAAAAAAACAAGAAGCGAATCGACAACTGTGCGGCCTCGACAACACCTGTACCTTACTGCCCGCAAGGAAAGTATTTTAACCAATACCTTCAAAACTGTGAAACCTTGAAGAGGAAAAAACGTAGTAAAACCTTTGAAACCTTGAAGAGGAAAAGAAAAAGTAGCTAAAATTTTAACCACTACGGAAACTTACATGCTAAGTAACGCAGCAGTATCGCGTGCAACCCCTTGTTGCAGGCGACACTACCTAGTGGAGCTATAATGAATAGCTACCACTAATAAAACCAAAATAATATAATTTTGACAGGTTATCCCAAATCCATTACTGCTGCTCATCTCCCACCGCCAGGCTGAACCCAACACCAGTAGCCCGGACTCCCCATAGTTGATTGGCCCGCCTCAGCTACCAATCGAAGAGCCCGAACCCCCCAAATGCGAATCTCCGCCGCATAAGGCCACGTCAGATGCCCATCCATCCTGACACACCATCAGGAGGCAAGCAAAAGCGGTGACGGTGAAACCGAGCAGCACCCAATAGACAGGGACCCGTACCGAAAGGCCGAAAAAGAAATAATAAGAAAATGAACCCCCCCAATATACCTTGAAGACTCCCCAGAGTGACAAAGCACCGACCAACCCAGAACGCCGGAAAGCAATCCTCCAGACTGTGATGGTGCTGCCGAGACGTCAGTATACCTAACGGAACCTACATCATTAGGCACGCTGCGATGGTAGTTCGACCCAGCAGGCTAAAATTGCACAAGGTGCTAGGGCAGCACCTGTCTCGTTCAATAGCCCTCACCACAGTCTAAAGGACCACGTCCCCGCACCCAAGGAAGACCAGCCCCCGGCCTCCGCCCGGAAGTCAACCTGGCATACCAAAATACACACAAAAAGGGAAAAAAAGGTCGGGGATACTATCCACCGAAGAAAAAAACTCAAACTTCTTCGACAGGACTTTGAACAACATATGCGTATTTGTTGTCCCCCATAGAGTCTCTACAGATCCTGTCAAACGCGCAAGTCAAAAAAAGACAAGAAGGAAGAAGCTTAAGAAGACATTTGATGTTCAGTCTTAATGGAGCTAACTAGAGCCTTGGAATCGGAAATCTGCCAAGTTCTAGCGCCAAATACAGAGAAACCCACCACTAACCCGATTCAGCAACTGCCTGAAAAAGATGTAAAATCCAGGCCAGTTACCACCAGAAAAAAAAATTATGAAGTATAGAAAAAGAAAAGAATTTAACTTTTTTGTATATACGCATGTGTCGCTACAAATTAAGACTATCGTCGTCGTCTTCTGCAACGACCACCGGTTTCAAGTCCTGGACGTGCCAATTTCCGACGCACAACTTCCCATCCAAATCCTCAAGCCGATACGTCACAGTACCTAGCTTTTTCCGGACACGAAACGGTCCAACATACTTAGGGCACAACTTGGCGTTAACGAAATTCAGGGCGTCCGATTGAACTTTATTTTTCCTCCATACGAGATCTCCCGGTATAAATGACACTTCTCGACGTCTCAAATTGTAACGACCACGATTACGATCTGAAGACTTTTTCATATTTACCATGACAGTTTGGTAAAGCTTTTTGAAGCCATCCAGCCTCTTCTCTATGACAGGTTTAGGATCCTTATTTATGGCATAAGAATACTCTCGACCGTCGGACACATACTCTCGACCAAAGTTAATATAATATGGCGAAAACCCAGTAGCTTCACTTTTTGAAGTTCGAATCGCACACGCGAGCGCTGGCAAATTAGCGTCCCAACGACGATGGTTATCTCCTACATAAGTCGAAATCATAGTTTTGACCACTCGGTTTGCTCGTTCGCACGGGTCAGCCTGTGGATGATAAACAGCTGTGTAGGAGAGCTTGAAGTTATACTTTTCTGCGAGACTCTGGAGTTCTTTACTTTTCATCTGGCTGCCGTTATCGCATATTACATATTGCGGAACTCCGAAGGTTAGAATAATATCATTCTCTAAGTGCTTACAAATAAAATTCGCAGTAGCAGCACGACCAGGAAAAACTGCTACGTACTTGCTGAAATAATCGCTTATAACCAACAAGTGGGTATTCCCCTGTTTCGAACTTCGAGGAAGTGGACCGACAAAATCAAGACTTATTACTTGCCATGGTTGAGTAGGTTCTGGAGCGCGTCCCATGTGACCTGCTGGCGCTTTCTGCTCAACTTTAAACTTCGCACAAGTCTGACAGCGGTTAACATAGCGGGTTACATCGCAACGCATCTTGGGCCAGTAATACCTAGTTTTCAGTCTATTGTACGTTTTAAAAATGCCGAAATGACCAGAGCGGACATCGTCATGACTCTCTGTTAATATCTTCGATCTGTAGTCTTTCGGAATGACAATTTTCCAGTAATCAGATCCTTGGGCTAATTCAGGAATGGCACATTTAACATATTTGTATAATATCTTGTTTTCTATACGCCACTGAGAATACTTTAATGGAGAGGTGTTTACTAGGTTTTTCATCCTTAAATACCACGCATCTTTAGTATCAGAAAAGTCATATTTTTGGTTTTCTATGGTAACGCTGTCTACATTAGGGACTGACCTAGAAAGAAAATCTGGCACGACATGGTCACGACCTTTTCGATGAATAATCTGGTAATTAAATGATTGTAGCCTTAATGCCCAACGCGCCAATCTGCCTGAAGGGTCTTTCAGATTGTGTAGCCACACCAAAGAGCTATGGTCGGTTATGACCGTCAAGTTGGTAAGTTCCAAATAGGGTTTGAGTTTCTCCGTAGCCCATACAACAGCTAGACACTCACGTTCTGTAGTCGAAAATTGTTTTTCCTGTTTTGTCAATGACCTAGATATGTAACAAATCACCTTTTCGCCTTCGTCGAACTGTTGCGTTAATACAGCTCCTATGCCAAATGCGGATGCATCCGTTTGTAAAGTAAATGGCTTTGTGAAGTCAGGACATGTAAGAATGGGGGCTGAGACTAAAGCAGTCTTAAGCTTGCAAAAAGCGGTTTCACACTCCGGAGTCCAACGAAAAGCCACGTTTTTCATCGTAAGACGAGTCAAGGGAGCGACTACTGAGGAAAACTCGGGAACGAATCGCCGATACCAGCTCGCCATGCCGAGAAAACTTCGGACACCTTTCACTGTTGTTGGGGCAGGAACATTAATGATCGCTTCGACCTTGTCAACATCGCATTGAAGGCCCTTAGCAGTAACCGTAAAACCAAGAAATTTAAGACTGGGACGGCAAAATTTGCACTTTTCGGGACTCACAGTAAGTCCTGCAGCCAGCAACCGATCCAAGAAAAATCCCACAATACGAAGATGTGTCGAAAACGATGGAGCAATGATTATGATGTCATCCAAATATTGGAACACGTAGGGTTGGAGATCTACACCAATAACGGTGTCAATCAGTCTCTGCCAACAAGCAGGCGCATTTTTCAGACCAAATGGCATCCTTTTAAATTGAAACAGGCCTCTGCCTGGTACCGTGAAAGCTGTAAGTTCTCTACACGATTCTTTGACACTTACCTGCCAATATGCAGAGCGTATGTCCATGGAACTTATATATTTTGCCTCGCGCAGTCAATCCAAGATGGCGGAGATGTACGGGATCGGGTAAGCGTCCTTTGTTGTGGCTTTATTTAAAGCTCTATAGTCTACACAAAACCTAAACTTGCCGTCCGACTTGGGAACCAGTAAGACCGGTGATGACCAAGCACTTTTGGACTTTTCGATGACATCCAACTCCAGCATTTTGTCGAGTTCCTCATCAATTAGCTTCTGCTTCAAAGGTGATACAGGATAATACCTCTGTTTGATGGGTTTGGTACCTGGTTCCAGGAGTATCTCATGCTCATACACTGAGGTAAACCCCAAGCCATCTTTCATTCCTGCAAACTTTTCTTTTAACAGGGTATCTAACTGAACTTGTTGTTCAGGTGTAAGGACTGATAGGGAACCAACCTCTTCCTTCTTCACTACAGTGGCTGAAGAACACTTGACCTGATCTAAAAAATCTTCGAAAAACTGTTGTTTACTAATAGCCTCGCAACCAACTGCACTATTACCGAAACTCCACTGGTCGCGTCTCAAATCAGGAAGAATATCCATAGAAATAATAAAATCGACACCCAGGATCAAGGGGTGGGGGAAATCAGGGACTACCATCACAGGTAAAACACGGATACGACCCATAAGTAAAAATGGAACGTCAACAGTTCCCTCAATATTCGCTGTCTGTCCATTGGCTACAACACATTTGGACCGACGACTCCTATCCAACTTTAATCCTAGTTCCTGGAAAGTTCTCCATCCAGACTCCCCAGCAATCGTGGAACTCGCACCGGAATCCAAAAGAGCCAAAATAGACTGACCTAAAACGTCAACATTCAAGGACGGCCGCCTGTCTCCAGCAGCATGCGACAACGCATAAGAGAGAAAAGTCTGTTCCGCCGTGGGAGTTTGATATTGGGTCACTAGACGATGGTCTAATGACCCTGTTCGGCGTTTCCCGAATTCGAACAGTTTGGACAGTTCCTGGTAGTAAAACCCTCCTTGGAACATCGGTAACATTTCAGTTCTTTCTCAGGACAGTTCACTCTAGTATGACCTTTAGCTCTGCAATGCCAACAGACTATTTCCCTGGATTGGTTACGTGACGGCGTGACAACAGTGTGCACAGTGCTTCGTTGGGAGGTGCGCTTATAAGCTAAGTTAGGTTCGGGAAAATTCGTGGAGGTAGGTGGTGGAGCAAATTTTTCTGTTCGGTACATGGTCTCTTCTACTTCACTTCCTAATTCGATGAGGTGGTCAATGCTCTCAATATTTTGCAATACAAGGGCTCGTTGTAAAGGAGGTAACATGTTCCTTCTGATCAGGGCCACTTGCTCACTCATAGGTAACGGTGGTCTAAGTTGACGAAACAAACTTTGCATGCGGGTTACATACAGACCAAAGCGTTCATCTGAACCTTGAGTACGTTTAGGGATTTCCCTTCGCAAGGCTGCCTCATGATCATGAGGAAGAAATGTTCTCCTCAACTGAGCTTCAAAATCGTTCCAGTCACGAAAAGTGTCTCTTCGGACCCTATACCAATCCATTGCATCTCCTTTCAGAAATTCTCCCATAGCTCTTGAAGCTATCAGTTGCTCCTTGGAAATATTTCTGGAAAGACATTTATCTTCCAGACTATCCAAAAATGAGTTTAGGCTTGAATGTCCATCATAGCAAAGGTTCCACTTCTCAAAGCTGTTAAGTTGAGATACCGTTGGGTTCATCAAAACATGGGACAAGTTAGAGTTAGCCAAAGGAACTTGAGGTGGCTCTGTCCTTCGGTGTTGCAAAAAATCAGGGACTGGCTGGTATTCTCTTTGGTGAGGTATTTCTTCGGTATGCCTCGGTGGTAAAGAGTGGGAATAATGATGAGGTTCCGTACTGAACCTAGCTCTTTCAGTGGATAGGGTTTCGATCAATGGACCACGAGACTCCAAAACTGAAGGACGACTGATCGGTGAAAAGTCTGAAACATGGGGTTGAGAAAAACACTCAGGTCTCATCGAAGAAACAGCAGGACCAGCAGGATAAAATCTATAATCAGATGCAGGGGCAGCACTATAATCAGGAGGGTACTGAAAACTAACTCGTCTACGCTCCACAGATGGATTTGGTTGAAGGGGCCTATAGGGGTCACGAGGAATTTCAACTGCTCGAAAAGGATCTTGAAATTGAAACCTTTGAGAATAACCAGCACTGGGTAGAGGCTGTGAGATTTCCGGAATATTCCTTGGTTGCTCATTAAAATTACCAAACTCAATATTCCTGTTCTGTGCTGGAGGTAAGACTTCATCAACATTCTGGGGCTCAGGAGAATCACAAAGAAAAGGGTTGGTGTTGTTATGAGATCGCTCACTTTCAGCAGGTAAAGCTGATCCCTGCAAAGCTTGTGGGTGAGTAGCTGACTGTGTAGCTGAGTTATTTCTAATAGCTGGGCGTGAAGAAACAATAATTTGATGGTTTTGTCGTGCAGCTGAGTTGTTGGTAGCTGTAGCTGAGTTTGTTGTAGCTGTAGCTGAGTAGCTATGTTGAGTATAAGATTGTGAAAAACCATTAATTTGTTGATTTTGTTGTGTAGCTGAGTTGTTTGTAGCTGAAGCTGAGTAGCTGTGCTGAGTAGCTGCGATATTATGGATAGCTAAGCTTAAAAAATCAGTTTTTGGTACATTTTCTTGTGTAGCTGAGTTGTTTGTAGATGTAGCTGAGTAGTTGGATTGAGTATTTGGGTGTGAAGAACCATTAATTAGCTGATTTTGTTGTGTAGCTAAGTTGTTGGTAGCTGTAGCTGAGTAGCTGTGTTGAGTATCTGGGTTATTATGGTTAGCTAAGCTCAAAAAGTTAGTTCTTGGTACATTTGATTGGGTAGCTGAGTTGTTGGTAGCTGTAGCTGAGTCGTTGGTAGCTGTAGCTGAGTGGCAAGAACCATTATTTGGGTTGCTTGGTGGTATAGCTGAGTTACCAGCAGTAGCTGAGTGTGAAAAACCGGTATTTTGGTGGTATGGCTGTGAAACTGAGTTGCTGTTAGTTAACTGTAGCTGTGCTTCTGTCGGTAAACCGACTCCAAGGTCTATCATTGGTTCATCAGAAGCTGTAGTAGCTGGATGACTGACAACTTCAGAATGTGAACTATGCTCTTCTGTTGGTATCCCGGAAGATTCCTCGGAAAGATTTTCAAGCAGATCACCCAAAAAGTCCTGTGCACTACCAGCTAGGCCCAAGGTTGCTATGTTGTAAACGCCTTCCAATGCTCTCAACAATCCACAACACAAGTCCCTCAAACTATCTTTTCGTCTGGCTTCCTCTTCGGTATCTGGGTGAATTAAATTTATCCTTCCCCGAACATGAAATAATCTTGTGTGAATTCTTTTAAATTCATTATCTCTGTTGTTCTTGTCAAATTCCTGTATACTCTCACCAAGCTCATCCAACTTTGCTCGACAAATAGCTAACTCTCGAATAGGATCAAAACAAACACGAGCTCTGCTGTTTCCAGACCTTTCTTCAGCAAAAACAGCCCTCAGCTGTGCCCTTTTGTCCCGAGCTGCAAAGTTTTTGATTTCCACTCCTCGGCTTTCCAGCTCGTATGTGATCTCATCACTAAGTAAACGATTCACCTCCATATTTTCCTGAAGCACCAACGCACCAACACCAAATCAAACAAATATCCTGTCTTTCAACCTCAAAAAGGTCAGGCTATGAAGTGTAACGGTTTCGGTTCAGGAAAAAAGTGACAAAAAAAACTTGCCAAAAACACTTGTTTCTGTAAGAGGCGCAAAAATAATTTAAATAAGAAAAACACAGAGAAAAGGGGACTCAATTTAGTCGCTGTTTACTGTGACAGCAAAAAACTACCAGAAACTAGTTTCGGGGTAAACGCTGCTTAAAAAAAATAATTGCCGCTTGTAAAAAAAATGACAAACAACTAACTTAAACTAACAATACACTTAAACACTAATTCGTTTACAAATTCTTTTCCGGATATATATCTAGCCGACCTAGACTTCGAAGACTTTGACACATCAACACCCTTATATAAGAGAGAAATTATTGTGGAAACAAGCAAGGAATAAAAATTTTTAAAAATATATTTTTGATTTACTATTAAGACTTTCTTTGGATTTACCATGCTTTGAAAAAAATATATATTTCTGATTTAACAACAAAATATATCTGATTGATGATGCTTTAAAAAATATTTCAATTTAATAAACATTGAAAAAAAACAAAAGTTTGGGATTTTCTTTGCTTTAAAAAAAAATATTTCGTTTCATTATGCTTTGAGAAAGAAAAACATTTATTTACTTTGCTTTGAAAAAAATACTTTTTAGAAAAATTCTGATTTGATTTACTATAGTTTGTGAACAAAAAAAATTTTGTTTTTAAAAAAACATTCTTTTCCTGAAAAAAAAAATCAATTTACTATGCTTTGCGAGAAGAAAAAAAATTGGTTGGGCTATGATTTGAAAAAAAATATTTTTGAATTTATTTTGCTCAGTGAGAAAACATTTTTGAATTTGCTTTACTCGGTAAAAAATTATTTTTGGGATTTATTTTGCTCGGTAAGGAAAAAAAATTAATTTACTTCACTCGGTAAGAAAAAAAATAATTCTTGAATTTACTTTAATCGGTCAGAAAAAAAAAATGTCTTTAATATACTTCACTCGGTGAGGAAAAAAAACAAACTTTGAATTTATATATTACGTTGTTCGGTAAGAAAATTTTTTTTTTTTAAACTACCCCACCACCACAAAAAAAAAATTTACATTAATTTTTAAAATGACTGGCTTGCTCTTAAAGAAAAATACCATTAAAAAAAAATGCAAATGTAAACCCCCCCTTCGCTTTCTCAAAGCAAAAGAAAAAAAGAGAACGCTATAAAACCACTCGCTTAGGAGTACAACAGGAAAGAACCTACCTCTATACAGCCTTGTAGTACTCTACTGCAACCTATCTTCTTTCTTGAAGCCAAAGTACCATGGTATTTCATTGCCAAGGCAACCCAACAACCAAAAACTTTTTTAAAAAACCAAAAAAGAAAAGTACACCTACTCCAAAGAACAGAGAATCACGTGGGCAGCCAGTGTTACATTAAAAAAAAACATACAAAATAGAAGAGATGGCAACTTCCTATATTTTGGGTCCTATCGAGCCTGGCATTCTTGCCAACTTGAGTAAGCACACGGTTGTGGGGCACTTAGCAATGAAACACCAGGTTATACAGTCTCAAAATATATTTTTGAAAAATAGTGTAAAACAATAAATGTAAATTTTAACAAATAAAATAGTTTTTTTTTTAAACTAACATTTTAGGGGTCTTTCCTCTTGTTTTTATGTTTAATTTCAATGTTCAAGTTCTTTTATCAAAGATGAAAAAGTTGAAATGGTTTTCATATTAAAAAAAATGAAGTTGAAGCTTGTTTTGATAAGTTTTGATAAAATTTTATGAGTTTTTTTTTTGAAGGTTTTTAAAGAGAAAATGTTTGGACAGGGAAATATTTCTTATCTGTTTCCACATAGCTAGCCGATGACAGGGCTAAACATCCCTGGAACAGGTACACAGGACTCATGACTGGACTAGGCATCTCAGGCCAGGGTAACGCAGCACTTAGGACGGAAAGTCGAATGTATGGTGTTGAGAGTCGGCACTAGGACCACCCATGGCTGTGCACCGGAACCAAGCACCCTCAAATCATCCTGAGTGCGACATTCCGCATGGCAGGTAACCTAATACCTCCCAGGGAGTTGACGTGAGGTCTTCTCAATCATCGATCGGCTGATAAGCCACGGTCTAGCCGGCCATTATCCGTATCCTATACGGTCAAAAAGAAATCCTCGAAAATCACCACCTCAAACGCCAAACACAGGCAACGGGCACTTCCAGGAAGACTTTCTTCTTTTTATGGGACCTCTGCGGATTCCGTCTACGACGATTTCAGGTTGCAAAGGTCGCCATGGGCACGACTTCTTTTCGGTATTCTTGGAAAAGAAAATTTAAACGTGGCACTCAAAACGGTGCCGGAAAAGAAGTGTTTCCTTCCCTCCAGAAAATCTCAGACGCTAAAAAAGAAGCTCCCTGCGGGCAAACGATTGGTCACAAACCTCAGAGGCGCGAAAACCACAGTCGAAAATCGCTTATCCTGATTACCATATTAGGTGATGCTGCTGAAAACGCATTACAATTGGGCGATCTTTCCGATATGGGCAAAAATCGACAGGGGCTGGGGTCCAAATTCTACTTTTCGAATGCGACAGGTTCAAGTCGGAAGCCTCTATTCATCAACCTAAGACAGACAAAGACAACGAAGCGGTGTTGTCAGATTTCCTTCTGTATCAGTGGGATAGGGAGAGATCACGTGACGAACAGAAGTTAACAACAAGGCATTGGTTGCAGTAGGGAGCAAGAAATGGACTTTATCTTTTTGGGAGAACCAATAAACAATAAGTGTAGACACTTGGTTTTCTCGAAAACGACTCAGCAGTAACGTAATGTGCAACTTTAAATCACAGTTATGTGACGTGAAGTTAGTCACTGTATACTCCCAGGATTTCGCCTATGACAATCTGGCAACGTCGTCCCAAACGTCACAGTCAGCTGGCGGTCGAATTTAATTTTGAAAAACCATAAAATGCCTAAAGAAAAACTCGGATTTTCGCCAAGAAAAAGACCACTTTCCGGCACTCCAAGCCTTCCTAAATAATCCAGGTGAGTCACAGTTTCCTTCCGTGTAGGTAACATACGGATCCTTGACAAATATCTCTCTCCCCTTACACTACGACGATTTCACGTTGCAAAGGTCGCCATGGGCACGACTTCTTTTCGGTATTCTTGGAAAAGAAAATTTAAACGTGGCACTCAAAACGGTGCCGGAAAAGAAGTGTTTCCTTCCCTCCAGAAAATCTCAGACGCTAAAAAAGAAGCTTCCTGCGGGCAAACGATTGGTCACAAACCTCAGAGGCGCGAAAACCACAGTCGAAAATCGCTTATCCTGATTACCATATTAGGTGATGCTGCTGAAAACGCATTACAATTGGGCGATCTTTCCGATATGGGCAAAAATCGACAGGGGCTGGGGTCCAAATTCTACTTTTCGAATGCGACAGGTTCAAGTCGGAAGCCTCTATTCATCAACCTAAGACAGACAAAGACAACGAAGCGGTGTTGTCAGATTTCCTTCTGTATCAGTGGGATAGGGAGAGATCACGTGATGAACAGAAGTTAACAACAAGGCATTGGTTGCAGTAGGGAGCAAGAAATGGACTTTATCTTTTTGGGAGAACCAATAAACAATAAGTGTAGACACTTGGTTTTCTCGAAAACGACTCAGCAGTAACGTAATGTGCAACTTTAAATCACAGTTATGTGACGTGAAGGTTAGTCACTGTATACTCCCAGGATTTCGCCTATGACAATCTGGCAACGTCGTCCCAAACGTCACAGTGAGCTGGCGGTCGAATTTAATTTTGAAAAACCATAAAATGCCTAAAGAAAAACACGGATTTTCGCCAAGAAAAAGACCACTTTCCGGCACTCCAAGCCTTCCTAAATAATCCAGGTGAGTCACAGTTTCCTTCCGTGTAGGTAACATACGGATCCTTGACAAATATCTCTCTCCCCTTTACTGTTTGTGGTCTTGTCCCCTAGAGTGTTACATTAAAAAAAAACATACAAAATAGAAGAGATGACAACTTCCTATACTTTGGGTCCTATCGAGCCTGGCATTCTTGCCAACTTAAGTAAGCACACGGTTGTGGGGCACTTAGCAATGAAACACCAGGTTATACAGTCTCAAAATATATTTTTGGAAAATAGTTTAAAACAATAAATGTAAATTTTAACAAATAAAATAGTTTTTTTTTAAACTAACATTTTAGGGGTCTTTCCTCTTGTTTTTATGTTTAATTTCAATGATGGAAAGTTCTTTTATCAAAGATGAAAAAGTTGAAATGGTTTTCATATTAAAAAAATGAAGTTGAAGCTTGTTTTGATAAGTTTTGATAAAATTTTATGAGTTTTTTTTTTGAAGGTTTTTAAAGAGAAAATGTTTGGACAGGGAAATATTTCTTATCTGTTTCCACATAGCTAGCCGATGACAGGGCTAAACATCCCTGGAACAGGTACACAGGACTCATGACTGGACTAGGCATCTCAGGCCAGGGTAACGCAGCACTTAGGACGGAAAGTCGAATGTATGGTGTTGAGAGTCGGCACTAGGACCACCCATGGCTGTGCACTGGAACCAAGCACCCTCAAATCATCCTGAGGGCGACATTCCGCATGGCAGGTAACCTAATACCTCCCAGGGAGTTGACGTGAGGTCTTCTCAATCATCGATCGGCTGATAAGCCACGGTCTAGCCGGCCATTATCCGTATCCTATACGGTCAAAAAGAAATCCTCGAAAATCACCACCTCAAACGCCAAACACAGGCAACGGGCACTTCCACGAAGACTTTCTTCTTTTTATGGGACCTCTGCGGATTCCGTCTACGACGATTTCAGGTTGCAAAGGTCGCCATGGGCACGACTTCTTTTCGGTATTCTTGGAAAAGAAAATTTAAACGTGGCACTCAAAACGGTGCCGGAAAAGAAGTGTTTCCTTCCCTCCAGAAAATCTCAGACGCTAAAAAAGAAGCTTCCTGCGGGCAAACGATTGGTCACAAACCTCAGAGGCGCGAAAACCACAGTCGAAAATCGCTTATCCTGATTACCATATTAGGTGATGCTGCTGAAAACGCATTACAATTGGGCGATCTTTCCGATATGGGCAAAAATCGACAGGGGCTGGGGTCCAAATTCTACTTTTCGAATGCGACAGGTTCAAGTCGGAAGCCTCTATTCATCAACCTAAGACAGACAAAGACAACGAAGCGGTGTTGTCAGATTTCCTTCTGTATCAGTGGGATAGGGAGAGATCACGTGACGAACAGAAGTTAACAACAAGGCATTGGTTGCAGTAGGGAGCAAGAAATGGACTTTATCTTTTTGGGAGAACCAATAAACAATAAGTGTAGACACTTGGTTTTCTCGAAAACGACTCAGCAGTAACGTAATGTGCAACTTTAAATCACAGTTATGTGACGTGAAGTTAGTCACTGTATACTCCCAGGATTTCGCCTATGACAATCTGGCAACGTCGTCCCAAACGTCACAGTCAGCTGGCGGTCGAATTTAATTTTGAAAAACCATAAAATGCCTAAAGAAAAACACGGATTTTCGCCAAGAAAAAGACCACTTTCCGGCACTCCAAGCCTTCCTAAATAATCCAGGTGAGTCACAGTTTCCTTCCGTGTAGGTAACATACGGATCCTTGACAAATATCTCTCTCCCCTTTACTGTTTGTTTACCTCTTTAGAACGACTATAAACCTCCTTTATTTCGAATTTCTTATACTTTTAGGCCAGTCTCGAGTCGTATGAGGACAGATGATCGCCTCGTTTGAATAAATAAACTGAATATCTATCAAAATTTAACCTGTTAAAGTCTGCACAGCCTGTCGTATAAACCACAGGAAATATGGACCCTACAGACCAACAATGCACACAGAGACAAGCAAGACGGTCCACACTTGACATGGCTAGGCTGTACGAGGTTGGGCAATGCCCTTTAAGGAATTCACGCATACTTGAAACCAAAATAAAACCAACAGGTGAGTGTTGTGTCAACTGACGACAAAGGTAGAGTAATTTTGTAATATCAATACCATATGATTGGTGACAACCTTGGTCCTGTTATTTTTAGGACTTATTGGACCCCCTAAAGCCTGACATGTGCAAATTGGGGACCGATCAGTAACAGAAACTGCCAACCACTGACACATCACTAGTGACAAGAATCTACCACTCAACAAATGAACCGACACTAGTTTCTAGTAAGTATAAGACCGCTAAGTCTCTCTTTGTTTGACACGGTTTATAAAACTAACCTTTATTATCTACTTTATTTTCGGGTGTTAAGTAGTTGACGGAAGGAGAATTTGATATAATCAATAAAAAAAACAAAGGCTTACTAATCTAGTAAGTTGGCGGTTTAAACTATGCGCTAGAAAGACCGTTTTGGTGTTAAGTTATGTAAAATTATGTTATTTTTTCTTGTTTCAGGTTACTGCAGAGCCAGAGCAACCGTTCTTGGACTGGTTAAATTATACAAGGAAAATACGAAGTTTCATTGAACTGTAGACTGTATATCATTAGTTAATATAAAAGAAAGATGGATGTTGTAATGTTATTTTTGGAAAACACATGATTTGCCACTGTAATTAAATTTATTGGTTTATTAGAAAGGGTTCAATGGTGTTTTATTTGAAATATTGAGGTTTGCTTTGTTTTGAAAAAAAAGTTAAACAGAGTAAAATGCCTCCACATAAAATAATCATAATTCTAGTATAATTCAACCTCAGTCCAACAGTAAATATTGTTTTTCCAGCGCATTCGCCATAAAATAGTAGGATATAGAATAAACAAAATGCTCAGACATATAGTAAAGATGATTGACTTAAAGATTTTGCCAGGGTATTAGAAGGGTGTTTTGAAGAATTATTTTTTTCTAAGGGATATTGTTAGGGAAATATTGAACCGTTACACTATTGAGCAAGACAGCTGTGACCTAGTTTACTGCAACCAACCAAACCAGTTTGTAATACGTCTGTAAGACAAAAGGTGTGGTTCAATTTATTTTATACTTTCCAACAGGTTTTTTAAGCTATTGAGCAAGACATCTGTGACCGGGTTTGCTACAACCAACCAAAACAGTTTGTAATACGTCTGTAAGACAAAAGGTGTGGTTCAATTTATTTCCTACTTTCTAACAGGTTTTTCAAGCTATTGAGCAAGACAGCTGTGACCTGGTTTACTGCAACCAACCAAACCAGTTTGTAATACATCTGTAAGACAAAAGGTTTCAATTTATTTTCTACTTTCTAATCCTTGTGGGTGAATCTTTGAATCTTGAGCCAGAACCGGCGTAAACACACTACTCACACTGACTTGTATTACAATGATCTACCTACTAGAAAGCAAAGAAGAACTGTTCAACTATGTCAAGGAATATGTGGAAGAAGTAGAATCTTTCAAAAACCTAAAAATCTCCAAGCTAAGATGTGACAATAGGACAGAATATGTCAATAACAGACTAAAACTTGGTGTAGAAGCAAAGGAATATTCCAAGAAATCACAATAGTATACACCTGCAGCTGAATGGAAAAGTAGAGAGATTGAACCGAACATTGTTGTAAAAATTGACGCATGCTTAGATAAATAATTCTGGGGTGAAGCTGTACGTTTTGCTACATATCTTATAAACTGAAGCCCAACGGTTTTGCGACATATCTTATAAACAGAAGCCCAACGCAGACCCTATCAGTGACACCTTTAGAAAAATGGACCGGACGAAGACCAAACCTGTCAAATTTGCAAGTATATGGCAGTGAAGCGCATTCAAAGGTACTGGGTTATTTGAAAAAACTAGATAAAAGAAGCAAAAAGTACATTTTTATAGGATATGCAAGACATGGCTACAGATTATGGAATGAAAAAGAGAATAAAGTAACAATACACATAGATGTTGTGTCTGGAGAAACAAATAAAAACAAAAAAGAGCAAAATCCAAGCAAAGTATCAGTTACAGAGGAAGAAGAAGATCCACGGCCACAGCAACAACAGAATGAAACAGTAGAATCTGATGATGAATCTGAGGACACCTTAGACCAGTCAGACAATAATTCAAACTTAGGAGAAAGTGTAGATAGTGTTTGTATATATAACATATATTGTATATTGTTATATGTAGATAACAGGAACAAAACCTTGAGAGAAGACAAATTAGAAGACCTGTGTGGCAACAAGACTATGAGATGGACTATACAGTCATAGCTATGTTAAGTTATGGAGAAGCCTTAAATGGTAATGATAAAATCAAATGGCAAAAGGCAATAAAGGACGAAAAAGATTTACTAATGAAAAACCGAACCTGGGACTATGCAGACCGAACAGAAGCAGACGGCAAGAAAATTTTGACGAGTAAATGGGTATTCAGAATTAAAGATGATGAAAAATACAAAGCAAGATTAGTGGTACGAGGCTGTCAATAGAGAAAAGTTATAGACTACCAAAAAGTCTTTAGTCCAGTGGTGAATATGAATGCTTTATGTGTTCTGTTTGCTATAGCCACAGTGAGAAACTATGATATAAGAAAGTTTGATATCAAAACAGCTTTTTTTATATGACAACAAGAAAATAAAGTGTGCCTTTCAAGAAAATCATTATATAGATTAAAGCAAGCACCACTGCAATGGAATAAGAAATTTACTTGGCTACAAATGGACTGCAAAAGTTTAAAAATTAACAATGTGTCCTTAGAAACAAAGAAGGAACTATGCTTTTGGCAATATACGTAGATGGTGGAATTTTGATATGAGACAAAAGGAATTTGAAATGACAGAACGTAAGGAGCTCAATAAATTCCTAGGACTAGAAATAACGAGAACAAATGAAAATCTAATACTGAGACAAAAACAGTACATAGAGACAATCCTAGAGAAGTTTAAAATGAATGATGCGAAACCAACAAAAACATCAATGGTTTACAATAATACCGAAGATTTGACAGAAAGAAATAAAGATTACCCATACCAAGAAGCCAACCAGACCAGATGTGACAATTGCAGTAAACATGTGTAGCAGGAAAATGGAAGAAGCAACAGAGAGGGACGTGACAAATGTAAAAAGAACCCTGAAGTATCTGAACACGTACCGAGATAATGGTATCAGATTTGACAAAAATGGAGACGTGACAGCCTATTGTGACTCTGATTTTGCTGGACACCCTGTATCAAGAAAAAGTACAAGTGGATATGTAGTATTCTACTGCGGAGCACCAATACTATGGACATCAAGAAGACAACCATTAGTGGCTCTGTAAAGTACTGAGGCAGAGTTCATTGCTGCTGCAGAATGTACCAAGGAGCTGTATATAAAGTCATTGATAGAAAAAATGTTTGATAGCAATGTGAATATAGAGCTGAAGCTAGACAACCAGAGTGCAATCAAGATGGTGAAAAATGGACAAATGAATAGGAGGAGTAAACATATAGATTTAAGGTATCATTTTATAAGGGAAAAAGTAAAAGAGGGATTGTTAAAATTATATAACTGTCCAACAGAAAGTCAATTAGCAGACATTTTAACAAAACCTCTTGATGGTGTTAAGTTTAAAAATTGTTTATTATTTTAAGAAGTGTTTTAGATTAGGGATATTTTAGAACGGTTAAAATTTTGACAACTTTGACAGCCGCTATGATAGTGTTTAACAACCACTACCACTACCACTCATTGATTTTACCACAGTTTTTGGAACACATTAAAAACTTTCACTTGTAAAAAAATTTAAAGATGGGGAAAAATAAAATATTTGGCTTAATTTTACAAAATAAGTGTTTTGTATGTTGGAAACTTGTAATATTTTATTATTTTTACAATTGGTTAAGCTAAAATTCTATCAGAAAAATAAAGACAACCAAATGGATTCGTAGCTTACGGCAGTGGTAGTGGTTAACTACCACAACGGAACGACGTTTAGCTATTGTGCAGACGCAATAATTACCACAACCACTACGAAGCGTTAAATAAGCCTTCCAAAATATCCCTATTGAGTTTTATGAGTTTTTTTTAAAATGTGACAAAATTTGGAGAAGGTGTTAAGAAAATTAAAACAATATTTATTGAAATTTTGCCACATACTCTGCCATCTAGCGTAATTAGATTAAACTATAGCGAAGCGGCGCTAAAGAAAATAAAAGAATTGACGCGACCATTCCCGAATATTCAAGAAAGATGTAAATAGGTCTAGATGAGTAAGACAAAGATCAAAATGTTCCGGGTGAGTCGAGAGTGCATATAAATACGCCGAATAGCAGAGCCTCAGAAAGTTTTCAATAGGATAGAAAGAGAGTAAGAACAAAAACAGTGAATAGACTGTGAGTTCACGATTAAAAGTACATAATAAAGAAAAGTTAAATCTGCGTTTTTCTCTTAAAATAAAATAAGAATAAATTAAGATCAGGCTAAAATCTTGACAAACCTTCTTCCAGTTCTGCCAAAATTTGATTGAATCGCTTTATTTATAATAAAAAATTTGTTCTAAACTAGAAATAACGAGAACAAATGAAAATCTAATACTGAGACAAAAATAGGACATAGAGAAAATCCTAGAGAAGTTTAAAATGAATGATGCGAAACCAACAAAAACATCAATGGTTTACAATAATAACGAAGATTTGACAGAAAGAAATAAAGATTACCCATACCGAGAAGCCATAGGAAGTTTGTTATAAATAACAAATACAACCAGACCAGATGTGACAATTGCAGTAAACATGTGTAGCAGGAAAATGGAAGAAGCAACAGAGAGGGACGTGACAAATGTAAAAAGAATCCTGAAGTATCTGAACACGTACCGAGATAATGGTATCAGATTTGACAAAAATGGAGACGTGACAGCCTATTGTGACTCTGATTTTGCTGGACACCCTGTATCAAGAAAAAGTACAAGTGGATATGTATTATTCTACTGCGGAGCACCAATACTATGGACATCAAGAAGACAACCATTAGTGGCTCTGTAAAGTACTGAGGCAGAGTTCATTGCTGCTGCAGAATGTACCAAGGAGCTGATGTATATAAAGTCATTGATAGAAAAAATGTTTGATAGCAATGTGAATATAGAGCTGAAGCTAGACAACCAGAGTGTAATCAAGATGGTGAAAAATGGACAAATGAATAGGAGGAATAAACATATAGATGTATGGTATCATTTTATAAGTGAAAAAGTAAAAGAGGGATTGTTAAAATTATATAACTGTCCAACAGAAAGTCAATTAGCAGACATTTTAACAAAACCTCTTGATAGTGTTAAGTTTAAAAATTGTTTATTATTTTAAGAAATGTTTTAGATTAGGGATATTTTGGAACGGTTAAAACTTTGACAACTTTGACAGCCGTTATGATAGTGTTTAACAACCACTACCACTACCACTCATCGATTTTACCAGAGTTTTTGGAACACATTAAAAACTTTCACTTGTAAAAAAATTTAAAGATTGGGAAAAATAAAATATTTGGCTTAATTTTACAAAATAAGTGTTTTATATGTTGAAAACTTGTAATATTTTATTATTTTTACAATTGATTAAGCTAAAATTCTCAAAAATTAATCAGAAAAATAACCTGAATGAATGCTTTCATTCTCCTTAACAAAATTTGTTTATGTTGTACAAAAGTCGGTAACAATAGGTATATTTTGGAACGCTTAAAATTTTGACAAGTTTAACAGCCGCTGTGGTAGTGTTTAACAACCACTACCACTACCGCTCATCGATTTTACCAGAATTTTTGGAACACATTATAAACTGTCACTTGTAAAAAAATTTAGAAATGAGAAAAAATAAACAATTTGGCTTGATTAAAATTAAAAAAATAAGTGTTTTGTATGTTGGAACCTAGTAATATTTTATTATTTTTAATATTAATGAAGCCAAAATTCTTTAAAATTAACCAGAAAAATAACCGCAACCACAACGAAATGGATTCGTAGCTTACGGCAGTGGTAGTGGTTAATTACTACAACGGAAAGACGTTTAGCTATTGCGCAGACGCAGTAATTACCACAGCCACTACGAAGTGTCAAAGAGGCGTTCCAAAATATCCCTAATAAGCAAGCAAAATTTTTAATATATACGCATGTGCCTAACTTCTGCTGTATGCGTTTTATGTGTCGGGGAGTGTACCACTGGAGCCCAATTCTTGAATTTTGAGAGAAGGATCGATCCCTCAAGAGAAGAAAACTGTCAAACGGTTAACACCAACAAATTATAGGTTTTTAAAATCCCTTGGATTTAAAGTAAATACAAAATGAGTTTTTGAACGTTACCGAAAAACTTTTAGAAAACAGTTCTGTAGTAAGATATGAAACGTATTCTTATTATCTCTTTTCACCAAACAAATTAAATAATAATGATGAAATAAAAATTGTTATACCTGATATCGAAGCCTATACTTTACCATTTGAAAGCTTATTGAGGGACAGTTAACTAGTGATGGTACCTATTCTGCAAGTATGAAATTTACAATCAATCCCATTTTATAGAAATTTGTTATGATCTAAACGATGTAACCATAGATTCAATTCGAGATGTAGGAACCACTTCTACTTTAAAAGGATATTTATCATTTACTGAAAGTGAAAGTAAAAAATTGCAGAACGCTGGTTGGTTTCCTAAAATGGATATTTCAAAATCGAGCATTTTGGTTTATAAAAAGGTTAATTTTAATGTATATGTCTCACTCAAAATTTTAATGGGATTCTTTGAAGACTATAGAAAAATAATCTTAAACTCAAAACAGCAACTTGTTTTAATAAGTTCCACTTCTGACAATAACTGTGTTTTTAATGATATTGTTGGTCAAAAAGTAAAAATTTCGATCACAAAACTAACATGGAATATGCCTCACGTAACCGTTAATATCCCTACTGAACTGAATTTGTCAAAGCTTATTAACAAAGATGTTGAAATACCAATAGCTTTTAGAAGATGGGAGTTAATAGAGTATCCTGAATTGCTTAAAACAAACAGATATAATTGGCAAGTTCAAACACCAACCAAAGCTGAAGTTGCACGACATGTTATAGTTGCTTTTCAAAAAAATAAAAATAAAAATATTAGCAAATTTGACAATGTTAGAATCCGAAACCTTTTTAAATTCTGAAAGATATCCATACAATGATTTATATGTAGACTTGTAAAATAACAAATTTGCTTCCTTATATGAAATGTATTCGAAGTTTAGAGCTTCATACTATCAGCTTCCTAATGAACCGTTGTTTCTCCTTTCAGAATATAAAGAGATATCACCCATAATATACATTGATTGTTCTTATCAAAAAGAAGCTCCACAGGGTGCTAATGTTTCAATGAGAATCACTTTTGAATGCCACGAAGATGTACCGGAAAAAACGACAGCATACTGTTTGATTCTTCATGATAAACTTTTTTCATACCGCCCTTTGACTAAAACAGTGAAACAGTTTTAATGCGCATTTACAAAAAATGTTTTTTCTCAAGAAATGTCTTCAAAAAACACTTTAGAATTTGCTTACACCTTAAAAATTTGAGAATACTGAAAGAAGCCATAAGTTTATACAGGGAAAAACAAATTATTTTAAAAAAGCTTTCCAACTTAACGATATGAATTTAATAATACATTTTCAAGGATTTAAATTGGAAAACAACAAATTTGTTCCTAAAGAATTGGCCGCTATGAACGAGAATTTTCCATTATATTTTTAAACCACCCTATGGGATTCAACATCTTTCACCACAGTTACATAAGGAAGCCAACTGGTTGATGGAAAATCATCATTGTATACCATGGAATGCAGGTTTTAACCCGCCTCATAAATTTTCCGAAATATTACAAAACTTGGATACAGTTTATATCAAAAGAAAGGAAAAAGCTACATATTTAAGGAGATACTCCTTAAAACCAGTTATTGAGTTTGAAGAGACCCCAAAGTGTTTTTACAACACAAAGTCTCCATGCTTTTGTGTATTGTCGAATGTATTTTACCTCTATGATAATTTTTTTTATGAACTAAAACCACATTTTTTATATTTCCGTTTTTTATTTATAGAATAAATAATCTACTTATACTAGTAAAACATAAACTAACATTTTTAGGCTTAAGAAATATACTAGTGGCGTTGGATATTTTCATTAAAATAGTCAATGGCGTTTAACATAATTTCCATTTTGATGATTTTATTTTGGAAATGCATGCGATCCACTGCTAAGTTTTCCCAATGTTTTTTTTTGCTTCTTTAGATGCATAACTATACACATATAATATTTTCACCTTATTAAATTGTTCATTAAATGTTAACGATATATTCATGATCTTCTCTTAGTAGTTCAGGATAAAAATAAACAAGTTCCATGGCCAATCCATACGTCAAAGTATATATATTTTTGATAGGATCCATAATGAAAATTGCTGTGTTAGTTACATCAAAAGAGTTTTTTATTCCTATTTGAAGAATTTTTAAGCAACTATTGAATTCGAGATTTTTCAATATTTTAATGTGCTCATCTATTAACGGTGAGATTCTCCACAGTTCTGATAGTGTAGGGTTTGTTAATCGTACTGTAGCTTTGCCTGTATTAAAGATTTCCATAATCCATCTGTTTAAAATTGATAAAAAAAACTCAACGTGGTATCAACAGCTAAAAAGATTCAGCTATGATGCCTTTATACCCATAAAAGTTTTGCCAATCGAATTCTGTGAACTGGACAACATCGTTTTTTATTCCACCAATTAATACATATGGAAAGAAAATTCCATTATAGCTTAAACACACTAACAAACTTTGGTTTTGATTTGATAAGATAAAATTTTCTTTCTCCCAAAAAAACATTTTTGGAATTACAATCTAAATAATTAGAAGACATTTTGTTTCAGACTGTATTAAACTTTCCAAAACAAATCATTTATATTGCGTATAAAGTGGTGGGAGTATAAACCGGTTTTTTATTACAGCAGAGACAAGACTTGTTATTAAGACATATTTTTCAAGCCATTGATCAAGACAGCTGTGACCTGATTTCCTGCAACCGACCAAACCAGTTTGCAATACGTCTGTAAGACAAAAGGTGTGGTTCAATTTATTTTCTACTTTCTAACAGGTGTTTTAAGCCATTGACCAAGACAGCTGTTCAAGCTGGATCTCCCCCACCCCATGTGTAGCTGAATCTTTGGTTTCTCAAAATCCATAGGTTAATTCTTATGGGTGAATCTTTGAATCTTGAGCCAGAACCGGCGAAAACACACTACTGGCGTCGCGACGCCTTTCATTTTTGGCAAGTTGCGCACTTACTTAATAGCTCCTGGCTGCTGAATCGTCCAACAAAAATGAATACAGCTTAAAGCCACTTTAATTCCGAATTCATCGGTGTGTAGGACATAAACGTTTTTTGAAGCATAAATCTTAAAACAACGTCGCAAAGTTAGATATGGAAAAAAATTAGGAATTTTTGGAAATAAAATTTTTTATATGGCCTACTTGAATCAATTTACATGGTTTTAATGGCCCGTTGTAATCCTTAAATAGTTCTCTAACCACCACATAAATTTCATCTAAATCGAGCAAATAGTAAAATTAGAGTAAAATAACAAAATAGGTCTGTTTCTAAAAAATTTAGACCTACCTGGCATAAAGTCACATGGGACAGCTTCTTCACCTAGAACATGGTCACGAATAAAAATGTTTGGGGTATATAACGCTGTCAAAAAATTTGCACATAACTGGAGCAATTGACCGCCAGATGTCGCTAAAAATAAAAAATAACCTTTTTTTTATTTTTTTTACGTCAAGACTCACTAACCGTCCTTCAAACGCGCACCTACCTATAGTCTGGTTGCCAAACCACCATTTTTGCCCCAAGTGGGAAATGAATGTTACTAGAAATTTTTGTTCTGATTTTGTTAGCCAAGATGCTCTATTTGAAGAATCCGATTGATGCCACTCTGGCACCGTTGGGCATTTTGAAAAATCCAGGATGGCGGCAATTTTTAAATGAAAAAACTACAGAAAAATATATCTTAACAAAATATTGGTGTGTGGCATATCATTTTAGTCAACTTTGAGTCGCCTAAATCCAAATCCGGTATTATTTTTATTCTGGGAGGTACCCCAGCGGAGGGGGGGTTGATTTTATGAAAAAAATCGACCTACTAACATAGGCAATTAATACATAATTTTTTTTTTAATCACAGATTTGGATTCAGCGGGCCCAAAGAACCCCAGACGCTATCTTGCATATTTCAGAATGCCCAAATGTCATTAATTATTTTTATGATGAAGTTGAGCGGTGCTGTTCAAATCTGCACAAAAACTTAAATAAAGTTCGTTCGTTAAAGGTGGATTCTAACAGCACTTAGCGTAATTTTATTTAGCGTAAGAGTTGCTCTTATGAGATTTAATGATCGCGTTCATACAGGCGCAATTTAGCGCAATTTAACTTAAGAGATGACCAATTTTTATCTTTTCTTAAATTTCCTTAAGTGACAAAGATGCCGATTTTCCACAACTTGTAAACAAATACAAGAACAGGAAGAATTTGATTGGCCAGCTGACAAAATTTTTGACAAAAAACAGCAAAAATTGACAGCTACTTAAGGAAGCTGTATGAATACCCTAAATTTTCCTTAAGTTAGGTTAAATTACGTTACGCTAAATTAAATTATGTTAGGTGCTGTTAGAATCCACCTTAGGTCTCCACATAAAGTTTTACTGTTTTCCCCATAAATACCCCCCCCCCTCCTTCAAATTATCCCCAAAAAATGTTTTACAAATTTGAATTTAGCAGATCTAAAAACCTTAGAATTGATGTATCGCATGCATATGCTTCTCTTTTAATTTTTTTCCCACCGCCGCCATCTTGAATATTTCAAAATGGTGGATGATGCCCAAAAGTTATTAATAATTTTTAAACTTAAATAAAGTTTATTCGTTAAGTCTCGACATAAACAGTTTTACTTTTTTCTCATAAATACCCCCCCACTCCTTCATTTTACCCTTAAAAATTTTTGTAGTTAAAAAAACTACAAATTTGGATTCAGCTGGTCCAAAAACCTTAGAATTGATGTATAGCATGCATATTCTTCTCTTTTGATTTTTTGCCCACGGCCCAACTTGAATATTTGAAAATGGTGGATGATGCCCAAAAGTCATTAATTATTTTTATAACGGGGTTGAGCAGGGCTGATGAAATCTGCAACAAAACTTGACTAAAGTTTGTTCCTTAAGTCTCCACATAAAAATTTTTACTGATTATCCCATAAATACCCCCTCCCCCCACTCCTTAAAATTACTCCCAACTTTTTTAATAACTACATATTTGTATTCAGCGGACTGAAAACCCTAAAGTTGATGTATTACATGCCTATGTTGGTAGGTCGATTTTTTTCTTAAAATCAACCCCCCCCCCTCCGTTGGGGTACTCCCCAGAAAAAAAATAATACCGGATTTGGATTTAGGCGACTCAAAGGCGACTAAAGTGATGTGCCGCACACCAATATTTTGTTCAGATATATTTTTCTGTAGTTTTTTCACTTAAAAATGGCTGCCAGTAGATAGGCAACAAGAGTTCTAGCTATTTCCCCATGTTAATTCCCATAAGAAAACGCCAAGGTTCAAAATCCCAAAAATTGCCACCGTCAAGGTCACAATTCCGGACAGTGTTGCAGAAGTCACGTCACCAGGGGGTCACAATTCCGGACAGTGGTGCAGAAGTCACGTCACCAGGGGCAAATTCACCTGTCAATAAGGGTTATATTTAGTTCAGACAGGCAGACACCTGTTGGGCTAATGATGTTCACCTACTGTCCACCATAGATGAATGAGTCATATTTGCTGTCAACCTCTTGATGAGTTATTTTTTTAAAGTTATTAATCCAAGATGGATGTCCAGATGTAGCTTGATGAGTCATGCACGTACGGCGTCTCTAGAGTCACATACTAAGGCCCCGCCTACTATTATTCCCTTGACAACAGCCTGTCAACATTTTTAATGTCTAGAGTTGATATACCTATTAATAAAAAAGTATATGTTACCAGAGGGGATCGAACCGGCGCGCCCGGCGATTTACAGTACAGGAGATCGTCGCTCAAGACCACACGACCATGCGACTTTTTGATAAGGTTTTGTTAAATGATGTATGGATAAAAACAAGATAACGATTGTGGTCAGCTTGTGTGCTATACAAGCAATAAAATAATATTAGGGAATTTTTACAAAGCAAAATAGCTAAAAATACATTTATTTATTGGTTTACACCTATAAATAAGTTAACGCATCTTTTTCTAACTTAAAATAAATAAAAATTTTATTAAATAATGAACCATGCGGGGAAAAAAATTGGTATAAGGTGCGAATCACACTTTAAAATAAAGGCAAGTACCGCTAATTAATTTGCCTCTTAAAAGTTGAGCTGTCTGCAGGTCTAAATGTGGCTGCTGTTGCGGTCTGGAAGGTATTTGTAGTATATATCATATAATCTATGAAAGGCAAATGAAAACTGACAGAAATAAAATATTTTTACACATGGAATAAAATCTAGTACTTATATTATTTTTATTTATGTCCTTATGGGTCCCTCATGTCATTGAACAATAATCTACCACATGCAAACGATTTACTATAGTACTTCGGTATAATTTTCTATAGATTGGAGGTATTTTTTTATGTTTGGTTAAAGACATACTTTTTTATTTAAACATTATCTAAAAAATAAATATAATAATAATATATTTTTGAATTATTTTTATATTTTTGTAATGGAATATTGTGTAATTTTTAATAACTATTTACCGCCTTTCATGAGTTGTATCTCTTCCGTAGTTCTATCTCTTAGCTTTAATGATTTCTAATGTTATGGAAAAAAGCGCTATGTAGCGGTGCAAAAACTGAGGAATAAAGAACATTTTCTTCTTTAATTAGTAAAAATTAATAAGGTTTTAACACAAGTATAATTCTTTGCCTATATAATCAATAAATTTAGAAAAACAAGTGATAATAGTTTAAAATTAGCTTAAACTTGACCCTAAGGTTATTCACGAGGCGATTTTTTACACTTACTTTAAGTATACAGGAGTAGAAAGTTAAAAGATGAATTATTAATTATGTTTAGGTATATATTCATAAGCAAAAAATTATTAATCATTCACTTTTGAAAACAGTGTGTTAGGTAACTATTTTTCTTTTTTTAAATATCAACCGAATTTGTTTTTTGGGAAAATTTGACAAAAATGCATTTTTTCATGTGGAATTAACAGAAATTAATATACCAGTTTCTCTACATAGTAAGAAGTTTTTAAGCAATTACTCCCTAGACTAATTTGACGATGGTATTGATTTACAGTGTTTCCACTGCGTTCTCGCAATATTCGAATCTCTGTAACAACCGAACCCTTTCAGCTTGTTGTAAAGAAAAAACTCAAACCTTTATATCGCACCCTTAAATCTCCTGACTTTTACATGAGACACACGAGTTTTGCTCTACTTGAGACTCAAAAGATTTATGGCAACTATCGAACCATCTATCTATTAATAAATTATGCATATCTAAGTGTAAAAGTTTGCGTGTAAAAACCAATCAGTTTTACTAATTTGTAAAAGTTTTTTAAAACTAAGCGTTTTCTTATATCATACCATTCAAATACCATATGGTTGTGGTAACTTAATCAATAAGAAACCATTAATATCTCGACTTCGTCATTTACAATCCTTAAAAACTAACCGCATTTATCATTTTTTTACGGAAATTTTATTCAAATCGGTTTACTAGTCATGGCATGTATATATATACCTAGAGGTACTGTATGATATCATATTGAATACAGATTAACTTTTTTAGCGAATATTTTTCAAAGTTTTAGCTTAAAAGAAAAAATAAAAACAAAAAACACCCTTTAGTCAGCAACCAGAAGGCTACAAACCCCAAGTTTCTAAGAATGAAAGATTGCTATCAGCCGGTGTACCGAAGGTACTTTTTCCGCTATATGCGCACGTTTTTCGCCTATGGTTTCCGTGAAAGACTAATATTGGTTTACTGCGCATCGGGGCCAAAAGGCCTTAGAAGTTTTCTGCGAATATCTCGAGTTCTGAGTGGTCGATTTGAAAAATTCTTTTTTTACTGGATTTGTGTGTTCCAATGCTATTTATTCTTAGAGAGCGAGAAGCCAAAAGGGCATTAAAGTGCTTGACCTTAGTAGTTTTTTCCGGATATTTTATATTCAACCTAAATAGTTTTAAAGTATAGACGTTATTAACCATTGTTCCTCCCTCAAATGGAAGATACACATAAAAAATTTAATCTCTTTGATAAAAGTTCCTTACTAGTGGTTACTCCCCCTCGCCTCAATAGAATAGAACTTTATTGTTTTAAAAACTACTAGAATAGTATAGACATTGTCATAAATTGTCAACTTAAATCTAATCTGATCTAATACGATAAACTAGCTCTCTTTACAATGTTATTTTAAAAACATCTTTTACGTTTAATATATTTTGTTTCCCGTGAAGTATAATACTACTCATAAAAGTTCTGCAGGCAGGCCATCATTAACGTCATTAACACTGTTAACTAAATTAAAGCTTTCCTAACAATATTTTTTATTTATGTATAAAATCCATACTTCATGTGTCACATAGAATAACCGTTTAGTTAATTTTATTAGGTTCGGATAACCAAATGTTTTAATTTTAATGTTTTCCAAAAAAAATCCTATTCTAATTAAATATATTTTACATAATTGATATCGACTCTAAAAATGTCCAGAAACGAGAAATAAAACGCACTTAATCACTTCGACAGTCATACGACACGAAGAATACAGTGATTTTTTAATTTAAAATTTGAAAAACAGTTTTGGGCAAGACAATTTTCGAAAATTAAAATTGCCTTAGTGACGTAAAAAAAAGGAAAAAAACAAAAAATTGATGAAACTCAATTTTTATTAAACGCAACGTAACCTGTAGTTACGGTTATTGTTTCCGCTCATATTGAACAAATTATAAGCGTTTACTGTGGTAAAAATAGCGTACTACCAAAATTGTTCAACAATAAAAATTAATAAATCTTAATTAAATTTTAATATAAAACTTAATCAAACCTGCATCAGTGTGTGCTATGAGAATCGTCTAACCAGATACACTTAAGAAGCACACGCTGACTTGCTGTTGCAACAAGAGGTAGAAAAGTCAAATTTTACATACCTACTTAGATAGTAAGAGCGGTAACCAAGTGTTTACCGCCAATTTACCACCTTCATGGCGCAATCGAGGGCATTTCAAAGATGGAGTCAACAACTAATTCGAGGGGCGGTGATGTCTACGTCACAGCGAAATTGCCGCCAAAACGTTCAGTACAGATAACAAAATTACCACGCAAATCAACAATATCGATCCACCAGCAAGCTGTTCAATTGGACCAACCAGAGACAAGCAAATTCGCAAAATCATTAAACACGTCAGCAAAATCAACCACGACCGAGCGGCGGAGGTTCTGGAACGGAGGAAGCGCGCAACCCGGTCAGTACTGCTTCTCATTTTTCATAAAAATAGTCATTCTAATCGTAAAAATTTTTGTAAACATTGCAATTCGTCATCACATCTAAGTATTTCTTGTTATTTTAAAAATAATCGTTGTGAAATTTGTACAAAAATAGGGCACATTTCACGTATTTATTATCGCAATAGGAATAGAGTTAATTGCATTGAGGAAGACGTTAACAATTCATCAAATAGTATCGATAATATTGAAAAAGAAGGCGTAAGTAATTAAGAATCTGATTTATTTTATATGGAAAAAAGACTGTTTCTAAAAAGAGCGTAAATACGATAAACAGTAGTTTGAATAATTCTCTTAATTCATTTAAAGTTAACGTTTTAATTAATCAAAAGCCATATAAAATGTTGATTAACACAGGAAGCTCGGTAAGCGTTTTAAATGCAGACACCTACCGAAAAGATTTTTCTCATTTCAGGGTACTTCAAGACGGCAATCAGCTGAGAGGTTACAATGGCAGCATTTTTGCACCAGAAGGATACATTGAGGCCCAAGTCATGTACAAAGACGCCCTTAGATTGGTGAGGTGCACAATGGGGGACCAAACTTGCCGGGGCGAGACTGGATTGAGACATTCAATATTAAAATTGAAATGGTGAATCTTTTGTCAGCACAAAATGAGGTAAACAGATTGATAAATAAATATCCTAGGGTTTTTAGCGAAAAATTGGGGAAATTCAATTATGCTAAAGTTACTATTGATTTAAAGGAAAACGCAACCCCTATTTACTTAAAGTATAGAAACGTTCCTTTTGCTTACCAGGAAAAGGTAGACGAAGAGTTGGTTCAATGGGAGCAAGAAGGGGTGATTGTTCCAATCTAAAGTAGTAATTGGGCGACTCCCGAATTTTAGATGTTAAATGGCCTTTACCAAATATCGATCATATTTTTGCAAAATTAAATAAAGCTACACTTTATAGCAAAATTGACTTAAAAAAAGCATATAATCAGTTCGAGGTTGACGAAAAATCTAGTGAAATTTTGACATGGAATACTACTCGTGGGCTTTGTAAAGACCGCTAGTAGCATTTTTCAAAAATCCATTGAAAGTCTGTTTCAAGGTACGCCAGGGGTGGTAAATTTCATGGATGATATTTTAATTACGGGTGATTGTTTGGCCACTCATTTAGAAAATTTAGACAAAGTTCTTCTTAAGTTGGAGGACGCTGGATTAACAGTCCAAAAAGAAAAATGTCAATTTTTAAAACCTGTTATAGACTGCCTAGGATATAGAATTTCTGCGTATATATGACGCGCCCAGGCCGGAAAATCAAAGCCAGGTTAGGTCGTTTTTGGGCCTTGTTAATTTTTATAATAAGTGTATAAATAACGCAGCAAAAGTATTGAGACCAATTTATGATCTACTTAAAAATAATACTAAGTTTTGTTGGACCAATGACTGCGAAAAAGCATTTAAAAAAGTAAAAGAAATAATTTCTAATGATATTTGCTTAGCACATTTTAATCCTGATTTACCAATTTATCTAACGACTGATGCTTCGAACTCAGGTATTAGTGGTTATATTTCACACATTTCCAATGGAAAAGAAGAGGTTATAGCTTGTTGCTCTAGAACTCTAATGCCTGCAGAAGTGAAGTACAGTACGATTGAAAAAGAAGCCTTGAGTATCAGGTATTGCACAGAAAATTTTTATCAATATTTAATTGGAAACTTCTTTACTCTTAGGACAGATCATAAGCCCCTAATGGCTTTGTTTGGAGAAAACAGAGGACTTCCTCAGATGACCGTCAATAGACTGCAGCGATGGGCTCTGTTTCTCTCTGAATTTAACTATAAAATCCAATACATCAAGGGAAAAGACAATCCAATCGCAGATTTCATGTCCAGATTGCCAGTAAAAACAACCCAAGAGCTTACATCCCAAGAGCATTCGGACATGGGTTTGTATATAAATTTTACGGGCACAATCGATTCATGGCCAATTGACAACCATCTAATAAGACAAAAAACCTTATTAGATAAAAAAACTTCTTAAAATAATTAAATATGTAAACGGGGACAAATAAATAAAAATTTAGCACCTTATTTTCAAAAATGAGAAAATCTTACAACAAACACTAATATCTTAATGTTTGGCCATAGAACTGTTCCTCCTAAGTCCCTAAGACAAATTTTATTAAAAGAACTTCATGCCGGTCATTTTGGCATTAATAAAACCAAAAGTATTCCTAGAAAATATCTTTGTATCGGACAACGGTCCGCCCTTTCCTTCGCATGAATTTCAAAGATTTTTTTACATTCTAATGGGCTAAAATACATTGCTTCACCACCGTACCATCCACAGAGTAACGGCCAGGCAGAGAATTCTGTAAAAATTGTCTAAAACAAATTGCGTACTGCCCGTAGCGATCCCAAAACCAGTAAAACGCCTTTAAAAACTTTAATTTCTAGGTTTCTTTTTAAATATCGTAATGTTCAACATAGTTCAACAGGAATTTCACCTAGCGAGGCCGTCTACGGAAGGTCCTTACGTTCTAGGTTAGATCTTTTATAGGAAACCCCTGTTTCTCCAGTCCATCAACTACAAATGGACAGTAAACCTATACGCACCACAAGAAAATCATGGACAAAAGCGAAAATCTTGAGGAAAGTTGGAAAAACGACGTTCATCTGCGAATTTCCTGGTGGTGCTGCCTGTTAATATTTCAAAAGTTTCTACTTTTAGGTCCCTTCAGAATAGTAAACAGATCAGCTCAAAAAATTATAGTTCTGAAAATTCGTTCAGTTATTCTAGTTTAGGAAGACAGTCCCTTCAGGACAACGAAAAATTAGTTTTAGGTTCTATGATGGCACTGTAAATAATAGTTTGAGTAAAAGACCAAAAAGGAAGGTAGTTCCACCGCCCAACCAAGACCATTATGTAAATCTCATCTTAACACTTCTGTTTTATAAAGCTTAGTGGCTTTGATCAACTAGTTATTGTTTACATAAACTAAAACTTCTTTAAAAAAAATCTTATTTGTTTCAAATAACTGCCACATGACAGTAGTAAAAATAAATAAGTAAAAATAAATAAATTCGTGTTTCCAGTCAGATGTGCCGACTGGATATTCATTAAAGTGTCCAAAGTAAAATCAAACCTATAGATTATTATTTACTTAGCCTATTACATTAAAGTATAAGGTTCGAAAGCTTTCTTGTTGTTTGTGATTACTGTAAAAATGTGTACTTGTTATTTTTCTTTCATGTTGTTGTAATATTGTTTTATATTTTCCTTTCAGTTACATAACCCTTACAATTCTTAAATTTTTTATAAATCATTTTTATTACATTGTTTTATTTTATTACACAAATTAAAGTGAAATCGAGAATTCACTGTTCATCAAAATGTACGTTCAACTTTGTATTACAATTTTGACCATTCGCCAAAATATGGTAAATAAATTTCAATGTGTTACAGATTATTTTCTTGTTGACATACAAATGTTCGGAAATGTTTTTAAAATAAGGAATAATGTTAAATCTTATTTTGTGCATTCACTATAAACGGTCTGTGTAGAAATTGTTAAAATTTAAAATGATTGTGATATTAGAGTTAAGTACATATAAAAAGTGATACTAGGGTTAAATTATATTTATTGATATAATAACCACTTAGTGTGAGGGAGTGCGGCCAAGGCGCACAGGCGCACTGAATTGGAAAGGTGCATAAATAGGTCGGGGCACGCTTGGCGCCCAGCTTTCGACACCTGAATGTGATATTAATATGTAGTTCGTCTTCCTTCATAATTTATAATAAATTGAGTATGTTTTAAACGGGTTGTTTTAATTACAAAACTTAAGTTTATAACAGTAAGTAGTAGTACCGTCCTGCAGCCAGTCATTAAGGGAACGGAGCCAGGGCGGAGATTTTTTCTTTTTTAATAGGACACCCTGTATATTTTTGCAAATTAAAATTAGGCTTTTTTCATTCTGTTACTTTTCGGATATCCTGCTGTATATTGTAATGACTACATTAAATGTTAAGTGCGAGGTAAGTATGTCAGTTGTTTTTTAGTTCATCAATTTTAAAATATGGTGGGAAAAATGTTTAACTAATATTTCTTATTGTTTATAGAAGCGTCGGTAATACAACGATAGCAGGTACCTTTTCAGAATGTTCTGTAAAGTTTACCTGCTATAAAAAATAAGAGATTTAATTAACAGATTATCCTTATACTACGGAAGCCCGGTCGGGCAATTCCAACTTCCAAGTTTAGACTTCTTAGTTCCGACTTCGTGAATGGGTTGGTGATCCTGGTTGTCATTCACCGCTATTTCTTTCTTTGTCAAAAGAGTGAAAGAGCAATATCCAGCTTTCAATCCGTGAGCATCGTTTGCCTGTCAAATATTCTAACCTTAAATTGATACCGATTGTTTTTTTAGAAAAAAATTATAAAATGCCGGTTTTCGAACTGAAGATGGTTCAACCATATACCGAATTTTTGTTATCTAAGGGATCAAGTTGTGGTAAACAGCAGGTACTCATCAGTTGTGAATATTCACAGACTAATCAGGGAGCTAATCATCCAAACTAGAAGAGCAGGCGAATGCCAACTTAAAGAACACGGAGGAGGCTACACATTTTTCTGAAAAGGAAAAGAAGCAGATGAACCATGTATTCACGGAGTGGGTTTGGCTATAAAAAAATGAGATTGTGGACCACCTAACCGAATTTCCATGCGGAATAAGCGAAAGATTGATGACATTGCGCCTAAACCTTAGCAACCACCAACACGCTACTATAATCAGCGCCTACGCTCCAACTCTTGCAGCTGATGAAAACCAAAATGATTTTATTCTCAACTTAGTGAAGCCGTAACATCTGTACTTAAATCTGATAAACTTATCATCCTAGGTGATTTCAATGCTCGAGTTGGTACGAATTCAAACCTATGGAAGAGCGTCATTAGCAAGGAAGGTGTTGGAAACATGAACTCAAACGGACTGCGTCTATTTACCTTATGTTCGGAATATGACCTCACAATCTCAAATACAATTTTCCGACAAAAAGACAAATTCAAGACCTCCTGGCAACATCCGAGGTCAAAACACTGGCATTTGATTGATTACATTATTGTACGTTCCAGAGATCAAAAAGACGTAAACATTACAAGAGCAATAACGAGTGCAGATGGCTGCTGGACAGACCATCGCCTGATACGAGCCAAAATGAACTTGCACATTCCACCAAGAAGTAGCCGTCAAAAAAAGCAAATCAAAAGAAGATTCAATGTAGAACGCCTTAAAGATGATCGAACCAGAACAAAATTCCAAGTTTCTCTGAATCAAAAGTTGGGTACTTTAGAATACCCGGAGAATATTGACGATACCTGGAGAATTTTGAAGACGGCAATAACATCTGCCTCCGAAGAAACGGTCGGCTACACACAAAGAAAACATCAAGACTGGTTTGATGACCACGACAAAGAAATTCAAGACCTTATTGAGAGGAAGAGAAAAGCCCATAATGCTTGGAAAAGCTACCCTAACTCTAACGAAAAGAAAAGACAATATCAACAAGCTAAAGCAGAAGTACAAAGGCAAACACGTAGATTGAAAAACCAATGGTGGACAACAAAATCACATGAAATGCAACATCTAGCTGAGTCCAACAACACCAGAGCCCTCTTTCAAGCTACTAAGATGATATATGGTCCCACTACACAAGGTATCAATCCCCTACGATCCAAAGATGGTACAAGCCTGCTTAAAGACAGATCTTCTATCAATTCACGATGGAAAGAACACTTCTAAGAACTACTCAACAGAGAGTCTCAGGTCGATAATGACATCTTCGACAAAATTCCGGAGAAAATTACACAACAACACCTAAGTAAGATTCCGAGATTAGAGGAGGTCGAAAAGGCAATCACACAGCAGGCACAGATGGTATCACTGCTGAAGTCTACAAACAAGGGGGTCCCGCACTTAATTCCCTTCTTGGAAAATACTGGCAAAAGCTGGATGCCCTCAAAAATATATTCAAATTCTTAGACTACTACACGACAATATGAATGCAACAGTCCTGAGCAACGATGGACCAGGAGATTCATTCCAGATTACGACAGGCGTTAAACAAGGGTGTGTTATTGCGCCCACCCTATTCTCTATATTTTTAGGTGCCATGCTTCACCTTGTTGAGGAACATCTACCGCCGGGAGTGGAAATTCTATAAAGATTCGACAGTGGCCTACTTAACCTATGCAGACTGCGAGCAAAAACTAAGGTCTCGACAACCTCGGTAATCGATTTGCAGTACGCCGATGACAACGTCGTAATGGCCGATACAGGGGAAGGTCTACAGCTAGTAATCAACGCATTTAACCAAGCCTACAAAAGCATTGGCCTAGAGGTCAATCTTGCCAAAAGGCAAATTCTTCACTAACCAGAACCAGGTACGAATCCCCAAGCTCCAAACATTTCCATAAATGGCCATCCTCTGCCGAACGTGGAACATTACCCATACCTTGGGAGTCACCTATCATCAAATGCAACTATTGACGCAGAAACACAGCATCGCCTAAAATGTGCTAGCGCAGCGTTCGGACGGCTTTCGGAGAGAGTCTTCAACAATTACGACATCAATGCGGAGACCAAGCTTCGTGTCTACAACACAGTTATAATACCAACTACAGAAGGCATATCAAATGACTAAAAAAATATCACCAAAGTTGTTAAAGACGAATACTGAGAATCAAATGGCAAGACCAACGAACAAACAAGTGTTTTAGAAGAAGCCAGAACAACGAGTATAGAAGCCCTTATCTTCAAGCACCAGGTTCGTTGGACTGGTCACATTATTCGCATGCCCGAGACACGTCTCATAATGCAGATATTTAATGGACAACTGAAGGAGGGAAAGAGAAATCAAGGAGGTCAACAAAAAAGGTACAAGGACGTTCTCAAAGGCAATATGATGAAGGGTGGCATCGATATAAACAACTTCGAGACCACAGCAAACGATAGGGCTTCATGGCGCCGAACAGTCCATGAGGGAGCACAAACTTTTGAAGAGCAACGACGTAGACTAGAGACGGAAAAGAGAGAACGTAGAAAGGAGCGACAAAATGGAAGAATAGATGACCAACAACATCCGGCTGCTGCCGGAGACTGGGTGTGCCAGGACTGTGCAAGGGTGTGCGGCTCGAGAATTGGCTTACATAGCCATCAAAAAACGCACAACAGATAGCGACGATACAGAATAGAGGAAAATCATACTCGGTATCGAGTGATTGCCTATGATGATGATGATGATCGTGGTCTTATTGATATTAGTAAAGTCAACTTAATGTCAGATTGTTGAGCATTTCCCATTTCTTCTTCCAAACATGGAAATCAAAGAAATGGAATATGTTGAAAGTTCTAGAGGTAAGAAAAGTTGTTCTAGAGGTAGTAATAGATATTTTTATGTAAACGAAAAGTCAGACCCAATCAGATCATACTGGAGATGTGAAGAGTACAACAAAAGAAAATGCCCAAGTCGTGTTGTGGCTGAATTGTTTTCTGCCAAATGTATCTTCAACCTAGTGTTTTTGTACCAAATATGTATTTGTATCAAATGTATTTTCTAACAAATGTACGAATTGTTTTTCTAACAAATATTTTTCTACCAAATTTCCGCCACCCTTTGATAATGAAGTATTGTTCTTACAAGGCATAGCTTAGTCACTTGATTAGGGTTTTATTTTGTTAGAGTGTTATATTTTTTGATAGTTTTTTTATTCTTGTTTTTTGTGGTTTGTTTGCAAAGAAAATAAATGTTTTCTTTTTGGCAACTATAAAACATGTAAGAACTTTTTTTATTTTTACCTTGCAGATATAAAAATTTAAAAAATTTACCTTTTATTCCTGTCAACAGAAATGGGCGCCAAATTTAAAATTTGCAACTGGCGTGATAGTTTAAATTTTGGACATAGGAGTAAAAAGGAAGCTCTAGAAAGTATTGTCTGTTTATAGGCAAAAAGTTACGGAAAAATAAATGAAAAAGCGTTTTGTGTCTCAGTTCACTACAACAATAAATAAAAAGTATAATCAAAAGTAATGCATGCACACTTTCAAAGAAGCAGTGGTTTTAAACTTTTTTTAATCAAGACTCTAACAGAAATTAAATTAATATCGAGCGAAATTTAGTCGAAACTTTTTAGTTTTAATAAACTATTGGTAGGTGATTGTTAATCATTCTAAATCAGGTATTTTTTTATTTCAGAATCAGAGTACTTAAAAATCATCGAGTTTCTTCGCGTTCCTTTACAAACATTTTATAGCAAATATACGACTCAGATTAGGGAGAATGGCGTCTTAGAAGTAAATAATAGTTCTTAAGAGCGTTTATTAATTTTTTTCCTATTGTGATTTTAAACCATCGTTTTTTTTTTAAATTAAGATACCTAACGTCGGGATAGTTTAATAAAAACTGATATATATTTGCTTACATAAAATTATTTATGTAAATACTGTCAAATCGGGTGTCTTAAAACGGGGTCGGGGTCTATTCTGAGCGAACCACAGCAAGTTAAAAGAACGCCGACCCGTTCAGCTTAAATACAGAGTGATGTTTTAAGCACCTTTTGAAACTTTTATTTATTATCAAAAAATAAGGAAGCTCTAGAAAGTAAGCTCTAGAAAGTAGTATCTGTTTATAGGCAGAAAGTTACGGACATGAACAATAAATAAAAATAACACTCGTGGCATATCGGGCAAAGCGTTTTCGTTCTCAGTTCACTACAACAATAAAGTCCTAACTAAAACTTAATAAACAAAGGAGGGAGTGTTTCAAGTCGCTTGCCCGCATTAGGGCACTTTTTGCGTTTATTTTTTTTTCGAAATTTAAATAATAGAAAAGCTACAAAAAGCTATAATAAGTTTATATTATTATAGCGAGAAAATGTCAACAAAGTTTTGCAGTTTTTATAAAAAGCGCAAAAAAATAAATGCTTACCAAAGCAGATGTAACGACTGCTCTCTAAAGCTAACCGTAAAGCAGCTACCTCTCCTAGCTTTAAAATACCTCGTGTATTTTTAAATTTTAATTTATTGCCGTTTCAAGTCACCCGACTTCACTACTAACTTTAATGCTTTTTTCATATTTTTGAGAAAAAAAGCAGTACCCTAATTATTTTAAGAGCCACAGTATTTGACATTAGAATTTATCTTTACAAGCTCATTTTTTAGGTAGTATTATGAAATAAAAAACTTAAGCCATTTTATTAAGTATTTTTCAAGTACTCATTAACAATTAATTTTGAAAATACTACAAATAACAAACTGTCAGAAATTAAAATGGCCTACTATGTAAGGTTACCATAGAAACCATTGTTTTGTCTTCGATGACTGCCGTTGATTCATATTATTAAAATGGCGAGTTCTTTGTAAGTTTTTTTCTGTTCTAAATATTGTATACAACTCGCGACTAACTGTGATTTTTTTACTCGTGTTTTAAATCACTTTGAACGGTTCGCCCAATCTACATATTCAAGAAAAAAAACTTTGAACTATTAATGAGGATCAGAGGTTTAGATCTCCTTTCCTCATCGATAGATGGCTGTAATGTATGTAGTGCTGGTTTTATTGAATTTTTGTTAGCTTTTAATTGACACACAGTATTAGTTTAACAGTTTATATTTACAGTAACAACATAAATATTTTATTTTTTAAAACAACAAATAATTTTTCACATCCGATTACCGAGATTCTTATTTTCTATAGTTGTTTTTACTTGAGAAAGAAGTTGACGCACTGAGTGTGCTGTAGAACGTGAACGAGAGTAGAGAGCGATTTTTATTTTTAAAACTGCTTGCTTAACTCTAAGCGGGACCTTTTTTAAGCAGGTACTTACTTTCTTCTTGCTATTGCCAAAGAATTTTAAGGGACAAGAAGGAATTGAAACTTATTTTGTTATCTTATAAAATATATTCTTGTTGTGAAGTAGTTTTACAACATTCTTTCCCGCGTTGAAGCTTACTGCTTCTAAACAACTAGTCATTGTTGGGCAATTGACAGACTTTTGTGGTGGGTCGAGTAAACTCTCCTTCGTGAGTTCTAAGTTTAATAACACATCTCATCAGAACGTTTATAATATAAATTTCTATAACTTTAGCTCTTGGCGAGTGGAGGGGAGGGGTCTTGTCTTCCTTTAAAAGAGCAAGATAATCAACTGTTAAATTATTTATCTTTTGCACATAAACACTTGGGTCTATTTTATAATCGATTGAGAGAGAAGAGAAAAGTCCTTGGACCACGTTTTCCAAAATAACTGTTTGATCTAATAGACCGGTTTTTTTACCATTTTTTCGAAGTAACCTTCCCTGTTGGCTGATTTTAATAAAATTTGGCACACTGATAGCGGGGCTAACCCTAAGCACTTTCACACATTTTCAATGCACGGCGTCGGTTTTTGTGGGCATCAGTAGTGTATTTTCGACGGTTCTGGCTCAAGATTGAAAGAGTCGCCCATAAGAATTAACATAGGGATTTTGAAAGCCAAAGATTCAGCTACACATAGGATGGGGGGAATCCAGCTTCAAAAAATTCTTAGGTAACCCAGAAAGTCGGCTACGTTTGGGATGGGATAAAATTTCTTTGGGAGGGGGAAAGCAAAGCCTAAAACTTTATAAGTGATAAAAAATTAAATCTTTATCAGTCATCTGCTTTGCTTTTATTTAGCAATTTGTCTTGAAAGTTATGATGTACCCGACACACAACAAATGAAATCAAATGAAAATAGATTAAGTACATTTAGAAATTGGCCAGGAGTATAAAAACCCGAAGATTTGAGTTTGTCTGGATTTTTCTATAAAAACGAAAAGCACATAGTAGAGTGCCACTTGTGATTGTGACGCGCAGATATACAATTTTGTAAAAATAGACTGTCCTTTTTTAAACATGTAAAACTATCACCAAATTGTGAATATGGTAAAATGATGTGACAGAATAGAAAATAATACAAACAAAATTATTTAAAAAACAATTCAAAAGTGGTTGTCAATTTTAAGTAATATAAATGCATTGATATTATATAATATATGGAAATAAAATCATATTTATAAAAATATATTTCGTTTCATTTTATTGTTAGCGTCTTGATATGGGTTTGCAAAAAAAGTAATGGAATTTACAGGTGTGGTGCATTCTGGTTTAATATACCTACATGAAATATCCATGCATAGTGCACACAGCTGGCAAATTTATTATGCAATAAACGTATATACCTTAATTATCTGATAAATAAATTTAAGGTCCTGCTTGAGTTTTTGTAGTACCTATGCAGTCTCAAAAAGCGGGTCAACATTTTAAATTGCACATACCGTTACTCAAGAGTTCATTAACCAATTTTATAAAGGTCATGATGAATAAATTTAATACCTTTCTCGATTTTTATGGCCATGATTTATTTTAACTGTTATTTTATCTATTTAATTAAAAAAAACATCATCATTAAATCAGGTATCAGATTTGGTGCTCTATTTTCCCAGTACTACCAAAAAATGTTCTCGGACCCCCATTTGGTATAAGCGCATGCTTGGTAAAGTCATTTCAAATTAGTGTGGGAGACCAAAAACGGGGAAACGTCATAAAACGTTGTAGTATGGGAGACGAGGAAGCGTGTTATGCTACACAGTGTAATACGAATCCTACTAATATAAAAGCGAAAATTAGTACCTTAATCACGCAAAAACGACTTATCCTATTTGGATGAAACTTGGTAGGAAGATAGAGTGATGCGATCTGGATTAAAACAAACACTACCTTTTTACCATTTCACTCAATGACGGCTGTAAACAGTGGCGTAGCCAGAAATTGACTCTTAATAAAAATCAACTACCTACCTACTTATGGCAAATTTTTAAAAATTAGGTAGGTGCCTATTACTTGAACTCTTGAACTGAAGGAAAGGCAGAGGATCGGTTAAATAGGTCTTAAGTTAGTGTATCCGAAACACAAACACTTATTTTTCAAAGCAAGTCTCATTGCAGATTTTTTACAAAATTAACCTTTAAATGCGCTGCAGGCAAAAACTTTGAAAAAATTACACTAAAATGCAATTTTTTACGCGTTTCAAATGTTGTTGAAAAAAAAATTCTTAAATTAAAACAAAGTGGTAACAATTTTTACTATTGGTATAGCGCCGCAGGCGAAAACTTTAACCAAAAAAAAAACAAAAATTTTTTTAAAAATTTTCGACTCTTAGGTTTTTTGTAAAATATTTTTGAAAAAGTAGAATGGGTTAGATTCCAAGAAAGGGTGGGTTGCGGTGGTATATACAGACCGCTTCAAGCTACTGCGAACATAGGGCGGAAGAAGTCTAATTTGCCAGTGTACGTACATGCAGAGACACCGCACGCCTATCAGTGAAGCAACCAACACTCAGGTTTCCGATCGCCATTCGCTGCCGTTCGTCGCCTTTCGCCTTGTATTTAGTACGCCTCTAACCACGGTGCTGTGTGGAGCGTAGTCAATGAAACCGGAATTTGGTCAATAAATACGCAAATTTTTATAACGTAATTTTCTTATTTTTTGTCACTGATAAATAAGAGCGTTTTATTGTCAACTGCTCAGATTTATCAGTGACGACGTGTTACAATGAAAATAATAAGGAGAAACAAAATAAAAGCAAGTTCTCAAAATAAAATAATACATTCTAAAAACCAAAAAGATTCTCCCAGTCAAAAAAAAATTAAAGCAAATGTTCGAAAAGTCCTCCTTGCTCGGCTAGACAATATCCGAGCCTACTATAAAAACCCCTTTTAACGTTTCCAAGCATGTTAGGGGTGATAATTTGAAAAGCTTCTTCAAAAAATGGCCCAATTACGTGTTCCCCTACAAGACCCCCCCCCCAAACATTTAGTTTTTGGGGATACTGTGTTCTCACGTCAAAATACAAATGCAAATTTTCCCTCGACCAATATCGAACGTGTGTTGGGTTATGACGATTTGACCATTTGACCATCTACACTTTTTCGGCAACTTCGTAGACATCCATTTTTAGTTTTAAAAATGTATTATTTCAATTAAGAACTTACGCATCTGTTTCTCGAGCAAGGCAGAAATAAAACAAAATAATAAAAACAAAATGAATTTCCAAAAGATAACACTGCAGCGTGCTTCGAATCCACCTCGGTCGTACGGCACGGAGAGTAAATTAGACTTGATTCCCCCTATGTTCGTAGTAGCTTGAAGCGGTCTGTATAGATTTGCTGCCAGATCAAAAATGAGGCGAAGATAAAAATTGTAAGAAAAATTATACTTAGAATGTTCTGTATTACACGTTTTGAATGCTGACAATAAACATTCCTTCGAATTAAGCTAAAATTGTAACAATTAATGACGTCATAGCACCGCAGGCAAAATTTTTAAAATTTAAGATATCACACCAAAAACACGTCACAAACCGGAGTAAAGGGTCAAAAAAGTGGGGGAGCTGTAGCTTTCCCTGAAGACCTTGATAATGATTAATTTATTGTAGATTGGGTCGGACCTCTTGGAGGGGTATTAACTCCCAAATCCCCTTCCTGGCGACTCCACTGCTGTAAATCAAAATGATATTTTTAGACTGCTAGTATTTTTTATAAAATAACACTTTGTTTAATTTTAATTTAGTTGTTATATAGCAATAGAGGCTTCGTCGTTAGTTATTCTAAGCGCCTTTATAGGCAACACTTTATTGAGTATGATTATAACTTTCCAACAGCTCAAATAAGTTTGAGTTCAAACAAGAACGATTTTAATGGTTGCTACAAATCTTTAAACAAACTATATGAGAAAAACTACGGGGTACGTTACTTAACCTACTACAATGAAAAGAAACTTTTAAAGGATGGTGATTATTTTATTTATTCGGATTGGTTAATTATACCTAGAGAAAACCCAGAGTTGAATTGCAGTTACGTTTATTTTTACATTATTATAGGTTTTTTATGTAACATTTCATTATTTACCATTTTTTCGATTCAGTACTGTAAGTTTAAAGCTATAAAATAAATAATACAGGTAAACATTTCTGTCTATTATTTTTTATTTTTGCTAAAATTGAAAATTTCTACAAATACTACAATAAATTGTGAGAGTTACGGAAAACAGGTTATTACTGCACAAAAAACAATGAGAATTTTAAATTAGCGAGGTTTGCGGTAAAATGTGTAGAAACCCCTTCACAAAATTTTGACGTAATAGTAGGTGTACATTCATAGAAGCAGCTAACACAGAATTTCTTCTCATCAAGTTGATAGAAATTTTCCGATACACAGCAAGATCCTCTGACATCGATTTTTTCATATTACAGTTGTCGCTCAAAATAGCTTCATTAGATGACAAACTATCCATCGAACTTTCAGTACTGGATGTTTCTTCAAAACTCATAATTTTTAAATTTTTTTGCAAGATATCTTAATGGTTTAAGAGTTCTTTTGACTTACCGCCTCTTGCAGCGACTTTTTCTTAATGGAGCTTTAAGCTAATGCTCCTTTAAAGTACCGTTAGTGATTTATGTATCTTGCGCCATATAAGCGTCCATTAAAGCATATTTAGCTAACTGGACAAACTCGGCCAATTAAAAAACTTTAAACCGGCTTTAGTCAATTCCTAACCCCAATATTTCATGTTTTTATTTTTGAATTTGTTTAATTTTGTGAAAAATGGAATACCTCGACATGCTTAATAAAGTTCTTGTGAAGGATATTCTGGAGGACGAATTAGAAGTGCTGGACTTCGTAGATATGGGTTTCACCGTAGGCTCTTTTCATAGGCCCAACCGTTCGAAGGGATCAAGAATAAACTGGAGTACCCACATGATAGGTAGGGCCGAGGGGAAAACCCACTCATGGCATTATCTATACATATTAACATGGCTTTTTAGTGGCAATACCTCATACAGCTTACCTTAGGCGGATTCAAAGTAGCGTAAGGTAAGCGGTATGATGTAAGACGCAAGGAAGATAAACTATAGCAAATTCATGCTGCTGTTCATAGTGTTCGGTAAGCCGAAATAGGTAAGCGGTAAGAGCAGCATGCATTTGCTATTGTTTATTTTTCTTGCGGCTGACCGCATACCTCGTACCGCTTACACCCGGTTCCCACCTACGACTTTTTCGTGCGTGCCCGCTCACCCGTTACATGAGTCAGCATTCACAAGTAAGTCGTAGATGGGATGGGTGTTACCTTACGGAATCCTGAATGCGCCTCTACCGAACTCTGAAATCTGCCTATAAATAAAAAATAAACAGAAAAAATAAATTAAATTTTAAAGGTTATGGCGATAATAACATTGATACCACCAGAGAGCCAAAAAAATCCCTAGGTTAATGCGCTGTTGCCATACTGTCAGGTAGCTAAAAATCATTTTAGCAAAAGTTGCGCAAAAATTAGTCCGCGCAAGTCGTTGCAAGTTAATGGATCTTAAAAATTAATTGGTTCTTTTGTTAATCGTCATTTCAAAAAATGTCGCTGCAAGTGGCAGTTCAAAACCAAATTGTCTTGTTCTCTTATAGCCAATATAATTCTGGGGGGGGATTAAATCACACCGATGTAACCGGTTAGACTGCAATATCTGGTTATGAATAAAAGGTAGAAAACCGGTTTTCAATACCCGTAATAATAAATTAGCTCACATCTGTGTAACCGGTGTTACTGCCTCGAAAAAAACGTTTTTATTTTTATTCGACCACACGTTTCTCCTGCACTTTCTTATTATTTTTGGCGAGGTGGGGGCGGCACACATATAACTCGTAGTTGGCAGAAAATGTCTCTATAGTTTTATTTTTTGTTATAGAGTTTCATATTTTGTTACTACAAATTTTGATTTCAATTTTATTACAAAATAAAAATGTTTGGTTTCATTCAGTTGATTTCGGGTGTTTTTATATTTTTTATAAAGAAGTATGGAAATTTGGTTAGTTGCAGGAAGGAGTTGGTTATGGACATGGACGTAAATAGTTCAATAAATCCCGGGGAAAAAGAAGGTTTCGAAATGAACCAAGAGCAGGGAACGTGTGCCATATCGGGTCTCGTAAGAACTCAGAATATTTCATCCGATAAAACGGTAGAGCCGGGGTACCTTGAGAAACCGATGTATGTTATGCAATCGTATGTGACCATTAAAGGAGGAAAAAACATTTTTTTTGCAAGTGTTATTTTAATCATGCAATTAATACACCAATGGGTAAGAATATGCACGACAATTTACATTATACTGACAAAATGAATTGTGATCACTTGACGTGTGCCATATGCGAAGACAAATTATATCAATTAATTTATCCAGAGACGTGCTTAGTTTGTCTTGGAGGAATTGAAACCCAAATTAGAAACCATAGATTAAATAACTCCACTATTTATTTATCATATAAAATAAATTATTTCCTTTAACAGTTTAGTTTATTTATATACTATTATGGATCAATGTTCGGATTTTCATAAAGATTTTAAACGTAAATCAAACCTTTATAGACATAAACGAGAATCGGGTTTATGTAGATCATCTTGCTCGGAACCCGCTTCCAAGAAAAGAAAAGTTAGTTGCGAAAAATTAAAAACCGAAAATAGTAAACTAGTCCCTAAATTAGTTTTGACAAAGTATAAAGACTGTGACGAGTGGTACATCAAAAATAAACTTAGTGAACATTTACGATCAAACCTTCATAAAAGAAAAATATTGGAACAAAATAAGGATGAATACGTAAGAATTAAAGCAGCAGCATTTAAAAAGAGGATAGTTTCATTTATACTGTATCCATCAAGAAAAATTGTTGATATTGATAAATTTTTTGATTAAGTTAAACAAAAATTTTTTAGCAGAATGAGACATAAATTCCCAATGTCCATAGTGGAGTTAAATATAAATAAAAATGTTTAAATAAAAAAGATTACCAACAGAAAACTGTTGGATTTTTCGCCTTCTTATATTATAAAGTTCGTTTTTTTGCTATCGATTCGCCATAGTAGAAAGTCAGTGGTAGAACTGATGGAGAAGGCGAAAAATCCAACAGTTTTCTGTTGGTAATCTTTTTTATTTAAACATTTTTTAGACTGGTTATGGAACAAGCGAAAAAGCATACCATTATTAAGTTAAATGTGGACGTGTTTGGAAGTCTTGTTTTACCAAGTAAGGAAATAATGGAAACAAAATCATTTAATACTCGAAATAAGGTTGTAACAGAAACAACCATTGTTAAAGACATTTTTGGTGAATTTACATCAACAATCAAAGAGAAGATGTCAACGTTTGCTGAAAACGGATTCGGATGGGCGTTAAAAGGACTCTTATATTTAGAAGTTAATATTAACAAATACAATCCATTAAATGCATCGTCTTACATTGTGTTACCAAAAAATATTTTAAAAAAAGCTGTGATCAACCTAAAAAATAATGGATGATCCAGAAACCTACAGGCCTGTTTCATCCTTATTAAGAATCATCAGGGTAACATAGGTCTCTACCTGGCGTATGAAGCGTAACATAAACAATCACACCCAGCGAATTTAAACAACTTTCGTCGTCAAACAACGCGGAATATTGGACGGCTATATGCAGCGCGCCACCTATCGGAATAAAGCGAAAAGAAAAACGTTAAAGGATGCAAATATCAATAAGAATGAGATCTGCAAGCAGGATAAAAAAAAGAAACCTGCGAAACTGCACCGGTTACTGAAAAATGACCGTTCAAAATACAATGTTCGCAGCAACTCCACCCCCAATTGGAGTTTACACCACGTCGCCTTATATTAAGGGTCAGCAACAATCAGTCCAGGGGAAGCTTGTTGCGCAAAACAAAGCCAAGTAAAATTTAAAAAAAGGAATTTGTTGTGAAAAAAAATAAAAAGAAAGGTTCGTGGCATATCGGACACACATTTTGCTTTTCAATTCATTACAACCAGGCCTCTAAGATCTAATGGATAGTCCAGAAACCTACAGGCCTGTTTCATCCTTATTAGGAATTATCAGGGTAACATAGCCCAACTAGCAATTTTTAGTTGTGCAAGTTGTAAAAATTAGAACTGCACTAATTTTAAACGTTGTTTTACAGATAAAGAATAGTTATCATGGCGACGCACAGAGGAACGGCTTAGTATAATATCAGAGACATAGACCAAAAAATGATCTTTATATTTTTAAAATTAAATTCACACAATTATTTAGAAAGAAGCCCATTTATTATCATTTTATTGTAATTTTGGGTGATAGATATCTTAAGGCGTTAAATTTTGGCTACAAGTGTGTCTAATTACAAATTTTACTACTACTATTTATGTGATATGCCAATGAAAAGTAAATATAAAAAAAAATCTAGTATTAAATGTTGATTTTAGTAAATATTTTTGTTATATACTGTTATATACTGTTAATACTGATTAATCGTTTTTTGAAATTTTTACACAAATAAGTCGTCTTTTTTATCAGAAATATAATAATAAAATGAACAAATTAGGTAAAAATATATCAACATCTAAGTTTTTGTATTTACAAAATTTGATATTCGACAGGATTCGCTTTACCAGTAATTTCAATATAATTGCTGGAGTATTACGATTACGAAAATATAACATTTATCTGCTACGATCTGCTACCAAGATGGATATGGAAGTTGAGCGTATGGGCAAAGCGTCATTTTTGCAGTTCATTATAAAAAGCGCATTCGAGTTGTCAAAAAATTAAAAAATATGTTTTTATAATAAAATTAAAAGCTCCTTCTTTCCAAAAAATTCAAGACGAAAAATTTAGGTGACATTTAAGCAAAGTTAGCATATAAAAAAATTGGTTTTTGTAAAACGCACTATATTTTTGGGTTGCCCTGTATATGGTTTAAATCATGTAAAGTAACTATTTTTTTTAATTTAAGACGTTGCTCTTTGTACAATATAACTGCGTATAAAACTCACTCCTAGCTTTTCCAGATTAAAAGTTTCAAGTAAAAAATCTCATGTCACTCTGTTCCCATAAGGTCGTTCCACTGTGCGACAGTCGCCAACGTCGACTATTATACGACGCCTAAACGTTTATCACAACTTCAGTCGCCATCACAACTATTTATGACCGTTTGTTGTACTAACAGTAATTCCTTAGTTGTGAAGGCGCCGACTACAAACCGGTGTGTGCTAAACCAAAAATTGATCAATTTACTCCACGTCATCTAACCTATTTTTCTGTTATGTTTGCAACAAACCAATTTTGGAGCACTGCTGTCTGTCATACAAACGTCAATTAATTCAGTAAAAGTACGACCAGGCCTCCAAAGTCTAAAAAAGTTTTACAGGTTTCTACTTTAAAATCTGCTGAACGGTACAGGATTCTGTATTTACGGTGTCTTGCACTTTTCAATTTTGATGTTTTTGTTTTTCTCGGTTTATTCGACAGGTGGCGCACACAGTTACTAGGTCCCCAAGGATTACAAACTTTTTGTTTTAAATTCTAGAGGTTACATGGTCACTGTGTAGCTTCAACTGCCAGGTATAATCCTATGACTCCCTGATGATTCCTAATGAGGATGAAACAGGTCTGTAGGTGTCTGGATTCTCCATTAAACTTTGGAGGCCTTGTCGTAATGAAGTGAGAAACAAAAACGCTTTGTCCGATATGCCACGAGTTTTACTTTCAGGTATAAATATTCTTCGATATTTTGACATGTGACAGCTGTCATTGAAGGTGATTCCCCAGTGTGTCAGAAAAAAAGAGGAAGGTCCTGTGTAAACATCAAGGACGGAAATTAAGTGAGCAGCAGAAAGCCAAAGTGTGGAGCAATTTCGATTGGGTAAAAATTGAGGCGTGTCCGTTCAAAACACAGTTAAGTAGTTAAAGCAGTCGAGACACGGGACTCCTTTGGTTGTCATAGAAACTAGTAAGTGCCGCCATGATTGATTGTTAAAACCATTGTATGCTAATTTGTAAACAAACATTAAAAATTATTTTTTTGCTTTTTTCTACAATAAACTAAGATCTTTTTGCATATAAAAATCCGTATTTTGTTCTTAGGAATCCTAAGAAACATCTTTAGAGTATTTTCGAAGCGATTTCATAAAATTATCTTAATCGAGGGCATGCTTGTTGAGCTACGAACTGTACATTTGACAGTAAACTACCGTCTGTTTATATATTTTGGCAAAGGTTCGCATGTTATGATGATGCTGATGATAAAATTATATATGACATAGAATATCATTTTATTTTAATAATATTATGATGTTATAAATAGCTTAATTTGTACTCGAATAGTGTATTTACCATTTTACGTAATGAATAATATTTTGAACAAATAATTGTACTCCAAAACCCACTGAACTATTACTTCAACTGTAGTTGCGATCGCGACGTTGACTCAACCAAAAAATCATCTACCAAATCGGTGCAAAAGTGGGTGGTGTTTGAGTAAAAGTAAACGTTGCGACGCAACGTTGGCACGCGGTGCACAACGTTGAGACGTCGACAAATTGCTAGTTGGGAGGACTGTACCTGGCGTATGAAGCGTAACATAAACAACCACATCCAGCGAATTTAATTGTTTAAATTCGCGGGGTGTTACTCTGATGATTCTTAATAAGGATGAAACATGCCTGTAGGTTTCTGGACTATCCATTAGATCTTGGAGGCCTGGTCGTAATGAATTAAAAAGCAAAATGTGTGTCCGATATGCCACAAACCTTTCTTTTTATTTATTTTTCACGGACAACAAATTCCTTTTTTAAAATTTTAAACTCCAATTGGGGGCGGAGTTGCTGCGAACGTTGTATTTTGAACGGTCATCTTTCATTAGCCGGTACAGTTTCGCAGGTTTCTTTTTTTTTATCCTGCTTGCAGATCTTATTCTTATTGATATTTGCATCCTTTAACGTTTTGCTTTTCGCTTTATTCTGAGAGGCAGCGCGCTGCATATAACCATCCAACATCCCGCGTTGTTTGACGACAAAAGTTGTTTAAATTCGCTGGGTGTGGTTGTTTATGTTACGCTTCATACGCCAGGTACAGTCCTATGTTACCCTGATGATTCCTAATAAGGATGAAACAGGCCTGTAGGTTTCTGGACTATCCATTAGATCTTGGAGGCCTGGTAGTAATGAATTGAAAAGCAAAATGTGTGTCCGATATGCCACAAACCTTTCTTTTTATTTATTTTTCACGGACAACAAATTCCTTTTTTCTAAAAAATGATGATCACTGTTGTTTTGCGTGGAGTATTATTAGTGCCTTAGATCCATCTCAAACTAATAGTAATCAGACTAGTTCTTATCCTGACGTTCATAACATTTTAAGTTTTGAAGGTAGTAAATTTCCTGTCAAGTTAAAAGTGTAATATCAAGGGACATAAATTACTTAATCAGAGGTTGATTTTCGACTGTCTATATTAATATATCAATAATAATGTATATCCCAAATTGAATATAAAAGAATAGTTGCATAAATAGCTAAATAAGCAATATAGAGTTTATTGCGCTACATCTTTCCCTTTTCGAAAGAATGGAATTCTTTGTGGGCAAACATTGAATTACATTCGATCAAAATCTAAACTTGGCCAATTTTTGAAAAGGTGTAATGCCACGATTTTCAATTACTTATATAAAGCTGTAAAGTACAAAAATATGGTAAAATAATAATTGATAAAGATAACACAAAGAAGATAATAATATATGGCGTGCTCCACCGCCCTTATAAAATTATGTTTAAGAAGTAAAATAACAATACATATGAATCTAATTAAGTATGATAAACTAATAAAATTTTTCCGACAGAATTAGTCTGTTCGCGCGAATATTTTTGTATACGATTTTTATGAACCGTAATGTCCTTTCCGTTTTCACTCTTTAACTTAACCTTAACATTATCATTGCTAATAACGACAAAAGTACCTTTGAACCAAGAGTCATATTTAGTTCTGTTCTCGTTGGAGATCATTACAAGATCACCTGGTTGTAAATTGAGAGGTTGAGATGCCACATCGTACCCAGTCTTACGATATTCTTTTGCCCTCACAATAAAATCTCTGGCTCTTTGATGAGAAACTTTTAATCTATGCCTGAGCTCTGAGCAACTGTATTTGTCAAGTTGTCAGAAAGTTCTAATTTTCGTCCAAAAACAAGTTCGAACGGTGTGTAATCATGTCACCTGGTGTCGTATTATAGCAAACGCATAATACTGTAAAGGAGCCGCTTATGTATGATCTAAGATATTCGTTTAGAACTCTGTGGTTTCTTTTGCATCCACCCATGCTTTGATGGTGATATGCCGTAGAAAATTTATGTTTTATATTTAATAAGTTTGACAACTACTCTATGACTTGATTTTCACATTCCGATCCCATGTCAGTCCTAATTTCCTTCATGGGTCCGAAAATTAAAATAAAATTGTCAACTATAGATTTTGCAATCGTAAGCGCTTCTTTATTTGCATCTGGTGCAACGACCACATATTTCGTAAGCTCGCACTGCATAGTCACAGCATAGGTCATATTGTTGTTGGTTTTTAAAAATGGGCCAATTGTATCTATGCACACAATATCAAACGGTTGTTGAGGTGTTTGCGTAATAACCATAAGTTCAGTGTGTTTTATTTTGCTTTTTTTTACTTGGCACTTTCTACAATTTTTAATATACGTTGAAACATGACGAGACATATTTTTCCAACAATATTTTGTTCTCAGTTTTTTCAAAAGTCGTTTTTGACCGCAATGTCCTCCGATTAAAGGATTTTCGTGAATTCTCATATAAAAATATTTGTAGGTTTTCTAGGTTATTTTGTCCAATCGCTTACCGTGCATGTATTAAAAATTTCATAATTTAATTTCAGTTTTAATTTTTCTATTTTGTTTTCACTAGCCATTATCTGCAGCTGAGAAAATATTTTCCCTAAAGAAAAATTGTCATTAGTAAAAAATATTTTCTTATCAACGCTGAATTTCTTTTTTCCGTACTTTTCCACTATTATCCTAAGGTAATTTACCTTATATATAAACTTTAAAGTAGGAATCTTAATTAAATCATAATTATCATTTGTAAACATTATTTTGGACATTTTGGTGTGATTATTAATTTCTGTATTCAACTTTTTGTCAATAATTGGTAATGGTTGTTGTTTTCTTGTCATTGATCTCGTGGTAATAGCTAATATTTGAGTTGATTTTGACCTAATTTCTTTTAAATCTTTAATTGAGATTCTAGATAATGCATCTGCTATCACATTCTCTTTTCCCTTGATATACTCGATCTCAAAATCATACTCCTCAAGGCCTAATCTCATCCTGGTTAACTTTGAAGAAGGGTTCTTCATTGAAAATAAATAAACAAGAGGTCTGTGATCTGATTTTTACTAAAAACTTTTTTTCATAGAGATAAGGTCTGAAATGATTTATTCCCCAATGGATAGCTGCTAACTCTTTCCCAATGACAGATTGGTTTGTTTCGCCCTTTGTAAAACCTCGTGACGCAAAAGCATTCCCCATTGAATGTCTGAGATAAAACTGCTCCACAGGCTTCTTTTCACGCATCGGTGGTTAGCGTAAAAGGTTTTTCAAAATCTGGATACTGCAAGATTTGTGGTTGAAGCAGTAGGCGCTTCAGATTTTCAAATGATTTTTGACATTCATCAGTCCATAAAAATTCTACGTTTTTCTTCGTTAACCTATTCAATGGTTTTGCAATTTCGGCGAAGTTATTCACAAAACGTCTGTAATAATTACAAAATGAAGTAAAACGTCTGACGTCATCAGCTGATTTTGGTGAGGGGTAGCTGCGAATCGTTTCATATTTCAACTCGTCGGGTAAAATTCCATCTGCAGTAATCAAGTGACCTAGATATGTAACGTTATTTTGGAAAAACATACGTTTACTTGGATTTAACTTAAGATTAAATTTTCGACATGTGTCGAAGACACTTTTAAGATTTTTAAGATGATGCCCTTTTGAACAACCTATTACTATCAGATCATCCATGTAAAGAAATGCTTTTTCAGGTGTGATTCCTGTGAAAGCAATATTCATCATGCGTTGGAAACTATTCGGACTGACCTTTAACCCGAACGGCAATCTTGTGAAGCGGTAAGCTGCTGTATTGGTGCTGAATGATGTTATATCCCGAGAACTTTCTTCTAATGGTATTTTATGCAAACCTGATTTTAAATATAAGGTGGAAAGCCATTTTGCTCTGCCCAGTTGGTCTAATATTTGATCAATTCTACTGTTCGGAAATTTATCAGCTAAAAGTTTTTTGTTCACAGAACGAAAATCGAAGACCAATCTCCACTTCTTCTCTCCATTTATCGCTTTTTTTGATACAAGAAGGATTGGGCTGTTGAACTCAGATTGGGATGGCTCAATAATTTTATCCTTGAGTAATTTTTCAACCTGATTATTTATTTCAGTGACCTGGGAATAATGCGTTTTATAATTTTTTATGTAAACTGGCGATTATCGATTAATCTTAATTTTTGCTGATAAAAATTATTTACAGTTAATGAGTCATTTTCTACCGCAAATATGTCTGAATAATCTTGGCATAAATTAATCATATCATGTTTCACAAATTCTGGGATTGCACTAGTGTTAAGTTCGTTTAATAATAACGTGTTTCTGTTTTGTTTACTATCGTTATTGCTGTTTAAACAAAATCTTTCGAAATTTTCTAAACAAGAGTAGGTGATTTTTGGATTTTTAATTGTTATACTTTCAAAATTTGATTTTGACTAGAAACTTTGGATCCAGCTACAAAAACGACAGGGAATATTTCTTCTTTCTGTATAACGGAATCTTGTTTAAGATTTTGCAATAAATTTAATTTTCGTATTACTTCGCATCTATGCGGAATAGTAATGCTGTCGTCTCTTGGACTATTGTGTATTGGTAAAATAATATCTCCGTGTGTTGTTTTTAAAGTCATAGTCCAATTGTAGTAATCTAGTTGATACAATGTGAAATTGTGGCAAAAAACATAATCTCCCACAAAAATATTGGTTTTTGTTGTTCCAATAGACCTCGTATAGCCCTCTATGACACCTCTGTCTGCATAAATTCGACCTGTCAACAATTTGATGTGGATCCACTTTAGTTCTCTTAAATAATGATACGTCTGCTCCTGTGTCTACCAGTAACGTAACACGATCTTCTCCCGTCATATCAGTTTGGATAACTACAAAATTTGAAAGTGATAGGTCCATGTTGAAAACTTTTAGGACTGCCCCAAAGGACCTTGTTAAGGCTCCTGGTGATTTTCCTGATTTAAGTCTGCATCATGTGTCATAGGCTCTAACAAACCTGTTTGATCTGCCCGTTGCCAAGAACCTCTGTTCTGATATGTCCCAGCATATCTGTGTTGACCATAATTATTGTTATTATTTTGGTATGCGGTGTTGCCATTATTTCTGTAGGAATTTCCTTCACGATGACCAAAGTTTCTTTTTCCATGGAAGTTATTTCTCGGTTTTCCTCTGTGTTGCCATTTATTAGCGTAAAACACGAAGGTACTTGACGAATTGTCCTCGCTGACATTAACAAATTTTTTTAAAGCATCTTGAGCTGTCTGAAAAGATGCAGCTTCCATAATAATCTTCACCTTTTCCGAGCTTGCGTTGGTGCTGAGTGCTTTAACTGTGGTATTTACCGTGTAGCTTTCTGCTACTTTTTCTGGCACAGCCTCGCTTATGTAAGCTTTTTTCAAACTTTGTGTCAATTTTTCCATTTCTGTTGCATATTTATTGTCATTAGGGCACTGTTTTTAATTGAGAATTTTTGTAGTAACGGACGTGAACTTTCAGGTTTTATTCCGTTTTCAGTTTTATGTCAATGTCGGTTAGAGTTTTGCTATCACCTATTAAATCTTAACTACGGGTTCTGACATTAATTAACATAAATTGGAGCAAAACTACACTATAATAGTTAATGAAATAAATAAAAATCATAGCCATTGTGTTAATAAACAAAGAAATATATATATTGCATAATGCTACCTATTTAAGTAAAACTGACCTAACTAAACAATTCAAAATAAATTCATTCATCCCGTTCATCGTAAAACATCTCCTTTGTAAGTATTTCATATCATCATATCATAATGTAACATATCATATGTCCAAACAAATTCTCTACCAATGTTCTTCAAAGAATTTCCGTGTCAGCAATTTTAATTTATTTCAATCAAAAACTAAGATGCAGTAGTTAAGTTACAAACATAAATGTTACGTACCATTGTTTAGTTAGACTTTTTTTGTTGATTTTGAAGTACTTAGCTTTTCTCCATCTATACATCTTCACCAGCTACAGAAGATGCTATGGGTTTAAAATAAACACTCCTTCGGATGTTCCTTTTCAAACCTCTTCGATACTCCTTTCTTAGTTTTAACGACGTTAAAATTACTACGCACAACGTACAAACATAGCAAACAAATCTAATATCTATCGGTACCGACGAAAGTCCTTGTTCATCGACGATAAAATTTGACGTTACGACGCCCGTGCTGGAAACATCGCTTTCCTTGGATACGGATTTTCCCATTTTAAGTTACACTGTATTCCTCGCAATTTCTGCCAAAACTTTTTCCAGGTATATAACTACACAAACTCCAATCACGAAGAGAGTACCGACGGCGGCGGCAAGACAAAGCGCTACTTTCAACATTATAAATTTTTATGTTGGTGCGGGCGTTTATATTTTTTAAAACTTTTTCGAAAAATTTGTCACTGTCGCCATGTAATATCGAGGGACATAAATTACTTAGTCAAAGGTTGATTTTCGACTGTCTATATTAATATATCAATAATAATGTATATACCAAATTGAATATAAAACAATAGTTGCAAAAATGGCTAAATAAGCAATATAGAGTTTATTGCACTACAAAAGACATTAGACAATTTAAAGAATTTAACCAAATATCTAATAAACGTGTATGGTTTGGAAAGCATTTACAAAAATGATAAAGTAATAAATGAAGTTATCTGCCCCTTGCACTACACAAAGAAGAAACTACCTACTCATATTAATTTGTTATTAATAAGTAATGATGAAAACAACCACTATTGTTCGATAAAGGATATGTCCAGGTTAGTATCGTCGCAGATTAATAGACAAGATTATAAAAAGTACTTTTGTGATGGATGTCTAATTTATTTTACATCTGAAGAAAAATTGCAAAAACATAAATTACATGATTGCAACCAAACAGTGACATCATTACCCACAACCAACATTAAAACAAATAAATATGGAGAAAATATTCAAAAAAATATATTTCAGTTTGAAAATTTTCAAAGGCATCTTTAAGTTCCTTTTGTTATATATGTTATATGGAAAAATAACCCAGTTATCAAGTCACGTGTTTCTTATCTCAAGACGATTTCCAGGAATATGCAAACCTTGCATTCCCATGGTTTATCATTTCAGAGAAGACTATGAGAAGAAGATTATTATTTATTTCCCAGCTTATTCACAATATTATTTTATTATAAAAACGAATGTTCTTGTAATCTTAAGTTAGTATTAGGCTCAACTCGAACCTATGTCGGTCTAATTTTATATTTTGAAAATAAATTGTTTTTAAAAAGTCTTACGGAAGGAACACCAAGTGAAGCCCCTGGTATTCAACAAGCAGAGAAAAAGAAAATGGTCAAGAAGATTTTACTGTAAGTGAAGCATTGAATCATTCATTTACCTTATTATTATTTTTTTTGTTTATTTTATTTAATTTAAAAGAAACTGGTCGATTTTCAAATTTTACCAATAACCCAAAATCATGTCTCAAGACGGTCAAGACCCACAAGCGAACGTACAAAATAATATTCGCGTAAACACGCCAGAACCCTAAGCTCTCGAACCATACCGTTTATCATAAATTTTCTCGATAATCCCCGAATATGATGGTGATACAATATTTTTGGGCACATTTTTACAAGCTTGTGATTGTGGTTACCATATGGCAGCGCGATTTATTTCACATAAAAAATAAATTAAGAGGCAGAGCCGCAAAGTTGGTCAGTTCAAGAAATTTACTTTCTTATTTAGAAATTAGACAGCTTTTGAGTCTACATTTTGGCGATAGCAGAGATCTCTCTTCTTTGATACAAGACCTACAAAGACTAAAACAACAAACAAATGAATCTCCTTTAGTATTCTTTAGCAGATTACAAACTTTAAATTTCAAAATGCACTCCGCAGTTCAAAAACAAAATTTAACCGCCCTCCAAAAAGTCGCTCAAACCAATTTAATTGATTCTATGGCCCTAAATGCCCTTTTGACAGGATTAGATCCTCGTATTGTACGCGCTAATTACCCCACCAGCTTGCTCGAAGCTCAAATACGCATTAGGCGCGAATTGCATATTTGAAAATCAAAAACAAAATGGCATATTTTGAAAATCAAAACAAATTAGGTCTGTACAGCCACCCAGGCAAAATCAACCGTTAAGAAGACCTCAGTCGCAACAAATAAAATGCTTTAGATGCGGTCGAATGGGTCACACCTCAAATGATTTCCGAGTACAAATGACTAGACCCAACGATCCTGTAAATTCTGCAACAAATCAAAGTTCAAATCAAACATTTCAAAGAACATTTTACCAAAATCAAGCCGGTTCTCCTAATTATCAACCAAACTCTTCTAATTCCCAACCGCGACAAAATTTTTCTCAAAATAACCAAAATCAGTACCGCCCATCGGTAATACAAAGAATCCCAAGCTATCAATCACAAAGAGCTCATTTTATGAATTTTGACGAACATTCCCAATTTTACGAAAATAACTATTATGACGAAACAAGTTATACTGATAACAGTTTTGATCAATACAACTATTGCCCCGATAATACTTATAACTACTTCCCTGACCAAACTTCTGACGATCCCTACTCTGGCCGAATTGATTATCAGTTTGACCAACCAATGCAACCACTGGAAAATCAATACCAATGCATTGATAATTTTATTTCTCAACAAACCCATAATAGTTTAACCCCACCAAACCAAAATTTTTTATTAGTAGCGAACCAAAACCATCCGCCCAATCAAACTTAACCCAAAAACGATATGACGCAGATTGCGGCGTAAATCCAAACCTTACGGATCAACGACCATCCTTTGTTGAGCCAAAACCCCGAACAAAGCTTTCTTTAAGTAACTTGCATACAGTAAGCTCTAAAAATCACAAATTACTCATAGACACAGGCGCAGGCATTTCAGTTTTTAAAGATTACGTTGCAGAAAGCTACAAACAATATTTTGCCGAAAATATTGTTGTTCAAGAAATCACTGATCAAAAAATATTTATCCAAGAATCTATCTTGATTCCTTTTAACGCAAATAATCCCTGCAAAGTCTATATCTATAATCTAGATATCGAATTCGATGGTATTTTAGGTCTAGATTTTCTAGAGCATTACGAATGCATTATTGATGTAAAATCCAAGTTGCTTAAAACAAACTTTAAAGACACCCACCTCAGATAAACTAAAATTTTTCAAAATTCTAAACAAACAAGAAATGTAATAAAAATAGAACCCCGCACAGAAAAAGTCTATAAGTTGAAATGCGATTTGAATACCCCTGATGTAATTTTATTAGGGCAGGAAAAAGAAAAAGTAAGACTCCCGAACGCTGTTGTTTACGTAAACGAACAAGGTAAATTTTTAACAACAATAATTAATCCTAACGCCATCCATAAAATTATTGATTTTTCAAATTTTTCTTTTGAACCTCTAACTGACTTTCAATCAATAAATAATTTTAACTCATACGATACGTTTAAACCTATCGACAGACGTCACCTAATAAGAGAGCAATTAAGAATCGATCATCTAAACTAATAATAAAACTTTGTTTAAAATATTTCGATATCTTTTATATCGAAGGTGATCAATTGACATTCACCAACGAAATAAAACATTCAATTAAAACTAATAACGCAAGACCTATATACACAAAATCTTATCGATATCCGCAGGATCATAAGGAAGAAGTAAAAAGACAAATTTCTAAAATGCTTGACGAAAAGATCATAAAACCGTCAATATCTCCTTGGTCCGCCCCTGTATGGGTAGTCCCGAAAAAACTCGATGCGTCCGGTAAGTAAAAATGGCGCATCGTTATTGACTATCGTAAATTAAACGAGGTTACCGTGGACGATAAATACCCTCTCCCAAACATTTCAGATCTCCTTGATCAATTGGGCAAATGTCAATATTTTTCCACCTTAGATTTGGCATCGGGCTTTCACCAAATTGAGATAGACCCCAAAGACATTCCTAAAACCGCATTTTCTGTAGAAAATGGCCATTATGAATTTGTGAAGAACGCACCGTCTACATTCCAACGTGTGATGGATAACATTCTTATGGGCATTTTAAACGAGAGATGTCTTGTATACATGGATGACATCATCGTATACTCACCCACTATTCACGGACATATTGACCGTCTAAAAGAAGTATTTAAACGTCTACGAAAATCTAACCTCAAAATTCAACCAGATAAATGCGAGTTCTTGCGTAAAGAAGTAGCTTACCTTGGACATTTAATCACTGAAAACGGAGTTAAACCTAACCCAGCAAAAGTAGAATGTATTCAAAATTTTCCTGAACCAAAAAATCAAAAAGACATTAAATCATTTCTCGGTTTAGCAGGCTACTATAGACGCTCTATTTCAAACTTCGTTAAGATTTCGAAACCTTTAACTAGACTCCTTCAAAAAGACACACCTTTTGTTTTTGGAAAAGAATGCCAAGGCGCTTTTAAAGATTTATAAAACGCCTTGATTTCCGATCCCATTTTAATTTACCCGAACTCTGAAGAACCTTTTATACTAACGACGGACGCAAGTGCGTTTGATATCGAAGACCTACCAATTGCTTACGTGTCTAGAACTTTGTGTAACGCAGAAACAAAATCTTCGACAATAGAGCGGGAATTATTAGCCATCGTGTGGGCAGTCAAACATTTTCGTCCGTACTTATTTGGCAGACAATTTACACTCGTTACTGCCCATCGTCCTATCACGTGGTTATGGTCAATTCAGAACCCCGGAAGCAGGTTAACGCGTTTGCGTCTCAAACTCGAGGAGTATACGTTTAAAATCGAATTCAAATCCGGCAAATACAATAAAAATGCAGATGCACTTTCCCGAATTAAAATCAATTATTTTAAGCAATGCGTAGATTTTCATAACAAACTCAAAATTTTTTGCATTAGAAGAAGATAATCCTACTTCTGAGTCTAACCCCGAGTCTCCGCTTATCGAGGATGACGATAAAAAAATAACGGACGAATTTAATCGATTTGTTGAAAACTATAAAACCAGATCTTTAATAGATTACTCTAAAATCGAAGTAACTAATGAACAACTATTTGACAAATCAAACAAAAATATTGTCACCTTTTTCAGACAAAACAAAATAGAAGAACTACATTTTAAAATCATTGACGACATCTTTGAAGAAGAATTAGATTTTTAAGAATTAAAAATCAATATTGAAAATAGCAAATCTATTAAAAATAGGAAATATTTAATCATTCCCTTACCTCTTGATAATGACGATTGCTGTCAACACTTGTTCTACTGTTTGTTTAAATATCAACAGATATTTGAATTAAACGAAACTTACAGCATCGAAAATAATTTAGATCTACCTTCTTTAGAAATGATGTCCTTTATTTTTTCTGATAAGGAAATCAAACTAAAAATCTGTCAGAATACTGTTACAACCCCTGATGAAGATCAAATACCGATTATTCTCGAACAATACCACCTTTGTAAAAATAATTTACATCGCGGAACAAATAAAACCTGTCGGCGAATCAGACAAAAATACAATTGGCGAGGCATAAACAAAACCGTCCAAGATTACATAAAAAAATGTGAAATTTGCCAAAAAGTAAAAATTGTTAGGAAAAATCTAAGTAGACCCTTCGTGATAACCGATAACCGAAACAGCCTGAACGCCATTCGAAAGGTAGGAAGCTATTTTTACTTTGATATTTTTGAATACCCTTCGCGAAATTACGTATTAAAAATAAATGACGAACTAACTAAATGTATTCAAGCCTATCCGTTAAAAGATAAAAAAGCATCCTCCGTAGTGAACACTCTTATGGTGTATTTTCAACATTACGGTACGCCTTTAAGAATTCACTGCGATTCTGGTAAAGAATTCGATAACACTCTCTTAAAAGATCTTTGCCAACTTTTTGATATGAAACTAACATTTTCGAGTGTTGGTCACCCCGAATCGAATGGATCACTGTTAGAGTTGATTAGAGTTAACCAAGCCGAACACCCCGAAGATCACCCCTTTTCTGTTTTACCATACGCAGTTATTTGTTACAACAATACAAAAAATGAAACGCACGGTTTTACCCTGTACGAACTTGTCTTTGGACACACGTCAAACAGACCTCCTAAAAAGCTTTACAATCAAGAGGCACTTATTTCCAAATACATACGTGATTTAAACAATAGGATGACCTATTTTTACAAAATTGCTCGTCAAAGAACCGAACAGACTAAACAAAAATTAAAAGATAGATTTAATCAACATGTATCGGAAAAACTTCCCGAATTTAATGTTGGCGACAAAGTCTATACACAAGAATCACAAATAAAATCAAAATCATAAAATAAATGTAATGGTCCTTTTACTATAACCGAAATTCTTTTAAACTCAGCCGTCCTTCTTAACCCTGAAACAAATCAAAAAACTAAAGTCAATTTTGATAGAATGAAACCGTATTTTGAATAAGGTTTTATATCTTTACAGATTACTGGGATTGATCGCAATCGCCAGCAGCAAATACCAAATCACACCTATTAATGATACAGTCGGACTCTTCTTCCACGAAGAACTTAACGTTAAAATATTAAATGACAAGTAGACACTATTAGTTTATTAAGATTTATTACCTTTCAAAAAAGCAATCGAACATAATGACAAAATTTTAGACGGTTTATTGGACACTTTGCAAACGGAAAAGTCCAATTTAACGGCATCGGAACTATTTCGAAAACAATAACCGGAAATCTAGATGCGTCAGACGGGCAATACTTTAAAGATTGTATCGATAAAATCAGCCGTAACGAAGGAGATATCGAAAAAACAAATTTCGGTGACGACCTCAGTTATTAAAAGTTTTAATTCCACAATTCAAAAATTAAGAATCAATAAAGATACATTCAACAAAAATATCAACGAAATCGAAAACTCAATCACTACACTTTCAGATCAGTTAGGGTTTTATCGCGCACAAATCAAAGCTTTAGATTTATCTGAATCATTAATGGGAAGCTATACGTTTATAAAAGACACACTTAATGATGCGTTAAACACAGTTACCCTTGCACGCCTTAAAATATTGCATGGATCGATTATAAAACCATCAGATTTAATTAATTCCTTGAGACAAATTTCGCACTCTCTTCAAAAGAATAATTTACCTTTGCTAATTTCAACTTCAACTATTGCTCAATACATTGATTTAATTAAATTAGAAGCTTATCAATCTGATAGAAAGATAGTATTTCTTTTAAAAATACCCCTTATTGCCCCTTCGATTTATACCTTATACCGCTTATACCTAATCCCAATTTTAGATAATCGAACAAGTTTATATCACACAATATCAACTTTAATAATAACGATTTCCCACCATTTTAACCGAAACCCAGAATGGAATCATTCCGTAAACAATTCTCCAGTATCCTTCAAAGAAGACGCCCTAGTATCCACTTGGGAGAAGAAGAGGAACTTGAATTGAACGCTAACAAAAGTTTTGCTTAAAAGTTGCTGTTTAGCTAACATCAACTTTTCTCTTAAGAGGGGAGCTGTTATATGGAAAAAAAACCTAGTTATCAAGTCACACAGTACTCAGGTGACACACGTGTTTCTTATCTCAAGACGATTTCCAGGAATATGCAAACCTTGCATTCCCATCAGAGAAGAGTTTGAGAAGAAGATTATTATTTCTTTCCCAGCTTATTCAGCATATTATTTTATTATAAAAACGAATGTTCTTGTAATCTTAAGTTCGTATTAAGCTCAACTCGAACCTATGTCGATCTAATTTTGTAATTTGAAAATAAGTTGTTTTTAAAAAGTTAAACTGCGTAGTCGCAATCTAACATATATGCTGATTTTGAGTGCTTTCTTAAACCACTAATGTATCGCAAAAATCACCTAACAGGAAAATATAGAGGTGCAGCTGACAGTATTTGTAATCTACATTACAAAATACCAAATTTTGTTCCAGTGTTTTTCCATAATTTGACGAATTATGATAGCCATTTCTTTATAAAGCAGTTATGTTGTGAAAAAGATCAAATTGATGTTTTAGGACAAACTGAAGAAAAGTAACTCTCATTTTCAAAGTAATTTTGGTAGACAAAAAAGAAGAATTTGGAAAAACTAAAACTATTTATATCAACATTAGATTTCGCGACTCTTTTCGTTTTGGATCAACATCATTGGAAAAGTTAGGTGAAAGTTTAGACCCCACTCAATGTATCGAAATTAAAAGAACATTTTAAAAATTCTGAACAATATCATGAAATACGAAAAAAAGGTCTTTATCCTTATTCATATATTGATTCTTTCGATAAGTTGTTTGAAAAACAACTGCCAACTATTGAGAACTTTTATGATAAGTTAAAAGAAGAACCATTAAAACTTACGGATTATAACAGAGCACTTAACGTCTGAAATTTGTTTAAATGTGAAAATTTAATGGATTTTACAAAAATTTATTTATTTTCTGATATATTTTTATTAACAGATTTTTACGAATCATTTAGAAATTTATCTCTAAATACTTATAAGTTAGATCCAGCCCACTACTATACATCTCCTGGTTTAAATTGGGATGCAATTTTAAAAAGTACAGAAGTTAAATTAGAATTACTTATCGATATAGATATGTTATATATTTTTTAAATAATATAAGAGGCGGTATTTGTAATTGTAGTGTAGGAAAAGCCGAAGCAAATAACGAACTGATTCCGAACTATAATAGTAAAAATCCAAAACTTTTACAATGTATTTAGATGCTACAAATCTGTACGGTCGCAATATAAGACAGTATTTATCTATTGGAGATTTTAATTGGATGACAAAAACTGAAATTGAAGCAATCGATCTACAATCCATAGCAGATAATTCGGAATACGGCTATGTTTTTGAAGCAGATATTGATTATCTAGAGCATCTACATGAAAAACATAATGAATTTCCATTTTGGAGTAAATAAAAAAAAAACAAGTTAATATATAATTTGGATCACAAAAAGAATTATATTTTGCATTACAAAAATCTTCAACAGGCTGTTCGAAACGGACTACAGTTGGTTCAAATTCATAGAGCAATAAGATTTAAGCAATCACCTTTCCTAAAATCTTGCATAGATTTAAACACTAAATTGCGAAACAAGTCTAAAAATCAGTTTGAAAAAAGTTTCTTTAAGTTTCTCAATAACGCAATTTATGGTAAATCACTGGAAAACGTTGAAAAAGAGAAGATATCAAATTAATTACACATTTGCAAAATATTGGAAAAAAGCATTAATAGCTAAACCAAATTTTAAAAACTCATCAATTTTTAATGAAAAATTGGTTGCCATTGACATGGAACGAGTAAATGTCACATACAATAAACCTGTTTATATTGGATTTTCAGTTTTGGAATTATACAAGACAATAATGTATGATTTTTATTATATATATATAAAAAACAAATATGAACAAAAAGGAATTTTACTCTACACAGATACTGATTCTTTAATACTAGAAATTGAAACCAATAACTTTTATTCAGATATTCAAGAAAACCTGGAGAGGTTTGACACAACAAATTACAGCGAAGACAATTTACATAACATTACCAAAAACCAATCTATAGTGGGTCGTATGAAAGATGATTTTGCAGGTCAAATTATAGTAAGCTTTTATGGCACAGGTGCTAAGGCGTATTGTGTTGATTTAGCAGCTAAAACTGAAAAAAAGCAAAAAACATAACAAAAGAACATTATCAAGACGTTGTTGAAAATGATGAAAATGAATTTCGTTCCATTCTTCATGATATTTACACACAACTAAAAAATAAAGTAGCACTATCACCTAAAGCCATGTGTTGTTCCTGGAACTTTGAAAACATTGGCCTGGGGTCATAAAAATATTAAGTAGGTTTTAAGAGTCATGTCGTTAATAGACGTTAAAAAAAAGCGATAATTAAAAAATGTTATTATGTTTCAATACATTATTTTTATTAATCCACGAATTGTGAGTTTTATTTAATCCTAACCATTTTACGAAAACCTTGTATCCTTTTCTTCTTAAAACTTTTTCAACAAGATAAACATCTAGATATTTTATTTTCTGCAATTTTTCTTTGGAGAAACCTCCTTGAATTTCTTTCCTATTTTGATCTTCAAACAAATAAGTGATCGGATTACGATATACTTTTCATTTATTTTTTAGAAACATTGATTGGTTTTATTCCAATTGTAGAATGTATTGTTTGGTTATAGTCATTAACAATTTCGTTGAGAATATCAATTCAATTGTAAAATTCACGCATACAAAATTTTTTCCACATTGAATTTTTTAAAGTTCTGTTTACCCTTTCCACTATACTAGCTTTTAAATTTGAAAAAGTACTATAATGATTTACGTTGAAATCGCTCATAAGTTTTTTTGGAGCAACTTTAGCATTTCCCAAAATTGATTTCATAGCATTTGTTACGTGTTCAGCTCCTTTAGTTTAACAGGTCATTCCTAAACATATTTAAAAAACGCATTTATCACAATCAAAATATATTTATTTCCCCTATTATATCGAGCATATGAAATCATTGAAACTAAATCAGCTGGACAAAGGTCATTTAGTGATTTAATAATGACTTTTCTTCGGGGATACTTTTTTCTTGCCGGTTTATGTAACTCATCAACAACAGACTTTTTCAGATTCATATTTGAGTAGTACTGATATGTTTTACGAATTTAATTGATATTTAAGTAAAAGCGTTTCATGAAAATTAACTCAATATTTAAAACCTTTGGAAGGTCGTATGATTTAAAACCACCTTCATTTCTTACAACCAATATTAAATCACTGGGTTGAAAATTTGCTAATTCTATTATTCTAGTCTTCAATGGAAATATATATTGACTTAAATTGTTTGATTCTATAAAAAATTTTCGTGTATTTTCTGAGTATTTTCCAAAAAATGTTAATGGTAAATAACCATAAAAGGAATCTGGTTTTTTAAACGAATTTACCTTTTGTTCTAATGATTTAATTTTGCTGGTGTGGCTCTTTGTTTTTTTTATTATCAATAACTCTTTTTTCGACAGATAGTAATTGCCTAATCCAGTTTGAACAGTAATTAGCTCCTGGTTAAAATTTGTTTCAACCCTAGTAATACTTTCTACATTTTTGTGAATGTTTTCGTGAAAAGAAACAAATTTTTTAACCACCTCAATGAAAGCTTTATCTAGATTATCAGTATAATTTTTTAAATATGAAAGTTTTCGGTTATTTTGTCTTTTAGCAGATTTTTAAGTTTATTTAACTCTTGCTTAAAATTGTTTTCAACATTGCCTATATGTTGTGTTAATTGTAATTCTTTAGCTGCTATATTTTTCCGAAGATTTTCTTGCTAATTAATAATACTTTTATCAAGATGACTTAATCCATCATCCAAATTATTATTTGAGTTTTGTAGATCTATAACGTTTTCGATTAGTTCTTTATTCAGTTCTTCTTTAAATGTCTGATTAGGTTCATTGACTGATTCTAGTTCTTTTTTTGTATATTCCTTAAGATTTTTTAAATTCATTATCAAGACCAGTTTTGGTTTTTTCTAAAACATCAACAAGGGAATTGATACCTTCATCATAAGACAATTTTATAATATTTAATTCATTTTGAATAGAATCTTGAAAATCATTAAAAGTACTTAAAGTTTTAAAAATTTGTTTTCATAATATCTTCCAATCGTTAAAATTTTTTCTTGTAGTAATTCATAAGATGTCTGTCCGTGTTTAAATTTATCATCAGTAAACTTATTAAAATCTTTAATTTTTTCAGGTATGTTTTCAGGTAAACCATTTTTTATATTTTCATTTATATCATTTTGAATCGTTTGAAGCTTTTTGTTTAAATCTGACTTTTGTTTATTATTTTTTTTCTATTAAATCATGTATTTGAGTAGTACATTCTTAAGATTTCTTTTTAGAATCTTTAATTTGTTGATTTATATTTGAGATTTTTAAGACATTTTCTTGAATATTTTTAAACTTTTTTTTAAAGAATTAATTTCAGTTGTGTTTAAAGAACTTGTGCTTTTTATAGCAGATGCTAATAATCATTGAAAATGTGTTTTTTTCCAAATAGTTTTCTACTATTTTTTCTATTGCTGCTGAATCAGTTTTTTTTACCGCTCATCAGATCTTCAATTTTTTTTTATTTCATCACGAAATTTATTATCCACTTTATTTAAATCACTTTCTGTAGGTAGATTTAAAATATTATCGACTTTTTTTGAATTTGTTCTCTAATCTCCTCAATTTTATTTACACTTTACAATTTTCTATAATATCTTGGTTTAAATTAATCTTTTCAATTACTTCCTTTACTTCATTTTTAGGAAATATAGTCTGTGATATGTTTGATATAATTTTCTTTTCCAAGTTTGGTATTTTTTTAGTTAAAAGAATGTCTTGCTGGTTTTCAAAATTTTGTTGAGTTTCTTTTATTTCTTTTTCTAAATCAACTTTTCTTTACCAAAATTTTTAGATCTGGAGTGTTTGTTTGCTTGGATTTCTTCTTTTTTTTAAAACTCTCTAGTGTGGAGTTATTTATACAGGTATCAATCTTACTTTTTACAGCATTGATAAGTGTGTCATTAAGTGTAATGTATTTGTTTATGTTTTCAATTTCATTAATAATTTTAATTATTAGATCATTATCATCCTTAGTTAAATTTAGTTGTTGTTATAAGTCACCTAGTTTTTCATTTAAAAATATTTCCTCTTGTTTTCTATACAGTTGATGGGTTTCATTTAATTCTTTGTTAAATCATCTTTTTTACAAAAAAATTTTATTGTTGTTTATATTGTAGACTTCAATTTCTTGTTTACAACTGTTTAAAGAAGATGAGTCAACACAATTTTGAATATTAGTTTTGATGGTATTGATTTAAGTTTAAGTTTTTTGTTTACATTTTCAATACTAATATCATTTGTATTAATCCTTGTTTTCACCTTTATAATCTCAATTTGTGAAACATTGCCTGTTGGAGCAAGCTGTGCATTGTGTTTTTGTACATTAAAAAAAAACCTTATTTTCAATATCAGACAAGTCAATTTTGGGTTTTTTATGCTTGGAAATATGTTTCCAAAACTATCTACATTCATAGTTTTGTTTGTAATGAATTAGTAATCCGTTTTGTTACCCTTTTATAGAATAATTTTGGCCTCTTTAAGTTCTTCAATTATTGACATTATTTCGTTGATATATCCCGTATTTCCCGCTTTCTGCGAAGCAAACAAAAGTCTTAGTCTTTTAACTAATTCATTGGGATCATCAAAATATATATATTCTATTTTTTTAACTTCTGTTTTTGTTTTAATTGCCTTAGGAGCATAATCCTACTTGAAATATTAACACGGCAGAACGAATCCGTATCAGGTAACTTGGATAAGTACCAGTGCGAAACGATGTCTATTTGTGAGTGATTCAAAGTTGGAAATTAAAGTGTATGATGGTGTTTAATGATGTATTGTAGAGGGTGACCAGTGAAACCACTGATGAGCCCACGCTGGTTACCCAGGGCGAAACATCGTTTAATTATTTCTCTTTTTGCTTTGGTCTTTTGTGTTTTCCTTGTGGGATGCTCATCGAAGTTTGAATTTTGGTTATTTTCACTCAAGATCTCTTGATCTTTTGTTTTTTCTTGGATAAAATCATAGAACCTCTCTTTTTTTCGAACGGTAGATTCTTGTCCTTGCGATTATTACAGAGTTGGGTGATTTTTTTTGAAAAAAACAAAAAAATTATATGTAAATTCGAATTATTAAAAAGGGGAAGATCAGTTTAAAAAAACGTGGTTGTAAAACATATATAGATTTATATAGATACACTAAAACAATTTCAAATATTGTAAAATATTAAAAATTAAAATGTATTTTTTGTTATTTTTATTATTTTAAATAGATTACTTAACAACGATTCATATAGGCATTAGCAATAGGAATAAATAGTATGTTTATTCGCTTACCTAATTCCTAGTCTTCTGCACAAAGAACACAAAGTACAGTATAGGTAACATAATTGGATTTTTTCCTTTAGATAATAAGACAATTCAAAATTATTTAAAAACAATAGAATATTGTTCTCTTGCCAGGTACGGCAGGCAACTAAATATAATAAAAACAAATCATACACTATCTTTTTATTGGTGTTATTTTTATTAAAAAAGATCTTTTGTTTATGTTTTTTTTAAGAAAAAAAAATTAAAGAGAATTGGACGGATAGGGAAATCAGAAAAATTGCTCCTTATATAGGAATATGTAGTACAACTGGTTCGAAAAAAATTGAGTACGATAACCCGCACTCATTCATTCCAAAACCCACTGTACGTCACTTTGTTTGTCATTTGTTTCTCTATGTTGATTATATATAACTTTATGGCTTGTCAAAATAATAGCGAAAAAACGGGAAATCTATAAAAAGTTGTCTCTTACAAAGGGGAAAAATAAAGAAATTAAAAAAACAGAAGTTGGAGCAACAATAGGCAATTACATGTAATGTCGAATTGCATCTTGTCGGTTCAGTTTTTCTTTTCTTTTTTTTATATATATATATATATTTTTTTTGTTTTTTTTTATATATTTTTAATTTTTTTATTTATAAGCATTGTTTTAACCACTACTAACTATTTTGACTATTGTTGCTCCCCATATAATTTTTTAAAATGTTCGTGTAAGAAGAGCTAAGACCTTGAACGTCCGTTTTAAAGTTAACCGCGTTATTTATTTGGATAAAAATCATTTCACTGATTTTCCGTTTTTCAAAATTTATTCCTAAATCCAAAACTTTGGGATTTTCGACATCAAAGACGTGCCCCTGAGAGAAATGATGGACCGTTAATGCTGTTTTGTCATTTTTGTTTTGGCTTTTCTCTTGACAATCATAATTATGTTGTCGCATTCTCGTCTGTAAGTGTTGTTTGGTTATTCCTATGTAACATTTATTACAATCCTTACATGCAATTTTATAAGTCAAATTTGACCTAAGTTGTAGTGGAGTAGGGTCTTTCAGGCAGGAGTAAATAGACCTAAGCGTTATGTCATTATAAAATGCCTAATTACAGTGGGTGAAGTTTTTCTTAATAACTCTGCCGACCTGCTCTGATAAACCCTTGACATATGGGAATCTAAAATAGAGAGTTTTAGGTTTTTCTGTTTTATCAACTTGTGGTTTATATTCGTTGATAATTTTGTTTATTATGTTGAGTGGATAATTATTTAAAGTTAATAGAGTTTTGTATTTTTTAAAAGTTTTCCGAGTGAAATTCCCGACTGCTTAGGTTGTATATCCTAAAACGCATGTTTTTTATGCAGCCGACTTTTTGAGAAAAAGGGTGATTTGACAAGTAATTGAGTAATCTACCAGAGGAAGTCTGTTTAGTGTACCAGTTTGTTGATAAAATTCCTGACGAGGGATCCCTCTTCACCATTACATCCAAAAAAGGTAATTGAAAATCGACCTCGATTTCCATCGTAAACTTGAGTTTGGGGTGGTAATTATTAAGGTGGTTCAAGAATATGTCTGTTTGATCCTTGGGGATTACAAAAAAACTATCGTCAACATACAGTTTGCAGACGGGAAAGTCAAAATGGATTGTGGATAGCCTATCATTTAACAATTCCTCCATCAGATTAGAAATGATTTTTATCCAAATAAATAACAATAGTCAAAATAGTTAGTAGTGGTTAAAACAATGCTTATAAAAAAAATAAATAAAAACAAAATAAATAAATTTAAATAATAAAAAAAAAGAAAAGAAAAACTGAACCGACAAGATGCAATGCGACATTACATGTAATTGCATATTGTTGCTCCAAATTCTGTTTTTTTAATTTCTTTATTTTCCCCTTTGTAAGGGACAACTTTCTTTAGATTTCCCGTTTTTTCGCTATTATTTTGACAAGCCATAAAGTTATATATAATCAACATAGAGAAACAAATGACAAACAAAGTGACGTACCGTGGGTTTTGGAATGAATGAGTGCGGTTTATCGTACTCAATTTTTTTCGAACCAGTTGTACTTACATATTCCTATATAAGGAGCAATTTTTCTGATTTCCCTATCCGTCCAATTCTCTGTATTTTTTTTCTTAAAAAAAAAACACAAACAAAAGATCTTTTTTAATAAAAATAACACCAATAGAAAGAATGTTTATGATTTGTTTTTATTATATTGAGTTGCCTGCCGTACCTGAAGAGAACAATATTCTATTGTTTTTAAATAATTTTGAATTGTCTTATTATCTAAAGGAAAAAATCCAATTATGTCACCTATAGTGTACTTTGTGTTCTTTGTGCAGAAGACTAGGAATTAGGTAAGCGAATAAACATACTATTTATTCCTATTGGTAATGCCTATATGAATCGTTGATAAGTTATCTATTTAAAATAATAAAAATAACAAAAATTAAATTTTAATTCTTAATATTTTACAATATTTTAAATTGTTTTAGTGTATCTACTTTATATGTTTTACAACCACGTTTTTCTAAACTGATCTTCCCCTTTTTAATAATTCTAATTTACATATAATTTTTTTGTTTTTTCAAAAATGTAAACCAAAACTTTCGTGTACCAAAACTTTTTCTTTGTAGCTCTGAAGAAGAGTAAAAATATACTCGAAACGTAAGCTTAATTCAAGTGTCTTATTGAAGCAACTCCTGTCCTAAACCCAAGAACAACCAACTCTCTCTTTTTTTGCTTGACAGTTATGTCTTTGTTTTTGAACTTGTTCTTGGTGGTAAAGGTTTTGAAAAGAAAGTTGTTCGTGCACGACCTGTTTCTTGTTTCAAAATATCCTTTTTTAATAAATGTGCTCTAATAATATCCGTATATTTGAAAGCATTGCTTGATTGTATTTGTTCTTTTGGATCTTTATTTCTTTTGTAGCCATTGGTTCTTTTTAATATATTCATGTAATTTTCCTTCTCGTTTGAAACCCACTGGATGTTTTTTAAATAACAATTCATATAATCCAACTGTCCTTAAATATTTAATATTTTTTACTTCAATGTCTTTTCCGATAATTTTAAGCTCTGAGACTACAATATAAAATTTTTCTTCGTCTGTATTATGAAAAACTCCATAAGTATGATCAAATTTATCATCAACATCTGTAATTGAGTCATCTACATATGTTCTGGGAAGGTTGTCAAATGAATTTAAATATTCATTGTACGCTGGTAAGGCAGATAAATTTTGAAAACTCTCTCTTATTTCGTTAGCAGTCTGGTCTATAGTAGTATCACTTATATTACTAGAATTCATATCATTATTATGTATGAATTGATCTTCCAAAAAAGTAAGACCACCGGTAGGTAAATATTAATGATAGGTACTTCTGTTAGAAAATGTAGTAGAATTCAATTTTTTAGACGGAGGTACAATAGTAGAGTTAAATCTTTGAGATTAGTTTGGTGATACAGGTGGACTTTTTATTTCTTGCTTTACGTTTGATGTAGTTTTAATGTTTGATAAAAATTGTTGCAATGGTTTCGTGATTGGATACAATTCCTTTTCTCTTTTAGAGTGGGATGCAATTAAATCAGATTTCAAGCCTCGTATCTGCTACATTAAAACCATGTTGTTCTTTCCAACACAATGAGCAAAGTTCTTTAAATTTTTGAAGAGATATATCAACATTAATATGACCATCATAGATGTGATGTAAATTAGTGTTGTCCAGTTAAAATATAATCAGTAAATTTGCATTATCTCTTATAAGCTGTTTTGGTATTGAGAAATAACTTTGACTTAGGTAAAAACAATCAGAACTTTTATGTCTAGTAAAACAAAAATAATCCCATATTTTGCTTTTATTACCACAAACCATATAATCTAATATTACAACTGAATTTTCCTTTATTTCACTAGGGAAAATAATTTCATTTTCATCATTATTTTCGTAATAATCAATTTCTTCAGTTGATTTGAGTAGTTTTTTTAGATATTCATATTTTGGTTGATGTAAAGATTAATAGAAATAACGAAAATTCAAACTTGCATGAGCATCCCACAAGGAACACACAAAAGATCAAAGCGAAAAGAAAAATGATTAAATGATGTTTCGCCCTGGGTAACCATCGTGGGCTCATCAGTAGTTTCACTGGTCACCCTCCACTATACATCATTAAACACCATCATATACTTTGATTTCCAACCTTGAACCACTCACAAATAGGCATCGTTCCGCACTGACACTTACTTATCCAAGTTACCTGATACGAATTCGTCCTGGCGAGAAGTTAAGAAACCTCCAAATCAGTTACACAAATAGGCATTGTTCCGCCAGTGCGGTTGGAAATCAAAATGTATGATGATGTTTAATGACGTATAGTGGAGGTTGACCAGTGAAACTACTGATGAGCCCACGCTGGTTACCCAGGGCGAAACATCGTTTAATCATTTTTCTTTTCACTTTGATCTTTTGTGTGTTCCTTGTGGGATGCTCATGCAAGTTTGAATTTTCGTTATTTCCACCCAAGATCTTTTGATCTTTTGTTTTTTAGTTTCTTTTCGGTTGAAGTAACTGTTTTGGAGGTTTCTTAACTTCTTCTTTGTTTTAATTGCCTTAGGAGCATAATCCTACTGGAAATATTAACACGCCAGGACGAATTCGTACCAGGTAACTTGGATAAGTAATTGCCAGTGCGGAACGATGCCTATTTGTGAGTGGTTCAAGGTTAAAAATCAAAGTGTATGATGGTATTTAATGATGTATAGTGGAGGGTGACCAGTGAAACTACTGATGAGCTCACGGAGAAATGAAACCTTGAACCACTCACAAATAGGCATCGTTCCGCCAGTGCGGTTGGAAATCAAAGTGTATGATGGTGTTTAATGATGTATAGTGGAGGGTGACCAGTGAAACTACTGATGAGTCCACGCTGGTTACTCAGGGCGAAACATCGTTTAATCATTTTTCTTTTCGCTTTGATCTTTTGTGTGTTCCTTGTGGGATGCTCATGAAAGTTTGAATTTTTGTTATTTCCACCCAAGATCTTTTGATCTTTTGTTTTTTGAAACATAAGATTATTAGACAACCAACAATTAAAAAAAGGGAAGGGGTTTGTTAAATACATTATTTAACAAATTACCTTTCGAACTACAAATCCCATCTTACAATTTCTGTAGTCCTAACATTAACCTTACAAAGAGGCAAACGAGGAATTAACAAATTGGATGAGGCTTGCAAAGAACACGACATTGCATATTCAAAAAATTTAGATCTTAAAAATAGACATAAGGCTGACAAAGTTCTTGCTTCAAAAGCAGCTGAGAGAATAAATGCATCCGACGCAAGTTTACGTGAAAAAATAAAAGCAACTGAAGTAACTGGAGCAATTAAATTAAAAACAACTTTTGGAATGGGTTTAAAAAAACGTCATCGACGTAACGTTAAACGGAAAAACACAGGAAGGGGGATATCTTTAAGCATTGCTATTAAATAAGCACGCAAAAGTTTAGTTGGTAAATCTTTTAAGAACTTAACCACAGCTGCAAAAATCCACATTCATAGGCAATCACTCGATACCGAGTATGATTTTCCTCTATTCTGTATCGTCGCTATCTCTGTGCGTTTTTTGATGACTATGTAAGCCAATTCTCGAGCCGCACACCCTTCCACAGTCCTGGCACACCCAGTCTCCGGCAGCAGCCGGGTGTTGTTTGACGTGTTGTTGTCGCTCATTTCTACGTTCTCCCTTTTCGTGTAAGTTTGTGATCCCTCATGGACTGTTCGGCGCCATGAAGCCCTATCGTTTGCCGTGGTCTCGAAGTTGTTTAAATCGATGTGACCCTTCATCATATTGCCTTTGAGAACGTCCTTGTACGTTTTTTATTGACCTCCTTGTTTTTTCTTTCCTCCTTCAGTTGTCCATAAAGTATCTGCTTTGGGAGACGTGTTTCGGGCATGCGGATAATGTGACCAGTCCAACGAAGCTGGTGCTTGAGGACAAGGGCTTCTATACTAGTGGTTCTGGCTTCTTCTAAAACACTTATGTTTGTTCGTCGGTCTTCCATTTGATTCTCAGTATTCGTCTTAAACAACTTTGGTGATATTTTTCTAGTCGTTTGATATGCCTTCTGTAGGTGGTCCACGTTTCGCATCCGTATGTTAGAGTTGGTATTATAACTATGTTGTAGACATGAAGCTTGGTCTCCTCATTGATGTCCTGATTGTTGAAGACTCTCTCCGAAAGCCTTCCGAACGCTGCGCTAGCACATTTTAGGCGATGGGTTTCTGCGTGAAGGCCATGAAGAGAGGGCAAATTTTGTTTAGCAATCGGAATTAATCGGTTGCATTTGATGATAGGTGGCTCCCAAAGTATGGGTCACGTTCCACGTTCTGCAGAGGATGGCCATTTATGGAAATATTTGGAGCTTAGAGATTCTTACCTGGTTCTGGTTGGTGAAGAATTTGCGTTTTGGCAAGATTGACCTCTAGGCCAATGTTTTTGTAGGCTTGGTTAATGCGTTGATTACCAGCTGTAGACCTTCCTTTGTATCGGCCATAACGATGTTGTCATCGGCGTACTGCAGTTCTATTATCGAGGTCGTCAAGACCTTAGTTTTTGCTCGCAGCGTGCCTAGGTTAAGTAGGCCACCGTCGAATCTATATAGAATTTCCACTCCCGGCGGTAGATGTTCCTCAACAAGGTGAAGCATGGCACCTAAAAATATAGAGAGTAGGGTGGGCGCAATAACATACCCTTGTTTAACGCCTGTCGTAATCTGGAATGACTCTCCTGGTCCATCGTTGCTCAGGACTGTTGCATTGATATTGACGTGTAGTAGTCTAAGAATTTGAATATATTTTTGAGGGGGACCCAGCTTTTGCCAGTATTTGCCAAAGAGCTTCTCTGTTAACCGAGTCAAATGCTTTGACTAGGTCTATGAAGGCCATGAAGAGAGGGCGATTTTGTTCTCTAGATTTTTCTGGCATTTGTCTGACACTGAAGATCATGTCAGCTGTGCCTTGATTGGGCCTAAATCCACACTGTTTCTCTGGCAAATTTTGTTTAGCAATCGGAATTAATCGGTTTGATGGTATCCGTGCAAGTATCTTTCCAGCAACAGAAAGCAGAGATATACCTCTGTAGTTTCCACATTGGGCCTTGTCGCCTTTTTGAACATGGTAACTATAGAGGCGTTTCTGAGTTCGGCAGGAATGGTCTCAGTGGTCCATATTTTACTTATTAGAATGTGCATTTGGGAATTAAGTGCGGGACCTTCTTGTTTGTAGAGTTCTGTGCCTGCTGACTTGTTATTCTTTAGCTGTGTGATTGCCTTTTCGACCTCCTCTAATCTCGAAATCTCACTTAGGTGTTGTTGTGTAGTTTTCTCCAGAATTTTGTCGAAGATGTCATTATCGACCTGAGAGTCTCTGTTGAGTAGTTCTTCGAAGTGTTCTTTCCATTGTGAATTGATAGAGGATTTGTCTTTAAGCAGCCTTGTTCCATCTTTGGTTCGTAGGGGATTGATACTTTGTGTAGTGGGACCATATGTCACCTTAGTAGCTTGAAAGAAGGCTCTGGTGTTGTTGAACTCAGCTAGATGTTGCATTTCATGTGATTTTGTTGTCCACCATTGGTTTTTTAATATACGTGTTTGCCTTTGTACTTCTACTTTGGCTTCTTGATATTGCCTTTTCTTTTCGTTAGAGTTCCAGCATTATGGGATTTTCTTTTCCTCTTGTCTTGATGTTTTCTTTGTGTGTAGCCGACCGTTTCTTCGGAGGCAGATGTTATTGCTTAACATTTTGTTCAGAGACTTGGAATTTTGTTCTAGTTTGATCATCTTCAAGGCGTTCTACATTGAATCTTCTTCTGATTTGCTTTTTTTGACGGCTACTTCTTGGTGAAATGTGCAAGTTCATTTTGGCTAGTATCAGGCGCTGGTCTGTCCAGCAGTCGTCTGCACTCGTTATTGCTCTTGTAATGTTTACGTCTTTTTGATCTCTGGAACGTACAATAATGTAATCAATCAGATGCCAGTGTTTTGACCTCGGATGTTGCCAGAAGGTCTTGAATACATAAGGTTAATGGTCGCAGTCTGTTTGAGTTCAATACCTTCCTTGCCAACGACGCCCTTCCATAGGTTTGAATTCGTACCAACTCGAGCATTGAAATCATATAGGATGACAAGTTTATCAGATTTAGGTACATATGTTATGGCTTCACTAAGTTTAGAATAAAATTCATCTTTTTGGTTTTCATCAGCTGCAAGAGTTGGAGCATAGGCGCTGATTAAAGTAGTGTGTTGGTAGTTGCTAAGGTTTAGGCGCAATGTCATCAATCTTTCGCTTATTCCGGATGGAAATTCGGTTAGGTGGTCCAAAATCTCATTTTTTATAGCCAAACCCACTCCGTGAATACGTGGTTCATCTTCTTCTTTTCCTTTCCAGAAAAATGTGTAGCCTCCTCCGTGCTATTTAAGTGGGCCTTCGTCTGCTCTTCTAGTTTCACTGAGAGCAGCGATATCGATATCATATTTCCTTAGTTCACGTGCCACTATTGCCGGTCTTTTTTGTGGTCTTGTGGTTGTGTCTGTATCCATAAGTGTACGGATATTCCATGTGGCAAAGTTCATTGGATTTCTTTTTCTTCTGTTTTGACCGCATGTGGTGTATCCACTGGATGCGGTTGTCCAGTCGGGCAGTGCTTGGCTGGATATGTTTAGGGCACCTTTTATAGCCCCTTCCCTTTCAGTGTGAGCAGTGTGGGTCCTAAATAGGGCTGCTCATTCACGGATGCAGCACACGAGTTGCTCTACAGCCAATCCTTGAGCAAAACGGCGATCACGCTTCCGCCGCTTTCGTGCCGGTTTGTTACTAAGAGCTTCCAGACTACACTGTCCTGCTCCCGTCGCAACTTGCCGATAGCCGAAATACTGCCTGTGCGAGACTTTTATTAACGTGGACATGCTGATGCACAGCCAGCAAGCCCACGATCCCTAATAACGAGTGACGACTCAGTGGCGTAAGGAATGCGACGATTGGGTCCTTCGAGATTAGGCCAGCTGATTACACGATTGAGCACTAGACTCGAATCGTGGGTGGGGGTCGCTACATCCCACCGCCTACAGGCTACAGGCAGTATGGTTTGCCCAACAGTGGCCTGATCTGTCCGGCCTAATCTGCAAAAATAGCACTATCATCATTAAAAGTTCAATCAAAGAAAATAATTATTCCAGTCCGAAAAATTGGAGGGTTTTTACCATTTATACTACCTGTGCTATCTGCTCTCTCAGCTCTTGGAGTATTAGGTGGCGGCGCTGCGGGAATAGCAAAAGCTGTTAATGACGCCAAAGCGGCAAAAGATAAACTTATTTAAGATAAGGACTTTATTTAAGACCTTATAAACAAGGTTGTGGTCTGTTTTTAAAACCAAATACAAAAAACTGATAAAAAGACTATCTCACAGACCTCTAACAAATATTGACCTTCCTAAATATTCAAGAAATATCTCACATTTTCGTGGTGTTTTTATGCGTAATAACTTACCGAAAAAAATTAGAAAATTTGAAAGTGGTATAATCAATTTAGATAGTAAAGAAAAACAGGGAACCCATTGGACTGGAGATGTGAAAAAAATAACATAATTACTTAGATGATGGTGAATATGTTGTTTGTCTTACGAATTTCGAAACTTTTAATGTAATACCCAATATAGATGAACGAAATAATAAATTTCATTATCGTAATAAAATCATTGAAATTCCATCAGGAGTCTACGAATTGACTGATATTGAGGATTATTTACAAGATGAGCTTTCTAAAGAAGGTGCTAGCTTAACACTACGTGCCAACCAGAATACCTTACGTTGTCATTTAAAATGTAGTGAGGATATTCGTTTTAGTAATGATACTATAGGAAATATTTTAGGATTTAGAGATGATCTCTACACAGCTGGTAGAACACATATTTCACAAAAACCTGCTGAAATTATTAAGGTAAGTGCAATATTAATCGACTGCAGTATAGCTGATGGATCATATTTAAATAACAATCCCATAAATGTAATTCATCAGTTCTTTCCTAGCGTCAGTCCTGGATTTAAGATAATAGAAGCTCCAGAAAATTAATTTTTTTTCCTGTAAACGTTAAAACAATAACCAGTATATTTTTAAAAATTATTGATCAGGACGGTGATCTTGTAAATTTTGGTAGTGAAACTATTACCGTCAGACTACACATTAAAAAAATTGAATAATAGTCTTTCGTTACAATAACCTATTAATATCATATAATAAAAAAAAGAGATTTGTTTAAGCAGTAAGAGGAAAACTGTCAAACGGTTAACACCAAAAAATTATAGGTTTTTAAAATCCCTTGGATTTAAAGTTAATACAAAATGAGTTTTTTGAACGTTACCGAAAAACTTTTAGAAGACAGTTCTGTAGTAAGATATGAAACGTATTCTTATGATCTCTTTTCACCAAACAAATTAAATAATAATGATGAAATAAAAATTGTTGTACCTGATATCGAAGCCTATACTTAACCATGTAAAAGCTTATTGAGGGACAGTTAACTAGTGATGGTACCTATTCTGCAAGTATGAAATTTACAAACAATCCCATAGCTTATCTTTTTAAAGAAATTCGTTATGATCTAAATGATGTAATCATAGATTCAATTCGAGATGTAGGAACCACTTCTACTTTGAAAGGATATTTAACATTTACTGAAAGTGAAAGTAAAAAATTGCGAACGCTGGTTGGTTTCCTAAAATGGATATTTCAAAATCGAGCATTTTGGTTGATAAAAAAGGTTAATTTTAATGTATGTGTCACACTTAAAATTTTAATGGGATTCTTTGAAGACTATAGAAAAATAATCTTAAACTCAAAACAGCAACTTGTTTTAATAAGATCCAATTCTGACAATAACTGTGTTTTTAATGATATTGTTCGTCAAAAAGTAAAAATTTCGATCACAAAACTAACATGGAATAGGCCTCATGTAACCATTAATATCCCTACTGAACTGAATTTGTCAAAGATTATTAACAAAGATGTTGAAATACCAATAGCTTTTAGAAGATGGGAGTTAATAGAGTATCCTGAATTGCTTAAAACAAACAGACATAATTGGCAAGTTAAAACATCAACCAAAGCTGAAGTTGCACGACATGTTATAGTTGCTTTTCAAAAAAATAAAAATGATAAATTAAATGAAAATATTAGCAAATTTGACGATGTTAGAATCAGCAATCTTTTTAAATTCTGAAAGATATCCATACAATGATTTGTATGTAGACTTGGAAAATAACAAATTTGCTTCCTTATATGAAATGTATTCGAAGTTTAGGGCTTCATACTATCAGCTTCCTAATGAACCGTTGTTTCTCCCTTCAGAATATAAATAGATATCAACCATAATATACATTGATTGTTCTTATCAAAAAGAAACTGCACAGGGTGCTAATGTTTCAATAAGAATCACTTTTGAATGCCACGAAGATGTACCGGAAAAAACGACAGCATACTGTTTGATTCTTTATGATAAACTTTTTTCATACCGCCCTTTGACTAAAACAGTGAAACAGTTTTAATGCGCATGTACAAAAAATATTTTTTCTCAAGAAATGTCTTCAAAAAACACTTGTAGAATTTGCTTACACCTTAAAAATTTGAGAATACTGAAAGAAGCTCTAAGTTTATACAGTGAAAAACAAATTATTTAAAAAAAGTTTTCCAACTTAACGATATGAATTTAATAATAGATTTTTAAGGATTTAAATTGGAAAACAACAAATTTGTTCCTAAAGAGGTGGCCGCTTATGATGGAACGAGAATTTTCCATTATATTTTTAAACCACCCTATGGGATTCAACATCTTTCACCACAGTTACATAAGGAAGCCAACTGGTTGATGGAAAATCATCATTGTATACCATGGAATGCAGGTTTTAACCCGCTTCATAATTTTTCCGAAATATTACAAAACTTGACAGAAAAAGTGGATACAGTTTATATCAAAGGAAAGGAAAAAGCTACATATTTAAGGAGATACTCCTTAAAACCAGTTATTGAGTTTGAAGAGACCCCAAAACTGCTCAAAGAAGACCCAAAGTGTTTTTACAACACAAAGTCTCCATGCTTTTGTGTATTGTCGAATGTATTTTACCTCTATGATAATTTTTTTTATGAAATAAAACCACATTTTTTATATTTCTGTTTTTTATTTATAGAATACATAATCTACTTATACTAGTAAAACATAAACTAACATTTTTAGGCTTGAGAAATATACTAGTGGCGTTGGATATTTTGATTAAAATAGTCAATGGCGTTTAACATCATTTCCATTTTGATGATTTTATTTTGGAAATGCATGCGATCCACTGCTAAGTTTTCCCAATGTTTTTTTCTCGCTTCTTTAGATGCATAACTATACACATATAATATTTTCACCTTATTAAATTGTTCTTTAAATGATAACGATTTATTCATGATCTTCTTTTAGTAGTTCAGGATAAAAATAAACAAGTTCCATGGCCATTCCATACGTCAAAGTATATATATTTTTGATAGGATCCATAATAAAAATTGCTGTGTTAGTTACATCAATAGAGTTTTTTATTCCCATTTGAAGAATTTTTAAGCAACTATTGAATTTGAGATTTTTCAATATTAGTGTAGTGTAGGGTTTGTTAATCGTACTGTAGCTTTGCCTGTATTAAAGATTTCCATAATCCATCTGTTTAAAATTGATAAAAAAACCGGTAAGGTCCAAACTCAAGGTGGTATCAACAGCTAAAAAGGATTCATCCATGATGTCTTTATACCCATAAAAGTTTTGCCAATCGAATTCTGTGAACTGGACAACATCGTTTTTTATTCCACCAATTAATACATATGGAAAGAAAATTCCATTATAGCTTAAACACACACTAACAAACTTTGGTTTTGATTTGATAAGATAAAATTTTCTTTCTCCCAAAAAAAGATTTTTGGAATTACAATATAAAATAATTAGAAGACATTTTGTTTCAGACTGTATAAAACTTTCCAAAATAAATCATTTATATTGCGTATAAAGTGGTGGGAGCATAAACCGGTTTTTTATTATAGCAGAGACTAGACTTATTATTAAGACATATTTATCAAGCCATTGACCAAGACAGCTGTGACCTGATTTCCTGCAACCGACCAAACCAGTTTGCAATACGTCTGTAAGAGAAAAGGTGTGGTTCAATTTATTTTCTACTTTCTAACAGGTTTTTATTGAGCAAGACAGCTGTGACCTGGTTTACTGCAACCAACCAAACCAGTTTGTAATACGTCTGTAAGACGAAAGGTGTGATTCAATTTATTTTCTACTTTCCAACAGGTTTTTTAAGCTATTGAGCAAGACATCTGTGACCTGGTTTGCTACAACCAACCAAAACAGTTTGTAATACGTCTGTAAGACAAAAGGTTTCAATTTATTTTCTACTTTCTAATTCTTGTGGGTGAATCTTTGAATCTTGAGCCAGAACCGGCGTAAACACACTACTCACACTGACTTGTATTACAATGATCTACCTACTAGAAAGCAAAGAAGAACTGTTCAACTATGTCAAGGAATATGTGGAAGAAGTAGAATCTTTCAAAAACCTAAAAATCTCCAAGCTAAGATGTGACAATGGGACAGAATATGTCAATAACAGACTAAAACTTGGTGTAGAAGCAAAGGAATATTCCAAGAAATCACAATAGTATACACCAGATTGTAAAAATTGACGCATGCTTAGATAAATAATTCTGGGGTGAAGCTGTACGTTTTGCTACATATCTTATAAACTGAAGCCCAACGGTTTTGCTACATATCTTATAAACAGAAGCCCAACGGAGACCCTACCAGTGACACCTTTAGAAAAATGGACCGGACGAAGACCAAACCTGTCAAATTTGCAAGTATATGGCAGTGAAGCGCATGCAAAAGTACTGGGTTATTTGAAAAAACTAGATAAAAGAAGCAAAAAGTACATTTTTATAGGATATGCAAGACATGGCTACAGATTATGGAATGAAAAAGAGAATAAAGTAACAATACACAGAGATGTTGTGTCTGGAGAAACAAATAAAAACAAAAATGAGCAAAATCCAAGCAAAGTATCAGTTACAGAGGAAGAAGAAGATCCACGGCCACAGCAACAACAGAATGAAACAGTAGAATCTGATGATGAATCTGAGGATACCTTAGACCAGTCAGACAATAATTCAAACTTAGGAGAAGGTGTAGATAGTGTTTGTATATATAACATATATTGTATATTGTTATATGTAGATAACAGGAACAAAACCTTGAGCGAAGACAAACTAGAAGACCTGTGAGGCAACAAGACTATGAGATGGACTATACAGTCATAGCTATGTTAAGTTATGAAGAAGCCTTAAATGGTAACGATAAAATCAAATGGCAAAAGGCAATAAAGGACGAAAAAGATTTACTAATGAAAAACCAAACCTGGGACTATGCAGACCGAACAGAAGCAGAAAATTTTGAATAGTAAATGGGTATTCAGAATTAAAGATGATGAAAAATACAAAGCAAGATTAGTGGTACGAGGCTGTCAACAGAAAAAAGGAATAGACTACCAAGAAGTCTTTAGTCCAGTCCAGAATATGAATGCTTTACGTGTTCTGTTTGCTATAGCCACAGTGAGAAACTATGATATAAGAAAGTTTGACATCAAAACAGCTTTTTTTATATGACAACAAGAAAATAAAGTGTGCCTTTTAAGAAAATCATTACATAGATTAAAGCAAGCACCACTACAATGGAATAAGAAATTTACTTGGCTACAAATGGACTACAAAAGTTTAAAAATGAACAATGTGTCCTTAGAAACAAAGAAGGAACTATGCTTTTGGCAATATACGTAGATGGTGGAATTTTGATATGAGACAAAAGGAATTTGAAATGACAGAACGTAAGGAGCTCAATAAATTCCTAGGACTAGAAATAACGAGAACAAATGAAAATCTAATACTGAGACAAAAACAGTACATAGAGACAATCCTAGAGAAGTTTAAAATGAATGATGCGAAACCAACAAAAACATCAATGGTTTACAATAATACCGAAGATTTGACAGAAAGAAATAAAGATTACCCATACCGAGAAGCCATAGGAAGTTTGTTATATCTAACAAATACAACCAGACCAGATGTGACAATTGCAGTAAACATGTGTAGCAGGAAAATGGAAGAAGCAACAGAGAGGGACGTGACAAATGTAAAAATAATCCTGAAGTATCTGAACACGTACCGAGATAATGGTATCAGATTTGACAAAAATGGAGACGTGACAGCCTATTGTGACTCTGATTTTGCTGGACTCCCTGTATCAAGAAAAAATACAAGTGGATATGTAGTATTCTACTGCGGAGCACCAATACTATGGACATCAAGAAGACAACCATTAGTGGCTCTGTAAAGTACTGAGGCAGAGTTCATTGCTGCTGCAGAATGTACCAAGGAGCTGTATATAAAGTCATTGATAGAAAAAATGTTTGATAGCAATGTGAATATAGAGCTGAAGCTAGACAACCAGAGTGCAATCAAGATGGAGAAAAATGGACAAATGAATAGGAGGAATAAACATATAGATGTAAGGTATCATTGTGAAAAAGTAAAAGAGGGATTATTAAAATTATATAACTGTCCAACAGAAAGTCAATTAGCAGACATTTTAACAAAACCTCTTGATAGTGTTAAGTTTAAAAATTGTTTATTATTCTAAGAAGTGTTTTAGATTAGGGATGTTTTGGAACGGTTAAAATTTTGACAACTTTGACAGCCGCTACGATAGTGTTTAACAACCACTACCACTCATCGATTTTACCAGAGTTTTTGGAACACATTAAAAGCTTTCACTTGTAAAAAAATTTAAAGATGGGGAAAAATAAAAAATTTGGCTTAATTTTACAAAATAAGTGTTTTATATGTTGGAAACTTGTAATATTTTATTATTTTTACAATTGCTTAAGCTAAAATTCTCAAAAAGTAATCAGAAAAATAACCACAACCACAACCAAATGGATTCGTAGCTTACGGCAGTGGTAGTGGTCAACTACCACAACGGAACGACGTTTAGCTATTGCGCAGACGCAATAATTACCACAACCACTACGAAGCGTTAAATAAGCGTTCCAAAATATCCCTATTGAGTTTTATGATTTTTTTTTTAAATGTGACAAAATTTGGAGAAGGTGTTAAGAAAATTAAAACAATATTTATTGAAATTTTGCCACATACTCTGCCATCTAGCGTAATTAGATTAAACTATAGCGAAGCGGCGCTAAAGAAAATAAAAGAATTGACGCGACCATTCCCGAATATTCAAGAAAGATGTAAATAGGTCTAGATGAGTAAGACAAAAATCAGAATGTTCCGGGTGAGTCGAGAGTGCATATAAATACGCCGGATAGCAGAGCTTCAAGGAGTTTTCAATAGGACAGAAAGAGAGTAAGAACAAAAACAGTGAATAGACTGTGAGTTCACGATTAAAAGTACATAATAAAGAAAATTAAAACAATATTTATTGAAATTTTGCCACATACTCTGCCATCTAGCGTAATTAGATTAAACTATAGCGAAGCGGCGCTAAAGAAAATAAAAGAATTGACCCGACCATTCCCGAATATTCAAGAAAGATGTAAATAGGTCTAGATGAGTAAGACAAAGATCAGAATGTTCTGGGTGAGTCGAGAGTGCATATAAATACGCCGGATAGCAGAGCTTCAGGAAGTTTTCAATAGGATAGAAAGAGAGTAAGAACAAAAACAGTGAATAGACTGTGAGTTCACGATTAAAAGTACATAATAAAGAAAAGTTAAATCTGCGTTTTTCTTTTAAAATAAAATAAGAATAAATTAAGATCAGGCTAAAATCTTGACAAACCTTCTTCTAGTTCTGCCAAAATTTGATTGAGTCGCTTTATTTATAATAAAAACTTTGTTCTAAAAGTGTTTTATCTTTTTTTATATATTTCGTAACAGCAACCCTAAAACTACAAAACCAATATCGAACCAGTATATATTGGTAAAAATGCTTTCATTCTCCTTAACAACATTTGTTTATGTTGTACAAAAGTCGGTAACAATAGGGATATTTTGGAACGCTTAAAATTTTGACAAGTTTAACAGCCGCTGTGGTGGTGTTTAACAACCACTACCACTACCACTCATCGATTTTACCAGAATTTTTGGAACACATTATAAACTGTTACTTGTAAAAAAATTTAGAAATGAGAAAAAATAAACAATTCGGCTTGATTAAAATTAAAAAAATAAGTGTTTTGTATGTTGGAACCTGGTAATATTTTATTATTTTTAAAATTAATGAAGCCAAAATTCTTTAAAATTAACCAGAAAAATAACCGCAACCACAACGAAATGGATTCGTAGCTTACGGCAGTGGTAGTGGTTAATTACCACAACGGAAAGACGTTTAGATATTGCGCAGACGCAGCAATTACCACAGCCACTACGAAGTGTCAAAGAGGCGTTCCAAAATATCCCTAATAAGCAAGCAAAATTTTTAATATATACGCATGTGCCTAACTTCTGCTGTATGCGTTTTATGTGTCGGGGAGTGTACCACTGGAGTCCAATTCTTGAATTTCGAGAGAAGGATCGATCACTCAAGAGAAGAAAACTGTCAAACAGTTAACACCAACAAATTATAGGTTTTTAAAATCCCTTGGATTTAAAGTAAATACAAAATGATGTTTTGAACGTTACCGAAAAACTTTTAGAAAACAGTTCTGTAGTAAGATATGAAACGTATTCTTATTATCTCTTTTCACCAAACAAATTAAATAATAATGATGAAATAAAAATTGTTATACCTGATATCGAAGCCTATACTTTACCATTTGAAAGCTTATTGAGGGACAGTTAACTAGTGATGGTATCCCATAGCTTATCTTTTTATAGACATTTTTTATGATCTAAACGATGTAACCATAGATTCAATTCGAGATGTAGGAACCACTTCTACTTTAAAAGGATATTTATCATTTACTGAAAGTGAAAGTAAAAAATTGCAGAACGCTGGTTGGTTTCCTAAAATGGATATTTCAAAATCGAGCATTTTGGTTGATAAAAAGGTTAATTTTAATGTATGTGTCCCACTCAAAATTTTAATGGGATTCTTTGAAGACTATAGAAAAATAATCTTAAACTCAAAACAGCAAATTGTTTTAATAAGATCCAATTCTGACAATAACTGTGTTTTTAATGATATTGTTGGTCAAAAAGTAAAAATTTCGATCACAAAACTAACATGGAATATGCCTCACGTAACCGTTAATATCCCTACTGAACTGAATTTGTCAAAGCTTATTAACAAAGATGTTGAAATACCAATAGCTTTTAGAAGATGGGAGTTAATAGAGTATCCTGAATTGCTTAAAACAAACAGATATAATTGGCAAGTTAAAACACCAACCAAAGCTGAAGTTGCACGACATGTTATAGTTGCTTTTCAAAAAAATAAAAATGATAAATTAAATGAAAATATTAGCAAATTTGACAATGTTAGAATCCGAAATCTTTTTAAATTCTGAAAGATATCCATACAATGATTTATATGTAGACTTGTAAAATAACAAATTTACTTCCTTATATGAAATGTATTCGAAGTTTAGAGCTTCATACTATCAGCTTCCTAATGAACCGTTGTTTCTCCTTTCAGAATATAAAGAGATATCACCCGTAATATTAATTGATTGTTCTTATCAAAAAGAAGCTGCACAGGGTGCTAATGTTTCAATGAGAATCACTTTTGAATGCCACGAAGATGTACCGGAAAGAACGACAGCATACTGTTTGATTCTTCATGATAAACTTTTTTCATACCGCCCTTTGACTAAAACAGTGAAACAGTTTTAATGCGCATATACAAAAAATGTTTTTTCTCAGGAAATGTCTTTAAAAAACACTTGTAGAATTTGCTTATACCTTAAAAATTTAAGAATACTGAAAGAAGCAATAAGTTTATACAGGGAAAACAAATTATTTTAAAAAAGCTTTCCAACTTAACGATATGAATTTAATAATAGATTTTCAAGGATTTAAATTGGAAAACAAGAAATTTGTTCCTAAAGAATTGGCCGCTATGAACGAGAATTTTCCATTATATTTTTAAACCACCCTATAGGATTCAACATCTTTCACCACAGTTACATAAGGAAGTCAACTGGTTGATGGAAAATCATCATTGTATACCATCGAATGCAGGTTTTAACCCGCTTCATAAATTTTCCGAAATATTACAAAACTTGACAGAAAAAGTGGATACATGGATTATATCAAAGGAAAAGAAAAAGCTACATATTTAAGGAGATACTCCTTAAAACCAGTTATTGAGTTTGAAGAGACCCCAAAACTGCTCAAAGAAGACCCAAAGTGTTTTTACAACACAAAGTCTCCATGCTTTTGTGTATTGTCGAATGTATTTTACCTCTATGATAATTTTTTTAATGAAATAAAACCACATTTTTTATATTTCTGTTTTTTATTTATAGAATACATAATCTACTTATACTACGAAGAAATATACTAGTGGCGTTGGATATTTTCATTAAAATAGTCAATAGCGTTTAACATAATTTCCATTTTGATGATTTTATTTTGGAAATGCATGCGATCCACTGCTAAGTTTTCCCAATGTTTTTTTCTCGCTTCTTTAGATGCATAACTATACACATATAATATTTTCACCTTATTAAATTGTTCATTAAATGTTAACGATATACTCATGATCTTTTTTTAGTAGTTCAGGATAAAAATAAACAAGTTCCATGGCCAATCCATACGTCAAAGTATATATATTTTTGATAGGATCCATAATGAAAATTGCTGTGTTAGTTACATCAATAGAGTTTTTTATTCCCATTTGAAGAATTTTTAAGCAACTATTGAATTCGAGATTTTTCAATATTTTAATGTGCTCATCTATTAACGGTGAGATTCTCCACAGTTCTGATAGTGTAGGGTTTGTTAATCGTACTGTAGCTTTGCCTGTATGAAAGGTTTTTATAATCCATCTGTTTAAAATTGATAAAAAAAAAACTGGTAAGATCCAAACTCAAGGTGGTATCAACAGCTAAAAAGGATTCAGCTATGATGCCTTTATACCCATAAAAGTTTTGCCAATCGAATTCTGTGAAGGGGACAACATCGTTTTTTATTCCACCAATTAATACATATTGAAAGAAAATTCCATTATAGCTTAAACACACTAACAAACTTTGGTTTTGATTTGATAAGATAAAATTTTCTTTCTCCCAAAAAAACATTTTTGGAATTACAATCTAAATAATAAGAAGACATTTTGTTTCAGACTGTATTAAACTTTCCAAAACAAATCATTTATATCATAATCATGTATAAAGTGGTGGGAGCATAAACCGGTTTTTTATTACAGCAGAGACAAGACTTGTTATTAAGACATATTTTTCAAGCCATTGACCAGACAGCTGTGACCTGATTTCCTGCAACCGACCAAACCAGTTTGCAATACGTCTGTAAGACAAAAGGTGTGGTTCAATTTATTTTCTACTTTCTAGCAGGTTTTTTAAGCCATTGACCAAGACAGCTGTTCAAGCTGGATCCCCCCCACCCCATGTGTAGCTGAATCTTTGGGTTCTCAAAATCCATAGGTTAATTCTTATGTGTGAATCTTTGAATCTTGAGCCAGAACCGGCGAAAACACACTACTGGCGACGCGACGCCTTTCATTTTTGGCAAGTTGCGCACTCACTTAATAGCTCCTGGCTGCTGAACCGTCCAACAAAAATGAATACAGCTTAAAGCCATTTTAATTCCGAATTCATCGGTGTATAGGACATAAACGTTTTTTGAAGCATAAATCTTAAAACAACGTCGCAAAGTTAGATATGGAAAAAAATTACGAATTTTTGGAAATAAAATTTTTTTATATGGCCTACTTGAATCAATTTACATGGTTTTAATGGCCCGTTATAATCCTTAAATAGTTCTCTGACCACCACATAAATTTCATCTAAATCGAGCAAATAGTAAAATTAGAGTAAAATAACAAAATAGGTCTGTTTCTAAATAATTTAGACCTACCTGGCATAAAGTTACATGGGACAGCTTCTTCACCTAGAACATGGTCACGAATAAAAATGTTTGGGGTATATAACGCTGTCAAAAAATTTGCACATAACTGGAGCAATTGACCGCCAGATGTGGCTAAACATAAAAAATAACCTTTTTTTTTTTACGTCAAGACTCACTAACTGTCCTTCAAACGCGTACCTACCTATAGTCTGGTTGCCAAACCACCATTTTTGCATCAAGTGGGAAATTAATGTTACAAGAAATTTTTGTTCTGATTTTGTTAGCCAAGATGCTCTATTTTAAGAATCCGATTGATGCCACTCTGGCACCGTTGGGCATTTTGAAAAACCCAGGATGGCAGCAATTTTTAAATGAAAAAACTACAGAAAAATATATCTTAACAAAATATTGGTGTGTGGCATATCATTTTAGTCAACTTTGAGTCGCCTAAATCCAAATCCGGTATTATGTTTATTCTAGGAGGTACGCCAACGGAGGGGGGGTTGATTTTATGAAAAAAATTGACCTACTAACATAGGCATTTAATACATCAATTTTTTTAAATCACAGATTTGGATTCAGCGGGCCCAAAGAACCCCAGACGACATCTTGCATATTTCAAAATGCCCAAATGTCATTAATTATTTTTATGATGGAGTTGAGCGGTGCTGTTCAAATCTGCACAAAAACTTAAATAAAGTTCGTTCGTTAAAGGTGGATTCTAACAGCACTTAGCGTAATTTTATTTAGCGTAAGAGTTGTTCTTATGAGATTTAATGATCGCGTTCATACAGGCGCAATTTAGCGCAATTTAACTTAAGAGATGACCAACTTTTATCTTTTCTTAAATTTCCTTAAGTGACAAAGATGCCGATTTTCCACAACTTGTAAACAAATACAAGAACAGGAAGAATTTGATTGGCCAGCTGACAAAATTTTTGACAAAAAAACAGCAAAAATTGACAGCTATTTAAGGAAGCTGTATGAATACCCTAAATTTTCCTTAAGTTAGGTTAAATTACGTTACGCTAAATTAAATTATGTTAGGTGCTGTTAGAATCCACCTTAGGTCTCCACATAAAGTTTTACTGTTTTCCCCATAAATACCCCCCGCCAATCCTTCAAATTATCCACAAAAAATGTTTTACAAATTTGAATTCAACAGATCCAAAAACCTTAGAATTGATGTATCGCATGCATATGCTTCTCTTTTAATTTTTTTCCCAACCCGCCATCTTGAATATTTCAAAATGGTGGATGATGCCCAAAAGTTATTAATAATTTTTAAACTTAAATAAAGTTTATTCGTTAAATCTCGACATAAACAGTTTTACTTTTTTCTCATAAATACCCCCCACTCCTTCATTTTACCCTTAAAAATTTTTTAACTACATATTTGGATTCAGCTGGTCCAAAAACCTTAGAATTGATGTATAGCATGCATATTCTTCTCTTTTGATTTTTTGCCCACGGCCCAACTTGAATATTTGAAAATGGTGGATGATGCCCAAGTCATTAATTATTTTTATAACGGGGTTGAGCAGGGCTGACGAAATCTGCAACAAAACTTGACTAAAGTTTGTTCCTTAAGTCTCCACATAAATACCCCCTCCCCCCACTCCTTAAAATTACTCCCAACTTTTTTAATAACTACATATTTGTATTCAGCGGACTGAAAACCCTAAAGTTGATGTATTACATGCCTATGTTGGTAGGTCGATTTTTTTCTTAAAATCAACCCCCCCCCCTCCGTTGGGGTACTCCCCAGAAAAAAATAACACCGGATTTGGATTTAGGCGACTCAAAGGCGACTAAAGTGATGTGCCGCACACCAATATTTTGTTCAGATATATTTTTCTGTAGTTTTTTCACTTAAAAATGGCTGCCAGTAGATAGGCAACAAGAGTTCTAGCTATTTCCCCATGTTAATTCCCATAAGAAAACGCCAAGGTTCAAAATCCTAAAAACTGCCACCGTCAAGGTCACAATTCCGGACAGTGTTGCAGAAGTCACGTCACCAGGGGGTCACAATTCCGGACAGTGGTGCAGAAGTCACGTCACCAGGGGCAAATTCACCTGTCAATAAGGGTTATATTTAGTTCAGACAGGCAGACACCTGTTGGGCTAATGTTATTAATCCAAGATGGATGTCCAGATGTAGCTTGATGAGTCATGCACGTACGGCGTCTCTAGAGTCACATACTAAGGCCCCGCCTACTATTATTCCCTTGATAACAGCCTGTCAACATTTTTAATGTCTAGAGTTGATATACCTATTAATAATATATATGTTACCAGAGGGGATCGAACCGGTGCGCCCGGCGATTTACAGTACAGGAGATCGGCGCTCAAGACCACACGACCATGCGACTTGTTGATAAGGTTTTGTTAAATGATGTATGGATAAAAACAAGATAACGACGATCAGGTGAACTGATGTGTAACATTAGGGAATTGTTACAAAGCAAAATAGCTAAAAATACATTTATTCATTGGTTTCCACCTATAAATAAGTTAACGCATCTTTTTCTAACTTAAAATAAATAAAAATTTTATTAAATAATGAACCATGCGGGGAAAAAAATTGGTATAAGGTGCGAATCACACTTTAAAATAAAGGCAAGTACCGCTAATTAATTTGCGTCATAAAAGTTGAGCTGTCTGCAGGTCTAAATGTGGCTGCTGTTGCGGTCTGGAAGGTATTTGTAGTATATATCATATAATCTATGAAAGGAAAATGAAAACTGACGGAAAATATTTTTACACATGGAATAAAATCTAGTACTTATATTATTTTTATTTATGTCCTTATGGGTCCCCCATGTCATTGAACATTAATCTACCACATGCAAACGATTTACTATAGTACTTCGGTATAATTTTCTATAGATTGGAGGTATTTTTTTATGTCTGGTTAAAGACATACTTTTTTTATTTAAACATTATCTAAAAAATAAATATAATAATAATATATTTTTGAATTATTTTTATATTTTTGTAATGGAATATTGTGTATTTTTTAATAACTATTTACCTCCTTTCATGAGTTGTATCTCTTCCGTAGTTCTATCTTTTAGCTTTAATGATTTCTAATGTTATGGAAAAAAGCGCTATGTAGCGGTGCAAAAACTGAGGAATAAAGAACATTTTCTTCTTTAATTAGTAAAATTTAATAAGTTTTTAACACAAATATAATTCTTTGCCAATATAATCAATAAATTTAGAAAAACAAGTGATAATAGTATAAAATTAGCTTAAACTTGACCCTAAGGTTTTTCACGAGGCGATTTTTTACACTTACTTTAAGTATACAGGAGTAGAAAGTTAAAAGATGAATTATTAATTATGTTTAGGTATATATTCATAAGCAAAAAATTATTAATCATTCACTTTTGAAAACAGTTTGTTGTTAGGTAACTATTTTTCTTTTTTAAATATCAAGCGAATTTGTTTTTTGGGAAAATTTGACAAAAATGCATTTTTTCATGTGGAATTAACAGAAATTAATATACCTGTTTCTCTACATAGTAAGAAGTTGTTAAGCAACTACTCCCTAGACTAATTTGACGATGGTATTGATTTATAGTGTTTCCGCTGCGTTCTCGCAATATTCGAATCTCTGTAACAACCGAACCCTTTCAGCTTGTTGTAAAGAAAAAACTCAAACCTTTATATCGCACCCTTAAATCTCCTGACTTTTACATGAGACACACGAGTTTGGCTCTACTTGAGACTCAAAAGATTTATGGCAACTATCGAACCATCTATCTATTAATAAATTATGCATATCTAAGTGTAAAAGTTTGCGTTTAAAAACCAATCAGTTTTACTAATTTGTAAAAGTTTTTTAAAACTAAGCGTTTTCTTAGTTTTAAAAAACGTACATACCTAGAGGTACTGTATGATATCATATTGAATACAGATTAACTTTTTTAGCGAATATTTTCCAAAGTTTTAGCTTAAAAGAAAAAAATTAAAAAAAACACCCTTTAGTCAGCAACCAGAAGGCTACAAACCCCAAGTTTCTAAGAATGAAAGATTGCTATCAGCCGGTGTACCGAAGGTACTTTTTCCGCTATATGCGCACGTTTTTCGCCTATGGTTTCCGTGAAAGACTAATTTTGGTTTACTGCGCATCGGGGCCAAAAGGCCTTAGAAGTTTTCTGCGAATATCTCGAGTTCTGAGTGGTCGATTTGAAAAATTATTTTTTTACTGGATTTGTGTGTTCCAATGCTATTTATTCTTAGAGAGCGAGAAGCCAAAAGGGCATTAAAGTGCTTGACCTTAGTAGTTTTTTCTGGATATTTTGGCTCCTGATTGACCGATTTAAAAAATAATTTAAATAAAATTCTAAACTAATATTCAACCTAAATAGTTTTAAGGTATAGACGTTATTAACCATTGTTCCTCCCTCAAATGGAAGATACACATAAAAAATGTAATCCCTTTGATAAAAGTGCCTTACCAGTCGTTACTCCCCCTCGCCTCAATAGAATAGAACTTTATTGTCTTAAAAACTACTAGAATAGTATAGACATTGTCATAAATTGTCAACTTAAATCTAATCTGATCTAATACGATAAACTAGCTCTATTTACAATGTTATTTTAAAAACATCTTTTACGCTTAATATATTTTGTTTCCCGTGAAGTATAATACTACCCATAAAAGTGCTGCAGGCAGGCCATCATTAACGTCATTAATACTGTTAACTAAATTAAAGCTTTCCTAACAATATTTTTTATTTATACATAGAATAACCGTTTCGTTAATTTTATTAGGTTCGGATAACCAAATGTTTTAATTTTAATGTTTTCCAAAAAAAATCCTATTCTAATTAAATATATTTTACATAATTGATATCGACTTTAAAAATGTCCAGAAACGAGAAATAAAACGCACTTAATCACTTCGACAGTCATACGACACGAAGAATACAGTGATTTTTTAATTTAAAATTTGAAAAACAGTTTTGGGCAAGACAATTTTCGAAAATTAAAATTGCCTTGGTGACGTAAAAAAAAGGAAAAAAACAAAAAATTTATGAAACTCAATTTTTATTAAACGCAACGTAACCTGTAGTTACGGTTATTGTTTCCGCTCGTATTGAACAAATTATAAGCGTTTACTGTGGTAAAAATAGCGTACTACCAAAATTGTTCAACAATAAAAATTAATAAATGTGCTGTGAGAATCCTCTAACCAGATACACTTAAGAAGCACAAGCTGACTTGCTGTTGCAACAAGAGGTAGAAAGGTCAAATTTTACATACCTACTTAGATAGTAAGAGCGGTAACCAAGTGTTTACCGCCAATTTACCACCTTCAAGGCGCAATCGAGAGCATTTCAAAGATGGAGTCAACAACTAATTCGAGGGGCGGTGATGTCTATGTCACAGCGAAATTGCCGCCAAAACGTTCAGTACAGATAACAAAATTACCACGCAAATCAACAATATCGATCCACCAGCAAGCTGTTCAATTGGACCAACCAGAGACAAGCAAATTCGCAAAATCATTAAACACGTCAGCCAAATCAACCACGACCGAGCGGCGGAGGTTCTGGAACGGAGAAAGCGCGCAACCCGGTCAGTACTGCTTCTCATTTTTCTTCTAAAAATAGTCATTCTAATCGTAAACATTTTTGTAAACATTGCAATTCGTCATCACATCTAAGTATTTCTTGTTATTTTAAAAATAATCGTTGTGAAATTTGTACAAAAATAGGGCACATTTCACGTAATTATTATCGCAATAGGAATAGAGTTAATTACATTGAGGAAGACGTAAACAATTCATCAAATAGTATGGATAATATTGAAAAAGAAGGCGTAAGTAATTAAGAATCTGATTTATTTTATACGGAAAAAAAGACTGTTTCTAAAAAGAGCGTAAATACGATAAACAGTAGTTTGAATAATTATCTTAATTCATTTAAAGTTAACGTTTTAATTAATCAAAAGCCATATAAAATGTTGATTGACACAGGAAGCTCGGTAATCGTTTTAAATGCAGACACCTACCGAAAAGATTTTTCTCATTTCAGGGTACTTCAAGACGGCACTCAGCTGAGAGGTTACAATGGCAGCATTTTTGCACCAGAAGGATACATTGAGGCCCAAGTCATGTACAAAGACGCCCTTAGATTGGTGAGGTGTACAATGGGGGACCAAACTTGCTGGGGCGACACTGGATTGAGACATTCAATATTAAAATTGAAATGGTGAATCTTTTGTCAGCACAAAATGAGGTAAACAGATTGATAAATAAATATCCTAGGGTTTTTAGCGAAAAATTGGGGAAATTCAATTATGCTAAAGTTACTATTGATTTAAAGGAAGAAGATTGGAGCAAGAAGGGTGATTGTTCCAATCTAAAGTAGTAATTGGGCGACTCCCGAATTTTAGATGTTAAATGGCCTTTACCAAAAATCGATCATATTTTTGCAAAATTAAATAAAGGTACACTTTATAGCAAAATTGACTTTAAAAAAGCATATAATCAGTTCGAGGTTGACGAAAAATCTAGTGAAATTTTGACATAGAATACTACTCGTGGGCTTTATAAAGTTTTGAGATTACCTTTTGGTATTAAGACCGCTAGTAGCATTTTTCAAAAATCCATTGAAAGTCTGTTTCAAGGTACGCCAGGGGTGGTAAATTTCATGGATGATATTTTAATTACGGCTGATTGTTTGGCCACTCATTTAGAAAATTTAGATAAAGTTCTTCTTAAGTTGGAGGACGCTGGATTAACAGTCCAAAATGAAAAATGTCAATTTTTAAAACCTGTTATGCCTAGGACATAGAATTTCTGCGTATCTATGACGCGCCCAGGCTGGAAAATCAAAGCCAGGTTAGGTCGTTTTTGGGTCTTGTTAATTTTTATAATAAGTGTATAAATAACGCAGCAAAATTATTGAGACCAATTTATGATCTACTTAAAAATAATACTAAATTTTGTTGGACCAATGACTGCGAAAAAGCATTTAAAAAAGTACAAGAAATAATTTCTAATGATATTTGCTTAGCACATTTAATCCTGATTTACCAATTTATCTAACGACTGATGCTTCGAACTCAGGTATTAGTGGTTATATTTCACACATTTCCAATGGAAAATAAGAGGTTATAGCTTGTTGCTCTAGAACCCTAATGCCTGCAGAAGTGAAGTACAGTACGATTGAAAAAGAAGCCTTGAGTATCACGTATTGCACAGAAATCAATATTTAATTGGAAACTTCTATAAAATCCAATACATCAAGGGAAAAGACAATCCAATTTTTTTTTTGTATATAAATTTTACGGGCACAATCGATTCATGGCCAATTGACAACCATCTAAATAACAACAAATATCTAAGACAAAAAACCTTATTAGATAAAAAACTTCTTAAAATAATTAAATATGTAAACGAGGACAAATGGCCTTCACAAATAAATAAAAATTTAGCACCTTATTTTCAAAAATGAGAAAATCTTACAGCAAACACTAATATCTTAATGTTTGGCCATAGAACTGTTCCTCCTAAGTCCCTAAGACAAATTTTATTAAAAGAACTTCATGCCGGTCATTTTGGCATTAATAAAACCAAAAGTATTCCTAGAAAATATCTTTATTGGCCAAAAATCGATTGTGATATAGAGAGGTCTTGTCTCCCTTGCCAGGAAAATAAACAGGATCCACCCAAAAACTATCCTATTCCTTGGCCAAAAGCTCAAAAAGTTTCTGAACGCGTAAATTGTGATTTCATGGAAATTAAATCAAAAACATGCATGGTTCTAATTGATGCATTTTCTAAATGGGTGGAAGTGGTTCAATTTCGCGGGACTACGGCCTGGGAGACTATAGACGCGTTGAGAGATATTTTTTCTAGAAATGGGAATTCCAAAAACCTTTGTATCGGACAGCGGTCCGCCCTTTCCTTCGCGTGAATTTTAAAGATTTTTTTACATTCTAATGCGCTAAAATATATTGCTTCACCACCGTACCATCCACAGAGTAGGTTTCTTTTTAATTATCGTAATGTTCAACATAGTTCAACAGGAATTTCACCTAGCGAGGCCGTCTACGGAAGGTCCTTACGTTCTAGGTTAGATCTTTTAAAGGAAACCCCTGTTTCTCCAGTCCCTCAACTGCAAATGGACAGTAAACCTATACGCAGAACATTCAAAAAGGGGGAAGGGTACAAGTTAGGAATTACAAAGGTGGCACCACAAGAAAATCATGGACAAAAGCGAAAATCTTGAGGAAAGTTGGAAAAACGACGTTCATCTGCGAATTTCCTGGTGGTGCTGCCTGTTAATATTTCAAAAGTTTCTACTTTTAAGTCCCTTCAGGATAGTAAACAGATCAGCTCAGAAAGTTCTAGTTCTGAAAATTCGTTCAGTTATTCTAGTTTAGGAAGACAGTCCCTTCAGGACAACGAAAAATTAGTTTTAGGTTCTAGCGGTAGTTACTCCAGTAGTTTTGACAAGTCTTTATGTAAAGATGGCACTGTAAATAATAGTTTGAGTAAAATACCAAAAAGGAAGGTAGTTCCACCGCCCAACCAAGACCATTATGTAAATCTCATCTTAGCACTTCTGTTTTATAAAGCTTAGTGGCTTTGATCAACTAGTTATTGTTTACATAAACAATAACACCTTATTCTAAAACTTCTTTTTAAAAAAATCTTATTTGTTTCAAATAACTGTCACATGACAGTAGTAAAAATAAATAAGTAAAAATAAATAAATTCGTGTTTCCACTCGGCACATCTATTATATTCATTAAAGTGTCCAAAGTAGAATCAAACCTATAGATTATTATTTACTTAGCCTATTATATTAAAGTATAAAGTTCAAAAGCTTTCTTGTTGTTTGTGATTACTGTAATTGTTATTTTTCTTTCATGTTGTTGTAATATTGTTTTATATTTTCCTTTCAGTTACATAACCCTTGCAATTCTTATATTTTTAAAAATTATTTTTATTACATTGTTTTATTTTATTACACAAATTAAAGTGAAATCGAGAATTCACTGTTCATCAAAATGTACGTTCAACTTTGTATTACAATTTTGCCCATTCGCCAAAATATGGTAAATAAATTTCAATGTGATGCAGATTATTTTCTTGTTAACATACAAATGTTCGGAAATGTTTTTAAAATAAGGAATAATGTTAAATTTGCATTCACTATAAACGGTCTGTGTAGAAATTGTTAAAATTTAAAATGAGTTAGAGTTAAGTACATATAAAAAGTAATATTAGGGTTAAATTATATTTATTGATATAATAACCACTTAGTGTGAGGGAGTGCGGTAGCCAAGTGTTCACCGCCAATTTACCACCTCCAAGGCGCACAGGCGCACTGAATTGGAAAGGTGCATAAATAGGTCGGGGCACGCTTGGCGCCCAGCTTTCGACACATGAATGTGATATTAATATGTAGTTCGTCTTCCTTCATAATTTATAATAAATTGAGTATGTTTTAAACCGGTTGTTTTAATTACAAAACTTAAGTTTATAACAGTAAGTAGTAGTACCGTCCTGCAGCCAGTCATTAAGGGAACGGAGCCAGGGCGGAGATGTTGCTTTTTTAATAGGACACCCTGTATATTTTTGCAAATTAAAATTGGGCTTTTCTCATTCTGTTACTTTTCGGATATCCTGCTGTATATTTTAATGACTACATTAAATGTTAAGTGCGAGGTAAGCATGTCAGTTGTTTTTTAGTTCATCAATTTTAAAATATGGTGGGAAAAATGTTTAACTAATATTTCTTATTGTTTATAGAAGCGTCGGTAATACAACGATAGCACGTACCTTTTCAGAATGTTCTGTAAAGTTTACCTGCTATAAAAAATAAGAGATTTAATTAACAGATTATCTTTATACTACGAAAGCCCGGTCGGGCAATTCCAACTTACAAGTTTAGACTTTTTAGTTCCGACTTCGTGATCCTGGTTGTCATTCACCGCTATTTCTTTCTTTGTCAAAAGAGTGAAAGAGCAATATACAGCTCTCAATCCGTGAGCATCGTTTGCCTGTCAAATATTCTAACCTTAAATTAATACCGATTGTTTTTTTAGAAAAAAATTATAAAATGCCGGTTTTCGAACTGAAGATGGTGCAACCATATACCGAATTTTTGTTATCTAAGGGATCAAGTTGTGGTAAACAGCAGGTACTCATCAGTTGTGAATATTCACAGACTAATCAGGGAGCTAATCATCCAAACTAGAAGAGCAGGCGAAGGCCAACTTAAAGAACACGGAGGAGGCTACACATTTTTCTGGAAAGGAAAAGAAGCAGATGAACCACGTATTCACGGAGTGGGTTTGGCTATAAAAAATGAGATTGTGGACCACCTAACCGAATTTCCATCCGGAATAAACGAAAGATTGATGACATTGCACCTAAACCTTAGCAACCACCAACACGCTACTATAATCAGCGCCTACGCTCCAACTCTTGCAGCTGATGAAAACCAAAATGATTTTATTCTCAACTTAGTGAAGCCGTAACATCTGTACTTAAATCTGATAAACTTATCATCCTAGGTGATTTCAATGCTCGAGTTGGTACGAATTCAAACCTATGGAAGGGCGTCATTGGCAAGGAAGGTGTTGGAAACATGAACTCAAACGGACTGCGCCTATTAACCTTATGTTCGGAATATGACCTCACAATCTCAAATACAATTTTCCGACAAAAAGATAAATTCAAGACCTCCTGGCAACATCCGAGGTCAAAACACTGGCATTTGATTGATTACATTATTGTACGTTCCAGAGATCAAAAAGACGTAAACATTACAAGAGCAATAACGAGTGCAGACGACTGCTGGACAGACCATCGCCTGATACGAGCCAAAATGAACTTGCACATTCCACCAAGAAGTAGCCGTCAAAAAAAGCAAATCAAAAGAAGATTCAATGTAGAACGCCTTAAAGATGATCAAACCAGAACAAAATTCCAAGTTTCTCTGAATCAAAAGTTGGGTACTTTAGAATACCCGGAGAATATTGACGATACCTGGAGAATTTTGAAGACGGCAATAACATCTGCCTCCGAAGAAACGGTCGGCTACACACAAAGAAAACATCAAGACTGGTTTGATGAGCACGACAAAGAAATTCAAGACCTTATTGAAAGGAAGAGAAAAGCCCATAATGCTTGGAAAAGCTACCCTAACTCTAACGAAAAGAAAAGACAATATCAACAAGCTAAAGCAGTAGTACAAAGGCAAACACGTAGATTGAAAAACCAATGGTGGACAACAAAATCACATGAAATGCAACATCTAGCTGAGTCCAACAACACCAGAGCCTTCTTTCAAGCTACTAAGATGATATATGGTCCCACTACACAAGGTATCAATCCCCTACAATCCAAAGATGGTACAAGGCTGCTTAAAGACAGATCTTCTATCAATTCACGATGGAAAGAACACTTCCAAGAACTACTCAACAGAGAGTCTCAGGTCGATAATGACATCTTCGACAAAATTCCGGAGAAAACTACACAACAACACCTAAGTGAGATTCCGAGATTAGAGGAGGTCGAAAAGGCAATCACACAGCAGGCACAGATGGTATCGCTGCTGAAGTCTACAAACAAGGGGGTCCCGCACTTAATTCCCAAATGCACATTCTAATAAGTAAAATATGGACTACTGAGACCATTCCTGCCGAACTCAGAGACGCCTCTATAGTTACCATTTTTTAAAAAGGCGATAAGGCCCAATGTGGAAACTACAAAGGTATATCTCTGCTTTCTGTTGCTGGAAAGATACTTGCACGGATACTATCAAACCGATTAATTCCGATTACTGAACAAAATCTGCCAAAGACACAGTGTGGATTTAGGCCCAATCGAGGCACAGCTGACATGATCTTCAGTGCCAGACAAATGCAAGAGAAATCTAGAGAACAAAATCGCCCTCTCTTCATGGCCTTCATAGATCTAGTCAAAGCATTTGATTCGGTCAACAGAGAAGCTTTTTGGAAAATACTGGCAAAAGCTGGATGCCCTCAAAAATATATTCAAATTCTTAGACTACTACACGACAATATGAATGCAACAGTCCTGAGCAACGATGGACCAGGAGATTCATTCCAGATTACGACAGGCGTTAAACAAGGGTGTGTTATTGCGCCCACCCTATTCTCTATATTTTTAGGTGCCATGCTTCACCTTGTTGAGGAACATCTACCGCCGGGAGTGGAAATTCTATATAGATTCGACGGTGGCCTACTTAACCTAGGCAGACTGCGAGCAAAAACTAAGGTCTCGACAACCTCGGTAATCGATTTGCAGTACGCCGATGACAACGTCGTAATGGCCGATACAGGGGAATGTCTACAGCTAGTAATCAACGCATTTAACCAAGCCTACAAAAGCATTGGCCTAGAGGTCAATCTTGCCAAAACGCAAATTCTTCACTAACCAGAACCAGGTACGAATCCCCAAGCTCCAAACATTTCCATAAAGGGCTATCCTCTGCAGAACGTGGAACATTACCCATACCTTGGGAGCCACCTATCATCAAATGCAACTATTGACGCAGAAACACAGCATCGCCTAAAATGTGCTAGCGCAGCGTTCGGGCGGCTTTCGGAGAGAGTCTTCAACAATCACGACATCAATGCGGAGACCAAGCTTCGTGTCTACAACATAGTTATAATACCAACTCTAACATACGGATGCGAAACGTGGACCACCTACAGAAGGCATATCAAATGACTAAAAAAATATCACCAAAGTTGTTTAAGACGAATACTGAGAATCAAATAGCAAGACCAACGAACAAACAAGTGTTTTAGAAGAAGCCAGAACAACAAGTATAGAAGCCCTTATCTTCAAGCACCAGGTTCGTTGGACTGGTCACATTATTCGCATGCCCGAGACATGTCTCCCAATGCAGATATTTAATGGACAACTGAAGGAGGGAAAGAGAAATCAAGGAGGTCAACAAAAAAGGTACAAGGACGTTCTCAAAGGTAATATGATGAAGGATGGCATCGATATAAACAACTTCGAGACCACAGCAAACGATAGGGCTTCATGGCGCCGAACAGTCCATGAGGGAGCACAAACTTTTGAAGAGCAACGACGTAGACTAGAGACGGAAAAGAGAGAACGTAGAAAGGAGCGACAAAATGGAAGAATAGATGACTAACAACATCCGGCTGCTGCCGGAGACTGGGTGTGCCAGGACTGTGGAAGGCTCGAGAATTGGCTTACATAGCCATCAAAAAACGCACAACAGATAGCGACGATACAGAATAGAGGAAAATCATACTCGGTATCGAGTGATTCCCTATGATGATGCATCTTTTGGAGCCTGAAAACGATTCTGCTAGAAGGACAAGGTTTTCTAACTTATTGGTCACCGCCTCGACGTCTTCAGAAAATTAAAAAGGGTAAGCCGGATAAGAAACACTTTCCCCAATGAGCTCATATTGCCGAGCCAAAGATAGTCTTGCTTGCAACTCCTGGAACTTTGGACATCAATTCCCTTAACCTCCAGTTCATAACAGAACTCGTCCCTTTCCAGGCGCTTAATATCGATTTTTCGTGCCATATTGCTAAAAAAACTTAAAAACTAGTAAAACTTCACCCTTAAAGGCTACTTACACAGATATAGTCCTGTGTAGGCTCTCCAATACCCAAAAAAAAAATATGTGTAAATCTTTCGTCAATACCCCAAAAACAAAAAGTTTATATGTAATTAAATCACAGTCACTTCTACGAAGTAACACCGTCACACCTAGAGTATTTTACTCTCACTTCGCTACCTCCACCGTTCACTAAAACTCAATCTTTAGTACCAACTGGTACTTTAAATCAATCAGATTATGACGATTCTATAATCATAAAGCGAAAGTGTCCACGAACCGAACCGAAAATATCACGAAAAAACCCTCTGCAGTTATGCAGAACCGTAATTACATTGAATGAAAAAAAACGTTTAAGTGTCTCTCTGTGCCGACTCAGCCGAAAAAAAAGCATCCAGGTTGGGGAACAAAAAAAAACAAAAGACCCTACATTATACCACTGAATTCTTAATAGACAAGGACACTTCTTAACCAATCACCATGTACTTCGTCCATTCGTTCTTTGAATGTTTTAAAAAAAAAGTTTTTTTTTTAAATGCCTGTTTAGCGTTACGCTATAGGGTGGCATATAATCCCAATTGGAGCGCAGAGTTTCAACGCAAAAAAAAACGTCACGGGTCCTTAAGACCAACTCGAACATATTCCCGAGTTCAATCTCTGCTATAACTGGACTTGTTTAATCCCCCTGATCAGGGTTGAAAAAAAATTCCCACTTGAATTTTATTTTCTGAAAAGTCATAGCTAGAACGTCACCCGCGCGGCATGCGTATTAAACGAAGTACAGCTCGCTAGGTATCAACTCAGAAAATCTCAAACCCTCTACCCTACCAGAAATTTTTCTTGGTGTCGACCCCAAAAAAAAGACTAGCTAAATACAAGAGTATGGACCCCCTTCCAGTTGATAAAAAAAAAATAAGTGTCCGTCTTATTCAATTCCCAAGACCCAAATTAATCCACAACCACCCTTATGTACTTTGGAATGTAACATCCACACCAATTTACCACAAGTTGGCTAAGTGTGTAAGTAGAAACAGCAACTGAAACTAACAAAAAAAAATTTCCCCAAATGTAAGTGTGAAAATTTTGGCAAAGACCCAAGGGAAAACCAAGCAAAGTTCCAACGCCAAGTATAAAAAAAAATTCGAAAGTCATACAAACTCCCAAGTGATAGGAGGAAATAAAGTCGTGAAATCTAAAATCCTGGAAAAGCCATAACCAAAAAAACATTTAGGAATTCACATCGGACAAAAAAATTTAAAAATATTAATCTAAACACTTTCAAATCTGTGCTTGCAAACTCTACCATCACTCTTACTTTAAAAATATTACTTTTTACTTACAAAAAGCGTAAACGACGACGAGGGTTTTGTTAACTGTTAATATTTTTTAAAAATAGTAATTTTTAATTTGATATTCCCGTATCTGTACTCATAATACCCAATCCTTGTTAACCGTAAAAGAAATTGCAGAGATAAACACAACGCATTCGGAGCCATGCCTGCCGTTCATCTACTCCTGCGAAAATTTTAAGGATAGAATTTTTTTATTTTCTAATAAACTACTCAGATGAATCAAAAAAGTTTATTTGTACAAAAAAAATGCAACTTATTATAACCAAAACACCTGTGAAATAAAATTCAAAATATCATTCCTTTTCTAAAAAAAACTCCAATTTTTCAAAGATTGGTTATGAATAAAACGGTGATTAAAATCCGTTGTATGTAACACAAGTTGTCCAACCAAAAACAAATCAAAATTAAAAAAAAAAAATATCTTTGGAAAATATTCCAAAACCGCGGCCACTCTAAGGCGAAGTACGAAGAGCAAAGCCTCTATGACAATTAAGTCCCTCACACTTCCAAATCAGAGCGACGCGACGTTAAAGTCACTCAAAAAAAATTATATCTATGTATGATATGAAATTAAAAAAAAATAAACAAACCGAGAATCTAAAAAAACAAGATGATATTCGAAAGTTTGAACAGGAAATGATACTTTCAATTAGGAAAAGAAATTGGAACACAACGCCCCCACACCACTACGAAGTAACAAAGTGCGTATAACTGTAACACTTAAGTCATCAGTACTTCTAAGTAGAGTAACCCGACTTTGTTTCCTCTGCGAATTTTTAAAGAATGATATTTTGACAGTTATAAAATGCAAATTTAACAAAACTAGAAAAAAAAACCCCGTTGTGACCCCGCCGCACAATACAAAGTGCCAGGCACTACGACACTGACGTCCCCAATGCTTCCCCAAAGCAGGACGTCACAACGTTGTTCCGACGTTGCAAAATTGAAAGAATGACACTAAGTTTTAAAAAAAAATATGACGTTTGAAATTTCTTTAAAAAAGAAATCCATTGAAATTAAAAAAAATACATTAAAATTAAAAAAAACCCAAATGATGTGCCACTACTGAAAAGTTCGTATCCACTGATAAGACTACAAAAAAAAAATCAGAGTTGAAGGTTTTAGAACCCTGAGAAATTACATTCTTTTAACCTGAACAACATACTATAATTATTAACTAAATGAACTAAACACTGACTTAGAAATATTTTAGGGAGTCATCCCCGAACAAACCAACGAATAGGTAGAGGAACAAAAAATAATCTGGCCTGTAAATGAACCACAGACTGTGTGACAAAACCAAGGGGTACAGAATTAATTTTATATTTAAGTTCTATCAACCGCAAATAAAAAACGAAAATGATCCCCCCGTAATATTTTTGTTTGTTGTGTGTTTAACATAATATATTTTACTGACATATAATATCTGATGCAATTTTATAAACAAAACTATAAAACATATGCCACCCTGCAAAAAAATGGCTAATGAGACCAACAACGCTTTTCTGCAAGTGTGACTATGTTTTACTAATAAAGAGATCATGTTAAGACAACTAACGGACTAATGAGATCTCATTGCTTAACAACTCTTGAAAAAGTGAATGTATGCCGACTTATGTAAAAAGACCATATGACAGGTGGCTTCTTTTTTTAAAAAAATTATCAACAAAGTCCACAAAAAAAATTGGGTTTCAGTAACCAAGTGATTTAAAATTGTTTTGGTTTAACCAACCAGTTCCATTGAAAATCAAAACAGCTAAAACGTTTTCTAAACCTCTGTTAAGAGATTAAAATTGTTTGTCTTCACAAGATAAAAACTCCATAGGAACAAAACAAGCGATAACAAAACAAAATAACCCAAGGTTATCTTAAAACAGGTTCACCGTTACCATCTCAAAAAAAAAGTTGGCACCATACCCAAATTTGACTATATTTTTAATGATCTGAAATTTCACCTTAAAATCTTTAGATTTGCACACAAAAACTCAAAAAAAAAAATGTCTCTGAGCATGTGCATGTTTCAATTGCAGTTGATGATTCCCTAAAAAGACACTCCAAAACAATTTTTTCAGTTTTTGAAAATAACCAACATGTTAATGTTCAAAGGGATGTATTTAACAAAATTGATGTTTGTGGAAAAAAATATGGTGTTTTTTTAACGTGGTATATGTAGGTATGTATGTATTATGGCACTGGTGGTTGATGTCCATGGAAAAAAAAGCACATAGGGCTCCTTGGTCAGGATCCTTGTGCCCGCATATATCTAATCAGCTTTACTCAGATGGTAATTGAGAAACCAACTAGTAAGTTAAACTCTTGCAGATTACTGATAATTTAGGCTCTTAACTTTGGTGTAAAGTTATTAACACTTAACCCCTCATTTAAGCCAGAATAAAAATAATAAAAAAATATAGTTAAAAAGGAATAGATGTAGTGTATGTTTCCCCAGTGTCATCTCAAGGTCATCCTGTATTTTCTCTGCAAGAGACAACCCTTAAAGTTACCCCAGTCAGACCAATTGACCTTTCACCTCGGACACCCATAGCCCATCATAAAAAACATTAATTAACAACAATTAATTATTTTCTAAAACAGCAAATCTGTATCCCCCTTCCTCCAAGTCTACAAAATTTAAACAACTATCTCAAAATTAACTTAAAGTAATGTGAAAGTCATTTACTTATGTTAAATTCTTAGACAACTTAATAGGTTAAAACTATTAAAATAAAAAAAAAAATAGGTGGTTGGTGGTGTTTTTTTGTTTTAAGTGGTTTTCAATTTTTGGAAAGCTAAGTACCAGCCAATGAACACTTTAAGCACAAATACCCAAACTAAAACAAAATTCAAAATGTCAGCCCAAGCAGAGTGGTAGAAAAAAAATGTTTAAATGTCACTTTTTAAAAATTACCCCCACCCCTTCTTCAAGACAAATAGGCCCCACGTTGGGCGCCAAAAATGTTAGCCTTTTAATCGATTAAGTGCTTTTTGAGATATCCGTCAAAAAAAAAAAAATTATGAAACCGAAATCAGCAAATTTTTAATACTATTTTTATTTAGTTTAGAATCGCGTCAAATGCCCTGCCGCCAGCTTTTTAAGTTTAACAGCCGGTAGGTCGTACGTTAATAAATTTATGAGCGCCACGTATTTAAAGACATTACACGAGGTATGATGTTAATATAGTATTAAATAGCCCAACTAATGAGTCAGCTAAATAGCAAAATGCATCAAATACGAACTGTCACAACTATTAAGGGCCCTTCCCTGATTTACGAAAATAAACACTTATATACTTACTATACTCCTTAGTCTGTTCCTTTTCTTTTGTTTTCAATCTCACAAGGATTGTTTGGTGAAATTTTTATATTTATTCGTCTTGATCAGGGTGTTCTGGTTATTAACAGAATGAAGAATAAATAAGTAACTAAATAAGAACTTTGGGCTGGGATTGTACCAAACCTGGACGACCTTCTTCAACGGAGAGTGGGAGAGAAATAGGAACACAAGTTTTTGTCATTTTCAGATTTAATGACGAACAGAAAAAAAACAGATTTTGGACTAGTCGCCTACAACTCAAACCCTCATAATGTGGGATTTGTTATTCTTAAGGAAAATTGTAAATATTTCAATATTAAATATACCATTGCCGGCAATACCGTTCAATAACTTAACATGAATACCATGCAAATATTAAGTTGTATTAAAGTTACCGATTTATGAGCTCATATACCGTGTTCAAATTGTAATACCTATATTCGTTACCTTAAAGTTAGTTTCAAAATAAATAATCTTGGCTTGTATATGTTTCTACCACCGCTATCACCAAATAGATAACACAAGCAAAGAAAAATATGAAAAAATATGCCTTTTAAAAAAAAAAAAAATAGTCAAAATCTTGGCGATGTCAAACAACTCAGTGGCACTCTGCACAGCACAGCACTAACCCCAGGCTAACCAACCAAACTATGCTACGTCTGTACGAGCAAACTCTCAGCAACATATGTCAGCTGGACAGCCTAGAGCATCAGACCGAGTAACCCTGAAGTGCTAGACACTGTCATGTGCTAACAAAGATATTTTTAAAAGGGAATGTCCGACACCACATAAAAGTAAACTCATTATAACAACCTGACCCCCCAGACTGCCACTCTGCAATGTGAGGCCGAAACAACGAGCCAGCCTTAACCCCACATTTTAGCCCGACAATCCGAAGCGACAGGGTTGTCACATGTCAATCTCTACACTAAGTCAAAACGAAATTAAGGCAAAACCGATGGTTCTCTGTCAGCCATATCATAAAGTTAAGAAAGAAAAAAAAATACTAAATTACAGCCTTAATTGAAGAAGTCATTTCGTAGCTTGGCAGTTGTTGCTTCATACTAACTATAATGACGATGTATACTCAATTGGAACCCAAAAACAAAAAAAATTACCCCTGTCATCCGTCAATATGATCCCTTCAAAATAAGACCAAAAAAAAATTCCTTTTTTTTAAGAAATAAAATGTTTAAAATGTAAATCTCAAACCGGTAACCTCCTGCGATGACTGGGACTGGTGTTGCACTGGTAGGTACTTATATGTTGGAGCTTGTAGGAAAAATGGAAAGATGTTGGGGAAAATCTCTGCATACGGCCCCACAACTCTATAACTACCCTGGAATAAAGGGAATAACACTCCTTACTATTCCAGAAAATAAAATAACTACCTCAATTGCAACACTTTATCGGACTAAAAAAAATGACTAGGAAGCTTACCTCGTACGAGGGTTTTTAGGCACACTTGCCTCCAGAGGACATCTCGGACATCTTCGGTGGCTGGTGTGGACACCTCGTGTGAACTAGGAATCCATCACCACGAGTTCATACAGCAGCCCCTATGTCAAGGAGAAAGCAAAGCATCAAATTGAGTCCCAAAAAATCGTGTGAAAAACCCAAAAAAAAACAAAAAATATTTTCAAAATTTACCAAATTGGAAGGCCGAATTCTATTATCAAAAGTCCACTTACCAAGATAGAAATTCTGCTGAAGCTGCTGGAGTTAATCGAGTGTCCGCCCCCAGATGGACGGTGGCGACACGTGTGCAAGTGGCAATTTTTTTATCCCAATAGGTGCGGAGCTTCGTTCCCAAAAAACTACTTAAACAATAAGAAGCTATAGTCGATTGCACTAAAGCATGGTTTTTGCATATTCCTTTTTAAAACCTTACCGGAAATACGTCACTAGAAAAACCCCTTCTCCAAAAATCCAAAACACCATAAAAAACTATAATAAAAAACTAACCCGGAAAGCATAACAGCCCACTGCACCAATCCTATGAAAAATCTTTACACTTAAAAATCCAGTAATCTTCTTAAAGACCAGTGTTAAAACGACAGCCAGCAGAATAAAAATCAATATTGGGGGAAATAAAAAAAAATCACAAATAGGAGAACTGACGTTGTCTAACAACGGGATTGTGTAAGCGGATCGCATTACACCCTCACTTACGTGTCTTTATTTTATAAAATTGCTAACAATCTTATATATTATACAAAAGAGTCCACCTGGCAACATTGGATTCTGATAGAAAACGGAAACTGCGTAGTTTGAAAATACAACAAAGTATAAGAATTTGCGACTATACTCGAAGAGATTTTAAGAAAATAAAATGAGAGCCCTACGTCTCATCCGAAAATGGTACTTTACGCTCAAAAATAAATAATTACGTTAATTTATCAATCAACAAAACGACCTATTTTTTTCCTTCTCGATCAATTGATGAAAGCGCGTGCAGGTTTGCACATTCTTCTATACTCTGTTTTGCCTAAATCATAACCTAGAAATAGTCATGCAACAAAAATAAACAAAGTGATGTTGTTTAAAAAAAACCCAAATCTAAATGCGGAAAAATGAGTTTAAACAGGACAAGCTTGTTCAACCCCGAGTTATTGATGTCAGACGTCACTCCTGTTAACCGACAGCAACGTGCCAGTAAAAAGTCGAAATAACAAGTAGGCAAACATAACAGTAGAAAGGTTCTGGTTACGACAGCCCTACGGCTTCTATGATTTTATCGCGTTTCTATTAGAAACACGGCTATTTTTAATTAAGCTATGCTTCGAAGTAATGAAACACTTGTGAAGTAAAAAATTGATTAGTTGTTGTCGTAAAACCAATTTTTAACGTTACATGATCTCTATGGTGTGGAAACCGATCAAGCAGAGGATCACTGGGACACGGGGACAGAACACTTCGGCATAGTTTTCCAATTGTACTTATTACAAAAATCCAAGAAATTACTGTAACAGGTTAAAAAAGGCCAAAAACACACAAAACTAAAAAACTTCCACAAAAAAAACCTCACGAAAAGAACGAAAAGACGATGATATTGATGGAAATTGATTAAGAGAGATGTCATTGGCGCGATTTGTCGCGTGAGCTTCGAGACCGAGTCCCCAAAGGCGCTGTAACTTGTTTTTTGCGATGCCCTTAACGGCCCAATTACATCGTTAAACCGGCAACGCTGTTGGGTCCATTTATTAGGCAATTCTTTTTCCGCATGTTTCTCGGAAACGGGACTTCCAAATGGCCTGAAATTTTGCCTAAATTGTTTATTGGACTATGTTTTTCCATCAAATCTTGGTACTTTTTTAAAATTTTGTTTATTTTTTGAAAAAAACTGTTTTAACTTTTGTGGTGTTTCAAAATTGGCGCGCCCATATTACGTCAGAAACACCCTTTATAGAGACCTGTAAAACTAAATTGGAAATATTTGTAATTTTCCAAATAATGGACACCTAATTTCAAAAACCCTCTAGATTGTATTAATAAGCTTTGTAATCCTCTTCCTCTAATAAAAAACAAATTGAGTATTATTTTCCTCTAAAGCTAAAACATGCGGAAATGTAAAAACATGGACTATACTGGTTCCCTATCAATATTAGCTATATGCCTAGCATCAAAAAGTACCTAAATGGTTATATTATAGATACCGCCACCATCAAAATTAACCACCCACGTCTTTTTTTTGTGAGCTTACCCTAGGCATAGTTTCTGGTGTTCTCCTTTCCTAAATGTATTCGGCTAAGAGAGATCCAGCCTATATACCTAGGTAACACCCCTTACCAGGAAAAAAGTTTAGGCCATGCAAACATCGAAATTGGTCGACTCACTGTATTTGCAACTAACCAATGTCAGTGTGTCTGCCTGACATTCTTCATAACCTTAGTTTTGTCGTTTTGTTTTGGAGTTCGTCGACCTGGTTTTTGTGTTTTATTTAATAATTTTTCCTTTGGTGTAAAGCTACTTTTTAGAACCCTTAAATGGTCTGTGTGTATTTGTAGAATATGACTTGTGCAGTGAAAAATTGTAAATCGATAAGGAGGCTGACGGAGGACGTCAACATTTCTTTTCACAAGTAAGTGTAAAGGTCAGTTTATGCTCGCTACTTAGATCAAGCTAAGACATTCTTTGCGGATTTTTTACAGGGTAATTAAACAACCTGCAAACTTTGTACTGCTTGTTGATCTAAGATACAAGCATAAATTGATCTTAAAGCTGGATTCATTGTTCCGTAAATTAAGCAGAAGAAGTAAGATGCAAAGAAAAATAAACTACATACTATACATGCATTTGTTAATAGTTCACAGCTTAGCTTACAGTAAGAAATTAATAATTTTTATATCTTACTTCTTAGGTACTTTATGGAACCATGACTGGACCTTTAAGGCCCCATTACCTTAAGTTTTAATGTGTTAATCCCATCGAGTACCAAGTAGAGTACCTAATTCATAAATATGTGATGTGCCTAAATACAAGGTCTTTTGTATCACCGTTACAAACTCGATGTTGCTGTTCATGGTGACAGGAACAACAACATTATTTTTAGAAATGGTGGTAAGTTGTCATGTATGAAATAGGTAGGCAATGCCAATACCCCCAAAATTATTTTATTTTTGTAAAAAATGTAAAAATTGGTGAAGAAAATGAGTGTAAAGTTGCCTGCGTACAAGGGTAATTTCACTGGCAGGTATATATGTACATTTTGGTGCACATTAACTTGATTTTTTTTACATTATTTTAAATATTTTTCTGTTTTTTCTCTTAGTTTTCATTCTAGTTTCAAAAAAAATCCTTATTTTTTTTCCTTTGTTTCACATTTTCTAAAAACATGCGAACTCTACAAAAAAAAGTGAAATCCCCCTCGGTTGCCTGATACAATAAGTATTTTGTTTTTTATTTGTGCTCTAAATGTTGTGGGTTCACTTAACCATACTTTGTGCGTAGCAAACTTATTTTTTGGCAACAAAGTGCAACTAGAAGCAAGGACATTTCATTTACTTTCACATTAATAGTTTAGGTGCACAAAAAAATGCTGGACAATTTGAATTTTCTGGTTTAGGAAAACATACTTATAAAAAAATATAATAAATTAAAAAAACACTTTTTTTTAAAGCATGCATACCCAGTTAGTTTTGGTAGTTTTTTTTTGTATATCTAGTGTCAGACTGATATTTGACAAGTAAATGTTTCCATACAGGCACTGCAAATTAAGTAATTAGAGGAAATAAATATAATTATACAAACCAAACAGTTTAAAATTGCTAAATTTTAAATAAAATATATGTGTAGGTACCTACCTAGCTAATACACAGCGATAAACTGATACATTAATTTGTTTTTTTTTATCAATTTTTAGTATGTTTGCATTTATCATGAAAAATAATGTCCTTTCCACCAAAAAATTTAACATTGGTTTTGTAATTAAACAATTACAAAATATCTTGTGAATAATTCAATAACAAAAGGTTTCACATTTTTTTAGGATTCCAAACTAAGGTCCGATATCCAAAATATGGCGTCAAGCACTTCAAGTGAATCCTGAAGAGTAGCATTTTAAAGTTGAAGACTTCTTATCAGATAAATAGAAGAGAAAGATGCCTAAATTTAATGCTGTGCCATCCTTACCTTTGGACATAGAAATTCAATATTTAAGTCTGCATAGTACCAGCAGCAGTGATATATCACAAAACTCAACTTTGATGAGTTCAGATGCAAGCATAAGTCAAGTTTCACAAAATGCACCTATAGCTGTTTCATCTGCGTCTTCATCAGGGAGCATTTCTAAGGAAAATACATTGAAAAGAATTGTAAGAAAAAGAAAGTAATTTTTGCTCTCTGATATTTGTTATGATATAGAAAACCACATTTTTTAAACTAATTTTACTGTTAGTATTTTTACTATTTTTACCTAATTTTTATGTTACTGCTACCTTACTAAAAATTCAGTTTTTATTTATTTACTTTAGTTTTTTCCTGTCAAGAGTTTCCTGTTCAAAATGTTTGATTTTTTAACTGCAATATTCCGCTTTATTTTGCTTTAAACTTTTTTCAGATTAAATCAAGAAATTCAAAGCAGCTATACATCAACCAGCAGCAGTGATACCAAGAGGAAGAAGCTGGCATTTATTAAAACCATTCACAGTTACAGGTTAGTATGCTGCACTGTCATATTTATTCTGAAACTTACATTTTTGATAAAGCCAAAGATGATAATGGGACAGTATTTATAAGTTACTAGAAAACCAACAAAGGTAAACCACAAACCTGATCTATTATTTGTATTTTTTGGAATTAAGAAAAAAACCACCTTAATTTTAAAAAAAATAGGAGTATTTCATTTAAAATATAAAAGTTAATGTCATAATTTGATATTTGAGATGATATTTGCAAGTTTTCAAGTATATAAATTGACAGAGTAAAGAATATTTTGCAACCTATTTAAATTTTTAATCTAGTTTACATAAAAATGAATGGAAATTAGTTAAGAACAAAAATGTAATAAAAAAGAACAAATTTCATCTGAATCTTGATTGTCAAAACCAAACTGCAAACGCTAACCGGAACTACATTATTAACCAAAGGTGTACCAGGATGCTTTTGGTTGATTTTTTGTCATTTTCTTACCTTTATTTTTATTCTGTGTAGGCACCCTTAAGCAATACTTACATAAGTCATACCATTAGTTTAAAGTGGTTTTGGTTTGTTTTTGTCTTGTGGCTGTAATTAGTGTGTGTGGTTATCTTTTAAGTTAACAGCACAACAAAAAATGGCTCTGCACAGAATAAACATAACTATAACAGAGATGCAACAAAACAAAAGTGCCCCTGCATCATTATTAAAGTTAACAACATGACAGGGCCTTACTACAGCAGGCAGAATAAGGCTGAACATGAACAGAGTAGCCAAACAACCAACAAAAATCACCCTACTGGTATCAATACAGATGCCCCTTAATTTTATTTATTCAAAATATTATATTTTTTGTTAATTTTGTTTTTTTTTGTTAATTTTTTAGATACACAAAAAGCGAGGAAGAAATAATGAAAAAATCAACATACGAAGAGCGGTGAAGCTTATCGATCATCTCGTAATATTTTGATATAAAAAGGTTGGTTTTCATAATTTTATAATTTATACCAAAGTTTTTAGTTTGGTAAAGTCCCCATTTTTCGTTAATAATATCATGGACATAGGTAGGTATTCTTTGCTCTTATAAATGTTATTCGAAGGTGAATGTAACTTCCATTGACAATTTTTTTTAACTCTGTTTTTCAATGTCCCGACTGCTTATGTCTCTGCAATTGTCAGTACATGATGATAATGGCAGATACATACATAACCTATCAAAACATAGTGAAAAAGTAAAAAACAATGGAAGTTTAAAACTCTAGTTTACTCTTATGTCAAGAATTATCTTGATTTTACTTTTTTGTCATTGTGAACCTTTTTTTTTAGCACAGTTGTATATGAATGATTCCACCAAAAATGTGCATTAGTCCCTAAGGGTCAAAAGCCAAAAAATAAATAAAAATATGGTTTTTAATTTAAAATTTTATTGAGAACAATGTTATTTCTTAAAGCTTTTACAAAAAGTATAGGAATTTGTTATTTTTATCCCGCAAACGTAATTCCCATATCATGTCCCCAACGCAAAATTGTAATAGAAAATGCACCTTAGCAAAATTTAATAGTGGTTTAAAAAGTTATTTTTCAGTAAACCAATAATAATAAAATACTTTAGCTTTTTATCCTGACTAAAAAAAAAATTAATTATATAAAATAATTTTGACTCTGTCCCTCTTTAAATTCTGTCCCTGGGTATTTACGCGCTCAAGCTCACGCGGCGTTTATCCTTGAAAAAAAGTGGTGGGAAGGTTCATTGATAACGTTGACCACTGCAGAAGAGCTTGCCTTGAGCGCGTTTATTCGTGTCTAAGCATACCACAGACACCACCAAGCTTGCTTTATGTTAACTCTAGAAACAAGAGCCGAGAGATGCTTATGTTTTGGTCAAATATGAACACAAAATTCACAAAAAAAACAGCAACTTATCTATATGTAGCAATATGCCAAAATTACATTGACTTGATTGATTGAGATGTAAAAGTCACATTTCTAAGGGTTTGTGAAAATTCTGATAATGAAGATAGTGATATTCAACTTTTTAAACTTAATGAAACAAATATAATTTCAAAAGGAAACAGGATTTACTATAAGTTTGACAAAAAAGCGTAAATAGCCAGTATTTTTTATAATTTGAGTTATTAAAATAAATAAGTTAACAATAAGTAGTTGTTCAGTTTAGTCCATGTTCAGTTATTTTTGTGTAAATAAAACTTAAAAACCGAATTGTGCATCATTATCATGTTAAAAAAATAATTCCCGTGTCATTGCCATGTTAAGCTTCATTCCCGTGTGGAGTCGTTTTAAAAAAATCTAAAAATCTCCCTAAATATGTGATTATTAATAGGTTTTTCTAGTGCACCTTCAAATATAATGACTTTAGATTACTTTTCGGTTTTTTAACAATAACAATGCACACTTTTGGTGGAATAACACATATACTTGTTTAATAAATGGTAATGATTTAATTATTAATTTAATTTAATTAAATCTTTTGTGTACATGTCAATGAAACATTAAGTTCTCTAGTGTGGAATGAGCGACGGTGACGGTTTGCCATTTTGCCATCATGAACGAAATTTTAAGAAACGAAATCTTGACGCAGTTGGTTAGTAAACATGTTCAGATTAAGGTTAGACAAGAGGCCCACCACTCTAGCTTTGCTGCTATGAGGTATTTTATATTTGCTATTGCATGTATTTTTTTTTATTTTCTTCTCAAGGAGGGGGGGTAAAGTTATAGCAAAAAAGTTGCATGGCCCTTTTTAAATATATTACCAATAGTCGAAATTCTCCCTGGGGGGCCGGCACAAATAAGTTTCGAGATAAAATATATACCTGAACTCTGACTGATATTTTTTACTGGACTTTACTTATTCAAAATTACAAACATTGGCCATGAAGGCCGGTGGTTGTACATAATATAAAAAATAATCACAGAAATACAAATTCAATAATCAAATATAAATCTAAAATTTTAAACAAAAAATATAGCCTTAGCACCTAAGTGCTTTTTCTTGAATGAGGGAGACTGGGGAGCCCGTCCTCAAAAATAAACATCTGCGAACACCCTGGTATGTTTTATAGCCCCAATACATATCCTTGGATAATACCAAGTGGAGAAAGGTCCCTAAGTTTTTCCTGTGAACTATATTTTTTCTTTTTTAGGTGTATTCCTGCAACAATTTAAAAAGCTCACGAGTAGTTGCCGTCCAAAACAATTAATGACAACTGAAATACTGCTGGATAATCAGTCATCATAAGAGCCAACACTTATAGAACAGCAGTGTCCTTTTTTCGCAAAAGGCTGCCTCACTGGACAAAAAAGGTTCAAACAAATTCAGGAGGAAAAAAAAGTTTGTATCTTGATTGATTTATGTAATAATTATTATTAAAGCTTATGTTGGTGTTATTATTTATTGCTCTGTTTTAACTTGCATGTAACTATAGTATGTTAGTAAATAATTACCATCCAACAAAGTACCTTATCCAGGCTTTATTAATTTTCTTTTTGCTATTGAATTGTTTTTCTATAAACATAGTCCAACAAAAAACTGTCTTTTAGACAAAACACATTTTACATAAGGCTTAAACATTTTTTATTTCATAAAATAATGGAAATATAGGATAGGTAATCAAATACTATATTTATTCCTGACATTTTCTTATATTCTATGTGTTCCCGGAAGAGTCCTTACAGGAACTTGCTTTTTAAACTTTTTCATAAAACAAAAATGCAAAACTAGTAGGGTGAGGTAAGGTAAATTTGTGGCATAGGTAAATTAGTGATACAGTTTTGGCAACTTACCCAGTGATTTTGGTGGCTGATTTCTCAAGTAGTAGATAATTGCTGGGACATACGTCACGTCCCTAGTACGCACAAGGACGTACTATGTACGTATCGGGGACATACATTTTCCAACGCTTTGTACGTACTATATACGTCCTATGTACGTACATTTCAGGTATATATAATTTAGGTCCTACGTGGGATCAAAACCGAACGTGTACGTGGGCTTGGGTCAGGCAAGGATATTTCACCGATAATTTTTTAAAAAAAGTGTTGGAGATTCCGAGAATTGAACCCGAGTCTCCCGGCTGAGACCCAGATACTCTACCACTAGACCAACACCTATACGTAGGAAACTGCTAAGATTGTGATATATACTTTATAAAGGTTTTTACATCTCGCTCTTATACGTGTATTTATGTACATATTTGTATGTACTACTTACACGTTTGTACGAACATATATATTACGTTCGTAATTGGTCCCGGAACGTAGCGACGTAAAAATGTACGTCCCTGGGATGAAGTGTGCTGTATGATGTGGTAATGAGGCGACTAACTTAGGCGCTGCCTCCAGGATAAATTTATTAAAGATTTTTTGTGAATCTCCTTTGATGTGACATGATTTTTCTTTATAGGGCCCTTGCCCCTAATTTCCCCTACAATCTGCCAAATACATTTTTAAAAAGTGAAAAAGAGACACCATAACTAGCACTTAGAACTTAAGTGGAAGTTGAGAAACTGGCCATTTGACTAGTTGTCACTGCTCTCAATTCGATCACCTAGGTGATAAATAAACAATCCCCCATAGGGTCACTGGATCGTGAGACCTGCGGTCCCAGCCGCAGGTTTTAGGATCCAGTGACCCTAATCCCCAATGATTCGCGGCGCAATCTGTGAACAGGAGAATACAGTAAAGAAACCACAGATAGATAATGAGTGGTAGATGACGTATTGAAATCGATTGACAAGTTTATATTATCTCTGGATTGTTCTTGCGCCCTTAAGCTAATCACACACAAAGTTGCATAGTGCATAGCATGCTGTATAAAAAGTTCAACCTTATGAAGATATATCTATGTATATGCAATATGGCGGCTCCAAATCCGTCTCTCATTGGTCGAACTGTTATGCTATGTGTTATGCATGTTTGTATGTGATCAGCCTTAGTAAGAGTTTTCTCTAACGCCTGATCCACACACCGAGAAAAAAACTACACCGAGAAAAAAAACCTACTTGGAATTAATAAAAAAAAACTTAAAACAAGTAGCATATCTGCATGAAATAGAAGACAAGCAAACTATACATTTAGAATAAATATTTCGATCCACCTAAAATAATTAATATTAAAATACTGGAATAAATAGTAAAAGCATTTAAAATAAAATATTAGAAACAAATACTTTTTATCCTAAAAACTAATTATATTGGTATTAGGATTATAAAATTATGAGATTATAAAGGCTAATAATTTATTTATTTGTTTTTAGTAAGTCATCTATTAAACGCAAATAGATTATATATTAAAAACTGGTTAATTAAGTATTTAAAAAAAATTAAAAAGTTATGGGTACTTTAGAAACAAATAATTTATTTATTAGGAACTAATAAACCATCTACCTAAAGTAAGTGCACAAATTATTAAAGCAAGTGGATGGTATATTAAAAGCAAATGAATTACTTATATTACATATATTGGGTGGGTCAGAAAAACGGGACTTTTTTGAATGTCCATTACTTAAAAAGTTTTTGTCCAGTTTTAAAACTTTTAAGGCCAAGATTTAAAAATTTAAGAATTTTATGCCAAAGTTGACAATTTGTGAAAAAGCAAGATGGCGGAAAATGTTTAAAAATAGGTAATTCTTGACCCTTACTGAAATTTTTTAATGTGCGCCACCAAACTTAATTTTTGCGTGTAGGGCTCTTTCCCCAGTGTACTTATGTATCGCTCCCAATGAGCATTTTCAGAAACTTCTGGTGACAGATATTTATATAATAATTATAAAGAGGGTTCCATTGATACCCTAGGGTATTTAGAAGTTACCTACAAGAATTGAGTTTGTATATTTGTTTTATTAAAGGCTCTAAATTGATGGTACCCTAAAGTAACATAAAACTGGCGTTAACAATATTTCCACGGACATCTTTATAAAAATTAAAGTCATCGGTTCAAATGTTATATAAATTGGTGTTAACAATGTTTCCACCAACATATTTATAAAAATATAAGTCATCAGTGACAAAAGTTATATAAATTGGTGTTTGAAATCTTTCTGTCAGCCCACCTATAAAACCGTAAGTAACTATCAATTAAAGATATATAATAGATTGGTTTTTAAAATGTTACTATCAACCCACTTATAAAACTTAATTAACCAACAACAGATTTATATAAGATAAGATTGAAAATATTTCGAGAGACACTTATAAAAACTTGGGGACTCACACACAATAGTTATATAAATTGGTGTCTGTAAGATTCTTATGAACTCATTCATAAAACTTTTTTGCCCATAAGGTTTTGTTTATAATGTTGTTATTAATTTCTCTATATAGTGATTATAATACTGTTTTTAGAACAAAAAAAAACAATTTTAATTTATTTTGGCAATTATAATAACAAAACAAACAAGAAACGCATAGAATGGCACCGTGTTTTAGAAAAAGAGAACAATATAGTAACCGTGTTAAGGTCGCAAAAACGCATCGTGAAACGTCGAGCGCATACGCTGATACTGCTGGTCGGCGGCAAATGTGAACACCCCGGAAAATACTCGCCTGTACACCCTTCGACCCCGCAATCTAACTATATTCTTGAGATAGTTACCTCTATGTGTAGTATGCTGGATCTCTCGAGGAATGCATTTAGGAAAAGAGAACAATGGTAACTATGTTAAGCTCGCAGAAACGGACCATAAGTGTTCAACACTGCGCCATCTGCAGCCCTTTGTTCCAAGTAGCATCATTTTTTAAAAAGGTCATAAAATAGTGTTAGTCGAAGTAAACAATGGTATAGTTGTATTGTTTTTTTTATAGAATTGTCGGAAATTTTCGCCATTTTGGATTACAAAAATAGGTTTTGGCCTAAATAAAAACGTTAGGGTTAAGAACAACATACAAAATTCAATATTTGTCCCAGAAAGAAAAAAACGCGTATGAAAAAAAAAACTGATATTTAAATGAATATTTTTTTTTCCCGTTTTCCCAAGTATTTTTGGAGCCCATGAAATTTATGTGAGTGTATTCGAAAACTATACAGTACACATGGGACCGCATCTGATTTTCAGGATGACTTGAAAAACAGCTTTTATTTGACTATAGTATATAACCCAACTAGCAATTTTTAGTTGTGCAAGTTGTAAAAATTAGAATTGCACTAATTTTAAACGTTGTTTTACGGATAAAGAATAGTTATCATGGCGACCGTCGACAACTTCGACTATTATACGACGCCTAAACGTTTATCACAACTTCAGTCACTATCACAACTATTTATGACCGTCTATTTTACTAACAGTAATTCCTTAGTTGTGAAGGCGCCGACTGCAAATCGGTGTGTGCTAAACCGAAAATTGATCAATTTGCCCCACGTTTTCTGGCCCGTTTGTTGGAGACGCGGGCACGCCTGTTTTCATCTAACCAAGTTTTCTGTTACGTTTGCAACAAACCAATTTTGGAACACTGCTGTCTGTCATACAAACGTCAAAAGTGTTTTGTAAAGTTTCTATTAGTTTTGTTTCAACATTTTGCGCTATGAAAAGGAACAAATTGTATAAATATTCTTCGATATTTTATCGTCGCAGAAGGCTTTAGCTAGCATTTAGCTGATATACTGGATCAAAATGTGTCATCTTCTGTGTGGCGAAAAAGAAAAAAGAAGGTCCTGTGTAAACAACAAGGACGGAAATTAAGTGAGCAGCAGAAACCCAAACTGTGGAGCAATTTCGATTGGGTAAAAATTGAGGCGTGTTCGCGTCTTTTAAGTTAGGGGATCAGTTCAAAACAGTTAAGTAGTTAAAGCGGTCGAGATACGGGACTCCTTTGGTTGTCATAGAACCTAATAAGTGCCGCCATGATTGATTGTACAAACCACTGTATGCTAATATGTAAACAAATATTAAAAAATATTTTTTTTACCTTTTTCTACAATAAACTACGATCTTTTTGCATGTAAAAATTTGTATTTTGTTCTTAGGAATCCTAAGCAACACCTTCAGAGGTTTTTCGAAGCGACTTTTAAGTCATGATTTTTTTTTTAGTTTCATAAAATCATCTTAATCGAGGGCGCACTTGTTTTTTAAAGCTACGACCTGGACCGGTATTCTCGTAATACGTAACGTTTTGAAGTCGCTAAGCGAAACGAATAGCGAACAGCGCGCTCAGCGGCACGCTGACCGACGACTTTTCGTATTCTCTCTGCCGAACGCGCTGCCCTGCGAGCAGACAGAATCAAATTCGCTTAGCACATCTTGGCATCACCGAATTTTGCATTTTTATTTCTTGTTAGCCTTGTCGCTCCTTTTCTTTTTCTATGTGTAAGAAAGAGACCATTGTGTAATCGATTTCGAGCCGTATTTCAGAAAGGGTAAATCAAATGTGACTTGTACAAGTGTTGATCCTTTAAAAAATTACTTGATGGTTTGGTTTAGCTCAGTTAAACTCGCCCTTTGACCCTGTGATATAAACTCGTAGCACGTTCCCGCCCAGTGTGCGGGAAAAAGTTTACCCCGAGACTTAACCGCACACTTACAAAAAAATTCCGCACTCAGTGCAGAAAAGTTTAAATTTATTCCGGCACTCAGTCAGGGAAAGTGGTGTTTCCGGCACGGTCGTATATTGATACTTTATTTTATAGCATTTATTTTTAAAATGGTTTCACAATAGTTACTTATATATCTAGTAAGTTGTACCTTATAATTATAGTAAACATGCGTATTCTACATTTTAAGAAACAGAAAATAAAACTCTAAGGTATTTGTTACCCAAAAAATAACCTAACCAATTCAACAACAAACACAGAATTCATACATCCACACGAGAAACCTCTCGCGTGGAAAAATTTATATTTTCATGGAAGTGTTGAATTAAAAAAAGAAAATAATAATTTTTAGTACATTTATGAATAAATAAAATGACAAAAGATAAAAAACATAAAAATGGTAATTAATGTGAAAAATGTGATATTTCAGAAAAATAAAGAAAATACAGACGAAAACACAGATATAAAGGTAGTTACCTATATTGTTTGCTAATTATTTTTTATATCAATTAAACTATTTATTTCATGTTTGCTAATTTCATTTTTATGAAAGCTTTTAGTTTATTCTTGAAAGAAAACAATTAATGTAGGCAGGAGCCTAACAAAACCAGATATTTTTTGGTACACATCCGATGAAAGATACAAAAAGCACCGCTGACCAATGGCTTTTTTTACCCTTGGTTTTAGAGAATTTTGATTGCTTCTATTTCTAGTATTATACGGATGCTCAATTATTTCGATGTCGATTTTGAAAAGAAAAGTTTTTGTTGCAATTTTTTGGAAAAAAAAGTTGTCTTACATCGAGCATCAAATAGTAAGGTTGATGTGTACGTGTTTGTCATCCGTCCCCAAGCTACTAATAAGAGATTTTTATTTTTCTAATTATTAATAAAAACGCAAAGTGAAAAAACTACTATATTTTCTGCAGCACTCTACAAAGTATTGTAGGGTAGGAAAATCGTACGCGGAGGGCAAAACAGCTGGCAAATGGTAGGTGTTTCTCAAACGGTCGCCACGCGCTGAGCGCACTTCGTCGACGCCTTGCGTTCAATATACGTGAATGCCATTTTTGTTACTTTGGTCACGTGGTATGCGAATATTACGTTATCATACGGTCAGCGAGTACGAAACGCCGAGCGTATTTAGTTACGAGAATACCGGTCCTGCACATTTGACAGTAAACTACCGTTTATATATTTTGGCATTGGTTCGCATGTTTTGATGATGCAAAACATGATATATGACATAGAATATCATTTTATTTTAATAATATTATGGTGGTAGAAATAGTTTAATTATCATTTCACGTAATAAACAATCTTTTGAACAAATAATTGTACTCCAAAACCCATTGAACTATTACTTCAACTGTAGTCGCGATCGGGACGTTGACTCAACCAAAAAATCATCCACCAAATTGGTGCAAAAGTGGGTGGTGTTTGAGTAAAAGTAAACGTTGCGACGCAACGTTGGCACGCGGTGCACAACGTTGAGTCGTCGACAAATTGCTAGTTGGGAAATATTCATATTCCTACTTTAGCTTATCTCACTTTCATTTTTATTTATTTTAGAAGATTGCTAAACACCATTTTATAATTTTTTTTTATTGTAAAAAGAAAAAGAATAATACATAACAAGCAAAGGGAAGAAAGATGGAAAATCTATATTTCTAAATCCATAAAAACCTTTAATTTGTTATGTAGTGTTGTTAGAACAGTTGTAAAACCTTTTTATAATAATCTCTATACTTGAGAGCTCATAAGGAAGTTTTATAAAATCTATATGTTGTTTTTCTATCCATTACTATGTACCATAATTTTTTATAAGCTGGTGTTGAACAGTTGTTTTTCAAGTCTTTTTTACTCATTTAAGAGATATATTAGAGTTATGCAATTATCACCAACACTAAATAATATAACTTTTGGTTATTTTATGAAGGTTTTATATTATTTGCTGTAACTTTTATATAGACAAAAATGCTCATTGGGCTTGTTATTATCGGGTAAGAAAAAATAAAGTTTTAAATTGTTCAGTCAGACCAAAAAAAGTATTGAATTTTTTGACACAGTCAATTTTCACACAAAACTATTTTAAGACCTTCCGCTTTTCAAAATGTTCAGTATTATTAAAATCGGACAAATACATCCGAAAGCATAGCCAAGCAAAATTTTTTGTCTGGCTGAATTTGGTTTACCAAACGCACTATTTTGAACAATTTATAACTTTCTTATTTCTTAGCCGATACTAACAAGCGATACATTAGTACACTCGCAAAAAATAGAGCTCTACACCCAAAAATTAAGTATTTCATCAGTGGCGCATATAAAAATTTGCAGGAGAGGTCAAGAATACCTTTTTTTAGAAATTGTCAATTTTGGTATTAAATTCTGACGTCTTGGCTTTGCAAAATGGTTAACATTTTTTAAATTGGACAAAAACTTTTTAAGTAACTGACAGTCTAAAGACTCCCGTTTTTTTACCCACCCTATAAGTATTATTTTATCACTATAGTATTGAAAAGTTAAAAATAAAAAATGTCCAAAGTTACATTTTTGGTATAATTTTTGAAACATTAGGTTTGTTTTAACCAAGAACAAGCTCAGCACATTTTTACACTCCTTGATATAGGTCATTTTAAAACTTTAACACTTAAAACTATAACAGTTAATAATTCAATTCAGTTAACAATTCAGTTTATAATTTGTTAGCTATTTTACTGATTTACTGTTCACCGCAATTAACCCAGCTTTAATTTTTCATATAAAATTTAAATTTTTTCAAAATTAAATATTTTCCCCAGTGTACTAATGTATAAATTTTGTAAGATTAAGGCAAAACGCAGTATGAAGCAGAGTAGGCCGAGTTAGCTAGAAGGCAGGCTAATTAGATTTCATACCGTCTCTCGGACAGGACGTTAAGAGGACGGTCCCGTGTGATCCATATATTGATAGTGGAGCACGTTAAAGATCCCTAACCCCGACAAAGGGGTTTAGGCTAAATTAAATCCTTCTAGGAACAGAAAACTAGGGGGTGCTCATCAGACCGGTTTGATGAGCGGGGTAAGGGAGGAACCCAGGGAAAATAAGTGTAAAATTTATCTTAGGCCCTACCCCTCTATCACGCCGGTATCTAGGCCGGATGGGATCGGATATTACGTAGAGGCGGACCTAGATACACACTCCCTAAGTCGGTAGACTACGAAAGTAGTTGATGACCCGTCCGATTAAGTTAATAGTGCCTACGGGACTCAAAAAAGTTACGGTAATCAAATGAGAAGAGAGAGAGAGATTGTACCAAGTGCTATCAGAATGAGACAGCTGAAGAGTAACTCGGGGGTTAAATATAATAAGTCGATATTGCTAAAGACGGTGTTCACTAGTTGTGCATCGATTGGTCTTTCTCTCTATTGACTTTTATAGTCCCAACTAGCAATTTGTCGACGTCTCAACGTTGTGCACCGCGTGCCAACGTTGCGTCGCAACGTTTACTTTTACTCAAATACCACCCACTTTTGCACCAATTTGGTTGATGATTTTTTGGTTGAGTCAACGTCGCGATCGCGACTACAGTTGAAGGAATAGTTCAATGGGTTTTGGAGTACAATTATTTGTTCAAAATATTATTCATTACGTAAAATGATAAATACACTATTCGACTACAAATTAAACTATTTCTAACACCATAATATTATTAAAATAAAATTGTATTCTATGTCATATATCATGTTTTGTATCATCATAAAATGCGAACCAATGCCAAAATATATAAACAGACGGTAGTTTACTGTCAAATGTACAGTTCGTAGCTCTAAAAAACAAGCGCGCCATCGATTAAGATGATTTTATGAAATTAAAAAAAAATCATGATTTAAAAATCGCTTCGAAAATCCTCTAAAGATGTTGCTTAGGATTCCTAAGAATAAAATACGGATTTTTATATGCAAAAAGATCTTAGTTTATTGTAGAAAAAGCAAAAAAAATATTTTTAATGTTTGTTTACAAATTAGCATACAATGGTTTTAACAATCAATCATGGCGGCACTTATTAGTTTCTATGACAACCAAAGGAGTCCCGTGTCTTGACTGCTTTAACTACTTAACTATGTTTTGAACGGATCCCCTAACTTAAAAGACGCGAATACACCTCAAATTTTACCCAATCGAAATTGCTCCACAGTTTGGCTTTCTGCTGCTCACTTAATTTCCGTCCTTGTTGTTTACACAGGTCCTTCCTTTATTTTTCTGACACACTGGGGAATCACCTTCAATGACAGCTGTCACATGTCAAAATATCGAAGAATATTTATACCATTTGTTCCTTTTCATAGTGCAAAATGTTCAAACAAAACTAATAGAAACTTTACAAAACACTTCTTAGTTACTTTTACTAAACTAATTGACGTTTGTATGACAGACAGCAGTGCTCCAAAATTGGTTTGTTGCAAATATAACAGAAAAATTGGTTAGATGAAAACAGGCGCGCACGCGTCTTCAACAAATCGGCCAGAAAACGTGGAGTAAATTGATCAATTTTTGGTTTAGCACACACCGGTTTGTAGTCGGCGCCTTCACAACTAAGGAATAACTGTTAGTACAATAGACGGTCATAAATAGTTGTGATGGTGACTGAAGTTGTGATAAACGTTTAGGCGTCGTATAATAGTCGACGTTGTCGACTATCGCCATGATAACTATTCTCTATCTGTAAAAGAACGTTTAAAATTAGTGCAATTTTAATTTTTGCAACTTGCACAACTAAAAATTGCTAATTGGGTTAACATTATTGCGCAGAAATTGTTCTGTGTGGAGGGGGGAAGGGGTGCTTGAAGTTCCTAGGGGGGCTTGAGTAACCATTTTTTCTTTCTTGAAAATTTTTTTAGAAGTCGATATTCAATGGCTCTGGTGGGTCCCCTAAGCTCCCCCCCCCCTCTGCAAACGCTGGTCAATACGCCAAACGACATGGTCCTAACTTTCTTGATCCGAACCGGTAGGTTAAAAATAGCATAAGGCCGGGTAGTTTCGAAGGATCAGATGGTCGCCCGCAGCAATGCCGGCCACTCAGCCGAACATACCAAAATCTAGTAGGTTTAACATTAAATGTAGGATATTAAAAGATTAGTTTCAAGAAGTTTAATAGTTAGAACAAAAATATTTTTTTACCTAAAATAAATACTAAAAAATTAGGATAATGAGAGGTAAGTAGTTATTCTAAATATTTATTTTAGAATTAAAAAATATTTATTTTTAATAAATTTATAAAAAAGTACCTTAATAACATTTATATTTAAAATAGCATGATTGCTTTTTTGTTTTTAATAAGTTCATACATTAAATTTAAGTGCATAATCTATTAAAAACTAGTAGACAATCAATTTTTTCCATTAAAAATAAAAAAAATATATCTTTAATTAAAATTGAATGAAGTTTTTATTTAAACTAGGTGGTCAAATAATTTGTTTTCAATATTTATGTATAAAATGAAGTCTAGGTAGATGAAAAAATTTAAAACAAATGGTGCAAATATTTAATACAGGTGAGTTTTATGTTATTTCCAAATACAAAAAACTCAAGTATATAATCTATTTGACTCATTTTTCTCGGTATAGACATTTAGAATAAATATTACGATCCACCTAAAATAATTGATATTAAAACACTGGAATAAATAGAAAAAGCATTTAAAATAAATTGATAAAATATTAGAAACAAATACTTTTTATACTAATTTTTTTCTCAAAATATTTTAAATCATATAATTACAGTCCGCGTTAAAAAAAGTCTTTATACGACACTAATTATATTGGTATTAGGATTATAAATGCTAATGATTTATTTATTTGTTTTTAGTAGGTCATCTATTAAACATTAACAACAAATAATTTACAAAATATCAAAAGATCTTGGGTGGAAATAACGAAAATTCAAACTTGGATGAGTATTCCACAAGGTACACACAAAAGATCAAAGCGAAAAGAGAAATGAATAAACGATGTTTCGCCCTGGGTAACCAGCGTGGGCTCATCAGTAGTTTCACTGGTCACCCTCCACTATACATCATTAAACACCATCATACACTTAGATTTCAAACCTTGAACCACTCACAAATAGGCATCGTTCCGCACTGGCACTTACTTATCCAAGTTACCTAATATGAATTCGTCCTGGCATGTTAATATTTCCTTGTGGAATACTCATCCAAGTTTGAATTTTCGTTATTTCCACCCAGGATCTTTTGATCTTTTGTTTTTTAGTTTCTTTTCGGTTAAAGTAACTGATTTGGAGGTTTTTTAACTTCTTCTTTTTTTTTAATTACCTTAGGAGCATAATCCTACTGGAAATATTAACACGCCAGGACGAATTCGTATTAGGTAACTTGGATAAGTAAGTGCCAGTGCGGAACGATGCCTATTTGTGAGTGGTTCAAGGTTCGAAATCTAAATGTATGATGGTGTTTAATGATGTATAATGGAGGGTGACCAGTGAAACTACTGATGAGCCCACGCTGGTTACCCAGGGCGAAACATCGTTTATTCATTTCTCTTTTCGCTTTGATCTTTGTGGAATACTCATCCAAGTTTGAATTTTCGTTATTTCCACCCAAGATCTTTTGATCTTTTGTTTTTTAGTTTCTTTTCGGTTGAAGTAACTGATTTGGAGGTTTTTTTAACTTCTTTGTTAACAAATTATTTATTTATTAAGAACTAATAAACCATCTACCAAAAGTAAGAGCACAAATTATGAAAGCAAGTGGATTGTATATTAAAAACAAATGAATTATATATGTTACAATATATGGTGGGGCAGAAAAACGGACTTTTTTGACTGTCCATTACTTAAATAGTTTTTGTTCAATTTTAAAACTTTTAAGGCCAAGATTTCAAAATTTAAGAATTTTATGCTAAAGTTGACAATTTGTGAAAAGCAAGATGGCGGAAAATGTTTAAAAATAGGTAATTCTTGACCCTTCCTGAATTTTTTTAATGTGCGCCACCAAACTTAATTTTTGCGTTTAAGGCTCTATCTTTCCCCAGTGTACTAATGTATCGCTTGTTTTTATCGGCTAAGAAAAAATAAAGTTATAAATTGTTCAGTCAGACCAAAAAAAGTATTGAATAACTTTCTTATTTCTTAGCCGATACTAACAAGCGAAACATTAGTACACTCGCCAAAAATAGAGCTCTACACCTAAAAATTAAGTCTTTCATCAGAGGTCAAGAATACCTTTTTTTTAGAAACGTCTTGGCTTTGAAAAATGGTTAAAATTTTTTAAATCGGACAAAAACTTTTTAAGTAACGGACAGTCAAAAGAGTCCCGTTTTTTGACCCACCCTATAAGTATTATTTTATCACTATATTATTGAAAAATTAAAAATAAAAAATGTCCAAAGTTACATTTTTGGTATAATTTTCGAAACATTAGGTTTGTTTTAACCAAGAACAAGCTCAGTACATTTTTACACTCCTTGATATAGGTCATTTTAAAACTATAACAGTTAATAGGAGATAATTGTTTATAATTTGTTAGCTATTTTACTGATTTACTGTTCACTGCAATTAACCCTGCTTTAATTTTTCATATAAAATTTAAATATTTTCAAACTGAGATCATCTCGGAAATAATTAACAGGAAAATTTTAGTTTATTATTGTTTTAGCTTTGAAACGCTTACTATCTCACCAATTCAGCGTTATAAAGTTGTAGCTTGTAGCTTTAAACTGTGGAGATATATTTAGGATAATTTTAATCTTTTTCCCCATCAGGTCAGCAATTCATAGGAGTCATTATAGTTTCATTGTTCATTCATGTTCCATTTCAGAGTTATTCTAGATGGCAAAATGATTTCCTTAAAGCAGCTAAAACATTAAGTAGTCATTATTACATGAAATTATAAATTAAATTAAAAATTCTAATTTAAAAATTAGTATTGTATAATCAGTTCGCAGATCATTTTTCGTTTCTAATAAAATCAAATAGTAAACTTGTATACTTACTATAAAAAAGTAATTAAATCTACCAGATTTCTCTCATGTCACAGGTCATCCATTGAAAAACAATTTCTACTTTTCTTGTATTGCTTTTTACAGTGCCTAAAAAATTAAAATAGGTAAATAAGAACTTACTAAAATTAAAACTGGATAATCACCTTAAATTTATATCTGAAAATCTTTTTAAATAAATAAAGGTCTTTTTTTTAGAAATAAAACTATACAGATAGGACGTTTCATTATATTTGACAACTATTATTTTTTGAGCTACAAATAGATTAAAATATGAAAGTTGCATGCAATTTTCTATAAACTTCCTGGAACTCTTTCTATTGGTAATGGGCATCACAAATGTCAAATTTTTACATTGAATTATATTTCATATGTTTTTTAAAATTTAGATACATTTTTTCCTTCTTATTCCAAATATACCTACCTAATATGTTACTTTGGTCTTTAATATTCTTTAAAACAAATTGACAAAATATGTCCCGAGAAGAGTGCCTAATGAGTTGAATAAAGAAACAATTATTATTTTTCCTTGTTTAACATATTCTACAATTGTTGGTAAGTATTTTTTATTTTTCCTTGAAAACTGCCAAAGATAAACTTAATAATTTTAATGTTACCCCGAGTGTTACCCATAAATAAACAAAAATAAATACAGTCCGTTCCATTTTTATTTAGACAAAACCTAACCTGAATGACCCACTGAACAAAACCAGTTTTGAAAGTTGTGGTCATATTTGAAGTTTTTAGGTTAGGTGTTTTTTTGACAGAAAGAGTATTTGTTTACAAATTGGCTATGCAAGACTCATGAAGTTAAAATTATTTAAAAATACCTTACAATTGTGCCACCAGTAAACCTACTTTGACACACATTCGTTTCATTTTTCTTTCTTGCTCTCACTGACATATTATGACATTATTTTTGGCTAGGCAAGGCTGGAAATATGGACAAACATTTTGAATTGATGCGTTCATGAAAGTGATGCTTTTGTACCTAAATTATAGATAAAAAAGTGCGCAAAATTTTAATAACAATATTATCAACACACATGATATCAGTAAAATTAAGGAAAACTATGCGGCACTGGCCCAACAGTAACCAACTGTCTTTTAAGCGAGAAACAAAATTACCAAACAGATAGAAAATTATTGCTGACTGTTGGCATATGTTAAAGCTGTATAAACTTTGGGTAGAAAATTAAAAAGAAATATAAAAAGATCAAGATTAAAGTTATGATATTATTTTTGTTAATTTAATGTAAATCTGATCTATTTTTTAAATATCTTTCCAAAATAACACCTATGCAAACCCAGTTTTTACCTTATCGTCCAGAAACACTTACCTTGAATTTTCATAATCATTTCAAAGTGTTTTTATCTTTCGCTTTCTTAAAAGTTGTTGTATACTGCGACTAAAAACTTTTGCTGGTTTTTTGGTGCACTCTTTCAATCACGGGTTCATGTTAACCTTAAATTATTTATAGTATGAAAAATTATTAAGGAAGGCTTCTCAAGAATTTATAAAACGAGTTTCTCAAGATTTCTAAAATAATGAGGCTTGGAAAACTTGTTAATATTTTTGACATGATTCTTATCTGAAACCACTTCTTCAAGCCTTAGTGTTCAGAATTAAAAAACGCAGGACCCGCTTGACATGAAGCAACAAAACAAGAATTGCATGCAAGTCGTCTCTTCTCATCTCGCTTTAGCAGTACCAGTAAAGTAAGATGAAAATAGGAGACTTTCATGCAATTTCTGTAACCCCTGCCACCTAAGTGAATATTTTAAAGCCCCTTAAAATGCACTTTGCAAAAAGCAAATTTGATTTTTGCAATAAGTAGGATTGCACAGTAATTTTATCCCTCTTCTGCCATTTTTTTTGCATGCCATCTGCAAGACAAATTTCACACGACCAATAATATTTTTATGCAAGGCAGAAAAAACCGAGTTTATAGTTAGCAATTTTCATTTTATTGTTCCATGTTAGGCGGCCGTATGAGCATGCTTTTGCTTTAAAGATTTTTTGTTTTACTGATGCTCTATATCATGCCTCCTATTTATAAGATATATTAATTTAAAAAAACACCTACCTGTCATTAAGAAACATCCCCAAACTTAAAAAGACACCGAAAACAGGAAAATTACACACCAAAAAGCAACGCCAAAATATGAGGTTAAATTTTCTTGGGTTTGTTCATAACCATGCATCACCGACTCTACTGAAGGCCTTTCACGAATTCAGTCCAATATGGCGGCAAATTTCGGGTACGAGTGGCGGGCATTTCAAAAGTAAATTCCAGCAGATGGCTGACCAGGGCCGATTTTGTCGGCCTTGGGCTGACATACACCTCATTCCAAATCCTCTGGACCAATTTCGATATGGCGGCTGACAATTAAACACAGAAGCTAAATGGAACTGTCATTGTCAGTGTCATAAAACTGGTCCGCAGCAATTTGGAATGGTTTGTAACAAGTGGCATCAGAATGAGACAGCTGAAGATTAACTCAGGGGTTAAATATAATAAGTCGATATTGATAAAGACGGTTGTGGGGGGGGGGGGTGCTTGAGGTTCCTAGGGGGGCTTGAGTAACCATTTTTTCTTTCTTGAAAATTTTTTTAGAACTCGATATTCAATGGCTCTGGTGGGTGGGGAGATTAAGTCCCTAAGCTCCACCCCTGCAAACGCTGCTGAAAACGCCAAACGACATCGCGGCCCTAACTTTCTTGATCCGAACCGGTAGCTTAAAAATAGCATAATGCCGGATAGTTTCGAAGGATCAGATGGTCGCCCGCAGCAATGCCGGCCACTCAGCCGAACATATCAAAAACTAGTATGTTTAGGTGTCAATTATTTTAAGAGAATGAAAAATACTTATACAAAAGTTTGCTTTACTATTGAGAGAAATGTTACATAAATGAACTACGTCCAAGTTATGGCAACTTAATAACGTAGTAAGTACGTATGAGAAAAGAGCTGAATATAACGTAAAAATACGTTTTTACTGTACGTACACCGAGAAAAATGAGTCAAATAGATTATATTCTTGAGTTTTTTGTATTTGGAAATAAAATTTCACGTGTATTACATATTTGCACCATTTGTTTTAAATTTTTTCATCTAATTGGACTTCATTTTATACATAAATATTGAAAACAAATTATTTGACCACCTAGTTTAAAGAAAAACTTCATTCGATTTTAATTAAAGATATATTTTTTTATTTTTAATGGAAAAAATAGATTATCTATTAAAAACAAAAAGGCAATCATGCTATTTTAAATAGAAATGTTATTAAGGTACTTTTTTATAAATTTATTAAAAATAAATATTTTTTAATTCTAAAATAAATAAATTAATATTTAGAATAACTACTTACCTCTCATTATCCTAATTTTTTGTTTGTATTTATTTTAAGTAAAAAAATATTTTTGTTCTAACTATTAAACTTCTTGAAACTAATGATTTAACATCCTAGATTTAATGTTAAACCTACTAGTTTTTAGTAAACCTTCCCATCAAACGTGTTAGTCCGGGATATGTCCGGCTGAGTGGCCGGCATTGCTGCGGGCGACCATCTGATCCTTCGAAACTACCCGGCCTTATGCTATGTTTAAGCTACCGGTTCGGATCAAGAAAACTAGGGCCGCGATGCCGTTTGGCGTTTTCACCAGCGTTTGCAGGGGGGGGAGCTTAAAGACTCAATCTCCCCACCCACCAGAGCCATTAAATATCGACTCCTAAAAAAAATTTCAAGAATGAAAAAGTGGTTACTCAAGCCCCCCTAGGAACCTCAAGCACCCCTCTCCCCACAGAACAATTTTTGCGCAATAATGTTACTATAAAAGTCAAGAGAGAAAGACCAGTCGGTGCACAACCAGTGAACAGCGTCTTTAGCAATATCGACTTATTATATTTAACCCTCGAGTTAATCTTCAACTGTCTTATTTTGATGGCACTTGGTACACTCCATTCCAAATTGCTGCGGACCAGTTTTATGACACTGACAATGACAGTTCCATTTAGTTTCTGTGTTTAATTGTCAGCCGCCATATCGAAATTGGTCCAGAGAATTTAAAATGAGATGTATGTCAGCCCAAGGTCGACAAAATCGGCCCTGGTCAGCCATCCGCTGGAATTTACTTTTGAAATGCCCGCCACTCGTACCTGATATTTGCCGCCATATTGGACTAGATTCGTGAAAGGCCTTCAGTAGAGTCGGTGGTGCATGGTTATGAACAAACCCCAGAAAATTTAACCTCATATTTTGGCGTGGCTGTGTGTTGTGTAATTTTCCTGTTTTTCGGTGTCTTTTTAAGTTTGGGGATGTTTCTTAATGACAGGTAGGTGTTTTTTTAAATTAATGCCAATATATCTTATAAATGCGAGGCATGATATAGAGCATCAGTAAAACAAAAAATCTTTAAAGCGAAGGCATGCTCATAAGGCCGCTTAACATGGAACAATAAAATGAAAAGTGCTAACTATAAAATCGTCTTTTCCTGCCTTGCATAAAAATATTATTGGTCGTGTAAAATTTGTCTTGCAGCTGGCATGCAAAAAAAATGGCAGAAGAGGGATAAAATTACTGTGCAATCATACTTATTGCAAAAATCGATTTTGCTTTTTGCAAAGTGCATGCAATATTAAGGGACTTTAAAGTATTCACTTAGGTGGCAGGCTTTACAAAAATTGCATGAAAGTCTCCTATTTTCATCTTACTTTACTGGTACTGCTAAAGCGAGATGAGAAGAGACGACTTGCATGCAATTCTTGTTTTGTTGCTTCATGTCAAGCGGGTTCTGCGTTTTTTAATTCTGAAAACTAAGGCTTGAAGAAGTGGTTTCAGATAAGAATCATGTCAAAAACATTAACAAGTTTTCCAAGCCTCATTATTTTAGAAATCTTGAGAAACTCGTTCTATAAATTCTTGAAAAGCCTTTCTTAATAATCTTTAATAATATAAATAATTTAAGGTTAACATGAACACATGATTGAAAGAGTGCACCAAAAATCCAGCTACAGTTTTTTAGTCGCAGTATGCAACAACTTTTAAGAAAGCGAAAGATAACAACACTTTGAAATGATAATGAAAATTCAGGGTAAGTGTTTCTGGACGATAAGGTAAAAACTGGGTTTGCATAGGTGTTATTTTGGAAAAATATTTAAAAAATAGGTCGGATTTACATTAAATTAACAAAAATAATATCATAATTTTAATCTTGATCGTTTTTTATTTATTTTTAATTTTCCACCAAAAGTTTATACAGATTTAACATATGTCAACTGTCAGCGACAATTTTCTATCTGTTTGGTAATTTCGTTTCTCGCTTAAAAGACAGTAGGTTACTGTTGGGCTAGTGCCGCATAGTTTTCCTTAATTTTACTTGTATCATGTGTGCTGATAATATTGTTATTAAAATTTTGCTTACTTTTTTATCTATAAATTTAGGTACAAAAGCATCACTTTCATGAACGCCTCAATACAAAATGTTTGTCCATATTTCCAGCTTTGCCTAGCCAAAAATAATGTCATAATATGTCAGTGACAGCAAGAAAGAAAAATAAAACGAATGTCTGTCAAACTAGGTTTACTGGTGGCACAATTGTAAGGTATTATTAAATAATTTTATCTTCATGAGTCTTGCATGGTCAATTTGTAAACAAATACTCTTTCTGCCAAAAAACACCTAACCTAAAAACTTCAAATATGACCACAACAACAATCTAGGGCATTTGGATGTCTGTCAACTTTCAGAACTGGTTTTGTTCAGTGGGTCAATGAGGTTAGGTTAGGTATTTATTTTTGTTTATTTATGGGTAACACTCGGGTTAACATTAAAATTATTATAAAGTTTATCTTTTCACAGTTTTCAAGGAAAAATAAAAAATACTTACCAACAATTGTACAATATGTTGAACAAGGAAAAATAATTTAAATGTTTCTTTGTTTAACTCATTAAGCACTCTTATGGGGACATTTTTTGTCAATTTGTTTTAAAGACTATAAAAGACCAAAGTAACATATTAGGTAGGTATATTTGGAATAAGAAGGAAAAAATTTATCTAAATTTTAAAAAACATATAGAATATAATTCAATATAAAAATTTGACATTTGTGATGACCATTACCAATAGAAAGACTGAGTCCCAGGAAGATTATCGAAAATTGCATGCAACTTTCATATTTTAATCTATTTGTAGCCCAAAAAATAATAGTGCTCAAATATAATGAAACATCCTATTGGTATAGTTCAATTTCTAAAAAAATAGAACTTTATTTATTTAAGAAGATTTTCAGGAATAAATTTAAGTTGATTATCCAGTTTTAATTTTACTAAGTTCTTATTTACCTATTTTAATTTTTTAGACACTGTAAAAAGCAATAAAAGAAAAGTAGAAATTATTTTTCAATGGATGACCTGTGACAGGAGGAAAATCTGGTAGATTTAATCAGTTGTTTATAGTAAGTTTATAAGTTTACTATTTGATTTTGTTAGAAGCGAAAAATGATCTGTGAACTGATTATACAATACTATTTAAAAAAAAAGAAGTTAGAAAACCTCCAAATCAGTTACTTCAACCGAAAATAAAGTAAAAAACAAAAGATCAAAAGATCTTGGGTGGAAATAACGAAAATTCAAACTTGGATGAGCATCCCACAAGGAACACACAAAAGGTAACTTGGGTAAGTACCAGTGCGGAACGATGCCTATTTGTGAGTGGTTCAAGGTTGGAAATCAAAGTGTATGGTGGAGGGTGACCAGTGAAATTACTGATGAGCCCACGCTGGTTACCCAGGGCGAAACATCGTTTAATCATTTCTCTTTTCGCTTTGATCTTTTGTGTGTTCCTTGTGGGATGCTCATCCAAGTTTGAATTTTCGTTATTTCCACCCAAGATCTTTTGATCTTTTGTTTTTTCGTTTCTTTTCGGTTGAAGTAACTGATTTGGAGGTTTTCTAACTTCTTTTTTGTTTTAATTGTCTTAGGAGCATAATCTTACTGGAAATATTAACACGCCAGGACGAATTCGTATCAGGTAACTTGTATAAGTACCAGTACGAAACGATGCCTATTTGTGAGTGGTTCAAGGTTGGAAATCAAAGTGTATGATGGTGTTTAATGATGTATGGTGGAGGGTGACCAGTGAAACTACTGATGAGCCCACGCTGGTGACCCAGGGAGAAACATCGTTTAATCATTTCTTTTTTCGCTTTGATTATTTGTGTGTTCCTTGTGAGATGCTCATCCAAGTTTGAATTTTCGTTATTTCCACCCAAGATCTTTTGATCTTTTGTTTTTTAGTTTCTTTTCGGTTAAATTAACTAATTTGGAGGTTTTCTAACTTCTTTTTTGTTTTAGTTGCCTTAGGAGCATAATCCTACTGAAAATATTAACACGCCAGGACGAATTCGTATCAGGTAACTTGGATAAGTACCAGTGTGGAACGATGCCTATTTGTGAGTGATTCAAGGTTGGAAATCAGAGTGTATGATGGTGTTTAATGATGTATGGTGGAGGGTGACCAGTGAAACTACTGATGAGCCCACGCTGTTTACCCAGGGCGAAACATCGTTTAATCGTTTCTCTTTTCGCTTTGATCCTTTGTGAGTTCCTTGTGGGATGCTCATCCAAGTTTGAATTTTCGTTATTTCCACCCAAGATCTTTTGATCTTTTGTTTTTTAGTTTATTTTCGGTTGAAGCAACTGATTTTGAGGTTGTCTAAAACTAAAGACATTTATTTTGTAGTAAAAGTATCTTGTACGAAAAACAAAGTTAAAATAAATCCCTACAGTCTATTAATCGAAGTTGAGTTATTTTACATGGTCCTTACGTGTCGGATGAGACCACCGGGTGAAAAATAGACAGAACAGTGTTAAAAAATCGTACGGAAAAAGACTTTCCACAGAATAAAAAGTTTATCTTTTCACAGTTTTCAAGGAAAAATAAAAAATACTTACCAACAATTCTACAATATGTTGAATAAGGAAAAATAATTTAAATGTTTCTTTGTTTAACTCATTAAGCACTCTTATGGGGACATATTTTGTTAATTTGTTTTAAAGACTATAAAAGACCAAAGTAAAATATTAGGTAGGTATATTTGGAATAAGAAGGAAAAAATTTATCTAAATTTTAAAAAACATATAGAATATAATTCAATGTAAAAATTTGACATTTGTGATGACCATTACCAATAGAAAGACTGAGTCCCAGGGAGTTTATAGAAAATTGCATACATCTTTCATATTTTAATCTATTTGTAGCTCAAAAAATAATAGTGCTCAAATATAATGAAACATCCTATTGATATAGTTCAATTTCTAAAAAAATAGAACTTTATTTATTTAAGAAGATTTTCAGGTATAAATTTAAGTTGATTATCCAGTTTTAATTTTACTAAGTTCTTATTTACCTAATTTAATTTTTTAGGCACTGTAAAAAGCAATAAAAGAAAAGTAGAAATTATTTTTCAATGGATGACGTGTGACATTAGGAAAATCTGGTAGATTTAATCAGTTTTTTATAGTAAGTTTATAAGTTTACTATTTGATTTTGTTCGAAGCGAAAAATGATCTGTGAACTGATTATACAATACTATTTAAAAAAAAAATAGAAGTTAAAAAACCTCCAAATCAGTTACTTCAACCGAAAATAAAGTAAAAAACAAAAGATCAAAAGATCTTGGGTGGAAATAACGAAAATTCAAACTTGGATGAGCATCCCACAAGGAACACACAAAAGGTAACTTCGGTAAGTACTAGTGCGGAACGATGCCTATTTGTGAATGGTTCAAGGTTGGAAATCAAAGTGTATGGTGGAGGATGACCAGTGAAATTACTGATGAGCCCACGCTGGTTACCCAGGGCGAAACATCGTTTAATCATTTCTCTTTTCGCTTTGATCTTTTGTGTGTTTCTTGTGGGATGCTCATCCAAGTTTGAATTTTCGTTATTTCCACCCAAGATCTTTTGATCTTTTGATCTTTTTTTTTTAGTTTCTTTTCGGTTGAAGTAACTGATTTGGAGATTGTTTAACTTCTTTTTTGTTTTAATTGCCTTAGGAGCATAATCCTACTGGAAATATTAACACGCCAGGACGAATTCGTATCAGGTAACTTGGATAAGTACCAGTGCGGAACGATGCCTATTTGTGAGTGGTTCAAGGTTGGAAATCAAAGTGTATGATGGTGTTTAATGATGTATGGTGGAGGGTGACCAGTGAAACTACTGATGAGCCCACGCTGGTTACCCAGGGCGAAACATCGTTTAACCATTTCTCTTTTCGCTTTGATCTTTTGTGTGTTCCTTGTGAGAATGCTCATCCAAGTTTGAATTTTCGTTATTTCCACCCAAGATCTTTTGATCTTTTGTTTTTTAGTTTCTTTTCGGTTGAAGTAACATTTGGAGGTTTCCTAACTTCTTTTTTGTTTTAGTTGTCTTAGGAGCATAATCCTACTGGAAATATTAACACGCCAGGACGAATTCGTATCAGGTAACTTGGATAAGTACCAGTGCGGAACGATGTCTATTTGTGAGTGGTTCAAGGTTGGAAATCAAAGTGTATGATGGTGTTTAATGATGTATGGTGGAGGGTGACCAGTGAAACTACTGATGAGCCCACGCTGGTTACCCAAGGCGAAACATCGTTTAATCATTTCTCTTTTCGCTTTGATCTTTTGTGTGTTCCTTGTGGGATGCTCATCCAAGTTTGAATTTTCGTTATTCCCACCCAAAATCTTTTGATCTTTTGTTTTTTAGTTTCTTTTCGGTTGAAGTAACATTTGGAGGTTTTCTAACTTCTTTTTTGTTTTAATTGTCTTAGGAGCATAATCTTACTGGAAATATTAACACGCCAGGACGAATTCGTATCAGGTAACTTGGATAAGTACCAGTGCGGAACGATGCCTATTTGTGAGTGGTTCAAGGTTGGAAATCAAAGTGTATGATGGTGTTTAATGATGTATGGTGGAGGGTGACCAGTGAAACTACTGATGAGCCCACGCTGGTTACCCAAGGCGAAACATCGTTTAATCATTTCTCTTTTCGCTTTGATCTTTTGTGTATTCCTTGTGGGATGCTCATCCAAGTTTGAATTTTCGTTATTTTCACCCAAGATGGTTTGATCTTTTGTTTTTTAGTTTCTTTTTAGTTGAAGTAACTGATTTGGAGGTTTTCTAACTTCTGTTTTGTTTTAGTTGCCTTAGGAGCTTAATCCTACTGGAAATATTAACAAGTCAGGATGAATTCGTATCAGGTAACTTGGATAGGTACCAGTGCGGAACGATGCCTATTTGTGAGTGATTCAAGGTTGGAAATCAAAGTGTATGATGGTGTTTAATGATGTATGGTGGAGGGTGACCAGTGAAACTACTGATGAGCCCACGCTGGTTACCCAAGACGAAACATCGTTTAATCATTTCTCTTTTCGCTTTGATCTTTTGTGTGTTCCTTGTGGGATGCTCATCCAAGTTTGAATTTTCGTTATTTCCACCCAAGATGGTTTGATCTTTTGTTTTTTAGTTTCTTTTTAGTTGAAGTAACTGATTTGGAGGTTTTCTAACTTCTGTTTTGTTTTAGTTGCCTTAGGAGCTTAATCCTACTGGAAATATTAACAAGTCAGGATGAATTCGTATCAGGTAACTTGGATAGGTACCAGTGCGGAACGATGCCTATTTGTGAGTGATTCAAGGTTGGAAATGAAAGTGTATGATGTTGTTTAATGATGTATGGTGGAGGGTGACCAGTGAAACTACTGATGAGCCCACGCTGGTTACCCAGGGCGAAACATCGTTTAATCATTTGTCTTTTCGCTTTGATCTTTAGTGTGTTCCTTGTGGAATGCTCATCCAAGTTTGAATTTTCGTTATTTCCACCCAAGATCTTTTGATCTTTTGTTTTTTACTGATTTTTTAATTAGAATTTTTAATTTAATCTATAATTTCATTTAATAATGCCTACTTAATGTTTTAGCTGCTTTAAGGAAACCAGTTTGCCATCTAGATTAACTCTGAAATGGAACATAAATGAACAATGAAACTATAATGATTAAAATATATCCTAAACATATCTCCACAGTTTAAAGCTACAAGCTACAACTTTATAACGCTGAATTGGTGAGATGGTAAGTGTTACCACAAGTGTCATCTGTCTGTTTCTGCCATCAGTGGTCAACTGAGCTCCTGATTGGTCGACTCAAGCCTTCAAAGCAACCGACTAGCTGCTGATGAATTTTATCTATCCTGGGAGAAGATTCGCTTGAGCGTTCGCATGAAGACTGCTACGCGGATTCTCAATCCAACCCATTAACACGTCGTCGTCAAAAACTAAAGACATTTATTTTAAAGTAAAAGTATCTTGTACGAAAAAGCAAAGTTAAAATAAATCCCTACAGTCTATTAATCGAAGTTGAGTTATTTTACATGGTCCTTACGTGTCGGATGAGACCACCGGGTGAAAAATAGGCATAACAGTGTTAAAAAATCGTACGGAAAAAGACTTTCCACAGAATAAAAAGTGTAATTTCACCCAAAATATCGATATACAAGAACAACTAAAATCTTTCTGGGAAATTGAGGAAGCTTATCCGTCAAAACCGTTGCGTTCGAAAAAGGAAATAGCATGTGAAGACCATTTTATACAAAATACGCGTAGAACGGAAAACGGTCGTTTTGTAGTACAAATACCCCTCAAATCTACCCTAGGTGAACTCGGTAACTCGTACAATCAAGCAAAAAAGCAGTTTATTTCGTTAGAGCGGAAATTACAATCAAATGTTGACGTTAAACGGCAGTACATTGAATTTATGAACGAGTACAAACAGTTAAACCATATGGTAAAAGTCGATGATAGTACAAAACAGCAATACTCTTATTACATGCCGCATCATGGAGTCGTTCGTGAAGAGTCTTTGACAACCAAGTTGGACGTTGTGTTTAATTGTTCTATGAAAACCACCTCGGGTATAAGTTTTAATGATTTGCAAATGGTTGGACGGACAATACAAAATGACTTAATGTCAATTTTGTTACGTTTTCGTAAACATAACTAGCTGATAGCTGCCGACATTGCCAAAATGTACAGGCAAATTCTTATTGCGCCTGATCAAAGACCTCTGCAACGAATTTTATGGCGTGACGACCCAAAAAAGCTTATAGAAACATTTGAATTACAAAACGGTAACGTACGGGACCATTTTTAGCCATTCGTTGTTTGATGCAATTAGCATTTGAGCATGAAAGCGTAAATTCTCAAATTTCTAAAATAATGCAACGAGATTTTTACGTCGACGATCTTTTAACGGGTGCTCAAACAGTCGAAAATGCTGCGGAAATTGCACGTGATGTATCTCAAGTATTAAGTACGGGATGTTTTGAATTACGGAAATTTTATTCAAATGATCCAAGTGTATTAAAGTACGTGGAAAAATCTGATTGCACTGATAATATACAAACTTTTGGTGAAAATGAGAACGCAAAAACGTTGGGTTTAATGTGGAATTGTCAAACGGATCATTTAACGTACAATATAAAAGAATCATCAAACAAATCCTCAGTAACAAAACGCACAATTTTGGCTAATACCGCGCAGATTTTTGATCCGCTTGGTTTACTTTTGGTGTGTATAATAAAGGCCAAAATTTTGATGCAACAATTATGGAAAGCAAAATTGTCATGGGATGAAGCCGTTCCTTTTTCATTACATACAGCGTGGCTCGAGTATAAATGTCAGCTTCCAGTTTTAAACCAATTGCGCATCAATCGACATGTCATTTGCAACGATCCTATTAACATATAAATTTATGGATTCTCAGATAGTTCGGAGGCAGCGTACGGCGCGTGCGTGTATTTAAGATCTAGTGATCAAAGCGGTCAAGTTTATGTGAACCTTCTTTGCGCAAAAGGTAAAGTGGCACCGGTAAAAACACAAACGTTACCGAGGTTGGAACTGATGGGTGCTTTGGTTTTGTCGAGATTATTAAATAAAGTTCTTGCTTCGCTTACAATAAAAATAGACAAATGCGTGTTGTGGTGTGACTCAACCGTAGTACTAGGATGGTTAAAATTAGCTCCTAACGTTGAAAAGTTTTGTAAATACGAGAGTCGCGGAAATACAAACCAATACAAGTGATTGCATGTGGCGGTATGTGCCGTCCGAACACAATCCCGCGGACTTAGTTTCAAGAGGGTTGAAGCCAAATTAAGTTTTTAATTCAAAAATGTGGTTTTTCGGGCCCGAGTGGTTGAGTAAAAATGAATTATTTTTGCCGGAAAAATTGCCTGAATTAAAACCCATGATGTTGACTTTACATTCAACAACTAACGTAGAATTTCCCTTTGAACAGTTTTCAAATTTTATGCATTTGGTTCGCGTGACTGCATACATGTTGAGATTTCTTAAAAATTGCAAATTGGCAAAAATAAAAGATAAATCTTCTAAAATTGTAGGTCCTCTAAGTGTGTCAGAAATTTCGAATGCGAAATTAAAATTAATCAAAATTGCCCAGGAGCAAACTTTTTATGAAGATATTAATTACTTGATGTGTAGAGAGGAAGTAAATTCTAAAAGTAGAATTCTTGGATTGCGTCCTTTTCTTGATTCTAATTCTTTTAGATTGCAAACATAGATTGACAAAATGGCTTTTTGAATACGAACATAAACGTTTATTGCACGCTGATCCACAGCACTTGTTAGCTTCAGTAAGTGATACATTTTGTCCATTAGGTGGGAGAAATTTAGCAAAATTCGTTTTTCGACAGTGTGTAACGTGTTTTCGCCAGAATCCAAAGATTTTAGAACCAATAATGGGCAATTTGCCAAAAGAGCGGTTACAACCTGGTGAGATGCCTTTTAATGTGTGCGGCGTAGATTACGCGGGATATTTTTTAATTAAAGACAGAAAGGCCCGAGGAACCAAAACCTCCAAATGTTGGATAGCTTTGTTCATTTTTTTTAGTACTCGCGCCATACATTTGGAGTTGGTTACGGAATTATCTAAAGATGCTTTTATGTTGGCGTTAAAAAGGTTTATATCACGCCGGGGTAAACCCTCTCTAATTTTTTCTGACAACGGTACGAATTTCAAGGCAGCCAGCTCGGAAATATCGGATTTAGGACATTTCTTACAAGAAAATCGAGATGATATTGCGGAAGCGGCCTCTACTCATGGCATACAATGGAAATTCATACCTCCTTGTTCGCCTCATTTCGGGGGAATTAGAGAGGCGGGCGTGAAATCAAGCAAGTATCATTTAAAGCGTGTGATGGGCAAGAGTTTGTTAACATTTGAGGAACTGTACACCCTCCTGACGCAGGTTGAGGCGGTGCTGAACTTACGTCCACTCACCCCTTTGTCGTCCAATCCTGTTGACGTAAATCCATTAACCCCGGCTCACTTCCTCGTCGGAAGATCATTACAAAGTTTACCCGACCTACAAGATGTACCTGAAAATAGACTTAATCGTTTCCAGTTAATCACCCAAATGAGACAAAATTTTTGGTCCCGGTGGCAAAAGGAATTTGTGTCAGAGTTACAACAAAGACGAAAATGGAAGAACAATCAAGCTCAGCTTAAAGTTGGAACTCTAGTGATCATCAAAGAAGATAACACCCCGGTTATGGACTGGAGATTGGGACGTGTTGTTAGTCTACATCCAGGCAAAGATGGCGTTGCTAGAGTTGCAACGATCAAAACTGCAAGAGGGGAAGTCAAGCGATGTTTTACAAAAATTTGTTCACTTCCTTCTTCAGTTAACCAGCAAGAAAATTAACTAGTTGAAAGTCAAACCCTTTCAAGGCGAGGGGCATGTTACCACAAGTGTCATCTGTCTGTTTCTGCCATCAGTGGTCAACTGAGTTTTCCATCGGATTCAGTTCAGTGTTATAAAAATGCACTATATGCAGTAGCTCCTGATTAGTCGACTCAAGCCTTCAAAGCAACCGACTAGCTGCTGATAAATTTTATCTATCCTGGGAGAAGATTCGCTTGAGCGTTCGCATGAAGACTGCTAGGCGGATTCTCAATCCAACCCATTAACACGTCGTCGTCAAAAACTAAAGACATCTATTTTGTAGTAAAAGTATCTTGTACGAAAAAGCAAAGTTAAAATAAATCCCTACAGTCTATTAATCGAAGTTGAGTTATTTACAGTAAGCGTTTCCAAGCTAAAACAATAATAAACTAAAATTTTCCTGATAATTATTTCCGAGATTATTTCATTTTAAAAAAAATTAAATTTTATATGAAAATTTAAAGCAGGGTTAATTGCGGTGAACAGTAAATCAGTAAACTAGCTAACAAAGTATAAACTAAATGAGGCAAATTTCTAAACAATTATCTTCTATTAACTGTTATAGTTTTAAAATGACCTATATCAAGGAGTGTAAAAATGTGCTGAGCTTGTTCTTGGTTAAAACAAACCTAATGTTTCAAAAATTATACCAAAAATGTAAGTTTGGACATTTTTTATTTTTCAATAATATAGTGATAAAATAATACTTATAGGATGCGTCAAAAAACGGGACTCTTTTGACTGTCCGTTACTTCAAAAGTTTTTGTCCGATTTAAAAAATTATTTTGCAAAGCCAAGATGTCAGAATTTAATACCAAAATTGACAATTCCTGACCTCTCCTGCAAATTTTTATATGCGCCACTGATGAAAGACTTAATTTTTGGGTGTAGAGCTCTATTTTTTGCGAGTGTACTAATGTATCGCTTGTTAGTATCGGCTAAGAAATAAGAAAGTTATAAATTGTTCAAAATAGTGCGTTTGGTAAACCAAATTCAGCCAGACAAAAAATTTAAATACTGAACATTTTGAAAAGCGAAGGTCTTAAAATAGGTTTATGTGAAAATTGACTGTGTCAAAAGATTCAATATTTTTTTTGGTCTCACTGAAGAATTTATAACTTTATTTTTTCTTACCCGATAATAACAAGCGATACATTAGTACACTGGGGAAGATAGAGCTCTACACGCAAAAATTAAGTTTTTCATCAGTGGTGCACATTAAAAAATTTCAGGAAGGGTCAAGAATTACCTATTTTTAAACATTGTACGCCATCTTGCTTTTTTACAAATTGTCAACTTTGGCATAAAATTCTTAAATTTTTTAATCTTGGCCTTAAAAGTTTTGAAATTGATCAAAAACTTTTTAAGTAATGGACAGTCAAAAAAGTCCCGTTTTTCTGACCCACTCTATATATGTAATATAAATAATTCATTTGTTTTTAATATACCATCCACTTGTTTTAATAATTTGTGCACTTACTTTAGGTAGATGGTTTATTAGTTCTTAATAAATAAATTATTTGTCTCTAATGTACACATAACTTTTTAATTTTTCTAAGTACGTAATTCACCAGTTTTTAATATATAATCCATTTGAGTTTAATAGATGACCTACTAAAAACAAATAGACAAATCATTAGCATTTATAATCCTAATACCAATAAAATTAGTTTTTAGTATAGAAACCCCACAAACAATGGAAGGTGGTAAGGTGTATTTGCTTTATTGGCAATATTGGCAAGTGAATGCCATTGGTTATTTACTACAGTAGTATTATTGGCAAAATTGCGCTATTTTGCCAATGATTATTTACTAGTGCTGATGTATTGGCAAATTTATGTTAATTTGCCAATAACTGAAAAACGTGTTTTACATACCAAATGCAACACAATCGTTCCTTTAAAAATTGCATGCATTTATAAACCACCTTTCCGGTTCGATCAAACGCATTTTTTAAATTTCCCGCGCGATTGACATCTGTCGTGCGGTTGACAACTTGACGTACTTACCGACGCCATTTTAATAATATTCTGCGGATTCTTCCTATGTGGGTTCCTTTTTGTGTTTTGCAAGTTTTCTTTTAAAATTGGCTTAAATTTAGTTTGAGTTTCAAGTCACCATGGATGTGGAAGCCGATACTGCGTAAGTACTAATATTCTTTTGTTTTTAAATAAGGTCTGCCTAGAGTGGACTTAAAAATGTTCAGAACTACCAGTAAAGCGACCAAAAATCGTCATTTTTGCTGGGTTTATACAGGCATATAAAAATTAAAATAAAAAATAATAACTTTAAACCGAACAGCACACAGCTTCTGCGCGTGTATACAAAAGTGAATGACACCAATAGTTGAAATAATTAAACTAAACTCCATAATGCTGTTTTCCTTACTAATATCTGTTAAAAACAAACCAAAAACTGCAAAAAACCCCCATTTAAATTACAAAAACAAATGAAAGTGAGGTTATGTGTGTCAAAGGGGCATGCTCAAATCCGTTTTAAGATAAAAATAAATGTTAAGTTACTCATCTTTTTATTTATGCTGTATAAATGTCTACACTGTTCCCCATAAGCAACTTTTATTTTAATTTTAATTATTATTTTTTTTTTAATTTTTATTTTGATTTGCCTGTATGAACCCAGCATTAAATCGTGATCTAGACGCCACTTTACAAGAAAATCAAAGGTCATATCATGATCTACAATGCTTAAGCGATACTGACACTAATAATTTACAAATTTCTTTTGTAATCGAGCAAAACCGTTCTCAACTTAAAAGCCACTTAACTCCTACCTGTGTTCAGCCTTCAGTGCCATTTAGCCTACTGTTTCCGCCATTTTTATAACCAAATTGACAGGTAAAACATGAATTTTCTCTCAGTTTGGTGTCACTATGGCCTCTGTAGTAGGCTAAAGGATACTATATCAAAAAAGAGTTAACTGGCTTTTTAGTTGAAGTGTTGGATCGAGCCATCTAAAGATTTATCAATTCAGTCTACGTCCAAGTCATTTTCTAACACTGAAATTTCTCTTGCTGACGCAGAGAATGATGACCCTTAAATTTCTTATGAAACCGAGCTGTCTTTAGTTAATATCTTAAAATATTTTTTAAAATTAATTTGAAAAAACTCGTCTGTGGTACTATTTTTTATTTTAACGTAAATTTGTCAATAAAACAACTAGATTAAAGTTTTTTTTTTTTGAGAAACCGATATTTTGTCACCTTTTAAGCAAAAAGGGCTACTTTTTCCTAAAACAAAATACTGGTTTATCCAAAAAAATAATTTACAGCTATACTTACCAAAATTTAAACTTTTTTAGATGCTGTATTTTTTCCTTTAAGAAGTCAACCAACTTTTCCTCATTCTGTTGTTGAAGATGCTACTAAGGCTTGGTTACGGGGTGCCTGTGACTGAAAAAGGGGCAGAACATCCAGGAAAAAAGATGCTGAATAAATCTTCATCTTATCTTATAACAAGAAGAAGGAAGTACTAAGTTTTTAAATTTTTGTCCAAGGAATTTTTAAATAAAGCAACTGAAGCAAACCTTATTTTTTTGATCAAAGAGATTCTAAATAAAATTTTCTCTGTTGCAATTTACTGTTGTATGGAAAACCTCCTCTTAATAAATATTTAAATCAATTTATGAAAGAATTTTCCTCTATCTTTGGCATGACCAAGACGACAAATATTATTCATATGGTTTCCATTCGTGTCTTCATGTTACGATATAAATATAAGTGTATAAGTGTTTGTTTATAGTAACATTTATTTATTTATTACATATTGGTTTTTCTATGAATTTTTGTTTGTTTAAGGATAACATAAAATAAATGTGTATTCGTAAATTATGTGCATTATTTTATTTTTAATCCACAATCATTACAATTTTTATTTTATGCATAAATACTTTAAATATTTGCGGAATTTGCATCTGTATCCCTATTGAGCCGACCAATCAAGAAGGTGCACTTTTAAACTTTTAATTTTTGCGTGGGTTTGGCACTTAGTGGTAAGGGTGATTCACCATATTTTTCCAACTACATAACTCATTTATTCTTAAAGATAGAAAAAAAAATAATACAAAAGTTGCTTAGTTTTTCAAAATTCTCAAAATATCAAATTTCGACATCAACTTTCTTATTTCAAATGGAAAACGCTGTATATTTTTCAAGAAAAACGTTGACTTAAGAACAACTGCTTAAGATAAACCCTACAAGATCTACCGAAATTTAAAAAAATATACAGAGTATTCAATTTAAAATAAGAAAGTTGATGTCTAAATCTAAATTTGACATTTTGAAAATTTTTATTGAATTTTCTTAAAATTTGTGAAGAACTAATCAACTTTTGTATTTAAACTATTTTTCTATCTCTAATAATAAATGAGCTATGTAGTGGGAAAAATATGGTGAATCACCCCATACATTTTTTGCCAATATTGCCTGCAATGCCGGTAGTATGCAGTGCTCCTCTACATTTAAACCATGCTAAGTGTGTATTTACCATCAGTTTAAACGTATTCGTTGCCGTCGCCGGGCCGGTGGCTCACACAGGTGCGTTTAAATCATGTATAACGTACAGATTGCCGTGCGTCAAATTCTCATTGCCAATAGATGCCAATATTTGTAAGGCACGTTGCCATGACGGCATTGTTTGTGGGGAAGTATTTGTTTCTATTATTTTATCTATTTATTTTAAATGCTTTTTTTATTTATTCCACTGTTTTAATATCAATTATTTTAGTTGGATCAAAATATTTATTCTAAATGTATAGTTTTCTTGTCTTCTATTTCATGCAGATCTGCCACTTGGTTTAAGTTTTTTTTTATTAATTCCAAGTAGGTTTTTTTCTTGGTGTACATTCTGCTCAACGCCGTACTCAACTAAAAAGCCAGTGCACTCGATTTGAAGTTATCAATATGGCGCTGAAGTTTGGCTGACGTTTTCAATTGATTTGTTTTGATGTGTCATTGATTTTCTATGGTTTATCGAGTAAATTGTGAAAACTGGTATATAAATTGTTAGAAAAGTTAATAAACTAGTAAAAGCATTATGCTGTTGAAGTGCAGCGTGCGAAAGTGTCGCGGGAATTACCATGGGGGGGCCAAAGGTTTTAGTTTTGACTTCCCATCAGACGCCAATTTATCCAAAAAATAGATGTATGCTATAAGAATAAAGGATTTTGCAATCAGGAAGAATTCCAGAGTAAAATTAACAACAATTTATCCGTATTATATTTTTTTAATGTTTTGTTTAATGTTTATTTATAGTCAGGTTGAGTTTTAATTTTCTGATTTTCTGGTCTGAAAATGCCTTAGAAAATGAATATGACTAAAAACCCCATGAAAAAGGTGAAAATCTTTTTTTTTTAAATATAAAATAATAAAGTTGGTAACCTATAATATTTATTTATTGAAGTATAACATTAAAAGATTGGTGATAAAAAGCACGGATAGTCCACCATACAATCAATTATTTTATGTTGAAAGGAAATGAAAATATCTCGAAAACTGTAGCTTTGAAAGATTTGAACCTTATAACAAAATTTCTGGGGAAATATTTACGAAAACCAAAATCTAAAAATTGCATATCAATAGCTGCTTTACTTCTAAAGTCATGATTTTTTAAATATATTTTAATGTTTTTTCAAATAACTCGGAAACTAAAGTTCCCACGAATTTGCACTTTATAACAAAATTTGTAGTTCATATTCATGCAAACTTACATCTGAAAACCGTATATCCCCAGGCAGCAAGGACACGTAACAATGACGTAGATGAATCGTCATCTATTACGTCAAAACTACCAAATTTATGACGTAAAATTGACGTCTTTAAGACGGCAATATGTCTCATCTTTTTGACGTCATTATATGACTTAAGATGACGTCAAATTTTACGTAAAAGATGTGTATGAAAAAAAGTACATTGTCTATTGAATACAATCCAAAAAAGGCATTTATTAAAAAAAATATTGATAGTACACGAAAATATCCGAGTATTATAAACTAACCTTTGGCGGATAATACTATTAAAACATACCAACCTTCAGATAATAGAGTGAAAACAAGATACTAAAGTCAATTATCATCAAGCAGGTACACTTTCAAACTCATGGCGGATAAGTCCTGAGATAGATGCGTTAAGAGCCACGTAACGCTACGTAGGTTTTATTTATTTTTTTTTTATTTATTTATTTAATTTAAGTATTAATACAACGTAATTTACAATGTATGTCATTTAAGAAAACAGCATGTATCCAGAGATATGTGTGTGTCTCTTAAATTATACAAAAAAAAACTAAATTTAATCCTTATACTAGCGACATTAGCTCAGCAATAGTAGACTAAAATATAACACAATTACTTAAAGTATATGTAACAAAAAAAAAATATTAAATATTGAATTTGTTTTCTAGCCAGGAAATTTTTTTGGATATAGTATGAAAATTGTCTCTTATCCATAGTTTGATTTTAAGTTTAGGCAATTGTTTAACTTTTTGTTTATACAAGTTATTAGGAATAGTATTAATTAGAATAGGACCTATGTAGTTTATATGTCTTTGAGTACAGTTTTTACAGCAAAAATTACAAGACGATAGCAAAACAGTTCCCTGATAGTAAGTTGCTTAGATACCTGAAAAAGTTGATCAGTTGGGTACCTCTTAGGTTTACAAAACATGACTTTTAGCACATATTTTTGAGCAATGATCAAGGATTCAAGAGCAGATTCTGAAGCTGCACCCCAACAAACAATACCATAGTTTAAGAGAGACTCAACCAAAGCAGAGTAAACCAATTTTAGTAGACTTAATGTTAAAATATTTCTTAGTTCGTAAAATTTGAAAATTGTTTTCTTAATCTTGGTTGCTACATAATTAATATGTACGTCCCACCTCAAAAATCTGTCGATATAAACACCAAGATACTTGACGGAACTAGTTCGTTTAATTTCCGTAGCGCAGTTACATTCATTAGGTTTTAAAGAACAGGAAGGATCATGTAGCCGAAGCGAAACAATGTCTGAAAGTCCTCTTGAGTTCATGGCAAAATCAATAAAAACCGTTTTATCTGTATTTAAGGTAAGTTGGTTTTCATCAAGCCAACATCTAATTTTATGTAATGCTTAATCAGCTTTTTGGCAAGCCAGGAACCATGATGTTGCTCTTATTAGCAAAACTGTGTCGTCTGCGAAACATATTAATTTTCCCAAGTCCTGATATTGCAAGAGGCTATTCACATAAATTAAAAACAAAATTGGACCGAGTACCGTTCCTTGAGGCACACCAATGCGTACTTCAGCAATATCGCTGTAAACATCGTTAATCTTAACCTTTTGCACATGCCCAGTCAGATAAGATTTAAATAAGTTGTTTCCCAAACCCCTTACTCCAATATAATTCAACCCCTCCAGTAAAATTGAGTGATCCACGGTATCAAAAGCCTTTTTTAAATCTAAAAATACTGCAATGGGTTTTTGATGCATATTAAAGCTTTCCGCAATAAAAGTAGTTACTTCATGCAAAGCATTATCTGTAGAACATCCTGTTTTAAAGCCAAATTGATGCTCAGATAAAATATTATTTTTCTCTAGAAAATCAGTAAGTCTTATTTTAATACATTTTTCAGTAATTTTACTGAGTACGCTTGTTAACGCTATGGGCCTATAGTTATTAGTATCTGTTCTATCGCCGTTTTTAAAAAGAGGAATTACAATAGACATTTTTAAGACATCGGGGTACTCACCCGTAAATAAAATAGAGTTCGTGAGATGTAAAAGAGGTTTCAGCAAGCTTTGATGATTGTCCTTTATAATATTAACTGTTATTCCATCCTCTCCACATGAGCCTGAGTTTTTTAAGGAGTTGATAACACAGACCATCTCGCTCTCAGTGATAGGTTCAAAAAATATTGTGTTTTTTATTGTAGCTTTTTTTAACCCATGTATTTTATTGTATTTTTTAATTTTTTTTGCCAAGCTAACACCGACTGAACTAAAAAAACTATTAAATTCTTTTGCAATTGAATTATCGTCTGATGTTATTCCATTTTTACTTGTTTTTATGACGTTTATTTTTGAATTACTGACTCATTAGTAGCCTCATTTATAACTTTCCAGACATTTTTTGGATTATTCAAATTGTTGTTAATTTTATTTTTATAATAGAAAGTTTTTGCCTTGTTTATGATTTTAGACAGGTTGTTACGATAATCAATATATTTTTGAAACCTTTCAGGAGTTAGAAAAGATTCCTTTTTTAGAATATTTCTTTGACGAATACAGTTAACCAAACCAGAGGTTATCCACGGTTTTAGGCACCTTTTTTTACTTTTAATCTGCACTATCGATGTTGTATTATCAATATGTAATTTTAAAACATCGCTTAGTTTATTAGCAATAAAATTGCTGGACGTTTCTTTTAAAATGTCAACCCATGACTCTGTTTTTAGAGCTTTACACAAACTAGTTCTGTCAAGTCTCTTATGTATTTTCTGTTGAGGTGTGCTCTCGGAATTGACACTAAATTTTATGTTTAAAATAATAGGGAAGTGATCAGTTATATCGCTGTCAATTATTAAACCTTCGCAATTGTTTGAACCTTTAACAAAAAAGTGGTCTAAACAGCTAGATGAAGTACCTCTAGTGGCACTATTTATAAATGGAAAATACCCAAAGCTTGAAAAACAGTTAAGGTATTCGTTAACAAATTTTGTTTTTGGATCCAAAATGTTAATATTGATGTCTCCTGAAAAAATCTCTACGTTACACGAAGTAAAATATTTTTCTGAAAATAATCTATTACCCGTTTACCCGTAACGCATTGCTCGTTTATTCAAACATTGGCACTTTGATCAGATGTCAACAAGATAGAGATGGGGATACCGATACGACTGATATTTGACCTTAAGTTTCTATTAACTACATAATAATACCTACTACTAAAATATATAAACTCAATAAAAAAATTAGAAAATGTTGGTATACACAAAAATACGCTAATACCCAATTATAGCAAACCAAACTTCGGATAATACTATTAAAATATTATTAATTTTAAAACCTATAATACATTTCGGTAATACACGAAAATACGATAAAACCCGAGTATAACGCCAACCTCGGATACTACTACTAAAATATTTATAATAATAGCACTAAAATATACTATGTAAAAAAACCATTAAAACGGAATTATTTTTGACAGAAGACAGAATTTGCCGCAAACACGAGACACGATTAAATTCGCGCACTCAGCGACTTCTGTGTGACGACTAGTGATGGGCACAAAACATCGATGTTCCAAGAACATCGATGTTTTTTGTTCAAGATCGATTTTTTTAACATTGGAACATCGAACATCGATCCAAAAAAAATTATAGGAAATAATGTGTCTGAGAAATAAAAACAGGAATTGTCTATTTTTGACGTATCGGTCGGCTTTGACGCCAATAGTGTCACTACCTAACCTGAAGGTACTACTCATATTTTTTGTGTTTATAATTATTGTGTAAAACTCGGTGTAAAATTAACAATAAGTCTTAAATAAAACAGTTTCTTTGAATAACAGAATACTCTCTAAATCGATGTTTTTTCATCATCGATGATGAATTTCGATGTTGACATCGATGTTCAAAAATAATTCGTATGCAACTCACACATCTCTCTCTCTCTCTCTCTCTCTCTCTCTCTCTGCTTTTCGCATAAAGCTGTAAAGGACAGAAACTTGGCTTTTTTCACTAGCCGTTGAATTACCGCTTCTCAAAATAAATAAGAATATCTTACATATTTATCCTGTGCAATTTCTGTCGCAATTTTTGTTTAATTTTTTATGACATGAAATGACATAAAATGGAATGAAATATGTTTCATCTTTTCCGAATTTACGCAAAGGCGTAAGAATATAGGTCATTGTAGATCACGTCATAATGACGAAAAAAATTAACCTTAATTCTACCTTTTAATTAGTTTTCAAAAAAAAAACAAAATTATATCCTTTTTGATCAACCTTTGTGGTAAATAACATTTGAAGATTCGAAAATATAAATCCAAAACTTAAAGTTCTATTTGTCAAATTAGGTAGATCATAAGACGTGTCAAATTTGTCTCTAACATGACGCTTTATTAAGGTCATAATATAAGTAAAATTTGACCTCGACGAATTTGACTTAATTATGACGTGATTAAGACGTCCTGTGACGTGTCCTTGCTACCTGGGTCGCTACTTGCTTTTGTTTCAAAGTTAGAATTTTTGTAAATATTTTATGCCCGTTTTCCCGCCTTCAACCCCCCACCACCCTTTTTTTTTTTGTACTACATTTCGTTAAAATCTATGAAGGCGTTCTTGAATTATCGTGTATACAAACAGACAACTTTTTTTTTTCGTCAATTAAGGTATTTTGGAACCTTAGTAATTCATTTTTGATCAAATTAAGGAAAGTCAAAATTTTACGATTTTAATAGTCTCTCCCTCCCTCATAAAAGTTACAATAAAAACATATGTGATTCAGAACAACACTTAGAAGTTGTAAGGCTTAGAAATCGAGCATCTCGAAACCATACAGCCAGGAGGAAAATCCATATCGGTGATCACTCTTAATCAATGCCAGTGCTAAGATAGTTCAAAAATTTTTCGGGTCAGACAAACACCTAGACCTCAACGTAGATATTTATTTTATACTTGCTTTAAATTATTTTTTATGATTTTGAAATATTATCTGTTTGGTAAAATTTTATATTGTTTATTTTAAGGTTTGTGAAATGCACTTCAGAAAAAATTAAATTGAGCGTTCAACCAAATTTTATACCGCTACTGGAGATGTTCTTGATATCACATTAAAAATACCTCGACTGGTAATCATGTTTCATCAATTATTTTACTCTAAATTATATCAGCCAACCTAGGCGGCCATCTTGAAATGAGTTCATTGGCGTTTTAGTTAAGAAGGTGTTGTTCTGTGGGCTTATTCTTGAACTTCGTATGAAAGATCGCACGGGAACGGTCCTCTCCCTGATATCGACCGCTTGAAGGGATCACGAATTATCCAAAACTTATGCGACAACGACCGAAGCTCACCCGATTGCCGTGTATCGTAGGAACCTTCCTACACTTTCATACACCTGGTCCGGGGGCAGGTGTATGAAAGTGTAGGAAAGTTCCTTCAATACACGGCAATCGGGTGAGGTTCGGTCGTGGTCGGATAGGTTTCGGATTGCTCGTGATCGCTTCAAAGCCTAGTATTGGTCGATATCAAGGAGAGGACCGTTCCCGTGCGATCTTTCCTACAAAATTAGAGAATCAGCCCCCTGCTGTACCAGTTTTATATGGAGAGAAGTGTCGTTAATCGCAAAAATATCGGTAACCATGTTACCATACAGACCGGTGCCGTTTTCTTTTTGTCGCGGTTACGGTTAACCTTGGTTCTAAAATTTCCCAGAAGTATAAGCAAAAGAAGGAGACCTCCATTGTGTAATATCTTTGAATATTGTTTAAATTTACAGATAATTGTTTATGTCTACATCCCCACAAACAATAAAAGGTGGTAAGGTGTATTCGCTTTATTGGCAATATTGGCAAGTGAATGCCATTGGTTATTTACTACACTAGTATTGGGGACCTTTTGCACCTCTTACGAAAAATCCCCGTTAGGTGACTTTATCGCTTAATAACGCGTTTTGACGTAGCTAACGTCACGTTATTTTTAAGGCACCATTTTTAGCTTTTGCCCGTCCTGTTTTGTTGACGTACGTTAAAAAGTTAGGTTAACTTTGTTGTTTGTTTCTAAAAAAAAGTCAAATAATTTTGTTTATTGCAATGGAAAATGTAATTGATGCTGTTTTAAGACGCAGAAGGCATCTTGGGGTGGATCTTTATCTAATAAGAAACATTATTTTGCAAGATATTTTTAATGATGTGCCCCCCAATGGAGTCCCATTAAGAGCGCCCTTTAATTTAGAAGCAATGGACTCATTAGTGGTAAAAGAAAATTTCAGATTTGCAAAAGATGATCTGCCAAGACTTTGTCAATTGCTCCGAATTCCACAGGAAATAATTACGCCAAGCAGACATCATGCTACTGGTAAGATTTTAAGAGTAGTTTTATATCTTATAAGCAGTCCTGAAGGAAATTATGCAGTATACGGTTTTCTGCCATTTTTGATTTTTTATGAAAAATTCTTTATGGGGGCACCTACTAGGGTCCCTAGGGCCCCAAATCTTCCTGCGCCCATTGGTTGTTTTTTTTGTTTTTTTTACATTTTTTGTCACTAAAACAACCCAATCCAACACAGTCCAACCCAACGTAATCCAACCCAACAAAACAATCAAAAAAACACATTACAACCCCCCCCCGGGCACCCTTTTTTCTCTTAAAAAAAAATCGGCCGCAGGCGGTTTTGAGGTCCTAGGGACCCTATTAGGTGCCCCCATAAATTTTTCATAAAAAATAAAAAATGGCAGAAAAACGTATACTCTATAATTACCGTCCTGAATTCTTAGGGTGTACAAAATTGTGCGGCCCCTTGATAGTGGATAGCATTTACCTATTTTCTGTTCATTTATTTTGTACATTTAAAGTAAGTCTCAAGAAAAAATAAACTATCTATGATCGATGTTGTTGTTCATAGTTTATGGTAGGCAGTAAGAAGTACCAACACCATGGGTTTATTTTTTTGCTTCTTACTTTACAGAACTTCATCTTAACAGAGCAGAAAAATTTGTTTTGATAAATTTATATTTAAAAAAGGACTTGACAAGTCTGAAACGAATTAAGAGGGTTTTAAATGTGTTTTCTTTCTTTTGTTGCAGGAATTGAAGGCTTGTGTATTTTGGTTCGCAGACTAGCCTACCCTAATCGCTTGTGTGATCTAGAACTTTTATTTGAGAGGTCTGCTTCTGCTTTGTCGGAAATAATTACATTTGTAAACTGTCACATATGTGATACATTTGGGAACCTTGTAGAAAATCTTAACAACCTAGAGTGGTTAAATGAAGATACGATGAGATTATATGCACAGGTAGATATATTGACCATAAAATGTAAAAAGTATTTTTTTATTCATCAATAATTGTTATGTTTAGAAAATATATTAGTATCATGTATAAGACAGACTATGCAATACTGTTTGGTCTATAACTTTCATTAATTCGGATTATGTTTTAGCAAAATACTGCAGTAGTCCAAAACTGTTTTGGCTTTATAGATGGAACCATAAGACCTATCGGTCGTCCTTCTGAGGAACAGGAAGAATATTATTCTGGACACAAGAAGACTCACTGTGTTAAATATCAAGCTGTCGTATGTCCAGATGGCATGACAGTAAGTCTTTTGGGAGCGTATCCAGGAAGACGACATGATGCTGGAATATTTTTTTTTGCTTTTTTAGACTTTAAAAAAATCAAAAGCTTCTAGTTCAGGACGTTGAGATGTTGTATAAGACAGCTACAATCCTTTCGAATTGTCATACATGTTTATATGAAAATCAAATTTCATTGTTTTTTAATATTAACCCAATTAATTTAGAAGATTATTTGCACTAATAGAGACAATAAAATAATAATATAAATCATTTAGAAGTATTTGCCAAAAGATTATTTTTAAGATATTTTAAATTATTATTAAAATTTTTTTTAGAAAATTTACCTTGTGGCAAAACGTTAATAAAACTTTACTGAAAAAAAACTTCTATTATTAATTTTTCCGTAAACAAATTTATTCGTAGCACATATTTTTCAGTATAGGAGCTGTAATGTAATTCCATTGATTAAAATGTTCAACAACATTTTTAATAAAAAATAAAGGGAAAATTTAGCGCCCTAATAAATTTACAGAAAAGATTTGTTGCGTAGAGAGCAAAGGATGAGGGAATAAATCGGAAAAGTTTTTCCTCGACCAGGATTTGAACCCGGGACCTCTAGAATACCAGACTGGTATTCTAGAGGTCTGGTAGAGGTCAGTCTGGTATTCTAGAGGTCTCGGATTCAAATCCTGGTTGAGGAAAATTTTTTTTCTGATTTATTCCCTCACCCTTTGCCCTCTACGCCACAAATCTTTTCTGTAAACATTTTTAATACTCTGATAAAACTGCATAACATAACACAGCACACTTATATTAAATTTTACACAAAAAATGAACTAGGTAGTATAGAAATGGAATATAAAATAAGGTAACTTTTAATTTCATATCTTAAGATTAATACCACAGTTTTTTTTAAATAATACATAGAAACTTTGTACTTTCATTCAGGAAGATAAAAACATTTCAAACAGGTAAAAAATATCACATAGCCTTAACTTGATAGCAAACCATATTATTTCTTAATATCCTTTAAAAGAAAATCTATCAATTTGTCCTGCTTTTCTATGTTGGACAATAAAAACTTTCTGTTTTCAATTTCAATTTCTAATTGCATTTCCCTTAATTCCATTTTTTTCTTTGTCTCCCATGCTAACAGGTCAAACTGCTTTTCGGCAAGTGCTAATTTTTTTTCTTCGAGAGCTACCTTTCTTTCTTCTAATTTTATTTCTTTTTCTTTTATCTCGATCTGTTGCCTATCAAATGTTTCAAAATAGGGCAAGCCTTGTTTTTGAACATTTTCTTGTCTAGTCTTTCCTCTTTTGCGCCTTGCCAAGACAGTAGGTTCGGGTGTCTTTCTCTTTGTAGCTGACAGTTGCTCAGCATTGATTATGCCAGGTGCCTGCTCCTTACTTTTAGCTGTTGGGAAGTTGTTGAGTGTTTTAGTTTCAACTGTCCTTTTTTTTGTGTGGTCTGGCTCAGCACTGAGATTAATTTGAATGGTACTTGGACCTGCTATATAAAAATAAAAATGTGTTAAAATAATATTTTATAATATAATATATAATTTCATATGAAAACTTTCTGTTTCTGAATATTTTGTTAATAACATTAAGGAAAAAGTTCACTTAAAAGTTTTTCTGTGCAAATTAAGAAAACATATTATAGTTAATTTAAAAACCTGTCAGTCTATTATTAAACATGAAAAATTCAAAATCATATCCACTTTAGCCATACAAAAATAATTTACCTGTGTTATCGACACATTCAAGACTTAAGGGTTCATTAGGAATAACCACCATTTGCTGATCTATAAAATAATTAAAAAAATTAAATAGATTATTATACTTTATAGACTTTGTTAGCTTTTAGTTAATACCAATTCCCTTCCACCTTGTACCACTACTGCCTGAAAAAACGAAAATGTATTTTTTTTAACTTCATGCTCAATCCTTCATTTGATACTATGCAACCCATACTTGGCTTAAATTTTAATTTTTAAAAACTATCCCCACCCTTTTACTTGGCTTCTATAGCATTCATTTTAACCACCTTTAAATGGGACAACTGGAGCCCAAACCCTACATAGGTACTCAATTTGATTAAAATTGATTCCGTAGTTTTTGAGATTTGATCGTTGGTTACAGACAGACGCCACAAAAAAATGTTTAGAATTGTACGAAACGCAAAGATAAACATTTTTTAAATAGGAGCAACTTTTTTTTTCTTGTCTTTGGTACGACCACCATAGCTCACACAACACTATAGTCATAGTATATATGTGGGTGCTAAAATATATCTTTTTATTGAAAATCCTATATGTATATATTACCTACACTTACCTAAGTAATCATGATCAAAATATATCACTTCCTCAGCAATTTCCTCATTAAAGTTAACATAGTTTCCTACATTACATTCTTCGAATTTTCAAATTTTACCCTAGCATCAATTCCTTTGGATTTTGAGGCATCAAGAGATTTTTTCTTTCTTTTTTCAGCTTTATTGTTGAACTCTTTCATTAACTCATAGACTTCCTGACACAAGCAATTTTTTTCGGTCAGTTCAATCTCAATTCCTGATCTAAAAATAATAAAACATTTTAAAATACGCTGCCAGTTGATGGGCACCTAAGCTCACACAATTTACCAAATCTCTCTCTCCCCCTATCCCACTTCAACTGGCTGAAAAAGATTAAAATGCATTTTTTAAAACTCAGACTCAATTACCTTTCATTTGATACTACACAAGCCATATTTTGACTAAAATTTATTTAAACCCCCTCAGTTGTACCCCCACTGGCTGAAAAAAAATTTAATTAATATTTTTGAAGTCCAGGCTTAATTCCCTTTCATTTGATAACACCCAAGTGATATTTTGACTTAAGCTTTCATCAAAATCGGTCAAGTGGTTTTTTGTTATAAGCGTTAATGGTTACAGACAAACATACCAGAACCAAAAAATGATCAGAATTATCCGAAACGCAAATATACAGGGTGATTCAAAATTCCCTAGAAAGGTTTGAACAGTGGCTAGATATCATTAATCTAAGAAAAGTTACATGATTATTTTGTTTAAATTTCATATTTTTTTTCTCTGAATTTAGCAGTAAAACTTTCATATTTTTTGGCAATCGCCTATAAAATAATTCACCAAGCAAGTCTACGTGTGCAGACAATGACATGTTTTATGGTTTTTGTCAAGCATTTTGAAGTTGTAAAAGTTTTGTTTTCGAAAATTGATGTTTCTGCCATGTAGTAAAGGGTGCTTCTCAGAAAATAATAAGAATTTTTAAATGCAAATTTAAAACGAAAGGATTTACAAAAATATATTTTACCAATTCTTGTTCAGAAAAACAAATTCTACCTACAGTTAAAGTCTTTCAGGGGAATTTTGAATCACCCTGTAGTCATATAGTATATGTGTGAGCTAATATGCTTGTTTACCATCTCTCTAACAGGTCCAGGCACTGACATTTCCTTATGTCTCAATTTACTAAAAGTCCTATAATGAGAGCGAAATAGACCAACAATCTGGTCATTCCGGGGCATAACAAACAGTCGCTGCAAGCGGGCGTAAGTATTATAAGGCCAAAGCTTTTACTTTTCAATTTGATTTTAATATTGTCTTAGACAATGAAGCATATTCTGTCATGTTCCGTAAGCTGCAAGCGGTAAGAGCAGAATGCGATTGCGATTGTTAGTGTTTATTTTCCTTGCGACTTACCACATGCCGCTTACCGTACGAGGAAACTCTGAATTCGCCTTAAGACGAGTATGAACGATCCTTTATTGTTTTCTTTGGCATAAAAATGTATCTAATGCAAAATAGGTAGCTATAACATATTCTCGGAACTTACCTGTCTTTTAAATCATCATTTTCCTTAAGCCACAATTTAATTAGGAGTTCCAAGTGCTCCTTTAAAGATCGAATTGTAAAAGTCTTCCCTGTTAGTGACCTAAAATGCTCCTGAATTATATCCCACACGTTGGGGTTCAAAAAAGAATTCAGTCCTAGAACTTCCCGAAGTAGCACAAGTTCGTCATTATCGCTAAACCTCATTCGCTTTCGAATATTTTGCATTAAAAAAAAAATAAACATCAGAAAAACAAGGGTTAAAACCACGAAACACAAATAGGTTGCAACCATAGAAATTAATTCTGTGGTATGAATCAATAATGTTGTCGATGCATCGGGGGTTCTTTACAAAATCCGAAAAAAAACTAGTCAAATTAAATACGCATTTAAAAGTTGAGTAAAATTAAATAAAAGCAAAAACATTTTTTTTCAATTATAACCCATTTTTTTTTTAATTTTTGTAACTTAGCGTGTTACTACCGGCAACATCGCCTACGCTTTAAACGTTACTTTTCGGGATCTTTATTCCACCGTAGCTAACGTTGAACTTTATCGGTTAGTAAGGGAAATCGTAATTTCTTATCAAGTGCGCACGCTTCAAATAAGGGATAAAGTGAAATTGGGCCAAAATAAGAGGTGCAAAAGGTCCCTATTACTGGCAAAATTGCGCTATTTTGCCAATGATTATTTACTAGTGCTGATGTATTGGCAAATTTATGTTATTTTGCCAATAACTGAAAAACATGTTTTACATATCAAGTGAAACGCAATCGTTCCTTTAAAAATTGCATTTCTAAACCACTTTTCCGGTCCGATCAAACGCATTGCCGGATATCGTGTCTTTTGAACGCCGCATTTTTTAAATTTCCCGCCCGATTGACATCTGTCGTGCGGTTGACAACTTAACGTACTTGCCGACGCATTTTAATAATATTCTGGGGATTCTTCCTATGTGGGTTCCTTTTGGTGGTTTGTGTTTTGCAAATTTTCTTTTAAAATTGGCTTAAATTTAGTTTGAGTTTCAAGTCACCATGGATGTGGAAGCCGATACTCCGTAAGCACTCATATTCTTTTGTTCTTAAATAAGGTCGGCCTAGAGTGGACTTAAAAATGTTCAGAACTATCACAGACCTACACCATAGGTCTGTGAGAACTACCAGTAAAGCGACCAAAAATCGCCATTTTTGCTGGGTTAATACAGGCATATAAAAATTAAAATAAAAAATAATAACTTTGAACCGAACAGCACACAGCTTCTGCACATGTATACAAAAGTGAATGACACCAATAGTTGAAATAATTAAACTAAACTCCATCATGCTGTTTTCCTTAATAATATCTGTTAAAAACAAACCAAAAACTGCAAAAAACCCCATTTAAATTACAAAAACAAATGAAAGAGTGAGGTTATAGGCGTCAAAGGGGCATGCTCAAATCCGTTTTAAGATCAAAATAAATGTTAAAAGTTACTCATCTTTTTATTTATGCTGTATAAATGCCTATACTGTTCCCCATAAGCTCATTCAACTTTTATTTTAATTTTAATTACTTTTTATTTATTTTTATTTTGATTTGCCTGTATGAACCCAGCATTAAATCGTGATCTAGACGCCACTTTACAAGAAAATCAAAGGTCACATCATGATCTACAATGCTTAAGCGATACTGACACTAATAATTTACAAATTTCTTTTGTAATTGAGCAAAACCGTTCTCAACTAAAAAGCCAGTTAACTCTTACCTGTGTTCAGCTTTCAGTGCCATTTAGCCTACTGTTGCCGCCATTTTTATAACCAAATTGACAGGTAAAACATGAATTTTCTCTCAGTTTGGTGCCTCTATAGTAGGCTAAAGGATACTATATCAAAAAAGAGTTAACTGGCTTTTTAGTTGAAGTGTTGGATCGAGCCATCTAAAGATTCATCAATTCAGTCTACATCCAAGTCATTTTCTAACACTTAAATTTATCTTGCTGACCCAAAGAATGATGACCGTTAATGTCTTTAGTTAATATCTTAAAATCTTTTTTAAAATTAATTTGAAAAAAGTCGTCTGTGGTACTATTTTTTAATTTTAGCGTAAATTCGCCAATAAAACAACCAGATTAAAGTTTTTATTTTTTTTTGAGAAACCGATATTCTGTCACTTTTTAAGCAAAAAGGACTACTTTTTCCTAAAACAAAATACTGGTTTATCCAAAAAAAATAATTTACAGCTATACTTACCACAATTTAAACTTTTTTAGATTCTGTAAAAAATCCTTTAAGAAGTCAACCAACTTTTCCTCATTCTGTCGTTGAAGATGCTACTAAGGCTTGGTTACGGGGTGCCTGTGACTCGAAAGGGGGCAGAACATCCAGGAAAAAAGATGCTGAATAAATCTTCATCTTATCTTATAACAAGAAGAAGGAAGTACTAAGTTTTTAAATTTTTGGCCAAGGAATTTTTATATAAAGCAACTGAAGCAAACCTTATTTTTTTGATTCACAATTAAAGAAATTCTAAATAAAATTTTCCCTGTTGTAATTTACTGTTGTATGGAAAACCTCCTCTTAATAAATCTTTAAATCAATTTATGAAAGAATTTTCCTCTATCTTTGGCATGACCAAGACGACAAATATTATTCATATGGTTTCCATTCCTGTCTTCATGTTAGGATATAAATATAAGTGTATAAGTGTTTGTTTATAGTAACATTTATTTATTTATTACATATTGGTTTTTCTAGGAATTTTTGTTCGTTTAAAAATAACATAAAATGAATGTGCATTCGTAAATTATGTGCATTATTTTATTTTTAATCCACAATCATTACAATTTTTATTTTATTCATAAATACTTTAGATAGGGAGAAAAAGCCAATTATCAGTGGTATCGGAATTTGCATCTGTATCCCTATTGAGCCGACCAATCAAGGAGGTGCACTTTTAAACTTTTAATTTTTGCGCGGGTTTGGCACTTAGTGGTAAGGGTGATTCACCATATTTTATCTACATAACTCATTTATTCTTAAAGGTAGAAAAAAAATTATACAAAAGTTGCTTAGTTTTTCACAAATTTTAAGAAAATTTAACCAAAATTTCGACATCAACTTTTTTATTTCAAATGAAATACCCTGTATATTTTTCAAGAAAAACGTTGACTTAAGAGCAATGTGTTGAACAAAGAACCACCTAGACTCTTTTTCCTTGGCTAACACATCACCCTTATGGCAAATTATTTTTTATTTCACTCGAGAACTGCTTAAGATAAACCCTACAAGATCTACTTAAATTTTAAAAAATTTACAGGGTGTTCAATTTAAAATCAGAAAGTTGATGTTTAAGTCTAAATTTGATATTTTGAAAATTTTGATTCAATTTTCTTAAAATGTGTGAAGAACTAATCAACTTTTGTATTTAAACTATTTTTTTATCTCTAATAATAAATGAGCTATGTAGTGGGAAAAATATGGTGAATCACCCCATACATTTTTTGCCAATATTGCAAATTGGTATTTAGTATGCAGTGCTCCTCTACATTTAAACCATGCTAAGTGTGTATTTGCCATCATTTTAAACGTATTCGTTGCCGTCGCTCGGCCGGTGGCTCACACAGGAGTGTTTAAGGTATTTATAACGCACAGATTGCCGTGCGTCAAATTCTCATTGCCAATAGATGCCAATATTTGTAAGGCATGCCATGCCGGCATTGTTTGTGGGGATGTGTATATAATCAGAAGTCTCTAATTTTTATGAATTTCTGGATTATACTTAAATTTTCATATCATCCTGTCATGTTCGATACCTTGAGAACGGAACCAGCCTATGTTGGCGGTTCAAAATGGTTGCGGTTCTCAAGGTATGGATCTTCACCGGATGTGCTATCTACGTCCATTTGTTCTGTTCATGTCAGCTAGTAGATGACGTCATATCATTTTTAATGTGGAAATTTAAGTATAATCCGGAAATTCATAAAAATTAAAAACTTTTGATTATATACACATGTAAGCATAAACAATTATCTGTAAATTTAAACAATATTCGAAGATATTACACAATCGAAGTCTCCTTATTTTGCTTATAGTTCTGGGAAATTTTAGGACCAAGGTTAACCGCAACCGCTACAAAAAGAAAACAGCTCGGTATGCTGTATTAAGCTCGCAAAAAAGAACCTAAGTCCACCTCCGACATTAGGCGCGTTTCTGCGAGCTTAACATAGTTACTAATATTCTCTTTTTCTAAATGCATTCGTCTGAGAGAGACCCAGCATACCAGGAACATACCGCCGGTAGACCCTTCGACCCCGCTGTCTAACTACCTTTTTGAGAAGGGTGTAAAGGGATATTTTTTGTGATGGAGTCGTATGCTGGATCTCTCTTAGACGAATGCATTTAGAAAGAGAAAATAATAGTAACTTTAGGCGCGTTTCTGCGAGCTTAACATAGTTACTATTATTTTCTCTTTCTAAATGCATTTGTCTAAGAGAGACCCAGCATACTACACCATCACAAAAAGTACCCGCCTTTACACCCTTCGAGCCCGCATACTTGTCAGGGGCATAACTACCTCAAAAAGGTAGTTAGACAGCAGAGTCCAAGGGTGTACAGTAGGTATGTTCCTGGTATGCTGGGTCTCTCTCAGACGAATGCATTTAGAAAAAGAGAATATTAGTAACTATGTTAAGCTCGCAGAAACGCGCCTTATGTTAAGCTCGTAGAAACGCGCCTTATGTTAAGCTCGCAGAAACGCGCCTAGGCTATTGTAGGTTATGTTAAAAATATTTGTTTATTTTTAGCAGTTTTTAGTCCATTTAGTGTTTTGGAACATGGACGTGAATCTGGAGGATGTGGCTCCTCTGTTTATCTGCGCTTTGATGTTTTTAGTTTTGAGCAAGTTTTTTTTTATCCTCAGGTAAGGTTATCAAACATCTTTAAAGTCGGTTCATGCTTGCAGGGTAGATCAATGGACGTCAACTTGCGCGCTTTTTATAGGATAAAAACCCGCGTACGTTGTCTAATGCCTGATCCACAGATCAGGTGCACTATCCGGACACTAAAACGGGACGTTTTTTGAAGACGATTCTTTTTGAAAACGGTAATTTAGCGGTTTTTAAATTTATTTAGGAGCGGAAAAACGAAAAAAAAAACTTTTTTAATTAAAAAGACATTTTTCATGTAAAATGCACACATAACCAACAAAACTAGGGTCATACTGGCTATTAGTGATGGGCACAAAACATCGTTGTTTCAAGAACATCAATGTTTTTTTAAACATCGGAACATCGAACATTGATCCAAAAAAAATTATAGGAAATAATGTGTCTGAGAAGTAAAAACAGAAATTACCTATTTTTGAGGTGTTTTTCGGCTTTGACACCAATAGTGTCGCTACCTAATCTGAATGTACTACCCATATTTTTTGTGGTACAATACAATACAAACATTTTATTGCCAACAGGTCATTACATAAATGCAAAAGCAACGTCAAAAGAAATTTAGATCTTAAGATCCTTATTAGTGTAGATATTTAATAGCTTTTATATATCATGTACTGATTATTTATTATTTGGATGCTTATTATAAGTATTGTGTAAAACGAGGGGGTAACCACTAGTTCAGAAAATGTGACATGCTTGCCAATATTGTTGAATGGTCAGTGATTGCTGGGGACTGCCGATGGATTTTCAAAGACTCCCAGGGTCTCTTAGGGTCTGCAAGCCAGGCTTTGGCGGCATTTGGCAAGGTTTAGGCAGTCGCAGCAACGAGGATCCTTGTTGGTCACAGGGACTGCAAACTGGTAAGATTTGTGACATGATTGCCAACAGTGGTTACCCCCTCGGTGTAAAATTGACAATAAGTCTTAAATAAAGCAGTTTCTTTGAATAACAGAATATTCTCTAAAAAAAGCAAAAAAACATTGATGTTCAGAAACATCAATTTTTTTATTCTGATGTTTTTTCACCATCGATGTTGAATTTCAATGTTGACATTGATGTTCAACATCAATGTTTTTTTCAATGTGCCATCATTACTGGCTATTGGGTCATTTTTCAGAAATGCAAGGATGCCAAATTTCAGGTACCAGCAGAATTTTTTTGGGGGAAGGAATCAGTTTAGGCTCTGGGTTGGGTTGGGCTGGGTTGGTTGGGTAGGATTAGTTTTGGTTGGTTGGTTGGGTTGGTTATTATTTGTTTTTTTATAAATTTGTAGGGGAGCCAAAAGAAATTAGGTAAGGGTCTGGGTTGGGTAGGGCCAGGTTGGTTGGCTAGGGTTAGTTTTGGTTGGTTGGGTTGGTTATTATTTGTTTTTTTATAAATTTGTAGAGGAGCGAAAAAGTTAATATTTTTGTTCCTTTTCCCTAATTCTCATGATTGTCTGGAAATGTGGCAACATTGTAAAAATATCAGGGCATGGATATTGGCAGGTATTGTTTTGATCAAGTAAAAAGAAGAAGAAGGTGCCAAAATTTAGTAAAGAGTGAGGTTAGGGCACTCTTTTTTTATTGTTTTTTTTTATTTATTTTCTCAAAAAATACTGGATAACCCACAATTTTTTTTTTTGAAAAACACTTTAGGAGTCCTATTTTAAGCACATTTTTTTTTTCGAAAAATTTTGCTTTTTGCAGCTAACTTTATAAAACAAAAGGTTAATTATGCAGTATTCGGTTTTGTTGATATTTAGAGGCCTTACATTGTCAGTTTTATGGTTATTGTCATTGTAGTTGAGACTTAGAGAGAAGTCACTTTTTGAATAAAGAAACTGTTTAAAAGTGTCATTTAATTTTTAATAAGAATTCCTGGTTTTCTACAATTGAAATATGTTTACAAGTAGTAAACTCGTCACATTAGAATATTAACTTCAAGCTGAAGCTAGTACAACAAACATTTGGAGGCCCTGATGAGATTGTTTTAGCTACATAGATTGAGACTATGGAATACGAAGATTTGACATTAAAACTATTGAAGAAATCCTTTGAATCCTACTGCAATACCCTCGAAGAACTCTTGAACAAGTCAAGTCCAAGTGTGAGCAACATTATTGGTTCGTTGAAATTATTGGAGAAGCTAAATGCTGAATTTGAAGAGGAATCAAACAAGTTAATTCACAAATTTATCAATGAGAAAAGAAATGAGGATTCGATTTCAAAGATTATGGAGACTTCACACGAAGCCATAATGAGGTACAATTCCCTAGCTTTTTTAGTAGATAAGGTGCTTAGTCACTCATCTGATAAATCTAGTATTGCAACTAGCAGCAAAACCAAATTTAATTTTAAATTAGCTTAGAAAATTTGGTGGAGACGTTCAAAATTGGTTGCAATTTTGGAGTTTTTTTAAAAGAATTCATGAGGATGATGAAATTGGAGACGACGAAAAATTCGATTATTTGCTACAATCTACTACAGCAAATTCGAAAGCTAGGCAATTGATTCAGAGTTATCTGCCGACAGGTGAGAACTATAGGAAAGCTGTTGATAGTTTAAAATCTAGATATGGCAGAAACGATCTTTTAATAGAGTACTATGTTCGAGAATTACTGAAATTAGTTTTAAACAATTTGACAAACAAGACTGCCAACTTAGCTAATCTATACGATAAAATTAAAGGGCAAATAAGAGCTCTTGATACTTAAGGAGTAACAACCGATACCTGTGCTGCTATGTTATATCCATTACTAGGATCCTGTTTACCACAAGATGTTTTACGGATATGACAACATTTTTCCGTTGAAAATTCTTTAAAGACAAGGTTAAATAAGTTGATGCATTTTTTAAAACGTGAAGTTGAGAATGAAGAACGTATATCAGTAGACTCCAGTTTTGAGGGAAAACAAGAAAAAGAATCTGAAGTTAAACAACGAATTCCGTCAGCGACAGGTTTTTTAAATCAAAACCAAATGCAGTTTTTGTAAAGCACAACACTTGAGCGGAGAATGCGAGCATGCTTTCATTTTACAAACGGTTTGTAAAATGAAATTGAACTGGAACATTGAAGTGTCCAAAGATATAAAAAGTATATTTTTTGAATGGTTTGAATAAAATGGAACTGGAACTTTGAAGTGTCCAAAGATATAAAAAGTAGATTTTTTGAATGGTTTGATGACATACAGTGTCTGAAAAATGTCAAAATACCCAGATGGATTTGTTCCAACACTAAAGAAAATTGCAAAAATTACAGTTTACACCTTTTTTGTAATGCAAGTCAAGAAATTTTTCTACGAACTGAGACTACATCTTCTACAACTTTAACGTTTATCCAGTGCAAAAGCAGAGTTGCACCGATCAAGACAATATCCACACCCCGGTTAGAACTTTTAGCAACAACAATAGGTTCTAGACTTCTAGCATTTGTTAGAAGAGAGTTTGATATTAACACACAAGTTTTGTGTTGGACCGATTCTTCTAGAGTTTTATGTTGGATTAAAAGAAACGAAAATTGGAAGCCATTTGTTAGAAATCGAGTACAAGAGATTCAGAAACTTACAGACAGCGAATCTTGGTATCATGTTCCAGGGCATTTAAATCCAGCAGATTTGCCATCCAGAGGTTGTTTGCCAAAAAAGTTAATAGAAAGTAAATGGTGGACCGGTCCGGAATTGTTACTACAACCGTCAGAACAGTGGCCAATTCAGAGTTTAGAAGTTGAAGAAGAAGTTGTTCTAGAAGAGAAGTTGAGAGGCGTAACGTCTATGATGAATTCTACCGATGTTGAAAATTCTTGGATGTTAAAATACTCAAGTTATAGGTATCTTTTAAGGTTGGTAGCTTGGCTGAAGAGATTTAGCAGTAATTGCAAGTTATCACAAATTCAAAGAAGTTTAGACAAGAATTTGACATTAAAACAGATTGAAGAATCCGAAGAAACAGAGATCAAGGCAGTACAAAGAGAAAATTTTCAAAATGAGTTAGAAATGAAGAAAATTCAAAATTTTATTCACTTCAAAGATGATTATGGGATTATTTGATTGCAGACAAAGATAAGCGAAAGAGAAGATTTCCAATCCTTCCTATATACAGCCATTTTACCATCGACACATGCAATTGTAAAAAGATTAATTTTTGATCGACACATGACTCTAATGCATGCGGGAGTACAGACGATTCTAGCTGGTTTAAGAGAAGAATTTTGGATTCTGAGAGGCAAGAAAACGGTTAAATCAGTTTTATCAAAATGTATGGTTTGCAGGAAACAAAATTCCAAATGAATTAAAACAGATCCAATACAACTACCGAGAAATAGAGTAAAGGATGCCGCAGTATTTGAAGTTACAGGAGTAGATGCCGCTGGACCACTGTATGCCAAAGATACGGGCAAAACTTGGATTCTAATTGTCACTTGTGAAATTTATAGAGCAGTGCATTTAGAGATTGTAGCCGCAATGTCCACTGAACGATTTTTACTTGCTTTTCGTCGATTTATTGCTAGGCGTCGAAGACCGTCAGTAATATACAGTGACAATGGAAAAAAAAACTTTGTTGGAACAGAAAACATGTTTGCTTCATTGGATTGGGACAAAATTTACAGAGAAAGTTCAGCTGAGAGAATAAATTGGATATTTAATCCTCCTTCAGCAGCCTGGTGGGGAGGATGGTGGGAACGGTTGATTGGACTATTAAAGCAACTGCTACGCAAGACTTTGGGAAGAGCTGTACTCACCTATGAAGAAATAGAGACCATTATTTGTGATTGTGAAGCGGTAGTAAACCAACGTCCTCTGACAGCCCTTACAGAAAATCCTGATGATTGGCAACCATTAACTCCAGCACTATTTTTACACAATATTAAAGAAGTTGGTGTGATGGACTTGGATGCAGCAGAACTTAGGAGAAGATATAGATACCGTCTAAAATTACAAGAACAACTGAGGAGAAGATTTAGAACTGAATATTTAGGCAATCTGATCCTAAAAAATCAAAACAAGGCCACAAAAACCATCATGCCGAGACTGGGCGATTTAGGGTTAATCGAAAATGAAAATTGCAAAAGATTTGAATGGCCCTTGGCAAGAGTAGTAGAAATAATACCTGGAAAAGATGGTTCCGTAAGAGTGCTTAAGTTAAAAAGTAGTTCTGGAAGTCAACTTTTAAGACCTGTACAAAGATTTTACCCTCTTGAAATTAGAAAGTTTGAAGATGCTAAACACATACGGGAAAATGTTAAAGCTGTGGAACTTAAGAAGAAAAAGCCCCTCAAAACTGAAGATAAAAGAGTTACTAGATCCGGAAGAACGACGAAAGCCCCGCAGCGTTTTATGAAAGACTACTTTAGAATTCACCGAATTCTTTATTTTGTTTGGTGGGAGAATGTTGATATTTAGAGGCCTTACGTTGTCAGTTTTGTGGTTATTGTCATTGTAATTGAGACTTGGAGAGAAGTCACTTTTTGAATAAAGAAAATGTTTAAAAATGGCATTTAATTTTTAATAAGAATTCCTAGTTTTCTACAACTAAAATACGTTTGCAAGTAGTAACCTCGTCACATTAGAATATTAACTTCAAGCTGAAGCTAGTACAACAAACAGGTTTTCTGCCATTTTTGATTTTTTATGAAAAATTCTTTATGGGGGCACGTACTAGGGTCCCTAGGACCCCAAATCCGCCTGCGCCGGTTGTTTTTTTTTTCGATTTTTTTGTGTCTTTTTTAATTTTTTTCCATTAAAACAACCCAATCCAACACAGCCCAACCCAACCTAATACAATTAAAAAAATACATTACAACCCCCCCCCGTGCCCTTTTTTCTCTTAAAAAAAAAACGGCGCAAACGGATTTGGGGTCCTAGGGACCCTAGTTGGTGCCCCATAAAGAATTTTTCACAAAAAATGGCAGAAAACTGTATACTGCATAATTACCAAAAAAAGCAAAAAAGCTAGAAGTTGTTGTCTACAGTTTGGGATAAAAAAGCGCCTTTTTATTTTAATTTGGTTTTTTGTCAGTCTCCTCCTGTGACCAATTAAATATAGCAAAATGTCTCTTGATTTTATTTCGCCTCCCTCACATTAATAAGGCCTTCTCTTTCTCCATTTTATGAATAAAACTGACAAATGAAAAATAATAAACAAAGTGAGGTTAGATTTCCAGTATCTTCAACAAAAAACACAAAAAAGTTGGGCAAGATCCTACTTAACTTCTTTGCGGCAAAAGCTGTCAAATTCAAAATGTTCTCTCCAACTCTTTCTACTAGAGAAAGAGGGACATAGCATTGAGCAGCAAAAAGCAAATCTGTGGATCTGGCATTGGGTTGATCTATGTTGCGAGCATAAATTGACCCTTGAGGGCTATACCACTTGTGAAATTTAGTGTACAAGCTATGTGAAATCCGTGAAATTTTGTGAAATTCTGTGAAATTTTGGGAAATTTTGTGAAATTCTGTGATATTTTGTGAAATTCTGTGAAATTTTGTAATACTTTGTGAAATTTTACGAAATTCTGTGAAATTTTTAGAAATTTTCACTCCAAATTTTTAGAAAAGAAAGGGGAGTTCCGCAAGGATCACTCCCTGGTCCACTGTTTTTTATTATTTTTACAGCGGATATGTCGGACTGTTTTGGTGAATGCAGTAATTATAGATACGCTGATGATACACAGGTTTACGTTCCATTAAAAAAATCTGATGCAATGGAAGCCGCACAGAGGCTTAATGGGTGCCTAGACTCAATTTCCAAATACTCCTTTAAGAATGGTTTAAAGTTAAATCCCAATAAGTCGGCCATTATTTATTTTGGAACGGCTAAAGATTGGGCAGCACAGAATTTAAATATATCCATTGAAAACGTTAAAATTCCTGTCGTTAATGAATATAAAAACTTAATTTTTCATGAAAATCTTAGATTTAGAACTTAAATATCAAATATACTTTCTGAATCTTAGGCTTAAAAAATCTTTGTGTGAGTCTTTAGTTCTGTGTCATACAAATTATTGTAACTTGGTTTTGGACCTTGTTTAGACCTAACCACAAAAAAATAAGCTACAAAAAATTCAGAATGCATGCATAAGATTTATTTTCAATCTTAAACGCAGCGATCATGTCAGCCATAAGCTGCGTGACTTAAATTGGCTCAATATTTTAAATCGGCAAAAATTGCATTATGCCTGCTTCTTACATAAGTTGCTCAAAACTGAAAATCCGCCGTATTTATTTGAAAAGATCAAGCGTGGAAATACCGTTCACTCTCGAGGCACTCGTTCCAGTTCGTCTTATAATATACCAAAATTTCAGAAAGCCATAAGCCAGGGATCTTTTTCCTATACCTCTATTCAACTGCTTAACAAATACTGTGATATTAGTAACCAAAAAAATGTTTCCTGTGGTAAATTTAAACAACATTTCATGCAAATTTTATTGAATGAGAATACCTAGTTATTTTGTTTTTGTTTTTGTAATTTGTACTCGATGTTATCTTATAATTTTAACAAAGCTCACTTTTCATCTTAGGTTTATCTTAATTTACGTTAAATTTATCTTAAGTAATTTTTTTTTATTTATAATTTATAAATTTTATTATCATGGTCAAACTGTAGGTATTTGTAGGTTTTTTTTGTCGCTACTTTTTTCTTTTTTTTTTCTTTGCTACTTTTTTACGTTTTGATAACAGATATTTAGATATGTGAAACTTTATATAACATTTTTTTTATGATTTAATCTTTTGTAAAATTTTTTAGATGCTGGGTTAAGCAAACAGCATTAGCTGACCTTCGCGCAGTCAAAAATAAAGGCGTTTTTATTTATTTATTTATATCCGTACCTTAGCAAAAGTGCACTATTTTTTTACTTTATATTTACCACAAAACACCCTTTTTCCGCACACATTTTAGTCTGGAAAGTATCACTTTCCCGCACTGAGCGCACGAATGAATTTACCTCGAAACTCGATTTTTAATTATTGGCTTTTTTTCTTTTTGATTCGTCGTAGAAAAAATATTCATCCTAGCTCATGCGTAAAGTATCTTTCCCGCCCGAACTCCTCTCCGCGTCGTTCGGATCAATGGCATTGGCGTGGGGAAAGATTAACTTTCCCCACTATAACTATTTGCCATTGTTAATTTTACGGTCTATTTCTTTTTATTGTATTGGGATCACAACATTGACAAATCAAAAATATATCCGTTTTGATTCAGAGGAAAAAGGGGAGATTTTAAACATGACCTTAAAAAAGAAAAGGTGGTTTTTACCTAAATACATTAAATTGTTCATGTGACTTTATTGCTTTTTTAATAAAAATATCCATATTTTAGGGCAGACAAATATAGGATTTTCCAAACAATATTAAGTCTTTATGTATAAAGCAATGAAAACTTCTTTATTTTCGCTCTCCTGTGAAGTGAATGTTTTGTGATTTAAATAATACACTTGCTGAGGTACGTATCTGAAATTTTCTAAAAATTTGTAGTGAAAATTTTAAAAAATGTCAAAATTTCACAGAATTTCACAAAATTTCACAGAATTTCACAAAATTTCACAGAATTCCACAATATTTCACAGTTTCACAAAATTTCACATAGCTTGTATACCAAATTTCACAAAGCTTTAAAATTTCACAAAATTTCACATAATTTCACAAAATTTCACATAATTTTACAAAATTTAGCAAAATTTCTTAATTTCACATAGTTTCACAAAATTTCACATAAGTTCACAAATTTTTACAGAATATCACAAATTTTTACAGAATATCACAAATTTTTACAGAATTTTATCAAATTTCACATAATTTAACTAGTTTATTATGAATTCCCTTAAATTTAAATGATTGATGGCTTTCGTAAAGTTAAAACTAGCCAAGAAATAATGTACTGTTTAAAACAATTTTTTTCCAAGCTGTTATTAATAAAGTTAGTGATACAAACCTATTTTCATAAAAGGTTTTGAAATAACTTTAATTTCACTTTACATTTACCATAAATAAAAAAAATACATTTTATCTTAATTTTAATTAGGGTGACAAGATTGTCAAACCAAAAATATATATTTTTCGATTCAGCAGGAAAAGGGAAGAGTTTAAACATTACCCTAAAAAAATTAAAGTTAACCACCTAATTAAATACAATAAAATGTTCACGTGGCTTTATTGCGTTTTTAATGAAATATATCTATATCTCAGGGCAGACAAATATTATAGGATTTTCTGAACAGTATTAAGGCTTTATATATATATAAAAGGCAATGCAAACTTCTTTATTTTCGCTCCCCTGTAAATTAAAGTTATTTCAAAACCTTTATGAAAATAAGTTTGTATCACTACTTTATTAGTAACAGCATGGAAAAAAATAGTTTTAAACAATACATTGCTTAAACAACATGTGTTAAAAATGACGTTTTGGCTAGTTTTAACGTTACGAAAGCCACTCATCTAAATTTCCGGGAATTCATAATAATCTAGTTAAATTATTTGAAATTTTATAAAACTCTGTAAAGATTTGTGATATTGTATAAAACCTCGTATAAAACTTTGTGAAGTTTTATGATTTTTGTGAAATTGTGTGAAATTTTGCGAAATTTTGTTAAGTGGGCGAAATTTTGTGAAATTTTGTAAAATTTTGTGAAATTATTTGAAATTTTGTAAAATTCTGTGAAATTTTAAAGCTTTGTGAAATTTGGTGTACAAATTTTTGCAAGTGGTTTACCTCTCGTTGACCCTATTGTTCATAATCACTTGAGTAGTTGTATTTCCAACAGTGTTGCCAACCAAAGTTTGTAAAATTACACAAAGTTGCTCAGAAGTGCACGTTTTTGCATGCTATCAGGAGGATACACTTTTTAACTGACATATTTAGGTGTGAATTTAATGTCATTTAAATTGAAAAAGTAGCCCATTGGTGGAGAGATTTCAAATAAAGGAGAATGCTCCCAGTTCATTCCATTTTTATTTAAACAAAACACAACTTCACTTTCCATAGAACAAAAACTAGATTTTTAAATTGTCAAAATCAAATGCGCTAGGTTTTGGTAATCGGCATTATAACTATCCTGCTAACCTTAAATTACTCTGAATAACCCCTTATATTACGCTTTTGCCTGTTAGAGCAGCTATGATATTCGTTTTTATTTGTACACCGAACATAAAAAAGAAAATGTGATACAGACCTGAATAATAAATTCAAACTAAATTTAGACATTTCAAAACCAGATGTTTTAGGACGATTTTCAGCCTGGAATGATTTATCTTCGGTATATACCGCGGTTATTCTTTCGGTTGACAACTTTGACAGTAATTGTGACGTCATATCCCCCCACCACTCAATAATCATAAACGAATTAAATGGCTCGCTGAAATGCATTGGTTAATAGAGTAAAGGAATGTAGAGTTATGTTTTTGTTTTTTGAGGGTTTTGCAATAAATATTAAAATATGGAATAGTGTTTATTTTAAAGTTTTTTGCCCATAAGACTGCTAAAGGTCAGTTTGTGGGCTCATATTACAAATACATATTAAGCAGAAGACTTGCTGTTTCGAGATCGTTGACCTTGATCAACATTCCTTATTCTTCATAGTTTACCATTTTTCTTCCATTTCCTAAACCCAAAAAATCTTTCACAAAGAAAAAACATACCCTTAGCAATAACCAAAAGATGAACCCAAGTCCAGAGTGTAGTTATAAATGGTAAATACCAAAAGTAAATCAGCTCATCCGTTACGTCACAATTTCCCCTACTTTGATTAAAACCAAAATAGCGAAAATACATTGGTAAATACCAATTAAGAATCATTCCACACTGAAAATCGCCTTTAGTGAAAAACTTGCGAAATCAAAAAAGTGAGGTTATAGGTGCACATGTTTTTCCCATTTTTTGATAAAAAAGGGATATTTAAAGCAAAGTTTTGGTGGTACGAGCTAGCAAAACATTTAGTAAATACAAAATGAATGAAGAAATGCGACAGGAATTTAAAAAATTACATATCTCCATTTCAAACACAAAAAGTGAACTTGGTGAACAACTTAAATCACAAATTAAAGACCTTTAAGAAAACACTTTTTTAAAACTGGATGGAATAAATAACAGATTGGAAACTTTAGAAAAGGAAAACAATTGGTTAAAAGAAAAATTTGAGTACATTAACAGACAACACAATATTGTGATTTATGGAATGAAAGAAAATGAAACCAACTTAAATGATTTACTTGCAAAAGTATTGGAATAAAAAAAAATGTCAGAGTGCAAATTAAAGAAAACCATATTAACTTTGTGAGAACACTAGGAAGAAAAATTTGGAACCAAGCAGATAATAATAAAGTAAGACCCATACTGATAGGCTTTGTGAACCTGCATAAAAAGTATTTAGTCCTAAGAAACTGTATGAGCCTTAAAGGTACTTCTTATAGAGTAGAGCAAGATATGACAACAGAACAAAGGCAAAAAGTAAAAAGTTTAAGAAAGGCTGCCTATTTTTTAAAAACTGAAGGAAACCGAACAAAAATCAAACAGAATAAATTGTTTGTGAATGGCCAGTTGTTTGTCATGCCAATCAATGAGTACCTTAAGCAAAAAGAAGAGGAAAACAAGGATGAAAATGAAAAAGATGAGGATTATGTTGACGTAGATGATGAAGAAGAGGTCAATACTACAAACAAAGCTACTACTAGAAGCCCCAAAAAGAAAAGAAGACGTGAAGATCGGAATAACAGTGTATTTAGCGTAAAACCAAAAAAAAGTCCAAAAATCAATACTTTTTTCCAACCCGATCAATTAAAAACAAATCAGGAGTTCAAAGAACAAACAATAAGGGCGGTATTTACTAAGGACTATAGTTTATCGAAAGTTTAGTTTGAAGGCTGACATATACATGGGTATCGAAAATTTTATTTTAAGCCGAACCAGACCACAATTTATAAGATAATTTTACCTGGATAGACGTCAGAATGTAATGGAATGAGACGCATAGGGCCATTTTTTCTTAAAACAGTCCAAATAATCCATAAATATTAATAAAATATGGGTAAACAAGAAATCTGAGAAATGTCAAAGTGATACGGGATGTTGTATTTTGAGTAAAATCATCGTATATTATAGACCACCGCCAAGAGGTGATTTATCTGCTTCAAATTTTAAAACAATCACGAATTGGTTGATTTTTTGTTCAAAATAAATATTTTTAGGTATTTTAACTACTAAGAAACAGAAATCCAGCCTTTTTTTGCTTCAATTGGGTATTCCAGCGCGATTTTTATGACAATGTATAGGAACGTATAGTATCTCACTTAAAGTTGATTCAGGGAGATCACTGCTATCTTAAATCAAGAAAAAATCCTTATACATATAAAATTAAAATTAATTTTGAATAATGAAATGAAAACAAAGATTTCTTACATACACACATCTGGTTTGCTTAGGCGTTTGCACCCTTGTCAAAGGCGATTAACTACGCGCCTAAAAAACTAGGAAGTTTACATTTTTGTGGTAACTGATAGCGCGCGGAATCTTAAAAAGCAACTTTTTACGGTATAAATCTTGCGCTATAACCGCTGTGCGCTGTTATTTTTCAAGCAAGCAAGCAATTATAGTGTAAAACTGATTCCGGTATATTCACAAACCGCGCAAACGTAACAATCTTTGCCTAATAATTTATCCAGCGTAAATTAAACAATAGCGCATGTAAAAAATACTAATAATTAAAATTCCGCGGCTTTTTTGTGTTGTTGGCGATTTGCTTATTTTTTTATTGTTTTGATGGTTTTATGCCTTGTGCGGTGATGTCATATTACGCGCCGATAAAACTCTTCAGCGGTAAATTCTTGCGCGTTAAGGGCGAGAGGATTTTTTGCAGAAGCATGGAAAAGGGAGAGCAATTGCCTACTCTCGTTCTTCCCTGCATTTCTCCCAGATCTTGGCTTACGCCTAAACTCCAAATTGCAACCTCATGGTGGCATCTATAAATTAAGTAATGGCGCGGGGGAGTAGGTAAGTGTTACAAGGGGAAGGGGAGAATTCGTAACTGCTTTTCCTTACCATTACTGAAAATGATAAATAAAATAATGAAATAACTAAATACTTCAATATTAAACATATTTTTTACCTTATTTAAAGATAGGGGGGGGGATGAAGAAATGTATAGAAAATTCGATAAAGATGAACAAAATTAAATTTGTCAAAATTAGTGGTTCACGCGTTTATAGATGTAGAAGGCTTTCTTTTAGTTCAGAAGGTATGGTTCTCGTTCAAAACGAGCAAAAAGTCAGCGAGCGAAACGTCAGTTAAGTGTTTTGACAGTTTTCAATCGATAAAAATACACGAATTAAAAATTTTAATTTAATATTTTCATCATATTGAAGTGTTGTGTAAGAATATATTTTTTCATATGGACCTCTGCAAATTTAGGGATAAAAAATATAAGTAAGTAACCCATTTAACAGAGTATTTTTAGTTAAAAAGCCTGCTATACGGGGGGATAAACCCAACGTCAATTTGCTTTTTTTTCCATTTTTTTCACGAAATTTTTGGAAAACCTGTGTTTTTTCCTTGCGAAATCATTTATATGATTATAGTAAGTCCAAAATTCTAACAAGTTTTATTTAAATTTAAAGAAAAGCCCGCAAAATTAGATTAAAAACCACATACGTCCCATAGTCCTAAACCCTAAACCATCTTAGTAAATATCACCCTAAAAGTTAAAAAAAAATAATTTTGCTCAATTTGGAATTGTGAAGGGTTTAGCAACATTTCCAATAATTTCAGTTTTCAAGACCAACTAACTCTAAGAAAGTATGATATAATTTGCTTATGCGAAACTTGGTTATGCTACAATTTTGATATTACTCTACCGTTCTTAAAAAATTTCTTATTCTTTTTTAGTTTAGCAATTAAAGATAAATCTGTGGGAAGAGCAAGTGGGGGAATTCGGTTCTTATTTCAAAAGAAATATGGAAAAAGGAGACTATTTTTGTCATTGAATCCAGCCCCTACTGGCTAATTTTAAGGTTAAAGCATCATTTTCTTAATAACCTTTTAGGTTGTGTGTACTTAAAACCATCATTAGACAATAAAATATGCATATTAATGCTGGAAGATAGACTCCAAGAAATTAATATTCAGTTTCCATATGACTGCATCATTATGGGAGAAGATCTAAATGCTAGAATTGGAAATCTTAACAATTTTACATTTGAACATGAAATGCATAATTTTCTAGAGATTCCAGAAAGGTACTCATTAGACTCAGTGGTTAATACTAGAGGTAGGTTTCTCTGTGAGGTACTGGCAGATTTCCAGATGACTCACCAGGGAAATTTACATGCTTTAAAAATTCAGATAAAAGTATAAATGATATTATTCTCTGCAACATAAATAGTTGGTCATACATCAAAACTTTTCAAGTGTAACCTGAATTTCAGATTTCCGATTATTTGGTAATAGCAACACAAATATTTTTTTAACCATAACCAAAAACCAGAAAAAAATTTTTTCAAAAAAATAACTGTTCCAACCTGGGAATGTTCTAAAGTAAATCAGTTTAAAAATATCATGAATGACATCCCCTGCAATGACATTGATTTTATCAACAATAACTCCGAACTGTTAAATAGCTTTATAACAGAAAAAATAACAAACGCTGCTTTTTTTTCTGAACATGACTAGGTCTATTTGTTACAGCAACAACAATTATTCATCGAAGCCTTGGTTTGACAATGATTGTGTTGCCCAAAAAAAGGTTTTAAAAACAAATACAAGGTCTTGCACAGAGTCAATTTTAACAGTGATGAGATAACAGAATACACAATCAAAAAAATTGTATAAAAAATTGCTGAAAATTAAAAAACGAGAATATGAAAAAAATGTAAGACAACAATTAAATCAAATTAAAAATCCTCAAGAATTCTGGTCATGTTTTAAGAAAATCAACAGAAAAAAAAACAAAGCTGTGAGATAGAACTTAACTCTTGGGTTGAATACTACAAAGCTTTCTATGTACCGTCCCCAATAATTGAATTTAAAATTTTTGATGCCCTACATCCATTTTTTGACAAAGAAATAACTTTACAAAAATTCTATTTTGTGCTTTATAAAAGTAAGGACAAAAAAGCTTGTGGATTAGAGCTACTTTCCAACGAATTTTATAAAAATTTACTACTAGATTGGACTAAAACAATTTTAAAACACTTTAATAAAATATTATATACAGAAAAAATACCCGAATCATAGGAACAGGTAAAAATGTTTCACCTTTTATAAGAGTGGGGACTCCCATTTACCAGAAAATTACAGGGGTATATCATTGATCAATCATATCACAAAAATATTCACTAAAATTCTTAATAACCGAATCACTTCATTTGTAGAGAACTTTAATATTTTACCGGAAAGTCAATCAGGCACTTTTTATAGACTTTAAAAAGGCTTTTGATAGCATTCATCAGGATATTTTATGGCCAAAGTTGTACAATTCTGGAATAGGTTCTAAAATAATCCGCGTATGCAGAAATCTTTACAATGTTGCAAATTTAAAAGTGAAAATGAGGGATCAACTTTCTGAAAATGTTAAAATTAACAAAGGCAGGGTTGCCACAATCCTTGAAAACGGGGATATCCGGGAAAAAGTCGGGAAATTTGCTAGGAATCCTTAAATTTTTCAGATATTTACCTGGTTGAGATTCCCTTGTACCTATATAAAATTTACATTTAACTTTTTTTTGCCAGCCTCTGTAGTACAGTGGTTAGCGTATTTGCCTTGCGTGTTTTTAACTCTGCAAAAATACTTTGCTACTTTGGGCATTAATCCTACTATCTACTATGCATGAAAAGGCTCAGTATAAAAAAAAACATACAAATTTCAATGAAATTTTCTCCTGCAGCGCTACCTTTCGATTTATAAATAATAGAAAATATATTTGTCTATAACCGAGCGAAAAGTACCATGTGCTTCAAAAAGAAAGCGCAAAGTTACACTTTTCCGGGGACCGAGCATTTTTTTACTGAGCGGCAAAGTAACCAAATTGCGAGCGACAAAGTAAAAAACGCTTGCTCCTGCAGCTACTATTCTCTAGGTTGTAGAAAAAATCTTGTGTGTAATTCGAGCGCAAAAACTTTGCCGCTTTCAAAATATTGCCGCACTCCGGTTCGCGTCGCGACTTTTTTCTAAAGCAGCAAGGTATTACTTTGCGCTCTTAAGACAAATAGCTATTTTATAAAATATTTAAAACTTTACGGGTTTTTTTAATTTTAAATATATAATATTACACACTACACTACAGATAATTTTTTTCAGTGGGCAATTGTCCCTTCCCCCTTTGCAACTCACCAAACCCAAGAGTTTCAACAAAGTTTGCTTTATCAACAGCATTCAAAACGTGTAAAAAATATATTTTTTCAGTGGCGTCGCCAGGTGGGGTGTTTTGAGGGTTAAGCCCCTCCCCCCAGGAGGTCCAACCGAATCTACAATAAAGTAAATGAGATCGAGGGCCCCAGGGAGAGCTATAGCTCCCCCACTTTTTTGAACACTTTACTCCGGTTTGTTAAGTGTGCATGGTGTGATGCTTTAAATTTTAAAAATTTTGCCTGCGGTGCTATGACGTCATTAATTGTTACAATTTCAGTTTAACTAGGAGGAATTTTTGTCACCAGCATTCAGAACGTGTAATGAATGGCATTCTTAGTATAATTTTTCTTAAAATTTTCATCTGCAGCTCATTTATGATTTGGCAACAAATCTTTATGTATACCATTGCAACCCACCCACAGCAATAAAAATCTTGGCATCTCACCCAATCTACTTTTTCAAAAATATTTTGCAAAAAACTTAAGAGATCAAAATTTTGAATGAATTTTTTTGTCTTTTTGTCAAAGTTTTCGCCTGCGGAGCTATAACAATATTAAATATTATTACAACTTTGTTTAATGACATTTCACCATATAGAACTAAGACTAGAATTTTGCCTGCGGTGCTATGACGTCATTAATTGTTACAATTTTAGTTTAACTAGAAGGAATTTTTGTCACCAGCATTCAAAACGTGTAATGAATGGCATTCTTAGTATAATTTTTCTTAAAATTTTCATCTGCAGCTCATTTATGATTTGGCAACAAATCTTTATATGTACCATTGCAACCCACCCACAGCAATAGAAATCTTGGCATCTCACCCAATCTACTTTTTCAAAAATATTTTGCAAAAAACTTAAAGAGATCAAAATTTTGAATGATTTTTTTTGTCTTTTTGTGAAAGTTTTCGCCTGCGGCGCTATAACAATATTAAATATTATTACAATTTTGTTTAATGACATTTCACCATATAGAACTAAGACTAGATCCCACCCCAACTCAGCATCTCTTAAACCCAAATTTTAAAAAATAATTATGAAAAACTTGTAAAAAAATTTTTGTCTGCGGCACTATAACACAGGGTGCGGACTCGGTCGCTTAAGTCGCTAAAAGTACATATTTTCAACACTAGTCGCTAAAACGTGCATATAATTGGACAAAATTCGCTAAAGTACATATTTTGGCACTTTTTGATCATCTTTTGTTTTATTCTTTAGAACTTCTCCCCGTATCTCTTTTCGCTTCTCTTTCTAGGTGATTTCAGATTCATCAAGAGAAATGAGATTGTTATATATTACAAGATTAGAGTGTATGAGTGTAACAGTGTTATATTTTAAACAACAAATTTCCAAAACAGATTCTTAGAAAAATATTGTTACATATTCATTAAAAAAAAGGAAGAAAACTCAAAAAATTAAAAAAAGTGTAAATAAAAAAAAATCGGACTTACTGGATTACTTCCAAAAAAAAAACACAAAGTAGAATAATTTAACTATTTAATTAACTTTTTTTAAATTTAATTTTACCTTCTTTGATTATATTGAACCTGACCCGTAAAAAGGACTTAGCTTAACTACCTATATTTTTAGTCAGTAGTCATTTTCTGTGATTTTAGTTTCTATAAAAACTAGTTATTTTTGAAAATTGATTGACTACAGGTATTATAATTTTTTGTGATTTTAGTTTCTTAAGAACAGAGTTTATTTAAATACTTAGTAAAACTTTTACTTCACTTCAGGTATTAGATATTTTTTATTTAGGTAGGTGCTTTTTTTTTTATTTAAATAATTTAGTACCTTCGCATTTATCAAAAAACAAGCATGTCGAAATCGTAAATTTTACAAAAAACGCGCCTTTCAAAACAGCATGATGGCATCCAACATTTTAACATATATCACGTATTCACCATTTTTGAAAAAGCACGCATCTACCATGGCGCATTCGCATTTTTACAAAAATCGCGGATCCACCATTTTTACAAATTTTTACGATACAGGTACACTCGCGCTTAAAAAAATATTCCCGCAAGTTCACTAAATTGTTTCATATTTTATACATATTGTCGTGACGCACCTTAGAGCTACACAACTACGCAACTAGTATGAATAATACACGCATTTAAATAAATGGTTGTATAATAATAAAATAGATAATAAATAAAATAATACTTATATTAAAAATACATACACTTTCTTCTCTATCATGTTGAGCGGCTTATGTCTTGGGTTGACTCTTTACTCTCAAGTATCGGATCACTACTAACTGACTCTTAACCTCTCTGAAACTTTTTTATAAACTTATTCTAACATTGATAGTTCATTCAACAGGGCCTTCCGACCTTTCGTTGCTGCGTATTCTTTAAAATGTTTTGATTGATCGCCAAGGTGTCTTCTAGCCCTTTACTAAGAGCCATTAGCTGACTTTTGACGACATTATTTCCAATTTTTCTTAGGTCGCGACGCCACAGCACCAATTTAGAGCATCTCCGATAAAATTTAAGGCCCTTTTAGCCCTTGTTACCTGTGTACTAGACCTCATCCGAGTTGCCCCCCAGTTTTTATTAATCATACCAAACTCTTTTGCGAACGCCTTTCCTAGCTCCTGCGTATGGTAAATCAAGTTGCAATCATCATCGTCATTCTGGCATTTTTTGTATGCCGGAAGGTCCGTTTCCTTTATGACATCTTCCGACCATTCCATTTGATAGGTGATCGGAATAGTGGCCTCGTAGGACACGGTTTGCGGGAGTGGTTTCCAAAATGCTCCAGCGCTTACTTCCACTAGGTAAGGTTTTTCCTCGGTATTCGCCATAACGGCAACATTAACTTGTATGTTAACAATTTTCAAAAGTTTCTAAACTTTTTCGTATTTTTTTAGAATATTTAGTTGGGTATTATAAAATATTATTCAATTTGCTTATAGACAATCTTTACTATTGCCTCAATATTTATCGAAATGTTGCACTAATATGGCTGTATTTTATAAACCATATTATTAAATTTAAAAACTAATAGTGTGTGTATTTACATAATTTTCAAATATATTTCTTAACATTTTTCTTAAAATATTATCATATCTAAAATATTGTATGTTAATATTTTTGTATCTTTAACCAACACGTATGTTTCGGTAACATAATACTTATATCGCGTGGTGTTTTGTAAACGTAAACTAACCCACGCTTGCTTTTTAATAGCTAGAAATAAAATATTATTTTTTTTATTTATAGTAGTGTCGGTTTTAAAACCGCGTAGCCCTAAAATACTTTTTCTTTTTAAATTACAAATAAATATAATGTCTTTTTGGGTTTTATGTAAAACAAGGAGGGTATTAATTTTTGCATTCCGAACCACGCATGAGGACCTTATTTGTTAAGGGAAGGGGGGGGGGTTATGACAGATTAGATTTCTGTCACAGGGACTACCTCTGGTGTCCAAGGGTCATGATAGGGAAGTATGCGACTTACATGGACTAATTCCTTTTTGAATTTTTTAGAAGGTCCTTTTTGTATCTCGTAATCCACATCGGACATTTTACGAGTTATGTAATAGGGACCGAATCATCTAAGCAGTAGCTTTTCTAAGTGCTCCTCGAGTGTTTCGCTAAAAATAATTATATTGTCTAAGTAAACTAGCAAAGTTTTCCATTTTAAGTCGCGAAAAACGGTATCTGCCAATTTTTGAAAGGTTCCAGGTGCTCCTGTCAAACCGAAGCACATTCTGTTCCAAACGTAGACGCCTCCGTGTCCTGGACAACAGAATGCGGTGTATGGCTTAGATTTTTCACTGAGCTTAATTTGCCAAAATCCGCTAAACATATCGAGGGTTGAAAAATATTTTGCTTTTCCCATATATGTCAAGATGTCATCAATTAGGGGTAGCGAATATTTTACCTTCCTACTCACCGCGTTCAGAGCTCTGAAGTCACAACAAAATCTCCACTCTCCACTGTTCTTTTTGACTAATATAATGGGACTAGCCCATTCTGACTCGCCCTCGCTGATATGGTCAATTTTATCATCTGTCATCATGACTTTTTCGTCATCTTGGACATCCTCGTTATCCTCTATGTGTAAGACTGGTAAGCTGTCGATATCGAACAAAAAGCCTTCTTTAAGAAATCCGACTGCTGAGCCCGTAAAAAGTTTGATAGGATAGGGTTTTTTCGTTGTCAGCTGGATGGTGCAGGTGTCGCCATTAAAATCAGGTGTGCAGCAAATTATTCCTTTGGGCCTTAACAGCGCGTCATTTTCTTCAAAAATAAAATTTTTGAAATCGGTTGTGTTAGATTTTTCTATACACAACTTGACTGTCAATGTATTATTCGGTTTAATAACGTAGTCGCTTTTGCAAACTACTTTAATAAAATTTTCGGTAGTGTCCTTATTTTCCTGTGGAACTACGAATAAGGCCGTTCTGTCGCAAACACTTTGCTCAAAATTTTCTTCCTTGTGAAAGAAAATAGTGGTTTGCAATTTACCGTTAGTCAAGTGAACTGACTTTTCGGTCAAATTAATTAAGGTCTTATTTTTTTCAAGAAAATCCATTCCTAAAATTAAGGGCTTAGGAATTTTTTCTACGACAATGGCTTCAATATAGCCACACAATTTACCGATTTTTAGTTTGGCCTCTGTGACGCCAAGCGGTATAACTTTATTCCCGCCGGCTGTTGACAACGTAAAACGTTGTTGCAACGGCTCTATCTCCGTGCACATAGATCTCTCTATAATGCATTTTCCGGACCCTGTATCTAGTACGATTTCCACCTCCTTATGACTGTTAACGACACCTTTAACCACTAGAATTTTATTGCTTGCCACTGTGTGCAGGACGACGCCGTTGGGGCATATTAGTTGTAGTAGTCCTTGGATATTTGGGGAAGGCGACCTCTCGAAGTACACACTTCTTTGGTCTCTCCTATCGTTGCTACGGTCTCTGCTGCATGCGTAATGACCACATCTGTTGCAATCGTGACATCTTGGCCTGCCATCGTGACATCTCGTGTTCGGAACTGGACGTAAAACGGAACGTGCCCTTTTGACACTCTCTCCTCGATTGTTATGCTGTCGATTGTACTCGTTATGCCTATTTTGTTCACTGTTTAAAACGTCGATTTAAGAGCGGTAATAGGTTTTTGAGTTCCTTGACGGCCCTCTGTAACCATTATTCCTACCTCTCCCTCGAAAATTTGGCCTTCCTCTTCGGTTATTTGAGTTCGTATGGCCTGATTGCCCTATTGTTAGGACTTCTGTTTGTCTAGTCATATTGTCGATTAAGACTTTTTGCCTTACTTCACTCAACTTAAGTACAATTTCCCTAAGTTTTTTGTGATCCATGCCCGACGAACTTATTAGTGAATACGATTCAGTAAAGGAACTATGTAGCCCATTTTCAAAATGTTCCCTAAAGGTCTCGAAACTCAATTTTCGTCGATTTCGTCATAATAATATTGTTTAATGTCTTCGTTACTGGCCTGTTTTCTATTGTTAAATTTATATTTTAATGTGTTAAAAGGTTGATCACCCCCAAATTCTACCAAAAAGTCCGTTTTTAAGTCGGACCATTTTTTGTTTGCGTTACATTGCTTCCCGCTATACTCCGTGAACCATCGAAACGCTGCACGTTCCAAATAATTTTTAAAATAAGCAATTTTAAAGGCGTCCGTCCACCCGTTTACTTAAGCAATTTTTTCATATTTTGTAATATAATTAATTGGTGCGTCCAAACCTGAATTAAAATATGGCGGTTCGATGCATTTAGGAGTAGCCGGAGTAATACTTGACCCTTGCAGAGCATCGAGCAAAGTAGTATTCGTCATACTTGTCTTAGTTAAAATCTGTTTTAAAAGATTATTAGCGGCTGTCGGTAATTGTTTTCCAGGTAGTGACCTTCTGGCAACTGGGCTCGGAGGATTTATTTTATTTTGTGACTGACTGATGACCGTAACACTAAGGTCTTCAGTCGTCGACTCATTTAATTTTGATTTCTCAGTGCCTTTTTGGTCCTGATTTTCGACAGTTTCCGTCGAATTATTAAAAATGGAAGTTTCACAATTTTCAAAAAGGTTATCTTTCCCTAGGGACAGTTTAAATTGTTTCTGAGGTCTCAAAATTTCTTTTGATTTTTTGGAAGTGGAGTGGTTCTCAATATTTGGATCCAAAAATGATAAATCAAAATTAATTTCAGGTTTTTGAGGACTAATTATTTGACAAGCCCGCGTCGTTTGAAAATAAAATAGATTTGTCTTTTTCAGTAAGATTTTGAGTATGACTCCTAGTGACTCTCCTCGGGGTCCCCATTTAGTGGAGTGACCATTGTTTTTTAAAAAAATATATAGAAACAAATGTACAAAAATTCATTTGAGTGCGGTATAATTTAAACTGAAGTTTAAATTTCATACTAGCATTGCATAATTTTAAATTTGTACCGGGGGAAAAGTTCTCGATTAAAAAAAAAATACCTAAGTAAAAAAAATAAAAGAAATAAGTTAATTCACAAAATTTTAGTTTTCAAAAAAAAACATTAAAAAACGGAGAACTACGGCGCCTCCACCATATGTCGTGACGCTCCTTAGAGCTACACAACTACGCAACTAGTATGAATAATACACGCATTTAAATAAATGGTTGTATAATAATAAAATAGATAATAAATAAAATAGTACTTACATTAAAAATACATACACTTTCTTCTCTATCATGTTGAGCGGCTTATGTCTTGGGTTGACTCTACTCTCAAATATTGGATCACTACTAACTGACTCTTAACCTCTCTGAAACGTTTTTATAAACCTATTGATATTTCATTCAACAGGGCCTTCCGACCTTTCGTTGAACTAGGATGTTAGGATAGTTAGTTATTGTAAAATACGGAAAGTTTATACTTAATAATAAATTAATAATTAAAACACTAGGTTATTGAATCGCGAGTTTAACCTTAAAGGTTGCACATAGGTAACTGTCTTGAGAGTATGTGATTTTAACACATAAATACGTCGCGGATCAAATTATGTTATTAAATGTTACTTTTTGTAATTATTAGAAATTACCCTTATGACAATATTTTGAGTCGCTAAAAAGTACATATTTTAAGGCTAAAATAGTCACTAAATACATATAATTTTTAATGCTGATTTGTCCGCACCCTGAAGCATCATTGATTCTTAGAATTTTGTTTAATTTTCTGCTTAAACTGCAAAAAATTGCTTGCAGCGCTACAACATCGGGATTTTTTAAGAATAATTCGGAAAAAACCGGGAAAAAGTCGGGAATTTTATGTAGGGAATCTTGTGGCAACCCTGAAAGGAGTTTTGCAGGGAGATTCATTAAGCCCCACTTTGTTCTCACTATACTTACAAGACATAGAAGACTTTTCGTGCCAATGGGTCTACTGAGGTATCAATTGACAACTTAACAAATATTTTAATGCTATTATTTGCAGATGACCTAATTTTACTCTCAGATTCAGAAGCAGAGCTCAGAAAGCAACTTAATACCTTAAAAAATACACAGATAACTTAAAATTAGAAGTTAACACAAAAAAAACTCAAATACTGATTTTTAGAAAAGGGAGAAATGTAAACTCTTAATTTTGATATGTCTCATTCAAAAGCCATTCAAGAAAGAATGTCAAAAACACGCATTGCACAGAGCACCGTTATAAATAGCATTAAACAGCAAAAAATTAACAACTGGGACAGCATTTTAAGGCTTTATAAAAGTGTAGTATTGCCAACACTCACATACTGTGTTGCATTATGGGGGATAAATAGCTTAGAAAAACTGGAGCAGTCACAACTTTAATTTTTTAACAGTTTAATGTATTTAGGTAAAACTACCCCTGGCCATGTCACCCGGATAGAATTCAAACTGGATCATGTGGTAACTGTAGTTGTTAAGGAATCATTAAACCTACCACTAAGAACTAAATCTCTTAACAATGGCAGATATCCATTGATTGCTCTACAACGGCTTATAACAATACTTACTGCAAGTTTGATCGATTTAATTGGATTTCACAACTTAAAGATACAATTAAAAAATATTCGGATATAGAAGTAGATATAGAAAACTTCAGTCAAAACCAAATGATTTCTATTCTTAAAAAAATTGAATGCAAAGCAGCCAAAATTGATTGGGATAAAATACTGCTGTCAAACTTTTGTCCTCATTATAAAAACTTCTTTAATACCAACCCCTTAACTTCAGAAAATACTAACTATATAATTTCAGAAACTCGTCCTTTATTTTTAAAAAGATTCATTGCTCAAATTAGGCTACACAATAAATTCATCCTAAAAGTGACCATAAAAGATATCACTTATCCAATAAAGCTAACTGATCAATGTATAATCTGCAATCTCCAAAAAGTCGAGTCTCTTGATCATGTCTTTCTGGAATGTCCATTATACACACCCATAAGGGAAAAATATTTGCCAATTTTCCTAAATCAGAGTCTAACTTACACCGGTAACTTCTGACATCAACTTATGGTACAAGCATTACAACTACACAGCCGAATTTCTTAAATTAAGGACATTATAATAAATGAATAGGTTAATTATCTCTTTTTATAAAAATGTTGCTGAACTCTCTTTATCTGTGTATTATCTTTTTATTATTTTTCTATTCGTCTTTTGAATTTTATGTTATTTTTCTTAATTTATAAATGAATAAGTTATTTTTTGTTATTTTTTTTCTTAATTTAACAGTTATTAGTTTATTTTTATTTACCTTTCACGTTAGTTTAATTTATGATTTAATAATTTTTGTTTATTTTCAAAAAACCTCTCTACTTGTTTATGTACCTTCAGGTATGAAAAACAATAAAAGTTTGATTTGATTGGATTGAAAATTCATTATGGCGGATTCAAGAGGGACGATTTTTAGTCATGTTTCGCTAACCAATTTTGTATACGGTTAAAGTTCCAGTAACAATACCATAACTTGGTATTATTAGGCACCTCCACCTCCCCCTACGTGGAGAGTGGAGGGGGAAAGCACCCCTGTTTGTCTGATGTCAACCAAAATTGATATACGGAGGTTTTCGGGGATAAGGAATACGAATTTTTGATTAGATTTTGAAAACTAAATATGGCGGATTCAAGATGGACAATTTTTAGTTATGTTAAGGAAAAAAAAGACCAAACAAAATAAATTTCTTAATAATAATAAGATCCTTAGATAGGTTTTGAGGATTTACCAACATTCCGTTGAGTTTGAGGGTATTTATTAAGGTGTTTACTCATTTATAATAAATGACCTTAATTTAAAAATTTCAACCAGGTAATTATAAATTTTGAACCATATTTTTATGTCTGATGTCTGATTAAGTGTTAATGTTAAGTTTGGATTTATTTATGAGAAGTATTTATCTCTGATAGGTGTATATAAGGAGCACTCCAGAAAGATATGTTCTAATGACTCGTTTCTTTGTAGGTCACAAATTGTGCATTGGTCTAGTAGGTTGATTTTGTATGTGATGTTATTTATGGTTAGCTTAAATGTACTTTTATTGTGAAGCCGAAGTTGGGCAATTGTTTTCTTTAGAGAGGGGGGTGGGGTATTTTTAACATTTAATGTAGTTAGTAATTTATGATTATATGGGATTATTGCTGAAAGAGTATTTGTAGTGAGGACAATATCTCGAAAGGAGTATTTTGTCTAAACCATAAGATTCTAATTGTTTTTGGGCTGTCTGTAGAATGGTTTCTATTTTATTTAAGTTAAGGTAGGAGTATTTTTTTACTATGAATTTTATTTGGGTGACCCAATTGTATTTATCAAAATGTCATCTTCGCTGAGGTTTGAGAGATACAGCAGTCTTTGCAAGGCAATTTGAGGGTATCTGTAATTGCTTAGGTTTTTAAAGCGTTTAAATAAATTGAGACATTCTTTTAGTACTTAAGTTTTTATATGCAATATTTTGAATTCGGTCCTCACTAAATGACCAGACGTTGTTCTACAAAGATTGAAGAGTTGTATAAAAAACGATACTTGTGTGTTTTCCATTTTTTCTGTATTATTTAGACCCCACAATGACAGACAGTATGTAAGTGTTGGCACCACTACACTATTATATAACTTTAAAATGGAACCCCACTTTGTAATTTTTTGCACATTAATACATGTTATTATTAAGCTTTGTGCCATTCGTGTTTTAGAGAGCCTATCATTCAGTGCTTTGGAGACTGATAAGTCTTGTAGCTATTTACAATTTCGATCTGTTTATTGTTAAAGTAGAATTGTTCCTTTTTATATTTTTTCCTCTTCTGAAAATTACTATTTTTGTCTTCTTGGTATTTATTTCAAGCTTTAAATTATCTGTCTTATCTTTTAAGGACATAGAGAAGTCTCCTCATTTCTATGGCTAAATGTGCAAACAAAACTATATCATCGGCAAACAGTAACATTATTATATTTAATACATTGAACTACAAGCCTTGGCACCTATTTTTTTTAAAAACTTGATAAAAAACAAAAGATCAAAAGATCTTGGGTGGAAATAACGAAAATTCAAACTTCGATGAGCATCCCAAAAGGAACGTACAAAAGATCAAAGCGAAAAGAGAAATTATTAAACGATGTTTCGTCCTGGGTAACCAGCGTGGGCTCATCAGTAGTTTCACTGGTCACCCTCCACTATAAATCATTAAACACCATCATACACTTTGATTTCCAACCTTGAACCACTCACAAATAGGCATCGTTCCGCACTGGTACTTATCCAAGTTACCTGATACGAATTCGTCCTGGCGTGTTAATATTTCCAGTAGGATTATGTTCCTAAGGCAATTAAAACAAAAAAGAGGTTAAAAAACCTCCAAATCAGTTACTTCAACCGAAAAGAAACTAAAAAACAAAAGATCAAAAGATCTTGGGTGGAAATCACGAAAATTCAAACTTGGATGAGCATCCCAAAAGGAACACACTGTGTGTTCCTTAAACCACTCACAAACAAAAAAAAGAGGTTAAAAAACCTCCAAATCAGTTACTTCAACCGAAAAGAAACTAAAAAAGTATGTTCCTTTGGGATGCTCATCCAAGTTTGAATTTTCGTTATTTCCACCCAAGATCTTTTGATCTTTTGTTTTTTAGTTTCTTTTCGGTTAAAGTAACTGATTTGGAGGTTGTTTAACCTCTTTTTTGTTTTAATTGCCTTAGGAGCATAATCCTACTGGAAATATTAACACGCCAGGACTAATTCGTATCAGGTAACTTGGATAAGTACCAGTACGGAACGATGCCTATTTGTGAGTGGTTCAAGGTTGGAAATCCAAGTGTACGGTGGTGTTTAATGATGTATAGTGGAGGGTGACCAGTGAAACTACTGATGAGCCCACGGTGGTTACCCAGGGCGAAACATCGTTTAATAATTTCTCTTTTCGCTTTGAGCATAATCCTACTGGAAATATTAACACGCCAGGACGAATTCAAGGTTGGAAATCAAAGTGTATGATGATGTTTAATGATGTATAGTGGAGGGTGACCAGTGAAACTACTGATGAGCCCACGCTGGTTACCCAGGGCGAAATATCGTTTAATAATTTCTCTTTTCGCTTTGATCTTTTGTATGTTCCTTTTGGGATGCTCATCCAAGTTTGAATTTTCGTTATTTCCACCCAAGATCTTTTGATCTTTTGTTTTTTAGTTTCTTTTCGGTTGAAGTAACTGATTTGGAGGTTTTTTAACCTCGGTTTTGAACTCCTCGATATCTTGAACAAATAGGGAAAAAAGTAGGACTAAGAGAGTCACCTTGCAAAACTCCCTGGGTTATTTTTATGTTTTCAGATAAATTCTCTTTTACTTGAACTTTAAAAAAAGCAGAGTCATACAATGATTTACAGGTCCTAATCAGTGTTGCACTTATGCCTGTGTGATACAAACTTGTCCATAGAAGTGGTTGATGAAAACTGTCGAACGCTTTCCTAAAATCTACAAAGAGCGCATATACTTTTCTTTTTGGCAATCGGAGATGGTTACTTACTAACGCATTCAAAGTGAAGATGTTATCTTCATATCCTCTTGACTTCCGGAACCCGGCTTGGCATTCTGGTAGAATACTGTGACTCTCAATAATCAAGAAAATTCAATTTTTAATAATTTTGGTAAAAAGTTTTGTTGTATGATTTATGAGATAAATACCTCTACTGGCTGTCTTAATTTCCATGGGCCACTATTGCTATCTCGGTAACTATAAGAACTACAAGGTTGGTCAAATTAGACAAAATGTGTAGTTTTTGGAGGACATTGAAAATCTGGTTTCAGATTTAAAAAATAAATTTTCTATCTCGAGGTACGGGGGTTTCCCCAAAAATTGCAGAAAACTATTTTATCAAATACTTCAAAAAGTATAATTTTTACATAAAATTCGTAAAAGAAAAATTATTTGCATTTTTGACGTTCTTCAATTTGGTATTTTTTAAGAAAATTTGTTTTCGAGATATTAACATCAACTTACTTTTTTAAAATCTCCCTTTTTATGATTTTAACGATGTATCACATGTCTATATCTATTTGCATTTTAATGGTAAAAAATGGTTATTTATGTTTTTTCACACACTTAGAAAGCTAAAAGAAACAATTGCTTATAAAAGCCTATGTTGCGCAACACCGTTCTCAACTAGTTAGTTGAGAACGGTGTTGTGTTGCGTAATACATTGTTAAGGTAAGTTTAAATCAATATGGCACCGTTTTCAAAAGGCGAAAAATTAGATTTAATTTTTTGTTATGCAAAAGCATTTCGAAATGCTGAAAGAGCGCTCCAAATGTATTAAAATTCGTACCTCAAAAGGCGCGTACCAAATCGAAAAATTAAATTACAAGGCTAGAGCGAAATTTGCTACTACACGGATTGAGTACGGTGTTGCACGGATCATTTGAAAATCCTTCCAAACGGGGAGCAACCGGCAGAGGACGGGAAAGATCAAACAAATATCAAAAGATTTTGAGAGAAATTGATTTTTTTTTGTTAATGTTTAAAAAGTTTTTTTTATGTTATTAAAACAGACAATTGTTTTATCGGTCGTCTAAGCCACCTCTGACGTTAATTTTTTTTTAACCGCATAAAACTTAAATTTTATTTTTTTATCATTAAACCTCAAACAGATATGGACATGTGATCGTTAAAATCAGAAAAAAAAGTTCATTAAAAAAATAGAATAAAAAATACAGGTCCGTATTTAAAAAAAGTAAGTTTATGTTAACATCTCGAAAACCAGACGTAGCAAATGTTCTGAAAAACTACCAAATTGAAGAAAGTTAAAAATGCAAAAAAATTTCCCTTTACAAATTTTTTGTCAAAATTATATTTTTTGACATATTTGTTAAAATAGATTTCAGCAATTTTTCGAAAAACCTCCGTATCTCGGGATAGAATATATATTTTTTTTAAATTTCAAACCAGATTTTTAATGTCTTCCAAAAACTGCACATTTTGTCTAATTTGACCAACCTTGTAATTCTTATAGTTACCGAGATAGCAATAGTGGTCCATGGCAATTAATATACCCTGTATAGTTTTGTGGTATTTGACTGCTTCCCATTTTGAAAAAATGAAACATTTTAATTGTCCCCATGATGTGGGCGAGGATGTGGGTAATTTTTCTGTATCTACGATTATATTAAAAAGTTTCAAAATGGAGTTTATCCAATCCAAGGGCAGGTTTTTATAAAATTCATTTGAGATTAGATCTAAGCCAGTAGCCTTGTTATCTTTACATTTAGCAAGAACGGGTTCTTGTATTATAATTTACTGGTCAAGATAAGCGTGTAAAACATCGAACATATGAAATTTATAAGAGGGTACTGGTGTGTAGAAAGTTTTATAATACTGTATGCAATTATCAAGTTCTATTTCAAATGTTTTATTTTTTAGTTTACAAAGTTTACGGTACAGTTCCAAAAATCTATAGGTTTATTTATTTTGTTTATTTGTTGTGATATATTTTGATTATAATGTTGCTTTTTATATTTTAACAATTTTTTATAAGATTTGTTTAGTTTTGGATATAGTCCGCTAGAATATTAGTGTTAAAATTAGATTGGTAAAGTTCTTTGTATTTATTGTTTAATTGTTTTTTTTTCAATTAATACAGTCTGTATCATACCATGGTTGTGAGATAGAGTCCCTTTCTCCGTAATATAATTGCTGTGTTTGTTATTGATCGTAAAATGTGTTCGTTTAGTTCGTCTGTGTTTAAGTCATCTACATTAGTTAAAACATGGTATTTGCTTCATAACATTTTGAAATTATATTTTTTTTCACTTATCCAGTTTGCATTAATACTTTTTTTACAATTATATATTTTTTGTGCTCTTTCAGTGAACTAGAAAAAAAACGAGTAATGCATGCTAACTGGTCAGAGGTTTGAAAATCTTGTGAAACTGGGAAAGATTTTATATAATGTAAATTTCTGGTGTTGACAAGGAGTAAATGGTTTGTGCTTTTACCTGTTGTTTTCATGCAAGTAAATTTTTGTGGTTGGTCTTCTGGAAACCTTCGATTAAGCACAAAGAAATCTTGTTTCTCAATTGCTTCACAAAGCAACTTGCCTCGAGTATTGATTAATTTGTCTAGTAAACGTCTTTCTGGAATGATCGTTAAGTTGTAAGAATCAGTTTCATATGCCTTGGCACTTATTTCTTTTAAAGAATTTCTCGATATCTGGAAGAAATAGGGAAAAAAAGTAGGACTAAGAGTCACCTTGCAAAACTCCCTGTGTTATTTTTATGTTTTCAGATAAATTCTCTTTTACTTGAACTTTAAGAAAAGCGGAGTCATATAATGATTTGCAGGTTCTAATCAGTTTTGCCCTTATGCCTTTGTGATACAATCTTGTCCATAGAAGTGGTTGGTGAATACTGTCGAACGCTTTCCTAAAATCTACAAAGAGCGCATATACTTTTATTTTTGGCAATCGCAGATAGTTACTTAGTAACGCATTCAAAGTGTTATGTTGACATCCTCTTGACTTTCGGAACCCGGCTTGGCATTCTGGTAGAATACTGTGACTCTCAATAAACAAGGAAATTCTATTTTTAATAATTTGGTAAAAAGTTTGGTTATATGATTTATGAGAGAAATACCTCTATAGTTTTGTGGTATTTGACTGCTTCCCGTTTTGAATAAATGAAACATTTTTATTTGTCCCCATGATGTGGGTACTTTTTCTGTATGTAGGATTATATTAACAAGTTTCAAGATGGTGTTTATCCAATCCAAGAGCAGGTTTTTATAAAATTCATTTGAGATTAAATCTAAGCCAGTAGCCTTGGTATCTTTACATTTATTTAGAGCAAGAAAGAGTTCTTATATTGTAATTTACTGGTCAAGATAAGTTTTATAATACTGTATCCAATTTAATTTACAAAGTTTACGGTAACAGTTCCAAAAATCTAGGATTATATATTTTATTTATTTGTTGTGATATATTTTGCTTATAATGTTGCTTTTTATATTTTAACAATTTTTTTATAAGATTTTTTAGTTTTGGATATAGTCCGCTAGAATATTAGTGTTAAAATTAGATTGGTAAAGTTCTTTGTATTTATTGTTTAATTGTTTTTTTTTCTGAATTAATACAGTCTGTATTATACCATGGTTGTGAGATAGACTCCCTTTCTCCGTAAAATATAGTTTTCTTCATATCTAGAGGAATTGCTGTGTTTGTTATTGATTGTACAATGTGTTCGTTTAGTTCGTATGTGTTTAAGTCATCTACATTAGTGTTAAAACATGGTATTTGCTTCATCAAATTTTCAAATGATATTTTTTTTTTCACTTATCCACTTTGGAATAATACTTTTTTTACAATTATATTTTTTTTGTGCTCTTTAAGTGAACTAGAAAAAAAAAACGAGAAATGCATGCTAAGTGGTCAGAGGTTTGAAAATCTAATGTAAATTTCTGGTGTTGTCAAGTACTAAATGGTTTTTGCTTTTACCTGTTTTGATGCAAGTAAGTTTCCCTGGTTGGTCGTCTGGAAACCTCCCATTAAGCACAAAGAAACATTGTTTTTTAATTGCTTCACAAAGCAACTGGCCTCGATCATTGATTAATTTGTCTAGTGAACGTCTTTCTGGAATGATCGTTAGATTTCCTATCCTTGCATTTAAATCACCACCTATTAAGACAAAATGATTTGGAAACTGAGTTGTAACTTCTTGTAATTTTTCTTCAAACATTTTATGATTAAGCGATGGTTTAAGATAAACGTATCCTATAACTGAAGTTGATAAAGCATATGTCATTTTTCTTAACGTTCTGCATAACAAAATCAACATATTTTTTTCAAAAAAAAAATAAAACACGATCGTAAAAGTAGTTCTTGGATGACGATATGTATCAGGACTTCTTGCCAAAACAAGCGTGAACTTTTTACAAAAATGATAAATGGTATGATATCACAAAAATATTTTAACACATGCAAAAGTATTCTAAAAAAAGTAATAAAGGCTGCAAAACTCTTAGCAAGCTCTAGGGAGATACACATGGCTAACAACAAGACAAAGGCTACATGGAATCTGCTAAATAAAATAACAAAACCAAACAAAATATGTGAGTCTATTTTTGAACATTTCGAAAAAGATAAAAACAACACTGAAATATTGAATCAATTTAACGAATTTTTTCTAGGTTGCTGTCCTAATATTACATCATCTTTCTCTAAATCACAAAACAACATTAACAGTGACCAAATTCTTAAATTTGATCCTACAACAAAAAAGGAAATTATAACCATAATTGAAAAATAAAAAAACAAAAAATCGGTTGGAAATGATGAAATTCCAATTTCTGTTCTAAAATCAACAAAAACAAGTATATTCATTCCATTAAGCCACATAATTAATCGCTCTTTTGAAACTGGAGTTTTTCCCACAGCTCTAAAACATGCACATGTGAAGCCCATCCATAAAAAAGGAAAAAAAGATCAACTTAACAATTACAGGCCAATCTCTTTATTATCGAATGTCAGCAAAATATTTGAAAAAGCAATTAGTGAAAGACTGGCAAACTTCTTTGAAAAAACCACATGTTGAGCGACACTCAGAATGGTTCTCGAAAAGGAAAATCCACGATACGAGCGGTTTATCAAGCATTAAACGAAATTGTACATGGACGGTTTCATTGTGTGTCAAAGCTCTTGACAGTGTAGACCATAAAATATTGTGTCAGAAGCTTAATGGTTATGGTGTTCGGGGAGTAGAGTTGATGTTGTTTGAGTCTTATTTGAGTGATAGAAGTCAATACAACATAGAAAGACATAATGGTGAACTTCTTAAGTCGTTGCCAATGTCTGTACAAAAAGGTGTCCCTCAGGGGTCCATTCTAGGTCCGTTATTGTATATAATTTATACAATTTTTATCACCTCAGCTACAGAACAATTTATGGCTCAATTCTGTGACGACGTGACTAGTCGTGCACGATAATACTACTGACTTATGCAGTACTCGCGCAACTCATTCAATAAGCAACCTAAGGAATTATTTTAAAGAGAACAACTTGCTTCTGAACACAAATAAGACTCAAGTGATTAATTTTCGCAACAATGAGGCGAAAATCAAAATTGACGATATTGAGCTTGCAAGTCTTGACTCTATCGTCTTCCTGGGCCTGCATGTTGATAAAAATCTAAATTGGAAAACTAAAAATATGTGTAAATATTGGTATGCATTGAAACTTATTAGAGACAATATAGGAGTTACCGCATCTCTGTCAGCGTTTCACGCCTATATTCAATCCAGGGTTAGATATGGAATTATATTTTGGGGTAATTCCATAGAGGCTAACAGAATCTTCATTCTACAAAAAAGAGGCTTAAGAATAATGTTTGAAATGAAGAGAAGAGATAGTTGCAAACAGGTTTTTATTGATAGAAAAATATTGACAATGATCTCTATGTATGTAATGGAATGTGTAAATTTCATTCTTTCAAACCCAGATCTTTTTATTAAGTTAAAACAACAACATAAGTACGATACAAGGAACAAAAATAATCTCAAAGATGAAATTGCACACTGCACGTATATACAGAGAAATGCAATCCATGCTGTATTAAAAATTTGGAATAAGTTACCTCAGGCTTTAAGAAGTTTGCCGCCAAAAATCCTTAAAATTAAACTGAAAGTTTTCCTGATAAAAAAAGCGTTTTATACGCTAAATGATTTTTTTCATGACAGTTTACTTGATCTGCATTAATTGTAAAATGTATTTTGTGGTGTCCTTTTACTAAACTTTTAAATGTAAATTGTATTTTATTTTTTATATATATATTTCGTATACTATATACAAAATTGACAATGTAACACATAAAATGTTATTTTACTTTACTTTATGCATGAACCAATGTATAATTGTAATATTTGACTGGATCCAGGCCCATTTGGGTTCTAAGGATTTAATAAAGAATTTACTTACTACTTACTTAATATTAACCATATTTTGTTTTAACTTTAGGATTAGACAAAAAGGATTGGACACTATAATGGAAACATTTTCTACTTTCGATATTTTTATAGAAATTAAGATTATAATCCCTCCACTGGTTCTTCCCAAAATTTTATCTTTTAATGCAAAACTGTAAAATAAATTAAAATTTTTAAATATAGGCAAATTTTTGTTTAGTTCATTACATACCCAAGTTTCGCATAGGCAAATTATGTCGTTTTGTTCCTGTTTGGAGTAATCTTTAGAACTCATAGTAGAAACGTTGGTAAACCTTTCACAATTCCAAAACAATGTTGAACAAAATTTTTTAGTTATTGGTTTTTTCCACAATTGGTGTTTTTTGTTGAAAGAAACTGTTCATTACTGGATTTCCTCTAATAGGAGTTGATTTTTGGTTTCTACTAAAATCACTGCGTTTACGTTTTGCCCGAAAGCTGGATTTTGTCGTACTTTTTCCTGTTGCATTTGGTGTTTGCCTCATCTTTTCCACCTCTGAATCTTCTATATCCTCGTAATCAGATTAATTTTATTTCCTGAATCATTTTGGTCTTATTTTCTTTTTAGGAACTCCTCCAGAGGAGTTACAAAAAGCTGCCCATCAATAAACAATTTAAACTGCTTGATTTTGGTGGTGTGCCCTTTATTTTTTAGGTAGTAGGCTGCTTTTCTTATATTTCTCATCTTTTTTCTTTCTGCTGGTCCACTTTATAGGGTGTTTTTTTTTAAGGTTGACACATAGCTGTGGGTTTAAAATATCTTAAATATATTTACACACCCCACCAATATTATAGGTCTAGTTTTGTCCTGTGATGGATTTCTTTCCCAGTCTTCTAGCAAAATTAATGTGAAATTCTTCAACTTCTGCTTTAACCTGGGTTCGGAAGAAATCGAGTACCACTTTCACGAGTTCATTGTTGTTGTTTTCAGTTTCTTTGAGGCTATATATGACTAGGTATTTTGCTTGTTTAGTTTTTCGAAATTTTGTTTTAACATTTTATTTTTATTTTCTAGTTTTCTTAACCTGTTATTAATCACATCTAGTTTGCTCAATGTGTTTTCTTGTAGATCTTTTAGTTGCGATAAGACATGTTCGCCCAGATCCTTTTTTGTGTTGGAAATCTGCATCTCTAGCTTCTGGAAGGCTTCCTTCCTTACTCAAAAAGAATTTTTCTCAATAAAAAAGGTCTAATTAAATTATCTGAGTTAATTGAAAATATGATAGAAAATTTTCATAGCTTACCTTCTATTTTATGTCTTACACACATTAGTTTCTCTGCTGATAATTTAGTTGAAGTCAGTCAAAGATATAGGAATGAAAGCCCTTGTAGACATTCCAGTGAAGCTTTTTTAGAGGAGCACATCACATTTATAACAATAACATAACCTCTTTAAATATAGTTTCAAACCATGTTTCAATATTAACTCTAAATATACATTCGATACGAAGTAAACTCGATCATCAAATATTCCAAAACTTAAATCTTAATGCTTTAAACTATTTGAGTTATTCAATCAATCACTGTTTTGAAACGGGTACTTTCCTTGAATTACTAAAAATCGCTATAGTGATCAAATTTTAGACCTATTTCATGACTTCCAACTCTATCAAAAACTGTTGAGAAAATTAAAAAAAAAAAGTTGACTTTGTGAATCAAAATAATATTTTAAGTGATTGCCAATATGGATTCTAATCTTTGCCTTTTTGGAAAATCTTTTTAAAACTGAACGATAGAGAGTGTGCCGCAGCCGTTTTTTGTGACTTTTCGAAGGCATTCGATTGTGTAAATTATGATTTACTTTTAAAAAAACTTAATATTTACGGTTTTATTACTTAACTAAAAGACATCAAATGGTTAATAATGGCGACTCAGTGTCCTTATTAATGCCTGTTGATACTGGAGTTTCTCAAGGCTCGGTCCTTGGGCCAATTCTTTTTTTGACATATCTAGAGTATTTACTAAAAATTGTGATTGACGGGAAGTTTACAACTTTTGTCGACGATAATACCATTACGTCACAAAGATGAGAACGAACTTAAAAAAATGGTTTCTCGTGATTTACAGAATATTAAAGCATGGTGCGATGCAAATTTCTTGAGTTTTAATATTGAAAAAGCAAAAGTACTTAGTTTTAAATTTAAATTTGATGATCTGTGCCTTGCACAGCAGGCTATCACCCATAGTAAAGATGTAAAGTTTTTGGGAATTCATATTGATGGCAGTTTAAAGTTCTCAACACACATTTTAAACTTAAATAGAAAGATGGCCATAGGTGGATATGCCGTTCGACAAACTTATTGGGAACTGTTAGTCCTATACATAAGAAATACGAAAATACATACATAAAAAATACAAAAATATGTCACATATCCATCTTTATGAAACAAAACTCTTTGATATATAAAAGTATAAAAATACATAACAAACTGCCTGTGGATTTTAGAAATATTGAAAATAATAATGAATTTAGAAAAACAGTCAAAAACTGGTTAACTGAAAAAGCGTACACTCTTTAGAAGAATACCTTAATCACTAAATAATAATTAAAATAATTAAGTAAAAATGTTTTATATAAAAAAAAAACTTGTGAGTCATTCACTTTTATTCGTTTTATTTATACCTTCTTTTAATCTACAAGTATTGGTGTTTTATGTTTTTGTTAAGAATACCTTAATCACTAAATAATAATTAAAATAATTAAGTAAAAATGTTATATATAAAAAAAAACTTGTGAGTCATTCACTTTTATTCGTTTTATTTATACCTTCTTTTAATCTACAAGTATTGTATTGTATTGTTTTATGTTTTTGTTAATGTGACACTTTTATTCTATTGTCAAAAATTGTGTGCTGTTAGATTTTGCTTGTCATATTTTACCAGCTTTAACCTTTATTTTATCTATTGTCTTTGTTGTTTTTGTTAATGTAACACTATTATTTATATTGACACTATTTTAATCATTTTGACGATTTAATATTTATGATTTCATTTTACGGTTTTAATCCATTTTTACTAGTTTTAATAAATTTAACTAGTAAATGTGCTAATATGCAAATCAGGACTATTTTATATTTTAGTTTAAGAAAATGTGTGTAACGCGGTGTGTAACTATTATTATTTTTTTATAGTTTATATACTTTTTTGACCATTGTACTATAGGGTCAGTCCATATCAAGTCAACCAGGGTATTTTACCACACCATCTCCGATGTTGATAATTTTTAGTATACATGTTTTTCCTACCAAAAAACTGGAAAATCGAAAATTTCAGACTTTTTTGACCAGTTGTTTATTTTGAATTAATTTTTGAAAATCGAAAGTCACTTATTTGTCCTTAACATGTGCGCACAAAATTAGGAATATCCAAAGAACCACTTATAATAGAAAAGTAGGTGAAGGTTCATTTTAAAGCTCTTATAAAGACCTTTCATATGAGAATATTGCATAACATATATTAAAAAAAAAAAATAAAAAAAAAAAATTTTGATTTTTTTTTTGAAAAATTTCAAAAAGGCCATTTTTAATTTTTTCAAAAAATTATATTATTTTCTTTAAAGTGTTATTAAACTATTCACAAAATTTTGAGATGGACAAATCATGGGTTCAATGTGAAAAAATTTATTAAAAATGTCACATGCATGAAAAATCGCCTATAAATAGACAATGCATTTTGGTAATTAGAAGAATATAATGGGGTTTAAAGCGATATTATAAAAATATTTAACAATATTTTATTTAATAAAAAATTATATCCTACGTTTCATTCTGTATCAGTAATCAGATTAACATTGCCCCCCATTGTAATATTTACTTACAAAACCTCTTTTCCACCGGAGACGTACTATTGGATGTTCCAATTCTTAGGAAAATATGCCTGTATAAACCTGCCAATACTTTTGTGAAATACTGCCTGTTTATTCCTGTTTAACATTAAGGACACACCTCCTTCATTTTATTGGTCTGTTTAGGTACATTGTGGGGATTTACTGACATGAAAATTCCTGCATAAATTGATTTTAAATTTTTGGCAAGTATCTTCCTGATACAGCTCCAAATAATCGATACATAATAGTTCGACTGAAGGTTTATCAGAAGTCATCTCTGTGTAATTTTAAAAGTTTCAACTATGGGTGAGGCAAGTGGATGGACTAAATATAAAGTAAAGTGCTGTGATCCACTAGAGTTAAAAATCAAGCATTTTGGGAAATTAAGAAATGTGACCAAGTGGATGTGCAGTTACAAAAATGTCAAAATGGGAATGAAAATCTGTGATGGTTGTAGACTAAAGCTTTCAAAGGAGTTTAAGGCATCTGAAGAAGATGAGGCAGGGTAAGTAACAAATAGTATTTTTTAATATAAAATTAATAAACTAAACCAATTGCGTCAAGTACGGAGTGGAAAAATCTTATGGCATTATTTTGCATGGCATTTTGAGAATACAGACATTATGTACAAATTTCTTGGCATTATGTACACATTTTGGGTCAGCTGTTACCCCCTTTTTAAGTTCTTATAAAAAACTAACTTTTTAAATTTTTTAAGACCCAGTCAAGTTCCAGAAAATGATCCAGATTTTCAAGATCCTGCTGAATCATTTACTCTTTTAAACAAGTCATTGGAGCTTCTTGGTGTGTCGCCGATTAAAAGAAAAAATGTATACAAAGAAAAAAATGATATTGTACAGCATACAATTGCGAAAGCATTTACAAAGGAATCAGATTCAGCGCTAGTAAAGGAATGCCAGAGTGACGAAAGTGAAATGATTAAGCAGTTAAAGGACAAATTTTTAAAAACCGAAAAGAGGAGTGAGAAAATACTAGTTTTATCATGTTTACCTCAAAGTTGGAGTAGAAAGAAGATTGAAGAAGAATTTGGAGTTTCTCAATATTTGGCCAGAGCTGTAAAACAGTTAGTTAAGGACAATGGGATATTATGTTCTCCTAACCCCAAACCGGGAAAGACCCTTAGTGATAGAGTGGCCCAAATAGTGGTAGATTTTTACCAAAGGGATGACATTAGCAGGACCATGCCAGGTAAAAAAGATTATGTTGTTATCAGAAAATATGGAGCTGAAAAAGAATATGTACAAAAAAAATTAGTCTTAGCTAATTTAAAAGAAATTTATGCATTGTTTAAAACTGAGTACCCCAATGAAAAAATTGGGTTTTCAAAATTTTGTGAACTGCGACCAAAAAACTGTATACTGGCAGGAAAAAGTGGGACTCATACTGTATGTGTATGTACTATACATCAAAATATAAAACTAATGCTCAATGGCTCCAAATTAAATAAGCTATATGATGAAAATAACAGGCCTCTTGCAATATCTTATCATGATTGCCTTTATAAACTAATGTGTAATCCACCTTCAGTGGACTGTTTTTTAAGCAATAGATGCAAGCAATGTCCTGGAGTAGAACAGTTTAAAAATACGTTAATAGAAAAATTTGAGGAAGAATTAATTGATGAGGTCTCATTTAAAAAGTGGGTCTCAGTAGATAGGTGTACTATGGAAACCGTTGTTAAGAAAAGTGATGATTTTGTCCAGGAATTTACTGATGATCTTGTAAAACTTAAATCACATTCTTTTATTGCAAAAATGCAAAAAGATAGATACAATGAAATAAAAATTAACCTTAAACCTGGAGAGTCTTTGATCACTTGCGACTTTGCGGAAAATTATTCCTTTGTTATGCAAGATGAAGTCCAGTCTTATCATTGGAATAACAGCCAGGCAACCCTCCACCCTTTTGCCATTTATTTTCTAAGTGATGGTAAACTGCACAACCTGAATTATGTGTTTATTTCGGAAAGATTGACACATAATACAATTGCATTTCATTTATTTTTAAAAAAATTAATGCCTGATTTAAAAATCAAAATACCAGGACTTAACAAAATTTTTTATTTTTCGGATGGATGTGCTGCGCAGTACAAAAACAAAAAGAATTTTCTGAATATATGCCTGCATAAAAAAGATTTTGGTGTTGAAGCAGAGTGGCATTATTTTGCCACCTCGCATGGCAAAAGTGCCTGCGATGGCTTGGGAGGAACTGTTAAAAGACTTGCTGCCAAAGCCAGTTTGCAGAGGCCCTATGACAATCAAATAATGACACCTCTACAATTGTTTACTTGGTGTGAAGAAAACGTATCTGGCATTGATTTTAAATATTGCACAGAAGCAGATTATACAAATCATGAAATAATTTTGAATAAAAGATTTGCGGAAGTCTTAACAATACCGGGGACACAAAAAATTCATGCTGTAATTCCTCTTACAGAAAGCACGTTTTTGGCAAAACAGTTTTCTACATGCTTAGAGGTCGAAACACATAATCTTTTTAAAGGTGGAAGCATTATTTTGCAAAATATCGAGTCAGGGTTTGTCACTGTAGAATATGACAGTGCTTGGTGGCTGGCTTGTGTCTTGGGGAAAAATAATGAGAGCGGAGAACTGAAAGTAAGCTTTCTTCATCCACGAGGACCTGCCTCATCATTTTTTTACCCAACACCTCAAGATATTTTAATTATTAAACCAGAAAGTCTTATAAAAAAAGTTGAACCCAACACTGCTACTGGCAGAACTTACAATGTCAGCAAAAAAGAAATGTCAGATTCATCAGAAATTCTTAAAAGAAAGTTAAAAAAATAAATTTAAGGTATATAGTTAGTCTTAGTGTTTTCTGTCTAATTTTTATCAACGAAGTAGAAAAGTTTGTTTATTTCTTTTGCGAGTTTAAAATAAAATAATTTGTAGATAAAGCCTCTGGGTATTTTTTAAAACCTGTATCCATCCAACAAATTTATTTATTTTAATATCCAGTGCACTATTGGTGCTCCTAAAATATGTTTATTTTTTTAAATGCATGATTTTTAATGTACTTAATATTTTTGATATTTTTTTTGACATTGAACCCATAATTTCTCCATCATAAAATTTTGTGGATAATTAAGTAACACTTTGACCAAAATTATATATTTTTTTCAAAAAAATTAAAAATGGCCTTTTTGAATTTTTCAATTTTTTTTTTTCAATTTTTTATTTTCAATTTTTTTTTTGTTAAAATTATGTTGTGATATTTCATAAAAAAGAGCTTCAAAATGACTTTAAAATGAGCCATTTATTACTTTCCTAGTGTAAGTGGTTCTCGAGATATTGCTAGTTTTGTACATTCTTGTTAAGGTCAAAATGCTGACTTTTTTATTTTGAAAAATTAAAAAAAAAAAAACTACGAATCAAAAAAATCTAAAAATTTGCATTTTCAACTTTTATGGTAAGAAGAAAATATATACCAAAAATCATCAAAATTGGAATTGGTCGCGTAAAATTTTTGTGATTTTTTGGTTGATTTGATATGGAATGACCCTATATTGCTTTTTCAATGAATATTTCTTTTCTGAAAATGTAGAATAAGGGGGGGGGGGGCTCCCGGCTCGGCGACTAGGCTTTTTCTGACAATAAAGCTTAGTTTGATTGATTGATTGATTAACTTGCAGGACGGCCATTTTCTGGAAAACCGGGAAAAGTCAGGGAATTTCGACGGTCAGGGAAAAATCAGTGAAATATCAGGGAATTTCGACAAAAATCTGGAATTTTAAAAAGCATAATAAAAAAGGAGTCGGTCTCCATAGCGTAGTTGGTGGCGTATCGGCCTGCCGCATGGAAGATGTCGGGTTCGAATCCCGGCTAGGTGCTTGGATATTTTGGGTTTGTCGCTTTGCAAATCACTTGGCTAAAACGGGGCATTTATCCTATAAGGGATTTTATTTAAAATTTCTTATGGCAACTTGACAGAGATAATTTAACGATAAGGTGAACACACTAGCAAAACCGCTAAGCCATAGGCGGGGTCCAGAGTCAATCCACGTACTGCAAAGTGGAGTTTGAGTAGGGCGAAAAAGACTTTTGTATCAGTTTTTTCATGTATATATTTCTATTTCTAAAGAATTCTTGGCTTAAAGAACCCTGCACGGAAACATGGACCTACGGCCCGCGGTAAAACGTAACCATACTTTAAGGTTTTGCACGAAAGGTCAAAATAGTGAAATTCTATGCGGATCGTATGTATGTGATAGGAGATATGAGCCGTCACAAAAAGCGTATGTCTGGCAAAAACCTACGAATACTTTTTCTCGTAAGATGAAAAGTGCTTTAAAGATTTTCCTATTTGGGTCTCAATTAAAAGTTACCCGAATACTGCACAGGGGCCTTTACTGTCCGGGAGGGTTATTTTTTAAAAAAAAAATACGTAAATTAAAGTAAAAATGCTTCTGTGTTTCTTTTTTTCTGGTGGTTTTTTTATGGGTTTAGTCTCATTCTAAAGGTAATTAAATGGCGCAGACAGGATTTAATTTAAAGGAGGGCATAAGCCTTGAAAAGTCAATAAATAAGAAAAATTTTAAAAACATAGGATCACCTTATTTTTGCATTTACATATTTTGTCACATTTAGTTAAATCGGTACTCTTTAAGGTTATACCTGGTGATGTACAAACCATTAAATATTGACTTCGAAAGATTGAATTTTCCCCAAAAATTAAGAGCAAAATGGTTATCAGAGACTATGCTGTTACTCAACCGCTCTTCTCCCCAAAGAACCTTAGCCCCCCCTCACCCTCGATTTTTTTCCGTTTTTCTACTTTGCTTCGTCGTCTTGACTTGATACCCAAACTTTGCCTATTCTCAGTGTCATAAGCAGAAAATATTTTAGGGGAGAAGCTTAGGATCCTTGGAGGGGGGTAACTATTTTATTCTTAATTTTTGGGGAAAATTCAAGCTTTTATTCAATATTTAATAGTTTGGAGGGGGACTATAAGTCTTCCAGCCTCCCACCCTGCGTACGTCCTGCCTATACCTTTAAATTACGTTTGGAATGAGATCAAACCCATACAAAACCAGCAGGGAAAATAAAACACAAAAACTTTTTACTTTCGTTTACGTAATTTTTAAGTCCCTGTAAGAAAAAACCCTAGACACTCCCCTGCCCAATAAGCATTTTTGTCTATATAGAAGTTACAGCAAATAATATAAAACCTTCATAAAATAACCAAAAGTTATATTATTTAGTGTTGGTGATAATTTTATAACTCTAATATATCTCTTAAATGAGTAAAAAAGACTTGAAAAGCAACTGACCAACACCAGCTTATAAAAATTTATGGTACATAGTAATGGATAGAAAAACAACATATAGATTTTATACAAATTCCTTATGAATCCTCAAGACTAGATATTATTATAAAAAGGTTTTACAACTTTTCTAACAACACTACATAACATATTAAAGGTTTTTATCGATTTAGAAATATAAATTTAACATCTTTCTTCCTTTTGCTTGTTATGTATTATTCTTTTTCTTTTTAAAACCACCAATCTTCTAAAATAAATTAAAATGGAAGTGGTATAAGTTGAAGCAGGAATATGAATATTTATAAAAGCTGTTTTCCCAGTCATCCTACTCTGATAATCAGCTGCGGTCCCGTGTATACTGTATAGTTTTCGAAAACACTCACAAAATTTTCATGGGCTACAAAAGTACTTGAGAAAACGGGAAAAAAATATTTAAATAATACTGTTTATTTCACATATGTTTTTTGCTTTCTGCGAGAAATATTGAATTTTGTATTTTGTTCTTAACCCTAAACAAGCAATATTTAAATTAAAACACATGTTGAAACCCCATAAATAACGTTTTTATTTTGGTCAAAAACCTATTGTTGGAATCCAAAATGGCGAAAATTTACGACAATTCTATAAAAAAAAAAACAATACAATTATACCACTGTTTACCTCTTTAAACACTATTTTATCAACGTTTTAAAACATGATGCTAGTTGGAACAAAAGGCTGCAGATGGCGCAGTGTTGAACACTGAAGGTCCGTTTCTGCGAGCTTAACATAGTGACCATTGTTCTCTTTTCCTAAATGTATTCGTCTGATAGAGATCCGGCATAATACACATACTACACATATCAGGAAAAATACCCGCCTGCACACCTTTCAACCCCGCATAACTGTCAGAGGTAACTATCTCAAGAAGATAGTTAGATTGCGGGGTCGAAGGGTGTACAGGCAGGTATTTCCCTGGTATGCTGAATCTCTCTCAGACGAATGCATTTAGAAAAAGAGGATAATAGTAACTATGTCAAACTCGCAGAAACGGACCTTGAGGCTGCGTTCCGTCGCGTCGTAAGGTGATGTGTTCACAATTGCCGCCGACCAGCCGTGCGCACTGTATGCACTCGAAGTTTCACGGTGCATTTTTGCGAAGTTAACACGGTTACTATATTGTTTTCTTATTCTAAAACCCGGTTCCCATCTATGGGTTTCTTATGCGTGGGCTCCTCGAATCAAAACACGGATCACGTAGTCTAAGCGAGATTTGCCTATACAAGTTCATGTCAGTCCACGTGATGAGTTTTTTGAGTCAAGGTGGCCGCGCATGGGAAACGCTGGTCGGAATCGGGTGTAGAATGCATTCGATCCCGATATCTATCATCGAAAACTATCTCAAGAAGATTTGGATCCTTATCTCTCTCAGATTGATGTAATTAAAACCAGATAATGATGGTATGGTATCTCGCAAAAACGCGCCTTTTGATGCCGCAAAAACGCACCTTTTAAAGTCGCAAACACGAGCCTTTTGATGTCACAAAATTAACCGAAAAAATCTTGTTTGTTTTGTTATAAATTAAAATTGTTTTTTGTTGTAAAAACAGTGGTATTATAACCACTATACAGAGAAATTAATAAAAACATTATAGAAAAAATGGACAAAAAAGGTTTATGAATGAGTTCATAAGAATATTACAGGCACCAATTTATATAATTATTGTATGTGAGTTCCCAAGTTTTTATAACTGTCTCTTTGTTGTTGGTTAATTGGGTTAAAGGGTGAGTTGATAGCAACATTTTAAAAACCAATCTATATATCTTTAATTGATAGTTACTTACGGTTTTATAGATGGGTTAACAGAAAGATTTCAAAAACCAATTTATATAACTTTTGTCACTGATGACTAATATTTTTATAAATATCTTGGTGGAAACATTGTTAACACCAATTTATATAACATTTGTTACCCATGACTTTAATTTTTATAAAGATGTCCGTGGAAATATTGTTAACGCCAGTTTTATGTTACCTTAGGGTACCATCAATTTAGAACCTTTAATAAAACAAATATACAAACTCAATTCCTGTAGGAAACCTCTAAATACCCTAGGGCATTAATGGAACCCTCTTTATAATAATTATATAAATTTTTGTCACCATAGGTTTCTGAAAATGCTCATTGGGTGTGCAGTATTCAATTTATGAGAAAAAGTCTTTGTTTTCCAGACATACGTTGTTTGACGGCTCATATATCCTATCATATAGGATCCTCATAGAATTTCACTATTTTGACATTTGATACAATACCTTTAAAATATTAAAATATGGTTACATTTTACCGCGGGCCATAGGTTATCCGTGCAGGGTTCTTTAAAAAATTTTGCCATGACACTATAATGGCATTGATTGTTACACTTTTAGTTTAATTTAAAAAAAAAGTCAATCGTATAAACAATATCATTTTTAGTATCATCATTTACTACAAATTTTTGCCTGCGGCGCATTAGTGACTTGATTTTCCCAACGTATCTAAAATTGAGACTGGATTAGATGCCAACCCAGTCCTTGGCAGGTCAGCCAACCCCCTTTTTAAGGATTACATTTCCAAAAATTACTGGTTGGCACATGACCAATTTTCAAAAAATTCACTGCTCAGCCATCACATCTTTTAAATTTTTAATTTACAAACGCTTTGCGCCCCTGCCAAAAAGGCTTTTAACTTTAAACTTTTCACATTTTAAAATCATCAATTTGCAAATTTTTCCAATTTAAATTTACAATTTTCAAAAATTACAGAATTATCGTTTTTACCGCACCAGCAGCCGCAAAATTCAACAATAATTTTTAATTGTCAGATGTTCAATTTTCAAAAAAAAAAAAAAATTACAAAAGTTTTACACCATGACCAAAAAGGCTTTTAACTTAAAAGTTTTCACATTTCAAAATCTTCAGTTTGCAAATTTTTCCAATCTAAATATCCAATTTTCCAAATTTACGGGATTACCATTTTTACACTCGTGGCCGTACGAGCAAGCGCTATGACGTCACGAATTCGGCCACGCCCTTCGTCAATAAGCTGTTCTTGCAATTTTTCTGTTAGAAAGATTTTAAGTGGTTCTATTCCTGGACATTGTGGACACTCCAGAAAAGAGTTTGCAGATGGCGGGTTACACATAATTTTATATAAAAAATCTTGGTAGTCTTTTGCCAGTTTTCATCCAAAATATTAATTAACTTAGATCCATGTATCAATAATTTGATATTATGGTGGATAGTACATACTCTTGTTTAACAAAAAAAAAACGCATACATGCTTTTTTCCCTATGTCTCAAACTTTGACTTTTTATTAGGGTATACTGAAACAAACCACCAGCTTGTAATGTCTGACAGCATTAAATTCGGTATTACGATGACGTTATGTCATATTGATAAAAATTTCTTAATTTAAAGTAAATACCCTTTTTACCCGACTACGCAACTCAAAGGAAGCTTTTGAGTTTAGTTTCTTGTTTCTAAAATAATGCTTTAATCTCGGATATCATTATATAATGATATCAAAAATCGCCTTTTAAAGAGCAAATAAATATATTTAAAAACAATCTTTATTAATTGCAAAAGAGTAATTATCACTCGAGTTACAGAAGACTGCTGGTTGGGGTTGATAAAATGACGATAATAATATTTCAATTTCATTCAAAATAACACAACGCAATGGAACCAACTAAATATTAAATATTACTTAAAACATCAGCAAAAATGAGTATTTAGTAAGCGCACCATTCTTTTCAATAACACTCGGCAAACGCCTGGGCATTGAAAAACTTAAATTTTGAACATATTTACGATCTTTTGAGAGCACCTTCAATGCGCGATGAATTGCATCGCTTAACTCTTCAGCATTTTGGGGTCTCCAGTTTCTCTGACAAATAATTTCACAAGTCGGCTCCCATATATTTTCTATTGGATTCAGATCAGGGCTGTTGGATGGCCAAAGAAGAGTTTCAATATTATTGTTTTAAAACCACTGGCGTACAATATTAACCGTGTGCACGGGACAGTTGTCCTGCTGGTAAACGAAGTCGTTATTTTCGTAAAACATCTGCACAGATGGCAACATAACATCTTCAAGAATCTCAAAATTTCTTTGACTGTTACCAGCTTTAGCGCTAAACCAGCCCCACATATTCACTGAAAAATGTCCAGCTTTCTTAATTTGGTTGGTATATTTTGGTTTAAACCTAGAGTTTGGTGGACGATACGATACGAAGATGACTGAAATATCTTTTCATCTGTGAAGACCACCCTTTCCCAGAAGTAATCATCATGAAAAACATTATTTAATGCAAAAATAACCCTGGCCTGTTTTTGTTCTTCCGTTAAAAAGGTTTTTTTTTGCAGCAACTCGACAGGAAATTTCAGATTTTTTTAAAAATTTAATAGTTGATATGGAACCTGGGATCATCGTTACATTAGATGCTTCAACGGACGTGGCAAAAGGATTTTGTCTGAGGTGGTCGATAAGCCTTTCATCTTGTATCTCAGAACTTACAGGCTTCCGTCCTGATCCATATCGAAATTCATCGAATTATTCCCCAAAATGAGTGGCCGCTCTCCTTACAGACCAGCCGTCTTCTATAACTCGAGTGATAATTTGTGCTTTCGTAAATGTAATTTGCGGCATTTTTGCCTTTGAAAGTTATTATCAAAATCAGTTTGACGCATACCGTCTATTTTAAACTGGTGAATGGAATACATACACTAGTAGAAAAGTAAATTTTGCGAGATAGTAAAATGCATGTATGCGTTTTTTTTTTTAAACAAGAGTACATAATGTGTGTGTACCGCTTTTCCCTGCTTTATAATTTATTTATAATATAATTTAATGGCTGGAATTGTCCTTTTAACTGAAGCTCTAGGGGCATTAGCTAGTTACAAATTTTTTTTTATGCATACACACGCGAAAGGGGGAAGGGAGGGAGTTTTAAATTTGTCATTTGTAATGTTTCACTTTATAATTTATTTTTCAAAAAACTACCTAACTCATTTAAATGAAAATTCTGTCGATTGGAAGGTAATACTTAACTGCAAAGCATGTAATAAGTTTGAGTCTTTGACATTAGTCCCGGAGGTAACAACAAAATTACAAAATTTTGATTTAAAAATAAAAACTAAAAATTTAATTTTTAAAATATAACTTTACTGTAGCTTAACAATTTTAATAAAGAAGTTGGAATATAATGAATATAATTTTAATTATAACTAAAGTATACTACGTAAAAATGGTATAAAAATCTTCAAAAGATTTCTTTCCATATTTTAAAAAAATATATTTTTTGTCTTGAGACCATCACATTTTCCTTATTTTTATGTAATTGGTTCTCATTTAAAAACAATTTTTTCCTGTTGAAATAAAAACCTATTTTTATCCAGAAATATTTTTTTTGTGCTTCCCGTTAGTTGGCCAAAATAAAAAATAGCCACAACATTGACCTTTTGGTTGACTACATGTCGTCAAAGTAGAAAAAAAATATTTAAAAAAAAGCACCATTTTCAAACTCTCCCTATTATGAATGCATTTTTGAAAGGTGATTCTGGTTTTTGACTATGGACTCGTTACCTCTAAGGCCGGAGCTTTCAAATGATGTATAAAATAATATACGGTTCTATGAAAAAAAAAATAGTTTTAGAGGGTTAAATTCCAGGAAAATTGAATTTATAGGGATTCTGCGTTGTTCTTGGGCGAATGCCTTATGTTAAATAGATTTTACGGTACGCGGCTGCTACCGCAAAACATTTACCGCGATTTTTTTTACAGCGAGGTTTTCTACCGCGTCATCATATACAGGGCAAAAAATTAGCGCGGATGGAGCTACCAGCGAAATAATTTACAGCGCAAGCAAATACAGCGCAATGCACTTATTGCTAAATACTTTAAGAACGCCTGCAATTACCGCGACAAAAAAAAACATGCATATATATTATAGCGCAAGACTTTACCGCCAAAAAAGTTACCGCGCTCATTAAAATACCGCACACTACCAGGTATCGCAAAAATTAAAAAAAATATATATTTTTTCATGCTTTGCAGGTGTGTTATTTAGGCCAGAACTAGAACGTTAGTAAAACTTTTTTAAAACTATTTTGATCCTAAATATTTAAATTCATATTACAACGTTGTTATAAGATGTCGTTGTTAATGATCTAAACAAACAAGGTTGTAGGAAGATAAATAAAAAAGAGCAATTAGTTTTCTTTCTGCTGAAAAATTTGGTTTTTTAAAAATAAAAACAGTTTTTTGTTTAAACGAAATTGTTTTATTTTATTTTTTCAAATTATAACAATAAAGCTTTGTTATTTTTTTTTCTCGTTCTTAAGGACACATAACACTGAACCCTTAAATTAAAAAAAAACGAGTGGAGTCAAACTTTTCATATTTTCCTTTCTAAATAAAATAGGCACCAAAGAAATGTAGTAACTCAAAATTAGAGCTATCGATGCCGTTGCTAAAAGTAGCAATTAGATCCTTGAAAGTTGTAGACAATGCTTGGTTTACAAGTGAAAGGTTTTGGACTTCCATTATCTTTATTTGTAATTTTTCACAACGTTTCGACTGAAGATATTACATCAGTTGAAACGTTGTGAAAAAGTACAAACAATGATCTTTCACTTGTGAATTAGTTAGGTACTTATCAAAACACAAAAAAAGTAATTTATATTTCTCATTTTTTAACATTTTTTGTTCCAAAACAAAAACATATATAATATTACACAACTGTTTTATTACCCATTATTTAACACTGAAAAAAAACTAGCAATAATTTTCATCTTATTAGGACTATCTGCGTGCTCCCAAATAAGAGAAGAAAAGTTGGACGGAACTTTAAGATCTACTAAAAATATAGGGTTTTCTGAGAAAAAAACTTGAATAGAGTATATTTGTGTGTATATATAATACACTCACTCTTATATCGTTATAGAATAGATATGCCTTATTAAATATATATTTACCATCGTAATCCAAATTTCCTCTGACAGTAGCTCCGGGGGCATGGGCTTGCTGCAAAAAATATTTTTTCCACTTCAGGAACTAAAATGGCACTTTTCGTCCCGGGGACTAATATAAAATTATTTGTTGAACCATGCAAATTTTGATTGATGGGATTTCAGAATAGCATATTATTATGTATGTGTCAAAATTTTTTGTATATTGACATTTATACGTACAAAATCTGACATTGAGTTTTTATTGATTTTTAATTTTTCGGTGTTTAACATTTTTCTCCAAAATTTTGGTGAAAACAGGAGCCAGAAAAAATTTCGTTAAAGTTTACCTACCTCTCTAAAACTCATTTTTTTTTCATTTTCATTCATTTCATTCAACCGTATACCTATATACATATAATGTACATTGAACATTTTTTAAATAGTTTTGGATTCTAACCGAGTGAAATAGATACCAAAAATCCATTTTTGAATATTTTTCTGTGTCTCAGCATCATGTAAAAACCACTGAACTACACTACTGCATTCGTTGGCCTCCTGGGAGATACATATATAGCCTTTATTTCATTAAAATCGGTTCACAGGAATCAAAGTTATGATTATGTAAAGAAAGAGAACGGGAGAACACGTGTTAACCCGCTGGCAACGAGGGGCGGAGAGAGTTGGGGAGGGGCTAGAGGATGGTAGGAACCAGACAAAAACAATCAAACATGTTTTTAAGGAATGCGGTATTCTTATAACAAACAATTTTTTCTATTAAATATGGAAACAGTTATTTGGAACATTTTTATGCCGTATATAATTACTTTAACAAATGTAAAAATTCAATGTGTTATAGCTCCTTTATTAAAATTGTAAATTTAAGAAAATTATTTTTTGTTGTTGTTTCCTCCAGGACTATACTACTAAAAGCAGTTTTGGTCGGTAACACCTTCCATAAGATACTATTTTTTTTAAATCAGTTTGGTACCTAATTTGTGCACAATAAATTTCAAAAGAAACCAGTACACATGCAAAAAAAATAAATTGACCCCTTTGCCCCCCCCCCCCTTGCGCGGGTTTGTAATAAAAATATCTTTGTAGTAATTCCCCTGAAGTTTCTCCAGCCTACAGCAAATCCCAAATCCAAATACGGAGAATCCCTAAAAAAATCGATTTTCTTGGAATTGAACCCTCTAAAACTCACTTTTTTTTCATAGAACCGTATATTATTTTATACATCATTCGAAAACTCTATCCTATAGTCAAAACGAGAATCACCTTTCAAAAATTCATTAAAAATAGAAATAGTTTTAAAATGGTGCTTTTTCGAAAAATATTTTTTTTCTATTTAAAAGCACAAAAAATATATTTATAAATAAAAATAGGTTTTTATTTTACCAGGAAAAAAATATTTTTAAATGAGAATCAATTAAGTAAAAATAAGGAAAATGTCATGTTCCGAAGACAAAAAATATTTGTTTTTTAAATATGAAAACAAATTTATAAAACATTTTTATACCATCTTATACGCAGTATATTTTAGGCATATTTAAAAGTTGATTAGTCTTATTCTAACTTATAAATTAAAATTGTTAGGCTACATCAAACTTAGATTTTAAAAACTAAAATTTTGTGTTGGTTTTTTAAATCAAAATTTTGTAATTTTGTGGCTGTGTTTTATTAATATGACCAGTTCTTCACTAAGAGTTTCCCGGCTTTGGGTTTGGAGTAAATAAAATGCCTTTTTCTTTTACTAGTTTCTTCAGAGCTCTTGCCATATACAGTGTGACACCAAATTCCTGTTGAATGCGTGTTCTACTCCAGTGTTCATAAATTTTTCTTTTCGCGTGCATTTTTATTCTCAATTTCCGGATTTCCTATATCTTTTTCTTCTTTCATAAATACTTCAGCTATGACTTTTTGCACTCTTTCCACTTTTTCCTTATTTATTTTCTTTTTTTTTAATAGGGGTTTCTCCCAATAGTTGTAAGGACTCATTCAAAACATTAAAAGATTAATTTCATCTCGAAAATCGAGATCACTTTGTTGCAGAGAAGAAGGCCTGAAAAAATAAATGAAGAATATTTTATTTAACCAACGTTTTCAACAAAAAATAAATAAACATTTTAAAAAACCCCCAAATTCCCTACTCAAAATTTTATCATAAACTGATGATTAGTTAATTCTACACTATTATAAACTTTTCCACACCTAAAATTTCTTGACTGAAGGATCGTTCATACAAGTCATAGGCTTAGTTACTTGATTAGTATTAGTGTTGGTGTGTTAGTTATAGTTTTAGTCTTAAAAATTGCTCACTGTTCATACTTGTCTTTGTTATAGTCATAACAATCACTAAGCAAGTGCATTTAACCTCACTTTTTTGATGTTTTGTTTACTTTTATTTTTTGTAGTTTGTTTTTAAAGAAAATAAGGTTTAATAGAAACTGTTTTTTTTGGAACCTACAAAACACCTAGCAACTTGTTTTTTGCTTTTAATTTACCTATATAAAATTTTTGAAAATTTTGATTTCATTCCTGTCAGCATAGGGTAAACTCGCCACTGGTTTGCCTTTTTCGCCATGTTTTAAAGTTAAATGCCTCTATCTCAGAGCCATTTCAACTTATAAAGGTGCTATTTCTTTCTTTCGTTAGATTGTCTATTTATCTTTCATTAGAAGAAGCCCGATAGTACCTGGGATTAAATTTTTTTTTCTATAAATTTTTCTTCTGAAAATGTCGCTTTTTCCAGAGATCGGCCCTTACATGACTACTCTCCAGCCGTCAATTTGCCAGTGGTCGGCCCCCAAAAAGTTTGTGCATTTTAAGTAGGACTGATATATTCTGAGCTTGGTTTTTTTAAATATTACAGAGAGTAAAACAAGCACAAAAGTTGAACGATTGATTTATTTTTTAATTTTTAATAATACCTACATACTACACTAAATTGTATCAACTCAAAAACAGCATAAGGTAATATCACGCAACGTTTACAAAGGTATAGATACAAAATTAAACCAGGTAAAAGGTAGGTATCTATAACTATAAGTACCTAATTTTAAATTAATAACATTAAACTACTAATTAAATAAAAAAAACTTTGGAATAGACTAATTAAACAAGAAAACTTCAGAATTATAATACCTACTCCAAAAAGGCCGAGTACTGAAAAGTAAGTGTAAATGGACAATTTCCAGTGCTCGACCTTTTTTTTATTGCCCTTTAAATAATTTATTTTACACTTTAGACCTGGCCGTATACTGGCTAACCTATTTTGTGAACTAGGTTCTTTACAAACATAAAATAATTAATCCTTACAATCCAAAAGCTTTAAAAAGGTAAAATGATATTTTTTGCTCTAGCTCAATGGTCGACCATAGAGTCCGGCCACCGGCAAGTTCCCTAACTTAAAATTCGAGTTACCGGCCGCCTCGTTTTATTACCTCAAAACTAATTAATTACATTTTTTTCATGTTAACATAAAATTTAAGTTGTAAAAATAGTACAAAACCATCTAAATCTCATTTAAGCATTATTTAACTTATCGTTGAAATTTTTTGTTCCGATCTTCCACCAAATTTCACTATCCCATGATGCCTCAGAATCTAGATCACACTTAGCATTTTCGATTATCCTCCTCGCAAATCGCTCGGAGATTGCCCGGGAAATCACGTCACAGATCAGTTTTTGGGCGCTCCAAAACTGATCATGATCTCTCACGAGCGCTCGGTCAACGATTAGTTCAAACACACGTTCCATTTATTCTCTGTTTTAAAGGTTAGAATTGTTGAGAAAGGATTTTTTTTCAAGTATATTTCTGAAAGAAAATGAACTGGGCAATACGTGCATTTACGGGAACAACCATATTCTTATCCAAATCGTATATAATATAAATATATATTGAATAAGTAGTGTTAGTATATTGTTAATAAGTGACCTCCGTTACAGGATGGAGGCGACCTGGCCTCCACTATTGCCAACGACGATCATTTAAAGACAGATACATATATGTTCCGAGGGGAACTAGTACATCCCAGAAATCAAAAGAGAAAGAAAAAAACGTGATATATTATCATAGAACCACAGGTTCCAAGTCACCTCCACATATATATACAGCAGTAGCAGCAGCAGTCTCCTTGTGACATCCAACACTGTTGCCATGGTTTTTTGCCTTGCTAGGCATAAGATTTAAAAATTTCATTTTAAATAAATACTATTACATTTATTTATGTATATTTGCGAGTACCACGGCAGTATATCAACCTATTTTTATAATTGCTTTTTTGATAAATTCGAATGACTGTGTTTCTTCCCCCATGAGAAGTGGAAAATATGTATTTGATTTAGGAAAAAAGGACACTACCACTTTTTAGAAGTAGTGACCAAAAGTGATAACCACTTTACAATTTGATTCCCGTGGCAAAATTATACAGGGTATAAAAACAAAAAGTATGAGTGCAATAATTTTACTGGAAGGGTCAGATAGTTTTTCAGTTATTTTAACTTTTATGCATTTAAATATAAGTACACTTCTCTCCACATAAAACTGGTACAGCGGAAGTTAGCAGCCTGTTTAATTTTTAAAATTTTTATAGTACGGCATTGTCTTCCTATAAGGGACAATGTCACAGACTATTGACAACATCATGTTTTGCATGTCAGTGTCATCCAAATTAAAAAAAAAAATGCCGCCGCATCTTTTCGAATTTGTTAAAGGTCAAATCTTAGCAAAACTAGACGGTGGTTGATCTATTCGGCAAGTAGCGGTTCAGAGAAAGTCTATGATAGTAAACATAAAAAACCGGATTGAAGAGGGGGGAACTATCCAACGAAAAGAAGGCACCGGTTTTATGAAAGTTACTAGCCCAGAGGAAGACCAAGAAGCAATCAAGTTTCTGGAAAATCATCCGTTTGCCAAAGCGAAAGAAGTAAAAATTGAATCAAATTTTCCACGATCCATAATAACATTTAGTAATATCGGATAATAATAACAACAGCGATAAAAAAAACCAATTCTGGTTTATCGACCGCCAAGAACCCGATATGAAGAACGATATATTGCTGGAAACAAAGACCGGGCGGAAAGATTTGAGAGCTGGATATCGGCTAGAGATTATGGCGCTCTATTAATGGGCGATTTACACCCAAAGTTTACGTTACTATTCTGGAAAATGTAATGCTTTCAGAGGTGACCTTATCCAGATCATTTTGTATTCCAACTAGATAACTGTCCAGTTCATACGGTCAGAATTGCGCAGCGATGGTTCCAGGATAATAATATCGAAGTTTTGCCTTTGCCTGCAAAAACCCCTGATGCGAATCCAATAAAGAACGTTTGAGGACTTATCGTAAAGAAATTAGCAAGTTTTAATGTCATTCCCAGGGCATACAGGGAAGTTATTGCTGAAAACCCAAACTTATTTGAAAATTTAGCCAATTCAATGCCCAGAAGACTTCAAAACATCAATTCAGCCAACAGTGCAATGACGCGCTATTCAAAATAATTATTTTTTATATTTTTTTACTTTGTTATTTTTTTTAAATTTTATTTATTTCGTTAACTTGATCTGGCCTTTTAGCTGTTTTGGGCTAGTAACTTTCGTTAAATTGGTGCCTTCCTTTCGAAGGACAGTTCCTTCTTGAAATCGATTTAACATCACGAAAGTAAAAACAAAAGTTGAATGATAATACCCCCTGAGAAATTCACAAAAATGACCGCCTTATGCAGTTGACAGTTATGAGCCTAAAAGAACGTAGTCACATCAATCGAATCGACGTGACATTATTTTTTTTATTTGATGTGACTTTTCTAAAATCAGTAATTGGTATTTTTTACCATGATTTTTCGTAATATATTAAAATTTTGTTTTTTTTTTTAATTTTTGTTAATAAAAAAAGTAATGTTATATCATTTTTAGATGGGTTTCAAGTCCCCCTGTAAACATGATATATATTTGCCTGCTTTTTTTATTAGCCACACACTTGTTTGAACTAAACCAAAAGTTACTAGGATGTTACTCCGTTGTTTTTTTAGTCAAAATAAAGTTTTCGTTTTTTTTGCGTGTTTTTGCTAAAACTAGTGTTTTGATTTGTTCAGTGCTGTTATACAACCGGAATGACTAGTTTTTTTGCCTTCCATAAGTGGTGTGCGATAACCCTTTTTATTATTAGCCTCAGAGTTAGGGGAATTTTGTCAATACCAACTGATTTAGGCTCACAAATGTCAAGTACATATAGCGGTCATTTTATTTACAGGATATTATCATTCCACTTTTGTTTTTACTTTCGTGTTTAAGATGGTTACTATCGTACACTTGCTTCTTTCATATAATACTCGAACAGACCAATTACTGTGTAGCTTCTGTTTAGTTAATAAAACATTTTTGCTTTTTTGAAATGTGGTTTTTATATTTAGTGGCCTTATATTTTGAATTAGTCAAAAATAAACAAGCCGTCTTCTTATAAAAAGTTTATATATGCCAAAAATATAACCTAAAATGACAGAGTTAAAAAGTCAGTGTTGCACATGGGAAAACATAAAAAATCGTATTTGCAGCTACCTTCTGTTGTACCAGTTTTATGTGGAGAGAAGTGTATCTATAGGTTCCTGGGTGTCAGTCAGTTAAATAATAACAAGGACTTTTTTGTAAATTTGTAACGTTTCGGTTATTTATTAACCATCATCAGACATATTTCTGTATAAATTTTGGTATGACATACAGATAGTAAGAAAATTTCTTCTGTTTTTTCCTTGGCTAATTTTGTATTTAGTCTTCTGAATCTTTTTTCACTCTGTAGATTTCTGTAGAAACATCCACCGTCAAAATTATATTTTTGTATCTATAGGTTTCCTGGGTGTCGGTCATAATAACACAGACTAATTTTAACTGCAGAGTGACAAAAAGGAAAAAAACAAGAAATTTTCTTACTAGATGTAAAAATCTGAATGTCAAACCAAAATTTATTATTAATAAATAACCGAAACGTTACAAATTTAGAGCCTTTGTTCTTATTTAAATAACCAACACCCAGGAACCTATAGATACAAAAATATAATACTGACGGTCAGGAAATGTAATAAAATATTTTAATAATGCCGGGGACTCAAGGTATGGATGTTTCTACAGAAAACTGCAGAGTGAAAAAAAGATACAGAAGACTAAACACAAAATTAGGAAGACCACGACTACGGTGGAGAGACAACATAGTATCAGATCTTAGAACTCTGAATATCACGGAAGCAGAAGAGCTAATGATGGACAGAGCCCTATGGAGGGAAATTGTTCAGTCAGCCAAGACCCATCCTGGGTTGTAAAAGCTACAGAAAGTGAGATAGTGAGAGAGTGTGTATGAGAGAGAGAGAGAGAGAGAGAGAGAGACAGAGCGAGAGAGATGTAAAAATCTAAATGTCATACCAATTTCTACAGAAAACTGCAGAGTAAAAAACATATACAGAATACTAAGCACAAAACTAGCCAAGGCAAAAAACAAAAAAATATCTTACTAGGTGTAAAAATCGGAATTTTTTACCAAAATTTATACAGAAATATGTCTGATGATGGTCAATAAATAACCGAAACGTTACAAATTTTTAGAAAAAGTAACCTATAAAATAAAAATATAATTTTGACGGTCAGGAAATTTAACGGAAATATTTTAATAATGCTGGGGACTCGTTTCTACAGAAAACTGCAGAGTAAAAAAAAGATACAGAAGACTAAACAGAAAACTAGCCAAGGAAAAAACAAAAGAAATTTTCTTGCTAGGTGTAAAAATATGAATGTCTTACCAAAATGTATACAGAAATATGTCTGATGATGGTTAATAAATAACTGAAATGTTACAAATTTAGAAAAATATCCTTTTTTATTATTTAAATGACCGACACCCAGGAACCTATAGATACAAAAATATAATTTTTACGGTCAGGAAATTTAATGGAAATATTTTAAGTATAACTATATGTTATATTATTTTATTTTAACGATCTTTTAGCGCCGTAGTAAAAAATATTAAAATACGAAATCAGAGGAGAAAATTATACTTTTTTGGTACTTTTTTACAAGATATGTCATTGATGTATACAGTCCCAAATAAAGGAAAATCTTTTCATATATTACAATATTTGACTTGTTGGTTTTCCTACTAACCTAAGAGTAATTGTACGGTAAAGATACTCCCATAATTTGCACGATCTCAAGCATACGCCTAGTCTAGAAACCAAATTTTATTTATTTATGAATGCTATTTCTCTAATGATCTAAGACACAAAGATTATATTAATAGGGTGAGCCTGCAACAACGCCTTTTTGGATTTCCCCCTATCTAAAAAATATTTCTCTGTTTTAAAAACTTGTAGCTATTTTAAAAAGATTTAAAAACAGGCCTTCTTGACCCGCATCTGCAAACACTTCGTGCATCACTGGTGCAAAGCTTAAATTTTGTATGTGAAGCCCTAAAAGTTATGAACTATTTAAAAGAGTGCTTTTAAATTTAGCCAGTGAAATTCATTAAAATTTAAAAAATACAAGCAAAAGTACTTATACAGGGTGTTTCAAATTCGATGCTCACCATGGGGATCTCCTAAACGGTAGGAGATACGAAAGGATTTAAATTAGGGCAAAGTTGCGCAATTTGATGCTTTACCCAAAATTAAAAATAAAGTTTACAAAATCCGAGTAGTTCCGGAGATAGGCGAAAACAACCGAAATTTTTAATTTTAGTTTTTATTTTTTTCCGCCTTTATTATTAGATTTGTCAAAAAATGCTTAAAGTTTCTACAGACACTTTTTTAAGATCTACCAGACGAGCTTGACATTTCAGTTTGACAGGAGCGCTGTTAAGTTCATTTTTTCTTATGGACACATCCTTTTTTTTTTTGGTTCTTTTGTTTCGGACGCGGAAAAAAATAAAAACTAAAATTGAAAATTTCGGTTTTTTTCTCCGGAACTACTTGGATTTTGTAAACTTTATTTTTGGTTTTGGGTAAAGCATCAAATTGCGCAACTTTGCCCTAATTTAAACCTTTTCGTATCTCCTACCGTTTAGGAGATTCTCGTGGTGAGCATCGAATTTGAAACACCCTGTATAGCTAAGCAACATATTTTTTTGCATGGTTAAATTTAATTTTTCAAATTTGGTCATCTGAACAGTCCATAATTTTCTTACCTAGTTTTACTTATTAGGTTCTATATACAGTGTTCCCCAAACATCCGAGTCCACCCTATATCTTGCCAATTATAAGCCACAACTAAACCATATTTGAGGGGCGCATGTGCCGCCCTTGACCTATGGTGCGGCAAAAGGGCGGTCAAGTTTAAAATTTTAAATGAGAATCCCTATATCTTGCCAATTATAAGCCACAACTAAACCATATTTGAGGGGCGCATGTGCCGCCTTTGACCTGCGGCGGCAAATGGGCGGTCAAGTTTTAAATTTTAAATGAGGATCCCTATTAAGTGATACCTTGTTTAAAAGGTCCTTAAAAACTAACATTTTGACTTACTTTTCAGTTGTCCGAGTCAAACCTTGACACAAGTAAAAGTTATGTCAATATATTAGTTTCTTAAAGAGTTTGCAAATAAAATATCCCTTGATAGGGGTTCCTATTTAAAGTTTTAAGTTTAAATGCCTTTCTGTTGCCCCATGAGCCAATGAATAGATCTTTTAAAGTTATATGTATCGGTGTCGGATTGTTTGGATCTTATAGTTTGAAAGATGTTAGGGTGGGCTCGGACTTTTGATTATGACACTAGGGGAGGACAAGCTTTACACACAAAATTTTGATTTTGTGTCAGTGGTTAACTATAAATATTGGCAAAAAAAACTATTCTTTTTTCTCAACCTCAAGCGTATTGGATTTTTATTTTATTATTTGCTTTTTTAAGCTACGACTTCAACATCACATTAAAATGGATTTTTAAAAAGTAAAAAACCAAACTCAAAAGTTACGGGCAATCAAAACAGTTTTGTGGCCTACCCTAACAAATGACCTTGTGTAACTGGTCAAAAATGACCAAAATCAAACTTTAATTTTTAACCCTATGATTCAGCCTTTCGTCTTTGACAAATAAATAATTATTTGTCAATTTAAATTAAGTGAATCGGGTTCTGGTAGAGCTTACCTTGAAATAAGCATTGGAAAAATGTATTTTGTTTCATGTTATTACTTCTATACTAAGCCACCTTACTCTAGTCATATTCCAGCATAGAGCTATCAGTGACAATAACTTTTCCTTGTTGTTAGAAAACTTTGACCTGCATTTTCTCTGAAACACTAATAAAACTACCGAAAATTAAGAATAGAATACTTTATTTTAAGGACAATTACATAAGGCACTTCTCATGAGACAGATAAACTCACACTAAAACTTTTGGTTAAAAATTATCCCAGAATTACTTCCCCTAGTTTTATATAGCCTTCATTTACACTTGCACTAATTTTTCTCCAAAAATAACTTAGAAAAACCTCATTGATTTTCAATATTTTCCTACAAATTTCTTCCAAGAATTAGACAAAAACAAAGTATGGTCAATGTCAGTCAGGTGACTTTGGTTGTCAAAAGCATGTGCAATAAAATGAAATAACGCTAGATTTTTCTTTTCTTTTTCTGGAATTTTTGTAACAGGGAGCAGAAAGAAAGAGTCCTTTGGCTGATTTTCCCTCTAGGAATTTCCCATAAATATTGTTTTAAGTGACCTCATTAAAGTATTTGTGACACACTTGGGTAAAGTTTGTTGATTTTATATATTTTCTGAACTCAAAATTCTTGGCCAAAAATATTTCACTCGAGCCTGTCTGTTTGGACACTTTTACTGTTACCAGTGTAGATTTTCTCTATACACTATACTCGCTTTTAACAAACGCCACTGCCTACAGCTGCTAAGTTGCATATCAGACGTTCCGAGATGTACCAACCCAAAGTTCCTCTAAGCTAGTGTTGGTGGAGATCATGGACCAAACCACTCTTCACAGCATAATTAAGGAGACTGATAAGTGACGTAGTCTAACCTAAAACCAAACAAAAAGTATATTTCATTTTAACAGCATTATTACCTGACTTGATATGCCAATAGACCCAACATTTTCAAATTTTTTCGGTAATACTTTGAGTACTGGGATACGCAATAAAAACGTGCCTAAAGTGCAGGAACTAACTTAAAATTCCCATTGATTCTCACCTGCCTTAAACGTAGTATTTCATCAGCAGGAACGACTATAAAAGTAACTAAAACTACTAATAACTGCTGCACCTCGGGTACCTTCGGATTATGTCATTCACTTTGATCTTTAGTTTACGGCCTCTAAAATTGATTTTCACATTATTTTTCGCAATAAGTCGTCTTTAAAATGTGCTTACATGTGCACGTCAAGTTCGTTTCTGCGAGCTCAACATAGTTTATTGTTCTCTTTCTCTAAATGCATTCGTCTGAGAGACATCCAGCATACTTCTCATACCAGGAAAAATATCAGAGGTAACTATCTCAAGAAGATAGAGACTGCGGGGTCGATGGGTGTACAGATGGGTATTTCTCTGGTATGCTGGATCTCCCTCAGACGAATGCATTTAGAGAAAGAGAACAATAGTAACTATGTTAAGCTCACAGAAACTGAACTTTTGTCAAAATTTAGGGCCTTTTTTATTTTTACATTTACTGGTTTTAAATAAATGTTCAATCATAAAACGTAAAACGAGTATGGTACATTCACTGCCCGTTTTTTCAATAAAGTTTTTTAGGTCTATACGTGACGGATAAAACCCTTTTTTTTTTAAATGCTTTGACATGTTGTTTTAATAAATTAACTTCAATTTCAGTCCATACTACTTTTTTAATGGTTTTAGTTTTTCTTTGTTTTTTTTTAAAGACAAAATTACAGAAATAACGGCTAAATTATTCTTAGTTAGGTCTATATAAAATTATATCGTACTCTTGCGGTGTTGCCATTTAATGAGGTCACAACTAACACATTGTTAATATTTCTAGGCGATATATACTGAGGTGACTTAGCACCCATTATAAAAATCTGAAAATAGCGCCATCAGCGCCAATGGTGAAATGCCGAAAAAATCACACAAACAGTAGGTATATATGGTACAAGTGACTTCCAGCACAAATTTTGCCACATGCTTACTATCGCCCTCCTCTATGAATGGCCAAAGTTTCAAGGCAAAACCCTATGACCTCCGAATTCGGAGGTCACAACTTAATATATGAGGTCACATAGTACCGGGTTTACCAAATTTGGAGGTCACTTGTTACCTTTTATATATATATGCATTTCTATCATTTTATCATTTTCGCCTCCACATACGAAACAGGCGCCCACGCCTCCACCCTAACCGTTTACTCTACGCGTGTAGATCCTGTATATATAGGCATCTAATTTTTTTCTAAATCAGAAAACCATTAGAGCGGTAAGAATTTCTCAACAAAATTATATACAATTTTGGTATATTTTTAAATGGAAGACGCCTCCGCATAAGCAGCAGTCAAATCACCTCCATTTTGTAGAAAAATATAGGCCGCACCGTTCTATATGCCTCCAGCAGTTCCTCTTAAGCTGTAAAGCTATGTAAATTTAAAATATTCTATTTTCTGGAAAAAACCGGGTTTAGAGATGGTTTGTAGACAATTTCACATCTTTCACCTCCGTTAGGGTGAAATAATAGTAAATTACTTTTTGCGTTTTTGCTTCACTTTTTTGTTCACGTCGTAAAATTTGTTTTGCAAACCTAATACCTAGTCACATTAATACCTAGATAGATAGGTATATTCTTCCAATTTGTAATACGTTTATAGGTATCTAATTTCAATATTTTCTAATTTAATTTCAAAAACATACAAAATCAAGACAATTTTCGAGTTCAACAGACAGTGGCGGTCCCAGCCATTTGAAAAGGGGTGGGGGCGGTTTCGATACGAAAAAAAACTAGAATAAAAGCATATCTTTTATGAGGAACATATCAATATATGCAAGCAAAAGGCGGATTTGGCTTCAAATCATTCATTAAAAATGCAATTTTTGAGTCAAATTAAACTAAAATCGTAAATATGAACGTATCATAGCGTCGTTGATTTAAATTTAAACTAAAATTGTAAGTATATCAATGGTTTCAGAGCACAGCAGGCGAAAATTTTTAAGAAAGTGTCACTACAAATGCCACTGTTAACATACAATTAAACTAATACCGTAAATATCAAAGGCACTGTAGCGCCGCAATTTATGCCCTACTTTTGATTTTTTAAATATTTTCGTAAACGTTTTAGTTCCAGGGTAAGGGGGGGGGGGTTAGTTACCCCCTCAGACTTGTTTATAAATTGAAACTATAATAATACTGTTCCAAAATACTGTGGAGGGATTCTAGAATGTCTTTAAAGAAACGTTCTGCAATTTCTCGTTTTTTCTCCAAAGACTTTAAGGTTGCCACAAGTGTCTTTATTGCCTACTTTTTTCTGGAGCAAAGAGGGGGCGAGCGCGACCTCTGCCCCCCCCCCCCCCCTGAGACCGCCACTGTCTTGATTCATAATTCATTGAATTCCCTGATTTGCGCAGGTTTTCCCTGACCATTTGTCGTTTGGGACAAAATATTACCAATTTTTTTAGTAAAATGCTATATTTTACAAAGTTTTTTCCCTGTTCCCTGCGGCGCAATTTATACACTTTTTTATGCTTTGTCTTACACGCTTACAAAAATAATAGAAATTAAGAAGTTATTTTTTCAAAATAATTTTTTAATTTAAAGCAATTTGAATTGAATTGCTACAATAGCCTGTTATGATCCAATAAAATATTTTTCTTGAGGTCTTGTATTAAGACATCATTTTTTAAATTAAGAAAAAGTTTTTCTTATAAAATTTTATTTAAAGAAAAACCTGGAGAAAAACCACCATTTTTGAAAAATTGGGATGATTGGAAAACTCTAATTTAATTTTAAAAGCATTCACAATCAAGACAATTTTCTACTTCAGTCAATAAAACAGATTCGTTTTTATCATACTTCATTGAATTCCCTGATTCTTACAGGTTTTCTCTGACCATTTGTCATTTGAGACAAAACTCCAAATCACAGCTTACATTATTTTATCAAATTTTTCTGTTAAAATGATATACTTTTGCGGCGCGGCGCAATTTATACACATTTTTTACATGCTTCGTCTTAAACGCCTCCAAAATATGAAGGCGCAGTATGCTACTTTTATTATTACAGGGACGTCAATGCGACCACTGTCACAGTAATTTCAGTTCTTTTCTCGCAAAAAATATCTTCATTTGAAGGAAATGGAATTTAATTGGGAGAGTAGCCTGTTTCAATCCAATAAAATATTTTTCCTGAGGTTTACTGAAACCTGACTTAACACTTTGTCAGTCAGTATATACCATCAATGTGTATCACCAAAAGCAATTGACAGTGATAATAATTTCCAACCCTCCCTCGGACAAGCCAGTGGCTTTTGATGGAACCTATCTAGGTGTATATTATCCCAATAATATTCTAAATATGACAGAATAGAGAAAATCTATTTTAATTTTTATCTTACAGTGTTGTCAAATTTCCGGAGGCGGTTACCCCGGTTTCGTGTATGTCATTTCGTCATTACGGTGTTATTTGTATACGATCGCATCGCCACGTGGTGGCAAAATCGTGAACTACGTTGTATAACTCTATGTGTATATCATGCCAACCCAAGTAACATTTTAGGGCATATTGGGAAGTTGGAAGGTTAAGATAACCAATCATACGTTAAAACATCCCCCGTTTTCCTTCAGAAAATTACTTTGTAGTTTGAGGTTTGAAAATAAGTTTTATATTGGAACAAATAACCTCAAGAAACGGTCACTATATACACGACATTTTAAAGGTTTTCTTTTAGGATATTTTTCGAATTATTTTCCTCGTATCATGTCTTCAAAGTTGTTTTGACTATAAAGTTAAAAGAGAAGGTAAATTGATGGTAAACTTGACTTGAGATTCTACTCTGAGGTCCTCGCCTTGTTTGGGCATTTTTTGGTCAACATTGCTTGTCAAAAGTTTTTAATAATGTCCTGAAGAAATCCCTCAGTGTTAAGAACTTTTTTGGTTTAAAACTGAACTCAAACTTACTTATTTTTGACTTACAGTTATTCCTGAAAGTTAGGGTTTTTTTTGGAATAAATTTTAGGACAAAAATTTGGTTTTTTGACCAAATAAGTACAACCTAAAAATATGTTCGAACTTTATGGAAAATTATTCTATTTTATTTAACCATATGGAATATTAAGATTTGATTAGGTCAAAACTTCAGTTTTGTTTTTCTTGATGGGAAGAAAGTACTTCTGGTAGAAAACAAGAAAACTCCCCTTTGCGTCACGTGTCCTCTAACGAACTGTCATGATCAGCTGTTTAGATTAATCAATAATCATAACTTTCATGTTCCTTCTCGGTATCAGTGCTCGGTATTTCCAAATTATAAGATTGGGTTTAAATTTGTTCATACAACGGTTTAAGGAAGAGACGGCATTCATGTTTGATCGTCAATATATTATTGTGTGAAAGTACCTACCTAGTAGTTGTGATCCTGACAGTTTTGAGTTTTAACATGCCAAAAGAAAAAAGAAACAAACCTTTCACAGCATCAAGCAGTTTTTACAGAAAAGTTAAAGAAATTAAAAATGATAGTGGGGACCCAACAAGTGGTAGTGGATCTCTACAAGTGCCGAACACAACCAATGCTGATAATGTGGACAATGTAATGTAAGTATTCAAGATCCACTGTTTATAAACTAATTATTTTATAGTCACGTCTTTCTTCTAAGTTTGAGTGGTAGTAGAAGTGGTACCAAAAGATTTCTAAATATATACCGAGGTAAATACCGGCAAGCCCCCATAAGGCTCTTTCAAACCCGGCTAAGTTTCTGCTCTTCATCTTATTTAATTTTTTTTTTAGCAATTTACCTGGCACTAGTAGCTGTGGATCACAACAAAATCCAATGGAGCCTTATATTTTGGAATCTGAGGGGAGCTTGGAGGACGAGAACGAAGGTCCGGTGAACATTTCAGATATTGAAGGGTATTTGTAGACTTTATCAAGTGACAAGCCACATTAATAGACCTGTATGGTTTTAGTGGAAGGAGAAAAATCTCACTAAAAAGCTATTCTTATTTTGATATTGTTTTTATTTTAAGGTTAGACCCAGTGTCAGACACTGATGAAGAAATTTTGGAGGAAGCCGATGCCTTAGAGGTAGCTCAGAATGCCATATCTTTAAGAGAAAAAGTAAGAGCTTGGGTAGACCGCAGGAAAGTGCCGCATTTATGGGCAAATGAAATTATAGCCATTATGAGAGAACATGGCCATAAAAATGAGCTACCAAAAGATGTGCGAACCCTCATGAAAACTCCTTCATCAGTGACTGTAAAGAAGATTGATTCGGGACATTTTTGGTACAGCGGAGAATCTAGTAAAGATCCTTGAACAGTTAGAAATAGAAAAAATACCTGATAATATTTCACTGATGTTCAACATTGATGGAATTTCGCCTTTAAATAGCTCTTGAGAGCAACTTTGGCCTATATTATTTTTAATTCACAAGGCAGGTCAGGCCGATGGTAGCTGGCATATACTATGGAGAAACAAAACCTGCCTTAAATTCTTTTTTTGAAGAATTTGTAATGGAGATGAGAATCTTACTTCAGGAGGGATTAATGGAAAACATGTCCACATTTCCATTAGGTGTTTTGTGTGTGATACTCCTGCAAGAGCTCTAATTAAAGGTAAAAAGGTCTTAATTTTGTATTTTTTTATAAATTTATAAATATTTTTCAGGAACACCTGCAGCTAATGCTGAAAATGGTGCATGTCAAAAATATACAGTTGTAGGTGAATATGATCGAAAAGGTAGGCACATGAGCTACCCCCAGATACACTGCCCGCCATGATCAGATCAAAGCTTCAGGGAACAGAGCGATGAAGACCACCACAAAGAACAAACTCCTTTGACAGAGCTACCCATTGATATGATCGAAGATTTTATTGTAGCAGATGATCTATACCTTCTTCATCTAGGTGGGTGTTAATTATTTAATTGTACACATAAAAAAAAATGTTTTGTGATTTTCTCAATTCATCTTAACAATTTGGGCCAACTTTCTTTAGTACACAATAATAACTCTATTTCCAGGTTTGACAAGAAGATGTGTGGATGGCGTGAAGGCAGCTACAATTTTAGAACAAAACTCTCAAAACATCAATCTGATATGCTGTCAATGATGCTTGAGAACGTTAACAAAACTCGACCAAAAGAAATAAACAGAAATATAAGACCGCTAAAGACCTTAAAATTTTGGAAGGCGAGTGAGTACAGAGTTTTCCTTCTGTATTTGGGCCCTGTGTTTTTAAAGCATGTTTTATCAACTGAGGTCTATGAACATTTTTTAATTCTTAGTACTGCTGCAACAACTTTATCTTGCAAATATTATTTAAAATACATAGATATTGCAGATAAATTATTGCAAGACTACATAGAAAAATTTATTGACATATATGGGGTTGACTCAATAAGCAGCAATGTTCATAATCTGTGTCATGTCATTAACGATGTTAAAAAATTTGGACCATTGACTTCAATCAGTTCTTATGAATTTGAGAATTTTTTGGGTTTTAAATAACCCAAAAAATTCTCCTTGCTCGCCTTGTTCGTAGTGGAATTTTACCACTAAGCCAAATTGCAAAGCGCATTGAAGAGATTTCATTTATAAATATGTCTACAGAAGCAGATAATATCAACATCTACATTAAATACAAATCAAATGAAGCTCATCCCAACCCAGATTGTGAAGGCATATATAAACAACTCCATATAACTGATAGGTACATTCTTAGCGCCGATGAAAAAAACAATTACTTTTTAACAAAAAAAAATGAGATAGTATGCTTCCTGAGTGCAAACTACTTAAGACGAAAATTCCACATATACGGGAAAAAATTAGAGAATCCCGAGGATCTTTTTAAAAAACCGTTTGCATCCTCAAAGTTGAGCATTTTTTCAGTAAAAGCAGACTTGAGAAACACAGGTCCATCTCAATGTTACTTATTAGACGATTTAAAGGCAAAACTATTTAGAGTAGTTTATAACAATGAGTTTGTATTTTTTCCATTAATTCATACTTTAGATGTAAATATAAAAAAATAGTTTACTACAGTTTTTCAATTTTTTTTTATTTATTTTTGGCTTTTTAGACTTGTTTGTTCGGATTTGTAGGTATATGGTAAATATATTGTCCAATGTAAATGATGTTTTATGGATAAACTAAAAAATTAAGTAGCTAAATACACTAAAGGATAACATTTTTCAGTCCATGCAGTCAGCAAAAAATAACTTATTAAAAAAAATAAATATTATATATTTAAATATAAACTTTAAACAACAGTTTTAAGAATCTCCATTTTGATATTAAGTTTAAAATCTTTGCCTTACTAGTTTTTTAAATATAAGTCCAAATAAATTAAAATTTACATAAGTAATTTTCACATCCTATATAAATATTGGACTAATCTCAAAAATGTCTTAGCTTAATCTCAAAAATGTCTTAATTTTTTATGCTAAATTAATGTTGGGAGTGTAAATTTATTTAAAACATATTTTGTTCAAAGTTTATATTTTCTCAGTAACACAGTAACAAACATGTACTTTTCACCTACATGGTGATAAGTAATAAAAAACAAACAGTAATAAAAAAACAAACGTTTTAAACATAGAAGGTGCTTATCAACAAAAAACTCTTAAAACTAGAAAACTGACGTAACTTGGTTATGCTTTATTTACTTAAATTTACTTGGTATCATTAATCACCAGTTGTTCTTCCATATCATCCAAGTTCCGGAGTTCTTCCAAAGTTTTTTCCTGGCTCAGAACAACACAGGGCTCATCATCTTGCTGAACCTCTTGGTCTACCTCTGTATCCTCTTGTTCTTGATAATTATCATTAGTCTCCGTATCTGTTGGTTTGTCAGTCTCATTAGTTTTTACTTTTTTTAATTTTTCATGTTTTTTTGTGACAGCTTTCTCCATTTGTTTTGCATGTTTAAGAGTATGATACTTAAAAAATTTTTCATTTTTGCTGGAGGACCACCTATTATCAGCTTTGGTGGTGATCTTTAGAAACAAATCCAAAATACCTTCGCATTTTTGAAAAGATTCCTTTTTATTTAAGCCACTGGTTCTCGATATCCCAGTCCATGAGAAGGAAGTCAAAACAGATTCAGTAAAAAAAATTGTTCGTAGCTTTTTTGCTACTAATTTACCCTCTTCATTTCCACCAGTACCCCCAATGGATTCATATGATTTCATCTGTAACGAAAAAAAAGTATCATCAAACACCACATAAAAAAAAACTCTCAGGACATCCGGAATGTCCCAGCGAGATTCCCTGGGACTTTAAAGGAATGTAGTTCAGACATTAGGGTAATGGTACACTAAAAGCTATTTAACATGCAAAGAACAGTACAAAATACTTACCAAATGGTTGAAAAATGTAGAATTCTGGATGAGTTCTGTATTGAATTTGAAAACTTCCTCTACAGTTTTGAGAGGAAAGTTACATTTTTGTGCCAACTCTACCTCTTGATTTTGTTGTTTTTCATTTGCCTTCTCCTTCAAATTAAAATTTGATAATTGCTTATAAATAGAGTTGATAGTTGCCTTATAAAGTACTAGCTCTGTGCTATTCTTTTCTAAAGCGGTTTTTAGATTTTTTAATATGTCATCTTGTTTTTCGATTATTGTATCTTGTTTCTCAATTATTGTATCAAACAACTTTTTAGGCAGTGTTATAGTTTCATCCTCCAATAACAAGTTCTTATTTACAGGTTCTATGGTTTCCTTTAAAAATTGTATTTTTTTTTCCATACTTTTCTTAGTGACAGGAGGAGTATCTGCAACTAAAAAAAAAATAATGTAAAATGTAGATTTATATTAGTTTCGACAAATATACTGACATAAAGCCATGAACAGCAGACAGCCTTTTAAAAGAGTTTACACCAAAAGGGGAAAATAAAAAACAAAATAGTAGTCTTAACAACTAACAGCTTGGTTGGTTTAAAAAATGAGCACAGCAAAGGATTTAAAACAGTGGTTAAAAAAACACTTTGGCAGCATGTTGCAAACTCTATCTATTTTCTTATTACTTTATTAAAAAAACCAAAAAAAAAAGGGGAAAAATACTTATAGACAGTAGAAACTTAAATTTAATTTTTGGTTTTATCAGCATTCGTATCCTTTTCTCTATCAAGTTGACCTATCGAGCAGGTGTACTTTTAAATTAATGGCGAATGTGTGACGGCACCAGCTGATCAAATGCATGAAAACATTGTTTCATATGCAGGGATGGTCTTAACGTTGCGTCTCCCTTATTGTACCTAATGAGGTTTTCATTTATATGATCATCTGGAGCTGTAACGCACTCGCCATGATTTTAAAAAAGCAACTGTATGATTGGTCGACTCGATAGAGATAAGGACACGAATGCTGATAAAACTGAAAATTAACTTTAAGTGTCTACTTACTAGATCATGTTTTTGATGAAAGTATAAGAAAAGTTTATATATTACTCACAGCCTTCGAATCCCATACTCTCGTCCATACTCTTTTTAGGGCTCTGTGTTGCGGATATAGGAGGTGTGTGACACTTAATAACTTGGCGGAGAGGTTGGCTAAAAGATAAGTGACCTTAGGGTAAAATAAACTTCAATTTGGGCCATAGAGGACAAAGTAACTTACCTTTCCACCTCGCTTTGCAGGTCAATTTCTGAAAATTGCAGATCTATTTCAGTCAGTTGTGAATTTTTTTTCTTTTTGGGTGCTTCTTGGTATAAATTCTTGACCGGGGGTGCTTTTTCAACAATACTAAAACATAATGAGTTATTATAGTTTATTTATCTTTTGCATGTCTTTTTAAGATAAAAAAGGCTGCTGGGGGGGGGGGGGTATAGTGTTTTTTTGTTGTTTTGGGTTGGGCTCCATTAAGTTGGGTTGTTTTAGTGAGAAAAAAATTAAAAACAAAACAAAAAAATTTTAAAAAAAAGTTTGGCAGTGGCGTATTTGGGGCCATAGGAACCAAAGAAGGTGCCTCCATAAAGAATTTTCCATAAAAATCAAAAATGGCAGAAAACCGCATACTGCATAAGCATAATTACCGATACTACATGATTTGCAGATCAGGGTAAAAACTTGCACCAAGCTCGTTTAAGATCTATAAACTACTAAATTAATATAAGAAATATGGTGGTGTAGTATAGGTTGATCTGGGTTTGGTTTAGTTAATTATGCAGTATACAGTTTCTGCCATTTTTATTTTTTTTTGAAAAATTCTTTATGGGGGCACCTACCAGGGTCCCTAGGACCCCAAATCCACCTGCGCCCAATTTTTTTTAAGAGAAAAAAGGGTGCCGGGGGGGGGGTTGTAATGTGTTTTTTTGATTGTTTTGGGTTGGGTTGGAATAGGTTGGGTTGCGCTGTGTTGAATTGGGTTGTTTTAGCGAAAAAAAAAATAAAAAAAACACTGGGGCCCTAGTAGGTGCCCCCATAAAGAATTTTTCCTAAAAAATCAAAAATGGCAGAAAACCGTATGCTGCATAATTACCTTGGTTTATTTTCTATAAATGAGTTCAAATTCACGGGCATAAACTTAATTGTTGGAGGTACCCACCTGTTTTCAGCATCGGTGCCTTCCTCGATCAGTTGTTCTTCCCATAATTGTGCGGAATCAAGATCAAATATGTATTTTTTTTTAATTTTACATTTGTAGGTCAACCAGTCATCTTCCGGATGGCTGGCAGCATCTTTTCGAAGCCTCCCAAGGTTGGCTTGGGGCCACCTTAAAAGCCCATCTTGTTCCCATTTATATGGGACATAGCATATTTCGATGCGCTTTCCCTTTATACAAGCCACAACCTTATAATAATGCGAGGAAGTTCTTGATGCCATTTTTTTTCACCTTGCACCATTTTTTTGTTTAAAGGAATGTAGGTTAGGCGTCAGCTGTCAGCGTGGGTGACTTTGACACAGTTCGTTTATGCACTTTAAAAAATCGGATACCACGGTTGGGGTCTCTCTCTTTCTCTACAAAGGTGGGCCAGAAAAAGACAATAGATAAAACACAATATCGAGTTCGCACCCTTTGCACTCCAGGGTCGTCGCTATCTCTCTCTTATTAAAAGGCGTGTTTTGCGAGCTTAAAGCCCTGTTCTCACAATGCAACTTTTCCATGCATCAAATTTTCTAATAACAGATTAAAAGAAGACACACTCTGCTTGTGTGAAAGAAAAACGCCTAAAGAGATGCAGAAGTTGTTTGAATGTTTAAGGCGGATTTACGGGTAAGCAATTAAGCAAGCAACCAATTCGAAAAAGTTCATCATATGGGAATATACACAATCGTTTACGCTCGCAAATATCATATGTCAAGTTATGACATTTGGGAGCGTAAACGATTGTGTGTATTTCCATATGATGGAACTTTTTCGAATTGTTTGCTTGCTTAATTGCTCACCGGCGTAAATCCGCCTTTATGTCAACTTTATGCTGCAAAATTAATAAGAAATTTTGACTTTAACATTGGAAATTTTGTGTTTGAGGGAAAAAAACATGGTTAACACGACTTTTAGGGCATGGTCGCCAAAAAAAGGTAAGGAGCCATGTTTTTTTCTCTTTTTCAACAAGATTTTATTATTTTTAATGAAAAAAAATAGAAAATCATTATGAAAATGATTTGCTTACACTTGTTTCATACCCAAATATTAAATTATAATTACAAATTGGAAATAATATTTAATTAGTGTTTTCCCGAAACATAATTTTGGTGATTTTTTTGTTAAAACTGCATGTTTCGATGGGCGCGTAAATTTTATGGAAGTAAAAGTAAACAATTCAACAAAAAAATTTTCGGCGCATGTCGGTTTCCTCCCAATAATAGTTTTAAATAGTAGTTTAACCCCTGATTAACATATAACTATGATTTTTCATCACCATTTTTTATTTCCAAAGTTGTTGTAGGCCATGGATTTAATTTATATTTTTCTCTTTTTTTACTTTCATTTTAAAATGTTTTCATCTCCTTCTATTCTGACACGTAGAGGGCGCTTCAGTCACAGACAAACAAGAGGGCACTGAGAGGGCATTGTGTACAATAGGACACAAATTAGGTTGAGCATTTATGCAGATGTGTACATATGTCCCAAAAGTTGGTGAAAAGTGTCCTCTGGGCAAATTCACCTTCAGGAAAAAAAAATTTAATTACCTATTTTATCCCACCAAATTACCTTGGTTTTTGTCCCCACTTTGGTAAAAAGGCGGGAAATTTCCCTCTTTTTTGACCTCCCAGTTTTTCATAAGAGAAAATTACTAGCTTAACTGGAGAATATTTTACCAATTTTTAACCACAAATGTTACTTGGGAATTGGCCTCCGACGAAAAATTTGGCTAAGGCCTTCCCTTGACTATAGCAACTGTTTAAAATTGTTATACACAGCGATTCGTATTGGCCACCGGATCGGAGGCGAATTCGTCATTTTCGGAGGCGAGTGCATCCAAAGCGTCTTTATTTAGGAGGCGTATAAGACAAAATGCATATATATATAATCGTAGTGATTCTATTTCAATAATTCCTTTTTATACAAATTTTCCAGCAGAACAACAAAACCAAAACAAAACACAATTTGAATTAGGTTATGTCAATTTTACGCGGGATTTCCACGCTTGGGCTTGATCTGTAGAATTTGTCAGATCAGGTTCGAGTAGGGTTGCCAACCCGTCCCGATTTATCGGAACTGTCCCGATTGGGAGCAAAATATCCTGCGTACTGACAAGACCCTTGTCGGTACCCCAAATGTTCCGATGAAAAGTTTTCATCGAAATCGGCACTAAAAGTTTCCAAATAAAATCAGAATCTCACATATATTGGCCAATGGTTAATTATAAATACTTTATTTTTCTTAGCCGTGTTTGGCAATATAAAAAAATCGACATCAGTTTGTTCAATCAGTTCATTACTGAGTCTGTTGATCTTGCAGTTAAAGCCATAGTTAGTGCGATGATGTTGAGTTGCAAATAATTTATGATTTCTTGTGTTCCGTGATGGCATATGAAACTTGAATATTGGTAGCAACTCTACAGAGTCAATTTCATTATTTAGTATTTTCAACAGAGTGACAAGATGACAGTACTTTCTACGATTGTTTAGATTTGTTATATAATCAATTGACTCAATAGGTATGTGTAATTTATAGCATATAAAGCGCTAGAACTTTCTTTGTATTTTTTCCAAACGATCTTTATGAATCTCATAATATGGAGACCAAATAGTACAACCATATACTAGAATTGACCTTACAACTGCAAAGTAAGCATTTCTTAATGTAAAAATGTTGTTTACGTCTTTCAATGTTTTAAACAAAAATCCTAGCAATTTCACAGCTTTATTTGCAATAATGTCTATGTGTTCAAAAAAATTGAGTTTTCTATCAAAAAAGACACCCAAGTCACGCATGATAATTGCAAGGTTTCTCCAAATTGGAGTTATGGTTTAATTTTGTATAAAAATATACAGTTTTACATTTGTCAACATTCATTCAACCTATTCAACTCTTGTTGCAAAATATGGCAATCCTTCAAACTTCTTATAATTCTAAAGAATTTAGATCATCAAGATCAAGCAAGAAGTACAAAGTTACAGTTTTTTAACGCGGAAGGCGACCCTGTCGAAAGCCTTGGAGAAATCGGTATAGATGACATCTACCTGATACCCACTCTTCAAGGCTTCCAACAAAGTTTCTTTATATATCAAGAGATTAGTAATTAATGATTTACCATTTGAAAACCCGTGTTGTTGGTTTATAATCATGTTTTGAAAATATGGTGTAATTTTATCTGTGACTATTGATTTAAACAATTTAGGAAGTCCATAAATTTTTGAAATACCTCTGTAGTTTTTAATGTTTGACTTATCTCTGCTTTTGAATATTGGTGCAACATTCCTTAGCTTCAAAGCTCTCGGGAAATCTCCTGTAGAAAATGATCTATTCAAAATTTTAGCCAAAATACTGGACAAAAACTATTTACAGTTTTTTATGAAAATTACTGGTAAACCATCTGGGACACAGGTTTTTGTGTAGTTTAACTATTTTTCATTTCACACGATTTGAATCCTTAGAAATCGTTAAATTTCACCCGTGCGTAGAAATTTTTTGCGCACATGTTCGTTGCGTTGCGTGTTTGGTTTCGATTGAAATTTCTTAGCTAGCTTGTAAATTAAAATTAAAAAACCATCAATATTTATTGTTTTATTTCTCTTCTAAGCGTTTTTGAAAATGTCCCGATTTTGCAACAAATGTCCTGATAATTTAGAACAAATGTCCAGATAAATCAAATATAAAAGGTGGCAACTCTAAGTTCGAGCCATCCTGCTTTGAGCCGCGATCAATAATCGAACACGCAAATTTGGCAGAGAGCAATGACAGTTGCCAAATAGAACACTCAAATCTTTTTTCGATTGATCCGGGAGCGCTCTAGGTCAAATTTCGAGCAATAATCGACCAACTTACTTTTGGCGCCAATTTTTGACAGCACCCTTTAACAAAATTGGCGGGAGAAATAATGTTTTGTTGACAGAAGGTTGACAGTTTATAGGTAAATACCATCGATGTACTAACCTTAGATAGGAAAAGTCCAAAATATGTTGACGTCAACATAAACAAAGCTATCTCACAAAACGTATGTCTTGAGAACAAAAACCCGTCCTTATGAAGCAGTGGTCGTTGTCTAATTTGGACTTATAAAAGCGCCATGTCACGTTTTTCAAAAAACTTTTATTTTTCTATGTTTATTATAATATTTCTAAAACATTACCGTATTTTTTCATAAGAAACACGTAGTGCAATTTATTTCAAAAACTCGTACTACTTACCTATATGTATTTAATCCATAGAAAATAAGCTATAGATATACAAGTAGTTTAAATTTTCACGGTTATATAACGGAAGAATAAAGCATATCCATGATTGATGATTATTAGTATTAGTTTACCACTATTTTTTAGATCTTCCTTCGTAAATAATTTTTACTGATTTTTCTTCAGTTAACAACAGCAACGTGGCGCCTGAGACAACGACACTCTTCGTATGATTTGTAAAAATTCCCATTCTTAATCTGCCTTCCTACTAGTCAGATTTAGTAGTGTGTGAACTTTTGTTACAGTGTTGCTGACAATTAAAATAGATATTTTGAATATTTTAAAACGTTTTTGTTCGTTTTTTTGTGGTTTTTGTGCTTTTTTTTTTTTATTTTTAAAACATTAAGATGGTGCGAGAATGCATTTTATGTAAAAAACTAGATGATGTGAACAGTGATGTTTCGTTTCACAGGTGGGTTTTTAGAAAGCCTTATTTTGATCAACAGTGCCGTAGATTTAAATAATTTAATTGGAATAGTTTTCTGAACTGAACTGAAGCATATTTTTAAGCAAGTATAGGTCCAATTTATAGGTTGAAACGCTCCTGCCAGCTTATCATAACCGGTGCAATTGGCTGGTGTAGGTACCTATTTCAAATTTGCAGACATGAAAATTTAGGAACCTTAAGGTAAAGTAATGAAAAAATTAAGATATATTTTTTTTTATTCAACAGTTAGGTACAATTTTCTGGGAAGATAATATATTGGATCACAAAAAATAATGTTTAGAACAAAAATAGTACTACAGGTTAAAATTTAAAAAGTATAAGAATATGTAAAAATGTGACGAAAATCAAAACAATAGACCTTAATTCCTCTACCTGTTCTGAAACAAAAAAATATGGAAAAACATCCAGTAGCTAAATAAACTTAAATAAAACATCTGACCCTGATGCTCGGTAGAAAAGGGAAGAGGTGTGAGAATACACACCAGAGTAGTATAATTTTTATTGCCCTAGAACTAAAAGGGTGAACAATAGGCACCTTTTTGCTTTTTGTTTGGTTATAAATTATATTACACTGTGGTTTTAATATGATTTTTAAGAGTTTCAGACCATAAAATGTAGCTTTTTGCCTGTACAATACCAAAATAAAGGCCACATTCTTAACGATAAAAAATCCCCGCCAAAAAACCTCAGAAAAAATTGATTGTTTTCAAAAATACGTGAAAATCACAAAGTATTATTTTGGGTTGGGTGGGTCTACCTTGAGTTGGATTGGGTTTGGGTTATTTATAATAATTTTTTCTTGGGGTCTTTTTCCGGGGCGTTATTTGTGGGTTTTGTTTCTATTTTTTCCTAGATTCCTAAGCTATGGGTATATACATAGAGCTTTGTATTAATTTTTTTAGATTTCCAAAAAACTTGGGGCCGAAGAAGATCTGGGGCTATAAAAACAATCAGTATTGTGTTCTGATCATTATAATTCTGAAGACATTTTAACTAGAAAGGTTGGAATAAATTACCTTAATCTGGGAAACTTTCCAAAATTAAGTTATGACCTATTTGAAACAGAGAGTTAAGTAACCGAGCATCATAAACCAATATTTCAAACTCATTGATGCATACTTTTTTAGTAGTCAAGTATTTGGTATACTTGGGGAGTTTGTGACAAAAGCAAAGTGGCCACCTCATTAAAGAACATATTTTTGATTTTTTCCTATTAGAGTTCACAAAAATAATGATTTTTGAATAAAATAGGTGTTTTGTAATTTAAAAAAATAGAAAAGCTATATTTTGGTTTTTCTTTATGAATAGGCTTTACTACTTTATAATTAATACAAAGGTTTTTCTTTTTGAATTGATTTTTTTTTAATATAACTTAAATGACATGCTTATTGAGAAATAATTTAAGATCTGTAAAGTCTCGTAACCCAACCCAACCAACTTGTAGATATTTTTTCTTATTTCTAATTTATACGACATTTTAAAGCAAAAACTTCAAAATAAATAAATTTCAACTGACAGTAAACAAAGTAAACTAACTATTGTTTCCAAAGGCAACTTGATATTATTTTGTTTTAGTTAAAATTGAAGCCCATGAATTTTGTGGCAAAACTTTTAGGACATACGTTATATTCAACCCCCTTCCTGTTGTGATTGCTCGCCAGAAAAATCTTGTAGTTTTTATTAAAAAAATATTGCCTGCTATTTTTTGTGAAATTTTTTAAAAAGATCCGATTTTTCATATATTTAAAGCAATTTACTCTAAATATGAAAATTATATCAGTCTTTTTAAAATTTTCGCTGGTGTGCTGTACTAAAATAATTATTAATTTAAATTAACTGGTAATATCTTTTATTTTAGAAAGAGAAAATATCCTGGAGAATTGGGAAGCAGCGATTTGCCAACACCAGAAAAGAGGCGAAAAAATTTGAAAATAATGAAAGATAATCTTTCCGATAAAAGAAAGAAGTTTAAAGCTTTGGAAAGATACCTTAGCGTATTATCTACCCCTATCTATTACCTTAGTTACAATTTGTTAGTGTTTTCAATAAAAAAATAGTTAAAAAATAAAGTAAATGTTTGATTATACTAATACATATTTAAAATTTGTGTTTTAGTTCCTTAATTGTAAAGAAAAAAAAATTAAGGAAATAAAAATAGACTTTTGATTTGCAAAAATTCAAAAATAGATTGAAAATGACGTGTTTAATCTTTTTAGTATTTTTTATAAATACGGAAATCTATGGTCCTAAACATAGTATATATATATATTATACCCTGTGCCTAATTAAGTGTCTTTTTTATACCTCACAGAATTGTACAAAAATCAAAAATGCCACTTGGGCCATGCTTTATATGGTCTCCAGATATGTTTATGTTTTTAGATTTAAACAAAATTTTAACGAAATTAAGATTAAGGAGGCATAATTTACGATTTAGTAGCGATAATAACCCTCCCAATCAAGTTGCCTGATTTTTACATTATTTTCTTTGTTTTTCAAAATTATTATTACTACAAATTTGGCGACACTTGGGCCATTATAGTGTGGCAGTTTTTTGTTCACATCAAAACGTCATGCATTTATGATAGAAAAATTTGCGCTAAGATATTGAGTATTATTACTAAATAATAATAATAATTTTTTTTTTAACAAATAATGTTTGGAGGGAATTTCAATCCTAAAAACAGTTCCTTTACTTAAACAGATAAACCGCACATCAAAAATTAACAAAATTTTGCACAGCGGAGGCTTCTGGTATCCCCCGCAGACTATTCGCGTGGTTTAAAATATATATATATATCTTGTTTTATTTAGTTTTTTAAAATAATCGATAATTTTTACCGTGGATTAAACATTTTTAGGATACGTAAAATTATATAAAAAACTTAAAATTATGCAAAATCCGTGAAATGGGTCCGAGATAATAGGGATATTTTGGAATGCTTATTTGACACTTCGTAGTGGTTGTGGTAATTACTGTGTCTGCGCAATAGATAAACGTCATTCCGTTGTGGTAATTAACCACTACCACTGCCGTAAGCTACGAATCCACTTCGTTGGGGTTGTGGTTATTTTTAGACAATTTTGGCTTAATTAATTTTAAAAATAATAAAATATTATCAGGTTGCAACATATAAAAGACTTATTTTGTAAAACTATGCCAATTTTTTATTTTTTCTCCTCTCTAAATTTTTTTACAAGTGACAGTTTTTAATGCGTTCCAAAAACTCTGGTAAAATTGATGAGTGGTAGTGGTAGTGGTTGTCAAACACTACCACAGCGGCTGTCACAGTTGTCAAAATTTTAAGCGTTCTAAAATATCCCTAATGCTTTAAACTTTCACCGTACAAAATTTGATTAATAGTTCACCCTTAACCAGCGTAAAAAATTAATCCATATTATGTCATATTCGCCGCCACTGCTTTACGCTGAACCAACACTACGCATACGTTTTCAAACGCGCCTGTGGTCTCTTGCGGTGTTGTCACAGTTGGGGTCAAAACAAATAGTGATTTATGAATAAACTGCCGGGTCTATAGTTAGTACGTCGATGATAAATACTCAAGGTAGAAAGGAAACTGCCTGATTTTAAGTTATAGTGAAATAAAGTCGAAAAAGGCCGACCTTTGGGGGGGGGGGCTGGCGCACTGGCGAGTTCACCCTAGTTGGGCGCCATACTTAAAATTTGGAACTCACGCATGCGCACTTATATTTGTTATAGTAATAGTCGTAATTTTGGTTATAAAAGTTGAAAGTTGCCAACTTTTCCGTAGGACTGTGACTAAACCTATGACAAAGCATAAGCAAAAGTATTGCATGAACACTTTCATAAGAAACTTTTTTTTATATAAGACTAACAAAAATTAAACCAAAGACTAAGGCTATGCCTTGTATGAGCAATACTTGTGAATAAAGTCAGTTATCTCCGAAACTACTTAACATTATTTTACCAAATATACCAAGATCATTCCTTGAAAGATAAGCTATTAACAGGAAAAAACCTGGTTCCAGAGCTACTTATAACATCCCTCTTTTTTGTCAGGAGAAAATAACATTTTGCTGACTTATAATTTACCTATGCCATCTATTTACTTTCCTTGGTTCATTCTCAAGTTCCACGCTATTGACCTCTTTGGAAAGTTTAATTCTGCATTCATCACAAACTGTCATTCCCTTACTGACATTTTTTAAGTTACACATCCATTCAGTGACATTTCTTAACTGAATGCTTAATATTATTCAGTTCTAATGGATCACAACACTTCAACTTATACTTCTTCCATTCACTTTTCTTATTATCGGACATTTTTAAAACACTGTTCCGACTAATTCAGATGGATGCTTCAAAAGCTTTAGGAAAACTGAGTGTTAGCTAGCCTTAAGTTCCCGATTACTTCTGCAAGATTCAGGAAGTTGAAAAATACGAAAAGCCATCCTGGTCATAACAGGTCCTTACAAGTTTATGGATAAGCTCCATAAACCTGTAAAAACCTGTTATGACTAGAAGGAACTAAGAAAGTACTCTTCCACTTTTGTAAAATATAAAATATTTGTTTTTTTTTAATATGGTTGTTTCTTAAGTTTTTTTCAGTTTAACCTGATAAAATTGCTTAAAATTGCATAACATCTGAGTTAAAATATTTTTTTTTCTACAAGATCCCATAATTTCTCCATCCTAATTTTTTCTGTATTAATTAGTAACATTTCTATGTTGGGAATTTGGAACTTTGGTTGCACTAAAACAAAATTATGATTGTTTTCCACAAACCAAAACTACACTTTTTTGCACTCGACGCGCGTTTCGCTAACAACGTTAGCATCATCAGGAGACGATAAACATGTTTATGCATCATCAGGAGACGATAAACATGTTTATCGTCTCCTGATGATGCTAACGTTGTTAGCGAAACGCGCGTCGAGTGCAAAAAAGTGTAGTTTTGGTTTGTGGAAAACAATCATAATTTTGTTTTAGTAACATTTCAATAATAATTATATATTTTTGTCAAAAAAAAAATTAAAAAAATGTCTTTGAAAAGTAAATTATTTTACCTCAAAAAAAAAAGAGCTTCGAAATAAGCCATAACTCAAGTTTGTACTGTGAGTCGTTTTCGAGATATTGATCTTTTTTCATGCACACTGTAATTTTTTATTCACCACATTGGGTGCCATTGTAATTTTTATTCACCACATTGGGTGCCATTGTAATTTTTTATTGACGTGACAGGGTGTTTTTTATTGCTCTTAGTTTATTTTGAAATGAAATTTTAGTCTTTGTTATTTCACTTTATTTTGACATCAGAACTAGGTTTTTCTTATTTCAGGGGTGAATTCTCCCCGTCACACATATAACCTGTTATCAAGACTTGCTCATCAAACAAAGAAGGCGCCAGGATAAACCCAACCTACCGAATTACCCAAATTCAAAAGAATATAATGAACTACCTAAAATATTTAAATAACATTTTCTTTTAATTTCATGACATTGAACTTGTGCAATCGATATGCTGAATCTCCCTTGACTCAAAAGAATTACAGTTTACAATTTTATTGTTAACAAAAAAAATGGTCACAGTTGTTACAGTTATTTTTGAATCAACCATACAATTTCTTTTTAACAATTTTTTAAATGGAAAAAAAATCACTGAAATTTACACTATAAAAAACCAGAACCTTGAAATTCTGCCATACCTCTTGCTTAGAAAAAAATAGATTGGAAAAAATACCACCTTTTATAACCATCTACCCTGTTAGTGATACCCTGGAAAAAGCCTCTTCTCGGGGACTTTATTTTGTTAGTTACGATTTTGTGGTGTCTACTGGTCTAGTTGCTTATGTTCCATTTTGTGATATGGGGTACCGAAAAAATACATATTAGGGAGAATTCAAAAAAAGGTAAATTTTAAATAGATGACTTAAGCATAATTACATTAGCCCTGTGAATTTGATTTGAAATTTACAATAAAAAAATAAATACATGCAATTCAAATTTTTATGACAAAATACCTTCCAAATATCATTATTTTGTTTGAAAAAAAAAATAAAAAAAAATGTTTTCTACATCACCTTAGGTTACATATAACCAGTACTTATTCTATTAAATTAAATCATCGTTAAAAACTAGATTAAATCCCAAAAATTTATAGTCTTATTTCTATGAAACCTGGCCAAGATTCTATAAAAACGTATTAGAAAAAATCTGCCAAATGAAATATTTAAATTTAGAAAAATCTAGGAACTTCCTAGGGAAAAATCATTACAAAGAAAAATCCATTGTAAAAAAAAATCAGGGAAAGGCTGAGTTACCATGCGTGTTCTCTTCAGGGGCTCGATTCTGGTCGTAATAGAACGATCATACCCTGAGAAGTGATCTATCGCAGCACATGCGAACAACGCACGGTGTTCGATTTTCACAAAAACGCGGACATAACTTGAAAAATTAAAAAATTCAAAATGTGTCTAAATTAGCCTTTATATGGTTGTCAAGATACTAGGCGAATAGTTGGCCAAAGAATAAACTATGCTTTTTACGAGTTTGATATTACGCATCAGTATTCAACATCAAATTTTAAATAGAAGACCCAGAGTATGACAGTATTCAACTGTTGATATCTCGGAAACAGGTGAAGATCGACATAGGGTATGTTATATAAAAATGCTTAGAATTTCAAAACACTATATACATTAAAAATATACTAGTATACTGTAACACTTATATATTGTGTCAATTACTTTAAAGTAAATTTGATTGTTCTAAACTAACATTTTTAGTTTTACTTAGCCAATTAATAAATATGTATCTTTTACCTTCTTAAAAATGTCTTAAAGTAAATGTGAAAATTCACACGATCATCTTGTGTATTATCTAAAAAAGAATAAATGCTTACTTATTTAAATATTGTAAACGACATAGGGTATGTTATATAAAAATGCTTAGAATTTCAAAGCACTATATACATAAAAAATATACTAGTATAGTGTAACACTTATATATTGTGTCAATTACTTTAATTTGATTGTTCTTAACTAACATTTTTGGTTTAATTTAGCCAATTAATAAATATGTATATTTTACCTTCTTAAAAATGTCTTAAGGTAAATGTGAAAATTAACATATCCTGTGTATCAACTAAAAAATAATAAATGCTTACTTATTTAAATATTGTAAACTATTTATTTTTTTATTAAAACTAAATATTTTGTACGATTAAATTACAATGTGGAAGTTTTTTTTTAATATCCGCGTTTTTACAAAAATCGACCACTGTGCGACGTTGTACTTTACGAGACGGTCAAGTTGGCCGTAGCATGCGCATTAGCGAGATCTGGCACGTGATGGTTTCATCCAATAGCGTGGTCTGAAATCATACGAGTGATGTTTTTCAGACGAGCTTTCCTACAAGTCCATACTACTGGGTCTAGTCAAGAGAACGCGTTCGCTTAAAAATTGTTGTTGGAGGCAGCTCTGCGTGTGCCCATAATGGATTGGTGATTCTTCGATCGTCTCGTCACTGCTTTTAGGCGCGTTTATTGGTTGACACTAGTTCCCTTCTCTCAGGCGAACGATCACTTCCTATGACTTCCAAAATCGGTACCTAGGTATGAAAGAAAAAAGGAAGTTGACCCAAGGTCAATTGAATTCCATGAAGCGAAATATGCCAAAAAATTGACAATAAATTTATAAAATTAATTTATACTTAACTATATAACCTTCATTTTAAGTACTTAACGCATGTTAAGTGATCCTGTAGCCAGGCAATAAAAAAAGGTTACATGAAGGCCATTTTAAATCGCAATGATGCTAACTTATTTTCGACGGAAACAAGACTAAATCGGATTAAAACCGAATTTAAATTTGCTCTACAGATATTTTAAATCATTCTCTATCGAATGAAAGATAATTAAGAGTGGTTGTAATTACTTACAACCCTCAAAAATAAGGGAAAAAGAAATATTGAGAACAAAACTACATACCTGAAGGAAAACGTAAAGCAACTCACCGTTTTTAACTGCAGCGAACAAGGATATGAAAGATTACTTCGCGTGTGAGTAATTAATTGTACGTGATCTGATATTGAAAATTTAAATTTTAATAGCATATGAACATATAATTAAACGTACTTAATTAGTATTAGTGTGAAATTTTGGAATGTTTGATGTTTTAAAAATATATTGAATAAGGGTAACTTGAATTAATATTATTTCTTCACGCAACTGAGTTCTACTTCCAACAACAGCAACCCTCCGTTATGTCTTATCACATTTGCACCGTGCACAGGAAAGAGAGCGAGTATACGATATATATTTTTAGTTCAAGAGGAAACTGTAGTGTGATGTTATTTTTATAGTCCGGGAGAAATTATCGTTACAACACGCAAGTGGCAAATTGATCAATTTTGTTATACTTCAAAAAATCGAAAATTTTGGATTTTTGAGTTTTTTTTATCTGTAGAATAAGTATAACAAAAATCATCAAAATCGTAGCTGGTCAGGTAAAATGTGCTGGTAGGTTTGATATGGACTAACCCCTTTGCAAACTAGCCTTATTGGCCAATCTTTTGACTGTGCCACCTAGACCATCACAGGCACTCTTACCAAGTGATGTGGCAAAAAAATGCCATTCAGCTGTAGGACCAAAATCTTTTTCGTCTTAGCACCGATTTAATTTTTTCTTTCTTCTTGTATTGAGAAAAGAGTAAAGAGAAATAGAATATTTTTGATAGATTCATAATTTTATCTTTCAATTCCGGTATAAACACAGTTAGAAATAAATGAAAAGCTATTTTATTATGTGATAAACAATCAGATATGAAAACAATTCATATGCTTTATTTCTCCATGATCATTTCTGAAGTAAATCACACATGGGTGCAGGGTGGCTTGAGAATTATTTAGTTTTTGTTTTTAATTTTAAGAGATTTTCACCAAAGTCTTCAATAAAATCTTCTGTAGATTTAATCACTGTTTCCATATTACAACGGTCATCAGAAACCCACTTTTTCTGAGAACTTTTCCATTAGATAGTTTTTCAATTGGTACAAATTACAATCAACATTTGGGGGATTACACATTATTTTTGTTAAGCAAGCATTGTAATCCGGATAGCTAGGTTTGCTATTTTCATTAGCAATTATTTTATTCAGTTTCAAAACCATTAATTTAATGTTTTGTTGAATAGTTCAAACACATACTCAGTGTATTTCACTTTGTTCTGCTAATATCTAACTTTCTTTTAAGTTGGCTAAAAGTAAGCGTTTTTGATCATGTTCTTTCTTGTTTTTTTCCACTTGACCACAATGCAATCATACAACTCTTATGTCATCTCTTAAATAAAATTCTGAAACTAACTTGACTATTTCAGGGAAAACCGTTTTTCCTGGTTTGGATTTGGAGTGGACAGAATCCTTTTTTCTACTTGTAAGTTCTCTAAATTTCTTCTTCAATTGCTGTAACATCTCGCAATCATGTTCTTTTACAGCATCAGTTTGAGCTCGTCTTTCCTATCTTAATTTAAAACTTACCCAGCTTCGGGAGATTCAGGATTTTTTATTTTTTATTTTTTACTACACCCATTACAAATCTTCATCCCTTTTTTTTATGTTTAGGCGATTGTACATGGCTTCAGTAACAACAGTCCTGAATGTTTTCAAGTTTGTAATGGAACACTTAGTCGAATACTTGTAACATTCTTTTGACTGGTTTTTAGACATTTTTTTGCGCCGTAACTCCTATTTTCAAAAAAAACTAAACGCTTGCAAATTTTGTTTTCAGTTTTAAACACATACTCACCCACCAAAAATATACACCAATGTCTACTTGTTGAGCTCAAATAAATTTAAAATGTGTGCTTTTCTGTTATGCAGGATTTTTTCTTCTTTAAAACTGACCAACAAGGTGTGGCTTAGCTAAAACATGAACATGCAGGTTTTTGTATCTATTTTAAGAAGTAGTTCATGGACGCGAAATAAGTTACCAAAACCAAGAGAAACCAAATAACTTTAATAAAATGTTTCGTAAGGTGATTCCCGGCCGAGTAAACTTAAATTTTTTTTTGGTGATTTTCTTGGGTGGCGGTCAATTATGAAATAAAACTTTTTTCAGATGAATTATTTTGGATTTTGAGCTAAGTATAGGACTGCCTAGCCTGTGAAAAAACCTATATTGGACTAACCAAACAGTACCTAAAAAATAGAATAACAACAGAAATATAGTATGAGAAATCCAAGTAAATTAAAAACAGCCCTGGCCACACATGCTTTAGATAACCTACACAAATTTAATTTTAACAATGTAAACATTTTAGACAAAGAAAAGATACATATTCAGAAAACGGAAAACACGCTAAATTTTATAACGGGAAAAGATACATATTCAGAAACCGGAAAACACGCTAAATTTTATAACGGACACAAACAAATTAAGTAATCTCTATTATCATCTGCCATAGAAATTAGTTTATTACTGTAAAAATCTAGACAATAATTCAATATTCTGTTATCACGGTCGCGATTCTTCAGAAACCGTTAGAAAATCTCACCCTTACAAAAAAATCTGACGATTTTTAAACACAAGTTTACACTTAATGCTTTTTTGTCAGGACTATTTGCGAATTTTCCTTAAAATTTAGTTTCTTAATACTGTTCTAGTAAATAAACAATATGTCACTTTTAATTTTTGTAGGCGGTTTTTCTGAAAACCCTGATTTTTATTTAAAAATGTGTGTTATTAAGCTTATTTTTATGCATAAACGAACCTTTAAACCTTTTAACATACAAAACCATAGATAGCCATGGAATATTTCACTGTACACAAAAATGACGCAGTTTTTCTTACAATGTTAGGATAAATATGAAGGTCGATAAGTAAAAAATCGCCTTTCTTTCCAGAATTCTGACGGGTGAGATTTTCTGTCGTGTCTGAAGAATCGCGACCTACCTACCGAAATTTTAGATCATAAAAATAGTTGTTCTTGATAAGATGTAGTGCCTAATTTTCAACATTTATCTGTAAGTACAATTTTTATATTTTTTAAGTAATTTTAACACAAAATTTAAGTAAGTTTAAAACAAAATAAACCGAAACTTCAGAAAAAAAAGTAATTTTATTTGATAATTGACCGCAACCCTATAAATGATGTGTAATTAAAACTTAATTTTTTGTACCTAAACCCATAATTTCTCCATCTTGAAATTTGGTCAGTATGTCACTAAAATATTGACAAAAAATTTATATTTTTTTGAAAAAAATAAGGGGTTTTTGAAAAACCCAAATTTTTCAAATATTTTTCAAAAAATTTTATTTTTTTAATATATCACGTGAAAAATCATTTAAAAGACTTTAAACAAGGCTCATGCATTTCTGAAAAGTAGTTTTACAGATATTCCTATTTTTCTATACCTATGTAAGAGCATTTTCAAAAATTAATAACAAAAAAACTACTGGGCCGAAAATATTCAAAATTGTATTTTTTATCTACTTTAAGAATAGAATAAGTGTACCAAAAAGTATGGTTAACAAAATAACCCTAAAAAAAATTAATTTATCTTAAATTTAAAAAGAAAATCGCGACAAGAGAGAGCCAGCTGTTTGGTGTTCTCTTTGCTTGCTAATTTAATTCATCACAACAAAATTGTAATGGTCATTTTCTCTCTCTTTCAAAAAAATAAAAAAATTGATTCAAAAAGTACGGAATTTTATGGCCCACCCTATATTTAATTAGCATTTAATTACTATTGCCGAGACCTTTGCATAATTTTACTAGATTTGGCTCATCTCAAAAATTGTAATTTGACAATGGGGCATTTAATTAGTCTTAAATATGAATAAAAATAAAATAAATAAAAATACAATAAATAAAAATAAATATTTCTCATTTTGTTATTGTTAAATATGAATGCCCTAAAAAAGATACAATAAGAGCACTGTTCTCCTTATGCTGGTATATTATATTAGCAACTTTTGTGTATTTGAGGCATTATTAAAAAATATTATTGTATTTAATTTATGTAGATTTAAACTTAAACACACTATGGATTCAAGATGTGTTCATAACTTTTCTGCCTTAACTCTAATTGCCCTTATTTTTAGAAATGGATTTTACGTAAGAGTAAACTGCTGGTTTTGCAATCAAAATACAAAAGTGTTGTATTCAGAGAGAAACTGCTTTGAATGTCCATATTGTCAGCAGTATAATGGTTTTAACAAGGTATGTATTTCTAATTATTCTATCTGATACTCTTACCTGAACTTGACCCTATTTATTTTTACGACTTATTTTTTTTTTTACTTTGTTAATATGGACTTCTTATTGCCCCACTTGCACCGCAGATTAAGTCGGGTTGATAGAAAATACTACTATTTTATTTATTTGGCTCAAATGTAGCAAAATCCTGTGGTTTTCTTTCCATTTCTTATGTCATTATTTTAACAATTTAAATAAGCGATACATTTGGTTAAATAGGCAACCACATATATACTGCTTGAGTCTGGCCTTAAATGTTTTTATTTTAATTATCATTTTAACCCAATTTATGTGTTATACAGACTTATTTCGAAATACTGTAATTTCTTTTAGCGGGGCTTTAGTTAGGTACAGGGGTATTCGCATAAAAACTGAAAAAAATGGGATAATACAAGTTTTTTTGAGGCCTGTTTTTGCTTCCTACTTTTAACGGTTTTTATTATATTTTCATATTGAATAAATGAAATGTTTTTGATTTCTCGAAATAAATCTGTGTACTGTTTATGATTTTCGAGATATTAGACTGAAAAGTTTTGCCTAAACTATACTACCTAGTAGTTTGCCAGGTAAAAATTAACGTGAGGTATTAAAACCTGCTAAACCGATGAATTTAAATATCATGTCATCATTTGTGACTTGTGTCAACGCCTTCAAAACTTTACCTGACAACAATATTGGTTGGTTTCAATTCTTAACGTAAATTTTTAGCTATAAACTATAGGGTGCTGGAATTATACCCCTAAGCAGTACCGTAACGTAGGTAAAATGCGCCTTGGAAAGAAGGTCAAATTTGGCGTTTTTTTATAAAGAAAAAAAAAACAGTTAAAATCGAAATTATCTTTTGTTATCAGAATACACATTTGCAACAAATTAAACTGAAACAGAAACCTACATAAACAAACTTTAAATGTTTCCCTCCAATATTGTTTTGTGTTCGGAAGTCATTCGGTTGATAACTTTGTCAAAATTTCGATTATTAAGTTTTTTTATTTTTTTCTGCATTTTGCTGCTGTTTTTATTTATGCCTTGATCAGGTTGATCATAAGGAATTTAATCATAACGGCTAGTTTTTTGGTTCAATATGTTCAGAAGACCTTAGGTTTTAAGAAACCGCCTATACGCATAGATACTTCATGAGAAATGGCGGGGGTGAAGGGGGCAACATCAGACTTCTGCAAATATTTTAAAAACGAAGGGTTTTAGTAAAAAAAATCAAGGGAAGACATTTTAAAGTAGAAAAAATTATTTTTTAAATGAGGTTTCGTGCTATAAAATCGGATTAAAATTAACGAAATTATGGCTATAACCTACGTTACTGTGTTTTACTCCAAAATACTACTATTTTATTTATTTAATTAATTTAATAGAATCATTAAAGCATTTACAAGTATAAAGAGTCATATAAAAGTCAACAATTATTATAGTTATTACACTTAGATAATTAAATAGTAGACAACAATTACTACTACAAAATAATACAAATACAAATAATACAAGATTAAAACGATAAAGTTAAAAAAAAATCGTTGGTAACAAGGCTGTTATTAAATAAATAAATCAGACATTAAATCGCAGACCTAATTTTTTCTAAAGAATTAACAAATACATCTGTCTGAATCTCATTCGCATAGGCCATTGATCTATTTATTGAATTATTTAGGCCATATGTTGTGCGATGCTGTTCAAGACTAAATGTATTAACAGTCCTAAGGCTTCGCGCAGGTACATTAAAATTTATTGAGGAAAGTAGTTCAGGACAAACTTTAATTTTTTTTATTAATTTGCATATAAGAAATTGGTCGTTTCTTTTACGTCTTGGGTTTAAAATTTTGAGGTTAGCAATAGCTTAATGGAGTCTCCAGGAATACAAAGTTTAAACCCTATATACCTTAAAAACTTTTTCTGGCCGTGTTCTAGTTGATTTATCTGTATAGTAAAGTAAGGAGACCAAACTGAAGTACTATCCTCAAGATGAGAACGCACTAGAAAAGTATAAAGTGTCTTTAAAGCTCATGTATTACTTAATTCTTTTGTGTGGCATTTTGCAAAACCTGGCATTTTTAAACCCTTATTGCAATAAAAATTGATATGACCTTCCAAAGTTAAATTTTATTAAAAAGTATGCCTAAATCTCTGATAGTATCCACATTTTGTAATATTTAATTTTTAAGGAGTGTGTGTTTTGTGTTGGTTTTGTTTGTCTGGTAAACTGAATGTACTTGCATTTTGAGATATTTAGTTCCATTTTATTCAATTCACACTACCTCATACAATAAAAAATAACAATTTCTAAAGCAGGAGCTTATACCGTTGATAAATAAATTGAATAAAAGTGGAGCAATATGATCGCCTTGGGGCACTCCTGACGTGACATTAATTGTATTTGACTGATATGAGTTTATTTTCACAATCTGCCTACGACCTGATAGAAAAGACTGCAACCATTCCAACAGGAAGCCACAGATCCCATAGGCTCTCAGTTTTCCAATCAGTATGGCATGATGTACTCGATCGGTAGAAATCAGTATAAACAGAATCAACTGCATACCCCCCCCCCCAGGCACCCAAAATGATTTTCTCATATACAAGGAGATTACTAGTAATGGATCTTCCACTAGTAAAAACATGTTGCTGGGTAACTATGACATTTTCAAATATTCAAGCAGGTTGCCAGGGTTATAAGACGGTAATTCTCAACTTTATTGCTTTTGAATATTGGAGATACCATCACACTTTTCCAAATGTCTGGAAATACACCGCTAGATGATTTGTTAAAGATCAACCACAATGGTGTAGCCAAAGGAAATGCACAGCTTATTAAAAAAGATGGAGGTATTCTACAGGACCTGGAGATTTATTGGTATCACTGTTTAAATGAACTGTGTCTGAAAATGGTGAGTTTCCAGGTAAAGTATTCGATTGACTTGGAGTTGTATAAACCGACGAGAAGTGTGTCGCAAATAAATTTGCAACCCTCTGCCTGTGTCCCCCTTATATATCATGGTGGATGGTAGTGAGTGATTTAATATTTTTTGGGGTTTTTAAGAATATTGTAACGGTAAAGGGGCTCGCGCGCTCCGGGGTGCTAACGGTTCGCAATTTCGTGACACTTAAAAACTTTCCAACTATAAGAAAATACCCGGAGAACCGTCTAGCGCGGGTGAAACTCCTTTTCCTGTTTCTTGAATCTTTCGCTTCAACGACCGGGTTGAGTCAACAGAGTTGGCCCAAATCGGAATATTTGCCTAGGGGGTTGAGATACGGAATCTCCCTCTCAAGACGGGTAAACCCCTAGGCTAGTTATGACTGAAATTATACCACAAAATGTTAAAAACAACTAGGGAATTTAATTATCACAAGCGTAAATTACAAGGCTGCCAAAAGGACTTGAATTACACTAGAGAGACAAATAGTTTCATTAGCTTGCGACACGTTAATTAATACGGCTTGCTCTGTAACAAACTCTGAACGGAGCCGCTTACCTCGCTGTCTAACCCTTCCGGTATTGTAGACACGGTACTCTTGTAGGTCGTTAACTGCCGATTCGATGAACCGCTTGCCTCGATGCCGAAAACTGTCCTAATCACTTTTCAAATCCCCCCAAGTAAACCCTTGCTCACAAAACCCCCGCTGTGATGACAGTGTCAAAACTTTCATAGCGTTTTCCCCTGATTGGTTAATAATCGATCGTGCCATAATTCCTTCGATGACCGCAGTGCCAAAATATTATTATTTACAGGGTGTATTTAATATTCTGGTATAATTTGACCTTTTTGACCATTCGTTACATGCCCCCTCACTCTAAAAAAACGCCCTCGTTCTTGCAAGCATGAGGAGAAGGGAGCGATACCCTGGAAATGGTCCGTCCAGAGAACGTTTGATTGCTTCTACTTAATAAAATCTACACTGAACTCTTAAACAGGGTTCAAAGTGGTCAGGGAAAACTTGGAAGTCAGGGAATTTGTACGACACCAGGGAAAAGTCAGTAGAAACCCAAAAATTACCAAAAAGTCGGAGAATAAGATACCCTAGTGTGCGAAATAAAAATAAACCTGATACAACGAAAATATTTAGTATGTTTGCGTTCTCCCTCATTTGTCAACACCTAGTAACGAATCGCCCGCCCTTATTTCACCGGCTCTTACTCCCATTTTTACCAACTTATTTTTATGTGTCCATTAACTAAAACGTCCATTTACAAACGAGAGAGAAAGAGTTGGGTAGAGTTTTCGACTTTTCCTCAAAGAGAGTTTTAGTAAGGACAGATAAAAAATATTCGGTGCAGATGGGGGATAGGGACTCTTTTTGCTTATTATAATTAAAGCCCGTAAAAAGCTCCACCTGATCGGGTAAAGTGGCTTAAGCCAATAGAAAAAAATCAACATGGGCCGCAGGGCAGTAAAATCCTACTTTCAAGGGTACAAACACAAAACTAAAGTTGAACTTTTTCAAAAATCGCAAAAACTAAAAGAGATTGTTAAAAATATGTAAAAAAATGAGTAGCAAAACCATGAAGAGAGTGTGATGACAAACAAAAATAATGGAGCTAGTACCTAGAAAAATTCTAAAGATATTTGTGATACAAAGAAAAATGTATTTATGACAGATTTTTTTCTAAAACAACGTTGTAGATACCTAGATGTTGTGGTACTTAAACAGTGACTGTTATTAAGAGTATAGTCTTCGCTGGCAGCTTTCTTGGCCTTACACATGCAAAATTTCGCTTGCAAGGGTATTTTTGTCCGCAAATAAAGAAATTTTTCAGAAATTTTGGTCTCGTTTTAGAGATAAAGCCTTAATCTAGGGTTCTCTAGTATTAGTTTTTGACTTTCATTTTTGTGAAATATGAATCCAAATATAGCGTGTTTTGCACGCTCATACTGCAAGACTAGATTCAAATTACAAAGAGAACCCTAGTTTCAACCTTATCTTTAAAATAATACTAAAATATTTGGATAGAAAAATGTGGGGAAAAAATACCCTTGCCAGCGAAATTTTGCATGAGTAAGACAAGGAAAGCTGCCAGCGAAGACTGTACTCTTAAACCCAATTATTTTGTGTTAAGGGCGGCCACTCCGTGACACTTTGTAACGCCTGTGAGGTATGGGAATACGAGGGGTATCTCCCGTCGAGCGAATTGTAACGTCCAATCGCAATGCAGCCCGTTTCGCGGCTTTTTATATCAGGTTCGTACCCAGCTCAGCTCGCCAAGCATACCACTGAGCGTGATCGGTCCGAATTGGCTGCCGTCGCTACCAAATGTAATTTCTCGCGAAACTGGGTCATGATTCTCATATCAAAATCCAGACAACTCTCTATTTTTTGACTACGAGCAGACAAAGATAATATGTGCACATAAATAAATCTGAAAAGCTCGCTCCAAACCACGAGTGTTGGGACATACAGGGTATTTTTTGGCGCATGCAGAATCGTTACTATGGACGGAGAAGTAAAGCGGATTGGAAAAAACCAAAACTAGGGCTAAATGCCATTTGTTAAAATTTGGATGAAATTAGGCTACTTATTAATTTAAATTTTGGTTACGTAATGACAATCAACTGTCAAATGACATTTTTTTTTCATCATCGGCAATGCCGCGGGTCGACCGCTGGCAAAATGGGTTGTTTTGGCATTTTTTTCTGTTTTGAAGATAGTACAAATACAAATTAGACTTCTTAGTCAATATAGAGCTGAAAATGCAATCCTCTTTAAAAGTTAGTCGATAAGTGGGTAATATGGGTTGTGGGGTATTGAACTAAAAGAAACAGTCTGAAATAAAAAAAAAAAATAAGTCATAATTTATTTTGGGGGGGTTGGAGGTATATGTCCGTCAAAATATGGTTGTGGGGTGTTAAACTAAAAGAAATAGAGTCTGAAATGTAAAACAATGTTTTTTTTTTAAGTAATAATTTATGGTGTGGGTTTGGATGGTATATGTCCGTCAAAATATGGGCTGTGGGGTGTTAAACTAAAAGAAATAGTGTCTAAAATTTGAAACATGTTTTTTTTTAAGTTCTTTAATTTAAGGTGGGGAAGGGGGTTTGGAGAAATGTCTATCAAAATATGGCTTTTGGGGTTTCGAATCAAAGGAAATAGGTTTTAGAATCTAAAACAGTATATATTTTATTTTTTGAAAAGTAATAATTTAGGGTGGGGGAAGGGGGTTAAGTTTAGTTAAAATGTGGGTTGTGGGGTACCAAATTAAAAAGGAATGATTCTGAAATTGTTAACAATGTTTTTCTTTAAATTTTTATAATTAATAATTTAGATTAAAGGAAGGATGTTGGCGATATTTTATAAATACGTCAAAATATGTGTGGTCATCAGATATCAGATACAGGCTCAGTTGTTTATAACAAATAGGGCAACTTGTTATTTGGCAATTTGGACCCCATATGGAATAAAAACTAGAGAAATTTGGGCGAAAAATTAAAACTTTTTTACTTTAATTGCGTTCTTCCTGCACTTATCGACTCTCAAAAAAATAGAAGTATGGAAATTAGAGATTTTAATATAAAAATAAATCGAGTAAAGGTTTACTCTAAACCTTCCCTCGCTCAAGAACATATATTAAAAACCACTACTACTCGTATGCACATGGGTTAGATTGGGTCGGTTAGACTTCCAGGGTAATTCCAGACTTTTGTTGGGTGTATCCCAATGAGCATTTTTGTCTATATAGAAGTTACAGCAAATAATATAAAACCTTCATAAAATAACCAAAAGTTATATTATTTAGTGTTGGTGATAATTTTATAACTCTAATATATCTCTTAAATGAGTAAAAAAGACTTGAAAAACAACTGACCAACACCAGCTTATAAAAATTTATGGTACATAGTATTGGATAGAAAAACAAAATATAGATTTTATAAAACTTCCTTATGAACCCTCAAGTCTAGATATTATTATAAAAAGGTTTTGCAACTGTTCTAACAATACTACATAACTAATAAAGGTTTTTATCGATTTAGAAATATAAATTTTCCATCTTTCTTCCCTTTGCTTCTTATGTATTATTCTTTTTCTTTTTAAAATAAAAAATTTATAAAATGGTGTTTACCAATCTTCTAAAATAAATTAAAATGGAAGTGAGATAAGTTGAAGCAGGAATATGAATATTTATATACTATATGTTAAATAAAAGCTGTTTTCCCAGTCATACTACTCTGATAATCAGCTGCGGTCCCGTGTGTACTGTATAGTTTTCGAATACACTCACAAAATTTTCATGGGCTCCAAAAATACTTGAGAAAACGGGGGAAAAAAATATTCATTTAAATAATACTTTTTTTTCACATATGTTTTTTGCTTTCTGGGAGAAATATTGAATTTTGTATTTTATTCTTAACCCTAAACAAGCAATATTTCGATTAAAGCACATGTTGAAACCCCATAAATAACGTTTTTATTTTGGTCAAAAACCTATTGTTGGAATCCAAAATGGCGAAAATTTACGACAATTCTATAAAAAAAAAACAATACAATTATACCACTGTTTACCTCTTTCAACACTATTTCATTAACGTTTTAAAACATGATACTGAAGGTCCGTTTCTGCGAGCTTAACATAGTTACCATTGTTCTCTTTTCCTAAATGTATTCATCTGAGAGAGATCCAGCATACTACACATACCAGGAAAAATACCCGCCTGCACACCCTTCAACCCCGCATAACTGTCAGAGGTAACTATCTCAAGGAGATATTTAGATTGAGGGGTCGAAGGGTGTACAGGCAGGTATATCCCTGGTATGCTGGATCTCTCTCAGACGAATGCATTTAGAAAAAGAGGATAATAGTAACTATGTCAAACTCGCAGAAACGGACCTTGAGGCTGCGTTCCGTCGCGTCGTAAGGTGATGTGTTCACAATTGCCGCCGACCAGCCGTGCGCACTGTATGCACTCGAAGTTTCACGGTGCATTTTTGGGAACTTAACACGGTTACTATATTGTTCTCTTTTTCTAAAACCCGGTTCCTATCTATGGGTTTCTTATGCGTGGGCTCCCCGAATCAAAACACGGATCACGTAGTCTAAGCGAGATTTGCCTATACAAGTTCATGTCGGTCTACGTGATGAGTTTTTTGAATCAGGGTGGCCGCGCATGGGAAACGCTGGTCGGAATCGGGTGTAGAATGCATTCGATCCCGATATCTGTCATCGAAAACTATCTCAAGAAGATTTGGATCTCTTATGTCTCTCCTCAGATTGATGTAATTAAAACCAGATAATGATAGTATGGTATCTCGCAAAAACACGCCTTTTGATGTCGCAAAAACGCACCTTTTGATGTCACAAAATTAACCTAAAAAGTCTTGTTTGTTTTGTTATAAATTAAAATTGTTTTTTGTTGTAAAAACAGTGGTATTATAACCACTATACAAAGAAATTAATAAAAATATTATAGAAAGAATGGGCAAAAAAGGTTTATGAATGAGTTCATAAGAATATTACAGGCACCAATTTATATAAAAGTGTCTCTTTGTTGTTGGTTAATTAAGTTTTTATAAGTGAGTTGATAGCAACATTTTAAAAACCAATCTATATATCTTTAATTGATAGTTACTTACGGTTTTATAGATGGGTTGACAGAAAGATTTCAAAAAACCAATTTATATAACTTTTGTCACTGATGACTAATATTTTTATAAATATGTTGGAAACATTGTTAACACCAATTTATATAACATTTGTTACCGATGACTTTATTTTTTATAAAGATGTCCGTGGAAATATTGTTAACACCAGTTTTATGTTACCTTAAGGTACCATCAATTTATAACCTTTAATAAAACAAATATACAAACTCAATTCCTGTAGGAAACCTCTAAATACCCTAGGGCGTTAATGGAACCCTCTTTATAATAATTATATAAATTTTTGTCACCAGAGGTTTCTGAAAATGCTCATTGGGATCCACACTGTTCAGGGGTGTATTCTATATAGTAAAAATGTTAGTAAAAAGTAGGTTTGTCGTTATTACTTCCCTCGCTAAGGGAAGTAATGTAATCATCTAAAAATCGCACTTTGAGATTTTCATGATCATCCACGAATTTTGAGGTTCCGAATAGTGATAAGTACGAATCCAGACGCCGCGCCCGTCGCTGTGTCTGTCGGTCTATCGGTCGGTCTATCGGTCGGTCTGTCTGTCGCCTACTTTGTAGCCACTCTAACTCGAAAACCTCTGCACCAATGATAACAAAATTTTACATAGTGATTACTTGTATTGACGCGCAGACCCCTATTGTTTTTGAGTATTCTCCTATTACACCCTTCGGAGCTACCCCCAAAAAACTTCAATATTGGAGATACCATCACACTTTTCCAAATGTCTGGAAATACACCGCTAGATGATTTGTTAAAGATCAACCACAATGGTGTAGCCAAAGGAAATGCACAGCTTATTAAAAAAGATGGAGGTATTCTACAGGACCTGGAGATTTATTGGTATCACTGTTTAAATGAACTGTGTCTGAAAATGGTGAGTTTCCAGGTAAAGTATTCGATTGACTTGGAGTTGTATAAACCGACGAGAAGTGTGTCGCAAATAAATTTGCAACCCTCTGCCTGTGTCCCCCTTATATATCATGGTGGATGGTAGTGAGTGATTTAATATTTTTTGGGGTTTTTAAGAATATTGTAACGGTAAAGGGGCTCGCGCGCTCCGGGGTGCTAACGGTTCGCAATTTCGTGACACTTAAAAACTTTCCAACTATAAGAAAATACCCGGAGAACCGTCTAGCGCGGGTGAAACTCCTTTTCCTGTTTCTTGAATCTTTCGCTTCAACGACCGGGTTGAGTCAACAGAGTTGGCCCAAATCGGAATATTTGCCTAGGGGGTTGAGATACGGAATCTCCCTCTCAAGACGGGTAAACCCCTAGGCTAGTTATGACTGAAATTATACCACAAAATGTTAAAAACAACTAGGGAATTTAATTATCACAAGCGTAAATTACAAGGCTGCCAAAAGGACTTGAATTACACTAGAGAGACAAATAGTTTCATTAGCTTGCGACACGTTAATTAATACGGCTTGCTCTGTAACAAACTCTGAACGGAGCCGCTTACCTCGCTGTCTAACCCTTCCGGTATTGTAGACACGGTACTCTTGTAGGTCGTTAACTGCCGATTCGATGAACCGCTTGCCTCGATGCCGAAAACTGTCCTAATCACTTTTCAAATCCCCCCAAGTAAACCCTTGCTCACAAAACCCCCGCTGTGATGACAGTGTCAAAACTTTCATAGCGTTTTCCCCTGATTGGTTAATAATCGATCGTGCCATAATTCCTTCGATGACCGCAGTGCCAAAATATTATTATTTACAGGGTGTATTTAATATTCTGGTATAATTTGACCTTTTTGACCATTCGTTACATGCCCCCTCACTCTAAAAAAACGCCCTCGTTCTTGCAAGCATGAGGAGAAGGGAGCGATACCCTGGAAATGGTCCGTCCAGAGAACGTTTGATTGCTTCTACTTAATAAAATCTACACTGAACTCTTAAACAGGGTTCAAAGTGGTCAGGGAAAACTTGGAAGTCAGGGAATTTGTACGACACCAGGGAAAAGTCAGTAGAAACCCAAAAATTACCAAAAAGTCGGAGAATAAGATACCCTAGTGTGCGAAATAAAAATAAACCTGATACAACGAAAATATTTAGTATGTTTGCGTTCTCCCTCATTTGTCAACACCTAGTAACGAATCGCCCGCCCTTATTTCACCGGCTCTTACTCCCATTTTTACCAACTTATTTTTATGTGTCCATTAACTAAAACGTCCATTTACAAACGAGAGAGAAAGAGTTGGGTAGAGTTTTCGACTTTTCCTCAAAGAGAGTTTTAGTAAGGACAGATAAAAAATATTCGGTGCAGATGGGGGATAGGGACTCTTTTTGCTTATTATAATTAAAGCCCGTAAAAAGCTCCACCTGATCGGGTAAAGTGGCTTAAGCCAATAGAAAAAAATCAACATGGGCCGCAGGGCAGTAAAATCCTACTTTCAAGGGTACAAACACAAAACTAAAGTTGAACTTTTTCAAAAATCGCAAAAACTAAAAGAGATTGTTAAAAATATGTAAAAAAATGAGTAGCAAAACCATGAAGAGAGTGTGATGACAAACAAAAATAATGGAGCTAGTACCTAGAAAAATTCTAAAGATATTTGTGATACAAAGAAAAATGTATTTATGACAGATTTTTTTCTAAAACAACGTTGTAGATACCTAGATGTTGTGGTACTTAAACAGTGACTGTTATTAAGAGTATAGTCTTCGCTGGCAGCTTTCTTGGCCTTACACATGCAAAATTTCGCTTGCAAGGGTATTTTTGTCCGCAAATAAAGAAATTTTTCAGAAATTTTGGTCTCGTTTTAGAGATAAAGCCTTAATCTAGGGTTCTCTAGTATTAGTTTTTGACTTTCATTTTTGTGAAATATGAATCCAAATATAGCGTGTTTTGCACGCTCATACTGCAAGACTAGATTCAAATTACAAAGAGAACCCTAGTTTCAACCTTATCTTTAAAATAATACTAAAATATTTGGATAGAAAAATGTGGGGAAAAAATACCCTTGCCAGCGAAATTTTGCATGAGTAAGACAAGGAAAGCTGCCAGCGAAGACTGTACTCTTAAACCCAATTATTTTGTGTTAAGGGCGGCCACTCCGTGACACTTTGTAACGCCTGTGAGGTATGGGAATACGAGGGGTATCTCCCGTCGAGCGAATTGTAACGTCCAATCGCAATGCAGCCCGTTTCGCGGCTTTTTATATCAGGTTCGTACCCAGCTCAGCTCGCCAAGCATACCACTGAGCGTGATCGGTCCGAATTGGCTGCCGTCGCTACCAAATGTAATTTCTCGCGAAACTGGGTCATGATTCTCATATCAAAATCCAGACAACTCTCTATTTTTTGACTACGAGCAGACAAAGATAATATGTGCACATAAATAAATCTGAAAAGCTCGCTCCAAACCACGAGTGTTGGGACATACAGGGTATTTTTTGGCGCATGCAGAATCGTTACTATGGACGGAGAAGTAAAGCGGATTGGAAAAAACCAAAACTAGGGCTAAATGCCATTTGTTAAAATTTGGATGAAATTAGGCTACTTATTAATTTAAATTTTGGTTACGTAATGACAATCAACTGTCAAATGACATTTTTTTTTCATCATCGGCAATGCCGCGGGTCGACCGCTGGCAAAATGGGTTGTTTTGGCATTTTTTTCTGTTTTGAAGATAGTACAAATACAAATTAGACTTCTTAGTCAATATAGAGCTGAAAATGCAATCCTCTTTAAAAGTTAGTCGATAAGTGGGTAATATGGGTTGTGGGGTATTGAACTAAAAGAAACAGTCTGAAATAAAAAAAAAAAATAAGTCATAATTTATTTTGGGGGGGTTGGAGGTATATGTCCGTCAAAATATGGTTGTGGGGTGTTAAACTAAAAGAAATAGAGTCTGAAATGTAAAACAATGTTTTTTTTTTAAGTAATAATTTATGGTGTGGGTTTGGATGGTATATGTCCGTCAAAATATGGGCTGTGGGGTGTTAAACTAAAAGAAATAGTGTCTAAAATTTGAAACATGTTTTTTTTTAAGTTCTTTAATTTAAGGTGGGGAAGGGGGTTTGGAGAAATGTCTATCAAAATATGGCTTTTGGGGTTTCGAATCAAAGGAAATAGGTTGTAGAATCTAAAACAGTATATATTTTATTTTTTGAAAAGTAATAATTTAGGGTGGGGGAAGGGGGTTAAGTTTAGTTAAAATGTGGGTTGTGGGGTACCAAATTAAAAAGGAATGATTCTGAAATTGTTAACAATGTTTTTCTTTAAATTTTTATAATTAATAATTTAGATTAAAGGAAGGATGTTGGCGATATTTTATAAATACGTCAAAATATGTGTGGTCATCAGATATCAGATACAGGCTCAGTTGTTTATAACAAATAGGGCAACTTGTTATTTGGCAATTTGGACCCCATATGGAATAAAAACTAGAGAAATTTGGGCGAAAAATTAAAACTTTTTTACTTTAATTGCGTTCTTCCTGCACTTATCGACTCTCAAAAAAATAGAAGTATGGAAATTAGAGATTTTAATATAAAAATAAATCGAGTAAAGGTTTACTCTAAACCTTCCCTCGCTCAAGAACATATATTAAAAACCACTACTACTCGTATGCACATGGGTTAGATTGGGTCGGTTAGACTTCCAGGGTAATTCCAGACTTTTGTTGGGTGTATCCCAATGAGCATTTTTGTCTATATAGAAGTTACAGCAAATAATATAAAACCTTCATAAAATAACCAAAAGTTATATTATTTAGTGTTGGTGATAATTTTATAACTCTAATATATCTCTTAAATGAGTAAAAAAGACTTGAAAAACAACTGACCAACACCAGCTTATAAAAATTTATGGTACATAGTATTGGATAGAAAAACAAAATATAGATTTTATAAAACTTCCTTATGAACCCTCAAGTCTAGATATTATTATAAAAAGGTTTTGCAACTGTTCTAACAATACTACATAACTAATAAAGGTTTTTATCGATTTAGAAATATAAATTTTCCATCTTTCTTCCCTTTGCTTCTTATGTATTATTCTTTTTCTTTTTAAAATAAAAAATTTATAAAATGGTGTTTACCAATCTTCTAAAATAAATTAAAATGGAAGTGAGATAAGTTGAAGCAGGAATATGAATATTTATATACTATATGTTAAATAAAAGCTGTTTTCCCAGTCATACTACTCTGATAATCAGCTGCGGTCCCGTGTGTACTGTATAGTTTTCGAATACACTCACAAAATTTTCATGGGCTCCAAAAATACTTGAGAAAACGGGGGAAAAAAATATTCATTTAAATAATACTTTTTTTTCACATATGTTTTTTGCTTTCTGGGAGAAATATTGAATTTTGTATTTTATTCTTAACCCTAAACAAGCAATATTTCGATTAAAGCACATGTTGAAACCCCATAAATAACGTTTTTATTTTGGTCAAAAACCTATTGTTGGAATCCAAAATGGCGAAAATTTACGACAATTCTATAAAAAAAAAACAATACAATTATACCACTGTTTACCTCTTTCAACACTATTTCATTAACGTTTTAAAACATGATACTGAAGGTCCGTTTCTGCGAGCTTAACATAGTTACCATTGTTCTCTTTTCCTAAATGTATTCATCTGAGAGAGATCCAGCATACTACACATACCAGGAAAAATACCCGCCTGCACACCCTTCAACCCCGCATAACTGTCAGAGGTAACTATCTCAAGGAGATATTTAGATTGAGGGGTCGAAGGGTGTACAGGCAGGTATATCCCTGGTATGCTGGATCTCTCTCAGACGAATGCATTTAGAAAAAGAGGATAATAGTAACTATGTCAAACTCGCAGAAACGGACCTTGAGGCTGCGTTCCGTCGCGTCGTAAGGTGATGTGTTCACAATTGCCGCCGACCAGCCGTGCGCACTGTATGCACTCGAAGTTTCACGGTGCATTTTTGGGAACTTAACACGGTTACTATATTGTTCTCTTTTTCTAAAACCCGGTTCCTATCTATGGGTTTCTTATGCGTGGGCTCCCCGAATCAAAACACGGATCACGTAGTCTAAGCGAGATTTGCCTATACAAGTTCATGTCGGTCTACGTGATGAGTTTTTTGAATCAGGGTGGCCGCGCATGGGAAACGCTGGTCGGAATCGGGTGTAGAATGCATTCGATCCCGATATCTGTCATCGAAAACTATCTCAAGAAGATTTGGATCTCTTATGTCTCTCCTCAGATTGATGTAATTAAAACCAGATAATGATAGTATGGTATCTCGCAAAAACACGCCTTTTGATGTCGCAAAAACGCACCTTTTGATGTCACAAAATTAACCTAAAAAGTCTTGTTTGTTTTGTTATAAATTAAAATTGTTTTTTGTTGTAAAAACAGTGGTATTATAACCACTATACAAAGAAATTAATAAAAATATTATAGAAAGAATGGGCAAAAAAGGTTTATGAATGAGTTCATAAGAATATTACAGGCACCAATTTATATAAAAGTGTCTCTTTGTTGTTGGTTAATTAAGTTTTTATAAGTGAGTTGATAGCAACATTTTAAAAACCAATCTATATATCTTTAATTGATAGTTACTTACGGTTTTATAGATGGGTTGACAGAAAGATTTCAAAAAACCAATTTATATAACTTTTGTCACTGATGACTAATATTTTTATAAATATGTTGGAAACATTGTTAACACCAATTTATATAACATTTGTTACCGATGACTTTATTTTTTATAAAGATGTCCGTGGAAATATTGTTAACACCAGTTTTATGTTACCTTAAGGTACCATCAATTTATAACCTTTAATAAAACAAATATACAAACTCAATTCCTGTAGGAAACCTCTAAATACCCTAGGGCGTTAATGGAACCCTCTTTATAATAATTATATAAATTTTTGTCACCAGAGGTTTCTGAAAATGCTCATTGGGATCCACACTGTTCAGGGGTGTATTCTATATAGTAAAAATGTTAGTAAAAAGTAGGTTTGTCGTTATTACTTCCCTCGCTAAGGGAAGTAATGTAATCATCTAAAAATCGCACTTTGAGATTTTCATGATCATCCACGAATTTTGAGGTTCCGAATAGTGATAAGTACGAATCCAGACGCCGCGCCCGTCGCTGTGTCTGTCGGTCTATCGGTCGGTCTATCGGTCGGTCTGTCTGTCGCCTACTTTGTAGCCACTCTAACTCGAAAACCTCTGCACCAATGATAACAAAATTTTACATAGTGATTACTTGTATTGACGCGCAGACCCCTATTGTTTTTGAGTATTCTCCTATTACACCCTTCGGAGCTACCCCCAAAAAACTTCATTCCTAAAAAAACAAATATTTTTTTTTCATACCATGATACCTTTTTGAAAAGCTTATAAAAATTGTAGTTGAATGGCGCTAAAATTTTTGACTCTTGAAAAATTCAATTTTCTGTGCCATATATCTCGAGTTATGGAACGAAATGTTAAATAAAAAGTACTATGTTGGGAATTTGGAACCTTTGGTTGCACTAAAACAAAATTATGATTGTTTTCCACAAACCAAAACTACACTTTTTTGCACTCGACGCGCGTTTCGCTAACAACGTTAGCATCATTAAGAGACGATAAATAATGAACTAAATTAATCTACGCTCTATCTTATATACAATCCTTTAGTGGGCGGAGATAACACTAATAATTTGTGATTGATCACGATTTTTAATCCTATCTCCCCTCAACCAAAGAATAAAGTGTACTAAACGGGATGGGTCCTCTATCTTTATTTAAACTATTTCTGAATTTAATGATTTCCATACTTTCATATGCATTCAAAAGTCTTTTGTTTGGTACACTGTTTAGAAGTTTTAGATTATCTAATGTGAATCTATGATTGTTTTCAAAAGCATGCTCGGCCACACTTGACTTTAAGTGTGCTAAGTGTTCTTTAAAACGTGTTTGAATAGAGCGTCTCGTTTGGCCAACATATTTTTTGTCACAATCCATGCAACTAATTTCGTAAATTCCACTTTTTTCTAGAACTGTAGTTTTATCCTTGGGATTTCCTAGTAAGCTTCTTACTTCTTCTTATACCGGTGTTATTAAGCACTTTTTGTAATCCTTTCGTATAATTAGGATTATAAGGAATTGATACAAATTTTGAGTCGCAGGTACCTTTTTGTCTGAAAAAAGTGGAATTCCGAAAGCTTATTTATTAAGCCTTCGTCGTAACCGTTTTAGCCAGCTATATTCCTAATCCTATCCTTTTGTGCTTCAAATCTTTCTTTGTTTAAGGGGAAATTTACTAATCTATATGTTAAAAAGTGCAAACTTGCAAGTTTATGTTGTAAGCAATGAAAAGAGTCATTTGGAATATCTGTTGGTGGCCGTTCCTTTTCTGTATAGGTCAAAGTCCAATTTATTTTTATTTCTTATAACTTAAGTGTCTAGAAATGGCAGTGTACCGCTGTTCTCTGTTTCATAAGTAAAAAAAACACAATTAAATTTACTTATGAAACAGAGAACAACGGTATACTGCCATTTCTAGACACTTTAGTTATAAGAAATAAAAATAAATTGGACTTTGACCTATACAGAAAAGGAACGGCCACCAACAGGTATATTCCAAATGACTCTTTTCATTGCTTACAACATAAGCTTGCAAGTTTGCACTTTTTAACATATAGATTAGTAAATTTCCCCTTAAACAAAGAAAGATTTGAAGCAGAAAAGAATAGGATTAGGAATATAGCTGGCGAAAACGGTTAAGACGAAGGCTTAATAAATAAGCTGATAAATAGACATTCTTTTCAAAAGACCTTTCGGAATTCCACTTTTTTCAGACAAAAAGATACCTGCGACTTAAAATTTGTATCAATTCCTTATAATCCTAATTATACGAAAGGATTACAAAAAGTATTTAATAACACCGGTCTTAAATTAGTATATCAATCCGGTAACACAATAAGAAGCTTACTAGGAAATCCCAAGGATAAAACTACAGTTCTAGAAAAAAGTGGAATTTACGAAATTAGTTGCATGGATTGTTACAAAAAATATGTTGGCCAAACGAGACACTCTATTCAAACACGTCTTAAAGAACACTTAGCACACTTAAAATACGGAAGAACAGAAAAGTCAAGTGTGGCCGAGCATGCTTTTGAAAACAATCATAGATTCACATTAGATAACCTAAAACTTCTAAAAAGTGTACCAAACAAAAGACTTTTGAATGCATATGAAAGTATGGAAATCATTAAATCCAGAAATAGTTTAAATAAAGATAGAGGACCCATCCCGTTTAGTACACTTTATTCTTTGGTTGAGGGGAGATAGGATTAAAAATCGTGATCAATCACAAATTATTAGTGTTATCTCCGCCCACTAAAGGATTGTACGTAAGATAGAGCCTAGATTAATTTAGTTCATTGTTTATCGTCTCCTGATGATGCTAACGTTGTTAGCGAAACGCGCGTTGAGTGCAAAAAAGTGTAGTTTTGGTTTGTGGAAAAAAATCATAATTTTGAAATAAAAAGTAGCTTAAGTTAAAATCCAGGTCAAACCCTATTTTGCCGCTCATAATAAAAAAAAAATTTGGGTCCCCCAACTGGAGGCCCAGGGCACACCAAATATTTTTTTTTAAATAAGAAGGTACCACTTGGGGCACCTTTTTGGAAAGCTTGTTAAAAAATAAATTTAACGCACCAGTTTTTTTTATATATGTCAACCAATGTGCCAAAAATTTAAAAAAAACTTATTTTTTGTAAATTGTTTTAGCTTCAAAATAAATTAAATATTTCTCTATTTACTAAGCGGAATAAAGAAAATACCACACAAGGACATTATTGGGGCCCACACTGAAGGCCCAGGGCCTACCAACATTTTTTTCATGAGGAGGTACCACTTGTGGCAACTTTTTGGAAAGCTTGTTAAAAAAGAAATTCGATTAAACAAAGTCTGGGTACACTCTGGAAAAGTCTGGAAAGACCCTGGAAAAGTCTGGATATCCTCTGTAAAAGTTGGGAAATACCCATGAAAACTTTAGATACACCCTGGAATAGTTTGGATACAAACTGGAAAAGTCTGGAAACACTCAAGAATTCTGGATACACTTTAAAAAGGCTCGATATACCCTGTAATATCCTCTGTAAAAGTTTGGAAAGACCCTGGAAAACTTTAGATACGCCCTGGAATAGTCTGGATGCAAACTGGAAAAGTCTGGATACATCCTGAAAAACTCTGGAAACACTCAAGAATTCTGGATACACTTTAAAAAGGCTCGATATACACCCAGAAAAAGTCTAGATGTATTCTTGAAAAGTCTGGATACACCCTGGAAAAGTCTGGATACACCCTGGAAAAGTCTGGATGCACCCTGGAAAAGTCTGAATACAAGCTGGAAAGTCTGGATACACCCAAGAAAAGTCTGGATATACCTTGGAAAATTCTGACCGACCCAATGTAGGTGTATTTGGTGGTTTTTATATATTTTCTTGAGCGGGGGAAGTTTTAGAGTAAACATTTAATCGACTCATTTTTTGATATAATTATATTATTTTTGATTCTTACATTATTTCCTTCCATCCTATTGATGTTACCTATTAGGGTCTAGGACAATTTGGCAGCGCCGATTCGGCGCCAGCGAAATTCGACGACAAGAAAATTCGGCGCACCAAAAAAACTTTAAGCTCAGAGGGAAAAGTCCGAAAAAATTACTATGCGTATTTTTTCTGTCAGAAATTATATATATTTTCTTGAGCGGGGAACTTTTAGAGTAAACATTTACTCGACTCATTTTTTGATATAATTATATTATTTTTGATTCTTACATTATTTCCTTCCATCCTATTGATGGTACGTCTTAGGGTCTAGGACAATTTGGTAGCGCCGATTCGGCGCCAGCGAAATTCGACATCAAGAAAATTCGGCGCACCAAAAAAACTTTAAGCTCAGAGGGAAACGTCCGAAAAAATGACTATGCGTATTTTTTCTGCCAGAAATTAGTTTTGCATCACAAAACCAGAAAGAAGAAACCCAAGAAAATTGTAACTAAACCAACCCAAAATAATATTTTTTTACTAAACGTCCTTATAAAAATTATTGATTCCGGCGCCGAATTTTCTGGAGCCGAATTAACCGGCGCCGAATCAGCGGCAATGAAGGTTCCGCGCGGAGTCGGCGGCGCCGAAATGTCCCTATCCCATCTGATTATGTTTTCCAGTTTGCTTGGAATATGATGAGTGCTAAAAATATCCGCTAAGACTCGTACTCTGCTAGCTCTCCCCCCACTTATACACCGACAGAAACTTTTTTTGATTGGATTTTTTCATATTTCAAAAGTATGAAAACGATCACAAGTTTTGGGGAGGTTTGCTTCAATTTCAAAAATATTTGCCTGCGGCGCTATAGGTCATTAATAGTTTTTCACTCTAGAATTGAGACTATAGTTATAGATCCTTTTAAGGATTTTATGATGTCATTGCTTTTTAATATAAATTTGTATACACTAATTCAACCCAACCCCTAACGGGGCGGGGGGGGGGGGACTTGAAAACAGCTGTGCTGAACTTCAAAAACAGGTGTTACACAGACGAAAAAAGGAAAAAAAGACAGTTCATCCGACCTCTTTTAAATATAAAAAATTTTTTAAAACCCAACACCTATTAAAAAAACCCTCCTCCCTCACCCACGAAAATAGCCGCGACCGTCCCCGAAGTATGCATTACCCCTCCCCCCCCGGAACCATTTCCACCAATGTAAGTACATAGTTTTGTACCACTAAAATTATTTAGAAAAAACTGAAAGTTATGAATTTATTAAATTTTCAAATTTATTAACCCCGGTTCACCCCTCTTATAACCAACCCCCTCTAACTTATTTTTTTAATATTGTATTTTCACTAAATCTACATCAGCATACAAAATTTCATTAAAATCGATAAAGAGTACGGCTCCTGTGAAGCTAAATAAAAGACGGTCAAATCTCTCTGGTATAAAATAATTCTAAACATAACACTATAATAAAAATAAAATCACCCAGTTCGACCACCATTTAGACTCCGCCTCTCATCAAAATAGAAAAACGGGCGCGCGAGAATAAGTTTCAAAAAGCCACCAAATTTGGACCTGCAGAGGTTTTACAATCCCACTTTTTCTCCCACAGTTTTTAACATTTTCAAAAAAAAAAAATTGTGTTGTGTAGTAAGCGAAGGGCGGAATTTTCATTAAAAGTGGGACTGTAGTTTTCCTATAGAAATTGTGGTGCGAAAAGTGCTAAAAATAGGTGATCTTCAGAGCCATTTTTGAGAGGTAAAAATCAATATTTTTTGATCAGATAAAAATTCCGCCCTACAGTTTTCTTCCATCTTTACAACACAAAAAGAATCAATAAACTTGGTTTTACCGTTTTTCCAAAAAAGCGGAATTGTAAAACCCTTGCAATGACGACGGAGTGTGCCCCCTTAAGCAAGGTTACGGTTTGGCGTATGCGTCAATGAAAAACTTGCTTATATTTTATGTTTGGTGAAGGTGTTGCCTACCGAGCCGCATTGTCTTCCATTAATTAGCAAGGTTTGGCGATTGCGTTAGTAAAAAGTAAATTTGCTTGAGTTTTATAGTTTGGTGGAGACGTTACTTGCCTATGTCTGCATTTTCACAGAATTATTAAGGTATTACAACAATGTTAAAGGTTTGGCGAATGCGTTGGAAAAAAGTAAATTTGCTTTTATTTCATAGTTTGGTGAAGGCGGTGGTAACAGTTTCTTCAAATAATAACTAAGATACAAAAAAAATAATGCACAGAGACTATGACACTAAATTTGAAAAAGTGTAACATAGACAAAAATGTCAGAAATTTTTTAAAAAAAATGGTCAGGGCAAACCTGGAAAAGTCAGGGAATTTAAAATAAAACTAAATTATCTTGTTTTACATTTCAATTTCCTAAAAGTAAACTCTTATAAAACTACCAATTTCCTTTCGAGTTTTGCTCTGGAGCCATTCAGTTCGGGCTGCATCCGGGCCATCCACTAATACTTTAAACTCTCTTGCTCTTGCCTCCAGGACGATTTGAGTTCATTGTTTGCCCATTTATTGAGATCACTTTGAACCTGTTGTTTGAAGAAAATGTTGAACTTGAGTGTAAATTAGTTAGTCCATTGTTTTATTTTTTTTTTCACTTTCACAACGTTTTGAAAGCTTATGAATTGGCAATCGTCATCAGGTGACTACGTCTATCGTCCTTTGTGTTGGTGTAGTCTGAAGAGTTTTATTGCTCGTATAGCTGGAGAAACCGTATCTTCGCAGATCGGATCGAATTTTTGACTTTTATTTAAAGCTTCTTCTATATTGCAGATGTAGGTGACTCGATCTATAAGAGATTTTGCAATTCTCAGTTTGGTTGATGTGGAGTGTATTGATTTGAATTTTAGATATTGTCCAGTATGATTTGGTTTGCGATATGCGATAACAAAGAACACTTACATCGATTGAATCATCGTTACTCAGTAAAGGACTTAAGTACGCCATTGCACCCCAGCACCATACCAACAGTCAACATCATCAAGAGATAGGGTAAAAGCAGAGGAATTAAATGGAAGATTGGGACAATGTTGAATAACGAACCAAAATTGGAGAAAAACCTAACCCCACAAGAAGAATTAGCTCTCAAGGATCTTAAATCAGATCAGTCGATCAACATCAAGGAAATGCAACTGTAGTAATGGACGCCACCACCTACGACCAGAAAATTGAAGAGGATCTGCAAAAGGAAATTACAGAGAAATAACTCACTATATCAAAACACCGCATATATATGGAATTCCGAAAATTCATAAGGAGAACATGCCTCTTCGACCTATAACCAGTTCTCGCAATTCCGCGACTTACAATTTTGATAAATATTTTCTAGTAATCATCCAGCCTATTAGTCACCATCATTCGTCAAAAATTCAAAGCAATTTGTGGACCTTCTTGGAGACATCAACCTACAACCTGACGACCAGTCTGTTAGTTTTGACGTCAAAAAGTTTGTACACGAACGTACCACTGGAAGAATCACTCCAAATAATTGAACAGAAGCTACTCAAGGACCACCTCTCTAATAGAACCAATCTAACAATCAATGCCGTTATGGATTTTTTGAAATGATGTATGCAAAATCCTTACTTCCAGGAAAAGGACAGGTATTTTCGACAGGAAGATGGTCCACCCATGGACTTTAGTGGCCAATATGTTTATGGAATTCTTCGAACATCATAGCAGAGACCCAAACTATGGCTAAGAAACATGGACGACGTATTTATCGTTTGGAAAAAGGACAGCAATGCGCTAAAACAATTTTTCAATCATGTCAACAGCAAATTGCATCTCATTAACTCTGAAGATGAAAATTGTCAGCTCCCTTTTCTCGATGTTCTAGTCACCAAAAAGAATTCAATCATATCCACTTCCGCATATCGCAAACCAACTCACACCATACCAATATCATCTTCGGCTTGTCTTTAAAATTACCAAAACAATAAGAAGTCAATTAACAAAAACTAAACCATATCGCCACAACACCAAGAACTGCATCTATCAGGTACCATGCGAGGGGATATCTAAAACGGAAAAACCAGCCGACCCATGGAAGTTCACCTTACAGAATATTATATGGAATGGAAAGAGGCAAAGATCGTCGCCAAGGAGGAAAATCTGTTCGAACGGAAGTTTAAAGAAACTGCATTCATATAGAGGAACCAGAGTGTATTTTCTCAACAAAGCTTCAACATCAAGGATATTTGCAAATCCATACTTTTCGGAGGTAACAGATTTCAACTGAGAAAGGGCGCGGCGGAGCCAACCAAGTGTAAACTTCATGGTTCACTGAACACAGATTAGTTTTATGGTTCACTGAACACATGCTAGTATATAAGATAAGGTAGTCTTAGTTTTTTTGAGCATTCACCTGATGACGATTGCGGATAAATAAGCGTTGGAAACGTTGTGAAAAAGACAAAAATTAAGGCAAGTTCGAAACTGTAGTTTACTCACTTTGAAACTGTTTTCTTGTCATTCCCAGAAGAGGTTCCGGTTCTATATATTGGGTTCTGGCCAACTCGTCCGCCTTATCGTTCCTTGGTATTCCCTCATGGCCCGGGACCCACATCAACCATCCTCCTGTCCTGAGCCAAGGTCTGCGGTGAGTCAGTGCACTCTTCCACCAGGCTGTTGACTATTCTGGGTGCACTTAAAGCCTTAAGGGCAGCCTGGCTTTCGAAACATATGCAAATGTTCTTTCTAAGTTGAGTTAGGTCTCCAGAGTGAAGATTATTTATATTAAGAGAGGAAGGGAAAGTACTATTAATTCTTCACAAATTTTATTTGAAATTCCCGACCGGTTTCGACTAAATCGTCATTGTCAAGGGGGGAGTTGGATCACAGATTTGTTAAAGTAAAACATAAATAAAACATGCTAAAAATAATTAATTTTAAAAAATTTACGTAACACATTTACAAAGTGCGGTATAAGAGACAATTTAGCAAAGTAACATAGACACATTTAAAAAACAGACATTTTTTAACATTACAAATAATTCTTAAAACTAAAACATTTACGTGTCAAAAACAAAACAAAACTAAATGCGAATCAATTGGTATCGTCGACAGAGTACTGCCATTTTGTGTTAAAAAAACAAAAAGACTTTTTTATAAAAGGCGCGATGTTTACAGTACTAACAATAACAATACAATGCTGATTTTTTGTGTGAGGGTTTTAAAATCAAATTGGGGAAACTGGGATATTAAAAAGAATTAAAAAAAATATATATTACAATTGAAACAGATTACTTTAAACAAAGCAAAAAAAACAACAAAAAAACAATTTACAGCTTAAAAGATTTGCTAAATATGCCGCTCGTTAAGAGAAACAACATCCCGTGCAATCTCAAGTCTAGTAATCTCAATATTCTTAAGAGCATTAACTTTAGACCCTTTTGAGGTTTTGTGTAAAATATTTAAGTTATGTGACTGCTCCCTCAAATGTAGACCAAAGGCTGATTTATTATTATTAAGATACCTAAGGGTAGTAGATGTTCACTAATCCGTTTTTTAAAACTTCAGCCTGTTTGGCCCACATATTGAGAATTTCAATCATTACCCAAAAGTTTGTAGACCCCACTGCCGCCCAATTGCTTTCTCTTATCCTTAGTACGACAAAAAATCGTCGAAAAGGAGTAGTATGGTCTAAAGGTAATTCTAATACTCTTTTCCATGCTCTGATTACATTGGCAATTTTTAAAGATACTGATACTAAAAATGTTAAACATATTTAAGGAACATATGTTGAACAAAAGCTACTCAAGCAGAACCACCTCTCTAATAGAACCAATCTACCAATCAATGTCATTATGGATTTGTTGAAATGCTGTCTGCAGAATTCTTACTTCCAGGAAAAGGACAGGTATTTTCGATTGGAAAATGGTCTATCTGTAACGATCTCAAAATTCACTTCACTTCAACTAAAAAATTCACTAAATTAAATCTTTAATTTCCTTAAAAGTGCTATTTTATTAATATTTTAATGTGGTCGACTAACTACTTGCGCCATCTATGGAACCCCCAAATTAACTTGTGTATTGGTTCGCCCAGAATTTATAGGAAAGAATACGTTAATTATGAGATACTTACACAGCTGTTTATTTTGTTACCTTTTTCTTATAATTAAAATTGTTTAAAATACTAAGGTCCTCTTTTATTTTGCATATTAATTCACCCTATCATTCTTCCTTTAAAATCCGAAGTAAACTTATGGTACCTAAGCGACGGCAGCCTTTCTGGTGAGCCAGAAATTGTTTTAAATGATTTTAAAAAAAATTCTTAAAGAATGTTCTTCTGGCCTTCAAGTAAATTTCTAAAGATTTTAATATTACTAATTTTGTTGAACAAAATCCTGAGCTTTCTTCCATATTACAAATAACTCTTTTAGGAAGCCCTTTTTCTACACAATCTATTTTTAACTCTTTACAAACGAAAATCAATATTTTTAACAAACTATCAAAAAAACTATGTTTAACATTGCTTGGTCTCAATATAACATTCCCATAAAAATGGGAGGCCTCGGTCTTCGAGATGCTTCTAGTCTTTGTTTTTCGGCATTTCTTGGATCAGTTAATGATGCTTCCAGTCAGCCTCTGTGCGAGATGCACGACTGCACTTGCGGCAAAACTGTAGACGTTTATGGGCACTATGCCTTAAGCTGCTACAAAAGTGCCGGTCGTTCGTCTCGCCATGGGTTGCTCAACAACATTATCAGGAGGGTTCTTGTATCTGCAGGAATACCCTCAGTGCTTGAACCTCCTGGTATGTGCAGGGGAGATGGAAAGCGAGTGGATGGTCTGTCCTTGTTTCCCTGGTGCAGAGGAAAATCCCTAATTTGGGACGCCACTTGCAGATATATTTTTGCATTATCTTATCTCGACAAAACATCCTGCTGCACGTGTCGGAGAAAATTAAAAAATATGAAGAGCCAGAAGCCAAAGGGTACATTTTTTTACCCTTCAGCGTCGAAACTTTGGGATCAAAATTAATAAACAATAAAAACGCAGATTGCTTCATTAAACAACAAATAGGTCTCGCGATTCAACGCGGTAACGCAGCTTCCATTCTAGGGACAATCCTAGACGATTCTTGTTTCGAGGAAATTTTTTATTGTTAAATTTTGTTTTGAACTTCACAATTTTATTTATTTCTTGCTTTTTATTGTTAATTTAATGATTTTTTTTAAAGTAGGCATAGTTGTAAAAATATATAACCTAGAAAATTCTGTATTTCTGAAAAAAAGTCAAAAATGGCAAAAAAAAAGATATCAAAGTAAAACTTAATTCGCTTTCAAGATTTTTTAGATGAATTCATTGTAACCTTTTACTTATAAAACGGTATTTTATTAAAACGCTAACAACAGTTTTTCTAATCTATTTTAATTCATGCTTTTATGTCATTTACAATAATATTAAAGTGTTTTTTTTTTACTGATTTCTGTTGATAATGCCTATAATCTTTTTTGGGTCAATTGAACTGTCAGTGGCCACGGCGAGTAGTTGGTCGGTCCTGAAAAAAAGGCAAAAACATTAGCTCAATCGAAACTCCGACGAGAAAAAGTTATATGACTTTTTAAATTCTCCATTAAATTCTTCACAAAAATGTGCAAATAACTTTTGCGTATCTCCCACCCAACGCTCATAAACGACTTTGGAAAATAAGCATAGATTTTAGCGCGAACAAAAAAATGAACCTTGTATCGTCTATTACGTCCATTATCTCGAAAAGTATCAGCGGGAGTAAAAAAATTTATAGAAGCAAAATTGTAGAACAGTTCTTTCTCTACAATATTGGATGAAATATTTTTGAGAAAGTATTCGTGGTAGTATGATAATTTTTTAAACCTGTGCATTCTGCACTTCGAGCGCGTTTCTACACCACCCTTGAGGTAGAGCTCTCGGTGCTTTTTTGCCCTATAGGCCTATTCCACTAATGAAATAAAAATATTTAGTTAATTTCCTCTGCAAAATGATCCTCCTTGATGGAATCATTGTATAAAGACATGACATGACAATAAGAACACAATGTAGAGCAGCGCAGGCCAACCTTTACACATCGACATTGCTTTCCACAGCTCTTTTTACAGCCGCAAGATATGAGCTGAAGAATTAAGGCTGGAGCTGGCGCTTGAGTCGTGGGCACTGACATTAAAATGTTGTTAGTTTTCCGTCCGTAGGATTGCGGTGTTTCACGGCAGTCCTTAACCATATATGACGTTCAAATGTCAACAGTGTCAAATAGCGTTAGTCGTCGGGCATTTTGGGCACGACCAAAAACTATCTATTATAATTGGTTAATGCTACCTTATCGATGTGTTAATGTCATGCTAAAATTATAAAACAAGACCTGTCGCCGTTTTCAGAATTATAAAACATTAAAAAAAAGGCTCTAAAAAAGTATTTTTTTAATGCAAAATCACATTTGTCAAGGTCATCGAAGGTTGCACGTCAATTTAACTGGTATTGTCAAATTTCTCTTCATTAAGTTCTATAGATTTAAGTTTTTTTTTTTTTGATAAATAACTTTCGATTTAAGGCCGCCATTTTGAAGACCTCGCCACCAACTTGGTTTCTGTACATCCGATCGTAAATTTTCTTTACCACGATCCTAAAAAATTGTTAAAAAAGTAACCCAAGCAACAATTTTGGTTAAATTGTGTAAATTTTGACGATCACAGCTTTAGCTGACCATGATCTCCCTTGAGAAGGGCAAATGGTTGGGAAATTTCCTGACATTTTCCCAATTTGAAGAATAAAGTGAATGTTTTTATACTTTGGAGGTTGAGGGCCAGTTTTCCCTGTATTGGACATATTGTGGTTTTAAAGAAGGCACTTTTCCCACAGTTTGTCTTTAAAAGGTCTTCGTATCAAGTAATTGATTTAATGAAAGAAAAATTATACTCAGACACATAGTCATTAAATTTCTAAAAGTTTCATGTCCCCTTAAGAAATATAAAGCAAGCAAAATGAATGATTATGAGCATATTTAAAACAAAAATCACTTGCCATGGAAGATTTTTCTTGCAAAATCTCTATTATTTAAAAATATTTTAGGTTAGGTTAAAAAAAATATCTCTAAAAGTGCTTGTTAAAACATAGAAAGGCTTTGTTATGCATTTTACAACTCTTCAAAACACTTAAATTGAATATTAAATAATGTTATTTACAAACCTGTTCATGAAGCCAAAAATAAAATGGCTGCAACAATAGGGATGGAGGATGGCCCCCAAGGTTACATATTTTTTCCATAATGAACCTCGAAGGATTTGCCAACTAGGGGAGAGGTCAAAGTTTTTCTCATGTTTGGAACTCCAAGGAAATATTTCCAATAAATGTCTTTAAATAAAGACCTTCATTTCACACATTTTCCAAATTTTGACGAAAATTTCACTGTTATCTCAAACGGACAAACGTAAAAACTAAAATTTGGTTAGAAAAATTATAACAGCTCTTCTTCTGAAATTCTGACACTCAGTCATGTTTTAGGTCAATTCGCCAAAAAGCGGTGGTTATGGATTGACTTCCATAAGCTTTTTTTCCGCTTGGATTTCAAAATTTGACCTTGTCTCTCTGGGTATAATAGTGACAGAACGATAGGCACCTTCACCATAACTTGAAATCTGCGTGAAATATCTGATTTGACTTTAATATTTTTGAATATCCTTATCAAATAACTTGTATTTAAAATTTTTTTCAAGCCCACATAATAACAGATATAATAGGGGGGGGGGGGCATTTATAATGAAACACCATGTACAACACCAAATTATATTTGTATATTCTATTCCAAACTAAACAAAAAGTTATTATTTTGGAGTTCATTAATGGAAAGAAGTTTGTGGAGGTTTAAATACACTGAATCAAACAAATTTCCCTAAAAATATAACTTAGAATTTAAAAATAATTAAATCTTTAAAAGCCATTGTTTCCAGGAATATTTTTTCTCCACATTTGACTAAAATATGTTGTTAATTTTGTGTTTACTCTCTACAGATCATAGTTTGAATTATATAATATTATGATTGTTCTAGAATACACTTAAATATTTCAAATAAAACACCACTGAAACCTGGCTCAGTTAAGTTTGCCCCTCCCAGATCGATTTTCTCAAAAATTTTTATGCCAAAATTTTGCACACATTTTGCACAATTTTGCACACCACAAATCAAATTTTGCACACCTTCCTACGAGAAACTACAGCCCATTTTCTGTGGGGGGGGGGCAAACTTGACGTTGCCCCCCCCAGTCAATATTTTTCAAAAATTATGATGTCATTTGAAAGGTCTTATTTTGCACACCCATTTTAAAATTTTGCACACCTCCCTGTAACCCACACGAGGGTTCTGAAAATATCAAGTGTGCCCCCCCCAGTCAATATTTTTCAAAAAGTTTGGTGTCGTTAGAAAGGTCTTATTTTGCACACCCATTTTAAAATTTTGCACACCTCCCTGTAACCCACACGAGGGTTCTGAAAATATCAAGTTTGCCCCCCCCCCCCAGTCAATATTTTTCAAAAAGTTTGGTGCCGTTAGAAAGGTCTTATTTTGCACAATTTTGCACACCCATTTTAAAATTTTGCACACCTCCCTGTAACCCACACGAGGGTTCTGAAAATATCAAGTTTGCCCCCCCCCCCAGTCAATATTTTTCAAAAAGTTTGGTGCCGTTAGAAAGGTCTTATTTTGCACAATTTTGCACACTCATTTTAAAATTTTGCACACCTCCCTGTAACCCACAAGAGGGTTCTGAAAATATCAAGTTTGCCACCCCCAGTCAACATTTTTAAAAAAATTTGGTGGCGTTAGAAAGGTCTTATTTTGCACAATTTTGCACACCCATTTTAAAATTTTGCAGACCTCCCTGTAACCCACACGAGGGTTCTGAAAATATCAAGTTTGCCCCCCCCCCCAGTCAATATTTTTCAAAAAGTTTGGTGCCGTTAGAAAGGTCTTATTTTGCACAATTTTGCACACCCATTTTAAAATTTTGCACACCTCCCTGTAACCCACAAGGGGGTTCTGAAAATATCAAGTTTGCCACCCCCAGTCAACATTTTTAAAAAAATTTGGTGCCGTTAGAAAGGTCTTATTTTGCACAATTTTGCACACCCATTTTAAAATTTTGCACACCTCCCTGTAACCCACAAGAGGGTTCTGAAAATATCAAATTTGCCACCCCCAGTCAACATTTTTTAAAAAATTTGGTGGCGTTAGAAAGGTCTTATTTTGCACAATTTTGCACACCCATTTTAAAATTTTGCACACCTCCCTGTAACCCACACGAGGGTTCTGAAAATATCAAGTTTGCCCCCCCCCAGTCAATATTTTTCAAAAAGTTTGGTGTCGTTAGAAAGGTCTTATTTTGCACAATTTTGCACACCCATTTTAAAATTTTACACACCTACCACGAGGGTTCTGAAAATATCAAGTTTGCCCCCCAGTCAATATTTTTTAAAAATTTTGGAGTCATTATAAAGGTCTAATTTTGCATCATTTTGTACACCCATTTTAAAATTTTGCACACCTCCCTCTAACCCACACGAAGATTCTGAAAATATCAAGTTTTCCCCCCCCCCCACCGTCGATATTTTTCAAAAAATTTTGTGTCATTCGAAAAGTCTATTTTGCGCAATTTTGCACACCCTTCAGTACCCCACAAGAGCGTTCTCAAAAAAGTTTGCCCCCCCCCCCCCAGTTAATATTTTTCAAAAAATTTATGTCATTCGAGAAGCCTAATTTTGCACAACTATTTTTAAATTTTGCACACTTCCCATGCCGTTTTCTTTTTGTGGCGTTTACGGTTAAACTTGGTCCTAAAATTTCCCAGAAGTATAAGCAAACGAAGGAGACCTCGATTGTGTAATATCTTTGAATATTGTTTAAATTTACAGATAATTGTTTATGTTTACATTTGTATATAATCAAAAGTTTTTAATTTTTATGAATTTCCGGATTATACTTAAATTTTCATATCAAAAATGAACAGAAAAAATCGATTTAGACAGCGCATCCTGTCATGTTCGATGCCTTGAGAATCGGAACCAGCCTATTTTGCCGGTTCAGAATAGTTGCGGTTCTCAAGGTATGGATTTTCACAGGATGAAACCCAATTCTTTACTGATTTGTTGTCTGTCTGTCTGTCCATCGCCTCGATATGCGCCACTGTAACTCAAAAACTCCTGCACCGATCATAACAAAATTTTACACAACGATTACGTGTATTGACGCGCGGAGCCCTATTGTTTTTGAACTTTCCTCCATTTCTCCCTTCGAAACTACCCCCAAAATACCTCATCCCTAAAAAAATCTTAAGACGTATCTCTATCTTGTCGGCCAATTAACCAAGTACACTTTTAAATTTATGGCGAATGCATGACATCTCTAGCTGATCGAAATGACACGTTTTTGTTGATAGGGCAACGTCTTGGGTGAAAACTACGTCACGTCACGTCTTCTTACGTATTATCCTGACACGTATTGCAGGACAGGGTACCTATTCTTCAGTTTCGAGAGAACACTCCTATAGGAATGCTCACATTAGTGATTTGGACCAATAGGATAGTTTGACTGCTTGCACTAGCCATCCGATATCAGTCGAGCACCGCCGGACATTACCGGGCTACCGCATATCAAGAGAACTCTCCTACAACTTTCATCTGCTGGTTATGGGGAAGAGAGCGGGTTCTCCTGCGCGGGCGCCGTGGAGCTTTTCAGCTTATCGAACGTTTCGTAACCGCATTGGGGCTTGCCTAATGGTTGAAATAAAGGATGTGATCGTTCCTACACGAAAGTTTCTCTCGAACCTGAAGAATGGGTACCCAGGGGTACTTTGATCAGCTGGAGCTGTCTCGCATTCCCCATATATTTAAAACTGTACATGGTTGATTGGTCCACTCGACAGAGATACGTCTTAGGATAGTGTTAACTTTGATAATTGGCTTTAAGTGTCACGCAAGTTAGTCGAAAGTAAGTAAATCGTATTTGCGTGTTGTTGCACTTCTAATAGTTCGTTGATAGATAAAATAAACACTTTCTTTTAAAAAAAAACGACGCTTTGTTTTCTTTCAGATCTTTCTACTTTCCCGCACGCATATTTTACTTCAATAATAAACCAAAATAAAAGTTATATATATATAATACTTACGGGACCGTGGAGTTAATAGGAGTACGCCCTAATTCACTCCACGGTTCCGTAAGCTTGTTTTTATACAACCTACACTTTTTTAACCTGTATAGTTAACTTGCAGAACACCCAAATATTTAGGTAGGTCCATTTGGGGAGTAAAGGACGAGGAAACTGTCACTTTCTATGAAGCTCTTACCGAAAATGACTAAGAACGCCTATAACGCCGCATTTCTATCTTTATCTTTTACATGTCAAGAATACCAAAGGTTTATCAAAGAGAGGGCTGCACTTAACCATTTTGGGGCAAGTTTCACCCGAGGTCGAACGCGCCTCCGATTTCATGGGTGCGTCCGAAAATTTTCATCTCGATAATGGTGGGATCACACCTTGCTATTTGCGGACAGCGGCTACGGTAATGACGCACGCCTTGATTTTGCAGTTCACACCACGCGTTTGGCGTCTTGGTGTGTCATTAACTAGGTTTACATCAAAAAATTCCGTCCGTCAATAATTATAATTAGAAGAAGTCGTTTATTTATTTCTACACATGAACATTTTAGACATTTTGTTTTTGTATTTCATGCACTTAAAATGGCAAATAGGAAAAAAATTATTATTCCTTTTATAGATCGAAAAAAAAATCAAATCGAATTCAAAATATATGTCATGTAAATTTGACTCAATTCTCAACCCAAAGACGGAAACAACGCCTGCTGCAAATGGGATGACACCAATAGGTAGAAAGTTAAAGTTCCATTCACACTTAAGATCTTTGTTTAATTGGTCAGTGTTTTTGTCTCTTTCCTTATTATTATTGTTACTTCTGCGACTGCGCAGTTCCATAACAGAGTTCGGAATTTCCGGAGGAATTACTTTATGGTTATCGTTATTTTATTTTTTTCGTAATATTTTTGGAAAATTGATTGATGAGGTACGTATCATCGACTAAAAAAAGTAAAAAGTAAGTAAGAACGTTAGGTTATATTTACCGATAACCACAAAGTAATTGCGTAAACTGAGACCCTTATTTTATCCCAATTTTGACCCCAACCCGCGACCCCCTATATAACGCTTTGTAACGTTTGGGACTACTCCAGTCTAAAATAACAAAACGTTTTGCTGCCAGAGACCCCCTCTTTTTTTTCTTTTTCACTCGAAAAATTTTTATTTCACAATAATAATTTAAAAATTGCGTTACGTAACGGAACCGCGAAACCCCGCTCACCCCTACATAATCCCTATAAGCGTTACGCCTAGTTGCCACCTATGCGTGCTCACCATGACATTAAAAACGCATCACGCGACCCTTTTAAAAAATCGGCAAATGCATGGCTGATCACGTGATGCATTTTTAGAGTCAGGGTGGGCACGCATAGGTGAGAACCAGGCGTTACGTAATGTTATGTATTTTAAATAGAGGCGTTCACATTGACTTTCCTGCCGAAATGGAACGCCACCATTTAAAATACACGTTGCAAACTTCGGAAATTTCACCCGAAGTCATTCTGAATCATGAACACAAATAAAACTAGGCATTGCTAAGCGACATTTCAATATATTACATGAAAGGCCTTCGCGCGTGGTAGGTGTAGGTACGCACGCATTCCTCTTTACGGCACGTACAACCTCCCGCCTCCCGCGGATACCTGTCCCGAATTCAGATATATGTGCATATACCTACCTACTAGTTTCTGGAGCTGTTTTCTTTTTGTAGCGGTTACGGTTAACCTTGGTCCTAAAATTTCCCAGAAGTATAAGCGAAATAAGGAGACCTCGATTGTGTAATATCTTCAAATATTGTTTAAATTTGCATATAATTGCTTATGCTTACATATATGTGTCTATAATCAAAAGTTTTTAATTTTTATGAATTTCCGGATTATACTTAATTTTTCACATGCTACGACATCATCTAACAAATGGACGTAGATAGCACATCCTGTGAAGATCCATACCTTGAGAACCGCAACCATTCTGAACCGCCAAAATAGGCTGGTTCCGATTCTCAAGGCATCGAACATGACAGGATGCGCTGTCTTACATCGATTTTTTCTGTTCATTTTTGATATGAAAATTTAAGTATAATTCGGAAATTCATAAAAATTAGAAACTTTTGATTATATACAAATGTAAACATAAACAATTATCTGTAAATTTAAACAATATTTGTGCAAAATTAGGCTTCTCGAATGACATAAATTTTTTGAAAAATATTAACTGGGGGGGGGGGGGCAAACTTTTTTGAGAACGCTCTGGTGGGGTACTGAAGGGTGTGCAAAATTGCGCAAAAAGACTTTTCGAATGACACAAAATTTTTTGAAAAATATCGACGGTGGGGGGGGGCAAACTTCATATTTTCAGAATCTTCGTGTGGGTTAGAGGGAGGTGTGCAAAATTTTAAAATGGGTGTGCAAAATGATGCAAAATTAGACCTTTCTAATGACTCCAAAATTTTTAAAAAATATTGACTGGGGGGCAAACTTGATATTTTCAGAACCCTCGTGTAGGTTACAGGGAGGTGTGCAAAATTTTAAAATGGGTGTGCAAAATTGTGCAAAATAAGACCTTTCTAACGACACCAAACTTTTTGAAAAATATTGACTGGGGGGGGAGGCAAACTTGATATTTTCAAAACCCTCGTGTGGGTTACAGGGAGGTGTGCAAAATTTTAAAATGGGTGTGCAAAATTGTGCAAAATAAGACCTTTCTAACGACACCAAAATTTTTGAAAAATATTGACTGGGGGGGGGAGGCAACTTGATATTTTCAGAACCCTCGTGTGGGTTACGGGGAGGTGTGCAAAATTTTAAAATGGGTGTGCAAAATTGTGCAAAATAAGACATTTCTAACGATACCAAACTTTGAAAAATATTGACTGGGGGGGGGGGGGCAAACTTGATATTTTCAGAACCCTCGTGTGGGTTACAGGGAGGTGTGCAAAATTTTAAAATGGGTGTGCAAAATTGTGCAAAATAAGACCTTTCAAATGACATCATAATTTTTGAAAAATATTGACTGGGGGGGGCAACGTCAAGTTTGCCCTCCCACAGAAAATGGGCTGTAGTTTCTCGTAGGAAGGTGTGCAAAATTTGATTTGTGGTGTGCAAAATGTGTGCAAAATTTTGGCATAAAAATTTTTGAGCAAATCGATCTGGGGGGGGGGCAAACTTAACTGAGCCCTGAAACCTTTCTAATGAACAAATTAATTTAATTACTAAGTATATCAAACAAAATGTATTACAACAATAACTATACAAAGTCAAACTTTTTCTTATACTGCATAACTAATTATAATTACTCATCCAATAGTCAAGTTGTTCGCTGCCCAAAAAGGTTGCTCTGGCCTCTGCAGTAGCCTGAAACAAAGAAAAACGATAAACTTAAGACCCAATCGGGCAAACTACCTCAAAGTTCACTCGCAAACTTATTAAGTTATTTTTTTATTTACATTTATTATATCAAATTCTAACCCCGTCAACTACTTAAAGCACAAAAATAAAGTACATAATAGGAAAATTTTGGAACGCTTGTTTTACACTTTGTAGCGGTTATGGTAATTAACCACTACCACTTTTGTAAGCTTCAAATCCATTTCATTGTGGTTATTTTTTTGGCTAATTTTAGAGAATTTTGGCGCATTTAATTTTAAAGATAATAAAATATTACCAGGTTTGAACATATAACACACATATTTTATAAAATTAAGCCCAACTTTGCGTTTTGCCTCATCTCTAAATTTTTTACAAGTGAGAGTTTTTAATGTGTTCCAGAAACGCTGGTAAAATCAATGCATGGTAGTGGTCATTAAACACTTCACATCATGCTGAATATGTATTGAAAATATTATCTTCTTTTTCTTTCATACAGTTCTCTGTTCTGACAAAAAGTGTGACACATGAAAGAACTAGATGCTTGATTTTCGGTACATTTTGAGTACAATATGAAAACATACTCATTTCCACAGCGGCTGTCAAAGTTGTCAAAATTTTAAGCATTCCAAAATTCCCCTAATAATACATAGCCACTTTTATAAACCATGTGAAAAAAGGAAACTTAGTTTTCTTGTGTTCATACTTACTAGAAACTATTGTCAGTCCAGTTTTTAAAATTTTTAAGTCCCTCTCATTGTCATAGAAATAGAAGTTTCCTTGAAGTTGTGTAATAGTTGTGTTTTGTAAGGGCTCCTTATATTTCCTAAAAATAACAGAAGCAAGTTAACTACAAATCATATGAGGTAATTATGCAGTATCCGGTTTTCTGCTATTTTTGATTTTTTATAAAAAATTCTTTATAGAGGCACCTACTAACCCCAAATCCGCCTGCGTTTTTTTTTCTTTAAAGAGAAAAGGGTGCCGGGGGGACCCTAGTAGGTGCCCCCATAAAGAATTTTTCATAAAAAATCAAAACTAGCAGAAAACCGTATACTGCATAATTACCTCATCTGATATTGATTATACAAAATCATCTACCTTTGTGGTCAGTTGACAATTACCCACCTGTTAGTTCGGTTTGGAGGTCAACACAGTCCTCGACTTCCTCAAGGAGCCTTGTCGACTCACTTAGAGCTATCAAGTTTGGAGCGTTTCGCCTGTCTTTATTTGCTTGTTTTTACTTTAAGTTTGACATTTCCTTTGCTTTATACACGGATTGAGTAATATTTTGATTCTTCTTTACTTTGTTTATCTGGGTGAGGCAACAATCTGCCTTCTTACCACTCGGAACTGACCTAAAAGCACAAGAAATATGAAATGAAGGAGATAGGTATTCGTCAAAACTCCGTACGTTAGCTACACCAGTGTAATCTACGACTTACCTAGATTATTTTTGAAGGCTTTTAGGGCCGGAAGGTGCCTTTTCTTGCCAAAAATGATGGATTTTCTTTTGGCATATAAACTTATGCGTGTCTTCTCGTTGCCGAGAGAGATGGGTAGATAAGATGACACTCTGCTGCCTCCCTCACCACGCAGTATACCCGGCTCGTCACCAATTTTGTTTACATTTTAATACCAACAATACATTGTTGAAAAAAAAAATTATATTAAAAGATATAATTTTGTTTTTATTTTAGTGTAAGCTCCCAAAAGACACACAGTTCAGCATACTCTCCCTATATTTTATTTTTTGTTGTTTTGGTGTTATTATTATGTTAATTGACCTATTTTGTAGGTACATGAGAAATTAAAAGAAAGGGAAAGAGTTTTGGTATGGCAAAATGTATGTCTCTAAAAAGCCAGGCACTCTTCTCTATTTACTGACATTATTTTAGAAAATGAATTGGTGAACTATTATTCAGACAATTTTTTTTTAATAAATATAAAAGTTGATTTTTTTTTCAAATTGAAGATTAGCTGTCAACACTGTTGTATGTTATTGTTGGTTATTAATTAATGCATTATACCTATTATTGTTTAAATTTAGGATATAACTGTAAATGGAGCTGAGATTGTTCACATCAGTTTTTTTGTTCATTGATTGTTGTTCTCTGTTAATATAAACCATTTCATGGAAGAGTTTTTTATAGTAAGAGGCTTCCATCCCAGTCCATCTGGTGTTCTTTATTAACTAAATTTTCTGTTAATACAGAGGACTGTACGTGTCTTGAACAATCACTTTTATGTGATATAGTCAGGCCTTTTAATTTGCGACTAGTTTGACCTATGTATTTTAACGGACAGTCCTTGCATGGTATTTTATAGACAACATGGCTTTGATCTAACAGCTGGACTGGTCACTTTGTTTTTGTATAAATTTTATAGATAGTTTTGATTTGTTTTCTCGCTATTTTTATGTCTTTATCTTTAAAAATTGTTGTTAATCTAGGGGCGAGGTTTGAAATATAAGGTAATACACAGTAAACAGCTGTTTCATTTTGATTGTTTTGAACCTGAGTCTGTTCTTGTGACTGATTAGTAACAGACAACTGGGATGGCAATGTAAGCAGCGCAGGGGCCCTTTCTATGATATTTTCCGGAATTTGATATTTTACATTATACAATAGTTTATTTACTAATTTTTCTGGGTAAGAACTGCCAACAAGGAATCCTTTGAGTAGGGTTAAAGATTCTGTCCTGTAGTCCGGATGTGTGAGCCTGATTGCCCTAGATTTCATACCTAGCACTAAGTTGATCTTCATATTCATTGGGTGATAGGATTGGTAACTCATAAAACGGTTTCAAACATATGGTTTTCTGTACCATTTTGTTTTTAGGATGTTATCATCATCTCTAATCACCAACATGTCCAGAAATGGAATGGAGTTGTTGTTTTCTTCTGCTGTGAACTGTATGTGCCTGTTATAGGTATTGAACATCTCTAGGTTCAGGCCCACGCCCCTCCTAGGTACAGCTAAAATTAGATAGTCTACAAATCTTTTTACGAAAGGAATGTGGAAAGGAAGGTAATGCAGGCAGTCCTGAACCAGGTCATCTAGTACAAAATTGACTAAAATAGGTGATATTTTTGAACCCATGGGGGTACCAAAAATTAGTTTATAATATTTATTATTCAATTCAAAACCATTAGAGTCAAAAATGAAAGAAAGGATACCTGAAACTGTCTCATAGTCCAGGATGCAATGGACAGGGCAGTCAGGCTTACACATCCTCACTACAGGACAGAATCTTTAACCCTACTCAAAGGATTCCTTGTTGGCAGTTCTTACCCAGAAAAATTAGTAAATAAACTATTGTATAATGTAAAATATCAAATACCGGAAAATATTATAGAAAGGACCCCTGCGCTGCTTACATTGCCATCCCAGTTGTCTGTTACTAATCAGTCACAAGAACAGACTCAGGTTTAAAACAATCAAAATGAAACAGCTGTTTACTGTGTATTACCTTATATTTCAAACCTCACACCTAGATTAACAACAATTTTTAAAGATAAAGACATAAAAATAGCAAGAAAACAGATCAAAACTACCTCTAAAATTTATACAAAAACAAAGTCACCAGTCCAGCTGTTAGATCACAGCAATGTTGTCTATAAAATACCATGCAAGGACTGTCCGTTAAAATACATAGGGCAAACTAGTCGCAAATTAAAAGGCCGGATTATATCACATAAAAGTGATTGTTCAAGACTCTACATTAACAGAACATGTAGTTAATAAAGAACACCAGATGGACTGGGATGGTGCTGAGATTGTCGAACAGGAAGCCTCTTACTATAAAAAGACTCTTCCTTAAAATGGTTTATATTAACAGAGAACAACAATCAATGAACACAAAACTGATGTGAACAATCTCAGCTCCATTTACAGTTATATCCTAAATTTAGACAATAATAGGTATAATGCATTCATAGGCAATCACTCGATACCGAGTATGATTTTCCTCTATTCTGTATCGTTGCTATCTGTTGTGCGTTTCTTGATGGCTATGTAAGCCAATTCTCGAGCCGCACACCCTTGCACAGTCCTGGCACACCCAGTCTCCGGCAGCAGCCGGGTGTTGTTGGTCATCCATTCTTCCATTTTGTCGCTCATTTCTACGTTCCCTCTTTTCCGTTTCTAGTCTACGTCGTTGCTCTTTAAAAGTTTGTGCTCCCTCATGGACTGTTCGGCGCCATGTAGCCCTATCGTTTGCCGTGGTCTCGAAGTTGTTTATATCGATGTGACCCTTCATCATATTACCTTTGAGAACGTCCTTGTACCTTTTTTGTTGACCATCTTGATTTCTCTTTCCCTCCCTCAGTTGTCCATAAAATATCTGCTTTGGAAGACGTGTTTCAGGCATGCGGATAATGTGACTAGTCCAACGAAGCTGGTGCTTGAAGATAAGGGCTTCTATACTAGTTCTTCTGGCTTCTTCTAAAACACTTTTGTTTGTTCGTCGGTCTTGCCATTTGATTCTCAGTATTCGTCTTAAACAACTTTGGTGATATTTTTCTAGTCGTTTGATATGCCTTCTGTAGGTGGTCCACGTTTCGCATCCGTATGTTAGAGTTGGTATTATAACTGTGTTGTAGACACGAAGCTTGCGCTAGCATATTTTAGGCGATGCTGTGTTTCTGCATCAATAGTTGCGTTTGATGATAGGTGGCTCCCAAGGTATGGGTAATGTTCCACGTTCTGCAGAGGATGGCCATTTATGGAAATGTTTGGAGCTTGGGGATTCGTACCTAGTTCTGGTTGGTGAAGAATTTGCGTTCTGGCAAGATTGACCTCTAGGCCAATGCTTTTGTAGACCTTCCTCTGTATCGGCCATTACGACGTTGTCATCGGCGTACTGCAGTTCGATTACCGAGGTTGTCGAGACCTTAGTTTTTGCTCGCAGTCTGCCTAGGTTAAGTAGGCCACCGTCGAATCTATATAGAATTTCCACTCCCGGCGGTTGATGTTCCTCAACAAGGTGAAGCATGGCACCTAAAAATATAGAGAATAGGGTGGGCGTAATAACACACCCTTGTTTAACGCCTGTCGTAATCTGGAATGACTCTCCTGGTCCATCGTTGCTCAGGACTGTTGCATTCATATTGTCGTGTAGTAGTCTAAGAATTTGAATATATTTTTGAGGGCATCCAGCTTTTACCAGTATTTTCCAAAGAGCTTCTCTGATCTATGAAGGCCAAGAAGAGAGGGCGATTTTGTTCTCTAGATTTCTCTTGCATTTGTCTGGCACTGAAGATCATGTCAGCTGTGCCTCGATTGGGCCTAAATCCACACTGTGTCTCTGGCAGATTTTGTTCAGCAATCGGAATTAATCGGTTTGATAGTATCCGTGCAAGTATCTTTCCAGCAACAGAAAGCAGAGATATACCTCTATAGTTTCCACATTGGGCCTTATCGCCTTTTTTGAAAATAGAGGCGTCTCTGAGTTCGGCAGGAATGGTCTCAGTGGTTCATATTTTACTTATTAGAATGTGCATTTGGGAATTAAGTGCGGGACCCCCTTGTTTGTAGACTTCAGCAGCGATACCATCTGTGCCTGCTGACTTGTTATTCTTTAGCTGTGTGATTGCCTTTTCGACCTCCTCTAATCTCGGAATCTCACTTAGGTGTTGTTGTGTAGTTTTCTCCGGAATTTTGTCATTATCGACCTTGTCTTCAAAATTCTCCAGTGATCGTCAATATTCTCAGGGTATTCTAAAGTACCCAACTTTTGATTCAGAGAAACTTGGAATTTTGTTCTGGTTTGATCATCTTTAAGGCGTTCTACATTGAATCTTCTTTTGATTTGCTTTTGTTGACGGCTACTTCTTGGTGGAATATGCAAGTTCATTTTGGCTCGTATCAGGCGATGGTCTGTCCAGCAGTCGTCTGCACGCTTTATTGCTCTTGTAATGTTTACGTCTTTTTGATCTCTGGAACGTACAATAATGTAATCAATCAGATGCCAGTGTTTTGACCTCGGGTGTTGCCAGGAGGTCTTGAATTTGTCTTTTTGTCGGAAAATTGTATTTGAGATTGTGAAGTCATATTCCGAACATAAGGTTTATAGGCGCAGTCCGTTTGAGTTCATGTTTCCAACACCTTCCTTGCCAATGACGCCCTTCCATAGGTTTGAATTCGTACCAACTCGAGCATTGAAATCACCTAGGATGATAAGTTTATCAGATTTGAAGAAGAAGTTGAGAATAAAATTTATCTTTTTGGTTTTCATCAGCTGCAAGAGTTGGAGCGTAGGCGCTGATTATCGTAGCGTGTTGGTGGTTGCCAAGGTTTAGGCGCAATGTCATCAATCTTTCGCTTATTTCGGATGGAAATTCGGTTAGGTGGCCCAAAATCTCATTTTTTATAGCCAAACCCACTCCGTGAATACGTGGTTCATCTTCTTCTTTTCCTTTCCAGAAAAATGTGTAGCCTCTTCCGTGTTCTTTAAGTTGGTCGTCGCCTGCTCTTCTAGTTTCACTGAGAGCAGCGATATCGATGTTATATTTCCTTAGTTCACGTGCCACTATTGCCGTTCTTCTTTGTGGTCTTGTGGTTGTGTCTGTATCCATAAGTGTATGGATATTCCATGTGGCAAAATTCATTTCTTTTTCTTTTGTTTCGACTGCATGTGGTGTACCCTGTGGATGCGGTTGTCCAGTCGGGCAGTTGTTGGCTGGCTATGTTTAGGGCACCTTTTATAGCCCCTTCCATTTCAGGGTAAACAGAGTGGGTCCTAAATAGGGCTGCTCAGTCACGGATGCAGCACACGAGTTGCTCTACAGCCAATCCTTGAGCAAAACGACGATCACACTTCCGCCGCTTTCGTGCCGGTTTGTCACTAAGAGCTTCCAGACTACACTGTCCTGCTCCCGTCGCAACTTGCCGATCGCGGAAAGACTTTGGTGTGCGTGGACTTCATGGTCTTATGTGTCCTAGAAAGTATAGGATCTCAGAGTAGAGAATGCCTGTGCGAGACTTTTATTAACGTGGACATGCTGATGCACAGTCCCTAATAACGAGTGACAATGGCGTAAGGAATACGACGATTGGATCCCCCGAGATTAGGCCAGCTGATTGCACGATTGAGCACTAGACTCGGATCGTGGGCGGGGGGTCGCCAGATCCCCCCGCCTACAGGCTACAGGCAGTATGGTTCGCCCAAATTCCCATAGCGGACAGATTCATGCCACAGTTGCCTGATCTGTCCGGCCTGACACACATGCATTAATTAATACCCAACAATAACATATAACAGTGTTGACAGGTAATCTTCAATTTGAAAAAATTTGTTTGCTTACATTTCAACTTTTATATTTATAAAAAAAAATTTGTCTGAATAATAGTTCACCAATTCATGTTGTAAAATAATGTCAGTAAATAGAGAAGAGTGCCTGGCTTTTTAGAGACATATATTTTTGCCATACCAAAACCCTTTCCTTTTCTTTTAATTTCTCATGTACCTACAAAATAGGTCAATTAACATAATAATAACACCAAAACATCAAAAAATTAAATATAGGGAGAGTATGGTGAACTGTTTGTCTTTTGGGAGCTCACATTAAAATAAAAAAAAATAATTCTTTTAATATAAAATTTATTTTTTTTTTGTTTTTTTTTTCAACAATGTATTGTTGGTATTAAAATGTAAGCAAAATTTGTGACGAGTCGGCTATACTGCGTGGTGAGGAAGGCAGCAGAGTGTCATCTTATCTACCCATCTCTCTCGGCAACGAGAAGACACGCATAAGTTTATCTGCGTTTTAACACTTAAAATGAAAAAGAGAATAAGATGACCACTCTGTTGCGTCCTTTTTTCGTGCAGTATTCTCTGTATTAATCGCTCTCTCTCTCCTGGGTTACTTGATACACTAATAAACGTCAAAAAATTAAAAAAAAATATAAAAAGAACCTCTCGCCACCATTTTGAGGACTTTCAATTCTTTTCCGGCCCATATAAGACTGCATCCCCACTAACCAACCGAGGTTTTTTCTCAACTAGTTAGTCACGACTAACCGTAATTTTTTTTTATATATATATATATATACATATTTTCCTATCACAGCTGCACCCACAATAAAAATGTCCTAGAGACACCCACGAAAATATATATAGTAATTGTGGCACATTAACATCAGTTTACAATGTGACACATTTATACATCTATAAATATAATAAAATTGGTTATTGTACCACCCAACAGTGTTGCCATTATTTACGAATGAAAAATATCGTATTTTTATTATTTATTTTAATTTCGACAATTCAGATTGCTCAACGAACTACCAAGCCTGTATCTATCACTAAACCGATTTTAATAAAACTTTTTAAATCAAAATACCTTTAAAAAAAGGTACCACTCGACCTACAGTCCTTATCTTGATAAAAGAGGTAAAAGTTACCCTTCAAAAGGGGTGATGAATAGAAACAAATTAAAACTATAGAAACGTGCTTCTAAAAAAATGAAAACCGACGTGTCCGAGGGGAAAGTGTAAATTTGACAATAACGGGGTCAGAAAATTGATTTTTATTTAGTTCCTAGCAACTTTGACAGTGAATATCTTGAGAACTAATCATTCAATTTTCAAAAAAAGTTCGGGGTTGTAAGGATAATCAAAGTACCTATAAAACAAGGTATCACTTGCCTCAACTTCCCTATCTTAATAAAAGGGGTAAACTCCACCCCTCAGAGAGGGTAATGAATACGGAAAAACAGAAACTGTATTCCTGGGAAGGACAAAGGCGTTTCATTAAAATCGGTTCACGGAAACAAAAGTTATGACCATCGAAAGCAAAAAAAAACTACTTAGTAACCAAGATAGACCCCCTCTCAGAAAATATTTTTATTCTTGTATTATTCGAAAGGTCCATTTTTGCACGTTTATTTTGAAATAAATGCCTTTCCTCAGGAAGGTTCTTGAGTTATCCCCCCCCTCAAACGATATTTCTTTAAAATTCTTGTACATTATCTCAAGTAAATGTTAGGCTTCCCCCTGAGATGATATCCGCATTAACTCTGAGTGATGGACGAAATTTCATAATAAGCTGCAAAGATTTTTTTGGACAACACACTAACCCAAGCCAAGAAAAGACTGCCGTGAGCAGAGATCAGTGCGGTAAAATGCATTTTATCCAAGCGAGACGTCAAAAAAAAAAAAGATATCCCCCAAATAAAAATAAGCAACTTTGAATGGCAGTTTATGAGGATGGTCCAAGAAATAAAAAAACTAAACAAATTCGCAGAAATTGAGCTTAAAAAAAATATTTTAATAAAATAAAAAGAACTAAATAAAAAAATCTAATAAAACGAATCCGTTTCGGGAACGTACCTGCGACGTCCCACCATAACTTACAGTACGTTCCGGGAACGACCTGTTTGGTCGACGTACGTTCCGGGAACGTTCGGGGAACTAGCGATGTTTCCAAAAACTTTGTGCCGGGACCGTCTCTTGGGACGTTACATAGACGTTGTTCGAACGACCCTGGGACCTGTTTTTTTACGGCCCCGCCCCCCGGTCTGGTGAGGACTCTTACCCTACCTTTTAGAATCGTCCTAACCCAGCAAACACAGTTCCCTCGGGCCTTCGTCGGTCCGATGTCGATTGCCGAATTTGTCGACATCGGCACGACGTGGATTTACGACATCGGACCAGCAGTATTTTTTGTCCGCTTTGCGATTTAGGCCCAATGTATGTTTGCCGATACAGCGTTAGACTGTAGCCCGTCGTCGGACCAATGGTAAATTTTACTTTTTGCTGACATCGGCATACCGTCGCCGTACGATTAAGGTCCGATATGGTTTTAACCACATGGTGTCGACCATCCGCCCATAACTGCTTAATTTGGTCTTTTTTTTTTAATTTATTTAGACAGCGGTCTCTGGAGTTCTACCGAATGTGCCCGATTCATCCTCTCTTGAGGACGCCTACGGACTAAAATCCTCCGCTGTAGATTTGGTAGAAATAGCGGAACCATTCTCAGGAATATAACGTCACTATTTCGCCGTTTACTGTTTTGATCTCTTAGGTGCGTTCGTCTTCGTGTTTTTTCATGTCCATGGTTGCATTTGTCTACGTCTTGTATCATTTCTTTAAAGAGGTTCCCTATGGTCATATTCTCTATCTGCAAATCGTGTTTTGTTGTTTGGATGTAGTTCTCAAATCTTAGACAGTAAATTAACGTATGTTCTGCGTCATCTATTTTTTGACAGTACCGACATATATTGTCCGTTTTCCCTATTCGCTTTGTGTATAATCCATTTTTTGTGTTTGCAGTCTATCCATGTTTTAATGTCGGGGATAATTCTTTTCGTCCATTGTCCTTTTTCGGTATTTCGGTCCCATCTTGCTTGCCAGGATTCCAGCGTTTTCTCTTTTGCAGCTTCTTTGTTTTCTACACTGTGTCCATTTTTATCTTCATATACAATTTCTTCGACAATTAGGTCTATGGGCGGGATTCCTGGTATAACCTCTCTCCGAGCTTTGACGCATTAGCTTCCATTGATATCGTTCGGTAGCCGCAGGCTACTCTTAGTAAGGCTTTCCGTTGCATTCTTATCAGCATGTTTTTGTACTTCATTTTTCGCTGTACTGGACTCCATATCACTGCACCATATGTTACGATTGAATGGATTACACTGTATAGTAAGTTCCTCTTGCTAGTACTGGGCCCGTTTATGTTGGGCATAAGTCTTTGTAGTTCAGCGAGTCTTTAAGTTGCCTTTTTAGTGGTTTCTTCTATATGCTTTCCGAATTTCTGGTTTTCACCGATGTGGATTTCAAGATATCGTACGCTCTTTTGCGGTTTTATGAGGACTCCATTTAGTCGAAACTAAATGTTGTGCCGGCCTCTTTTTCCGCTTAGTATCACGGTTTCGGTTTTTTCTGGTGCTAATTCTAAGTGGTTGTTTGTCATCCATTCGTTAATAAGTCTTGTTGCCTCGTTTTCTCTTTGCATAAGATGTATCGCTGTGTTAGCCCTGACTATTACCATTAGATCATCCGCGTATCCTACTATGTCCACGCCCCTAGGGAGTTTTAGTCTAAGTATGGGGTCATAGTATATATTCCAGAGTAGGGGCCCTAATACCGATCCTTGTGGGATGCCTGCTGATGTTTTAACTTTATTTTGTTCGTTATGTATCGTTCTTTAAAGTAGCTAATTACGGTATTTATAAGATATTGGGGTATACGAGTGTCTGTTAGCCTTTCTACTATTTTCAGCCACGAGGCAGAGTTAAAAGCATTTCTAACATCCAGCGCTATTAGCACTACCCACTCACTTCTATTTTTGTTAGGATTTGTTCCGTTTGCTATTTCTAACACCTTTTTTACGGCGTCCATAGTAGATTTGCCTTTTCTAAACCCATATTGTAGGGGGGACAAACCTCCATTTGTTTCCATCTCGTACTCCATTCTGTTTTTTATCAAGTGTTCATATGTTTTAGCAATCGTGTTGATTAGACAGAGCAGCATCGTATGGTTTTCCGTTTTTGTGTATAAGGACCAATTTTGCTATTTTCCAGCTGCATGGGAATTCCTGTTTTTAATCGAACCGTTCATAGTCTGCAATATCATGTCCGGTGCTATTTGTACTAGTTCTTTGATTACTTCTGGTGGAATTGAGTCAGGTCCTGGTGCCTTGCCTGGTTTGATTTTTTCTGTCGCTTCTTCTATTGTAAATAGTGGCACTGTGTCGGTGGATATTGCTGCTGGGAGTGTTTCGTTTTTCTTAGGGAATAGTATTGTTATTACCTCTTCAGTTTTTTCTTTGGTAAGTTTAAAAGGTGGGCCAGAATTTTAAACTTGTTTTTTGACTATCTGGTAGCCTTGTCCCCGTAAATCTTCGTCCAACTCTTTGCATAGTTTTTCCCAGTGCAGTTTCTTCTCATCTCGTATTTTGTCCCTTAAAACATTTTTCTTTTGTTTGTATTCGTCCCATATACGTGCTCCTTCTCCCTCTATTTCTTCATTTGCGGCTTGTCGTGTGTATTTTCTCCGAGCTTTGACGCATTCTTCTCTAGCTCTTGCAATGTTTTCATTCCACCAGTAAGTAGCGGAGTTCTGAGAGGGTCCGTAACCTTTAGAGGCTTTATATATTTCTTTAAGGATTTTGTCCGTTTCATTTGCCGTAAGTTCTGTTATTGTCCTCCTTGAAAGTTCGGATGTTAACTTGTTGTTCATTAGGTTTTTATTTATGTATACCTTGCCTTTCAATTTTTTTACTTTTTGGGTTTTATCTGCTATTTTAAATACAATGTGCCTGTGCGGTGTCAGTGGTTCATTATCAACAATTTTCCATTCCATAATTTTTGATGAGAGACTGGGTGTAGCAAAAGTTATGTCTATATATGATTTTTGTTTTCTTTTAACAAAAGTTGGTTTACCTCCTTTGTTTTGTACTACGAGCCTCAACTCTCCACAAGCTTCAACTAGTATCTGCTTTTGCGTTAAAGTCGCCTAGAATTACCGAGTCTTTAGTGCCGTTTCTAGCTGTGTCCATGAGATCATCTACGTATCTTTCGAAAATGTTTATTGTAATGTTTGGTGATATATAACAGCCATATATGTCAAAAGATTCTGTTCTGATTCCTGCAATAACATTTCTTTTCATTATCTTGTTTACCTTTATGTTTTTGTTTAGAAAATATATTCCTACTTCTACGTTTGTATCTGTGATCTATCCTTTATTTTCCATTAATTTTTTGTTTGGTTCGCTAGATATTATTAGGTCTAACTTTTGCTCCCTCGCTGTCACTAGGGAGACATCGTGTGCTCTTGGTGAGCGATCAGCGTTAATTTGTAAAATCTTCATTTTCTAGTATTCTATAACCCTCCTCCTAAGGCTCATTTTTTGTATCACTATAGGGCACGCGTAGCTATTTGCTCTGTGTTCTCTGCTTTCTCTACAGTTAGCACATTTACTTTCTTTGTCCGTTTTTTCGCATCCTTTGTGTGTGCAGTATTTGGCGACGTGGCCAAACCCACAATATTTCAGACAGACAGTCACATCTATGTATTCCTCTGCCTTTAAATTTATGAAGTTCATTTTTAGGTATCCCTTTTGCATAATATCTCTAAATAGATTTTTTCGCATTCTAAGATCCATGTTTCCTTTTGCACATTGAAACCTTTTTTACTTGTTATTATTTTTATCGATTCTTTCTGCTTTCTAGTATAGTTTTCTAAAAATTCTCTGTTTTGTTCCAATAGTTCATTTAGAATTTCCTCCGCTGAATATCCCGCCAGCACACCTGCTATTCTAATCTTTGGTTTTTCAATCCTATCCATCTTCTACCTTTTCTAGCATATCTGCAGCTCTTATTTGATCTTCTTTTGATTTTGCTTCCAGGATTATGGCGCCTGCCTTTGTTGCGCTGATGTCTTTAAGATTTCCGGTGTATTGACCATCTTTCAGTGTCTTTTTAATCGTTTCTAAAACTATCCTACTGTTCTCCTGATTTTTCATTCTCACCACCGCGCTAAAACTGCGACCAGGCGTTGGCGAAATCCATGCTTTTCTTTCTCTTGGTTCAATACTATTTTCTCTGTTTTTCTTTGTGCTTTCTCTCTCTTCCAGTTTTTCTGTAGCTCTAATGTCTCTCTGTACCATCTCATTGTACGCACTTCTATAGCCGCTTCCTGTATATCTTGTCCTATGCTTTTTCCTTATGACTTTTTGGAATCCGTCGCTTTCCCTCTTTTTCGATCTCGCTTGTCTGTTCAGTGCCGTTCTCGCTTTCGCTCCAGTTCACTTTTTTTAACTTGCGCATTTTCTGTCTGTTTCCTTCTTCTTCTTTCTTTCTTTCTGTTTCTTGTTCTTTCTTCTCGGCCGTGTTTGTATGGTTTCCTACGACTTTTGGTCTTAAATTATTTATCTCCTCCCTCAGCATTTTCCTTTCTTCTCCTAATTCTTGCCTGATTTTCCGTAGATCTTCCTTGTATGCTTTTCTGTCATCTGTTAGTTGTCTTATCTTGTTTATTTCAGTTTCGTCTTTTTGTAGAATTTCGCAATTCTCTCCTGCGTTTTCAAGTACTATGTGTGAATAATACCTTCGTATAGTTTAATTATGCAGTCAGCCTTTTTCGAAAGATATTTTATGCCCACTATATTTTATTGTAGCTAAATGTATCGCATTTAGGTACATTATCATTTTATCCATTCTAAATGCTTCTCTGTTTTTCTGTCTTGTTGCAAGCAGCTCTTGGAGTAGCTGATATTCCCTTGTTTCGTTTTTTTCTTTCTCAATGTTATGGTTGTTTTTTCCCTCTATATTTTCACCATTTTTTTCGATTTTTATATGATTTTCTTCCATAGTCCCATCTCTGCTAAATTTTTGGTTGCAGTTAGCGTAGTATTTGTACGCCGACAGTAAAAACCGCGCATGACAAGGAGCGAACCCCAAGCCGGCAGGCCTTTGCGATGTCAAAAATTTGGTCGGTCTAACGTAGGCAAGCTGGTTTCGGCCCGACATCGGTAAACTATTCAAGTCCAACATTGGTTTCATAAAGCGGTCCAACGTCGGCGATTGACGGAGGTTCGTCGGTGGTAGCTTAAAGCGGCCCGACATTGGCAAACTACAAAGTTTCGATAATGCGGGTGCTTAACCAGTCGGGCTGGTTTAAGTGGCAGAAGAGGTGATTCTTGTAGAGAAGTACCACCATCTTGTCAAGTCTGCATTATAGTTTTGAAATATCTTTGCTCATTATATATATAATATTATCTTCCACTGTACAGGGAACATAGTGACATTAGCGCCATCTCTACATACTAGGAAGCAACTATTAAGCAGTTTAAAAATTTTAAGGTGACGTAATCGGACCATCGTCGGTTGCCGATTCTCGACCAATCAAACAAAGTTCCAATCGGACCATCGTCAGCCCTAAAGCAGATAAAGTGGTCGTCGGCATAAAATCGAGTATAGTAAATCGGGCCATCGTCAGTTGCCGATTTTCGACCGATTAAACAAAGTTCCAATCGGACCATCATCGACCCTAAATCACATGAGGTTTGCATTGGCATAATGTCGACTATAGTAAATCGGGCCATCATCAGCTCCCGATTCTCGCCCGATTAAACAAATTTCCAATCGTACCGTCGTCGGTCCTAAACCAGATAAAGTGGGCGTCCGCATAAAGTAGACTATAGTAAATCGGACCATCGTCAATTGTCGATTCTCGACTGATTAAAGAAAGTTCCAATCGGACCATCATCGGCCCTAAAGCAGATAAGGTTTGCGTTGTCATAATGACGACTATAGTAAATCGGGCCATCGTCAGCTGCCGGTTTTCGACCGATAAAACAAAGTTCCAATCGGACCATCGTCAGTCCTAAAGTAATGTTGGCATAAAACCTCCGTCAGTTGCCGATTATTGACCGAAAACTGAAAACCGCAATTTGACCAACATCAGGCCAGAGTGTAGTCGCCGATGTCGCCACACTGCCGATGTTGTCGACATTGTCCCGATTCAATGCCGACGATTTGTGTTTGCTGGGAATGGCTGCCCAAAACCGTTCGAAAATGACCGAGATGAAAGTAATGACGTCCTACACCTTCGTTCCAAAATAAAAAACGTGATCGCCCGGGTCCCCCAGAATCGCCGCTGTCTTGAGCAGGGGAAAAGTTACCCGCGTCTGCATAATAGCGTTTTAACGCAAAAAATGTGTTTTGCTTCTTTAGTTTTTTTGGTCTGGGTAAACAAAAACTGTGTTTTAAACAAAGATAATCCTACTTGAAGCAATTCACATTGCAGAACAATTTTTCCCGTATACTTAAACAAAACTGTTTTCAGAACAAATCAAACACCCGCTTTCGAAAATTCAAAGCAATTTTCACCCCAGGGTCACCCGCTGATTTTTTATGAAGTCATAAATATTACCTTACCCTACCCTCGCCTCACCATTACCTTTTATTTTCAAACAGACCCTAGAAGAGTAGAAGACGAGAACCAAATTTCATGTGTTAGATAAAGAGCAATAACAAACTAGCCAAACGAAAGGAATAACCAATAGTAGTAGTAACTAGGGGGCGGCCCAAGACCTGGCAAGTAGGCCCAATCGGTCCCTTTTTACCTTACCCCAGCCCAGCCCCCTAATCCACCACCTGTACCGCTTGTACGGTAGTGGGCTCTCCGGGCCTTCCTGTTCTCTTCACGAAGTCCAGTACTTTGGCCCACCTGAGAGCTCGCAGGTCCTCTGCATCCAGGTTCGGTTGTCCGAGTACCTGATGCCTCATCCTTAGGTATGCATCGCACTCCGCAACGAGGTGCCGGGATGTCTCCTCCGCCCCCAATAACCAATAACTTGAAGGGTGAATTTATTATTTAGAGGGATTATACTATGACGTCATCAAAATTTCAAGGCCGTCAAGGGTCCGTCCATAAATTAGGTACGCAAAAAATAAGTAGACTTTTTCTATCAAATTGTTAAAAAAGTTAGCTTGAACTTTTGTAAAAAAACGGCGCCCGAGATTTATCACGTTCCCTAAACGTTCTATTTGAAACGTTCCTTGAACCGCTGGCGGGAACGTTCACAGGACGTACATTTTAAAGCTCAGATTTTTCCACAAAATTGTGTACCAATATGGCACGTTCTGTTTGAAAAGTTCCCTAGACCACTGATGAGAACGTTCCTAGCACGTACTATTTGGGTCGGCGACGTTACCGTTCACACAGTGTGTTATTGGACGATACATATTATAAACAAAAGTTTTAACTCTAAGCCAGGTAACACATTTAAAACCTTTGTGTTCTTGAATAAATTTTCTACAGTCCTGTTTCCTCGGAGCTTCATGATTCTGAATATATAGTAATAATAATAATAGTAATATGAAGTAATATTTTGCTGCTTGAGAAAAAAGGTGATATATTTTTTTAATCCTTTGTTAAAATATTCCCAAACTTTAGAATGCAGGATACCCAACAAACCCGGTGGCCTAAAAAAACCGGAATAGCTTAAAATGGGTGCAGCTTTGTTAGTTCTTAACCGATTTTAATGAGTGTAGGACTAATTAATAGAACATTAAATTCGCCTTCGACGCATTAAAAAAATGGCGGCCATCTTTAAACTCAAGATGGCGGACACTGTCAAATTGAGGCATATATGTCATCTCGTTTTTTTTTATAGAATCCATTTAAAAGAAATTAAAAAAAATAGACATTATTCAGAAGCATATTCTCTATTAAGGTGATCGACGCCGGTTCATTCAAATCGGTTCTTAACTTTAGGATCTATACCCAAATATTTAGATGAAGATCTGATGCTGTATATTTCTAACCGATTTTAACAACTGATAGCTCATTGAATAGAGAATTTAATTGGCGGCTATTTTTGAATTTTAGATGGCATGAGATAAACCTACTTTATCTTTAGACATAAAAATTGGCAGTCATATTTTAATTCAAGATGGCAAAGCTTGCATAAAAGTAATATATATATATATACTTCCGTTTACTTTTGTCGAATCAATTCAAGGCAAGTCAAGAAATTAAATTATTTAAAAGTCTAGTTTTTGCCAAGGCCACCGACGCGCGACGTATTACTCATTTATATCGGTTTAGAACTTTAGGATTTAGGACCAAATTTCGGGTACAAGTACTGCTGCTCAATTTGCGATTCATATAGCTAACCGTAACTTTCTTATTTCTTAACCGATTTTATTGAGTGATAGCTCATTTTAACCAATTAAAAATTATCTATAAATTCAAGAAAAGAAGAAACTAATGACTGAGAGTCCCTATCTTAATATAAGGCTCAAATAAACAAATATCTTTTGCTAAACTAATTATTTTTATAGTTCGCCTATTCTTTTCTTTTTTAATTTCACAAAAAATCTGTTAACTGGCACAACGTACCTCTAAACATTGCCAAATTTCGGGTGTCTGAACGTCGAGAGATTATCAATGGTCACATATACAACTTTTATCTACATTTTATACAGGTGGCCCCCTGGCGGTGAAGTGGTTAAACTATGTATATATTGTATAAAAGGTTATAAAATTTGTCAAACTGGCACCCTAGACAAAATCTGTTATTTTTCGATTTGGCTGAAAGAGCTTCTAATTTTCAATTTTTCATGGTAAAACAATGTGGCACCCGAAATCGGGTGCCAGTACGTATATACGGGTGTCACTTTAACAAGTATTATACAAAATTGGTGCCAGAAAGACAATAAGTGCGATATTTACTAAGATGTGTTAGGGTTTAGGACTATGGGACGTATGTGCTTTTTGATCTAATTTTTCGGGTTTTTCTTTAAATTTAAATAAAACTTGTTGGAATTTTGGACTTACTATAATCAGATAAATGATTTTGCAAGGAAAAAACAGGTTTTCCAAAAATTTCGTGACAAAAATGGAAAAAAAGCAAATTGACGGCGGGTTTATCCCCGTATAGTAGGCTTTTTAACTATAAATACTCTGTTAAATGGATTACTTACTTATATTGTTTTATCGCTTTTTATGCCTAAATTTGCAGAGGTCCATATGAAAAGATATATTCTTACACAACACTTCTGCAATATGATGAAAATATTATATAAAAATTTATAATTCATCTATTTTTATCGATTGAAAACTGTCAAAACACTTAACTGACGTTTCGCTCGCTAACGTTTTGAACGAGAACCGTGCCTTCTGAAATAAAAGAAAGCCTTTACAATCTATAAACGCGCGAACCACCAAATTTGACAAATTTAATTTTGTCCATCTTTATAGAATTTTGTATACATTTTTTCCTCCACCCCCCCCCCCTTTAAATAAGGTAACAAATATTTTTAATGTTGAAGTTTTTAATTATTTCATTATTTTATTTATCATTTTCAGTTACAAATGGTAACGAAAAGCAGTTACGAATTCTCCCCTCCCCCTTGTAACACTTACCTACGCCCCCGCGCCATTACTTAATTTATAGATGGTAAGGCAAGGTCTGGGAGAAATGCAGAGAAGAATTGCTCTCCCTCTTCCATGCTTCTGCAAAAAATCTCCGAATTTTCATAAAAATTTAGAAAAATTGCTAAAATCACACGTTCCTCTCGCCCCTAATGCGCAAGAATTTACCGCTGAAGACTTACCGTCGCGTAATATGACATCACCACCAAAACAATAAAAAAAAATAAGCAAATCCCCAACAACCCAAAAAAGACGCGGAATTTTCATTGTTAGTATTTTTTACATGCGCTATTCCTTAATTTGCGCTGAATCAATTATTAGGCAAAGGTTGTTACGTTTGCGCGGTTTGTGAATATGCCAGAATCAGTTTTACACTATAATTGCTTGCTAATAACAGCGCACAGCGGTTATAGCGCAAGATTTATACCATAAAAAATTGCTTTTTAAGATTCCGCGCGCTAACAGTTACCACAAAAATTTAAACTTTTTATTTTTTTAGGCGCGTAGTTAATCGCCTTTGATAAGGTGTGCAAACGCCTAAGCAAACCAGATGTGTGTATGTAAGAAATCTTTGTTTTCATTTTATTATTGAAAATTAATTTTAAACTTATATGTATAAGGCTTTTTTCTTGATTTAAGAGAGCAGTGATCTCCCTGAATCAACTTAAAGTGAGATTAACTCTGTGTTTCGGACTTCCATTGTCTATATTTTATTTATACACGACGTTTCGATCAGTACAATCTCTGATCGTCTTCAGGTGCAAACTACAATCAATTCCTAAGGCTACGTGCTTATATACTGTGAGAAATCACTCAACCTTGAAGATTAAGAAGTTGGCTCCGCCCAAGGAGGGGCTTCCAAATATTTGGGATTTCAAAACTTGGTTTACTGAAAATACCCTGATTCTGTCCAATAAAGGCAGCTTCAAGGAATTTTAGTTTCTTCCAGTGTGACTCCTTGTGCAAAACCTTTGCTTCTGCCCACTTCATTCGGTGTTGTTTTGACCATGCATGTTCGGCGATTCCTGATTTCGTGGTTTCACCTTTTTGGGTATTCGTCTGATGTTCCTTAAGCCTAACAGATAGTGGTCTTTTAGTTTCGCCTATGTGTGATTCACCACACTCACAAGGAACTTGGTAAATGCATTCCTTATTTTGTTTGTTCTCTGGTTTTGTTTTACTAAGAAGGCTTCTAACTGTATTACTAGATTTAAAAGCTGTTTTAATATAAAAGTTTTTCGCTACTCTATGAATTTTCTCTGATACTCCTTTAACGTATGGGATTGTAAGGAATGCATTTGCCTGATTTTGGTTTTGTAATCTCTGTCCTGTTTGTTGAAATTTAGAAATAGTATCTGTTATAAGTTTTTTCGATTTCCAAGTCATGAGAATTGTTACAAATTTGAACGGCTCTGTTATACAAAGTTTTGATTATGCCTCGTTTGGTTGTAGCAGAATGATTTGAACCTTTATTTAAATATTGTCCTGTGTGAGTGGGTTTACGATAGACTGTTGTTCTGATGTCGCTTTCTACTCGTGTGACAAGTACATCAAGAAAAGGAATTTGACAATTTTGCTCCAATTCCATTGTGAATTTAATGGTGGGTCTTATGTTAAAACAAAATTATGATTGTTTTCCACAAACCAAAACTACACTTTTTTGCACTCGACGCGCGTTTCGCTAACAATGTTAGCATCATCAGGAGACGATAAACAGTGAACTAAAATAATCTACTCTCTATCTTATATACAATCCTTTAGTGGGCGGAGATAAGACTAATAATTTGTGATTGATCACGATTTTTAATCCTATCTCCCCTCAACCAAAGAATAAAGTGTACTAAACGGGATGGGTCCTCTATCTTTATTTAAACTATTTCTGGATTTAATGATTTCCATACTTTCATATGCATTCAAAAGTCTTCTGTTTGGTACACTTTTTAGAAGTTTTAGGTTATCTAATGTGAATCTATGATTGTTTTCAAAAGCATGCTCGGCCACACTTGACTTTTCTGTTCTTCCGTATTTTAAGTGTGCTAAGTGTTCTTTAAGACGTGTTTGAATAGAGCGTCTCGTTTGGCCAACATATTTTTTGTCACAATCCATGCAACTAATTTCGTAAATTCCACTTTTTTCTAGAACTGTAGTTTTATCCTTGGGATTTCCTAGTAAGCTTCTTATTGTGTTACCGGATTGATATACTAATTTAAGACCGGTGTTATTAAATACTTTGTGTAATCCTTTCGTATAATTAGGATTATAAGGAATTGATACAAATTTTGAGTCGCAGGTATCTTTTTGTCTGAAAAAGGTAGAATTCCGAAAGGTCTTTTGAAAAGAATATCTATTTATCAGCTTATTTATTAAGCCTTCGTCGTAACCGTTTTCGCCAGCTATATTCCTAATCCTATTCTTTTCTGCTTCAAATCTTTCTTTGTTTAAGGGGAAATTTACTAATCTTTATGTTAAAAAGTGCAAACTTGCAAGCTTATGTTGTAAGCAATGAAAAGAGTCATTTGGAATATACCTGTTGGTGGCCGTGCCTTTTCTGTATAGGTCAAAGTCCAATTTATTTTTATTTCTTATAACTAAAGTGTCTAGAAATGACAGTGTACTGTTGTTCTCTGTTTCATAAGTAAATTTATTAGTGGGAAATTTGTTATTTATTTTTTCCATAAAATTTTCAAGACTACTTACTTTAGTGTTGAATACTGCAAACACATCGTCTACATACCTGAACCATACTCTGTGAAAATACTCAAATTCTTTACTTATATCTGATTCAAATTTGCTCATAAATAGGTTTGCGATAAAAGGTGATAAACTATTACCCATTGTGGTTCCTTCTAATTGCATTGGATACATATAAACCTAAGCTCTGGCTAAGATATGTTGATGATACTTTTATTGTCTGTACCGGGAATGACCAACAACTTTCAGAATTTCTTCACCATCTAAATAACATAAGACCCACCATTAAATTCACAATGGAGTTGGAGCAAAATTGTCAAATTCCTTTTCTTGATGTACTTGTCACACGAGTAGAAAGCGACATCAGAACAACAGTCTATCGTAAACCCACTCACACAGGACAATATTTAAATAAAGGTTCAAATCATTCTGCTGCAACCAAACGAGGCATAATCAAAACTTTGTATAACAGAGCCGTTCAAATTTGTAACAATTCTCATGACTTGGAAATCGAAATAAGAAACACTAAGAAGGATCTGCAGCAGAATGGTTACAGCCTTAAACTTATAACAGATACTATTTTTAAATTTCAACAAACAGGACAGAGATTACAAGACCAAAATCAGGCAAATGCATTCCTTACAATCCCATACGTTAAAGGAGTATCATAGAAAATTCGAAGAGTAGCGAAAAACTTTTATATTAAAACAGCTTTTAAATCTAGTAATACAATTAGAAGTCTTCTTAGTAAAACAAAACCAGAGAACAAACAAAATAAGGAATGCATTTACCAAGTTCCTTGTGAATGTGGTGAATCATACATAGGCGAAACTAAAAGACCACTATCTGTTAGGCTTAAGGAACATCAGACGAATACCCAAAAAGGTGAAACCACGAAATCAGGAATCGCCGAACATGCATGGTCAAAACAACACCGAATGAAGTGGGCAGAAGCAAAGGTTTTGCACAAGGAGTCACACTGGAAGAAACTAAAATTCCTTGAAGCTGCCTTTATTGGGCAGAATCAGGGTATTTTCAGTAAACCAAGTGTTGAAATCCCAAATATTTGGAAGCCCCTCCTTAGGCGGAGCCAACTTCTTAAACTTCAAGGTTGAGTGATTTCTCACAGTATATAAGCACGTAGCCTTAGGAATTGATTGTAGTTTGCACCTGAAGACGATCAGAGATTGTACTGATCGAAACGTCGTGTATAAATAAAATATAGACAATGGAAGTCCGAAACACAGAGTTAATTTCAAACACATCATTGTCTCAAACTTTCAAATTAAAGTGAGATACCATACGTTAACGATAACCTATACATTTTCTTAAAGAACGCGCTGGAATACCCAATTGAAGTAAAAAAAAGCCTGGAATATGGTTTTTTACTAATTAGAATACTTAAATATATTATTTTGAACAAAAAAATCAACCAAATAGCGATTGTTTTAAAATTTAAAGCGGTGGTCTATAATATACGATGATTTTACTCAAAATACAACATCCCGTGACACTTTGACATTTCTCAGATTTCTTGTTTATTCATATTTTATTAATATTTACGGATTATTTGGACTATTTTAAGAAAAAATGGCCCTATGCGTCTCATTCCAGTACATTTTGACGTCTATCCAGGTAAAATGATCTTATAAATTGTGGTCTGGTTCAGCTTAAAATAAATTTTTCGATACCCATGTATATGTCAGCCTTCAAACCAAACTTTTGATAAACTATAGTCCTTAGTAAATACCGCCCTAAATGACTATATATATGTATAAAGTGACAGTTTGACGTGCAAAGCTGTCCAAAAATTTAGTATAAATAAAATGATCCCAATCATTGTTTTTACAAAACCTTGTACATTTTTAAGAAGTGTGAAGCACTACTTGCCTAAATATGGGTTCTGTAGGGATCATTCAAGAAACGTACCAAAAACTATTAAAATTAGTTAAAGCATTGCTTTGAAATATATGAAAAACATATTACAAGTATTTTAGAGTAAATCACAGTGGCGTCGAGTTGGATTGTACCCATGACTTTGTTAATTTGAATCCAATTTTCTAGCATGATGCCTGATTTTTACTTAACACCCGGTTCCCACCTAGGTGTTTCCCATGCGCGGCCACCCTGACTCAAAAAACTCATCACAAGGTTCGACATGAACTTATATAGGCAAATCTCGCTTAGACCACGTGATGCGTGTTTTGAGTCGGGAGCCACGCATGAGAAACGCATAGATGGAAACAGGGTTTAAATCCTTAGTTTTTGAGATATATGCAAAAGTCTGATTTTGTCTTCCTTTACCCCCCCCCCTCCCATATTTCACGAAGTACTCAACGCGCAGCTAGAGACTTAACGATTTTTTAAAATAGACAGTCTTCTGAACACAAAAAATAGTTGTTTTCTGTTTTAAAATAAATTAAACCTTGAATAAAATAAAATAAGTAAAACGTCTATATTAACCTCACTTTTTTTCCAAAGAATGCCAAAAAAAACGTGTGCACATGCACTCTCTTTTTACAAAAAAATAAATAACCCCCTTAAGCTTGCGGTAATAGAAATCATATTTTTCCCTTCAACTGGTATACTGGTAAACTTAAAACTTTTGTATAGACCCCCATGCTTTCCAACATCATTAAACAAGATATTCGCTAATCTAAAAACACATTTTGCCCCTTTGTTTTTATTGCTGCTAGAAGGCCAGTATGTATAAATTTCACAAACCGTTCAAATTTAAAAAATATTTTGACACTGACACATTTTAAGATTTTTTTAAATTACATCTTATTTTATGCTTATTAAATGCTATAGAATTATTTGAAAAACAAAATTTGGGTAGAATTATAAAAGTACTAACAAATGTTTTATTTTTTAGAATGGTGAATACAATAAAATAATCACTGCCCAACATGCACATACTTACAATATGAGTAAATCCACTTTAAGAACTGGTACTTCATTCAATGGTCTATGCAATACTTGTAACAATAATATTAGCCTTAAAGTGACTCAGCTAGCTAGTTACGAGCCTCTAAATGATAAAAATTATGATCTTGAGATTGAACATTTTGAGTAAGTTTTCAAAATATTATTTAATTATGTTAACAATTAATTTTTTCTGACACCTTTGTCGAGGGCAGGGATCTGCGTAGCAAGTATAAATCGTCTAATTGACAAAGCGTAAGTATACAGAAAATTATAAAAAAAAATAAAATTAGTATTGAAGTACAAACAAACAAAAAATCTTGTAGAAAATCAATCACATAAATACTTACTCTTTGAACAATCATTTTAAACTTAGTTAATGTTAAATCTAATTATTAATAAAATATAAATCGGTATATAAACAAAAAAATACTAAAAAGCTAAGAAAATTAAAAAAATTAATTTAAAAAAAATAACTAATAAAAAAACACCAAAAGTCAGGTTTGTAAATTAAAAACTTTCAGTTCGTCCCAGTAAAATACCTTTCCCCTAAGACAGAGCCCAACCTTTCCTCCAAATTCTTTTACATAACTGAACTGAACATTTATTGTTTTCGAAAAATATAACATTTTCATTATAATTGAGTCCGACTAATTCTACAATACAAAGCAAAATTCCACCAAATAATTATAAAAAATAAAACAAAATATAATCTTAATTATAAATGAAGTTAAATAATGAAAGAAAGTTTTAGCCATGTAAAAATTATCTTTAATTTAATTACATTATTTTAGTAGAAAATATTTTTTGAATAAAAACAACCAAAAATTAACTATACACCTAAAAAAACAAAAAAAAAATGAAACTAAATTTACTTATTTCTAAGAAAGGCACGTAACTTTAAAAGAGCTTTGCATATCTGCTTTATGTCACTGGGCATTAACTATGCAACGTAATGGCAAAATGAAATAGTGTCTCATTGGTAAGCATGTTACAGAGACTACACAACCCGTCTTGATTTATTCGATAGCAAATTCGTGTATAATAAAAACGACAAACGAAGTTGTCACAGTTGGTGTAGAGAGGGGTTTTAAGAAAAAAAAATACAATCTTTAAAACATAGATTTTTGGTTTTGATACATCGCCAACTACTATTTACCGTAAAAAGTAAAATCCCTTAAGTAGCCCTTTTTTAGGGCCCTTAAATTGTAACTCCCTATTTTAACTTCATATTTGAATTCTCGCTGAAATTCTCTTTCCAATGGTACCCCATGTCATAAAGGTTTCGAGATATTGGGTTTCAAAATGTCGAAAATTCAATTGTCAAAGGCCCATATCTTAGAAACTGAACAAAATATCTCTATTGTGTTTATTATCGATTTTGAGGGTTTTATAAGAGCAAATAAAAAATGACAATAGTTTGACGTTTGCACATTCCTATTTACAGTTTATTGATTTTCAGTGATTTTGACGATATTATTCTAAAAATATGAAGTAGAAGGTCAGATTGTCAAACTGTTGTCATTTTTTATTTCCTCGTAAAAACCCTCAAAATCGATAATAAACACAATAGAGATATTTTGTTTAGTTTCTAAGATATGGACCTTTAAAAATTTAATTTTTCACATTTTGAAAGCCAATATCTCGAAAATTAGTAAAGTAAACCTTATGATATGGGGTACCATTGGAAAGAGAATTTAAGGTTCCCAGAATATTTTCCAAAAATAGCACCCCAGAAAAGGGCTACATAGGGGATTTTACTTTTTACGGTAAATAGTAGTTGGCGATGGATCAAAAACAAAAGTGTATGTTTTAAAGATTATATTTTTTTTATTAAAACCCCTCTTTAGACCAACTGTGTTGTAAGGGATGTTTAGGGCACTAAAAAAAAAATAATGGCTAGATATTCTCGATAAAGATTTTCTTTGCGGCGATACAAGATTATAGTGCGATTATGCTTTATATGCTTTAAGGTATAAGCTTAAGTTGCATAGTCTTGGACGAATGGCTACAATTTTCCAGGCGGAACTCTTCGCAATTGAAATGAGCCCACATTGGATGATAGATCATAACTAGCGCGATCAATAAAGATATTCTCCGACAGTCAAGCGGCCCTTAAGGCTCTTGGATCGTATAGGTACTTATCGAGAACCGTTAGGAGCTGCCAAGACACACTGAACACCCTAGGGCGAATAAACACTGTGTCGCTGGTATGGATTCCGGGACATTCTGGGCATCGGGGAAATGAGACTGCCGACCAGCTGGCGCGTGAAGCGGCCTCTGCCGTCTTTATTGGCCCCGAACCAGCTCTTGGAATAGCATACAACACAATCAACACTGCTCTCTCAGGCTGGATGGAAAACAAGTTCCACCAATAGTGCAGAGAATTGCCGGGACTGGCACATTCCAAAGAGTTCATTACAGAACCCTGCAGGAAGAGGGCCGGGAAACTCTTTGGGCTCACCAGGCAGGACATCCGGACAGTGGTTGACCTAAACACCGGACACTGCAGGCTGAAAGTACCATTATACAGAATGGGACTACATTAGTTACTCTATGCATCCAAGATATCCTTAGTATTCTACGATAACACCACGTCTCGAATGCCTCTTACTTTTACATACTTACATAATATAAGATGCTAAAAACATAACACTAAAGCACACGAATTCGAAGAGTGGTATTAAGATCGCCTGTTCAATTCTTGCACCAACTTCTTGCATGTTGTCCCAGTTCTCATTGAGAAAGCAACCCAAGTATTTGTATGAATCCACGCGTTCGAATTGCTGCTGTTCTTTGCCTTGGATATGACCATCCATTTTGTTTTTCCAACATTTAAGTTAAGCCCGAATTGCGAACTTTTAGTAGCAATTTGATTCAACAACTCTTTCAGACCTTCCCGCGTGTCTGCTATTATGACAGTTTCGTCGGCATATCGTAGGGCCTTTTTTATTCCGAACCCACCACGAAATTCAAACTGCGTGTCGCCCAAAAAGGATTCGCATTTTAAATAAATTCTGTTATGGATAATCTTTAGAAATATTTTTAACATATGACTCATTAAGCTGATTAGGCGGTAATCGCTACACTTCTTTGCTGAATGGTTTTTAGGCAGTGTAACAAAGTTTGATTTTAACCAGTCATTAGGAATTTTACCGCTGCGATAAATCAAGTTAAAAAGTTTGACTAGCTTATATACCGAATATTCGTTTTTTATTAGCTTTAAAATCTCACTGTATACTTCGTCTGGCCCTAGCGCTTTTCTGTTTTTAGCTGAAGATATTGCTTGTTGTACTTCCTCTGGTGTTATATCTATGCCTTGGTTTGAAAATTCTTCTGGATGTTCGGATCGATTATCGATTATCATGTGTGATGAGTGTCATGTTTAGCGTCTATATCTTCTATTTCTTGACATTGCTGTGGTATCCAGTTTTGTTTTGCTGACCTTATATTGTTTTTATTTCTCTATTGATTTCATGGTACTGATCGCTGCCTTTTTTACTGCGTCTTTTATCCATTTTATCCAACTCAAGGATTTCATCGGTCACCCAAATTTTCTTTTTATTTCTTGTTTCATCCTTGCCTAAGAGTGTTGTGCTTTCAACTATGGCACTTTTAACCTTTGTCCAAACCATTTCTGCATCTTGCTCGGTAGACTCATTAATATCTGTAAGTTTTTTATTAAGTTCGACTGTAAGTTTGTTATCTTGAAGTTCGTCGAACTTGCGTCTGGGTTTGTTATTTGGGGGACGATTTTTCTTGAGGGTAAATTTAATTTTCGCCACAACTGGATTGTGATCCGATCCTACGTTTGCGCCAGGGTAAGTTTTTGCAGATTTAACACAGTTTCTAAATCGTTTATTAATTCATATAAAATCTATTTGGTTTCTAATGAAACTCTCAGGATTGTCGGATTTGGAAGTCCAAGTATAAAGGCGCCTTGCTGAAAGTTTAAAGAAAGTATTTGACACGGCAAAATCCCTTTTCTGACAGAACTGGTAAAGGCGATCTCCACGTTCATTTGATGTCCCAAGACTACCTTGGGGCGTTTCCAAGGTTTGCGTTGAAGTTCCCCATAAAACTCAGAGCAGTTTGAACTTGGTCGTATAATGCCTCTACGTCATTATCTGAATATTTACTGGTTGAAGCGTATACTTGAATAATATTGACATTGAAAGTGTAGCTGAAGAAATATGACTCGATCCGACAAGAGATAACGGATTTTTTAAATCCTTTATTCAATTACTGCTTCTAGTGGTTTCGGCCGTCATTGCCTGCGTAGTAGACATGTTAGTCGTCTATCTGGCATTTGCCTGACTTAGGCCATCTCACCTCGCTAACTCCTAAGATCTCTATGTCTAATCGTTTCATTTCTCTGGTGACATTGTGGACTTTTACAGCCTGAAACATACTTTGTGCGTTCCATGTAGCAATATTCTTCATAACTGGTCCGCTTTCTAGAATTGTGCTCTTCTTAGAACCCTCTGGTCACTTAAGACCTGCCGGGGACTGAGGGCCTGAGCTTTTGGTTTTCCAGTCCAAAGGTATACTAACATCATTGAAAGAGTTCAAACTACCTTCTTTAATACTCCTGACAGCGTGGTGTGAACTGAAACTGGAAGGGAAGACTACCGAAAAAGTGTTTTCAAAGACAATTGAAACTTAGAAACTCTGAATCACGATATAACTGGGCGGAAAAAGTTATCGAATTCTTGACTTTAATCGTAATAAGAAAAAATTACTATCACTATTTTTTACGAAATTAATTGAAGCGGATATGCGTCAAGCCACTAACTCTAATTTTCTAATATTTTATCCATACCTTACTGTAACAACCTCGGCAGCATCGTACTTGCAACGAAACTTCCTCGTAGCCATAGTTCGGACATTTGCTCAACTCAGAGTCGCTAGTAGCTATTTTGTTAAATTTATCTACCGAGGCTCTGCATATCGATTTAACCTTAACGAAATATGTACTATATGCAACCTCAACAAAAAGGAAACATTGGTTCACCTATTACTAGAATGTCCTATCTATTCAGAAATAAGATAAAATAATCGTAACCTTTTAGCTTTGCTGGACAATATAATATTTCTTTTAAACAATCTCGATATTAGCACTGCCAAAAAGCTTTGTGAACAAATTTGGAATATATTGAAACTCCGTTCATGCCGGTCTTGAACCAATTAATAACATGGAAATGACTTATTTAGCTTAGGATTTATCAAGTACCTTCTTTTTTATTTTGTATTTAGTTTTTTTAGAAATACTTTACTTTATTTAATTTATTAATTTAATTAATTTCCAAACTGCACTTAAGCGAAAGTTTTTTAAAAGGATGGGAATTTGTAGAACAGTTAGTTTTTCTTCATAATAAAACAGCGATTTTATATTTAGGTGCGTTTTATTAATTATCGCAGGCGCTTTCGATCTGTTTAGATCATCTTCAGCGCTAAAATAATAAAACAAATTAACTAAAATTGGTCTTATGAGGTAGAAGTGGTTGAACTTACCTCTCTAATTTTGTAAGAGCCCTGTTTTACAATAGCAACAAATGACATACATGACGTGGCATACGTGATACACATACATGAATTTGTAAAGTTCTAGGCGTAATAAAATAATAAATAATTAAAAATTTAAATTCATTTTTCATTTTCAGAAAAATTTTGACAGCTGTGAAGTCAGCGACCTCTGTGAAGTCAGCTCTTATAGGGTAAATTATCGAAACAGTTCAATTTGCTGCTAACTTTCCGTTTCGGTAATTTAACCTATAACAGCTGACTCCACAGAGGTCGCTAACTTCACAGATGTGACCTTGTTCGCAGCTGTCAAAATTTTATTACGCCTAGAGCTTTACAAATTCATGTATGCGTATCACGTATGCCACGTCATGTATGTCATTTGTTGTTATTGTAAAACAGGGCTCTTCCAAAATAAGAGAGGTAAGTCCAACCACTTCTACCACAAAAGGCCAATTTTAGTTAATTTGTTTCATTATTTTAGCACCGAAGATGATCTAAACTGATAGAAAGCGCTCTGCGATAATTAATAAAACGCACCTTAATATAAAATCGCTGTTTTATTTTAACTCAAGGTGCACGCAACTCCCTCTCCCGATTATTTCTTCATAATGACTTCTTAAGTTTAAGATTTATAGGTATACACATATTGTTATAAAACTGTAAGTTTTACGGAACAATAAACATTTGTGAATTGTAAAGAGTTTTGTGAATCGTTGTATAGTTCACAAACTATGAGAAAATTATTAAAAAAATGTCTGATTATGTTTCAATGTTTCTAGGTTATTAAGCTACTTTACACTGTTTTGGTTTTCAAGATATGTTGACCCTGCTGAGAAGATTTGATAATTTAATACTTTCACAAGTTTTTCAAACTTTCAAAATTTATTTTTTTTAATTATTTTAGGTCATAATTTTCTTGTTTTTTGAAGCGCAAAAATACAAGTCCCTTATTTTGAAGGTTTCCACATTCTAAATGATGCGCCTGATATATATAATTTTTCAAAATTTCAAAACCTTATAAAAAAAAGTTATTAAAAAGCTAATTTTAAACAATAAAAATTGGTTACATCTTCTCAAGAGTGTCCACATACCTTCAAAAACATTTCAAAATAGTGTAAAGCAGCTGCCAGAAAATAACACAGAAACATTAAAGTGCTTATACAACGATTCACAATATTCTACAATCTTAAAACCTTCAAAATGAGGAGTAATATCTACCTACCTATTTAAAAGTTCATTTCACTTTAAAGCATCAAACAAACTTAACTGTGTGTGTACTGCGAGTAAAATTCAAAACCGAAAAAATACCATTTTCGGAAACAAAAATCAAAACAAAGTAAAATGAGGTCAGGAATAACATCAATTTAACGCACTTGCGCAAAACGGTCGTAAAATATTTATTTTCATGGCCTACTTGGTCATGATATGTTGCTAACAAAATTGCCACTTCCAGAGCGTGTATATTAGTATATGAGTTAAACACATTTGTACAAAAAATTTTGTAAAAAAATATAAAAAAAATATTTTTTTAACAAGTAAAAGATCTTGGGGATTTACTAAACTTTTTTATTTCCTACTACTTTATAGCAGCCTCACTATAGACAGGGTTCCCACTGACCTGGAAAATCTTGAAAAGTCAGGGAATTTTGAAGGCTACCTGGAAAAGTCAGGGAATGGCCAAAAAAATCCTCAAAAGTCAGGGAATTGGCACACAAAACCTGGAATTTCTGTTTCTCAACCTATTTTTCAAACCAAATTTGTAAAAAATATTATGCGAGTTCTTCTCTGCTCATCTCGTATATAAGCTCAACATCTGTTTCGCGCTCAATCAGTCCACCTAAAATCCAAGAGCAAGAGAAAAGAGATAGGAAAGCTCTTTAAAACGTGAAGGACAAGAGTCGTATCATTACCCAGGGTGGCAGATTGTGTTTATTGAACATATTTGGTTTTCGTTTCGAAATAATAAATATCACCTGCTATTATTTCTCCTTGTTCTAAGCACACATCGCGCTATCTTCTGTTACAACTTTCAAGTGTAAAAAAAAAAAGTTTCTAATTTAGACTGGATAAGTCCTTCCATAAGTCCACCAGAGTGGCAGTGTCTACAAGCTGTGAAAACCAATAAATATCAAGCATATTGTAAGCTTTGTTTAAAAAATATTGAATTGAGTAATATGGGGCGTCAGGCCATCTCAAGCCATTTTAAGAGCAGTGGTCATATAAAGTACGTGTAGGCTCAAAAAAACTCAAGGAAATTGTCTTTGTTAATCAAGAAAACTGATACACTATCAGTCTTGGCTCAAAATGACAATGGACCTACATCTACACCAACTACTGGAAGTGAAGGAACCTCCACAGCAACTGCTTCCACTGCCAAAAAGGGTTCTACTCCTTTTTTGTAATCTTTTCTTATTAAGCAATCAGTTATGGATGCAGAAATATTGTGGTGCAAGGAGTCTTTAAGATTAATCCTGCTGTTGCCAATTATGTCAACATCATATGTAAAGGCCAGTAGTAGGTTGGGTCTTTTCTGGTGGAATATAGCCGTTGCTGTCTCAATGTTGGCTTTACTAATTGCATATTCTAATGCTATATTGAAGAGTTGGGGTGAAAGAGAGTCACGACTCTGCTTAAGCCCATTGTTGATATCAAAGAATCAGAGTAGCTCTGTTCCACCCTTATTTTGCACCTTGTATTCTTCGTACACATTTTTACCAGGGATGTTAGCTTTTAAAAAGTTCCTGCATTGCGTCCCACAACTTTGCTCTACATAATCTGTCAAATACCTATTATCAATCAATAAACATCTGATGAAGTTCTCTGTCAAATTCCCAGCATTTTTCCATTATTTGTCTAACGGTGAAAATCTGGTCTCTATGCTTATGGGTGTAGTATCGGTATTACCTCTCAGTTGTCATTTGTTTGTTGAGGAGAAGTTTTCGGTTCTGGGTTGGTATCATGTTTTGTGCTTTGTTATTCCCTGAAAGTATTCTTTTATTTTGTTGTTTTGTCTGTTTTCCTTCATTTCTCTTATTATATTTAGATGGTGGTCTCTCGTTTTGCTTTATATCATTCTGCGTGCTTCACATCTTTGTTGTTTATACTCTTCTATATTAGATGCTGTTGGGTGTTGAAGCATTTTTTCCTGGTCATATTTCGTCTTTACGTCGCTCTTTTCTCTTTTACATTGTAACCCTATTGCAGTTCTTTTATTTCTTGAGTAATTGGTTTCTGGTATATTTCCTGTATTTGTTCTGTCTTGAGTTTTTCCGTATTCCAGCTTATGCTGGTGTAGTGCATATTTATTAACACTTCGTGCAATTTAGTTTTGTAACTTGCTAGTTGAACCAAAAAAATATTGGTAGAGCTAGGCAAATTAGTATTTTATTTTTAATACTGTTGAGTATCTAATTTCTTTTTAGGATTTAACGAATTCAGTTTCTGTGATTTTTGTCTTCAAATAAAGTTTCTCGTCTTATTTATCTGCTTTTTACCTTTTTATCTCGATAATATAAATACTTGCCAAATTTGAGCTTTCTAAAATAGAGAAATTTATATCCACAAAACACCTGGAATTTTTAAAACATGTTCAGGGAAAACCTGGAAAACTCAGGGAATTTGGAAATGAGAATTTGGTGGGAACCCTGATAGACCAACGGCAAGGTGGCTTGGCCGTAGTAGGTTTGGTGAGTAAAACAACATTAGAAGTTGGATACTAAGTGAATACTGGTTTTATTATTTTTCTGAATAACATTTATATGTGAAATTTAATATAAACTAGCGTTGAGCTAACCCTGGATGATCACGCCAGTTTTTTAAAAACCAAGGCAAGCTTACTATTATATAAAAAATCCCAAAACACCTAAATTCGTAATACATCACGCACTCCTAAATATTTGTATAACCTGCTGTTGTAAAAAAAACCTTGATTTAAGGTTAATTATTGTTTAACTAAATTCATCAATATCTATTATTTAAAATTGTAAAGGAATTGAATTCTCTTTAAAATATGTAAAACTAATAAACTGTTGACTAAACATCCTCCCCCGTCTTCACCTATGTCTGCTTTGGGATAAAGTCTGTCTGCTGTTGTAGACAAAGGCTCAGTTCCAGGCCCTCTGCTTCTAGCTTTGTCAGTGTTAATCGCTTCCGTCTGCCGTAGTGACGACATAGAAGCCATCCAAGCATCATGCCGTTATAATCCCTGTTGTGGTACTAGTGATATATGAGTGGTGTTTTACCTATTTCCATATTGCATCTTCAAGTCGTTGGCCTAACAGTGACTCATCCATCTTCAGTTTAGCTATTTCATCGTGATTAATTGTAATGACTTTCATTATCTAATTGGATGACATCGGAGGTCTTTGTACGAGTTATCGTTGAATTGATTTGTGCTGTTCATGTTTTTGAGTAGCTTGTAATAACTGCTGCCGTGTTAATCCGTTTAGGTGCAATGATGTTTTGTTTTGTTCTAATCACAGACGCATGAACAGAATGTCTTCTCTCACTCCATTGCATGTGATACTGATAGCAACGTTAACTTCATATGGAGTAATGTATAACCAGCTATTTGGCGTATACAGCTGCTTCCATGTAATTGTGGCTATCCTGACTTCTTTGATTGCACACTTCATCCCTTTATGTCTGATAAATGTCGTCGATTAGGCAGTTTGAGCTGGTCTCAATATTTTTGACAGTGACTGGTTCGCACACATACATAGTTTTTCGTCTAATACATGAGTGAATTTCCTGTGGGTTAGCTGAAAATATTGTTGGTTGTTGTAGTTGACTGCAAGTATGTCGCTTGTGACGTCTAATGCCCAGTAAGATTCATTCTCTATGTAAAGTGGGTTTGGGATTGCTTTTATCAGTGCTTATTCTGATATATCTTCAAAGGTGATATACGCGTGTATTCTAAACCATTGCCTTTCCGGCACTCCTGTGGCCGTTCGTGTAGGTATTCGCCATATCTTCAAGTATGACGGAAGTTTTTCGTTTGCCTCTCTCACTATTTTAGATGGATGGCTAGGTGACAGTAGTTTGTAAATTGGTCCTTTCTCATAGATGACTTCGAACAGCTTGGCATTGTTGAGTCCTGATATATAGTTCGATGCTAGTTGATCTGAACTCAAAATATAAATGTTAAGCGTGTTGGTGTCGGCTGCTCTATACCTTGATCTCATGTCGTTGATGGCGTTGAGACCTTTGTTGAGCTTTTCTTGAAACTTTTGAAGTTGTTCCTCAATCTGTGTCGTTCACTTTTGAGATAGCTGAAACCATTAGTTTAGTTTGATGTTTTGAAGCTATGATCCTTGTATACTTTATCATTGACTCCAAATAGTGCTTGGTTGCATAATTTAAAAGTGTTTTATGACTTCTATTACTTTTCTGAAATCTTCGATTATTTTTGTCTTACTAACATTTAGCTGTAATCTGAATTCCCCTCTGTTGATTCTAGATGTGCCCAAATATTCTATAATTAGTCCTTTCTCTGGATAATGTATAGTTTGCTTTGATGCTGCTTGGAAAGCCCAATACTAGCATTGTACATAAAATTGCATGTGCTAGTGAGAATTTTGCTTTCTCCTTCTTGTTACTTTGGACTGTTTGAGATTCTCTGATGAGTGCCGTATTTGACTGTGTATGTTCTGTAGCTTCTTGCTCATATGGTAATGAGATTAGCTTGGTTATTGCCCTTTCCAGTTCAGTTGTACCTTTTTGTAGGGTGGCGACTCGTACTAAAGCATCGTCGCTGGGGTGCACTTGAGTGATTCTTGCTAGAGACCACCTGCCTGGGCTTACAGTGTCTTCTTGTATCAGTACGATTTTGCCTATCTTTAAATTTTCTTGTGCTTCTTTCCATTTGTAACGCATTTGTAAGTATTCTGTTGAGCATGCCTTCCAAACGTCTTTTTCCATCTTTTGTACTAATTTCCATCTTTGTCCTACGTTGATGTTGTTGTCGAAATCTTGTTATGCATTCGGGCGGATTAGTGGTCTCCCTATTAGAAAGTGCCCTGGTGTAATAATTATTTCGTCGTCTGTGTTTTCGCCTAATACCGTAAAGGGACGGAAATTTAAACATGCTTTTATTTGATATCACAGTGTTGATAATTCCTCATAGGTCAATGTCGTTTCTCCGATATCTCCATGATATGATAGATGATACTTTATGGATTTGACGACTGCCTCCCAGAGCGCTCCAAAATGTGGGGGGGCTGGTGGAATAAAGGGTCAATTTGTCCCTGAGGTGTTAAGGGTGTTCTGTACTTTGATTATTGTAACACTTCTAGTATTTCTTCATCAAGTTGGTTAGCTGCTCGTATGAATGTTGTGCCATTATCACTATATATGTTTGAACAATGTCCCCGTCTAGAAATTAATCTTCTTAGGGCTGCCAGGAATGTTTCTGTGATCATGTCGCTGACGATTTCTATGTGTATTGCCTTTGCTGCTAGACATACAAAAATGGCAATGTAACCTCTATACGACATGTACCCTCTTTCTTTGGTTGTCCGGATTAGAATGGGTCCCGCATAGTCAATTCCTGTATTTGGAAATGATGGCGATGGCGTCACCCATTCTTTCGGTAGGTCTCCCATTAGTTGCCATGCTGTTTGTTGTTTGTATCGGGTGCATTTTATGCGATTGTTTATCATGCTTCTTATAACCCTTTTTGCATTGAGTATCCAAAATTTTTGTCCAATGTATGCTAGGGTAAGCTGGTTGCCTCCGTGTAAGGTTTTTTCGTGAGCGTCTTGTATGATCGATTTTGTCAGATGATTATTTCTTGGTAGAATGATCCGATGTTTCTCATCGTCCGAAATCACTGCGTTTTTTAATGTTCCCTCCACTTCTTGGTCTAATACTGGATTCAAAGTATGTAGCTTACTTTTCTTGTCTACGTTTTTCCTTTCTTTTTCTTCATGAAACTCGATCTCTTGTACACATATAATGATTGATTTTAGTGTCGCTTCTAATTCATCGGACGATAAATTACCTTTTGCAATAAAAAACTCTTGTCATTTTTGTCAACGTTAAAAATCTGTTCCAAAAATTTATCGTAAACTACAACTTGTGCCTGGTGACACTCTGATTTTTTCGTTCCTTTTGTGATTTGTGGAATTTCGGTGTATTTTGGCCAGATTTCCTCATTGGTTAGCAATTTTGGGCCTATCCAGCATAGGGTTGAATTTTTTAACGTGTCTATGCTTATGCCTCTTGATATAGTATCGGCTGGGTTTTCGCTCGATTTAACGTGATTCCATTGTGGGGGGGGTATTTTCCTCGAGATTTCTGCGACTCGATTGGCAACGAATGTATTCCAACGTATAGGGTCTCCTTTTATCCATCCTAGGGTTATCATTGAATGAGTCTATGCGTGGATCCTGGGATTCTTAATTTTTAATGCATTGACAGTTCTGCCCATCAGTTTTGCTAGTAGGACTTCTGCGCAGAGTTCTAGCTTCAGCAATGATGTGCGATTTCTTGCTGGGACAACCTTTGATTTAGCTTGTATTAGTGTTATCTTAACTGAAGTGTTTGTTTGAATCCTGCTGTAGATGACGGCTCCGTATGCTTTTTCTGAGGAGTCGCAAAATCCAATTAATTCGATCTCCTCGAGGTCTTTCTGGTGTATCCATCTCGAGATTTTTATTTCGGAAATTTGTTGCCACTTATTTACCATGTCTTCTGTAACTGGGTCATTCCATGCTAGTTGTTTTATCCATAGCTCTTGAATCAGTAATTTGGCTCTGGTAATGAACGGTGCTAACCATCCTAACAGATCAAATATTTTTGCTATCTCGGACAGCATTTGTCTTTTTGTGTTACAGCTCATTGATGATTCTCTGATTTTGAAGTGAAAACTGCCATCTTGGGGAGTCCATAGTATTTCTAGTGACTTTTACTTCTTCGGTTCCTATTTCAATGGTGTTTTTTTTTCTTTAAGTCTTTCGTAGTTTGTCTGCTTCTTCTATGCTGTTTGCCCCTGAAAGTCAGTCGTCGTCGTAGAAATCTTTTAATAGAACTTCGGAGGACTTTTAGTAATTGTCTTTTTCGTATGCTATCTGATGCAATGTTCTGATCGCTAAGAATGGTGATGCTGCTGTACCATATGTTATCGTGGTTAATTGATATTCTTGAAGTTATTGATTGGTATCGACTCTCCATACGATTCGTTGATATTGTTGATCGTCTGAGCGGATTCGTATCATTCTATACATTTTTTGAATGTCTGCTATACATGCTACTAGTTGTCTTCGCCAGCGCAATATTATATCTGCTAGGTCGTTTTGTAAACTGGGACCTGCGTGCATTGCTTCGTTGAGGCTCATGTTGTCGCTGGTTTTGCATGATGCGTCAAAGACGACTCTTAACTTCGTAGTTGTGCTCGCTTCCCGTATTACTGGCTGATGCGGAATGTAGTACTTTCCTTGGTTGTATGAGTAGGCTGAGATTCTCTTCATATGGCCTAGGATTTCATATTCTTTGATAAATTCATCATACTGGATGCATATTTCTTTGTTTTTGTTAGTTTTCGTTCAAGTTGTTGGAATCTTGCCGCGTCTCTTGGTTTATAGTATGTTCCATCTTTATTTCCTGTGGTCGTTTTTCTGTGTATTTCTTCGCATTTCTTGTCTTTCTGGCTTTTCATGCTGTATATTTTCTGTTTCTACAATTTCCCAAAATTTCGTTAATTGACTATCTTCGTCGATGCGTAAGACCATGCTGCGGACTTCTATTTGGTTACTTTTAGTTGTTGTTGGCCTTCTATGATGATTTTCCGTGTTCCTTCGCTCCTAATAGGATGTCGATTGGACCGGTTGTATTGAATGTGGGATCTGCCAAAATGCTGTTTTGTAATTTTTGGTAATACGAGGAGTTATGTGCTAAGCATATAGCTACTTGGGAATCTTGGGTTAAGTTGGGCTGTAATCTTCCATTTGGATATTTTAACTTCGTTATCATTTACTCCTGTAATTTCTGATCGCACTTTTTCTCTGGGTAATGCTATCAATTGCGCGGCTTCTTCTTAATAATTATTTAATAATTAATACTCTCAATAGTTGGGCAGCTCCATTTTGGAATTGGCCTTGAACTAGCGACGTAGCTAATATGACTTTCTTTTCTTCTTTGTGTGCTGTATAGTGAGTCCCTTATTGACCACGTGATGGATTGTTTTTTCTGTAACTTGAATTATATTTATTGCTTGTTCTTTGGCCATTGTGTGCATTACCTAGTCTTGTATTCCGGTTTGAGGGATAGTTTGTTCTTCGATTGAAATTACTGGCGTTGTTTTGGTCTGACTGCCGTTCGTGATGAAGTAACGTGTGGTGATGGCGTTGGCAGACTCTGCATCCCGTAGTTGATGGACACCTCCCTCTGAAAAAATGGTTGAGGCAGTTTTGACACAACTTGTGGTCTCTCGTGCACTTTTGATTCTGTCAAGTGGTGATTGCCCTAGAAATTGGCTCCATCTCCATATAGCATGGTCTTTGCTACATATTTAACAAACGTGCTTTTCCATTTGTTTTACATTACGGAGTGCTTCCAGTGACTGAAATCTTTTGAGAAATTCAAGAATCTCGGTGGTTCCTCAAGGTTTTGGTCAAAGGTAAAAAGATAAAATATTTTTATAGTTATTGTAAATTAAGATATGTTAAACATAATATTCTTGTTAATCAATTGTTAATTTTCGTTTTGTATGAAAATAAAATATTTTTTGCATAGGTATTCTTACATTAATGGAGTCGATAAGGGGGCTAAAATATAGTGAAAGACCCTGTACAAACATTTAGTTTGTAAAGAAATAATAATTTTAGTTATTATTATTAGTTTTTACATGTAAAGAACAATAAATTAAAAAAATATTTTTATATTACTTAGTTTTTCGATATACTTGAAAAAAGCATTAGTTTTATAGATATAAGTAAAAATAAAAAAAATAAGTTTAAATGGGTCACTAGGTTTGCTTATGATCACCAGTATTTTTATACAATATATATAAGTTAAAGAAGATATAAGTTAAAGAAAGTAACCATATTGATATTTTCAATTTCAGTTTTAACCCCATCCTCCCCTACTGGGATTAGATTAGACAGGGGAATTTTTTAATTTGGTGAAAAATGCTTTTTCTAAATTAACTTGCATAAGACAAAAATATTAATTTTAAATATTTTGAAAAATAGGATTTTTTTTCCAAAAAGCCTATATTTTTGACATTGTGCGGCGGGGCCTTGTAGATGCTCAGTAATCTTGTAGACGCTGAGTAATCTTGTAGCTGTAGCAGCGGGGCCAGTGGACGCTGAGTGGTCCTGTAGCTGTGGCAGCGGGGCCTTGTAGATGCTGAGTAATCTTGTAGCTGTAGCGCTGGGGCCTTGTGGACGTCCTGTAGCTGTGGCGGCGGGCCTTCTGGATGCTGAGTGGTCCTGTAGCTGGGCTATCGAACGCTGTTAATTCTTTGCTTGCTCGAAGGACCATGAAAGATCTTAGAGATTTCCTAAACCTTTTTATTCCCTACTAGTCTATAGCAGCCTCACTATAGACCAACGGCACGGTGGCTTGGCCGTAGTAAGTTTGGTGAGTAAAACAACGTTAGTAGTTGGATACTAAGTGAATACTGGTTTTAATATTTTTCTAACTACAATTTATATGTGAAATTTAATATAAACTAGCATTTAGCTAACCCTGGATGATCACGCTAGTTTTTTAAAACTCAAGGCAAGCTTACTATTTTATAAAAAATCCCAAAACACCTAAATTCCTAATACATCACGCACTCTTAAATATTTGTATAACCTGCAGTTGTAAAAATAAAACCTTGATTTAATTTGAATTATTCTTTAACTAAATTTATCAATATGTGAGTATTATTAAAAATTGTAAAGGAATTGAATTCTCTTAAAAATATTTAAAACTAATAAACTGTTGACTAAGCAAAGGCCCACTGGTTATTTAGAATTACAAAAAGTATATTTAATCTAAACTAGTATAAACTCTATTATTTTACGGGTTTTTATTTTGAATAATTGCAAAGTTATTTTGGTGGTCATTTCATTGTGACAGGTATGTCCAAATAGTCCGGAAATGTTTACTTTTGGTATAAAAAAATACAATATCAAAATAAGCACCGCCAGGCTGACCATAGGTCATGATCACGACGTCATAAAAAATAATCCATAAAATCAGGGTGAGCTAATAGGCTGTAACGACATAATCGCCTGACTTTGCGTCGTATTTTGCGACTTCATGCCGTTAGAAAATTGCTACTTGATAATAATTGGTTCACCTTTTTTTACCAATCTTTAAAATAAAAAAGTATGCACGCCTGAGATGGCTTTTAACGAAAAGATTATATTTAGATAATTAACGGAGTCCCATAATTTATTCAGGATTTGGTCCCTTAAGTCCCTTTTTCTTATGAGGAAAGAAGCTTTTTGAAATATTTTCCATATTCTTATCTAAAAACTGAAAAGAGATTTTTTTGTAAGTTCAATAAAAGCGAATGTAAACCTTTTCTTTTTTTAGGAAACAACTGGAAAAAACCTACCAGCTGTGCAAAACTTGCAGAAATCATGTAAATGGTACAATTAAAAGGCAGAATGCTTGGCTGTTTGCAAATCGGGTACAAAATCACAACAAACACAAAACTACCTCTCAGATAGCTTTGCCAAACTCTAGACCACCAACTTGGTCACTTATAAAGATATTTTCTTTAGTATTTACAATTTTAGCTTTACTATCAGTTGGCGGATTTAGTATTAACATTCTTAAAGACTTCACCATCTCAGTGTTTCCAGATAGTATAAAAATGACTGATTTTTATAAATTTATGTCAGGCGCAACTAAAATACCCTTTGACATTAAAAATATAAAATGTCTACCAAAAAAAATAAAAATTAGTGAGACTAGTTTACTGTCTTTGATAGGACTTATTTTTGAAATGATTTTGACATTTTTTGACCAGACCCCATTAAGTTTTCAAAAATTAAATAAGTTTATTTCGTGGATTATTCTGGCATTAACGTCATCAGCAAGATTTGGAAAAGATGCTTTGTCTTACGCTAACATGCTACAGGTTTGTATTATTCTGAGTGTATATCGTCATTACTTTCACAGCGATCATTTTTGAACGGTCTTTGTCTACCCCAAGTAAATTAACCGTGGGCTAACAATTATAAAACGCACTCTTTTAGACGGTCCTAAATTAGACAACTTTCCTCTTCAGTCGATTAAATTTAATTCCTATTTTTTTCGGCATTAGAATAACCCAAACTTATCGCCCTTAAAAAAATTCAAACTTTCTAACTCAAGCGAATTACGCTATAACTGTTGCTTTTTCATAAACGCGTTTCCTTCCATCTTTTGCCTAAAAATCAATAAATACTTGAGACTTTTTTACTACAATCTTTATCAAAATAAGACCCAAGTTTACCAATTTATTTTCATTTGTTTTAGATTATTTCCTGTGGATGGTTACTCTGCAGCGATACATATACTTTTATTAGTCCAACTAAGAAAAAATCAAAAAGGAAATTTGTACTTAAAAAGCTATCAGCAAACACCATCCAGGAAGAATTTTCGGATGTCGATGATGAAAGTAGCCCCGAGAACTCAACAAGCTCAGCTTCAATAAATAATTCAATCTCTGGCGGGTATTTGAGCAATACGAGTAACTCTATGCTAAGTTCATTTACTCCTGATAAGTCTGCTAGACTAATAAAGACGTCATCGTTACTTAACATTAAACTAAATAATGAAAGACTTACAAACCCAAATAACCTCAATACTGCCAAAAGTGATCATTTAGACAAAGATTTTAACAGCTTAAATTTAGGCGCTTTTAGTCAATACAATAGTCTAGACAATTCTTCGTCATTTATGAGAAACCTCACTTCAACAAACAACCCTTTTATGGTTAATAATTCCCGATCGCTATCACAAAATAGTATGATAAATAATTCGTATGGATGGAACACTTACCGTCCAAGCTATTTGAGATCTCCTTTTTTGAAAGCACCACAAAACAATCACACGGAAAATCAGCCTCCATATGGGTTATTCATTTCAAACAACTCGTTTCCATGTCCAGAATCGCAGTGTTTCGTTCCAAGTACATGTAAAAATTATTTTGCTTTAACGAACAGTGTTTTGAGTGATCCAAGATCACAATCTTCAGTTCAACTGTTTAATCATTTTCAATCACCAAGAGAAAATTTGCTTGGCTGTACTCAAAATAGCGCTTTTAGGCCCATATCTAGTCCTCAAGGTGTCAGTTTTACTTCAAACAGATCGGTTTTGTCTCCTCCGAAATTTGTCAATACAGATCCCAGGCAGTTATTGTTTACTGTTGGTTCAAATAACCAAGTACAGAGTAATATGCCGTATTCTCCCAGTAACACTTCCACAGTTTACAAAAGTTTTACCAACAGTTTAAACAATTTTGAATTGGCAAGTCAATGTGACAAGTTTGCAGAAAGCAGCAGATCTTCCAGTAGAAGTTCGGGGTTTATGAGTGGCAATGAAATAAATTCCCGAGCTGTTTCTCTACCAAGCTCTAGGAGTCATTCTCCAGAACGAGGAGTTTATAATCATCTAAAAATTGACTGATTTTTGTAACTGATATCTTAAGAGCTGTTTTGCGGCAACTATCGTCACATTTCGGACTGCGTCTCCTTATAAACGATTTAAATTTACCTATAATGAAAGTGTATTTTCCTAAAAAAATTTTAACATGGAATTTTTTTATACAACTTTATTTTATAGAATACAAATTCAAAAAATTGGTAAAAAGCGTCGTAAACAAGTTTTGCAAGTTGGCTTGGTAACTTTTAACTTTTTACAAATCGAGGGCTGTGTTGGTAACTATCGTCACACTAACTATTAGGGACTTATCGATACATAAAGATGGCATAGCCTATCTTTAATATAGACGGCACTATTTTTGACAATTCCGCACAAAGTTTAAAGGGATTCTGACATTGCTGTTGTCTAAATATGTCATCTTTGCTATCAAAATAATGTCGACTTTCATAATGTTTGTGCCTGCCTTTAATAAAGGACGGCATTAACTTTAATTTGTCAATTTTAAGAATCGCACAAAATGACCATGATTAGGTGACATGATTACATGACAAAAATGTCCTTTCAACCTTCGTGCGAAACTGTCAGAAATAGTGCAGTATATAAGTCAGGCTATGCCGACTTTATGTACCGATAAGTCCCTAATGTCACACGAAAATTTAACTCTCAAATTCTACCATATTTTTCATATGTCAAACGACAAACTGCGGCGTCAAGACAATTTTTTTTTATTTTTAGAGAGACAACATTCTCAAATTTATGTAAAAATTTAATTATTTAAAGAATAAGGAAACAAAATTTTTAGTTTTTAAAATTTATGTGGAATTGCTCGAAATAAATTCCTTATTGAACTAGCTCTTAAAATAATATCTATTTTATGTCCTCCGAATCTGTTTTACATAGTACTAAATACAATATTACAAACGAAACTTCGCCTTTAAAAGACTTTTACCTTTTAACACACCAGAAAAAATTAACTGAATTTTTAAGGAAACTTTTACAAGTAAGATCTTTGGGTAAGAACATTGGAACCCCTTTATTTTTCCGTTATAAATTATAAAAGTAACTAAACTTTTGGGTTTTAGTCACGTGGTAGATATACTATTTTTTGTACTTTGAATTTCTGTTTTTATGAAAATTTTCAACAAAGATGATCAAACACGTCTATTTCAGTCAATTTTCAAGTTTTTCACTGAATTTCATTTTACTCTCTAAATATTTTAACTTTACTCCCTAAAATTTCATTATACCCCCTAAATTTTTATCTTAGTCGTTAGGGATGTTATACTTAATCATTTTAGTTTGTCAACTTTTATTGTTTTCCACGGGAGGTCATTAAATGTAAATATTAGTAAGTATTTATTAAAAAATATGTGTTTTTGTGTCAGTTAAAACGTAAGAAACTTCACCAAACTTAACTTTATGATTAAAAAGTTTTTTATTTGGCATTCTTTTTTTTTTTCACTTGAATCGTTCACCTTTGTGTCACAATTAAATGTTGTTTACGCTCATATAATTTAAAGGCCTAAGATGCAAGAAAATCGTCTCACCAACCTTGAATGCCTGGAGCTTGTTGCTTGGAGTGGAGCTTGAGCAGGGGTTAGCTGATTATCGAGTAAACAGAGTCTGAAATAATAAACGAACGAATTTTGGAGCATACAGAGTTTAGGACATAAACCTACTTTTAACTCATTTATTTTTAATTTTTTTGTGTATTGGGCGGAAGTCTCACAAGACGAGCATAGTTAAACCAAGAAGAATTTTTTGTTTAGAGCCTGTTTTAAAGATTATATACCATTGTTTAATGTTACTTGTTTATGTTTAAGTGGATGTTATGAATTAACATTTGACCATCTTCGTTTAGTTGCAAAATTGGCAAATTTTTTTAGATGCAAATAACGAAGAAAAAAACTAAATTGGCGATCATACAAAATGCGCTCGGTCAACAAGTACCGGGCGAAAAGAGTAGCTCGATTCGCTTACCCAAGTAACAATTTCTAGCGGCCTTAGTTGGGTCATTTTAAATCAAATCCAGAGGTTTGGCGAACCATCTCCCCGATTGCGATAATTTTTGGTACATTTATTCTACCCATAAAGGGAAAGAAAAATCTCAAATTTAAAATTCTTTTGGCCATTAGTTTTTTTAAAATTAATTCTTGAAAATCAAAACAAAAGTACCATTTTGCTTAAAAATGTACCTAAAGAAATGAAAATATCTCGATAACTGCTTAAACTAGGACAGTGGTTTATAGCTCATGTCATTTTAAATAACTTTCGAATGATGTATCACATGATGTACTTTTTGTTTAAAAAAAATTTTCATTTTTTAAAATATTTTTTTTTCTTGATATTTTGCCAAACTACAAAATTTCAAGATCGAGACTTGATGGGTTCATCAAAAAAAATGTTTTTAAATTTTTAAAATAATTTAAAAACAAATAGGATATGTGATACTTTATCAAAATGGGCTTTAAAATATATATATATAAAACCTGCTATTAATCACTTTTTTACGGTATACAGTTTTCAAGATATTACTCTTTTTGTGTACCTGCACAATTGGTTAAAATTGACTGTCTTTACAGGCATTTATAAAAATATGAATATATTGAGAACCGTACATACTACAAAAGCGAGTTGTGGCTTGTTTTAAAGGTATTTTAAATGCCATTTTAATGAAGTATCACATGACCTCATTCTTTTTTGGAAAAAAAATCTAAATTTTTAAAATATTTTTTTTGATAAACCCATCAAGTCTCCATCTTGAAATTTTGTCAATAGTTTGGCGAAATACCCAGCATTAAAATATATTTTTATAAAAAAAAATAAAAAAATGCTGTTTTTCAAAAATTTAAAAAGTTTTTTTTTAATTGCAAATTTTTTTTTTAACAAGAAATATATCATGTGATAGGTCATTCAAAAGGTATTTAAAATACCTTTAAAACGAGCCAAAAACCACTGTCCAAGTTTAAAATTGGTAGTTTTTGTGATTTTCAAGAATTAATTTAAAAAAAAACAATGGTTAAAAGAATTTCAAATTGGGATTTTTCATCCCCTTTATGGGTAGAATAAATACACCAAAAATTACCGAAATTGAGATGATGGTCTGCCAAACCTTCCTTTTTTTTGGTTGATTTCATATGAAATGACCCAGTTGCCATAACTAGAAATACACTAAAATGAACGTTGCATAAAGTAAAAATCTCCTCATTTGGCCGCTATGATGGACGAGAAAACGACGCCACACCGTTGTTATTAACTAGGCTAAATTTATTTTTAGAGTTAATTGATTAACGTTCTTTCAACGTTTCTCTTTACGGGACAATTTTCGCCAAATAATCAATCCAATTGCGGACAATTTCAAAATATAACTTTATCTGACAACCACAGAGGGCATCTCCTTAGTCGCATGTTAGGTTTTCAGTAAACCAAGAAATGATTATTTCCGCCATAATGGCTTCCTTTCCATTTGTGTAAATCGTTAAAAAAATCTTGTTTTTTTGCTGGATTTTGATTATTTTCTAGTTATAGTACAGTAAAATTTGCCCTTTTTGGTGCGTGAAAGGATAACAGAAAGAATTTAATATGGTGGCTAGACAGCCCTACCAGGTTTTGCGTTAGCATACTAATAACCCTGAAAGTGGGTGCCAGGCGGACATCTTTGGAAACATGGAAAAGCCAAGCAACAAATTTAATACAATACTCAGAAACCACTTATACGATTTGCATGAATAGTAACTTGTTTTCAGGGGCATTGTATGGCGCTTCCGCTCATGTTTGACACATAATACAATTAAGCGTATTTTGGCGTAAAATTCGTTTTAAAATTAAAAAATTCAAAAAAAAATCAAATATTTTAATTTTTATTTTTTTTTTAATTATACAAGTTCTAGCTGTCAAGGGTTTTTTTATTGTGATTTTAATAAAACCTTCCCAGAATTTCCCCCAAACCCTAACCTTTGTCCCTGTTTACTTTTTTTATCCCAATAAACCAAATCCCCATGGGCCGAAATCGGCAAACTGAAGGCTTTCCGAAATGACGGATTCGGGCCGAAGGTACCCGCCGAAGCGGCGTGCTTAACGTTGTGTCCGTTCTGCCTCCAGGCGGCCGCGAGTCGGATACCGGGGGCGTGCCACCTTCTTTCCGAACATCAGCTGCAGGGGATTACCGCTTTCGGCCATCCAGATGCTAATTATGCAGTATACGGTTTTCTGCCATTTTTGCTTTTTTATGAAAAATTCTTTATAGAGGCACCTACTAGGGTCCCTAGGACCCCAAATCCGCCGGTGCCGGTTTTCTTTTTAAGAGAAAAAAGGGTGGGGGGGGGTGTAAAGTGTTTTTTTGATTGTTTTGGGTTGGGTTGGAATAGTAGTAGTAGTAGTAGAGAAGGGGCGGGGCACTGGTCTGGCAGTTTGCTCATTTGGTCTCGCTGTTCTTTTTGCAAAGTCCAGTATTTTGTCCCATTTGAGCGTGTGCAGGTCCTCCTCATCCAGGGTCGGGAAACCGAATACCTGATATCTCGTCCTCTGGTATGCCTCTCAGTTCGCTATAACGTGTCGAAATGTCTCTTCTGCCCGCCCGCAGGCCCGGCAGGTCGAGTCATTCTCCACCGCGATCCGGGTCATGTGCTTCCTTAGTCGGTTGTAACCTGTTATGATACCTGTCAGCAGACCAGCGTCCCTTCGCGATCTCCCCAGAAGCCATTTTTGTCTGGCTACATCCGGGCCCTTCACGAAGTCCTTGGTCTGTCTGCATCCTGTTCCTGCTCTCCAAACGGTCGTCATGGCATCGTTAGCTCATTTATTCAGTCGACTTTGCAATTGCCTCTTGGTTGTTCCTAGGAGTGGTTCCGGCCCTACATACTGGGTGCTTGCCCCGATCCTGGCGAGCTCGTCGGCCATCTCGTTACCCGGCACCCCCATATGTTCCGGTACCCACATAAGTGTCACTTGTTTGCCCTCTCCCAAGGATTCCAGTGCATCCGCACATTCCTCCACCAGGGTGTTGGTGATCTTGGGCGCCCTTAGTGCCTTTAGGGCTGATTGGCTGTCGGAGCATATATAAACATGCTCCTCCCTACCGTTCTTTATTTCTTCCATGCTTGCAGCCATTATTATGGCATACACCTCTGCCTGAAAGACCGTGGGTTGCTCTTTCGAACCTCCTGGTCTTCCACATAAACCCCCGATCCTGTGGTTGGCCTCTCCGACAGTTTCCACCCGTCGGTGTAGCAAATCACGGTGTTCTCCTCGAACTGTTCGCGGAGGTTTTTACTCTGCCATAGTTCCCTGTCTGGTATGACTACTTTGTACCTCTTGTTGAATTTCCAGGGGTTTTTTGGTCTTTGTCTTTTAATCGCTGCCATAGGGATTTCTCTCTCGGCGATTTGGGCAATCCTAAGATGCCCCGCAGCTTCCCCTCTTCCTTTCCATTGGCCTGTATCTCTCAGCCGGAGGTGGGTCGCCATCGCTTCTTTTCTGATCCAGATTGGAAGCGGCGGCAGTCCCAGAATGGTTTCGAGTGCCTGTATAGGTGCCGTCCTCATGCATATGGTTCCCTGTAGGCTTCTAAGAGTGAGGGTAGTAGTGACCTTCTCCACTGCTGGCCTATGGATCCGTACTGGATCCTTGGTCTTAGTACTGCCGTGTACATCCAGTGGAGGTTTCTGGGGCTCAAACCCCAGGTGCGGCCAACCACTCGACGCAGTTGATACATCGTTGCCTGCACCTTATTGGTCAATTTCGCAACATGTGGTGTCCAGCTGAGCCCCTTATCTAGGGTGACCCCTAGGTACTTCGGTTCTGAAACCAAAGTCAGGGGTCTCCCGTACATCTTGGGTGCTCTGAATCCCTCCATTTTCTTGTTTCTAATGAACAGGATCATCTCTGTCTTTCCTGGATTGACAGAGAGACCGTTTTGTTGACACCAGTCTTCTATGATTCGTACCGCCTTTTGCATTCTGTTACAGACGGTGTTTAGGTGGTGGTCTACCACCTCCACGACACCGTCGTCGGCGTGGGCGTCGAATCCTTCCTCTGTTAAGCGTTGTAGGAGAGTATCCATGATCAGGCACCACAGGTATGGGGACAGGCAGCTGCCTTGTGGGCAGCCTCCCGTTGCCTCTATGTTGACCCTGGACTCCCCTAGATTGGCCTGGATCTTTCTCCCTGTTAGTGCAGATTTTACCCATTCGGAGATAAGAGACTCGGCTCCCCTTCTCTGCAGGGCTGTTGTTATTACCTGCACTTTCGCCTTGTCGAAAGCTCCTTCGACATCAAAGAATACTGCCAGGGCGTACTGTTTGAATTGAAGGCCTTTTTCTGCCTTATGCACTACTGCGTGTAGGGCCGTGTCGGTAGACCTTCCCTCCACGTATGCATGTTGGTTTCTGTGGAAAGGTTGGTTGGTTAGGACTCCCCCTAGTAGGTGTCTGTCCACCATTCTTTCCAATGCTTTCATCAAAAAGGATGTTAGACTAATGGGTCTGAAGGATTTGGCCGCCGTATAGTCTTTCTTTCCGGCTTTCGGAATAAAGACAACGGTGACTTTTTTCCACTCAGTCGGTACATATCCCATTGCTATGGCGGCCCTAAAGATTCTCTTTACAAAAGGTAGGAGTATCTCTTGGCCTTTTTGCAGGAGCGCCGGGAATATGCCGTCAGGCCCCGGGGACTTGTAGGGACTGACCTCGTTGATTGCCCAGGAGATGGTAGCATCCGAGACCACTCGGTCCGCCAGTCTCCAGTCAGGGTCTTGCCCCTCCCGGGGTCCGGCGGTCCTCTGCGCCTCCCGTTCGCCGCCCTCTCCCGGGAAGTGAACCTCGAGCAGGTGTCGTATTGACTCCTCGCATAAGGCTTCCGTCTGGCCTTTTTAACGATGTTAGAGTGTGTTTATTCTCGCTGCTTAGGATTTTGAGAAGTCTGGAGGTCTCTGGAAGGGAATTAATCTCTCCGCAGTATTTCCTCCAACTGTCTCTTTTGCAGTTTCTTACCTCTTTTTTGAACTTCTTTCTAGCCTCTCTGCATATTTCCCAAGAGTCATTCTCCCCCTCCCTCATCGCCTTGTTTAGTGCCTTTTTGGTTTTGCTGCGAAGCCTGTCTAGCTTGCTGCTCCACCATGGCACTCGTCGGGTCGACTGGGTTTTTAGGGGGCAAGCCTCTTCGAAACTTGTTGTTATGACAGTTTTAAGCCTGTCGACTGCCTGTTCTAAGTCCTCACAGTTGTTTATGTTCATTTCTAGAATACCCTTATTCAGGTCTAGTGTCGCTAAGAAGTGTCTCCAGTCCGTATTACGTGGGTTCCTTTTTTGTTCCTGGATTTTCTCGTCGGTGTCTATCTCGTACCTGATCATGCGATGATCGGACGTAATAATCTCCTCTGTTACTCTCCAGTTGACAACGTCTTGGTATATACTTCGCGAGACCAGTGTTATGTCGATAACTTCCTGTCGGGTCTCATCGACAAACGTTGGTTCGCACCCTTTATTCACTATTTCCAGTTCCGTGGTGGTCAGAAACTCAAAAAGAGCCTCCCCACGCTTATTCACATCGCTACTACCCCACGCTACGTGATGTGAGTTGGCGTCGCACCCCACGACTACTGGGAGTCTTTTACTCTCCGCGAATGAGATGACCCGCGCTAATTCCTCTGAAGGAGGAGGATCTACGCCGTCGTACGGAAGGTACGCGCTACATATAACCACCTTTATGGTCCTATCTCTTACCTTTAATTCCAGGATAGCTGCTGTGACGTCTCGGGTTCCTAGTTGTGGAAGCTCCACAACGTTCAGGTCCTTTAATGTCAGTATGCAGCTTCTTGGTGCTGCCTCTCTTGTGCCGACCGTGATGTTTAGGCCGGTGCTTCCTAATGCTCCTACTCTTGTGGTCCCTGTTTAAATATAAGGTTCCTGTATCAAAACAATCTGCCTGGCACTAGTGCCAGTCAGGGTCCTAGCGAGTTCCCCCGCAGGGTCCAGACTTTTATGCAGATTGATTTGACTCACCCGCAGTTTTCCCGTTGCCGTGTGCATCGTGGAGAGTGGGGGAACCTCCTACTTCTACCTTTTAGCGGAGGGGTCGCCACCAGGCCCCCGGGAAGGGCGTCGAGTAGGGGTGGGTTCTCTTACCCGAGGGTGACAAACTCATACGCCAGTCTCCAATTGACGCTCTCCAGGTACCTGATGGTGTCCGCTCCTACCATCCAGGTTAGGCGTCAAGCGCCGGGGCCCCCTACGGTCCACAGAAGCCGCCACTGCGACATGTCGAGCGCGCGGTTCTGGAGACCCAAGAACTCCCTTAGCCTGGCCTCGTCTACCTCCTCCTGGGTTTTTAGCCAGAACGAGATTCGTTCTGGCCAGGGCGCCTCGTCTGCCCTGATGGCACTGAAGGTAACGTCTCCGACCGTCCCCACCTGACCAAGGAGCCACTCTCTGGGCTCCTCGGAGTCGTCCACCGTTACCAGTAGCCATCCTGACTCTACTAGGCCTGAGTTCAAGAAGCGTAGCTCGGGTCCTGTGAGGGTCCCCGCATAGTCCTGAGCATCGCTTCCAGAAGTTGGCCGCGCACTTCTTTGGCCTTATCCTCCGTAATGGTGCCTCCGACTTTGTCCGACCTGCAGACAACCTTCATCGCCTTCTTACTGGGTGTCTTCCGGGGCGCAGCCTCTGTGCTGGGTTGTTGGGAACCCAGGTCGTCCCTTAAAAGAGGCGACCTGTTTTCCCCATCTCCCTTGCCTTTCAAGGCTACGTCCCTTCTTGACTTTTTGCCCAGTCTTTCAGGCGGCGTATGCTGCTCAGATCGGGGGCGCTTTGGGGTGGCGGACTGCAACTCGGAGGTCCCTGCTTGGGTCCCCTGGCTGGTGCCGTCCGACACTCCTTTTGGCCCTGTCGGCAGGTTGGCCATTGCTACTTTTTTGGCCAGTTTCCTAGCCGCCTTCTCATATTGTCGCCTTGGTGGGCCGCGAGCTGAGGTGCCCCCACGGGATGAAGCTGTCCCGCGCCTAGACGTTTGGCCTCGGCTCGCCGCTTTCGTGTTCCCCCTTGCGCCCGTACTGGACGGTGGGTCAGCCTTCTTCCCAGGTGCAGCTTCACTCCCCGAGGAGTGGGAGTCAAGGTTTCCCTTGTCTCCGGTCCCCCCCCCCCGGCAGCGATCTGCATCCTTCCTAGGGCAATCAACTGACGGCGTTTTTCGGCCTGCCTCTGTCTGTGCCTCCGACTTTTCTCCTGCTTCGACGTCCTCTGGACCACCTCCTCTGTGGTGGCCTTTTGGACTTCAGGCGGTGGGTGGTCGGCCTTCCCATCCCCTTTCGGTTCAGGTAGGGCCTCCATTCCTCCGTCTGACAGCAGGAGAGTGTCTTCATCGACACCCAATGACTCCTTGTCACCCTCCTCCACGGGTTCCACCTCTATGGGTTTGGGGGTTCCCTCACTCTCCTCTTTTTGGCACTTGCTTCTCCATTTTAACTTGTTTCTGACACATAGAAAAAAAAATAAACTTTGTGGGTTTAGGGGTGTGTGAAAGTAAGTAATTGGTAATTGTTGGGTGTAGCTCCATGGGTTTTCTGACGCGCCATCGCATCCTCCCCCCGAGCCTCGCCGGTTCCAGTCACTCGGTCGTCGGCGGCCGTAGTTGCGATCCCCCCCTTAAACGCGCAGCGCCCCCCTACCAGTTACCAGCTGCACTTCTTCGTCGTTTGGAGATTTTCACCGGGTGTCCGGGGCAGCCCCCTACGTTGGTTAGACAAGGGTGGGCCCTATACTTCCCGGTGGCCTAGCTGTGCCACTTCTAGTTTTTCTGCTACTACCAGACCCGACTGTGGACCTACATGTCCGGGGCGTTGCTGGTGGGGGGGAAGCGGAGATGCCCACTCTCCAACCTTCCGATGCTGTGTTGTGTATCTCCCCGTGGGGGTGAGTGTCGTGTGTGTATTAGTGTAGTGTTTGTAAACCTGTATCCCTTCGCAGGGCTGTGATGTCATTGTCATCCCAGCCCTCCCAGTGGGTACCGCGTGGATGTGGATACTCGGTACGTCCATGAGCTTTGTGTCCATTGTCTTTCCCCTTCGAGTAAGACAATGCACTTTTTCAAACAACTATGGTTCACCCACCTGTGTTGGAATAGGTTTCATAAAAAATCAAAAATGGCAGAAAATCGTATACTGCATAATTACCGTCCAGATTTTACCACCACTCACTGGCGATGGCATAATTCACCGCAATGTTAAACCTGGTTTAAATTTAATTGATGTTTAGAATGTGATACCTTCATGTTTTTAGTTTATTATGAAAGCACATTCTAAACCACAATTAAATTCAAACCAGGTTTAACGCAGCTGTCCTATTTGCAGTAATAAGGAACACAATGTTATGTCATTTTTTATTCTTTAAAATTATTACATTAACCAGGCACTTAGCTTTGTTGTAGAAAAAAAATCATTTGACAAACACACTAGAAAAGTCCATTGGAGTTTTCCAGAACTCATGACTTATACTGCTCAATCGTGATCAAGCTATACCTGAAACAATGCAAAAAAAAAAGGATTTTACGTAATATGAACTTTTCTTTTACAGTTTACTACCAGGTAAGTAGGTAGTTAAAAAAGATACAAACTTCACATTTACTGCATGTTCATCTTTTCAGAAAATGTTAGTAAGGGGGGGGGGCTGAAATATATTTTAAGTCAGATGGTACATTGACTATACCCAGTATATTTGAGCCCCCCCCCCCTTTTTCGAACATTTTTTGAAAAGATGACTATAAAGTAAAAGTTAAGTTTGCATATATATAACTACCTAACTAATTATCCTAGTAGATAAAAGAAAAGTTCATATTTTCGTATGAGTCGGTAATAAATATTTCTCAAAAGTAACAATTTTTCACCAGTTTTGAAGAATTTTTTAACCTTCTCTTGCTTGGCTCACACTGAACCCATTGAGGGGATAAAAAAAATTTTTGTCTGACCCGACCTATAACATAATTTGAAAAATTTTAACGGGTGCCAAAAGGCTTCATAAGAAATTAAACAGGGTTCTTTGATTTTTTGTCCGTTGATCGACGTTGTCATCGGCGTACGGCAGTTCGATTACCAAGGTTGTCGAGACCTTAGTTTTTGCTCGCAGTCTGCCTAGGTTAAGTAGGCCACCATCGAATCTATATATAATTTCCACTCCCGGCGGTAGATGCTCCTCAACAAGGTGAAGCATGGCACCTAAAAATATAGAGAATAAGGTGGGCGCAATAGCACACCCTTGTTTAACGCCTGTCGTAATCTGGAATGACTCCTGGTCCATCGTTGCTCAGGACTGTTGCATTCATATTGTCGTGTAGTAGTCTAAGAATTTGAATATATTTTTGAGGGCATCCAGCTTTTGCCAGTGTTTTCCAAAGAGCTTCTCTGTTGACCAAATCAAATGCTTTGACTAGGTGTATGAAGGCCATGAAGAGAGGGCGATTTTGTTCTCTAGATTTCTCTTGCATTTGTCTGGCACTGAAGATCATGTCAGCTGTTCCTCGATTGGCCCTAAATCCACACTGTGTCTCTGGCAGATTGTGTTCAGCAATCGGAATTAATCGGTTTGATAGTCTAGTATATAGTATCGCCTTTTTTGAAAATGGTAACTATAGAGACGCCTCTGAGTTCCGCAGGAATGGTCTTACTGGTCCATATTTTACTTATTAGAATGTGCATTTGGGAATTAAGTTCGGGACCGCCTTGTTTGTAGACTTCAGCAGCGATACCATCTGTGTCTGCTGACTTGTTATTTTTTTGCTGTGTGATTACCTTTTCGACCTCCTCTAATCTCGGAATCTCACTTAGGTGTTGTTGTGTAGTTTTCTCGGGAATTTTGTCGAAGATGTCATTATCGACCTGAGACTCTCTGTTGAGTAGTTCTTGGAAGTGTTCTTTCCATCGTGAATTGATAGAGGATCTGTCTTTAAGCAGCCTTGTTCCATCTTTGGATCGATCTTAGTAGCTTGAAAGAAGGCTCTGGTGTTGTTAGCTAGATGTTGCATTTCATGTGATTTTGTTGTCCACCATTGGTTTTTTAATCTACGTGTTTGCCTGTTGCGTGTAAAGGCAAACACGTAGCTAGCTATAAAGCAATAGATGTAAGTGGTTCCGAGGTTCTGAGCGCCAGAAGCTTTTGTCCAGGAAAGCTTCAAAACTGCCAAGGTATTTTTGGCCTCTAATTTAATCCCAGTTTAAGTGATCTAAAATTACAATTTATCATAACTCACCAAAAATTACAAGTAGCTAGATTAATTATTAATAAACCAATTAAAACTAGAAAAATAATAGTCAACGTTTATTTATTAAAATAAAGTTGTACGGTGCATAAATAACAAAAATAGGTTCTTTTACTCCACTATGGCAAAAAATAAATAATAGGGTTTAGTAACCTATTTAACCGTCTAAATAAAAAAAAGTCCTAGGACGATATTATTAGAATAGTCAAATAGTAAACCAAAAAAAAAAAGAATGTCTTACCTTATTATATAAAACCCAATCAAATGATGATCACCTTTTGCTTACAGGGGGTGACTAAATGCTAAGCTGTTTCTAATCACAGGGTGGGTTTCAGAACTTAGTGACTACTGAACCGATTTAAATAAATAACCAATTCAAATTAAATGCATTAATGCCCTTGATGCGCATTCAAATAAATACCAAACGCACATTAAAGTATTGCGTATAAATATTTTAATCGTAGTAAGTAAATAATTTAAATCAATTAATTAAATTAACTCCTTAAAATAAATAATTAAATAGTGAAAACCAAGGAATAATAAAAAAAACTTGGAGTTTAGATATCAAAATCCTATGCAAAATAAACGCAATTAATTAATAGGAATTAATTAGTGCGCTTAATTAATAAAAGTAATTTTAAAGGCTTATCTGTTCAAAAGCTCGTGGTCCCACGTTGTCCAGGATTAATCAATATCCCACATAGCAAGCCTTGGATATTGTATATTACAAAGATATTTAAAATTCGGATATGTATATTTTATATGTATTAGAAAAAAAAACATGATTCGTTTCAATAAAAGGAAACATGAACCGAAATTTACTGTATATTCAGTGTATATCCGCTGTACATCCTAAATATATGTTTTTTGTATATAAGTCTTATATTTTTTAACAGAATATCAGTTAATATTTTAAAATAAAATATTACCCAAATATTTGTTTTTTAATGTAAACTAAACATATAAATTTTATAATTACGTAATATTCTCTAAAAAAAGTTTTTAATATTTTCCTCTGCATTTAAAATACTTCATATTTTTTAGATAAAATTTATTGCAAGAAATTATATAAAAAAAATTATAACATAAAATTCACCTGTATTAAATATTTGAACCATTTGTTTTAAATTTTTTCATCTACTTAGACTTCATTTTATCCATAAATATTAAAAACAAATTATTTGACCACCTAATTTAAATAAAATCATCAGTCAATTTTAATTAAATATATATTTTTTTATTTTTGTTCGGTTTTGACAAACCTTTTATTATTTATTTTAAGAATTTCTTAGTTTAATTTTACTTATTTTTGGGTTAATTAGAGCAATGTTCCAATTTTTAAAATACCTGTGACTTTGCTCTTATAAAGGCTTGGATATGAAGCAAGTGCATATTTTACTTTATTTTTATTTTTCTATTTAATTTAATTTTAAATGCTACCAACGCTCTCTTTCGATATCATGTCAAATCAACTTATTTGGAAGCAAATTTTATTTTCATTTTAAGTAGTGATATGGTTTTTCCATAGAGGGTGAAGATTTGCACACAGTGTAATGTGCGCCAAAAAAGGACGCAAAAAATGTGAAAAGAACACTTCTGAAAAACTCAAGCCGTCTCTCGGTTAGTTTAAAAATTTCTCAAGTCAAAAAACTAAAATAAAGGAGAACCCTTCTCTCAATTATTAATAAAAATCAAACAAAACTTTACTCCGCAATAAACTAAAACAAGTGCTAGTGCCACTTCGACGACTAACAGACCCCTGGCATGCCAGAAGAAGATTGATGCGACTGAGCTACAACCAAGACGCCGTATTGGTAAGTCCCTGAATATAGCATAGGGCCATATTACTACATTTGTTAAAAGTGGTGTCGTGGTTTCAGTAATAAAAAGCGTTTTTTTTATATAATTTATCACTCTAGAAAAGGTGATTTTCGCGCACCTGTTTTTAAAGTTACAGTTCACTAAACAAACCACAAGAATTTGAGCTATCGGAGTGAGACATATTTTTGATGGCTTCGATCGCCGAATTTTGTTCCAAATTTTTAATTTTTCTTTCCTTTATTAAAATTCATTTTTTCCAGAGTGAACGCGATGCGCTGGTAGTATAAAAATTAAAACATAATTTTTTTCTGATTGAAAAGTGATTTTTAAAATTCACGCCTTTAACCTTCATATAATTTAGAGGTCGTTTTAAATTTGTGCACATGTCCGTTGTATAAAATAGAGGCACAAACAACACGAATACTTTTTTGATATCAAGTTGAAAAGTGATCTCAGGTCAACTCGCTCTTAAACGATCAGATCGTTGAGCATGTTTATGAAATAAGCTGGTTCTAAGTATTTATTTTTAAAATGTTCTAAATTTGTTTTGAATTGTAATATTTTAAAGCTTTTAAAGAAAAATGGCAGATAAAATAAAAAAGATTAAAGTTTTTCGTGACGCAGAACACGCAAAATTAAATGAAATTTTAGCGGTAGCTTTGGAGGCTAAAACTGATCGTACAAAACAAAATAATTTTAGAATTCGTTATGAGAAGCTTGATGACATCCGTGAGGAATACTCAAAACGGCAGTCTGCCTTATTAAATGAAATTTTTGCTGATCAAGACGAAGTCAAACACTGCAATAAAAAACTTAACTTGTTTCAAAAAAATGTTGCTCAAATTAAAGAGATTTATAATGATCTTTTTTCAGATGATTTTCAGAATACACCCTCAAATCGCAGGCTTACTATTAATCCTTTTTTCCCTGGCGGCACACCTACTAATGGTCTTTCATTCAATCATAGTTTGCCAAGAATAGATTTAATCAAATTCAATGGAGAGTTAGGTCAATTTCCTGCTTTTGTCACGTAGGGGTTTTCGTGACGGGGTTGTTCTTATTAATTGACTTAATAAACCAACCGTACCGGGTTTTAATGAATTTATTATAACAAAGTACAAAAACGTTACTTACTTGTAATTAATTAAAATCCAACAGTCTTAAGACAGCAGCTTCACAGTTCTATCTTAGGGTTAGGTCGTGGTTCAGCAGTTTATCTTATTCTTGAGAAATACATCACAACTTTCTAACTTAATGAACTTACTAAACTTACTGACCCCTTCTTGCTGGTCTCGATTGGTTTTATAGAATGTATGTGATAACAAAACGTGAGTTTACAAAAACATCTATTCATTGAACTTAAAACATCACATACTTCATAATGCTAACTGTTAGCTTCATAGCCTGAGTCGTTAACATTTACAAACCAAGCAAGGGCAAGATAGAACGCCTAAAGGGCATTCACGACATATCCCCGCGTTTTAAATAAAACTGGACCCACAGTTATATAAAATTAAAGTTTTACAAAATAAAGGAATTGTAGCTGAATTACAATTTAAAAAAAAACACACAACATCAAATCAAAAACATAATTCGCTCGACCCACTTGCTCCCTGTTCTTCTTTCTTCACTGATGACCTTCTCTTCACCGGAAAGCATAGTACGTGATTTGTGCCGATTTGTGCCTTTAACTTAGGTCTTGCTTTGTCAGTGGATTTGCGGTACTTGCTCATAATTTCATTCAACAGGTACTTCCAATATAGTCATTTTGAATACATCATTCCAATTACCATGTAGTAATAAATTTATATTTTCCAAATGGAGTGTGATGAATAATACTTGTCCCTTTTCTTCAAAGATGTGTGGATCTATATGAGATATCTCTCGCTGATACAGCCTGAATGGTAACCCTTGTGTTTCTAAAGAATTTCCTTTGGATCTCCATACGTGATACTGGATTTTACCACTATAATTTTTTTTATCATGTTGTGAGTTTTCCTGCGCTATGCCTCTGACTATGCAAGACTTTGGAGTTGTTGGTCATCATTGGTCTCTTCCTGTATTATCTTCTTGGGAAACAAGCGGTGCCGGCGACTCTAAAAAAATTAAACAAACATACTCCTTAAAAAATCTAACATTATAGTAATATTTACTTGCGCATATTTAACCCCAAAAGGATTTTAAATCTGAATTTCTGGTAACCGAGAGAAAAAAAAAAATAGGTGAATATTTATTTTGATGCTCTGATTTTTATTAAAATGATTAACCCTCATTTAATAAGGTTTTACGGTATGTGAAGATTTTAACGTAAATACCAAAATACTATATTATTATTAATTAATTTTTGACTTAATTCGCAAGAAAATAGTGATTTTGTGGAATACATTTTGTTTTTCTAAATTATGCTGTAGCTATTAAAACTTATATGCTTAGGTAGAGCATACTTATATCACAATTTACTGTTTTTGTCTGCACACCCAAAAAATTTTAAAAATACTCAATGTTTTGAAATCTGTTTACATATTGCAATTTTACGCTACCTAGATGAGCTAATAAGGTAACTATGATAATACTAAAGTGGAAAGATTTCAAAAACACCTCTTTTTAATACTGGCAAAATATAATAATAATACTAATTTCTACTACTTATATGCCACTAGATCGTAACCATATTCTCAAAATACTTATTATTTTTCTTTACTTTTACCCTCTTTACTATACTTAGCTCAAAGTTATAACTAAAACCATAGGTATATATATATATACTGTTTATTGTTCCTTACATTTATCAGGCTTCACAATTACTTACAATTTAACACTATTTTTCTTAGGTGAACCTAGCACCTTGTATGATCATGCCCTGTTCACTTTATAGCAGATGGATGTACCTTAATATTTATCCAAATGTCTTTTAGTGGGCCCAGACACTGGCGTAAATAAAAAGATAAAACCATAGGGTGCTTACGGGGAGAGTATTTCCTCAAATCTAAAGTATTCAAAAGTACTATATATTTTTGTTTTCACAAGTCTTCATAAAAACAATTTCTCTAGTTAGCACGTGCTGATGACGAACATTTAGACAACCCAAGTATTTTTTTTTTTTTTGACGCAATGCATTGCTCTCCTTTTGTAAATTGTCCTGTATTTACCGTTTTTATAGGAGGTCGATGGCAAAGGCGTTTAACGCCCAAATTTCTTTGCCTAAATTGGTTTTTTTTTAACGTGAGAATTATACTATTCCGCCATGGAGTTACAAGTTTTGTTAAAATGTAACAATAATTAAAAACAAGTCACATTTAAATTAAAAATGAAAATATACCACCTGCTTAGATTGATCATAAGGCCCAAATTATGCTTTTTGGCATGTCCTATTTTTCATAGATAGGCCTTTTTAATTCTGTGACATTTGCTAAAATTACCTAAAACTCAGAATAGATGTCATTATTTAAATAATACAACATATTTAGTGCGTGATATAAATACTACACCAACCAATAAAATGGCAATAAAAACATTAGTTAAGGTAAAGGCGGGGAGTTAAATATTGGGGACAGTCATTGATATCTCCTTTCGGTGGTTGTTCCTGATGATGTTTTACTTTTATTACTTACTAATTTTGTTCGCTCCTGTATTTATTTATGAAATTTAATTTACTATGTTGATAAACATTTTGATTCCGCTGCGAAATCGTAACACTACTAGGTCGAACGTTTACTTTTCGGTTTTGTTTTTGATTATTTTTAAGGCCAATGTCATATGGTTTCGTATGACTAAAAGTTTTAGTAGAATGTGATTGACTTTTGCTGTTATTTTTATTCTTTAAAATACATTTTTTGTTTTGAAAATTAGAATTAAAATTAGTACCTTTTACAAAAAAGCGTAAATTGGCACCTTTATAAATTTTGACAAGCTTATAGATTATTTTATTATAGAGATAAAATTTGCATAGAAATACAATCTTGTGAGATTTGGGGCTCCGAGACGAGCTCCAAATTTTTTCTTCTAAGGCCTTTAGTGAGTTTAAAATGACATCTTCCAATTCGATTTGAAATTTTATTTTTTAATTTTATAGATAGTACTTGATTTGACCCTAAAGAATACATTTTTGGGGACTTTAAAAATACATTTTTAATGCAACGATCATTTTGTGAGACAGAAAGACATGATTCTAGATAATTAATTTCGTGGCAACTAAAAAAAGTTGAAAAATCGTCTTCAAATGATACTTTATTTTTGCTATAGTCAATAACCACTTTCTTTTCACTCAGAAATGATGCGCCTAGGATTAACGACACGGGTAGTTTATCAACAACAAGAGCAGCTATTCTATATTTTAAAAAACCAAATTTTATTTCAATGTTTGTTGTTCCAATAGGATAAACAAAATGACCACCAGCAGTAGACATTTTGTCGTATTCAATTTTATTAATTTTTTCCGCGAATGCTTTATGTATTATATTTTGACTTGACCCTATATCAAGCAGAATATTGACATTATTATGCCCATTTATAGACCCCTTTATTTGAAGGATATTGGAGTCTGTTGTGAAAGAAGACAAATTTAAATCGTCCTCATATTCGCCATTAAGATAATCCTCCTCTTTAAACCTGAAATTTTGATCCAATTTTTCAGATGAATTTTTATTTTTACATTCGGAAATATGGTTCAGTCGTAAAACAATATCTTTTAAATCGTCTTGTGTTATGTTGGAATCAGATAAAATTCTAAAATTTTCGTAATACTCAGAGAGTAACCCATCTTCAAAAACTTCGAGAAAATCAGAAAAGGAGATTTTTGTTTCTAGTTCATATGCCAACGTTAAGAGATTGAAATAGTAACTTTTTATGCTTTCATGAACCAGCTGTTTTCTATTTTTAAAATTAGATTTCAATTTCTTGTAAGTATAATCACCTCCAAAATATTTAATAAAATCCTCTTTAATGTCTTTCCACGTTTTACTGACATTTTCAGACTTTTCCACATAGCTTAAATACCAAAAATTGGCTGGACTTTTTAGAAAAACGCTCAAGTGCCGCATTTTCAGACAATCTGACCAAAAATTTTTGTCACATATTTTGTCATAATTGTGAATAAATTTAACCGGACAATCACAAATTGGATCAAATGTAGGTGGTCGTGTAAATTGAGGAGTAATAGCGTTTTGAGTTATTTTAAAAGCGTTGCTAAGTTGATCCATATTTAAATTTAAATTAAAAGTAATTTACACCACGTATATAAAAAAATATAAATTAAAGTGTAACTATTAAGAACCTACGAAAATGTTTTTAAAAACATATGCACTGTCCTTAAAAAAATTATTTACCGTGGATGATTTCAATAACGACCTACCAATTTTAACCCTTAGACAGTAACCTATCAATGCCAATCCTTAACTATTTATATTTATACCTTGTATCGTATATATAAAATATAATTATAACAACATTACACTTGAAAAAAAATTAAAATAAACAATTGTTAAAAAATGGAATTACTGAAAAAAATTTTTATTATATAAATCGTTTTTGAAAAAAAAAATTGATTTTCTAATTTGAGAAATAGCCTTACAAAAAAAACAACGGCGCCTCCACCATATGTCACGTAGGGGTTTTCGTGACGGGGTTGTTCTTATTAATTGACTTAATAAACCAACCGTACCGGGTTTTAATGAATTTATTATAACAAAGTACAAAAACGTTACTTACTTGTAATTAATTAAAATCCAACAGTCTTAATACAGCAGCTTCACAGTTCTATCTTAGGGGTAGGTCGTGGTTCAGCAGTTTATCTTATTTTTGAGAAATACATCACAACTTTCTGACTTAATGAACTTACTAAACTTACTGACCCCTTCTTGCTGGTCTCGATTGGTTTTATAGGATGTATGTGATAACAAAATGTGAGTTTACAAAAACATCTATTCATTGAACTTAAAACATCACATACTTCCTAATGCTAACTGTTAGGTTCATAGCCTGAGTCGTTAACATTTACAAACCAAGCAAGGGCAAGATAGAACGCCTAAAGGGCATTCACGACAATATGTTTAAAAGCTTAATTCATGAGAATCCTAATATCTCTAATATTCAAAAATACTCCACTTTGGTTATGTATTTAGAAGGGCCCCAAAAGGACTTAGTTACTCAATTACCCGCTACTAATGCAAACAAAAAAAATCTATATGATGTTTTTAATAATCTCTTAAAAAGGTACAAAAATGATCGCCTTTTGGCCCAAAACTATTGGAACGCGATTGAAAACACGCCAAAAATAAATTCTGAAGATCCTGTCGCTCTAAGAAATTTATTAGATACATTTACTAAAAATCTTGAAGCTTTGAAAACTGTAGGGTTAGAACCCGATTTATGGGATTTTATTCTAGGCCAAAAACTTTTAAAATCTCTTGAAAATACTATACAAACACGTTTTGAAGTTTTTCATGGCAAACCCACCGAAATTCCACAATATAAAAATATTTTTAATTTTTTGAATCAGCAGTGTAACGCTATGTTTACTGTAAATGCTTCTTGTAGCAGCTCCAATGTTCAAATTTCTACGAAAAGCAAAACTGCGCAACCAAAGTCTACATTTTCGAAACCTCAAACTACGCATAATTATAATACCCGCCAATCTCTCTCAATCTCTCGCAAACTAAAAATAAATGTTCGACTTGTTCTCGTGAACATTCTTTAACTTCTTGTCCTGAATATACCTCTAAAACTCCTCAGGAAAGGTTTGCTTTTTTAAAAGACAAAAAATGGTGTATAAATTGCACTTCTAATATGCACCCAACTTTTCAATGTCAGAGCAAACATTTCTGTCGCCTTTGTCAAAAAATACATCACTCCACTGTACATTTTGATACTCGCGATATAAACCTATTCTCTAAACCAGGTGAAGCGTCTGGCGTCTCGGCGCAAGTTGGATTTACAAACACACAACCAGAAAGCGACGCCGCCCGTGTGAATATTGCTCAGCAACAAAATAATAATAATAATTCGCCGGTTTTATTGTCGACGCTTATTTTTGAGGTACAAGATGTCAGGGGTTGTTTCCAAAGAGTTAGGAGAATTCTTGACAGTGGTTCACAGCTATCTTTCTTATCGCAAAAATGCGCAAATAAATTAGGTTTACCGCGTACTGATATATGCACAGATGTGCAAGGAATTGGTGACACGAATTTACAAACCAAATTGGGTTCGGTTAACTTATTAATTCGAGCACGCATAGAACCTAAATCTAATCTATCTTTAAACGCAATTGTCTTGCCGCACATTTGTTCTCAACTTCCAAGTTCTGACTTACAGTTTAGTGATTGGAACTTTATTAAACATTTAAATCTCGCAGACCCCGAATTTTTTAGACCGGGAGCTATTGACGTTTTAATTGGGGCTGATTTATTTCCACATATAATACAAGATGGCCGAATTTTCGGTAATGACAGAGAGCCTATCGCGCTAAATTCCATATTTAGATACATTTTAATGGGTAAAGTTAATTCACAGACGACGCAACAATCCGCTTTTTCATTCTTTTGTCAAATTTCTAATAAAACCCTTAATGACTCGCTTACAAAATTCTGGGATATCGAAAATATTCCTGAAACTAAACCCATACTTTCACCACAAGATGAGATGTGCGAAAAATATTTAAAAATACAGTTTGTCGTGATAATAGGGGACGCTATATTGTTACGCTACCGTTTCGCGATAACATTGAACCGATTTTTCTTAACAGTCGTGATCTTGCAGTAAAACGCTTTTTATCCCTGGAACGCCGGTTAATGAAAACTCCGGAAGCTTATAAAAAATATTCTGATTTTATGCAGGAATACTCTGACTTAGACCACATGGAAATGATAGAAAACTTCAATATCACAGATAAAACTTATTATATACCTCACCATCATATTGAACGGCCTGAAAGTCTGTCAACCAAATTACGTGTTGTTTTTAATGCAAGCGCAACCACATACTCTTTTACTGATTCTCCTAAAAATCTATCTCTGAACTATTCGCTTTATGCAGGTCCCAAATTTTGTAACGGGCTGTAACTCTCGCAATGAAGCTATATCTCCCCAAAAGGAGTTGACACTTTTGCTAAATGCCGGAGGATTTAAACTTCATAAATGGGCTAGTAATGACAAGCAAGTTTTAAGTCATCTACCGGAGTCGCAAATAAATCCTACAGCTCTTTCCTTAGATTCTGACAAAACCTCTAAAATTTTGGGTCTTAGATGGCAACCTTGTGTGTCCTTTAGGCTGGCTATCGCCGATAACAATAACTATAAAATGTTTAATTCAGGACCCCACAAACAATGCCGGCATGGCAAAGTGCCTTACAAATATTGGCATCTATTGGCAATGAGAATTTGACGCACGGCAATCTGTGCGTTATAAATACCTTAAACACTCCTGTGTGAGCCACCGGCCGAGCGACGGCAACGAATACGTTTAAAATGATGGCAAATGCACACTTAGCATGGTTTAAATGTAGAGGAGCACTGCATACTAAATACCGGCATTGCAGGCAATATTGGCAAAAAATGTATGGGGTGATTCACCATATTTTTCCCACTACATAGCTCATTTATTATTAGAGATAGAAAAATAGTTTAAATACAAAAGTTGATTACTTCTTCACAAATTTTAAGAAAATTCAATAAAAATTTTCAAAATGTCAAATTTAGACATCAACTTTCTTATTTTAAATTGAACACCCTGTATATTTTTTAAATTTCGGTAGATCTTGTAGGGTTTATCTTAAGCAGTTGCTCTTATGTCAACGTTTTTCTTGAAAAATATACAGGGTTTTCTGTTTGAAATAAGAAAGTTGATGTCGCAATTTGATATTTTGAAAATTTTGATTAAATTTTCTTAAAATTTGTGAAAAACCAAGCAACTTTTGTATTATTTTTTTTTTCTATCTTTAAGAATAAATGAGTTATCTAGTTGGGAAAATATGGTGAATCACCCTTACCACTAAGTGCCAAACCCACGCAAAAATTAAAAGTTTAAAAGTGCACCTCCTTGATTGGTCGGCTCAATAGGGATACAGATGCAAATTCCGATACCACTGATAATTGGCTTTTTCTTCCTATTTAAAGTATTTATGCATAAAATAAAAATTGTAATGATTGTGCATTAAAATTATGCATATGAATAATATTTGTCGTCTTGGTCATGCCAAAGATAGAGGAAAATTCTTTCATAAATTGATTTAAATATTTATTAAGAGGAGGTTTTCCATACAACAGTAAATTGCAACAGAGAAAATTTTATTTAGAATCTCTTTGATTGTGAATCAAAAAAATAAGGTTTGCTTCAGTTGCTTTATATAAAAATTCCTTGGCCAAAAATTTAAAAACTTAGTACTTCCTTCTTCTTGTTATAAGATAAGATGAAGATTTATTCAGCATCTTTTTTCCTGGATGTTCTGCCCCCTTTTCAGTCACAGGCACCCCGTAACCAAGCCTTAGTAGCATCTTCAACGACAGAATGAGGAAAAGTTGGTTGGCTTGAGGATTTTTTACAGCATCTAAAAAAGTTTAAATTTTGGTAAGTATAGCTGTAAATTCTTTTTTTTTGGATAAACCAGTATTTTGTTTTAGGAAAAAGTAGCCCTTTTTGCTTAAAAAGTGACAAAATATCGGTTTCTCAAAAAAAAAACTTTAATCTAGTTGTTTTATTGGCAAATTTACGTTAAAATAAAAAAATAGTACCACAGACGAGTTTTTTCAAATTAATTTTAAAAAAGATTTTAAGATATTAACTAAAGACAGCTCGGTTTCACAAGAAATTTAAGGGTCATCATTCTCTGGGTCAGCAAGAGAAATTTCAGTGTTAGAAAATGACTTGGACGTAGACTGAATTGATGAATCTTTAGATGGCTCGATCCAACACTTCAACTAAAAAGCCAGTTAACTCTTTTTTGATATAGTATCCTTTAGCCTACTATAGAGGCCATAGTGACACCAAACTGAGAGAAAATTCATGTTTTACCTGTCAATTTGGTTATAAAAATGGCGGCAATAGTAGGCTAAATGGCACTGAAGGCTGAACACAGGCAGGAGTTAACTGGCTTTTAAGTTGAGAACGGTTTTGCTCGATTACAAAATAAATTTCTAAATTATTAGTGTCAGTATCGCTTAAGCATTGTAGATCATGTGACCTTTGATTTTCTTGTAAAGTGGCGTCTAGATCACGATTTAATGCTGGGTTCATACAGGCAAATCAAAATAAAAATTTAAAAAAAAATAATTAAAATTAAAATAAAAGTTGCTTATGGGGAACAGTGTAGGCATTTATACAGCATAAATAAAAAGATGAGTAACTTAACATTTATTTTTATCTTAAAACGGATTTGAGCATGCCTCTTTGACACACATAACCTCACTTTCATTTGTTTTTGTAATTTAATTTAAATGGAGGTTTTTTACAGTTTTTGGTTTGTTTTTAACAGATATTAGTAAGGAAATCAGCATGATGGAGTTTAGTTTAATTATTTCAACTATTGGTGTCATTCACTTTGGTAATTATGCAGTATACGGTTTTCTGCCATTTTTGATTTTTTTTTAAAAATTCTTTATGGGGGCACCTTCTAGGGTCCCTAGGACCCCAAATCCGCCTGCGCCCGATTTTTTTTTTACGAGAAAAAAGGATGCTCAGAGGGGGTTGTAATGTGTTTTTTTGATTGTTTTGGGTTGATTTGAATTAGGTTGGGATGGACTGTGTTGGTTTGGGTTGTTTTAGTGAAAAAAAAAATTAAAAAAAAAAACCAACCGGCGCAGACGGATTTGGGGTCCTAGGGACCCTGGAAGAATTTTTCAAAAAAAATTAAAAATGGCAGAAAACCGTATACTGCATAATTACCTTCACTTTTGTATACATGTGCAGAGGCTGTGTGCTGTTCGGTTCAGTTATTATTTTTTATTTTAATTTTTATATGCCTGTATAAACCCAGCAAAAATTACGATTTTTGGTCGCTTTACTGGTAGTTCTGAACATTTTTAAGTCCACTCTAGGCCGACCTTATTTAAGAACAAAAGAATATTAGTACTTACGCAGTATCGGCTTCCACATCCATGGTGACTTGAAACTCAAACTAAATTTAAGCCAATTTTAAAAGAAAACTTGCAAAACACAAAAAGGAACCCACATAGGAAGAATCCGCAGAATATTATTAAAATGGCGTCGGCAAGTACGTCAAGTTGTCAACCGCACGACAGATGTCAATCGCGCGGGAAATTTAAAAAATGCGTTTGATCAGACCGGACAGGTGGTTTAGAAATGCATGCAATTTTTAAAGGAACGATTGTGTTGCACTTGGTATGTAAAACACGTTTTTCAGTTATTGGCAATAATACTACTGTAGTAAATAACCAATGGCATTCACTTGCCAATAAAGCAAATACACCTTTCATTGTTTGTGGGGGAGTTATAGAAACTTAAATTAGATTGGGATAGCGAAGCTCCGATTGAAATAATTAGATTTTGGGAACGCTATAAATCAGAGTTACATTTATTAAAAACCTTTCGTTTACCCAGATTTATTAATACTTTTTCTGAAAACGTAAAATGTGAATTACATGGTTTTTCGGATGCCAGTAATAAAGCTTACGCTGCAGTCGTTTACTTAATTTATAAAAATGATTTTTTTATTTATTTTTTATGCTCAAAAACGCGAGTAGCTCCAATAAAATTTATAAGCATTGCCAGACTCGAATTGGCTGCGTGCAACCTTTTATCTGATTTAATACAATTTACTCGAAATAGCTTTGAATCTCGCCTTTGCATAAACCAAATTTTTGCATGGAGTGATTCTCAAGTGGCACTTTCGTGGATAAAAGGAGACCCATCTCGTTGGAGAACTTTTGTCCAAAATGGGGTTACACAAATTCACGACAAAGTACCTCCTGAAAACTGGTACTATGTATTCACTTTACAAAATCCTTCCGATGTTGCCTCAAGAGGACTTTTCCCTGGTGAATTTCTTAACTATTCTTTATTTTTAAATAGTCCCGATTTTCTCAAATTAAGTCATGAACAGTGGCCCATAAATAACAATATAAAGGAAAATTCTGAAACTATTCTAGAGGAAAAATCTTCACAAAATTTTTCTTTAACTGCCACAGACAATACAAATTCTATAATATCTCAACTTTTGACATATTATTCTTCTTTTTCTACACTCTGTAGAGTTTTATCGTATATTTTACGCTTTATAAATAATTATTTTCCAAAAAGATCTATACACAAAATTACTGATGAATTTTTAACGTGCAAAGAGATATCTAACTCCCTACATTTAATGATAAAACACGAACAATCAATATATTTTTCCAATAAAATATGCTGTTTAAAAAATAATTTAAAATTATCTAAACCCTTACAAAAATTAAATTTATTTTTAGCTCCTTCAGGCCTACTTAGGGTTGGTGGTAGACTACACCACTCCTCGCTTTCATACGATAAAAAGTTTCCTCTTTTGTTACCCCGCCAAAGTAAACTTACTTTCTTAATAATTCAAAATTTTCACTTGAAATACCTACATGCCATTTTTTAATCAGACAGCTTTACTGGATTTTATCTGCAAAACGTGAAATTAGACGTGTCTTGTCTAAGTGCGTCCACTGTTTTAAAATAAATCCCAAGTTAGTTCAACCTATGATGGGATCTCTTCCCTTCCCTCGTGTCTCTCAGTTAAGGGCTTTTTTAGACAGCGGAGTCGATTTTGGAGGTCCTCTTACTATAACAATGAGTAAAACTCGTGGTAGTAAAACGCTTAAAGCTTATCTTTGCTTGTTTGTTTGCATGAGCACAAAATGCGTTCATATTGAGATGGCTAGCGATCTAACAGCGGACACTTTTATAGCTGCGTTGCGCAGATTTGTTGCTCGTAGAAATTACGTTACGGACTTGTACTCTGATAATGCGACTAATTTTATTTCTGCAAATAAAAAGCTTTTACAATTTAATCCTACTCGTCCTATAAAATGGCATTTTATCCCAAGTAATAGTCCAAATTTCGGAGGGCTTTAGGAGGCAGGAATAAAATCAGTTAAGAAACACCTTGTTAGAATAATCGGTTCTCAAATATTAACTTGTGAGGAACTATATACAATAACCTGTCAAATTAAGGCTCTTTTAAATTCGCGCCCTTTAACCGAGTTATCGACAGATCCAAACGATTTTAGTGTATTGACCCCAGGTCACTTTTTATCGCTTGAACCTTTAAGTGAAGTTCCCGATACCGATTTGACAGATGTCAAGATTAATCGCCTTACTTGTTGGCAATTACTTCAACGAATCCATCAGGATTTTTGGAGACGTTGGCGACTGGAGTATCTTCATACTCTCCAGCAAAGGAGCAAGTGGCTGGAACCCACCTCTACTCCTGAAGTTGGACGTCTCGTAATCATAAAAAATGATTTGCTTCCGCCGCTCCAGCGGCAGTTAGGAAGAATCACTGAAATTTATCCTGGTAAAGATGGGATCAATCGAGTTGCCCTAGTTAAGACAAGGGATAATGTACTTAAAAGACCTATCTCTAAATTATGTCCTTTGCCCGTTGAAAATGATGTAATTAGCTTAGAAAACGCATAGCGTTTTCGCCCGGCAATATGTTCGGTTTTGACAAACCTTTTATTATTTATTTTAAGAATTTCTTAGTTTAATTTTACTTAGTTTTGGGTTAATTAGAGCAATGTTCCAATTTTTAAAATACCTGTGACTTTGCTCTTATAAAGGCTTGGATATGAAACAAGCGCATGTTTTACTTTATTTTTATTTTTCTATTTAATTTAATTTTAAATGCTACCAACGCTCTCTTTCGATATCATGTCAAATCAACTTATTTGGAAGCAACTTTTATTTTCATTTTAAGTAGTAATATGGTTTTTCCATAGAGGGTGAAGATTTGCGCATGTGTCGGTATGATGTACGCCAAAAAAGGACGCAAAAAATGTAAAAAGAACACTTCTGAAAAACTCAAGCCGTCTCTCGGTTACTTTAAAAATTTCTTAAGTCAAAAAACTAAAATAAAGGAGAACCCTTCTCTCAAAAATGATATAATTAATAAAAATCAAACAAAACTTTACTCCGCAATAAATTAAAACAAGTGCTAGTGCCACTTCGACGACTAAAAGACCCCTGGCATGCCAGAAGAAGATTGATGCGACTGAGCTACAACCAAGACGCCATATTGGTAAGTCCCTCAATATAGCATAGGCCATATTACTACATTTGTTAAAAGTGGTGTCGTGGTTTCAGTACTAAAGCGTTTTTTTTTTAATATAATTTATCACTCTAGAAAAGGTGATTTTCGCGCACCTCTTTTTAAAGTTACAGTTCACTAAACAAACCACAAGAATTTGAGCTATCGGAGTGAGACAATTTTTATTTGAAGAAATAGATTATCTACTTGTTTTGAATAGATTATGCACTTAAATTTAATGTATGGACTTTATTAAAACAAAAAGGCAATCATGCTATTTTAAATAGAAATGTTATTAAGGTACTTTTTTATAAATTTATTAAAAATAAATATTTTTTAATTCTAAAATAAATATTTAGAATAACTACTTACCTCTCATTATCCTAAATTTTTTTTTGTATTTATTTTAAGTAAAAAAAAAATATTTTGTTCTCATGCCGGCATTGCTGCAGGCGACCATCTGAATCTGCGAAACTACCCGGTCTTATGCTATTTTTAAACTACCGGTTCGGATCAAGAAAGTTGGGGCCGCGATATCGTTTGACGTTTTCACCAGCGTTTGCAGAGCTGTTTTCTATTTGTAACGGTTACGGTTAACCATGGTCCTAAAATTTCCCAGAAGGATAAGCAAAAGAAGGAGACCTCGATTGTGTAATATCTTCGAGTATTGTTTAAATTTACAGATAATTGTTTATGCTTAAATGTGTATATAATCAAAACTTTTTAATTTTTATGAATTTCCGAATTATACTTAAATTTTCACATCAAAAATGCTATGACGTCATCTATTAACTGACATGAACAGAACAAATGGACGTAGATAGCACATCCTGTAAAGATCCATACCTTGAGAGTCGTAACCATTCTGAACCGGAAAAAAAGGCTGGTTCCGATTCTCAAGGCATCGAACATGACAGGATGCGCTGTCTACATCGATTTTTTTCTGTTTATTTATTTATTTTTGATATGAAAATTTAAGTATAATCCGGAAATTCATAAAAATTAAAAACTTTTGATTATATACACATCTAAACATAAACAATTATCTGTAAATTTAAACTATATTCACAGATATTACACGATCGAGGTCTCCTTCGTTTACTTATACTTCTGGGAAATTTTAGGACCAAAAAAACAAAGTATAAACTGAATGGGGAAAATAGTTCTTAACAATTATCTCCCATTAACTGTTATAGTTTTAAAATGACCTATATCAAGGGGTGTAAAAATGTGCTGACCTTGTTCTTGGTTAAAGCAATACTCTTCCTATAAAAAGTAACCCCTTATGTTTCGAAAATTATACCAAAAATATAAGTTTGGATAGTCTTTATTTTTAATTTTTCAATAATATAGTGATAAAATCGAGGATAAAATAATACTTATAGGGTCGGTCAAAAAACTGTCCATTACTTAAAAAGTTTTTGTGATATTTCAAAAATTTTAACCATTTTGAAAAACCAAGACGTCAGAATTTAATACCAAAATTGACAATTACTAAAAAAGGTATTCTTGACCTCTCCTGCAAATTTTTATATGCGTCACTGATGAAAGACTTAATTTTTGGGTTTAGACGAACTTTTGCGAGTGTACTAATGTATCGCTTGTTAGTATCGGGTAAGAAATAAGAAAGTTATAAATCGTTCAAAATATTGCGTTTGGTAAACCAAATTCAGCCAGACAAAAAAAAAGTTTTGCTTGGCTATGCTTTCGGATGTATTTGTCCGATTTTAATAATACTGAACATTTTGAAAAGCCAAGGTCTTAAAATAGTTTTATGTGAAAATTGCCTTTGTCAAAAAATTCAAGATTTTTTTTGGTCTGACTGAATTTGGTCAACCAAACACATTCATTTGAACAATTTATAACTTTCTTTTTTCTTACCTGATAATAACAAGCGATAAATTAGTACATTCGGAAAAGATAGAGCTGTACACACAAAAATTAAGTTTCTCATCTGTGGCGCACATAAAAAAATTTCAGGAAGGGTCAAGAATTACCTATTTTTAAAAATTTTCCGCCATCTTGGTTTTTAAGTAAAAAAAAAATATTTTGTTCTCACGCCGGCATTGCTGCAGGCGACCCAGAAGGATAAGCAAAAGAAGGAGACCTCGATTGTGTAATATCTTCGAGTATTATTTAAATTTACAGATAATTGTTTATGCTTAAATGTGTATATAATCAAAACTTTAATTTTTATGAATTTCCGAATTATACTTAAATTTTCACATCAAAAATGCTATGACGTCATCTACTAACTGACATGAACAGAACAAATGGACGTAGATAGCACATCCTGTAAAGATCCATACCTTGAGAGTCGTAACCATTCTGAACCGGAAAAAAAGGCTGGTTCCGATTCTCAAGGCATCGAACATGATAGGATGCGCTGTCTACATCGATTTTTTTCTGTTTATGTCAGCCAATACATGACGTCATAACATTTTTGATATGAAAATTTAAGTATAATCCGGAAATTCATAAAAATTAAAAACTTTTGATTATATACACATCTAAACATAAACAATTATCTGTAAATTTAAACAATATTCAAAGATATTACACGATCGAGGTCTCCTTCGTTTACTTATACTTCTGGGAAATTTTAGGACCAAAAAAACAAAGTATAAACTGAATGGGGAAAATAGTTCTTAACAATTATCTCCCATTAACTGTTATAGTTTTAAAATGACCTATATCAAGGGGTGTAAAAATGTGCTGACCTTGTTCTTGGTTAAAGCAATACTCTTCCTATAAAAAGTAACCCCTTATGTTTCGAAAATTATACCAAAAATATAAGTTTGGACAGTTTTTATTTTTAATTTTTCAATAATATAGTGATAAAATCGAGGATAAAATAATACTTATAGGGTCGGTCAAAAAACTGTCCATTACTTAAAAAGATTTGTCATATTTCAAAAATTTTAACCATTTTGAAAAACCAAGACGTCAGAATTTAATACCAAAATTGACAATTACTAAAAAAAGGTATTCTTCACCTCTCCTGCAAATTTTTATATGCGTCACTGATGAAAGACTTAATTTTTGGGTTTAGACGAACTTTTGCGAGTGTACTAATGTATCGCTTGTTAGTATCGGGTAAGAAATAAGAAAGTTATAAATCGTTCAAAATAGTGCGTTTGGTAAACCAAATTCAGCCAGACAAAAAAAAAGTTTTGCTTGGCTATGCTTTCGGATGTATTTGTCCGATTTTAATAATACTGAACATTTTGAAAAGCCAAGGTCTTAAAATAGTTTTATGTGAAAATTGCCTTTTTTTGGTCTGACTGAATTTGGTCAACCAAACACATTCATTTGAACAATTTATAACTTTCTTTTTTCTTACCTGATAATAACAAGCGATAAATTAGTACACTCGGGAAAGATAGAGCTGTACACACAAAAATTAAGTTTTTCATCTGTGGCGCATATAAAAAAATTTCAGGAAGGGTCAAGAATTACCTATTTTTAAAAAATTTCCGCCATCTTGGTTTTTCACAAATTGTCAACTTTGGCATAAAATTCTTAAATTTTTAAATCTTGGTTTTAAAATTTTTGAAATTGGACCAAAACTTTTTAAGTACTGGACAGTCAAAAAAGTCCCGTTTTCTTGACCCGCCACAGTAGTAATATAAATAATTCATTTGTTTTTAATATACCATCCACTTGCTTTAATAATTTGTGCACTTATTTTAGGTAGATGGTTTATTAGTTCTTAATAAATAAATAATTTGTCTCTAAAGTACCCATAACTTTTTAATTTTTTTAAATACTTAATTCACCAGTTTTTAATATATAATCTATTTGCGTTTAATAGATGACCTACTAAAAACAAATAAATAAATCATTAGCATTTATAATTCTAATACCAATATAATTAGTTTTTAGTATAAAAAGTATTTGTTTCTAATATTTTATCTATTTATTTTAAATGCTTTTTCTATTTATTCCAGTGTTTTAATATCAACTATTTTATACTTATTCTAAATGTATAGTTTGCTTGTCTTCTATTTCATGCAGATATGCCACTTAGTTTAAGTTTTTTTTGATTAATTCCAAGTAGATTTTTTTCTCGATGATTGTTTTGCGGAATGAAATACTTTATTAAATTAGCACATATAAATGTGGAATTACATTTTGTTTAGCATTAGAGATCCTCAACAAGCATTTGGACGTTATATTACGTTATGGTCACGTAGGGCAAGAAATACCTGACGTCGGCTCCGACGTCCATCAGTCTTCCTGAGGACTCGATTTAGCACCGAAGTGGGGAATCAAAATTCGAGTTGTTTCGACGTCGGGTGCTGCACAATGTTTTGGTCAAATATTACGTCAAATTACGTAGACCCATGACCCAAAGTTTTACTGTGCACACCAAGTTTAAACTTATTAGGTAAAAACTTTTAAATGACTAAACAAACACATCCCAATGAACTGTGGATGACAATAATTATTATCTTAGTTATTGTAAGTAACTGAAAAAAGTTAGTTTTTCACATTCTATGGATGCAAATCTTCCAACGAAGGTCAGTTTACTGATAAATATAATTAAAATAGACATTAAAAAACAGAAACCCGCAAAAATAATTCAAAAATATTAAGAAATTAATTTTGAAAAAAATTAACCTCAAAATAAAATCTTTATAAGGAAGCCCGTTTCTTATAGTAAAACATTATAGTCATTTAAAAAATGCATTTTAGTTGCCAACAAATGAGTTAATTTACATATCAAGTCCTTAAAATTAAAAAATAAAATTTACTGTTGTAATGGCGCATCGATGCTAAACGTTTAAAATGAAGTTTCGGGCGCCGACCAAATTTCTAATGATTATTTACCTATTAGCACAAGAACACCTCCTGCGACGTCACCTTGTGGAACGACCCGACCTAGAATATTGTAGTATAATTGTAGGTCACGCACCCACGTCGGTGGACCTCGGAATAGATACATTTAATAAATAAAAGTTTGGCAACGTCAATTTTATTGCAATTCTACTGTAAAACTCATACTAAATATAACGTCTCATGAATTGGACGTTATACCGGTGGCCTATAAGATTATTTTATAAACTATACAATAGAAACTTTTAAACTTTCTATTCTAACATAAGTCCATGTAAAGTATATTTATAAAATACTTTCGTATTTGCAGTGTTGCCATTTACAGAAAATCTTGGCAACAACTAAATTTATTGACGTCCGTTTTCACTTTGGCCTGACCTTAAATTTTATTCTAAAAATTACGTCGCCGAAATTAACGTTAATTTACGTCGCTGATAAGTAGCGAGTATCACCAACATTTGGCTACGTCAGTTTTGGTAAGTATCGACGTCATATCTGATGCACTAGTTGTTGGCGACGTCAGGTCTTAGTAAAAAATACGTTGTTTGATGGACAAACCAACTGCCGACCTAAATTTGCGCCAAAACCGACGTCATGTTAAGTTGTAATTAGGCGGAAGTCAGAAAAATGCTGCTTGGGTCACAACCTACTTTTTTTATTGTTTTTTTTTTAAACTATACTTAGCCCAGATCCTTCTTGTTTTATATATCTTTAAAAAATCGTAGTTATATTGCTGGTTAACATATTTTTACGCGGGTTAGATTGTAATTAACACTTGCCGGGGCCGCCGTAGACCAGTGAACAGCGTCTTAGTCTGCAGAACAGAGATCGCAGGATCGGATCTCGGCAAGTACACATTGCTTCACACAACACCGAATGCGACTCGCGACGACGACGGGCCCCCACTTCTCAGCAGCTCCGCAGTTGACGTTGTGCATAGAGTAACAACAGACGAGGTAGAAGTAGGCGGCACGGTTGGCACTGCACCGAAAACTTTGCGGGACTCAAAGGTGGACGGCCGAGGACCCCGCCAAACTGAGTAGAGGAGACTAGCCGGTAACCCAAAAAAACGCGGCTGGAATCCGACCGATTTGGTAGCGGGAGTCGACAGAAGGTGACTTGTAAGAGGTGGTACCACCTTCGGGTAGCAGGACCACTCCAAAGAGATGCATCTGAAGACTCCGACGGTGACCGACCTCGACCAGCGAACCTATATGACGGCGGGCTGCTGGGGAGAAAAGTCTACCGTCAACCAAGTTCTGCTGGGACAGTAGCGATGTTAGATAGATGCAAGTCTAACATGTAGCAGAACCACCCCTCGAAGGGAGTGTAAAGCCGGCAGTCCACTATATATACTTGCTATGCAGTCTAAAGATCCCTGCCCTCGACAAAGAGGTGTCAGGCAAAATTAAGTCAAAGAAAGAAAACTTGCATCCTAAGGGACACGTGCATAATTTGGGGAGGTACGGCAAAAAGAGTCGATTATGCGGCCTAATTGCCAGGCCTACGACCGCCCATCTACTACTACTACTAACATCTTGCCAAAATTTGGCGAATCACATTCTCTCTGAGTGGCCACTTAACTTGTCGGTGCAAATGGTCCCTAGTCTTTTATATATTTTCTTATCCAAGTGAATCAAAAACCACTAAATTGATATATTAATGGATTCCTTTAGTGAGGGAGGCTTAAATATTAACCACTTAGCGGTGTATACGACCCTATGAGCAGGGTTTTCCTTTACGCATTTTGATTCGTTAACGCCGTGTACTACGTAGTTTCAATTCAACCCATCCGATACGAAATTAATAAATCCTTCCTCTTCATTGCAAATACGGAACTAAGCTTGTTGTGCTTGTTTATCGAATTGTATGGCGAGTGTGTACTGTTTTCTAAAGTTTTGTAGCAAAAAACAATATTTTTATTTTCGGTTGGATTAAACTACAATGGACTATCCGCCTGGGAATTGCTATCTTACATCCAGTTGTTGCAGGTAAGTAGATAAACGCTATTGAAGCTGTTTTATTCCTGTGGGCTCAAAATGGTGGCGTCAGATGAAATAAATGTTTCTATATATATATAATGTCAATCAGGAACAGCAGGTGTTTTATTATCTAAAGCTAGGTTTATACTGTAAAATTAAAATAAACATTGACGTATATGGGAGGCAGTGTATTTTGCATTTTTGTTTCACAGTGTCTAAAGTTACGACAGTTATATCTAGAGCGAAATCCACCTTTTTTAGGGTTGAATTGGGTTTGCTGGGGTTGTATTGTTTGGTTTTCTTGTGACAATGTAAAAAACTGGTTTTTGTGTTTACCAAATATTAAATTAGAAAGCTGATAAATCACCTCGTAAATCACTGATACACACATTTCTGAACATTTATAAAAGTTTTGTACTGATTAATTTAAAGTTATTTACTTATATTTTTATTTTATTTATTTATGTGTATTGTAAAAGAAGAATCCTTTTGAAACTTTTATTTTTCTGCTTTCCTAGTAGCCTTCTATAAGCAAATATATAAGTTGTATAGTTTTATTTTTTGTTTCAGATGTACACTTGATGAAAATTTGGTTGGTTGTTCCCACCATATTTGGTAACTTTACATCTCTTGGGGACTGCAGGGTAAGTAGATAAAGCCGATTAATATTTTTTTTATTCATAAATGGGGGAGTCAGAAAAAAATGCACCTTGGCCATTTTTTTCATACCAAAAATCAGGCCATTTTATAAACATAAATAATTTAGGTAAAAATTTCAGTCTGATCCAAATTTGGACGAGTGTATCTGGTCAACTTGTCTAATTTTATTAATCCAGTTTTAGTTTGGAAAATAAATAAATAAATTGTCTTTCGATAGCACTTCAATATTTGATTAATTGACCAACACCTTGTTTGTTTTAAATGTATAATTGGAACATAGGTATATTGTTTTTGATACAGAAACTTGAAAATTACACTAGTGATATAACTAAACTAATCTTAAGAAGAAGAGATCGGCAGCGCGTTGTTTACGTGTTCAAAGTTAAAAAGCGTCTCTTTTTGGTCTTTCCCAAAAACACATTCTCTTCATAAAAAGGTAAAAGTCAGATAAAGAGAAGGAAGTGGCGACAAACGACTAACGACATTAAGAACCTATTAATTATGTCTATGGCTTGTACAAAGTTTAAGAAAGTCAATATAAATAGGTTGCCTGTAATGTTCTGTTATCTTATAATAATGAAATCTCAACATACTCCCCCCCTTGAAGTATTTGCTTCAACACTCCTTTTGATACGGCAAAGGACATAGCTTATTAATGGATCGTGTGTAGATTCCATTTTTTGTTTTAATTTTTGCTACTCTGACCTTACCGTCTTTAGCCGGAATAACCTCTAATACCCTTGCAATATTCCACTTTAATGGAGGTAAATTATCCTCCTTAACTAGGACAATGCTATATTGGGATTTACCACCTTAAACCATTTTGGCCTTTGTTGTAACGTATTTAAATATTCCACCGACCAGCGTTTCCAAAAATTTTGACGTATTTTTAAGACTAATTGCCAAAAGGATAATCTATTACTTGGAATATTAGAAACATCCTTTTCAAGAAATGAAGTCAGTGGTTCTCCTATTAAAAAATGTGCAGGAGTTAAGCAATTGAAATCTGATGGATCATTTGACAATGGGCATAAAGGCCTAGAGTTTAATATTGCCTCAACCTCAGCAAGAACCGTTGATACCTCTTCAAAGGTCAAAATCATATTACCTACTATCCTACGCAAATGGTATTATAGGCCACCCCAATTTGGACTGTTGGGAGGAATAAACTTAAAGGTAATTTCCTTTTGAGCCAAAAATCCTGTAATTTGGTCCTTATTTTCTTGCGATTTAAAAAATATGTACATGTCATTAAGTTGATTATTGGCCCCCTGAAAGTTCGTAGCGTTGTCACAATAAATAGTTGACGGATGTCCGCGCCTAGCTAAAAATCTTTTAAAGGTATTAATGAATGCATCTGTTGTCAAATTGGACACCAGTTCTAGGTGTACTGCCTTTGTTGCCATGCATACAAAGAGCGCAATCTACGCCTTAGTTCCAGTTTAACCCCGAATTCTTCCCTGTTTTACTAATAATGGGCCACCATAATCTACGCCTGCCCTTAAAAATGGTCGCGATATTGACACCCTATCTAATGGTGAAGATCCCGTAAGTTGAGATGCGGTTTTACTCCTAAATTTATAACAAGTTAAGCAGTTTTTGACAATCGATTTAACTTCATTTAATCCACGAATTGGCCAAAATCTTAAGCGCAAGTTCGCAAGAACCGCATGAGAACCCGCATTTTTTGATGGAAGAAACATTGGAAATTTTTGATTATAATCAATGTCGGCTTGAGAGAGTCTCCCGTTAACTCGTAAAATTGGCATTTTATCTAAAAAAGGGTTTAAACACCTTATGTTGCTATAATTTAACATTGATTGATTGAATTTATTTTTATTGATGTGGACTGTATTTTCACTTTTGAGTACTTCTATTTCTTGCGCGAAATTTTCTTTTTGAAGTAACTGTACAATTTTTAAATTTGAAAATTTTAATTCGTTTGATGTCAGAATTCCCTTTTGTTTTTCGGACCCTGGTTTCAGATTATTAATAAACCTTAAACAGTACGCAACTGTTCGCTGTAAACGGCTATATTGAGAAAATCTTGACCAATCTATTACGCTCTCAATCACTGTCTGTGTATGCGTAACAGCTCTTTGTTCTGGTAAATTTTCTGTAAAAAGGAATTCTGGCCCGTGCCACCACATTTCATTTTTCAAAATGTCTGACGGTAACATACCCCGTGAAATGAAATTCGCGATAAACGTTGTCCACTTGTTGGGTGGTCTTTTTAACCAACCCAATACAATTGTTGAATGGGTCCAGAGGTAAGTTTGATCTATTTTTAGATCTATAATATTTACAACCTTATGAACTAATCTAGCCAACAAAAGCGCACCACAAAGTTCGAGACGCGGTAAACTAACTGTTTTTAAGGGGCCTATTCTTGACTTCGAGCAAATTAAATTACACGAAATTTCATCGTTCTCATAAATGGTCCTTAGATAAACTGTAGCCCCATAAGCAGCGCATGATGCGTCTGAAAACCCCTGTATTTGAATTTCCTTGATCGCGCTCAGATTAAACAAACACCGTGGTATTTGTAACTTACTTAGTTCTGTGAGGGTATTTGAAAGTTCTATCCAACGTTTTAAAATGTCTGTTGGTACCCTTGCATCCCAGTCAACTTCACTAGCCCATATTTCTTGCATAATTATTTTTGCCACCACAACAACCGGTCCCACTAGCCCCAAAGGGTCGAACATCTGTGCAATTTTTGACAGAATTAACCGCTTGGTCACGCTTTCATTAGACTCGATTTTTGTGGGCAATTCGATTTTAAATTTATCTTGCGTTGGTAGCGAAGTAACCCCTAAAACCTTATTTGAACAAATTTCATCCTGTAAGGCTAATTCATTTTCCCGATTTTTCAAATCTATTCCTTCAAATAAACTATAATAATAATATAATAATACTATAGCTTCTTGTTTAGAGTTAGCGCCACATAAGATATCATCAACATAACATTGTTGTAACAATGCCTTTGAAGCCAACGGATAGGTTGCTGATTCTCGTAACGCTAAATCATTTAAACATCTCGTTGCTAAAAATGGAGCTGAGTTTGTCCCGTAAGTAACCGTTTGCAACTCGATGCATTTTAATTTTTCGTTAGGTAAGTCACGCCACATTATGTTTTCTAAAATTTTTTGCTTTGGATTTATTAATATCATCCTATACATTTTTTGGATATCAGTAGTCAAAACATATTTAAAAGTTCTAAACCTACACAAAATGTCAAATAGGTCCGGTTGAACAGTGTAACCCTTTAACATGATATCATTCAATGAATACCCCGTTGATGTCTTTACCGACGCGTCGAAAACCACTCGTAATTTGGTCGTCGAGCTTTCTTCCCGTAAAACGCAATGATGAGGTAAAAACACCTTATTTTGTCCCCACTAAACTCAACAAATTTTCGATGACCTAGATCAACATACTCATCAATAAACCTTTTGTATTGCGTAAACAGACACCTATTTTGATGTAGCTTTTTCTCTAAAGCCATAAATCTTTTGTTAGCGATTTGGAATGAGTCTCCTAATTTTAAAAAGCTGTTGTGTTCTTTAAAAGGCAGATCCACTTGAACAACCCCATTATCTAATATTTTACAAGTGTCCATAAACTTTTGCTCGCATAACTTATCTTCGGATGTCAGAAATTTTGTGTTTGAGACCTCTTCAAGTTGCCAGAATCTCGGAATTATATCTTCAACATCTGGTTCCGCTTGACAAAATAAATTTATGGTCTGCCTGCCTGTAGGTGCACTACTCCATATAACCCAACCCAGTTTAGTGTTTTGCAATACAGGTAATTCTTTTCCCAAGCTGATAATCCCTGGAAGAAGCAAATCTGCATAAATATCTACCCCAATTAACATATCAATATCCTGTGGCAAGGAATATGACTTATCAGCCAATTCAATATTTTTTGAGTATCAATAAACACCCGCGGCAACTGACCTGTAATTTGATTTAAAACTGCGCAAGACATTTTCACGCTGTACCCATTGTTTACCCGAGATTCAATTGCAAAATCTACCAATTTGTTTACTTGCGTAATGTTATTATCGATACCCCCCACCTGCAATTCTATCGAATTACATTTTACGTCCCCTAATTTTTGCAGTAGCCCCGTAGTAATAAAACAAGTCTGCGAACCCAAATCTAACAATGCCCTTGCTTGCACGCGCTTCCCATTTCGTAATATATTTACCAGTGCCGTGCCTATTAACATTTCTGAGTTAGAATTTGCCATAGCGACAATCTGATTAATTGCCTCATGACCCCGAGGAATATAATTTGAAATGACCTGTGTAGTGTTGCAAGATTGCTCAGATTGCCCTTCATTTTGCTCTTGCGAATTATTTTCTTGAGCACCCACCGTTTGAACCCTAGTTTGGATTTTATTTTCACGACCTTTTTGCCAATTACTATCGTGTAAGTTTGTATGATGCCTTCTGTTACAAGACCTACATTTTTCTGCTTGGCACTGCGCAACATTGTGCATGGAACCCAAACAATTGTAGCACAATCTTTTTTCCCTAACAAAGTGTTTTTTTTTCTGACAGCTGTAACCCTTTAAATTTAAAGCATTTTCCTATCGTATGCCCCTCTCGATTGCGATAATTGCATTTAATTATTTGCCCCTCGAATTCACTTGCCAATAAAGAATGTTTCACCCGTTTTTCTTTATCGCATCTCGCAGAATTTTCTGTAGACGTTACATTTTCTAAAGCGATACAACGTTTATCTAAAAAATCCAAAAGTTCAGAAAGAGTTGGCAACATGGTATTATTTCTCTGCAATTCGTATGCCCTGCTGGTGTGATAATCCAATTTTTGCGAGAAACAAAATATTAAAATTAAATTCCATGATTCGACTGGTATATTTAAAGCTTCCAGTGAATTAAGATGTTGTCGTATATGGCAAAGAAATGCCCTTAACTGACTCCCAGTGCCCTTGGTAACCGCTGGTACCTCAAGCAATAAATTTCTTAGGTGAGAATTAATGACAAGTAACTTGTTTTCAAACCTTTCTTTTAGAAGTTTTACAGCTTTTTCATAATTTTTATTTGTTAATGACAAGTTGTTAATAATTAATATCGCTTCACCCTTGTCAGCTGTTTTTAATTGCAAAAGTTTTTGTGCTGGTAAGTGCACTATTTTCATCAACAATGGCTTTAAATAAATCCCAAAATGATTGCCAATCCTCAATTTTTCCCGAAAATGACGAAACCTTTATCTCTGGGCTATTCTGGACAATCACGGTAGTCGGTTGAGGTGGTAGCATGCTTTGACTATTCGAGCTGGCTTCCCTACTGGCCGTTTCGATTTTTCGAATAAACGACTTTAATTTTGACGAAATCTTAAAGTATTTTGTCTCCACATCCGCCCTATCAACCTCTTCCTCATCCTTCTCACTTTCTATTTTTGACTGTATTTGGCAATACTCTTCAAAAGTTTTTTCCAAGTGTAATTCCCTAGTAGTAAATTCCTCAATCTCTACATCTATAAAATTGCTTTCATGCGCCTTAACAAAATTCTCAATCCTAGTTATTGACCCTTTAACAGATCCCCTAGACTTAATAAGCTTGTCCATGTTTATTACCTGCCCTGATTATAATATAAAAAGAATTATCCCAGTTATTTTATAGCTTGCCCTTTTTACCCTTCTCTAATCAACTAAGGTAAATATAATCTTAAAAATTGCAACTTAAATTATTTTATCACAACTTTCTTGACTGGACCAATTATTTCCCCATCTTCATTACTTCCGACGTAATAAAATCCTTTTTGCGGCTTTCAACAGTATCCCAATTTTATTGACCATTATAGTCTCTGATCATTGTAAACCAATCCCATCTAATACTGCATTCAATAAGTATATTATGAAAAGATCTGATCTTTTTTGTCTGCGGGTAGAAGTGTCCTTTAACGCCTTCTCCTTTTGTCTTCTTACACAAATGCACGACCACAAATTCTTTACGTAAAAGTGTCCGTTAACGCCGTCTCGTACGATATTGATTCACTTTTTTAACTTTTGTCCCAAATCACTAGTGCTTATAATTTCTTGCTCAAAAGCCTTTTCATCCGGTTCGCGAGGACCACTTTGTATCTGGTCAACTTGTCTAATTTTATTAATCCAGTTTTAGTTTGGAATAGCACATCAATATTTGATTAATTGACCAACACCTTGTTTGTTTTAAATGTATAATTGGAACATAGGTATATTGTTTTTGATACAGAAACTTGATAATTACACTAGTGATATAACTAAACTAATCTTAAGAAACTCTAGCTGCGTCGATCTATGTACTTGTAAAAAACCCCGAAGAGATCGGCAGGGCGTTGTTTACGTGTTCAAAGTTAAAAATCGTCTCTTTTTGGTCTTTCCCAAAAACATATTCTCTTCATAAAAGGGAAAAGTCAGATAAAGAGAAGGATGTGGCGACAAACGACTAACGACCTTAAGAACCCATTAATTTTGTATATGGCTTGTCCAAAGTTTAAGAAAGTCAATATAAATAGGTTGCCTGTAATATTCTGTTATTTTATAATAATGAAATCTCAACAACGAGGTTTCAGGAAATGAAATATCTACCTAAATGGAGACCCACGAACAATATTTATTATTAATTGATTATTATTTCAAAATTGTAATTTTTATTTTTTAGTAAGTAAGTAGATAAAACCGACCAAAGTTTTTTTTTCATAAATGGTGGAGTCATAAAAAAGTGCACCTTGGCTATTTTTTCCATACCAAAAATCAGGCCATTTTATAAACATAAATAATTTAGGTAAACATTTCAGTCTGATCAAAATCTGGACGAGGTTTCAGGAAATGAAATACCTACCTAAATGGAGACCCACAAACAATATTTATTATTAATTGATTATTATTTCAAAGTTGCAACTTTTATTTTTTCTGTATTTTTTGCCTAAATAAAGTGACTTTAGCAGTACTTAATTTATTTTCTTGAATTATCTGTGAAAATTCCATGCATAAAATATTAAAGTTTTGCTTTACTATTAGCAACAATTTGAAGATTTTGTGAAATTAAAACTACTCAAAAATAAGTTCTGGCCTGATAAAATGAGTAGGAATGGTAACTGTTAACTTTTAATCATCAAATTTCTGTTTCAGGTAGACTTTTCATGGAAATATGGGTAGTTTTTACCATGCCTTTCAATTTTGAAACAACAAAAAAGACAATAATCCTGGCGGCCATCCTAACATCTAGACTTTGCAGGGTAAGTAGTATAAAGTGTCAGGAACTTTTTTTAAATTCATGTTAAAGCAAAATTGAGACGCTACAAAAGATTTTTTTTATAGACTGTTTTTTTTTTAGTTTTTTATATATTACTTTTGTTAAAAACTAAAACGATGATGTGCGAAAGGTCCCATATAAAAGTGCTCAGGATATTCACGCATTAATTTGCCAGAAATTGGCATAATCATTTTTTTTTTTTGAGCAATTGCCGTTGCCTGCGGAAAATCGTATTTTCTAGACTATTTTTAGTGCGGAAACTCAGTTTTTTATATTAGCGTGCGGAAAATTCTGCAGGATAAATAATGTGAAAATTAGAACTTGTCCGAGCGATTTTCTCTAGATTATAGATACAAACATAATTTCTTATTCGTTGAGGAAAATGACTCATAGTATCGCCCTCCATTTTTCTTTCTAGAGAAGAAAAAACTTCTAGAAAAATATTTCGTCCCTAGAGAAGAAAATAATGTTAGTCAATTTTAAATTAAATATATTTATTTTTTCGATTTATTAAAGTAGATGAGCAGAATGTCTAGTAAAAGCTGTTTTACTTTGAAAATAGGGGCCCTCTGTTCTGCTAGAACAGGATCTGTTAGTTTGAGGTTTTTTGGCATAATCATTTTTTTTTTTTTTGAGTCTAGAGAACTTTTAAATTATGTATTAGGTATGATTTTTTTCTTTACTTATATTTGTTACTAAATTTAAACATTACTTTTTTAAAAGATGTGGCTTTATATTTTTTTATAAACTCAATTTTTGCTAAAATTTTTGTTTTGCAGCATTGTATTTAAAAAATTAAAATAACACATTTTTAAGAAAATTTTTGCCCATGGCAATTTTATAGTTTTTTTTATCATAAAATGTTGCTTTGTACCACCAACAAACTGAATAAAAACTCATAAAAACTGATTAAAAAAATTAATATGTCACGTATTATCTGTACATATCTGAGGATATGTACTGGTAATAATCCGATATGGTGCCTGCGAGTCTTAATCTGCTGCTTTGCTCTCTTTGACTTAAACTACATTTTTTAATGAAAAGCTTAATTCTGTATTTGCTAAATAAAATAAAAAAAAATCAACTGCTAAAATTAAAAAATGAGGAAAAAGTGTTTGTTTCTTATTAAAAAACCTTTCAAAATTTTAAACTATTGTTGTTAAAAATTTTTAGCTGTCGAAGGCAAACAGCGCTTTTTTACGTGATACCGTATATTTTTTTTCATATTTAAATAAAATAAAAAACAATATTTTCTAAAAAAAAGCTTATTTATGTGAGAGCATGTGTTTCTGATGTTAATTTTACTCACGTTAATTTTTCTAAATTTAGAACGCGACCTATTATTGTTATTGTGCTAAGTGAGTATATTGTTGTAATATAAATGACAATATATCCAGGGTATACACAAAACGTATATATACCTTATGTATATATGATCATAGATTTGTAATGGACATCAGTGTTATAAGAATTAGTATATTGCAGTAATATAAATCTTATATATACCCTCAATAACACATTATGGATTCGAAAAGAATATACTTTCATCAAATTTGGTGTAATAGAAATATAAGTCGAATATTTTTGTGGATTAATTAATACATGTTCAGAATATACTTATAACGTATATTCAGTGGATGTTACCTAATGGGTACCTCTGGATCTAAATTGGATCTTTTTTGGAGGTCCTATGCACGTCGGGTGAATATCTGGGTGATATCCAGGGCAACATCCTTCTCCGTTTTCGAATATACGCTGGATATACGAGCAATATTTTTTTGCGATGTGGGATGTAAGTTGCGAGTGTCTCTGCGTACGCAGTCCTAGAGACAATGAAAGAGTATTTTTTAAGAAGATAGAAGGAACACAATAATGAGGAAGGTGAAGGACCCTATAATTAAGAAAATAAAAGAAAATAGAAGGGTGTTTTAAAGGTAAAAAAAGAGGGTTATAGGGGTTAGTAAAGAAAAAGTGAAATGAAATTTGCGTCAAAAATGATGTGAGGGTTGTTCTGTAGCAGTTGTCGTGTGCTACGCTTTGACGGTCTCAATCGTTGGTGGAGGCTCACATTTTGAGTCTGGAAAGAGGGTGAAAGAATCTGTTACAAAAAATTATTTAGCGGACTACATGTCGCAGAATAACTTACTTTTGGAGGTCTTCAATAAATCCCAATTCAGGAGCAATCGTAGTTCACGAAAACCAAAAATACTAAGTAAACAGGAAACTAATGGAACTATTGATTGCAACAAAAGAAGAAATAACTTAAATCCGTAAACGATGATTTAGATCAAAATCAAATAAATTATTCTTCTTAGCTGAAGACTTGACCAAAAAGTGACAATTCCGTGTGGTACCGGGTGAGACGGTGAGGAGTAAAACTGTGTTTCTCTCTCTTTCGCACCTAGGGTAAATCTACATAAATCCATCTCACTTGCTCTTATGGAGTAAATGGTAGACAGCCTGGCGACAGTCAAGGAATATTGAAAATTATCAAAGACGTGCTATTAATACAGTACGACAAAGACAGTGATAAGAAATAAAACAATATCGACAGATGTATGTAGCAATGTGAAGGTGGACATTGGAAATTGTTGCCGAATGGTTACAAAAAAACTCTTTTAGATTTCTTTTATCCCTAAGACCATAAGGGTATATATATTATTTCGGGGACAAGATAAGAAGTTTTCATTATTTAATGTACTTTTTTTTTAAGACTAAAAATAATGAATTTCACTGCTTAGTAGCTAACAGACCTTTGTACAAACAATTTGCTAGCTTCAAATTTTCCACACAGAATAGTTGGGGAAACAATTTGGCAACAGGTAATTTTTAAAGAAAATTATTGATTTTTTTTCAAGGTGAATAAAAGTAGTGTTATTTTATAAAATTAAAAAGGAAGAGAAATATTTATTAAAATAGAAAATAAAACTTAAGGTAGGCAGTAGAATATTATAGATAATAGGCCAGAATTGTAAGTACAGTAGTATGTTAATATTTTAGGAATTAGAAGATATAGACTGAAAAGCAAGGGAATAATGGATCACAAAATAAAGAAAACTGAGGACCAGAACTAAAAGAGAATAGGAGACATAACTAGGAAATAGATAAAAAGATGAAGATATGAGACATGGATACAATAAGGTAAATCATTACTTAATATTTCAGCTATAGAACTAGTAAAAAGATAGGAAATAGATATAGACAAGAAATTAAAACAATGAAATAAATTTAAATCTATTTTGTTACAGCTAGGAAAAAAAACACCACTAGTATGAGAATATATGCATAGAGATAAAATAGAAACGAACACAAATATGGAGAGAAAATAATAAAAGAACAAAGAAGGGAGAGGTTGGAGAATAAATCAAAATGTACCAAGAAAATAACCTAGAGCACAATTTAGACCCAATAACTATTTTACTAGTTTATCTAGGATTAAAATTTGGTTTTATTTCTTTTGTAACTTAAGTTGCTTCATTTTTCGATATAATTATTAGGTATAATTTATTTTTATTTAATTCCTAGATTACTTTATTGTAGTTTAAGTTAAGTTATATATTTATTGTTGATGTTTTATTGTTGTTATTGCAATATTTTATTTGATTGATTAATTTTAAACCTTTTTGAGTCTAAATTAATTAATATTATTTTGTAATATACTTATTATTATCAATTAAAGTATTGCAAATGTAGCCATGCATTATAGAAAATTTTTAACTATATGGTGAATGCACTAGACTAACATTATTTCTCCATAAATTTTATTAAAATAAATTAGTTAAATTTGGAACGTAACGACTCCCCTCCTTCTCCATCAGGAAGGAAACTTCAGATGAAGTTGACTGACGATAATTAAAATTAATAGAGACAATAATTTATATTGAAAGAGATCTGATTAGGAACAAAAAATAAAATAAAACCTTAATTGAATGTTAAATATGTACAATATAAAACTACTAATATAACATCTCCGGTAAACTTGTTTTCCTTAAATACATTAATTTTTGGACATATCATTGATCAGTGCTTCTACATTATCGTCGGTGTTGTCTGGCTTTAATTCCTGTACATGCCAAACTTCTTTGGATTTTCCTTGGTCATCCTGCAATTCGTAAGTGCAAGTACCAATTTTTTTTTTTAATAATAAATGGCCCAACATAAGGCGGTGCTAATTTAGCACTAATATAATTAGCAGTGTTAAAAAGTATTTTATTTTTGCGCCAAACCTTTTGGCCAGATACATATTGAATCGGTCCCCTACGAAGATTATAGGTGTGCTGATTTTTAACATGAGCTTTTTCTATTTTCTTTTTAACTTGAGTATAGAGTGTTTGAAAACCTACAATGCGTTGATTGACATAAGATTGTATATCTTTTCGTTGTGGGTCTAACTGAGGATCTTGGGTAAAGTCTGAGCCGAATATTTATGTTCTCGACCATAGTTTATGTAATAGGGAGTATGTCCGGTTGTCTCACTCTTGCTGGTATTTAAAGCACAAGCAATTGACGCTATGTTATTACTCCAAGTGCGATGATTATCTTTAACGATATAAGATCGAATCATTATAGTTTTGGCTGATTTATTGGACCTTTCGGTTGGGTTTGCTTGCGGAAGATAATTTGCTGTATAGAAAAGCCTTATTTTGTAATCCATACAGAGCTTTTTAAACAAGGTAGAGTTTAGTTGGGATCCATTGTCATATAATAAGTATTGGGGAGTTCCATGTTGGAGAAATATTCTTTCTTCTACGATCTTACACATAGATTTTGCAGTAGCGGATCTAACTGGGAATAATTCTACCCATTTTGAAAAATAATCAGTGCAAACTAGAACGTATTGATATTGCTCTCACGACCTGGGAAAAGGTCCTATATAATCTAAGCTTATGGACTGCCAAGGTTGGGTTATTTCCGGTCTATTGCCCATCATTCCAGCTGGTAATTTTTGTTCAACTTTATGTTGTGCACATATTTTACATGCTCGAACATCTACTCGCATTTGAGGCCAATAGTAACAGTCGTGTATTTTCCAGAAGGTCTTTGAAACCCCAACATGACCAGAGCTAGGTAAATCATGACATCGTTTTAAAATAGAGATACGTTTATCTTTTTGTACTACAATTTTCCAGGTTGTAGCTGACCGAAGAGGATCGGATTTTTTATTTTTAACATGTTTGTATACCATGTCATTTGCAACACGCCAAACGGAATATTTCTTAGGAAATTTTTAAATTTTATTTTTAAGATCAAGGAACCATTTATCTTTCGTATTTTTATAAGAAAAGGAAACATCGTCGAAACTAATAGAATCCACTATAACTGGCACAGCTCTAGATAAAAAATCGGGCACAACATTGTCCTTGCCTTTTCGATGTAAAATCTCGAAATCGTATGGCTGTAAACGAAGAGACCAGCGTCCTAATCGGCGTACAGGATCTTTTAGTCTCATGAGCCATAAAAGACTGTAGCAATCAGCAATAATTTTGAAATGGACACCTTCTAGGTAATGTCGTAATTTTTCTACAGTGTGTATCACTGCAAGACATTCGCGCTCTGTTGCGCTGTATTTGCGTTCTTGTGCAGTTAGGGACCTAGAGAGATAGCAAATTACTCGCTCACCATCGTTGAATTTTTGTGTGAGGACGGCTCCTATTCCGTAAGCAGAACTATCTGTTTGAAGTATAAATGAGTTTTCAAAATCTGGGCAGGTAAGTACTGCAGCAGAAATCAGTGCTTCTTTTAATTTTTTAAACGCTTCGTCACACTCAGGCGTCCAATTCCATTTAATATTCTTTTTGGTAAGATGAGTTAGTGGAGCTATAATTGAAGAAAATGATGGAACAAATTTTCTATACCAGGATGCGGCTGCAGTAAATCGATGAATTTCGTGGACGTTTTTAGGATTTTCTATGGAGAGGATGGCTTCTATTTTGGAGGGATCTGGTCTTAGTCCAAACTTATCTACTAATTAACCTAAATAATTTATTTGGGGACGACAAAAAAAGCATTTATCTATCGAAACATGGAGACCAGCTTCTTTAAGTCTATCAAAAACTAGGGGCAATACTCGTAGGTGTTTGTTTGTGTAGGTGAGAAAAGTTTTTGTCGTAATTATGACATCGTCTAAGTATATCAAGACATTGGGTTGGAGGTCGGCACCAAGGAGACTATCGACTATGCGCTGGGCATTCGATTAAAACGATAGAGCCCACGCCCTGGGACTGTAAATGCAGTATAATCCTTTGAACTTTCTTCAAGGGGTATTTGGCAAAAAGCAGATTTAATATCTATGGAACTGAGATAGCATGCATCACGCAGTTGGTCAAGGATTGCAGAAATATAGGGGATGGGTTAGCTGTCTTTGCGACTATAGGAGTTAAGAACTCGAAAATCAACGCAAAAGCGATAGGAGCTATCCTTCTTGCGTACTAGACAGACTAAGCTAGACCAAGGACTTTTACAAGGCTCAATCACCTTTAATTCTAACATTTCCGCCTATTGCTCATCGATTATTTTCTGTTTATAGGGTGAAACTGGGTAGTAGCGCTGTTTTAACGGCTTGGTTCCCGGTTCTAATTCAATAACGTGCTTTGGTACATTATAAAATCCAAGTCCAGTCCCCATTTCAGATATTTTTAAATCAATTAAATTTTGTTCTTGTCTTTGTTTTAAAGTAAGCGATTTTTCATCCTGAATGCCGCAAATCTCAGGTAATTTAGGGGAATCAGAAAAATTCCATACATTTTGCCATAAGTAAGGGACAATTTGCATCGATGTCCAAAAGTCTATACCCAAAGTTAAGTTGTGAGACAACTCTGGTAATAAAAAAAAAGGATCAAAAGATCTTGGGAGGAAAGAACGAAATTTCAAAATTGGTAACAGAAATTTCGTTCTTTCCTCCCAAGATCTTTTGATATTTTCTTTTTTTTTAGATTCTTTTCGGTTGATGTAACTGATTTGGAAGTTTTAACTCTGGTAATACTAAAATATCCATCAGTCGAGTTCTGCCCATAAGAGTAACAGGTGCTTGAAAGTAACCAGTACTAGAACAGCTTTGTCCATTAGCGACAGTACAGTTAACATTTTGTTTATTTAAATGAAGTCCCAAACGAAGCAAAATTTCATAGCCAGGTAGTCCAACTATAGTACGACTTGATCGACTATCAAGTAATCCTTGCATTGGGTAACCCAAAATAGTGATCTCAAGGTAGGGCCTTTTGTCACCTTGTGCGTAAGAAATAATAAAATCAAGTAAAACCTGGTTTTTATTATCTTGAGCGGTCGGGTTTAAAGTAGGTTGAGGAGAAATCTTCCGACCTAATGACTCCCGGAATCCGTTTCCGTGATTTGAACATTTGGAACAAGTCCTAACAGTGACATTCTGTTCACCACATTTATAACAGTGAATTTTTCGTGGTTCTGTGCAGTCATGATTCAAATGTCCGCCTTTTCTACAATTCCAACAAATGAGTAGATTTCTAGTGTTAGAAAATCTATTTCTATTGGTTGACTACTAACGGGTGAAGAGCTGGAAGGCTGAGTACTGTCTGCTTCGGCAAAGTTATTATTTAAAGATGACGGTTGGTTCCTACAAATATTCAAGTTTGAGGTCGAAGGGAAACAACTTAACGACTCATCAGTGGCTATAAAGGCAAAATCGGGTTCGACAAAATTATACTTTTTCCTTGAAGGTGGTATGTAGTGATCAGCACGGTACTTCTTGGTTTCCAATTTTACACATTCGTTTTCAAGTTCTTCCAAAGAACACAATAGAGAGTTGAGTAGAGTAAAGTAAGTAAAAAAAAGTACAAAAATGTCCAACTGAACGTCTTCTGGAATATTTCCATAACGGCGAAACATTGCACTCATGCAACTTAAATAATCTACAATACTTTCAGAGGAGTCTTGAGTGCGATCTAAGATTTCTCTAAATAATCTAGGTTTATAGTCTGGAAGCTCATAATGTTTGACTAACAATTCTGTCAATGTTTTCCAATCATTAAATCTATGGCAATTAGAACTATACCAGCGGGCAGCTTTTCTATCAAAAAGATCTAAAGCTTGTTCATACAGAGTCCTTTCTGAAATATTTCGTGCTATACGCAACTGATTAACACGTTCCAAAAAATAATACACGGTCATGTGCTTTGGATCTCCAGTAAACTTTATATTCCATTTCTTAATGGGTGTATAAAGCGAGGAATTCGAAGAAGAGGGTGTACGGAAAGCAGTATTCTGTACAACGGGTCGCACGGACTGACTATTATCATTATTATTATTTCCAATGCTATTTCCAATATTGCTTCCAGCAATTGAATCGGATCCGCTCCCAGAATCATCCGAAATTAAATTAATTTTCTCAACAAAAAACAATACTCAAATTTGGATCTTGTTTGGTCACATCTTCCAACCTATCAAAAGCTTCTAAAATTTTCATTAATAACTGAGCTATTACTCCAAGTTCTTCAGCTGTCAACGAAGGTGTAGGAATTCTATCGGTTCTGTTTGGTAGGTGTGCCTTTAATCTTGCCAGGGACGCTTTTAATAAGCTTCTGAATTTCTTTTAATTTATTCTCAATAACGGGTTGTTCATCTTCAAACTTCAAATCATAAGAAAGTGACTGTCCTTTCTTCTCTAAGTTGAAAATAGAGCGCAAAGAAGATCTCAATTCTTTAACATTTTTATCATCAGGTGCAGGTAATCCCCGTATTTGTAGTTCATACACTATCTCATCTTTCTTTAAGTAATCCTCGGTTATTTTATAATCCATGACGACGAAATATATTTATTAAAATCAGCACTAATCAATTTTATGCACAACCACAGAAAAAAAATATATTACATAATAAATATTAAATTAGAAAGCTGATAAATCACCTCGTAAATCACTGACAGCCACATTTCTGTATATTTATAAAAGTTTATTTATGTGTATTGTAAAAGAAGAATCCTTCTGAAACTTTTATTTTTCTGCTTTCCTATTAGACCTCTAAAAGCAAATGCAACGCTCTAAATGCAAGTTGTATGGTTTGATTTTTTATTTCAGATGGACACTTGATGAAAATTTGGTTGGTTGTTCCCACTATTTTTGGTAACTTTATATCTCTTGGAAACTGCAGGGTAAGTACAAAAAGCCGATTAAAGTTTTTTTATTCATAAATGGTGGATTCAGAAAAAAATGCACCTTTTCCATTTTTTTCATACCAAAAATCAGGCCATTTTATAAACATAAATAATTTAGGTAAACATTTCAGTCTGATCCAAATCTGGACGAGGTTTTAGGAAATGAAATACCTGGAGACCCACGAACAATATTCATTATTAATTGATTATTATTTCAAATTTGTAATTTTTATTTTTTCTGTATTTTTTATCCAAAGAAAGTGACTTTAGCAGTACATAATTCATTTTCTTGAATTATCTGTAAAAATTCCCTATATAAAATAATAATCTTTTATTTTACTATCAGCAACAATTTAAGGATTTTGTGAAATTAAGACTACTCAAAAATAAGTTCTGCCCTGATAAAATCGGTAGGAATGGTAACTGCTAATCATCAAATTTCTATTTCAGGTGGACTTTTGATAGAAAATATGGGTAGTTTTTACCGTGCCTCTCAATTTTGAAACAACAAAAATTATATTTTTGGTTCCTTTACCTAGAAAAAGACAATAATCCTGGCGGCCATCTTAACATCTAGATTTTGCAGGGTAAGTGGTATAAACTGTCGGGAACTTTTTTTTTTAATTCAGTTTAAAGCGAAATTGAGATGCTACAAACGATTTTTTTTGTGTGTGTCTTTTTATAGATTGTTCTTTTTAGTTTTTTATATATTACTTTTATTAAAAACTAAAACGATGATGTCCGAAAGGTCCCATATAAAAGTGCTCAGGATATTCACGCATTAATTTGCCAGAAATTGGCATAATCATTTTATGTTGATTCTAGAGAACTTGTATAATTTTTTCTTTACTTATATTTGTTACTAAAGTTAAACATTACTTTTTTAAAAGTTTTGGCATCATATTTTTTTTTATAAACTTAATTTTTTCTAAAACACATTTTTAAGAAAATTTTTGTCCATTGCATTTTTATAGTTTTTTTTTATTATAAAATGTTGCTTTGTACACCAGCAAACTGAATAAAAACTCATAAAAAATGATTAAAAAATGAATATGCCACGTATTATCCATTTATAAAAAAAAAATTATTTCCAGATGTAGCTGCAGCAAGAAGAAATTCCCTTTCTTTACGCACCACCACGAATACAAAGCTTCATATTGTCATAAAAAACTGACTAAGGATGCTGCAGATAGAGACAAGTATCAACCACCAAAAAGAATAGAGATAAACAGGAGGATATGTACTCGTAATAATGCGATATGGTGCCTGCGAGTGTTAATATACTACTTTGCTCACTTTGACTTAAACTAAATTTTTTAATGAAAAGGTTAATTCTGTATTTTCTAAATAAAATAAAAAAATGTAATTCAACTGCTTAAATTAAGAAATGAGGAAAAAGTCTTTGTTTCTTATAAAAAAACCTTTCAAAATTTTAAAATATTGTTGTTAAAAATTTTTAGCTGTGCAAAGCGTTTTTATTTTAAAAAATAAATAAATTTAGGTATCTTAGATTTTTTTACTAACACACAGCACTTTTTTACGTGATACCGTATATTTTTTGGATATATAAATAACATAAAAAACGATATTTTCTACCATTTTAAAGTAAATCTAAAAAAATGCTTATTTATGTGAGAGCATGTGTTTCTGATGTTAATTTTACTCACGTTAATTTTTCTAAATTTAGTATGCGACCTATTATTGTTATTGCGCTAAGTGGGTATATTGTTGTAATATAAATGACCTTATATACCTTATATATATATGATCATAGACCGAGAAAAATGAGTCAAATAGATTATATACTTGAGGTTTTTGTATTTGGAAATAACATAAAATTCACCTGTATTAAATATTTGCACCATTTGTTTTAAATTTTTTCATCTACCTAGTGGCGGGCATTGCTGCGGGCATTTTTAAGCTACCGGTTCGGATCAAGAAAGTTAGGGCCGTCGTTTGGTGTTTTCACCAGCGTTTGCAGAGGGGGGTGGAGCTTAGGGTCTTAATCTCCCCACCCACCAGAGCCATTGAATATCGACTCCTAAAAAAATTTACAAGAAAGAAAAAATGGTTACTCAGGCCCCCCTAGGAACCTCAAGAACCCCCCCTACAGAACAATTTCTGCGCAATAATGTTACCATAAAAGTCAAGAGAGAAAGACCAGTCGGTGCACCAGTGAACACCGTCTTTAGCAATATCGACTTATTATATTTAACCCCCGAGTTAATCTTCAACTGTCTCATTTTGAAGGCACTTAATTGGTACACTCCATTCCAAATTGCTGCGGACCAGTTTTATGACACTGACAATGACAGTTCCCTTTAGCTTCTGTGTTTAATTGTCAGCCGCCATATCGAAATTGGTCCAGAGAATTTGGAATGAGGTGTATGTCAGCCCAAGACCGACAAAATCGGTCCTGGTCAGCCATCTGCTGGAATTTACTTTTGAAATGCCTGCCACTCGTACCCGACATTTGCCGCCATATTGGACTGAATTCGTGAAAGGCCTTCAGTAGAGTCGGTGGTGCATGGTTATGAACAAACCCAAGAAAACTTAACCTCATATTTTGGCGTGGCAGTTTGGTTTTTAATTTTCCTGTTTTTTCGGTGTGTTTGGGAATGTTTCTTAATGACAGGTAGGTGTTTTTTAAATTAATATATCTTATAAATCTTTAAAGCAAAGGCATGCTCATAAGGTCGCTTGACATGGAACAATAAAATAAAAATTGCTAACTATAAAATCGTTTTTTTCTGCCCTGCATAAAAATATTATTGGTCGTGTAAAATTTGTCTTGCAGCTGGCATGCAAAAAAAATGGCAGAAGAGGGATATAATCACTGTGCAATCCTACTTATTGCAATAATCGATTTTGCTTTTTGCAAAATGCATGCTATGTTAAGGACCTTTAAAGTATTCACTTAGGTGGCAGGCTTTATAAAAATTGCATGAAAGTCTCCTATTTTCATATTATTTTACTGGTACTGCTAAAGCGAGATGAGAAGAGACGACTTGCATGCAATTCTTGCTTTGTTAATGCGTTTTTTAATTCTGAAAACTAAGGCTTGAAGAAGTGGTTTCATCGGTGGTTTCAGATAAGAATCATGTCAAAAACATTAACAAGTTTTCCAAGCCTCATTATTTTAGAAATCTTGAGAAACTCGTTCTATAAAAAAAAATGAAAAAGTGCACCAAAAAACCAGCAAAAGTTTTTTAGTCGCAGTATGCAACAACTTTTAAGAAAGCGAAAGATAACAACACTTTGAAATGATTATGAAAATTCAAGATAAGTGTTTCTGGACGATAAGGTAAAAACTAGGTTTGCATAGGTGTTATTTTGGAAAGATATATCATTATTTTAATCTTATATATCATTGTTTATCATCTCCTGATGATGCTAACGTTGTTAGCGAAACGCGCGTCGAGTGCAAAAAAGTGTAGTTTTGGTTTGTGGAAAACAATCATAATTTTGTTTTAGTGCAACCAAAGGTTCCAAATTCCCAACATAATTATTTTAATCTTGATCTTTTTTTATTTCTTTTTAATTTTCCACCCAAAGTTTATACAGATTTAACATATGTCAACTGTCAGCGAGAATTTTCTATCTGTTTAGTAATTTTGTTTCTCGCTTAAAAGACAGTTGATTACTGTTGGGCCAGTGGCGCATATTTTTCCTTAATTTTACTTGTATCATGTGTGCTGATAATATTGTTAGTAAAATTGTGCGCACCCTTTTATGCATCACTTTTATGAACGCATCAATTCAAAATGTTAGTAAATTGTAAATTTGTAAATAATTTTATCTTCATGAGTCTTGCATGGCCAATTTGTAAACAAATACTCTTTTTGTCAAAAAAGCACCTAACCTAAAAACTTCAAATATGAACACAACAACAATCTAGGGCATTTGGATGTCTGTCAACTTTCAAAACTGGTTTTGTTCAGTGGATCATTGAGGTTAGGTTTTGTCTAAATAAAAATGGAACGGACTGTATTTATTTTTGTTTATTTATGGGTAACACTCGGGGTAACATTAAAATTATTAAGTTTATCTTTGGCAGTTTTCAAGGAAAAATAAAAAATACCAACAATTGTACAATATGTTGAACAAGGAAAAATAGTTTCTTGGTTCAACTCATTAGGCACTCTTATGGGGACATATTTTGTTAATTTGTTTTAAAGACTATTAAAGACCAAAGTAACATATTAGGTAGGTATATTTGGAATAAGAAGGAAAAAATTTATCTAAATTGTAAAAAACATATACAATATAATTCAATGTAAAAATTTGACATTTGTGATGACCATTACCAATAGAAAGAGTTCCAGGAAGGTTATAGAAAATTGCATGCAACTTTCATATTTTAATCTATTTGTAGCTCAAAAAATAATAGTGGTCAAATATAATGAAACATCCTATTGGTATAGTTCAATTTCTAACAAAAAAGAACTTCATTTATTTAAGAAGATTTTCAGATATAAATTTAAGTTGATTATTTAATTTTACTAAGTTCTTGTTTACCTATTTTAATTTTTTGGGCACTGTAAAAAGCCATACAAGAAAAGTAGAAATTGTTTTTTAATGGATGACTTGTGACAGGAGGAAAATCTGGTAGATTTAATTAGTTTTTTATAGTAAGTTTACAAGTTTACTATTTGATTTTATTAGAAGCGAAAAATGATCTGTGAACTGATTATACAATACTAATTTTTTAACTAGAACTTTTTAATCTATAATTTCATGTAATAATGCCTACTTAATGTTTTAGCTGCTTTAAGGAAATCAGTTTGCCATCTAGAATAACTCTGAAATGGAACATGAATGAACAATGAAACTATAGTGACTCCAATGAATTGCTGACAGGATCGGGAAAAAGATTAAAATATATCCTAAACATATCTCCACAGTTTAAAGCTACAAGCTACAACTCTATAACGCTGAATTGGTGAGATGGTAAGCGTTTCCAAGCTAAAACAATAATAAACTAAAATTTTCCTGACAATTATTTCCGAGATTATTTCATTTTGAAAAAAATTAATTTTATATGAAAATTTAAAGCAGGGTTAATTACGGTGAACAGTAAATCAGTAAAATAGCTAACAAAGTATAAACTGAATGGGCCAAATAGTTCTTAACAACTATCTCCTATTAACTGTTATAGTTTTAAAATGACCTATATCAAGGAGTGTAAAAATGTGCTGAGCTTGTTTTTGGTTAAAACAAACCTAATGTTTCGAAAATTATACCAAAAATGTGAGTTTGGACATTTTTTATTTTTAATTTTTCAATTATATAGTGATAAAATAATACTTATAGAGTGGGTCAAAAAACGGGACTTTTTGACTGTCCGCTACTTAAAAAGTTTTTGTCCGATTTAAAAAATTTTATCCATTTTGCAAAGCCAAGACGTCAGAATTTAATACCAAAATTGACAATTTCTAAAAAAAAGGTATTCTTGACCTCGCCTGCAAATTTTTATATGCGCCACTGATGAAAGACCTAAATTTTGGGTGTGGAGCTCTATTTTTTGCGAGTGTACTAATGTATCGCTTGTTAGTATCGGCTAAAAAATAAGAAAGTTATAAATTGTTCAAAATAGTGCGTTTGGTAAACCAAATTCAGCCAGACAAAAAATTTTTCTTGGCTATGCTTTCGGATGTATTTGTCCGATTTTAATAATACTGAACATTTTGAAAAGCGAAGGTCTTAAAATAGTTTTATGTGAAAATTGTCTGTGTCATAAAATTCAATACTTTTTGTGGTCTGATTGAACAATTTATAACTTTATTTTTTCTTACCCGATAATAACAAGCGATACATTAGTACACTGGGGAAAGATAGAGCCCTACACGCAAAAATTAAGTTTTTCATCAGTCGCGCACATTAAAAAATTTCAGAAAGGGTCAAGAATTACCTATTTTTAAACATTTTCCGTCATCTTGCTTTTTCACAAATTGTCAACTTTGGCATAAAATTCTTAAATTTTTAAATCTTGGCCTTAAAAGTTTTGAAATTGGACAAAAACTTTTTAAGTAATGGACAGTCAAAAAAGTCCCGTTTTTCTGACCCACCCTATATATGTAATATAAATAATTCATTTGTTTTTAATATACCATCCACTTGCTTTAATAATTTCTGCACTTACTTTAGGTAGATGGTTTATTAGTTCTTAATAAATAAATTATTTGTTTCCCCATAACTTTTTAATTTTTTTAAATACTTAATTCACCAGTTTTTAACATATAATCTATTTGCGTTTAATAGATCACTAAAAACACTACTAAAAACAAATAAATAAATCATTAGAATTTATAATCCTAATACCAATATAATTAGTTTTTAGTATAAAAAGTATTTGTTTCTAATATTTTATCTATTTATTTTAAATGCTTTTTCTATTTATTCCAGTGTTTTAATATCAATTATTTTAGGTGGACCGATATATTTATTCTAAATGTATAGTTTGCTTGACTTCTATTTCATGCAGATATGTCACTTGGTTTAACTTTTTTTAAATTAATTCCAAGTAGGTTTTTTCTCGGTGTCGATTTGTAATGGACATTCTTCATTGAATCCATCAGTGTTATACACCGAGAAAAAACCTACTTAGGATTAATAAAAAAAAACTTAAACCAAGTGGCATATCTGCATGAAATAGAAGTCAAGCAAACTATACATTTAGAATAAATATTTCGATCCACCTAAAATAATTTTTATTAAAACACTGGAATAAATAGAAAAAGCATTTAAAATAAACAGGTAAAATATTACAAACAAATACTTTTTATACTAAAAACTAATTATATTGGTATTAGGATTATAAATGCTAATGATTTATTTATTTGTTTTTAGTAGGTCATCTATTAAACGGAAATAGATTATATATTAAAAACTGGTGAAGTAAGTATTTAAAAAAATTAAAAAGTTATGGGGAAACAAATAATTTATTTATTAAGAACTAATAAATCATCTAACTAAAGTAAGTGCACAAATTATTAAAGCAAGTGGATGGTATATTAAAAACAAATGAATTATTTATATTACATTAATAGGGTGGGTCAGAGAAACGGGACTTTTTTGACTGTCCATTACTTAAAAAGTTTTTGTCCAATTTCAAAACTTTTAAGGCCAAGATTAAAAAATTTAAGAATTTGATGCCAAAGTTGACAATTTATAAAAAAGATGGCGTAAAATGTCTAAAAATAGGAAAATCTTGATCCTTCCTGAAATGTTTTAATGTGCGCCACTGATGAAAAACTTAATTTTTGCGTGTATGGCTCTATCTTCCCCAGTGTACTAATGTATCACTAGTATTATCGGGTAAGAAAAAATTGTTCAGTCAGACCAAAAAAAGTATTGAATATTTTGACACAGTCAATTTTCACATAAATCTATTTTAAGACCTTCAATTTTCAAAATGTTAATTATTATTAAAATGAGACAAATACATCCGAAAGCATAGCCAAGCAAAATTTTTGTCTGGCTGAATTTGGTTTACCAAACACACTATTTTTAACAATTTATAACTTTCTTATTTCTTAGCCAATACTAACAAGCGATACATTAGTACACTCGCAAAAAATAGAGCTCTACACCCAAAAATTAAGTCTTTCATCAGTGGCGCATATAAAAATTTGCAGGAGAGGTCAAGAATTGTCAATTTCGGTATTAAATTCTGACATCTTGGCTTTGCAAAATAATTTTTTAAATCGGACAAAAACTTTTTAAGTAACGGACAGTCAAAAGAGTCCCGTTTTTTGACCCACCCTATAAGTATTATTTTATCACTATATTATTGAAAAATTAAAAATAAAAAATGTCCAAACTTACATTTTTGGTATAATTTTCGAAACATTAGGTTTGTTTTAACCAAGAACAAGCTAGGCACATTTTTACACTCCTTGATATACGTCATTTTAAAACTATAACAGTTAATAGGAGATAATTGTTAAGAACTATTTGCCTTGTTCAGTTTATACTTTGTTAGTTATTTTACTGATTTACTGTTCACCGCAATTAACCCTGCTTTAAATTTTCATATAAAATTAAAATTTTTTCAAAATGAAATAATCTCGGAAATAATTATCAGGAAAATTTTAGTTTATTATTGTTTTAGCTTGGAAACGCTTACCATCTCACCAATTCAGCGTTATAAAGTTGTAGCTTGTAGCTTTAAACTGTAGAGATATGTTTAGGATATATTTTAATCTTTTTCCCCATCCTGTCAGCAATTTATAGGAGTCATTATAGTTTCATTGTTCATTCATGTTCCATTTCAGAGTTAATCTAGATGAAAAACTGGTTTCCTTAAAGCAGCTAAAACATTAAGTAGGCATTATTACATGAAATTATAGATTAAATTAAAAATTCTAATTAAAAAATTAGTATTGTATAATCAGTTCACAGATCATTTTTCGCTTCTAATAAAATCAAATAGTAAACTTGTAAACTTACTATAAAAACTAATTAAGTCTACCAGATTTTCCTCCTGTCACAGGTCATCCATTGAAAAATAATTTCTACTTTTCTTGTATTGCTTTTTACAGTGCCTAAAAAATTAAAATAGGTAAATAAGAACTTAGTAAAATTAAAACTGGATAATCGACTTAAATTTATATTTGAAAATCTTCTTAAATAAATAAAGTTCTTTTTTTTTATAAATTGAACTATACTAATAGGATGTTTCATTATATTTGAGCACTATTATTTTTTGAGCTACAAATAGATTAAAATATGAAATTTGCATGCAATATTCTATAAACTTCCTGGGACTCAGTCTTTCTATTGGTAATGGTCATCACAAATGTCAAATTTTTACATTGAATTATATTCTATATATGTTTTTAAATTTAGATAAATTTTTTCCTTCTTATTCCAAATATACCTACCTAATATGTTACTTTGGTCTTTAATAGTCTTTAAAACAAATTGACAAAATATGTCCCCATAAGAGTGCCTAATGAGTTGAACAAAGAAACTATTTTTCCTTGTTCAACATATTGTACAATTGTTGGTAAGTATTTTTTATTTTTCTTTGAAAACTGTGAAAAGATAAACTTTATTATAATTTTAATGTTATCCCGAGTGTTACCCATAAATAAAAAAAATAAATACAGTCCATTCCATTTTTATTTAGACAAAACCTAACCTCAATGACCCACTGAACAAAACCAGTTTTGAAAGTTGACAGACATCCAAATGCCCTAGATTGTTGTTGTGGTCATATTTGAAGTTTTTCGGTTAGGTGGTTTTTTAACAGAAAAAGTATTTGTTTACAAATTGGCCATGCAAGATTCATGAAGATAAAATTATTTAATAATACTCTACAATTGTGCCATCAGTAAACCTACTTTGACACACATTCGTTTTATTTTTAGGCAAGGCTGGAAATATGGACAAATATTTTGAATTGATGCGTTCATGAAAGTGATGCTTTTGTACCTAAAATTATAAATAAAAAAGTGCGCAAAATTTTAATAACAATATTATCAGCACACATGATACAAGTACCCTCCCGACGAGCTACTAGGCAGCTCAGGGACAGTACCCCAACTGTATTTTAGTATGTAAATGACAATTTTTTAATGACAATAAATTTGAAATTTGAAGTAAAATTAAGGAAAACTATGCGGCACTGACCCAACACTAACCAACTGTCCTTTAAGCGAGAAAAAAAATTACCAAACAGATAGAAAATTCTCGCTGACAGTTGACATATGTTAAATCTATAAACTTTTGGTGGAAAATTAAAAATAAATAAAAAAAGATAAAGATTAAAATGATGATATGACAAAAACTTTTTAAGTAACGGACAGTCAAAAGAGTCCCGTTTTTTGACCCACCCTATAAGTATTATTTTATCACTATATTATTGAAAAATTAAAAATAAAAAATGTCCAAACTTACATTTTTGGTATAATTTTCGAAACATTAGGTTTGTTTTAACCAAGAACAAGCTAGGCACATTTTTACACTCCTTGATATACGTCATTTTAAAACTATAACAGTTAATAGGAGATAATTGTTAAGAACTATTTGCCTTGTTCAGTTTATACTTTGTTAGTTATTTTACTGATTTACTGTTCACCGCAATTAACCCTGCTTTAAATTTTCATATAAAATTAAAATTTTTTCAAAATGAAATAATCTCGGAAATAATTATCAGGAAAATTTTAGTTTATTATTGTTTTAGCTTGGAAACGCTTACCATCTCACCAATTCAGCGTTATAAAGTTGTAGCTTGTAGCTTTAAACTGTAGAGATATGTTTAGGATATATTTTAATCTTTTTCCCCATCCTGTCAGCAATTTATAGGAGTCATTATAGTTTCATTGTTCATTCATGTTCCATTTCAGAGTTAATCTAGATGAAAAACTGGTTTCCTTAAAGCAGCTAAAACATTAAGTAGGCATTATTACATGAAATTATAGATTAAATTAAAAATTCTAATTAAAAAATTAGTATTGTATAATCAGTTCACAGATCATTTTTCGCTTCTAATAAAATCAAATAGTAAACTTGTAAACTTACTATAAAAACTAATTAAGTCTACCAGATTTTCCTCCTGTCACAGGTCATCCATTGAAAAATAATTTCTACTTTTCTTGTATTGCTTTTTACAGTGCCTAAAAAATTAAAATAGGTAAATAAGAACTTAGTAAAATTAAAACTGGATAATCGACTTAAATTTATATTTGAAAATCTTCTTAAATAAATAAAGTTCTTTTTTTTTATAAATTGAACTATACTAATAGGATGTTTCATTATATTTGAGCACTATTATTTTTTGAGCTACAAATAGATTAAAATATGAAATTTGCATGCAATATTCTATAAACTTCCTGGGACTCAGTCTTTCTATTGGTAATGGTCATCACAAATGTCAAATTTTTACATTGAATTATATTCTATATATGTTTTTAAATTTAGATAAATTTTTTCCTTCTTATTCCAAATATACCTACCTAATATGTTACTTTGGTCTTTAATAGTCTTTAAAACAAATTGACAAAATATGTCCCCATAAGAGTGCCTAATGAGTTGAACAAAGAAACTATTTTTCCTTGTTCAACATATTGTACAATTGTTGGTAAGTATTTTTTATTTTTCTTTGAAAACTGTGAAAAGATAAACTTTATTATAATTTTAATGTTATCCCGAGTGTTACCCATAAATAAAAAAAATAAATACAGTCCATTCCATTTTTATTTAGACAAAACCTAACCTCAATGACCCACTGAACAAAACCAGTTTTGAAAGTTGACAGACATCCAAATGCCCTAGATTGTTGTTGTGGTCATATTTGAAGTTTTTCGGTTAGGTGGTTTTTTAACAGAAAAAGTATTTGTTTACAAATTGGCCATGCAAGATTCATGAAGATAAAATTATTTAATAATACTCTACAATTGTGCCATCAGTAAACCTACTTTGACACACATTCGTTTTATTTTTAGGCAAGGCTGGAAATATGGACAAATATTTTGAATTGATGCGTTCATGAAAGTGATGCTTTTGTACCTAAAATTATAAATAAAAAAGTGCGCAAAATTTTAATAACAATATTATCAGCACACATGATACAAGTACCCTCCCGACGAGCTACTAGGCAGCTCAGGGACAGTACCCCAACTGTATTTTAGTATGTAAATGACAATTTTTTAATGACAATAAATTTGAAATTTGAAGTAAAATTAAGGAAAACTATGCGGCACTGACCCAACACTAACCAACTGTCCTTTAAGCGAGAAAAAAAATTACCAAACAGATAGAAAATTCTCGCTGACAGTTGACATATGTTAAATCTATAAACTTTTGGTGGAAAATTAAAAATAAATAAAAAAAGATAAAGATTAAAATGATGATATTATTTTTGTTAATTTAATGTAAATCCGACCTATTTTTTAAATATCTTTCCAAAATAACACCTATGCAAACCCAGTTTTTACCTTATCGTCCAGAAACACTTACCTTGAATTTTCATTATCATTTCAAAGTGTTGTTATCTTTCGCTATCTTAAAAGTTGTTGCATACTACGACTAAAAAACTTTTGCTGGATTTTTGGTGCACTCTTTCAATCATGTGTTCATGTTAACCTTAAATTATTTATATTATTAAAGATTATTAAGGAAGGCTTCTCAAGAATTTATAGAACGAGTTTCTCAAGATTTCTAAAATAATGAGGCTTGGAAAATTTGTTAATGTTTTTGACATGATTCTTATCTGAAACCACTTCTTCAAGCCTTCAGAATTAAAAAACGCAGAACCCGCTTGACATGAAGCAACAAAACAAGAATTGCATGCAAGTCGTCTCTTCTCATCTCGCTTTAGCAGTACCAGTAAAGTAAGATGAAAATAGGAGGCTTTCATACAATTTTTGTAAAGCCTGCCACATAAGTGAATACTTTAAAGCCCCCTAACATTGCATGCACTTTGCAAGGAGCAAAATCGATTTTTGCTATAAGTAGGATTGCACAGTAATTTTATCCCTCTTCTGCCATTTTTTTTTGCATGCCAGCTGCAAGACAAATTTTACACGAACAATAATATTTTAATGCAAGGTCGAAAAAGACGATTTTATAGTTAGCAATTTTCATTTTATTGTTCCATGTCAATGCTCTATATCATGCCTCCTATTTCACAGTTGGTTTTAGCAGCATATTTAAGAAAAAAAATATACATTTTTTAAGACATATATTTTCTAATAAGTAGTTATTTCCTCTATTAGATAAAGGAAAAATTAAAATCTTTTACATAGGTCCGAGCGAGAAACACTTTAGAATGTAATTTTTATAATTATTACAGGATACTAAATTTTTCTAAATTAAAAAATGGCTTTTTAACTGTGCGTTCAGACTGAAAACTAAAGATAAAATCCAATCAAAATACTTTTAATATGTTAACATTTAATTTTGACATAAAATAAACAATAACTTTCCCTTAAGACCTCCTATATCTGGTTGATAAAGTTCGCTATGTGCATATTCGTTAAAATATATTTTTTTTATCATTGTAGTTTTTCTCCATTTTTCCGCATAAGTGCGAAAAAATATTATACCCGAGACTTTCCCGCACTTAAATTTATGCTACACACACATATATATAATAATTTAAAAATATTAGAATGGCTTTCTATACATGTTGACTATTATATGAACACACGCATCGTAGTAATTTCTTCCAGTAATTCTCTAAATTACTTTTATTTAGGCTAAATCTTTGTGAAAAATTATTAAAAGAATGATGAACTTGCTCTGAAGCCTGTTCAGAGTAGAACCCAAGTGCCATTTGACTTTCCTGAATAAATTCTGGAACGTGATGTACCATGGCGTGAATTTTTGGAGGGTATGCAACTTTAACTTTTTGTAATTCAAATTCAAATTGTTTGATTTGTTCTTTATAATCGATGCTAAATTTCTTTCCAAAACAACTATCGACAACTCCATTAAAAGAAGTCAAAATTGCTGCATATTTGTTCCCTAAAAGTTAAAGTCAAAAACATTAATTAAGAAAAAGTACATGAGGAATAAAAGTAGCAGACAAAAAATATCCTTACCGGGTGATAGCGATTTCAAAAGGTCAACTTTCTTAAGCAACTTTCTGGCATTATTGCCATTTAATCGCCCATAAAGATCAAAATTTATACATGCTTTCTTGACCCATTCGGACGCGATATCCGGATATTCAGACTTGAGGAGCTCATACAATTTTTGTACAATAACCAAAAGCAAATGGAGTTCCGGAGGAGGAATATATTTTGAAACTGGTTTATCTTCCTCTCCAATAATTAATGGTTTATTAACACAATTTTCTAAAAAAAGAGACTTTGGAAGTAAAACTTAAATTATCTAAATAATAAAGTAACGAAAACATAAACGAAACACTTACTATAATATTTTGCTTTGTCAGCTTTTCCATTTGTATCATTTAGCCACAAATCAGTTTGTTCGCTTATAGATTTAATAGTCCTCGGAGATCCCTTATCTTGCAATTGTTTAAAGTTAATATCGCACCATGGACATGGGTGGGATGAGGCATTAGATTGCAATCCCAGGAGCATCATGATTAATTTCAAATCAGCTGCAAAAGACTGAATTTAAGTCAATTAATTTAAAAAGGGTTTTGATATTTTCGTATGATTCAACAAAATCGGGTCCAAGACCAATTATTATCAGTTTATTAATTCCTGCACTTTTATGTGTTGCGTAATATTCTGGATCATGATAGTCTAATAACGAAAGACATATTTTAAAGGAACCACCGCCACCATCAATCCCTATTTTAAATTAATTAAATTTTAAAATCCTCCGTCAGTCCTCTGGTATTTAAAATATATGTAAGTAGCCCAGGGAGATCCGAGCAATACACAAAATGGGAATTAGTAGCATTTTTCATGCACTGAATGTTTGTTAATTCTGTACAGGAAAAGTAAATATCCAATGTGTAACTTTGCTGCTTTAGTTTTTCAATTGCAAGTGGTTCCACAAGATTTTTGTCAACGTTAAGCAGTTGGTGTCGTATTTTCTTTAAAGAATTGAACGACAAATTGCACTCTTGTTGGATGTTACTCAATGTATCTGCAGAAACAGAACATTTGGAAGGTTCCTCTTTCTTTTTATTAATTTCAACAGGAAGGTATGTACCCCTACCCTTGTTAAGAAAAATTGAAGAACTACCTTGCATGTTTTCTTCTCTAAGTAATATATTGGAGGCGACTTGTTGCTCGCAGTTCTCAGCCAAAATCACCGTATTTTTAACTTTCATTGATTTTGTACATATGTGCGCTTTTCCTCTGTGCAACTCTGAATTGCAGGAACGACATAGTTTTACTGTAGACATTTTATCTGTTTTTTTTTGTTTCTAGTTGGCGGCCTCCCTACCATTTTTTTCTTTAAAACGAATAAAAAAAGCAAATTGTTGTACAACTTTGGGTTAATTGCGCGAAAACGTGCTACTTCACATATTTGACAATTGCAAGTTTCGTCTCGGTTGGGTAGAATTTTAAATTGGTCATAGTCAATAATATGAATCAATTTGTTATTGTGCAGTTTAATATAGCAACTTGGGCACAAAACTGATGGAGTACTTTGATCATTACAACTAAAGCCAGGGTAAAGCGTCTTAACTTGTGCTTCTGTTTTGCCAGTAATCTGGCTTTTTTTACTGCAAACAAGTTAAACATACCATATACCGAGCCTCTTCATGACTTTTCTTCTTATTTGGCATTTTGCTTCAGAAAAAGAACTCGAAAAATTAATTTACTTGAGTACATAAACAACACCTATTTTGTAAAATGTCATAAAAAAACCATGGCCACCTTTGATGTTTCATAGGAAACGCCAAACATTTAAAGTTTCTCGGCCCACTTTAATTTTGTGTTTAGTTTAGTGCTGTATACCCAAAATATGTACATAGCGAACTTTATCAACCAGATATAGGAGGTCTTAAGGGAAAGTTATTGTATATTTTATGTCAAAATTAAATGGTAACATAATAAAAGTATTTTGATTGGATTTTATCTTTAGTTTTCAGTCTGAACGCACAGTTAAAAAGCCATTTTTTAATTTAGAAAAATTTAGTATGCTGTAATAATTATAAAAATTACATTCTTAGGTGTTTCTCGCTCGGACCTATGTAAAAGATTTTAATTTTTTCTTTATCTAATAGAGGAAATAACTACCTATTAGAAAATATATGTCTTAAAAAATGTAAATTTTTTTTCTTAAATATGCTGCTAAAACCAACTATGATTTATAAGATATATTAATTTAAAAAAACACCTACCTGGCATTAAGAAACATCCCCAAACTTAAAAAACAGGAAAATTACACAACACACAGCCACGCCAAAATATGACGTTAAGTTTTCTTGCGTTTGTTCATAACCATGCACCACCGACTCTACTGAAGGCCTTTCACGAATTCAGTCCAATATGGCGGCAAATGTCGGGTACGAGTGGCGGGAATTTCAAAAGTAAATTCCAGCAGATGGCTGACCAGGGCCGATCATTGTCAGTGTCATAAAACTGGTCCGCAGCAATTTGGAATGGAGTGTACCAAGTGCCATCAAAATGAGACAGTTGAAGATTAACTCGATTAAACCGACTACAGAATCATAGAAATGTGTGTTTTTACTTATTGAAATTCGCATAGAATACTGTATGAAACGATTTAATACTATAGCTATTGACTGATAGAAATTTATTTAAGCCTACAGAGAACCCTGATTACAAATACTATAGAGGCTTTCGTTGTATGAGAAATTTCTGTTTCCCAAACCGACTACAGAATCATAGAACTATGAGTATTTACCGATTTAGGGTCTTATAGGATTCTATTTATCTATAGGTTTTTTTTCGTAAGATTTTATATGTCATTTTTGGTAGGGATATTCTTCAATTTCGGGAAAGGAAGTGCTCCCTGGAATTAGAAACACATTTGGTTGGCCGAATTATTTTTTTGTCACGTTTCTGCAAGTTTTGGCACTATAATGGCATTAGTTATGAGCAATTTTGCTCTCCTGCCTTATACGAGGAGAACCAACTGACGGCAAAACCGCTTACAAACAAAGTCATTACTGAAGAATTTATATTCAATTTTTTTAATAAGGATAATGATGAAATAAGGAACAAGGTGCCTAGATTTAATGACAGGCAATTTGAAACCCACTTTCGGTAAGGGACCCTCCTATAATTATTACTATTACCTATAAACTGTGTACTTATATACTGTACTGTATTACATTGAATTTATTTTAAATAAATGCATAACAAATATTGCTGACTTTGTATGCTTTGATTGATAGACATTTGACAAAAATATCACCCCACTACGTCTGGTGTGTAATCTGAACATAACCCAAGACATCTCAGTGGTTAATAGATCATGAGAGATCATTATTATGAATTAAAATTTAGCATGCATGGAAAATTGATGAAAGCTAAATTATATGTTTTTTTTTTTATTTATTTTTCTCATCATAGTGGTTTGACGAAGGATTTGACTACCTAAAATACCCAATCTGCTGTCATTAGTAAATACCTAGTAACCCACCTAATAACCCACATTTTTGAACAAATTGAGTTGGACAAAAAAAACACAAAAACATGTTTTTTGATAAAAAATTAGTTGTTTAATTTAAAAAATGCATGTTTTAAGATGAAAACTAACTGCTAAATTTTTCAATAAGAGCACCAGCCACTAATTTACTAAAAGAATGAAAAATTAATATTTTCTGCTTATGACCGCGGTAATAGTAATGATTTAGTAAAGCTTATGTCCTTTTACTTTTACCTAAACATGGGCCCCAAAGAGGGACCACAAGTTCTTTTGGAAAAACAACTGTTTAACGAAATCGAATTTGGTCAATTTAGAGTTTATAAGATGTGTGTATAGCCAGAGACCCATGTAAAATCCCAATCAGTATTATATCATGGCATCATGGTAAAGTATGCTGATGCTACTTACTTTGATATTTATATGCGAGTATATTATTATTAAATCCTTTATTTAGCAAAGTGCTAGTTACAATATATATACAAAATAACAGAAAAATATACCTATATATGAAGAAAAAAAATATTAACACGATAGTTCCTATACACTTTTAGTCGAAAATAAAAAATATAAAATTTTTAACTAATTAACTGTCAAAAATATATATATATATAAAATGTAAACAAACATATTAAAACTACAAACTTGAAAGTTGTTAAAAATAGTAGTAAAATGATATTTAAAAATATTAAACGAATTTGCATTGCAATTTGCAGTACCAAATTTTGGACTAAAATATATATTGTAAAAGTATTACTAAAACCAAAGGACATACAACAACGTTTTATAATATGTATAACAATGTACCTAACGGTTTTGCTATACAAATGTTCTATTACTTTTTCTTAACTTAATGCATCCCAAAAATTACTACTTATTTTCAGTAAAACACCCCAGAATTTTCAAAAAATTCTCTTCTTTTCTGCTATGAATCTTTAATCATACGGAGCTCTCAACATGCAGTTAGAAAAGACATTAAATAGGTATTACTTTCTGATAAAATTTAAATTGCTGATGTTAAACTTTAATTTTATTTACTCTAATACCCAACTTATTGATTTTAGGTCAGTTGCAGATCGATTTGGAGTTACAAAATCCACTATGTGGAGTTGCATGCAAATGATTTTAAGACTTGTTTGGAAGCGAGTTTTAAATTAAAATTTGTCAGCTGGCCAAATGAATCAGAGGCAACTGCAACTGCTGCTGCTTTTGATCTTATAAACGGATTGGCAGGTAAAGTTTAAATCATTTTCCAATTATTTCCCAAAATATTAAGTAGTAATTTAAGCATTTTGAAGTTTTGTGGAAATAGATAACCAAGAATACATTTTAGCAGTACTTTACTTCCATTTACTTTATTTATGGTTTTAGGCTCGGTTTCAGGGTGCCCCTAATTGTCATAAATTCATAAAAATGTCACAAAATGGAAAATGTGTCATAAAAAATACCCATAAATTGAAGGGAAGGTGAAGGGATTTCAAATAAATGAAAAAGCTTTGGTCATTCTCCACCGTTTTATTGAAAAATCACCCATCTTCAGGGGTGTGCCTAGGGTGGTGCTACAAGTATGGCGACATCTACTGTCTATGGGAATTTAAGCAGCTACATGTAGAACGAAAATTAAAAAAAAACTAATTTAAAATGCAGTATAAAAAAAATTTGGGTTGGGCACCTGAACCTCGTCATTAACGAGGATCAGGTATCCCCTGAAAATTTAGAAAAAGGCGACGCATTTTAGTTATAATTAGACAATTTAATTCAATTAGACTTTAAAATTCCACGTCTTGCGTCCACAACAAATGACAGGGGTCGTACCCATTTGCTCATATTATTCATTACTCTCTAAACTTTCTTTAATTTATTTGTTAAAAAAGATGTGGGATAGAAAAAAAATTTAAATACTAAAGTTGTTTGATTTTTTTTAAGAGCTTTAAAAATATTAAAGTAAAAAAGTAAGAGACATTACAAGTTTCAAATACTAACAGCAACTTCCCTTTTTTAAATATGACACCCTGTACATGTTTTAATCAAAAGTAAAAATAAAAAAAGAAAATTATTTTGGGCTGGGTTGGGTGGGTCTAGCTTGAGTTTAGTTGGATGTGCTTTAGCAATAATAATTTTATCTACGTGGCGAAAATGCCAGTTTACCTCCCAAGGGAGTTTTACATGTTTTACCTCCCTTTGGATTTTTTCCTATAGTTTAAAATTTTATAAATGAAAGAAATTGTGAGATTTTATACTTCAACTTGTATCTCTGAATGTATTTTGTATTCAAACTGTATTTTTTTTAAATGTTTTATTGTTTTCTACTTATATCTTTTTTAGGTGTCATAGGAAGCATAGATGGATGCTGTGTGGAAATTGTGCTCCCCAAAGAACATCCCAACTCATAATACAACCAAAAAAAAATTCCATTCAGTGCTATATACTGCAAGGGGTTTGTAATGAGAAGATGTTTATTGATGTATTTGCAGGAGTCCCTGGATCATGCCATGACATGCGACTTTTAGTGCACTCCGATCTCCTAGAAAGACTTAGGGAGGAAAATGCATTCCCCAATAACACACACCTTATTGGTGATCTTACATACATGCTTCAGAAACATCTGATTGTGGGATTTAAAGATAATGGTAATTTAAATCAAAGACAAAAAACTTTAATAAAAAGTTGAATCAGTTGATATTGAACATGCCTTCGCTTTGCTGAAACGACAGTGACATCGTTTAAAATACTTAGAAACAACCAGACCAGCTCTAATAGTGTTATTTATAGTTGTGGGATGTATATTTCACAGTATTTCTATGATGAATAGCATAAATTTGAAAGATTAGGTTGAAGATATTAGGAGAAACAATAAAGTTGTAGCATTTGATGGGGATACTAGGCAAGAAGGTGCCAGAAAGACAGTTTCTAATGAATAATTTAGCCCTGGATGACTAAACTTGCACCTTAATGTCCTAAACTAAACAAACTGATACTTACCTCTTCAATTCTTTGCTATGGCAACACAAAAATGGAAGCATTTTAAAGACTCCTATTTTGTCTTGCTATTTATAGTTTTATGTTAACTGTATATTTTCTGGTTTCAATAAAAATGTTTAGTTATACCTTTGTCTTATTTATTTTTAAGGCAAGAAGCAACATAACTACATATATAAACAAAACAAATCACTAGGTTTTCTTCATACATCCATATAATGTCCCTTTTATGACCACATCAGACGTCTAAACTTTAGGAACTTTGAAAATAGAAATACTTACTGATAGTCAACCAATCTCATTCCAATAAAACTACTAATATTTTAAATTTATCAAAAAACTAGGCAAATTAAATTTGTCTTCCTCGACTGTGTCAGAGTTATTATACTTTTCGTTAACTTTTAGTCCATGCTGAATGTTGCAGGGGGCTTGATATTTGGTTTTTTAAACAATAAGTTGTTCCGATAATGGAGTTTTCAAAATATTGTGTTTTCTTACTTCATGGCAAGTTCTTTTTAAGCCCTTTCATGTTGAATCCACTTGTTGACAGAAAAAATTAGATTTCTTGTCTCACTTATTTGTTTTGTAATTGTTTGACAAATGGTTTGTTTCATACAGCTTCGAAATTCTTTGCCATTTTCTTCTACACAATCAATAAGCTGTTCTATGACCTTTTGGCTCCATACCAATTCTTCTTTGTCTGTAAAAAAAGGACAGGTTAAACTAAATATTAAAAAAAAATAAAACCTTATTATTATCCATAAATATATGAAAAAAATATATTTTAGTATGACCACATTTTTAAAAGAATAAAATAATTTTTCCCTAGCCTGATACAGATTAATTATACACGAAAAACTTGTGGTGCATGAATAGTTCACCTAAAGTCACAAACAACTTTATTGCATTTATAGTGATATAATCTACTGTGTAAATCACAGTGGTCAGCCACCGCATATCTCATATCGCTTACCTTACGGAACTCTGTCTGAATCCGCCTTAAGTAACGTTGAGTTTATAAATGGATGATTAGCTCCCTGACCAGTCTGTGAATATTCACACCTGATGAGTACCTGCTGTTTACCACAACTTGATCCCTTCTTCAGTTCTAAAACCGGCTTTTTATAATTTTTTTCTTATTTTCAAAAAAAAAATCGGCATTAATTTAAGGTTAGAACATTTGACAGGCAAACGAATCAATCGATGCTCACAATTGAGTGCTGTATATTGCTCTTTCACTCTTTTGACAAAGAAAGAAATAGCGGTGAGTGACAACCAGGATCACCAACCCATTCACGAAGTCGGAACTAGAAAGTCTGAAGTTGGAATTGCCCGACCGGTCTTCCGTAGACTAGGGACCATTTGCACCGACAAGTTAACTGGCCAGTCGGAGAGAATCCCAGCAAACACAAATCGTCGGAATTGAATCGGGCTAATGTCGACAACGTCGGCAGTGTGTCAGCATCGGCGACTACACTCTGGCCCGATGTTGGTCATCAGATTCCGATTTTCAGTTTTCGGTCAACAATCGGCAACTGACGGAGGTCAGCATTACTACAGTCGACTTTATGCCGACACCACTTTAGGACCGACGATGTTCCGATTGGAATTTTGTTTAATCGGTCGAAAATCGGCAACTGACGATGGCCCGATTTACTATAGTCGACTTATTTATGCCAACGCCTATTTCATTTTCCTAATTCAGTACAAACAGTTTGCAAGCCCAATGCATCTTTCGAGATCATGGTAAATAATACTACTAGTAGGACCTGAAATAAAAAGATTTACTAAAAAAAACATCTGTTTTATCAAAAAAATGTTTTTTCACAAATTTAATTATCTGTTCAAGTTCAATAAATAATTCTTACTGTAAAAAAAATTATTCTTTAGACAATAGTGAATTGTATAGCGTGATGCAAAATCTGTCTAATTATAACGATAATATTAAGTTTTTAACTTCGAACACAAATTTAACTGCTACATGTTTTGTAAAAAATACTCCTTTTCTAAACAAACATGTGCTTAATATATTGGCGGGCAATATTAGCAGGGCTATAGAAAGTTTTTTTTTATATTTAACAATCCATACAGTAAAAAAAGACAGTCTTTCTTGTGCACTCACTTCAGATGCTTTTTGTAGTATTCATTCTGACACTACAATTGCTGATACATATGAGGTAGCGTTCAGTTTTAAAAGCTTAGATAATAATTCCAGAGTAATAAATATGTCCTCAACAAACTAGATTCTGACGTAAATTTTCCATTAGCAGTAAGTCTAGCAATGAATACATACAAAATTGTGATATTTCTTGTGTCTACCAGAATTGTAGAGATGTCATAAACCAAGCTCGATAAACTTAGATTTAGTTTAACAAATAACGATTATGACATTATTGCTCTGTCAGAAACGTGGTTTAATGATTCTATATCTACTGCAGAGTTTACAATTGGGGACAGGATTTGTTTTAGAAAGGATAGAAATAGAATACTCACTAACAAAATGCAAGGTGGTGGAGTTTTACTTGGCATTAGGGATTCATTTAACGTAATAGAATGTCAAATATTTAATGATGATCAAGAAGCTTAATGTGTTAAAATAAAACTTAACCATAATTCCTTTCTCTGTAGTTTTAGTGTATATGGTTCCAAACAGTCTAAGTTATATATATGAGCATTTTTTTGAAAAAAATAGAATCTCATTTAATTGACAGTACTCCATCTTCTTGTATAAATTTAAATACTCCAAAGTCATTTTTAGCATTTAACAATTTAACTCAATTTAATCAAATCAGGAATAACAATAATGTTATTCTTGACTTCGTTATATCATCAGTTGACAACATTTGTGTGAATGAAATAAAGGATTCTCTTTTACCCATAGATAGTCAACATCCTTGTCTTGGTATCTCCCTGGTAACTAAATCCCCTTTTCAGAGGTGTAAGATTGTTCCTACAACAAAATATAATTTTAAAAAGCTAATTTTTTATTAATGAGTCACCTTTACAAATTTCAGAACTAGGATAATCTTATGAACAATGCAGATGTTAATGCAGCTTTGGACAGCTTCTACAATATTCTTAACAATATAGTTGAAAAATGTGTTCCCAAATCTACACAGGTTGATAAGAAATACCCTGTATGGTTTAATAAAAAAATTATTTTCCTTATTAAAAAGAAATATCAATATTTCCTAAAATCAAAAAAATATCATTCACTCTACTGGAAGTCTAAATATATAAATGTATGGGTTATATTTAAAAGTAAAATCAAATTGGCCTATATTAAGTATTTACAAGATGTAAACAAGAGTCTAAAAATAAATCCAAAATTTTTTTGGTCATATATAAAAGGGCTTAAGGAAAATCCTGATCTTCAACAGGAAATGAGATTTAATGACGACACTATTTCGGGTCCCCAAAACATTGCCAATGGATTTGCAGAATTTATTAAGTCTGTTTTTATTAATGACACTGATATGGCTTGCCATACATTTGCTGTAAAATCAAATTTTTGCGAAAACCTAATTACCAAGGCCGAAATTGTGAACGCAATTAAACATATTAAAGGCAACAAAGCAATAGGTCCTGATGGAGTGCCAGCGTATATTTTGAAGGGATGTTGTGAGTTTTTACTTTTGCCTGACATGACATTAAATTAATGTCCCATAAGTATTGTGTCTGCGATCTCAAAAGTTTTTGAGCTTATTGTTTTTGATCGTTTGTTTAGTGAAATTTTGGGTAAAAGAACTTTATATCAGCACGGTTTCTTTCCTAAAAGATTAAAAGTAGAGGAATTTAATTAATTTTTCTCAGTATATACATGAAGCATTTAATAATAAATCACAAGTAGACGTAATTTATACAGACATGGAGAAAGCTTTTGATCGGGTAAGACACTGCGTAATTTTAAAAGCTTTGAGCGATATGAATGTTTCTCTATATTTAATTTATTTAATTCAATCGTATCTCAGCTATAGATATCAATACACTGAAATAAAGGGCTGTAAATCGGTAATGTACTAAAGTACTTCAGGGATTCCTGAAGGTTCTAATCTTGGTCCTCTCCTTTTTTTAACAGCTGTTAATAATATTGTTACAAATTTAGAAAATGTTCAAGGCCTATTATTTGCGGACAATTTTAAGTGTTTCCATATTGTGAACTCTGTTATGAACTGTGAAACCCTGCAAAATGACTTTTGTAAATGCATGTTCATGTCATTCACTCTCAAGAAGCATACTTTACAGTATGACTACACTTACAATAATTTCAAAATAAAAAGAGATGTCATACAGAAAGACCTGGGAGTGATTTTTGATGTTAATCTTACGTTTACTGATCACATTATTAAAAAAATTGAAAGTGCTCAAAAAGTAGATGGTTTTATAGTAAGAAATAAAAAAGATCTTGATTTAGATGTTAGTCTACACCTTTTTGACAGCTTGGTTTTGCCTATATTGAAATATGGCTCAATAATTTGGTCTGCACAATATGACACATGGATTACCATAATTGAAAAAGTTCAAAGAAAGTTCCTAAAATGCCTATACTTTAGAAAGTACGGTAATTATCCGCAAAGAGGGTGTGACAATGAGTTTCTGTTGGGTGTATTTGGAAGACTGTCATTGGAGAAACGACGTCATCAAATAATTCTTTGTTTTATGTTTAGATTATTGACAGGTGAAATAGATGGTCCTGATATTCTTGGTCAGTTACCCTTTGCGATAAATCGAGTAAATTCGCGCAATACAAACGTCTTTTATTTAGCTTTTCCAAAAACCAATTTATACAAAAATTCACCAATATACAAAATGTGTTCAATTTTTAATTTATACGCTTCAGACATTGATATTGATAATACTAGTATTTTTAAATTTAAAAAAATTATCGACGACAAACTGCGTAATAGCAGTATAAGAAACTAAGTAAACATTATCTGATTTGTCTTTTATATTTGTATTGTTTTATTTTGTACTATGGTAATATTTTATTTTAGTGATTTGAAGTGTTCTGGTGTTTTAATTAACTTAGGTTACTACTACTTATTGTAGGTATAGGTTTTACATTATATAGATATTCCAATCTTCATTTTTATCATTTTCATTTATTGTATTTAGTTTTATACCGTTTGTACCTACTTGAACTTTTGCTTTAAAAACATTTTACTAAATATACATGTTACTCTATTTTTTTTCTATATCTAGGTGGATATCTGTAATTGGCCACTTGCTGTTGATATCTGTATAAATAAATAAATAAATAAATAACTAAATAAATAAATAAATAAATAACTAAATAAATAAATAAATAACTAAATAAATAAATAAATAACTAAATAAATAAATCTGCTTTATGGCCGACGACGGTCCGATTGGAACTTTGTTTAATCGGACGAGAATCGGCAACTGACGATGGCCCGATTTACTATAGTCGACTTTATGCCGACGAACACTTTATCTGCTTTAGGGCCGACGATGGTCCGATTGAAACTCTGTTTGATTGGTCGAGAATCGGCAACCGACGATGGTCCGATTACGTCACCTTAAAATTTTTAAACTGCTTAATAGTGTCTTTCTAGTAAGTAGAGATGGCGCTAATGTCACATATGTTCCCTGTACAGTGGAAGATAATATTATATATATATATGAGCAAAGATATATGGGCGGATGGTCGGTACCATGTGGTTAAACCATATCGGACCTTAATCGTACAGCGACGGTATGCCGAACAGACAAAAAATACCGCTGGTCCGATGTCGTAAATCGACGTCGTGCCAATGACGACAAATTCGGAAATCGATATCGGACCGACGAAGGCCCGAGGGAACCGTGTTTGCTGGGGGCTAACCCGCGTAAAAAATGTATTAACTAGCAACATACCTACGATTTTTTAAAGATATATAAAACAAGGAGGATTTGGGTTAACATTTAAAAAAAGCAGAAAAATGTTGTGATCTCTAATGGTAAAAAAATGTAATTCTGCATTTATATGTGCTAAGTGGGTACGATTCCTTATAACAATAATATATTTAATAAAATATTCCATTCCACAAAACAAATATTTGGGCATATTTAATGTGCAAATATTCAATGATATTGGGCTAGGATATGTCTGCCTTAAATACAAAAAACAGATAAACAGAATATACCCAAACGGATATTGAATATTGGGAAAATATTCATATTTTTTTATATAATTTCTTGCAATAAATTTTATCTAAAAAATATGTAGTATTTTAAATGCAAAGAGAAATATTAAAAACCTTTTTTAGAGAAGAAGGCGTAATAATTATAACATTTATATATTTAGTTTACACTACAAAATAAATATTTGGGTAATATTTTATTTTAAAATATTAACTGATATTTGGTTATAAAATATTAGGCTTATATACAAAAAAATATATATTTAGGATGTACGATAGCGCATATACACTGAATATTTACAGTAAATATCCGTTCATGTTTCCTTTTTTTGAAACGAATCATGTTTTTCTTTTCTAATATATATAAAATATACCTGTAACATACAAAACGTATATGCTAATTTTAAATATATTTGTAATATACAATATTCAAGGCTTGCTATGTGGGGTGTTTTTTTTTGTTAGGGGGGGTGGTATTTGTTTAATATTATATGAAGATGAATAGTTCATAAAAATAAAAATGTTTTTCAAAGAGGCGGGGCTTAGGCGCGCTGCAACCTGCAGGAAATTTATTGATGCATTCTTATTTTAGAAGCCGACAGTTGTATTTTTTAGCTTCCGCGTGGGTGTAGAATAATATTTGTGGTTTTGGTGTGATTATAAAGTTGTTACTTACAATTTTTGTGCAAAAGTATGGACTTTCGTCTCCGGTAATTTTAATAATATTTTTTGTCCTTGAAGCTATTAGATTTTATTAGAAAAACTTAAAAAAAAAACATATTATCTGGATGTTAGCTTAGCATATATTAGTATATATACATAGGCGTACCCATATGGGCCCTTAGGCGGTTTATCTAATGTTCATTGTCTAGCAAGTCAAAAAGTTATTTTAGCGGAATAACGCTTCAAGAGGCCCTAGACATGGCATATGATGATGTCGATATCTCGGAAATATATATAGAGCCTCCAAACAGTAACTTTTTGACCGCTGAAGATTCTGGCGATGAGGACGATGCAGGAATGGCGGATAACTTGAGTGCCAGACAACTTTTGTCCAAAGCTGAGTTGGTACTCACCAACAATGAACGAATTGGCGGAGAGGATGCACAATTTCAGCAGTTTCAGTTTTTATAGTTAGCACAATGCTAACTATAAAAACCAAACCTGAAAATTTAATATTTTTAAATGGAGATTTGGAGGCAACGTGTTTAGATTTTTCTTTTAACGGACTATTCCAAATACTCATCATGACTTGTGTACAGATTTTTGAGCGATTTTTTACTGATGAGTTACTAGACATGATTTCAAAAGAAACTGAAAACTATGTGTTATTCAAAAATTCTGCCGATCCAAAAGTCTCGGTTGAAGAACTAAAAGTGTTTGTTGGTGTACTTATTTTGAGTGGTTATAACACTTTACCATCAAAAAGAAGTTACAAATAAAAAAATAAATAAATATCTTGGTTTCGAACGCTATGAGACGAGAGGTTTTTACAAATATGCACATTTATACATTTTTCATACAATAATACTGTTGATATGGCCAATAAGATGTACAAATTGCGCGCTTTGGCAGATTACTTTTAAAAAAATTCTTGATAATTTTGTACCAGAGAAACTTGCCATATGATGAATGCATGATAATGTACTTTGGACGTCACGGATGCAAACAATTCATTCGTGGAAAACCAGTGAGATTTGGGTATAATGTTTGGTGCCTAAATACGCCAAGTGGTTCCCTCGTCAATTTTGAAGTATACCAAGGTAAAAATTAACCCTCGGTCAAATACAAATTAAGTATTTAGAAAGGCAACGGCTTCATTACTTTAAATGGTTAAAGGTATGGGTGTTAAAAAAGATTTTCGTTACAATTTTTTGTTTGATAATTTATTTATGGGCATAAATATTTTATAAAACAACAAAATGAATCTCGTGTCCGCAAATAAAAATGAAAATAAAACTCGTGGCATATCGGACAAAGCGTTTTTGTTTCTCACTTCTGCTTGCTGGTGCTGCTGCGACCGTTGCCTCTTTTTAAGAGTCATGTTACAGTGACCTTATACTTTTACAGGTTTCTACTTTATAACCTGCTGAACGGTACAGGATTCTGTATTTACGCTGTCTTGCACTTTTCAATTTTGATGTTTTTGTTTCTCGGTTTATTTGACAGGTGGCGCACACAGTTACTACGTCCCCAAGGATTACAAACTTTTTGTTTTAAATTCTAGAGGTGTGCATGGTTACTGTGTAGCTTTAACTGCCAGGTATAATCCTATGACTCCCTGATGATTTCTAATAAGGATGAAACAGGTCTGTAGGTATAGGTACTTTAAGAGATAATAGATTGCCAAAAAATTCAATTCAATTCAATCACTTTTAAAAAAGAATTAGAAAAACAAACTCGGGGAGACTTTTCTTCCACAATAGAATGGAACAGTGGAATATTATACGTTAGGTGGAAAGATAATAGCGCTGTTACACTTGCCAGTACTTGTTTTGGAGTAACCCCTCTTAAACCTGTTGATCGTTTTTCCAAGAAAGATAAAAAAGCCATTGCAATACCTCGTCTCAATTTAGTAAGAGAATACAACAAAAATATGGGTGGAACCGATCAAATGGTAAGATTTTTGGGTAGTACCTACTAAGTATATATAGATGTCCGTAATATATTTTTTTAGTTATCGCGTTGGAATCAGATCAAAAAAATGGTATTGGACAGTGTTTACCTACCTACTTGACGTTGCAGTACAAAATGCATAGATTTTATACGACGAAGAAATATTTCTCAATTTGAATTTAGAAGGAGTATTGCTCAGGTACCCTTTATTAAAACTTCTTTGTATTTTCAGTAATTTTTATTACATTTTATGAATTACGTAACATATAATGTTTTGTAGACATATCTGACTACATTTACCCAGAAAGGCAACATGGTTACTTTTGTAATTGGTTTGTCCCTGCTTTGCATAAAACCTAACCAGACCCTAGCTTATACTGTGATCAAAATTGAAAAACCAGGGTCAGCTACGATTTTAGTGAACACAGTTTTAAAGAACGGGTTTTATATAGGCACTTTATATATATTTTTAACCCTTTGTACGGCAGTTAGGGTGATCTAAAATATGTCAAAATACTGGTATTTTAATACAGAAGATGGTGCAGAAAATTCCATCCTGTTCTTGTACTTAGTTCAAAAGTTAATAATTTTCATACCTTATTTCCAACCCTTTGGACGGCAGCCCAAGATATGTCAAAATACTGGTATTTTAATACAGAAGATGGTTCCGAAAACCCCATCCTGTTCTTGTACTTGGTTGAAAAGTTAATAATTTGCATCACCTAATATCAGCCCTTCGGATGACAGCTAGGGTGATCTAAGATATGTCAAAATACTGGTATTTTAATACAGAAGATGGTACAGAAAACCCCATCCTGTTCTTGTACTTGTTTCAAAAGTTAATAATTTTCATTCCTTATTTTCAACCCTTCGGACAGCAGCTAGGGTACTTTGTTCAAAAGTTAATAATTTGCATTACTTAATATCAACCCTTGGGACGGCAGCTAGGGTGATATAAGATATGTCAAAATACTGATATTTTAATACACAAGATAATGCAGAAAACCCCATTCTCTTCTTCTACTTGGTTTAAAAGTTAATAATTTTTGTCCCTTATTTTCGACCCTTCGGATGGCAGCTAGGGTGATCCAAGATATGTTAATATACTGGTACTTTAATACAGAAGATGGTGCAGAAAACCATATCCTGTTCTTGTACTTCGTTCAAAAGTTAATAATTTGCATCGCCTAACATCAAACCTTCGGACGGCAGCTAAGGTGATCTAAGATATAGTCGAAATAATACCCGTTTGTAGTGACGTCATAATGGCAGCCAAAAACGTATGTTCACCGATATTTCTTTTGCAACAAATAACTGGTGGATAATTAATGGTGATACTTTTACTATAGGGTGATGGACATAATAACAAATGTCATTTTAACTTTGGATATACTAAGTTGTCTAAAGCTGTCCATGCATGATCTATTTATCCGTGACCTTATAAATTCGGACTGGGAACCTACTTAAATTACCCAAGAAAACACACAATTTTTTAACATTAGGGTGATTTAGGTCAGGTTTTTGGCCAGTCTGTTACCCTTACCTTTAAACTGGACAGGCGCAGTAGCGCTCTGCCAGGCTGTTACCTTTATTAAAGGTACCCTGCCAAAAAAACCGCATCAAAACTCTTAAAATCTGTTCAAGTCTTCAACAGATATTAAAAGATTTGATTAGCTTGACGAGATTTGACCAGCCAGATTATTTGCCTCGTGAAAACTTGATTGGTTGAAAACTGATCAGCTTTTACCATATTTCACGAGAAATAATTTTTCGCTCTCGAAAATTGACAAGATTTTAAGAGATTCTATGAGGGATGTCTCACAAACCGCATGAAAAACATTAAATCTGGTAAAATCTTGTCAAATTTCTCCAAGAGATTTGATGCGGTATTTTTGGCAGGGTAACCACAGGCGCTAATTAGCACCGAATAGCGACTACCTTTACCGTTAAACAGCCAACTAACCAAACTTAGCGTGATTCTGTAAAGAATATAAAAAATATTAACAATTTAATTTACCTGTTTAAGACAAAAATACCATCTACAGTTCCAAGAAAGTATCTAAGTTAATGTAATTTTAACAAAATTCATAGCTTTTTCTCAAAGCTAAATATTTTTCTTTAGCCATCCGATTAGCCTCTGCTTGGTCCAAGATTTTCTTGGAATCTCTTCCGGTATATGCCAGAATGGTAGCTTGCCTTGTCCATGATTATTAAGACTTTGGAGGAAGATTTGGAACAAGCTGTGTTTGAACCAATTTTTAAAATTTTGTCTGTTTATGTTGTCATAATAATTCACTTTTGAATGTTAAATTAGCGTCTTTAATAAAGGCAACTTTTGTTCCAGCGTGGAGCATAATATATCTATGACCTGAAAAAAAACTGGGATAACTTACTTAATAATAAAAAATTAATTCTTCAAAAATACTACCACTAAATACATTGGAAAATTTGACATTTAATTCTCTGATATTGCATTTTATATTTTTGTTATTAAAAGTGGAGGTCAATGAAGTTGTTTAAAAGGTACGGTTCTTTAAAGGTCCCCAGAACTTCACAGTGAGGCAATATCGAGAGTCATACTCGGAGTCATAGCAAACCATCCGATTGACCTTAAAGCCTTAACTCGTTTTACATTTTTTTTTTACTTTTGAACTTGCCTTCGAAATGTATTCTAGGTATTTAAAATAGGCGGAGCTTAATTCATAAGCGCAGATTTTTATCACAAAACTCTAAAAAGATAACAAGATTATTTTTACCTTCACTGTTTTTTTTTCGAATCCGTGTGCTTGGTGTCATCTGGTCCCTTGCTAAAGATCCACGTCTTGTCTATGAAAACTAGAGTAGAACCTTCTGGATCTAAATTTTTATTTTTAATGTACTTCCTTAAAAGATTATTCTTTTATGGACAATTTTCTTCCACTTAAAGCCTATACTGTTTATCCAACTTTTGCCTTATTTTTTCCAGCGTCACATAAAGAATAGGCACCCGCGTACATTGAATAAATTGTTTCCCGAATTTAATTTTTTAAATAGTTTATTATTTTGGTTTTCGCTGTGTTTTGCTTTGAAGGCATATGAGATGCGTAAGTTTTGTCTAATTTTGTCCCATTTTTCGTAATATTTACAATTGTTGTGGGACTTAATTTGGTTGCTTCTGCTGTTTGCTTTATAGCATTCTTAACTTGAAGGGCGGTTCCGTTGCAGATATATTTAAAATTATTAGCTGTGTTTTCTCATTATACCTATTATTTTTTTTCCAAGCATAAGATATGCTTTCAAAAATAACTTAGACAACTCGCAGACATATTGATGTTTTTGAATTACAGTAACGAATATTTCAGGTAAAAATATAGGGGATGTTTACTTATAAAAAAACGAGCAATAATCAGACACCAATTTTTGCTAAAAATTTGTTGTCACTGCCGTTTGAAATGTACCAAACAGAGATACATATATTCAAATACTGGTATTTTAATACAGAAGATGGTGCAGAAAATCCCATCCTGTTCTTGTACTTGGTTCAAAAGTTAATAATTTTCATCCCTTATTTTCAACCCTTCGGACGGCAGCTAGGGTGATCTAAGATATGTCAAAATATTGGTATTTTATTACAGAAGATAGTGCAGAAAACCCCATCCTGTTCTTGTAGTTGGTTGAAAAGTTAATAATTTGCATCACTTAATATCAACCCTTCAGACGGCAGCTAGGGTGATCTAAGATATGCCAAAATACTAGTATTTTAATACAAAAGATGGTGCAGGAAACCGCATCCTGTTCTTGTACTTGGTTCAAAAGTTAATAATTTTCATCCCTTATTTTCAACCCTTCGGACGGCAGCTAGGGTGATCCAAGATATGTCAGAATACTGGTATTTTAATATAAAAGATGGTGCAAGAAAGCAATATGTTGTTGTATTTGCTTTAAGAGTTGCTGCCCTGCCCAAGGTCTTTTTTGCACAATTTTGCACACCCATTTTAAAATTTTGCACACCTCCCTGTAACCCACACGAGGGTTCTGAAAATATCAAGTTTGCCCCCCAAGTCAATATTTTTGAAAAAGTTTGGTATCGTTAGAAAGGTCTTATTTTGTACAATTTTGCACACCCATTTTAAAATTTTGCACACCTCCCTGTAACCCACACGAGGGTTCGGAAAATATCAAGTTTCCCCCCCCCCAGTCAATATTTTTCAAAAAGTTTGGTGTCGTTAGAGAGGTCTTATTTTGCACAATTTTGCACACCCATTTTAAAATTTTGCACACCTCCTTGTAACCCACACGAGGGTTCTGAAAATATCAAGTTTGCCCCCCAGTCAACATTTTTAAAAAAAATTGGTGTCGTTAGTGTCGTCAATATTTTTTAAAGGTCTTATTTTGTACAATTTTGCACACCCATTTTAAAATTTTGCACACCTCCCTGTAACCCACACGAGGGTTTTGAAAATATCAAGTTTGCTCCCCCCATTCAATATTTTTCAAAAAGTTTGGTGTCGTTAAAAAGGTCTTATTTTGCACACCCATTTTAAAATTTTGCACACCCCCCCTGTAACCTACACGAGGGTTATATCAAGTTTACCCCCGAGTGAATATTTTTTAAAAATTTTGGAGTCATTAGAAAGGTCTAATTTTGCATCATTTTGCACACACATTTTAAAATTTTGCACACCTCCCTCTAACCCACACGAAGATTCTGAAAATATGAAGTTTGCCCCCCCCCCCCACCGTCGATATTTTTCAAAAAATTTTGTGTCATTCGAAAAGTCTATTTTGCGCAATTTTGCACACCCTTCAGTACCCCACAAGAGCGTTCTCAAAAAAGTTTGCCCCCCCCCCAGTTAATATTTTTCAAAAAATTTATGTCATTCGAGAAGCCTAATTTTGCACAACTATTTTTAAATTTTGCACACTTTGTGTAATATCTTATAATATTGTTTAAATTTACAGATAATTGTTTATGTTTACATTTGTATATAATCAAAAGTTTTTAATTTTTATGAATTTCCGGATTATACTTAAATTTTCATATCAAAAATGAACAGAAAAAATCGATGTAGACAGCGCATCCTGTCATGTTCGATGCCTTGAGAATCGGAACCAGCCTATTTTGCCGGTTCAGAATGGTTGTGGTTCTCAAGGTATGGATCTTCACAGGATGTGCTATCTACGTCCATTTGTTAGATGATGTCATAGCATGTGAAAAATTAAGTATAATCCGGAAATTCATAAAAATTAAAAACTTTTGATTATAGACACATATATGTAAGCATAAGCAATTATAAGTAAATTTAAACAATATTCGAAGATATTACACAATCGAGTTCTCCTTATTTTGTTTATACTTCTGGGAAATTTTAGGACCAAAGTTAACCGTAACCGCTACAAAAAGAAAACAGCTCCAGAAACTAGTAGGTAGGTATATGCACCTATATCTGAATTCGGGACAGGTATCCGCGGGAGGCGGGAGGTTGTACGTGCCGTAAAGAGGAATGCGTGCGTACCTACACCTACCACGCGCGAAGGCCTTTTATGTAATATATTGAAATGTCGCTTAGCAATGCCTAGTTTTATTTGTGTTCATGATTCAGAATGACTTCGGGTTAAGTTTCCGAAGTTTGCAACGTGTATTTTAAATGGTGGCGTTCCATTTCGGCAGGAAAGTCAATGTGAACGCCTCTATTTAAAATACATAACATTACGTAACGCCTGGTTCTCACCTATGCGTGCCCACCCTGACTCTAAAAATGCATCACGTGATCAGCCATGCATTTGCCGATTTTTTAAAAGTGTCGCGTGATGCGTTTTCAGTGTCAGGGTGAGCACGCATAGGTGCGTAACTGCGTAAAAACTAGGCGTTACGCTTATAGGGGTTATGTAGGGGTGAGCGGGGTTTCGCGGTTCCGTTACGTAACGCAATTTTTAAATTATTATTGTGAAATAAAACAACTTTTTGGATTTTTCGAGTGAAAAAGAAAAAAAAAGAGGGGGTCTCTGACAGCAAACCGTTACGTTATTTTAGACTGGAGTAGTCAAAATTGGGCAAAATAAGGGTTACGTAATAAGTGCACTACCTCTCAGTTTACGCAATTACTTTGTGGTTGGCGGTAAATATAACCTAACTTTTTTGTTACTTTTTACTTTTTTTAGTCGATGATACGTACCTCATCTATCAATTTTTCAAAAATATTACGAAAAAAATAAAATAACGATAACCATAAAATAATTCCTCCGAAAATTCCGAACTCTGTTATGGAACTGCGCAGTAGCAGAAGTAACAATAATAATAAGGAAAGAGACAAAAACACTGACAAAAAGAGGTGTGAATGGAACTTTAACTTTCTACCTATTGGTGTCATCCCATTTGCAGCAGGCGTTGTTTCCGTCTTTGGGTTGAGAATTGAGTCAAATTTATATGACATATATTTTGAATTCGATTTGATTTTTTTTCGGTCTATAAAAGGAATAATACTTTTTTTCTTATTTGGCATTTTAAGTGCGTGAAATATAAAAACAAAATGTCTAAAATGTTCATGTGTAGAAATAAATAAACGACTTCTTCTAATTATAATTATTGACGGACTGAATTTTTTGATGTAAACCTAGTTAATGACACACCAAGACGCCAAACGCGTGGTGTGAACTGCAAAATCAAGGCGGGCGTCATCACCGTAGCCGCTGTCCGCAAATAGCAAGGTGTGATCCCACCATTATCCAGAATAAAATTTTCGGACGCACCCATGAAATCGGAGGCGCGTTCGACCTCGGGTGTAACTTGCCCCAAAATGGGTAAGTGCAGCCCTCTAGAAATTTGAAAAGTCTTTGGTATCCTTGACATGTAGAAGAGAAAGATAGAAATGCGGCGTTATAGGCGTTCTTAGTCATTTTCGGTAAGATGTGTCTGAGCTTCATAGAAAGTGACAGTTTCCTCGTCCTTCACTCCCCAAATCGACCTACCTAAATTTTTGCGTGTTCTGCACCAAATTTTGACGTTTCTTCGACCTTGGGCATCTTGTCTTTACACTTTGCAGTGTGCATTTGTGGAAGAAATGAATTTAATGGACGAGAAGCACGAAACCGTCTGGGCGTGAAAAAAATTCTGTTTTTTTTTATAAGTTAACTATACAGGTTAAAAAAGTGTAGGTTGTATAAAAACAAGCTTACGGAACCGTGGAGTGAATTAGAGCGTACTCCTATTCACTCCACGGTCCCGTAAGTATAATATATATATAATATAATATATATAATATATAACTTTTATTTTGGTTTATTATTGAAGTAAAATATACGTGCGGGAAAGTAGAAAGATCTAAAAGAAAACAAAGCGTCGTTTTCTTTTAAAGAAAGTGTTTATTTTATCTATCTACAAAGGTTATTATTAGAAGTGCAACAACACGCAATTACGATTTACTTACTTTCGACTAACTTGCGTGACAAAGACTTTTATGGAACTTAAAATTAACGTTTTTATTTTATTAGACATTTCAAGCCAATTATCAAAGTTAACACTATCCTAAGACGTATCTCTATCGAGTGGACCAATCAACCATGTGCAGTTTTAAATATATGGGGAATGCGAGACAGCTCCAGCTGATCAAAGTACGCCTGGATACCCATTCTTCAGTTTCGAAAGAAACTTTCGTGTAGGAACGATTACATCCTTTATTTCAACCAATAGGCAAGCCCCAATGCGGTTACGAAACGTTCGATAAGCTGAAAAGCTCCACGGCGCCCGCGCAGGAGAACCCGCTCTCTTCCCCATAACCAGCAGATGTAAGTTGTAGGAGAGTTCTCTTGATATGCGGTAGCTCGGTAATGTCCGACGGTGCTCGACTGATATCGGATGGCTAGTGCAAGCAGTCAAACTAAACTATTGGTCCAAATCACTGATGTGAGCGTTCCTATGGAGTGTTCTCTCGAAACTGAAGAATAGGTACCCTATCCTGCCTATCAGGATAACAGAAAAGAAGACGTGACGTTACGTAGTTTTCACCCAAGACGTTCTTCTATCCACAAAAATGTGTCATTTCGATCAGCTGGAGATGTCATGCATTCGCCATAAATTTAAAAGTGTACTTGGTTAATTGGCCGACAAGATAGAGATACGTCTTAGAATACGTCTTAAGATTTTTTTAGGGATGAGGTATTTTGGGGGTAGTTCCGAAGGGAGAAATGGAGGAAAGTTTATAAACAATAGGGCTCCGCGCGTCAATACACGTAATCGTTGTTAAAATTTTGTTATGATCGGTGCAGGAGTTTTTGAGTTACATTGGCGCATATCGAGGCGACGGACAGACAGACAGACAGACCGACCGACAGATAGACCGAGCGACGGCGTCTGGATTCGTGCTCATCTGAAGTCAGATCCACCAAATTCCTTCATCTTCCTCAAAATCTCGAAATGCGATTTTTTGACATTTACATTACTTCCTTCTCTTAGAGCGAGGGAAGCAAAAAGTCAACGAAATTCTTTTTGTTTTCTTTAAAATTACGTAAAGTAAAATTTATATAAGAAATCACGTAAGAAAAACTATTCTCCTCTTTGTTGCACCTTTAGAATATGTATTGCGCATAGTCTTTTTATTGGCTCAAAAATGGTACTTCTTCTAACGCAAACTTATAAAAGGCTATTTTCATTTAAGAAGGTAGTGCACTTGCCCAAAAAAGTGTAGAGCAGCTTTAGATCAAAAGCGCCTCAGACCACATTGCACAAAGCTCAAAAGCACGTCCGTCGTCGTGCCATATTTTACGTTTTGTTTAATAAAATCAACGAGAAGTACGTGGTGTCGTGTGCCGTTCAATCAACATCATCAGCTTACCAGTTGCCAAACAAAATAAGGTAGGTTTATAGTTTACGTATATAGGCTCTATAATTCAGTGATATAGGCAAAAAAATCAGTAAAGAATTGGGTTCCATTAGTATGGTGTAGGTACGGCAATATGCTCTATTCAGAAGCTTTTGTCCGTTAAACATATTTGCAATTTTTACATTTTCGAAGAATTCTGAGGTAAAGTCGCCTTATTAAATAATGTCCCTTCAATTCTTTTGGGGAATATATCTTACCACGTACAGCCATTTGCACCAACATATTTACTTATTTAGGGGTCATTTAAAATAAGGTGGCCTAGATTAGCTTTAAGAGTTTCGTTTGTATTTAGAACTCCCCTAAACTACCTTAGGTGATCCCTAAACCTAGGGGCCCGTTTTTGGTCCCCTAGCCCTCCCCTAACCTAAAACTAAACTAGATTCAAGTGCCAACTAATGCTAGGTGACCCCTAAATATGTTGGTGCAAATGGCTGGTAGCCTTATACTAAGTCCACAGGATACAGATATATGTCGCTTGCAATGTTGTCAGTTTGTACTAAAACATATTCCTCAAAGAAATTAAAGGGACATATTTGAAGAGGCGACTGTGAAGATGCAGTAGGTAGGCTTACGGTTTTCTGCCATTTTTTAAGATTGTGAAAAAAAAGTACAGGCCGATATGCTTCGTGGGGAGCACAAAACCGTCTGTGCGTAAAAAAAAAATTGTTTTTCTCCAAGGTTGCAGCTCAAAAAAAATTGGATAGAGACATCCCGCTAAACAAAAATGAAAAAAATTAAAAAACGTTATTTTCATAGTGAAAAATTCGCTTAATAACCCGTTTTATGACATTACTTTTTCCATTAACGTTTTTTTTTACTATGTAAATAACGTTCCCATAAAAAAAAATTATTTTCATTATGAAAAAATTGTTCATGGAAAAACTAAAGTTATAAAACGGGTTATTAAGCGAATTTTTCACTATTAAAATAACGTTTTTTTAATTTTTTTTCATTTTTGTTTAGCGGGATATACTTACGGGACAGTGAAGTGAATAGGGGTGCTGGGCGGGGGCGGGGTAGTGTCTAACTTTAAATTACGTCCAAATATGCTTCAAGGGTTGAACTTTACCAGGAATTTTTTTATTTTACCAAAAATTCGAATTTCTAAAAAACGCCGAAAAAAATAACACACCATTTGCGATTTTTAAGCAGAACTGGCATTTTCTGACATTTTTTTTAGGTAATTCGCACAGGGGTGCGTTCTTCAACTTGCCGATTTTGGCGCGTAATTTAAATTTGAAAATGTTTGTTTTATTTCCAAAAATTTTGTTCACTTCAGTCATGTTGGGTTTGGGTCTGGAAAAGAAGGGTTAAGTTTGGATTGGGTTGTAAAACCAACCCAACACTTCTTTTACAAAACTAACCCATAGCAAAATCGGCAAAAAACCGTAAGCCTTTTCAAATATGTCCCTTTAATTTTTTTTGAGGATTATATTTTAGTACAAACTGACAACATTGCAAGCCACATATATCTGTATCCTGTGGGCTTAGTATAAGACTACCAGCCATTTGCACCAACATATTTAGGGTCACCTAGCATTAGTTGGCACCTGAATCTAGTTTAGTTTTAGGTTAGGGGAGGGCTAGGGGACCAAAAACGGGACCTTAGGTTTAGGGATCACCTAAGGTAGTTTAGGGAAGTTCTAAATACAAACGAAACTCTTCTCTAATCTCGGCCACCTTATTCTAAGTGACCCCTAAATAAGTAGATATGTTGGTGCAAATGGCTGTACATGATACAGGTATGTATATGCGGCTTGCAACGTTGTCAGTTCGTGCTAAGATATATTCCCCAAAAGAATTGAAGTTACATTATTTAATGAGGCGACTTTACCTCAGAATTCTTCGAAAATGTAAAAATTGCAAATATGTTTAACGGACAAAAGCTTCTGAATAGAGCATATTGCCCTACCTACACCATACTAATTATAGAGCCTATATACGTAAACTATAAACCTACCTTATTTTGTTTGGCAACTGGTAAGCTGATGATGTTGATGCTGATTGAACGGCACACGACACCACGTACTTCTCGTTGATTTTATTAAACAAAACGAAAAATATGGCACGACGACGGACGTGCTTTTGAGCTTTGTGCAATGTGGTCTGAGGCGCTTTCGAACTAAAGCTGCTCTACACTTTTTTGGGCAAGTGCACTACCTTCTTAAATGAAAATAGCCTTTTATAAGTTTGCGTTAGAAGAAGTACCATTTTTGAGCCAATAAAAAGTTTTACTTTACGTAATTTTAAAGAAAACAAAAAGAATTTCATTGACCTTTTACTTCCCTCGCTCTAAGAGAAGGAAGTAATGTAAATGTCAAAAAATCGCATTTCGAGATTTTGAGGAAGATTAAGGAATTTGGTGGATATGACTTCAGATGAGCACGAATCCAGACGCCGCCGCTCTGTCTATCTGTCGGTCGGTCTGTCTGTCTGTCTGTCCGTCGCCTCGATATGCGCCACTGTAACTCAAAAACTCCTGCACCGATCATAACGAAATTTTACACAACGATTACGTGTATTGACCCACGGAGCCCTATTGTTTTTGAACTTTCCTCCATTTCTCCCTTCGGAACTACCCCCAAAATACCTCATCCCTAAAAAAATCTTAAGACGTATCTCTATCTTGTCGGCCAATTAACCAAGTACACTTTTAAATTTATGGCGAATGCATGACATCTCCAGCTGATCGAAATGACACGTTTTTGTTGATAGAGCAACGTCTTGGGTGAAAACTACGTAACGTCACGTCTTCTTTCGTGTTATCCTGACACGTATTGCAGGACAGGGTACCTATTCTTCAGTTTCGAGAGAACACTCCTATAGGAACGCTCACATCAGTGATTTGGACCAATAGGATAGTTTGACTGCTGTTGACTTTGATAATTGGCTTTAAGTGTCTAATAAAATAAAACGTTAATTTTAAGTTCCATAAAAATCTTTGTCACGCAAGTTAGTCGAAAGTAAGTAAATCGTAATTGCGTGTTGTTGCACTTCTAATAATAACCTTCGTTGATAGATAAAATAAACACTTTCTTTAAAAAGAAACGACGCTTTGTTTTCTTTCAGATCTTTCTACTTTCCCGCACGCATATTTTACTTCAATAATAAACCAAAATAAAAGTTATATATTATATATATTATATTATATATATATATTATACATACGGGACCGTGGAGTGAATAGCAGTACGCTCTAATTCACTCCACGGTTCCGTAAGCTTGCTTTGATACAACCTACACTTTTTTAACCTGTATAGTTAACTTATAAAAAAAAAACAGAATTTTTTTCACGCCCAGACGGTTTCGTGCTTCTGGCGAAATAATAAAAAAAATTAGTTATTCCCAGCCTCGTCCATTAAATTCATTTCTTCCACAAATACACACTGCAAAGTGTAATGACAAGATGCCCAAGGTCGAGGAAACGTCAAAATTTGGTGCAGAACACCCAAAAATTTAGGTAGGTCCATTTGGGGAGTGAAGGACGAGGAAACTGTCACTTTCTATGAAGCTCAGACACATCTTACCGAAAATGGCTAAGAACGCCTATAACGCCGCATTTCTATCTTTCTCTTCTACATGTCAAGAATACCAAAGGCTTTTCAAATTTCTAGAGGGCTGCACTTACCCATTTTGGGGCAAGTTACACCCGAGGTCGAACGCGCCTCCGATGTCATGGGTGCGTCCGAAAATTTTCATCTGGATAATGGTGGGATCACACCTTGCTATTTGCGGACAGCGGCTACGGTGATGACGCCCGCCTTGATTTTGCAGTTCACACCACACGTTTGGCGTCTTGGTGTGTCATTAACTAGGTTTACATAAAAAAATTCCATCCGTCAATAATTATAATTAGAAGAAGTCGTTTATTTATTTCTACACATGAACATTTTAGACATTTTGTTTTTATATTTCATGGACTTAAAATGGCAAATAAGAAAAAAATTATTATTTCTTTTATAGATCGAAAAAAAAATCAAATCGAATTCAAAAAATAAGTCATGTAAATTTGACTCAATTCTCAATCCAAAGACGGAAACAACGCCTGCTGCAAATAGGATGACACCAATAGGTAGAAAGTTAAAGTTCCATTCACACTTAAGGTCTTTTTGGTCAGTGTTTTTGTCTCTTTCCTTATTATTATTGTTACTTCTGCGACTGCCAGTTCCATAACAGAGTTCGGAATTTCCGGAGGAATTACTTTATGGTTATTGTTATTTTATTTTTTTCGTAATATTTTTGGAAAATTGATTCATTCATCAACTAAAAAAAATAAAAAGTAACAAAAAAGATAGGTTATATTTACCGCCAACCACAAAGTAATTGCGTAAACTGAGAGGTAGTGCACTTATTACGTAACCCTTATTTTGCCCAATTTTGACTCCAACCCGCGACCCCCTATATAACGCTTTGTAACGTTTGGGACTACTCCAGTCTAAAATAACGTAACGTTTTGCTTCCAGAGACCCCCTCTTTTTTTTCTTTTTCACTCGAAAAATCCAAAAAGTTGTTTTATTTCACTATAATAATTTAAAAATTGCGTTACGTAACGGAACCGCGAAACCCCGCTCACCCCTACATAACCCCTATAAGCGTTACGCCTAGTTGCCACCTATGCGTGCTCACCCTGACATTAAAAACGCATCACGCAACACTTTTAAAAAATTGGCAAATGCATGGCTGATCACGTGATGCATATTTAGAGTTAGGGTGGGCACGCATAGGTGAGAACCAGGCGTTACGTATTGTTATGTATTTTAAATAGAGGCGTTCACATTGACTTTCCTGCCGAAATGGAACGCCACCATTTAAAATACACGTTGCAAACTTCGGAAACTTCACCCGAAGTCATTCTGAATCATGAACACAAATAAAACTAGGCATTGCTAAGCGACATTTCAATATATTACATAAAAGGCCTTCGCGCGTGGTAGGTGTAGGTAGGCATTCCTCTTTACGGCACGTACAACCTCCCGCCTCCCGCGGATACCTATCCCGAATTCAGATATAGGTGCATATACCTACGTACTAGTTTCTGGAGCTGTTTTCTTTTTGTAGCGGTTACGGTTAACCTTGGTCCTAAAGTTTCCCAGAAGTATAAGCAAAATAAGGAGACCTCGATTGTGTAATATCTTCGAATATTGTTTAAATTTACATATAATTGCTTATGCTTACATATATGTGTCTATAATCAAAAGTTTTTAATTTTTATGAATTTCCAGATTATACTTAATTTTTCACATGCTATGACATCATTTAACAAATGGACGTAGATAGCACATCCTGTGAAGATCCATACCTTGAGAACCGCAACCATTCTGAACCGCAAAAATAGTCTGGTTCCGATTCTCAAGGCATCGAACATGACAGGATGCGCTGTCTACATCGATTTTTTCTGTTCATTTTTGATATGAAAATTTAAGTATAATAAACAATTATCTGTAAATTTAAACAATATTCAAAGATATTACACTATCGAGGTCTCCTTAGTTTGCTTATACTTCTGGGAAATTTTAGGACCAAGTTTAACCGTAAACGCCACAAAAAGAAAACGGCATGGGAAGTGTGCAAAATTTGGCTTCTCGAATGACATAAATTTTTTGGAAAATATTAACTGGGGGGGGGGGCAAACTTTTTTCAGAACGCTCTTGTGGGGTACTGAAGGGTGTGCAAAATTGCGCAAAATAGACTTTTCGAATGACACAAAATTTTTTGAAAAATATCGACGGTGGGGGGGGGGCAAACTTCATATTTTCAGAATCTTCGTGTGGGTTAGAGGGAGGTGTGCAAAATTTTAAAATGGGTGTGCAAAATGATGCAAAATTAGACCTTTCTAATGACTCCAAAATTTTTAAAAAATATTGATTCGGGGGTAAACTTGATATTTTCAGAACCCTCGTGTAGGTTACAGGGGGGTGTGCAAAATTTTAAAATGGGTGTGCAAAATAAGACCTTTTTAACGACACCAAACTTTTTGAAAAATATTGAATGGGGGGAGCAAACTTCATATTTTCAAAACCCTCGTGTGGGTTACAGGGAGGTGTGCAAAATTTTAAAATGGGTGTGCAAAATTGTGCAAAATCAGACCTTTCTAACGACACCAAATTTTTTTAAAAATGTCGACTGGGGGGGGCAAACTTGATATCTTCAGAACCCTCGTGTGGGTTACAGGGAGGTGTGCAAAATTTTAAAATGGGTGTGCAAAATTGTGCAAAATAAGACCTTTCTAACGACACCAAACTTTTTGAAAAATATTGACTCGGGGGGGGGGCAAACTTGATATTTTCAGAACCCTCGTGTGGGTTACAGGGAGGTGTGCAAAATTTTAAAATGGGTGTGCAAAATTGTGCAAAATAAGACCTTTCTAACGACACCAAACTTTTTGAAAAATATTGACTGGGGGGGGGGCAAACTTGATATTTTCAGAACCCTCGTGTGGGTTACAGGGAGGTGTGCAAAATTTTAAAATGGGTGTGCAAAATTGCGCAAAATAAAACCTTTCTAACGACACCAAACTTTTTGAAAATTATTGACTGGGGGGGGCAAACTTGATATTTTCAGAACCCTCTTGTGGGTTACAGGGAGGTGTGCAAAATTTTAAAATGGATGTGCAAAATTGTGCAAAATAAGACCTTTCAAATGACATCATAATTTTTAAAAAATATTGACTGGGGGGGCAACGTCAAGTTTGCCCCCCCCCCCACAGAAAATGGGCTGTAGTTTCTCGTAGGAAGGTGTGCAAAATTTGATTTGTGGTTTTCAAAATTGTGCAAAATGTGTGCAAAATTTTGGCATAAAAATTTTTGAGAAAATCGATCTGGGGGGCCAAACTTAACTGAGCCCGTTTTTAGCTGCTGCTAACTTTGGCCGCCAAGTTCACACCGGTATGCCCACCGAGATCGCTACAGATCAGGGAACGGAATTTTTATCAGAAACTATAAAAGAGGTATGTAAATTGCCTAAAATCAATCAATTGCAATCAACAGCTTATCACCACCAAAGTAAAGGCGCGTTAGAAAACTCTGATAAAATTCTAGGAGCATATCTTAGATCACAGGTACAAAATCATTATGCTGCGTCGAGCACGTGGGTTCCATTTTGGTGTTTTTCTTATATACGATACAACAGTACACACAGAAACACCTTTCGAACTTATTTTTAGGAAAAAATGTAATATCCCAGGGAACCTTGAAAAATCTTTAGAACTTATCACAAATTTTGACCATTATTCAATCGAACTAAAATACAGGTTACAAAAAGCTCATTCTGACGCGAAATAAAATTTAATTATATCAAAAGCTAAACGAAAAGAGACTTAGTTTTATTAAAAAATGAAACTGGCGACAAAACTTCAGCTCCTTGTTTTTTGGGACCCTTCCCAGTGGTGAAGGAAATAAGTCCTAACGTAAAAATTTTAAAAAATAATAAGGAGATAATTGTTCATAAAAATAGAACCAAACTGTATAGAACTTAGTTTAAGAGTCTATGTAAATTTAGTTTTAGAACACTGGCCAGTAGATAGTTAAGTATTTTATATTTAAGATAAATATGTAATTTTGGTTTTAAAATTTTTTTGATTTTTTTCAGGTGATTATATTTCATTTATTTATAATTTGTTATTGCAGGCATATGTTTTGTCTTATTGTTATAATTTTGTTTTTACTTGTTTATTTTGATATATATACCCACTTAGCACAATAACGTTAGAAACTTATCAAATTCAGGTGAGTTTAAAACATGTGATTCTGCGAATTGCATAAATATCACGTTGCTAGCAACGTGAATTTCGAATTGAAAATGACTCCTAATAGGTCGCGTACTAACGTTATAAAAATTAACGTGAGTAAAATTAACATCAGAAACACATACGATCTCACATTAATAAAGCTTTTTTTCGATGTATTTTAAAATATACCATATCGCTTAAAAAAAAGTGCTATTTCTTGGTAAGAAAACCTGAAATGCCTGAAAAGTTTTTGATTTTGAAAGTGTGATTAGGTCAAAATACTATCTTCTAGCGTGTGGCAAAGCGAACTTTTCTACACCCATTTGCGAAGGAAAAGTAGTGCTTTCTACACCCAAATGGAACAAAAACGTATATTTTAATAGATTGATCGTATTTTGACCTGACTAAACTTTTGAAATTATTATTGTTAGAAACTTTAGTTTTTGAAGCGTTTTGACTTTACAGTTTGTCTTAACAAACGAGAAAAAAAAATTAAAGCATTTAAGGTTTTCTTAATAAAAAATAAGCACTTTTTTCTAATTTATTAATTAAAGCATTTGATTTTTATTTGTTTTAAATTTTATTTAAAACATACAGAATTAGGCTTTCTATTAAAAAAATTTGTTCAAGTCAAACAGAGCACAGCAGTATATTAAAACTTGCAGGCACCATATCGCATCATTGCCATTACATACATATCTTCATGTTTATCTCTATTATGTTGGGTGGTCGGTATCTGTCTCTATCTGCAGCATCCTTAATCAGTTTTCTATGACAGTAGGGAGCTTTGTATTCATGGAAAGGGAATGTCTTCTTACTGCAGCTAAATCTGGAAACAAAATATTTTTATAGAGTAGTATATCCAAAACGGGGGATGAACCTTGTCCCGCTAAAATACTGCAATAATTTTTTTAATCAGTGTTTTATGAGTTTTTATTCAGTTTGATGATGGTACCAAATGACATTTGATAATTAAAAAAATCTAAATAAATGCCATAGGCAAGAATTTTCTTAAAAACGTTTTATTTTAAGTGTTTGAATCCCTCAAAACAAAAATTTGAGAAAAAGTAATGTGCAACTTTAGTAACAGATAAACAAAAAAGTGATACATAATATGATATAATTTAAAAGTTTTATAAAGATCCAAAAAAAATGATTTTATGCCTATTTTTGGCAAACCAATTTGTGAATATTCTAAGCACTTTCAGAGCAGATCTTTTAGACATCATCGTTTTAGTTATTTAGTAAAAATATATAAAAGTTCCTGGCATTTTATACTACTTACCCTGCAAAGTGTATAGATATTAAGATGGCCACCAGGATAATTGTCTTTCTTCATATAAGAGTACAAAAGATATAATTTTTGTTGTTTCAAAATCGAGAAGCAAGGTAGAAACGACCCATATTTCCATCAAAAGTCCAGCTGAAATCTAAATTTGGGGATTAACCATATATATATAATATATAAAAAAAAAACTAAAAAGAACAGTCTCTATAAAAGGACATAGAAAAATCTTATCAATGCAAAATTTGCTGAAACTGTTCCTGGCATTTTATACTACTTACCCTGCAAAGTGTAGATATCTTAACATCTACACTTTGCAGGGTAAGTAGTAGTGCCAGAATAATTGTCTTTCTTCATGTAAAGGTACCAAAAATATAATTTTTGTTGTTTCAAAATTGAGAGGCATGGTAGAAACTACCCATATTTCTGTCAAAAGTCCACCTGAAATATAAATTTACAGATGAACCATAGGTAAGGTCAATATTCTGAATATAACTTGAAATTGCCATTTTTGATTTTTTCTTCCTTCTTTATGGGGGCACCTACTAGGGTCCCAAGGACCCCAAATCCGCCTGAGCCGTTTGTTTTTTTTTTTTAATTTTTTGTTTTTTTTTTAAATTTTTTCACTAAATCAACCCAATACAACAGAGTCCAACCCAACCCAAAACAATAAAAAAAACACATTACAACCCCTCCCGGGCACCCTTTTTGCTCTTAAAAAAAATCGGGCGCAGGCGGATTTGGGGTCCTAGGGACTCTAGAAGGTGCCCCCATAAAGAATTTTTCATAAAAAATCAAAAATGGCAGAAAACCGTATACTGCATAATTACCAGAATTTTTCATAAAAAATCAAAAATGGCAGAAAATACTTACTGCATAATTACCCAAAAAAGGGCTAACTAACGCATGCCAACTCTAAACACTGTTGTCCTAGCTCTAAATGACCGTCGTCATTTTAGACACTGTGAAGCAAAAATGCAAAATACACTGCCATTTTACAGTATAAACCTATAGCTTTAGATAACAGAACACCTGCTGTTCGTGATTGAAATTGACACATCTGTCCCTTTTATTAGGCAGTGGGAAGGAGATATATGCGTCCACGGTCCGTAGAATAGGGACCGTGATATGCGTCAACGTCGAAAAGCAACTGTCAAATTTAGGGGTTAGCATTTGTTTCTTGTGACGCCGCCATTTTGAGCACACAAGAATAAAACAACTTCAATCGGCTTTATCTACTTACCCTGCAATAGCTGGATGTAACATAGCAGTTCCCAGGGTTCCATAGTCCATTGTAGTTTAAAACAACCAATGACAAAAATAATGTTTTTTGCATTAAAACTTTAAAAAACTGCACAACATGTACCGCACCTAAAGCAAACAAGTTACAAGACCATATCTGATTGGTCGAATTACACCACGTGGTACACGCGCTAACGAATCAAAATGCGTAGCTCGAGATGAATCGAAAATGGACTGCGTCGTATACACCGCGAAGTGAGAAAAGAGACCTTTATAAAATTTTATCGATCTACTGGTTTTTATGCGGAGCTGTTTTCTTTTTGTAACGGTTACGGTTAACTTTGGTCCTAAAATTTCACAGAACTATAAGCAAAATAAGGAGATCTCGATTGTGTAATATCTTCGAATATTGTTTAAATTTACAGATAATTGCTTATGCTTACATGTGTATATAATCAAAAGTTTTTAATTTTTATGAATTTCCGAATTATACTTAAATTTTCAGATCAAAAATGCTATGACGTCATCTACTGGCTGACATGAACAGAACAAATGGACGTAGATAGCAGATCCTGTGAAGATCCATACCTTGAGAACCGCAACCATTCTGAACCGGCAAAATAGGCTGGTTCCGATTCTCAAGGCATCGAACATGACAGGATGCGCTGTCTACATCGATTTTTTCTGTTCATGTCAGCTAATACATGACATCATAGCATTTTTGATATGAAAATTTAAGTATAATCCGGAAATTCATAAAAATTAAAAACTTTTATTTAAACTGTAAATTTAAACAATATTCAAAGATATTATAAAATCGAGGTCTCCTTGGTTTGCTTATACTTCTGGGAAATTTTAGGACCAAGGTTAACCTTAACCGCGACAAAAAGAAAACGGCACGGGATAAGAAAATATATAGGACTAGAGACCATTTGCACCAACAAGTTAAGTGGCCACTTAGTTAATTCGGGCGGTTAGAATGTAACTTGCCAAATTTTGGCAAGATGTTACAAGTCACATTGTAACTGTCTGATTTAACTAAGTGGCCACTTCTTATTACTCGTTGTAGCTAATCCCGATAACTTTTTTTGTCATTTACATATTGCTGTCTGGGCGATCACTTTCTCTGACTTTACAACGGAAAAAAACCAGCCGTCATCGTGTCGGTACGAAATTGCTGTTATCACAGTACGTATATTAATTAAACATAATTGTGTATGAAAAGCCAGCCATCATCGTGTCGGTTCGAAATTGCTGTTATCATTAACAGCATTAATTAAAAAGAATTGTCTATGATTTTACAGAACAAAATTATGATAGTAAAAATCACATTAATTTTAAGTTGTATAAACCTCAGAAAATAAGGTTGGGTTTTACAGCTCGCTTTTGTGTGAAAAATATGTTAAATAGCAAAACGTTTTTCTAAGATATATTAAACAAGTAGGATCTGTGTTAAGTACATATTAATAACATGAACATTAAAAAAAAACAGAAAAATGTTGTGATCTCTAATGTTAAAAAAATGTAATTCCGCATTTATGTGCTAAGTGGGTAGATATATTTATTTTCTGTTTCGAGAACTTGTAATCCGGCTTTTTTGAATATTAGCCACTTCCTAATACCAATTTAAAAAAAAATTTCGAGCGACACCTTATATATATATTTATTTTGTTCTTGACGTTTTTTGACGTAATTTGGTTGTTAACCTGAAAAGCTAAGAATGAATAAAATGAAAGTACTATACTGAAAATGTAGCTTATGTGTTTTATTTGAAAGAACTACTCAAGTTACAACCAGTTAAATGCTAAATTATTATAGCCATATTCAAACAAACAAAAAAAAAATTCTAATGGCGTTACTTTAACGGCAGGTTGAAAGCAAGGGGAGACTTGTACTGTCTTTTCGAAGCTTCGGAAAATAACGTTAATTTATTTTTATTCTTCAGACTTTGAGGGACATGTTATTGTATAATTCTCAAAGTTATCTATGCGAGTTTTAAAGAAAATTAGAAATATCTTGTTAGACATTAACAGTGGGATTTACTAAGATCTAAAATAGTACCCCCCAGAGGTCTACATATTTACACCTGTGGGGGGTACTAAATTTTAAAACCCAATTTCGAAAAACACTTTCCCATACAGAAAAAGTTATTAATTATTTTGTATTTTTATTGCAAAAATACCTTTTTGTCTCAAAATATATCATATTTTAGGAGAAAATTTCCTAAAACTATTTTTTTATAGGTTTCAAAATGGCAAATGGTTAATACGCCAAAAATTTGTCACATAAAAACTTCATTATCTGAGTTTGAGGGTATAAATTTATTTTTTAGACTACCTCCCAAGCAGCATTTTTATGACTTCCGACTAATTACAACCTAACAAGACGTCGGTTTTGGCGCAAATTTAGGTCGGCAGTTGGTTTGTCCATCAAAAAACGTATTTTTTACTAAGACCTGACGTCGCCAACAACTAGTGCATCAGTCGTGACGTCGATACTTACCAAAACTGACGTAGCCAAATGTTGGTGATCCTCGCTACTTATCAGCGACGTAAATTAACGTTAATTTCGGTGACGTAATTTTTAGAATAAAATTTAAGGTCAGGCCAAAGTGAAAACGGACGTCAATAAATTTAGTTGTTGCCAAGATTTTCTGTAAATGGTAACACTGCAAATACTATTCTTTCTATTGTATAGTTTACAAAATAATCTTATAGGCCAGTCACCTCGGGACACCCGGTATAACGTCCAATTCATGAGACGTTATATTTAGTATGAGTTTTAAAGTAGAATTGTAATAAAATTGACGTTGCCAAACTTTTATTTATTAAATGTAACTATTCCGAGATCCACCGACATGGGTGCGTGACCTACAATTATACTACAATATTCTAGGTCGGGTAGTTCTACAAGGCGACTTCGCAGGAGGTGTTCTTGTCCGAATAGGTAAATAATCATTAGAAATTTGGTCGGCGCCCGAAACGCCATTTTAAACGTTTAGAATCGATGCGCCATTACAACAGTACATTTTATTTTTTAATTTTAAAGGCTTGATATGTAAATTAACTCATTTGTTGGCAACGAAAGTGCATTTTTTAAATGCCTATAATGTTTTACTATAAGAAACGGGCTTTCTTATAAAGATTTTATTTTTAGGTTAATTTTTTTCAAAATTAATTTCTTAATATTTTTGAATTATGTTTGTGGGTTTCTGTTTTTTTAATGTCTATTTTAATTATATTTATCAGTAAACTGACCTTCGTTGGAAGATTTGCATCCATAGAATGTGTAAAACTAACTTTTTTCGGTTACCTACAATAACTAAGATAATAATTATTGTCATCCACAGTTCATTGGAATGTGTTTGTTTAGACATATAAAAGTTTTTACCTAATAAGTTTAAACTTGGTGGGCACAGTAAAACTTTGGGTGGGTCTACGTAATTTCACGTAATATTTGACCAAAACATTGTGCAGCACCCGACGTCGAAACGACTCGAATTTTGATTCCCCACTTAGGTGCTAAATCGATTCCTCAGGAAGACTGATGGACGTCGGAGCCGACGTCAGGTATTTCTTGCCCTACGTGACCATAATGTAATATAACGTCCAAATGCTTGTTGGGATAGCCCCCAAAAAGGATTGTTTTGTGGCAATTAGTAATAAGTTCGTTTATAATTTCCCTAAGTAACCGTTTTTATAAGGAATAATTTACTTTATTTAATATCCCAAGTTTGTCCAGAAAAACGCCATATTTTAAACCCGTTTTCAGCACAAAAAATATATTTATGAGGCAAAACAAACATAAGTGAAAAATAAACCAAACAGAAAAATTCAAAACAACTATATTAATTTATTTACAAACTAAAATTAAAACATTGAGGTTATTTAAAAGCTCAGTCAAGAAAACTTTCCTTACTCACAGCCCACTCATTTCAAAGCTGTAGCTGTCATCAGTAGAGGTTGGTGCAGGCCAAAGTACAACCAGAGGTAAGAGATCCGTACCCGCTGTTTGTAATTTGAACTCAGCTAATATTTTAAAACTGAAATTTCGACAGTGACAGAAATGTAAACAAAACTTACATTTAAGTTTTTTGAATACATTTCATAAATAAAAACACTTTTTTTAATAAATATAAAATTAATCTACTTCTTATTTTAATATTACCCATCTAAATCGTTTTATGACATCAAGTATTAATAGGAAAAATTATTTAACAAGGGTAAGTTTTAATTAGAGTGACATATAACCCCAATTTTAATTTGTTCTACAGAGTGTTTACTATTTAAGCCCCGCGTGGGTTTAAATTTTTTATTTCATTGTCTTCTAAATTGAAACTTTCTTCTTGTATATCAAACTATGTTCAAAACTCAAGGGGGGTTGATTTAAAATGCTTAAAACCAAAAATTTTACTTAAACTTAGGACCGTTCTAAAATAGACTAAACCGTTTTAATAAATACCACCATAAGAGTGCACGTTCTATGTCTGCATAAAATATTTTAGAGTTTTGGTTAGAGTTTTTTTTTATTGTTTACTACATTTGTAACTTATAAATCTAGATATCTATTCATTTTTTTGAAAAATTGAATAATAAATTGATGGTATAGTTTAATATATAAAATATCAAATACTCATGATCCACAACACAAAAGTTTCTGTTCTAAACATTTTTGTGTATCAGTTTTTCTTTAATTAATTCTTGGAAGTCGAAATTTCTTGGGCGGCAGTAAAAATATAGACCGATACAGATGTGTAGTTCTAGTTTTTTTTTGATGTTTTATTACAAAATATGTATGCCACAATATTCAGTTAGTTAGAATCCTAAATATATTTAAAAATAATAATGTTATCCCCCTAGCATATCCTAAGCCGCAATACTAAATATTTTTTAAAATAAGAATCTATCCCGGAGTTATAAGTTAAATAATGTTATCCCCTTAGCATATAAAGCCGCAACAAAAGGTTATTTCTCTTTTTGTTGCATGTTTCTTGATGAAAAACACGAAAAGACGTCCCAGCCAATTGACCTATGTTTTCCGCGCTGACACAGCCATGCAAGCATCGGTTCTGAACCACAACCTGCCAACAAAGAAGAGGTCCCCCAAGGAGAAAGGATACCCAGAGAAATACGCATGGAGTATGGAGACAGAAGTATACGGGCGTGCACAAAAATAAACAGTGAGCACAGCCGAGAAACACACGTCTTAAGTAAAGATCACAAGGTGTAAAAAGACACACAAAAAACGTGGTTTTACAAAATTTAAACGTGTAAAAGTCAGCTGCGTAGTAAAAAACTCTTTTTTTGACTTTCGATGAAATTCTTGACATAAGAGACTTAAACAAGCTTTATGCAGATTATTTTTTGGTGAAAAATGATTAAGGGCACGACGAAAGAGACTTTCACGGGGCGGGTTTTTTTCGGAAAAAGAGGGTGACAGCATCGGAAAAGGCACAAAAGAGGGTCGTTAGGTATTGTTTTTCGGTAGTGACATAAAGACTTCTAAATAGAATGTAAAAAACATGCAACAATGTCAGTAGTAGTAGTAGTTTGTCAGTCAGATGTATAAAAATGTTTTTTCTTCTGAAAACCATGGTATTTGGAGACCAATTGCAACTGCAATATTGGGGTTATATAATAGAACTCATCAATAATTCATCCATTTCCCCTTTTGTAGATATAGGCCTCAAATTGACTCTAGGCGGAGCGGCTGCAAGAACAGTGGGCAGTTCTTATAGAGGAAGGGGGAATGTAACGATTGACCGAAATAGGAAATAAGGTCGTTAATAATCCTCGAATATATCTGTAAAATAAAACTATTGTTAAAACAAAACTACCAAGGTTTTATTTAGAATATTGATAAATTAAAAACACAGTTAGCGGGCCAAGGTTTGCTCAACAATCTTTTTTATCGAAAAAAGTCACAATCAAGAGTTTGGGGGGAAAGCCTACCTGCTTGCTCATCAGAAAATCAATCGAGGATTCGGTTTTTAGGATTTGTTCTCGATTAAGCGAGGGCGTCGCAAAAAAGCTCACTGAATGACAAAAGTAGATAACTAATCGCGAAAGTGTTGAGTGACTGGTCTGACCGAGTCAAGGAATAAGCAAGGGGATTCGCGCCTAGAGTCAATTGGGCAAACAAGAATTGTTTAGACCATAAGTACCCATTTGTCAAGGTCAAATCACCATTTTTACTCACGTAGGGCCACTTAGGCAAACCTTAGTGTTTTTGTAGGTGCAAGCCTTGTGCAATTTGCAACCTTAGATGAGATCTTGTATCTCGACCCCTTAGGCAATCGTTCGGTTTGAGCCAACTCTGTTAACCCAACCCGGCCGTTAAAAGTGAAAACTTATAACGAAATAAACAGGATAGAGTTAAGGGTAAGAAGCAGTCACTCCTCTTAGCCCTATTTTACCGTGACAATATCATGGGGAAGTTAAAAGCTTTAGAGTAGAAGGATCAAAAGAGCTTATTCGAGATATTAGGAAAATGGGCGCGTTTCAGAAAGTAGATCCGTTCTTAAGCAAAATTATTTGTGCTTTAATAGATGAAAGGCCAAATGGTACACGCATATGAAGAACAATACCCTTTTATTCGTTACATATCAATATTATTCAACATGAAGATTCATTTTTAAAACAAAAAAAATGGTACCTCTATACAATTCTTAACCAACTTTCTTTAGCTTAAAAAAAGTTTTTGTGACCCTTTAAAATTAGGAGGAGGGGTTATAATTATTGAAACAATTCAGACCGGGGCTTGTTAAGAAAAAAAAATTTCCTGAAAATTTAAAATTAAAATAATTTTTGAACGAAATTTAAAATAAAGACATCATGTAGTGGAGTAAATTCGTATGAAAAAAGGGTATATTTTTTATATTTGTCATAGTGATACCTAAGACCAAAAGCTAAAATTCCAGTCGAGAATCCCCCATTTTCCGGCCCCAGAAACCAAGATGGCGATTTCAGATATATCACATTGAAATTACTTGAGTAATAGTGACGAGGTCCCACTTAATCCAAAAATATAGAAAAGTTTACATATTGTCATGAAGCACCCTGTATTCGTTCTTATTTTAATTAAATTTCAATGCACCTAAACTAAAAAGTTAGAGTTAGCGCAATTTTTCGCGGTCGTTAATGCGAAAAATTATTGAACGTGAACAGTCGAAAAAGTAGCGCGAGTGTGACGACTCCGAGGTGTGACTGGAATGGAGAGTTTTTAAGGGAGTGCCGAAAGTGCCTTCATAAAGTGGAAAACGTAAGTAGACGTTTTTTACTGTTGTTTATATGTAATCTTAAGCTAGGCCGTTGCAAGTGTAGGATCAGCGAAAGTCTGATTAAACTATGTAGTTTTTTTCGAGGTTGTACCTTGTTGTATCTTTTGGGTAAACAAATAAATATTAGTAGTAAAAGTAACTCTTAAACTGGGTAGGCAACTAATTTCCTCGATAGCTGCACTGAACATAATTTTGTTAATTCATTAAGAATCTTAGTATCCCTAGTGGAGCTATCTGAGCGGAGGAGATTAGTTTAACCTCCTTGCGTCACAAGTTAATTGTTAACACTTTTTGAGCTATACCCCTAAGAGTAGACAATTGTCGTCAGGTGATCAAATAATCAATTGAGCTCTTTTTGTGCGAAAGCCAAAGGGCAGCAGGTTCAGTTTTTTAAAAGAATAAAATAAGTCACGACAATATGTCACTTTTAAACAAAATGCCGGCCAGATTTCAAAAATTTAGTTTTTCTTTGATTTTCTTTTTACTATTTAAATGATGGTCTTTACTGATCTCTCATAATAAAGCTACTGACCGGCTTCACAATAAAAAAGATTAGAGATTATATGCGGGTAAAAAGATGGCGCTTGATATGTCAAAAATATAAGAGACCTTACTAATTTATAGACAACATTTAAAAAAAAATCTTTTTAGTAGAATGCTATTAGCGATGAGCTCGTTTCTGCTATAACTTTAAAAAAATTGATTTGACATTTGATATTCAAAATGGCATCAAAATTATCAAAAAAAAAGTAATTTTCTCATTCTGGTGTGGTACATACATGCAATATATCAATTTATACTAAATTGGGGACGCTTGTCTCAAAAATTGTAAAGAAAATGACAATGTCATTTTCAAATCAAGATGGCTGCGACTAAGAAACGTCATTATTTTGCTGCCCGTTAGCAATTTTTCACAAACGAAAGCAGTTTTAGATTAAAATGGCGGACGATTAAGTAAAAAAAGGTGTTTTTTTTTGTTCCTTAAGTGAAACACAAAGCACGTGGCAGAATATTGCGTTTCGTTAAGTAAGACACAGCCATTCCAAACATAACAAAAGTGACATATGTCATTTACAAATCAAGATGGCGGCGACTAAAATAAAAAAAAACAACATTATTTATCTGTCCATTTACATTTTTTCACAAACAAAGGCAGCTTTAGGATGACCTAAATTACTTTTAAATTTTTGTGTTAAAAAAATCAAGTTTTAATGCTTCAGTTAAAATGGCGGACGATTCAGTAAAAAAACGTGTTTTTTTTTTGTTTTTTTTCTTAAGTTAAACAAAATATACATGATAAAATATTAGATTTTATCAAATTTGAGGGTTTTTTTTTCGTAAGATAAACAAAAAACACTTGGCAAAATGCATGTCATCTTATAGTCAGGTATTATCGACATTTCTAAATATTCCTATGCCTTCTTAGGTACTGGAAACTTGCTAAAATCTTTTATATCGGATATGTTTTCTTAAAAAAAAAGTCCTAATTGTAACATTACATCATTCTTAATAATATGAACTAGGTTAAGAAAATTTTTGAATCTTATTTACTTTAACTTAAAACGTGATTTGACCAAGGTGTCCCATATTTTTTTTAATTTTAGTCACCGCCATCTTTTTTATTTTTGGAATGGCTATATCCTACTTAGCGCAACCCAATATTTTGCAAAGTGCTTTGTGTTTAACTTGAGAAAGAAAAAAAAAATACTTTTTTTTGACTTAATCGTCCGTCATTTTAACTGAGGTATAAAATATTATATTTTTTTTGACACAGAAATTTAAAACTAATTTAGCTCATGCTAACACTACTTTTGTTTGTCAAAAAATTTAAACGGACAGAAAAGTAATGTTTTTTTTTTCTATTTTAGTCGCCGCCATCTTGATTTGGGGATAACATATGTCACTTTGTTTATTTTTGGAATGGCTATATTTCACTCTGCGTGTTTACTTGAGACAGAAACAAAAACAAACACTTTTTTTACTTAATTTAACTGAAGCATTAAAATTTAGTTTTTTTGATACACAAATTTAAACCTAATCTGGGTTATCCTAAAACTGCTTTGTTGTGCAAAATTGCTAACGTCCAGAAAAATAATGAGGTTTCTTAATTTTAGTCGCGGCCATCTTGATTTGGGAATGACATGTGTCATTTTGTTTACAAGTTTTGAGACAAGCGTCCTCGATTTACTACAAATTGATGTATCGCATGGCGTTAGTGTAAATAGCGCACCAGAAGGGAAATTACTTTTTTCGCGATAGTTTGGCCGCCATTTTGAATATCAAATGTCAAGTCAAATGTTTTATAAAATTGTAGCATATACGAACTCATCCCTAATAGTATCTACTAAAAAAAATTTTTTTTAATGTTTCTATACATTCTTTTATATTTTTGACATATCAAGCGCCATCTTTGTACCCGCTTATAAACTCTATTCTTTTTTATTGTGAGATCAAGAAGGCCGTCAGTGGCTTTAATATGAGATATGAAAAGAGATCATCACTTAAAAAATAAAGAAAAAATCAAAGAAAAACTAAATTTTTGAAATCTGACCGCCATTTTGTTTTAAAGCGACATATGTCAACTTTTTTTTATATTTTTGGATTAAGTGGGACCTGCTCACTAGTGCCCAGTTGATTTCGATTTGATTTTTCTGAAAACGTAGAAAACACATTTTTTCCCAACTTTGACAGCCGCCATCTAGGTTTCTGGGGCCGGAAAATGGGGGATCCTCGACTGGAATTTTAGTTTTTTCTTATTAGGTATTACTATGCCAAAAAATATACACTTTTTTCAGTTTCTTTGTACGAATTTACTTCACTACTGGGCAGGTATATCGAAATCGTCTTAGTAAACGTAAGGGCTTTTAGAGCAACGCATGTGGCTTCCTTTTGGGTTTCATACAAATGTCAAACCAACTAAAAGAAAACATAAGGATTGGTTTTGCATGAAGATAGAATCTTCATTTTTCCATAAGAATCAAAGCTCACATGTGCGGAGGAACAATACTGAACCGACCATTATTCTTCTTGGTGCTTTGGTTTTTTTTTTAATTTTTGAGTTTTTTTCTTTCAAGGGAAAAGGGTAAAACGAAAAATTTCATTAGACGTTCTAGCGGGTTACACCAATACGTTGATCTTGTTTTTCGAACTGGTTACACCAAGTCCGAGAAAGAGAAGATATAGTTGTTTTTTTTTGTTAAACTTAAAAAGGAGAAATTTCATTAACCGACGCTCTAGCGGGTTATACCAAGTTCGAGATAAATAAGACAATTAAAAAAAAGGCAATAGTTAAATTTTCCGTAATCACCAATAGAGAGCACTAAGAAGTTCAAATTATTTTCTCAAGGCATCCTAAATTTTAAATCAAACTGACCTCAGTTAGAAATAGGAACAATGCATCCTCGAAAATTACGTCGAAAACTGTTTTTGGTTAAGCAAATTTCAAGGGGGAAAGGCATAGGGAAATAAGATCCTTGATTAACTTAGTACTATACATTTTCAGGGTAGTTTATATGATTGTGCGTATCTTTTGTTTCTTGTCTTTATAAATTATGCAGGGATAAAGTATTTATTCTCCGTATAAAGTTTTTTCAGGTAACGTCTAAATTATTATTCCTTAGGGACCATAAGAACTGTAGAGTGAGTGGACCGATGTTTTTTGATGGATTAGAGAGAGGGAGGAAATGGAGCTTTGTCAACAGAGGGTGTTATAGTGTAGCTCACATATATCTCTGTGGGTGTGGGTGTCTCAGCAGATGGATTTGCAATTAAAACAACCAAGATGAAGTTGCGATTTTATTCCAGAAAACTAATAAGAAAAAGAAACAAAATTGTTACATATTTTTAGGTAATTTACGGACGCGAGAGAAAAAAGAGAAAATATTTAAAATCAATCCAATTATATCTCGTTACAAAAAGTACCTTAAGTTACCAAAAATAAATATTTATAAAAATTAATACAGAATGCAATAAAATTAACCACATACCTAATAAGACCCAGGCAACAGCTGCGAAAAGACTTCGGGACTCGGAATCTGCAGAGTTCTTAAATTAGTACCTGGAACGGCGAGTACAGAAGCTATTAGAGTGACGCGTAGGTGAAGCCAAGCGCCAATTTGGCGGTAAGAAAAATATGACGTCACTCGCAAACGTGCGACTTTTTGGAAGGGCTCCAAACTAGAATATTGATCTGCAAGGTAGCGACAACTAATATTGATCATTTTAAATAAATTTAAAGAAAGTAACTAATTTCGGGTGTTGATCAATGTTTAGTTTAGATTGAATTAAGTAGGTAGCAGTAATATGCAAATTGCAAGAATTAAATATAATTTAATAAATACCGAGATACACGTATTATAGTACAGTGTAATGATGTGGCCATAAACTAACCTCATTATGAAATAAAGTTTAAGTTGGTGGAGGTCGTGCTTGGCTGTTGTATATTGTTGTATATTGTACCTCAAGGGTCAGGCCGGACAGATCAAGCCGGACAGATCAGGCCAACCTACATGTAGCCTGTAGGCGGTGGGATGTAGCGACACTCTGCCCGAGAGATTCGAGTCTAGTGCTCAATCGTGCAATCAGCTGGCCTAATCTCGAGGGACCCAATCGTCGAATTCCTTACGCCATTGAGTCGTCACTCGTTATTAGGGACCGTGGGCTTGCTGACTGTGCATCAGCATGTCCACTTTAGTAAAAGTCTCGCACAGGCATTATCTACTATGAGATCCTATACTTTCTACGACATATAGGACTATTAAGTCCAAGTACACCAAAGTCTTTCGGCGATCGGCAAGTTGCAACTAAACACAGCCAGCCAACAACTGCCCAACTGGACAACCGCATCCAGTGAATGAACTTTGCCACATGGAATATCCGTACACTTATGGATACAGACACAACCACAAGACCACAAAGACGAACGGCAATAGTGGCACGTGAACTAAGGAGATATAACATCGGGCCGGATACGGAGGAGACTACACATTTTTCTGGAAAGGAAAAGGAGAAGATGAACCACGTATTCACGGAGTGGGTTTGGCTATAAAAAATTTCCATTCGGAATAAGCGAAATACATTGCGCCTGAACCTTAGCAACCACCAACACGCTACTATAATCAGGGTTCGCTCCAACTCTTGCTGCTGATGAAAACCAAAAAGATAAATTTTATTCTCAACTTAGTGAAGCCATAACATCTATACCTAAATCTGATAAACTTATCATCCTAGGTGATTTCAATGCTCGAGTTGGTACGAATTCAAACCTATGGAAGGGCGTCATTAGCAAGGCAGGTGTTGGAAACATGAACTCAAACGGTCTGCGCCTATTAACCTTCTGTTCGGAATATGACCTCGTAATCTCAAATACAATTTTTCGACAAAGAAACAAATTCAAGACCTCCTAGCAACACCCGAGGTCAAAACACTGGCATCTGATTGATTACATTATTGTACGTTCCAGAGATCAACAAGACGTAAACATTACAAGAGCAATAACGAGTGCAGACGACTGCTGGACAGACTATCGCCTGATACGAGCCAAAATGAACTTGCACGTTCCACCAAGAAGTAGTCGTCAAAAAAAGCAAATCAGAAGAAGATTCAATATAGAACGCCTTAAAGATGATCAAACCAGAACAAAATTCCAAGCCCTCTCTGAATCAAAAGCTGGGTACTTTAGAATACCTGGAGAATATTGACGATTAATGGAGAATGTTGAAGACAGCAATAATATCTGCCTCCAAAAAAACGGTCGGCTACACACAAAGAACACAACTGGTTTGATGAGCACGACAAAGAAATTCAAGACCTTATTGAGAGGAAGAAAAAAGCCCATTACTTAGAATACAACAGTCCTGAGCAACGATGGACCAGGAGAGTCATTCCAGATTACGACATGCGTTAAACAAGGGTGTTTGCCATGTTTCACCTTGTTGAGGAACATCTACCACCAGGAGTGGAAATTCTATATAGATTCGACGGTGACCTATTTAACCTAGGCAGACTGCGAGCAAAAACTAAGGTCTCGACGACCTCGGTAATCGAACTGCAGTACGCCGATGACAACGTCGTTATGGCCGATACAGCTGCTAATCAACGCATTTGACCAATTCTACAAAAGCATTGGGCTAGAGGTCAATCTTGCCAAAACGCAAATTCTTCACCAACCAGAACCAGGTGCAAATCCCCAAGCTCCAAACATTTCCATAAATGGCCATCCTCTGCAGAACGTGAAACATTACCCATATCTTGGGAGCCACTAATCATCAAATGCAACTGTTGACGCAGAAATACAGCATCGCCTAATATGTGCTAGCGCAGCGTTCGGGCGGCTTTCGGAGAGAGTCTTCACAATCACGACATCAATGCAGAGACCAAGCTTCGTATATATATCCAAAGCCATTGGATCGTTCTAGGGTGGCCTAACGTGAAATTTGCCTAGGCAGTTCAAAGGAGCAACCTGATACTCACCTCTATTAGATCTCAAAGCAGACATAGAAAGGTATAATTTGATTCAGGAGAATGTGAACAAATCTCTCTGTCGATTAATTAATATTGGTTTTCTCTAAGGACAGTATTCTTATTATTTTCTAAATGTTTTTGGTATATTTTTTATATATATTTTGGGTTATATTGCTAAATGGATTTTATTGATTTTTCCTTCATTTTTATGTATTATTTTAATTTTTGGTATTTTTTTTAATAAAAGAAAAATCGATTGTATTTTAATGGTGTGCTTTTATTTGACCTCTGGTAGGAGGTCAATTGTTTCAAACTATTTAGAACTGTAAAAGAAAAAAGAAAAAAAAAACACACATAGGGACTTGGGACACTTGTTAATGTATGAAAGCAACACCTGGCCAGTGGAGTTTTCATAATTTAAAAAGGCCGTGGTAAGAGATATCTCACTATGTTGAGGAATATTATCAAATATTAAAGGCAAAAATATTTTATAATGTTATTTTCTTTTATTAATTTTCTTTTTTGTATTTTAACATATTATCTTCTTGCTTAATTCTGTATAAATCATCACAATATTTTCTTGAAGAATTTGGTTCGCAAATATCTGAACCTCAATTCACTCGGGCACTCTTCAAATAGTTCCATGCTAGCTTTAATGGTAGTGATCCAGCCTGATTTGAATGGCATTTTAGACTTTCCAATAAGTTGTTAGTCCACTATATAGCTAATCCTATAAACTCGCGCGATTTCCAACCAAAACTGATTAAACTAACTCAATTTTTTTTAATCTAAAAAAACCGCTTGCCAGGCTTGACAGACTTTGACAAGCGTTGGCAAAAAACCGACGGGTACAAAATTAAAATTTTATTAAAATTATTAAAATATATTTCGACATTGAAAAATGTTCTGTCTTTCTTTTATGTTCATATAGAAAGATACAACGAGAAAAAAATCTACTTGGAATTAATAAAAAAAAACTTAAACCAAGTGGCATTTCTGCATGAAATAGAAGACAAGAAAACTATACATTTAGAATAAATATTTCGATCCACCTAAAATAATTGATATTAAAACACTGGAATAAATAGAAAAAGCATTTAAAATAAATAGATAAAATATTAGAAACAAATACTTTTTATACTAAAAACTAATTATATTGGTATTAGAATTATAAATGCTAATGATTTATTTATTTGTTTTTAGTAGGTCATCTATTAAACGCAAATAGATTATATATTAAAAACTGGTGAATTAAGTATTTAAAAAAAAAAAAAGTTATGGGTACTTTAGAAACAAATAATTTATTTATTAAGAACTAATAAACCATCTACCTAAAGTAAGTGCACAAATTATCAAAGCAAGTGGATGGTATATTAAAAACAAATGAATTATATATAGTACATATATAGGGAGGGTCAGAAAAACGGGACTTTTTTGAGATTTAAAAATTTAAGAATTTTATGCCAAAGTTGTGAAAAAGCAAGATGGAGGAAAATGTTTAAAAATAGGTAATTCTTGACCCTTCCTGAATTTTTTTAATGTGCGCCACCATACTTAATTTTTGCGTGTAGGGCTCTATCTTTCCCCAGTTTACTAATGTATCGCTTGTTATTATCGGCTAAGAAAAAATAAAGTTATAAATTGTTCAGTCAGACCAAAAAAAGTATTGAATTTTTTGATACAGTCAATTTTCACATAAAACTATTTTAAGACCTTTGCTTTTCAAAATGTTCAGTATTATTAAAATCGGACAAATACATCCGAAAGCATAGCCAAGCAAAATTTTTTGTCTGGCTGAATTTGGTTTACCAAACGCACTATTTTGAACAATTTATAACTTTCTTATTTCTTAGCCGACACTAACAATACATTAGTACACTCGCACAAAATAGAACTCTACACACAAAAATTAAATCTTTTATCAGTGGCGCATATAAAAATTTGCAGGAGAGGTAAAGAATATCTTTTTTTTAGAAATTGTCAATTTTGGTATTAAATTCTGACGTCTTGGCTTTGCAAAATGGTTAAAATTTTTTTAAATCGGACAAAAACTTTTTAAGTAACGGACAGTCAAAAGAGTCCCGTTTTTTGACCGACCCTATAAGAATTATTTTACCACTATATTATTGAAAAATTAAAAAAGCTCAGCACATTTTTACACTCCTTGATATAGGTCATTTTAAAACTATGACAGTTAATAGGAGATAATTGTTAAGAACTATTTGCCCCATTCAGTTTAAAATTTGTTAGCTATTTTACTGATTTACTGTTCACCGCAATTAACCCTGCTTTAATTTTTCATATAAAATTTAAATTTTTTCAAAATGAAATAATTATAATAATATCAGGAAAATTTTAGTTTATTATTGTTTTAGCTTGGAAACGCTTACCATCTCACCAATTCAGCGTTATAAAGTTGTAGCTTGTAGCTTTAAACTGTGGAGATATGTTTAGGATATATTTTAATCTTTTTCCCCATCCTGTCAGCAATTCATAGGAGTCATTATAGTTTCACTGTTCATTCATGTTCCATTTCAGAGTTATTCTAGGTGGCAAACTGATTTCCTTAAAGCAGCTAAAACATTATGTTCGGGGCGGACAAAGATGGGCGATCCACAAATTAAGATTTTTTTATAGTGGACTGTAAAACTAGGGAAGCTGATTCAAACGCTCAAACAGTCGTTAAATTTCACAGTTAGAAACTCGATTTTAATTATTGTATTGTAATTTGTAAGTAACAATGGCGGATAGGGCCAGAAATAAAACCTGCCGTATAGCAGTAGCAATAAAGAAAATATCCCGAAAAAAATAGGCACTCGACTTACCCCGAATTCCTGGAGGATTCTGGAGAATAGGATATCCAAGTTAGCACCAATAATCTCGAGTTTTTCTTATATGTAAAATGTGGTTCACTCGCGAGTTTTTTGTCGAAACTCAGTTGCTGAGATGTAGTATGTTTTCAGCGACCTTGTCAACGTGAACTGATTTAGCGCGGGAGGCGCGCTTGCACTTGCCGTTTCTCTCATGCGATAGAGCTGTCCTTGGTTCCATAGGGGTGCGGGGTATAAGCGAAACATTATGGAAACAAGGATAATAGGAAATTAGGTATGGGATAAACATTAAAGTTTATCAAGTGCCTTGTTTAATAAAATGTAAGAAAATTAGACTTATAGTATATAATCACTTGTTCGCAGAAAATTGCATTAACAATGAGTAAAAAGGAAAATTGTAATTTTACGCAAATTTAGAAAATAAAAAATAAACAAAAATTCTAAGCCAAAATATTTACAATATAATTGAGCGGGAACGAAACATCCCCACTCCCCTGAAATACTAATTTCAGCACGCGGGGTCCGGTAACGGACAAAGTTTTACTAGAGGTCTCCTAAGAGTGCCTTTAGCAGTTTTCACAATTGCTACCCTTGGTATCTTATCTGCACCAGGTATAATTTCAGTAATCCGGGCCAGTGACCACTCAAGAGGATTTAAATTATCATCTTTGACCAAAACAGGAGTACCTGGTTCAACACTTGAAAAATTGCTTTCTTGCCACTTAGATCTCTATTGCAAGGTGTGTACGTATTCGTTTCTCCAACGATTCCAGAAATCTCGGTGCATCCTCTGTAAGAGCTGCCATCTAGTTAGGCGGTTAGTTTCGATTTTAGTAAAATCGGGGTCAGGAATTGTAGAAAAGGGTGCAAGTGAAAGGAAGTGACCTGGGGTCAATGCCGTTAAATCGGAAGGGTCAGAAGATATAGCACTGATAGGTCTACTGTTAAGTACCGCTTCGATTTGGGTAAGCACAGTATACAGTTCCTCGTAAGTAAGAATCTGTGTACCCACTACACGAGTTATATGTTTTTTCACGCATTTAATATTGGCTTCCCAGATTCCAGCCATGTGACTAGCCGTGGGAACATTGAAATGCCATTCTACCGCCTCTTGTCCGAGGCATTGGGCAAAAATTTGTCGAATGTACTTGTCCGAAGATATAAAATTCGTGCCGCAGTCCGAGTATATAGCCTTACTTTTGCCTCTTCGAGCAAAAAATCTACGCAAAGCACTAAGGAAAGCCTCACCGGAAAGGCTAGAGACAAGCTCTAAATGCACGGCTTTGACACTTTAACAAATAAATAAAGCTACATACGCTTTGGCAGTTAAAGAGTTGCGTAACCTAGCTGTAACGTGGAGTTGAAAAGGGCCACAAAAATCCACACCCGTATGCAGAAAGGCACGATCTTCAATAAAGCGATATCTGGGTAAATTTCCCATTTTTGGTTGAAAAGCATCAGGTTTAGCTTTCCAACAAATAAGACAGCGGGAAAGAATACTGGAGATAGCCTTCTTTGCAGAAAGAATCCAGAAATTTTGTAGAAGTAAAAAATGTGTAGCGTGTATGCCACAGTGTAGATGAGTAAGATGAATCTCATAAATAAGCGAGTCTGTAAATTTACAAGATTTTGGTAAAAGGATCGGAAATTTCCGATCGTAAGAAAGGTTTGAATTACAGATACGACCTCCGACTCGTAAAATTCCTGATTCATCGATAAAAGGGTCTAATTTTTTTAAGGCTCTTGGGTATTTGCTTATTTTGGACAGAAATAATTTCATTTTGTAGACAAGTTGATTTTACGTGTTTAGTTAAAAACATTAATGCAGAATGTAACTCAGAAAGCACTAAATGCTTTTGAGGTAAGCGATTTTTTCGTTTAGTTTTAAATAAAAGGATCGCACGGAAGAAATAGGCGACAATTCTTTTTATTTTACCCAGCGAACTGTATTTCAGAAAAAGGTCATCAATAAAATTTTGTGAAATAAAAGACGTAAACACGGTACGCCTTTTTTCTTCAAGGGCGTCTTTTGAACTTGATAATTCAACTTGTAAAAAACTCCATTTGCTTTCTGGTTCAAATAAAAAGGAAGGTCCGTATTTCCACCATTCAAATGTAATTAATTCGGAAGGTAAAAGCCCACGACTTCCGCAATCGGCAGCATTTTGCGCAGAAGGGACGTGATACCAATATTTGGCACTTATTCTTTCTTGTATATAAGCAACTCGGTTGCTAATGAAAGTTTGCCACATATGAGGGGACGCTTTTATCCACTGTAATGCTACTGTCTTATCAGTGAAAGCGTACATATTGGAAAATTTAATTTTTTCCGAGAATGTTTCCACAATAAAATGCAATAGCTTGCTTAAAAGTACGCACGCGCACAGCTCTAGACGCGGTAAGCTTTTGCGTTTCAAGGGAGCAACTTTAGATTTTCCGCAAATAAAAAACGTTTTTATTGAACTATTTTTGTAAAGAACCCGAAAATAGGCAACAGCGCAATAGCCCTTTTCGCTAGAATCGCTAAAACCGATTAATTGTATCGATTCTGCATCTGTAATCTCTAGTTCTCGAGATATTTGAAAATTTTGTAAATATACAAAGTCAGATTTGTATTTTTGCCAAATATCGAAAATTTCAGCGGGAACCTTTTGATCCCAATTTTGTCCTAAAGACCAGAGATGTTGCACTAAAAATTTTGCGAAAAAAGTGACAGGTGTCAAAAAACCACAAGGGTCATACAACTTCGCAACAAAACTCAAAATTGATCGTTTAGTACACTCTTGCACGCTTTGATTGCAATCAACAGCGAAGAAAAAATTATCATTTTGAGGGTTCCACTTTAATCCTAAAATTTTTAATGATTGATCATCATGCACAGATTCAAAAGATAAAGCCTGCGTTTGCACATGTGATTCCGGCAAATCAGAGAGCACAGTAGGAAAGTTACTTGCCCATTTACGAGCTTCGAACCTACCTCTACGTAGAAGTTCAATTAATTGTTTTTTGACAATAATTGCTGTGTCAATATCTCGACAACTAAAGACACAATCATCAATATAAGTATAATGGCGTAATACCTCGGACGCATAGGGCAAGTCGTCGTACTCATTAGCTAATTGTAAAAGAGTGCGTATAGCCAAGTAAGGAGAACAACTTACACCGAAAAGCAAGGTATTAATTTGAAAATCTGAAATAGGACAGTCTGTCGAAAAACGCCAAAGAATTCGTTGAAAATTCCTTTGGTTTTCGGTGATTTCTACGTTTCGATACATCTGTCTTAAATCAAAGACCATTCCTATTTTATGGAGTCGAAAATTTAATAAAATTTTGACTAGGTCGGCTTGCAACTTGGGTCCAATGTGGACAGCAGAATTGAGAGAACATTTTCTTGGGACGGCGCCTGACGCGTTGAAAACTATTCTCAGAGGAGTAGACGTCGAGTCTTTTTTGAACACCGCATGGTGGCTAATGTAAAAGTAATTATTTATTTCAGAATCAAGAGGTCTAGGGACCACTTGCATATGATTCTGGTCTAAATAATCACGGAAAACGTTCGAGTAGGTGTCGTAAAACGTTTTATTTTGTAGCAGCCTTTTTTCAAGGGAAAAAAGTCTTTTTAGTGCAAGGGCACGCGTGTCTCCAAAATCGGGACAACTTATTTTAAAGGGAAGAGATACGATGTAGCGCCCTTCAGCGTTTCTTGTAGTAGTTTGTTTATAGTAATTTTCACAAAAAATGTCTTCTGGTGAAACCGATTTGACGTCAGGGACTTCTTCGATTTCCCAAAATTTTTGTAATGTGGTACTTAATGTTTCGTTGGGACAGATTGCCAATAATCCTTGTATAGATTTTGGTAGAGTAAAAGAAGTACAAACTCTTCCTCCTATCGTCCAACCAAAAATTGTATTATAGCAAACGGGTTGGTCTGGACCGTGGTAAAGTCTACCATCGCGTAAGGTATAGGGCCAAATATCGTTACCTAGTAAGATATCTATTTTTCCAGCTTGGCAAAAATTGTCATCAGCTAACTTCAGTGTTTTCAAGAAGTTCAATTTTGAAATGTCAAAATTTGTAGGGGGAGAATAGTTGCAAATATTATCCACCACTAAAAAATCGGAATTAAATTTGAAATCAGGTTCTTGTAATGACCCTATGGTGCCATAAACGTAAAATTTAACGCTCGACTTCATTCCTTCCAAGCCTTTTAAAGAAATATTTGTTTTAAATTTATTTAAATTTAATTTTTTAGCTAGGCTTTTTGTTAAAAACGAAGCTTCTGCACCACTATCACCAATACCACGAACGGTATACCAATTTCCAAAAGAATCTTGAATTTTTAACATAATGGTAGACAAAAGAATATTCGATTCGTTCACGCAATGTGGTAGAGAACTGTGTAATACTGAAGCTTGACTGTTAACATTAGAAAATCCAATATGATAACCGGCAGGTTGCGTTTGGTTGGCCGCAGGTTTGGCGGCTTTTTCCGCACTAGGTGGGGAAGGCGCCGTCTGCGCATGAGTAGACGGTTGGGTTAGGTTATAGTCATGCAAAAGGGAATGATGGGAACCTTTACACGTAAGACAACGTTTTTGCGATCGGCACGCAGATTGGAGATGCGCAGTAGCAAGACAATTTACGCATGCGCGCTTATTCGTAACGATTTCATATCTTTCACGCGGGGTTTTATTCAAAAATGCAGGACACCGATAAATAATGTGTTGACCGGGGGGACCGCACAGAAATCAAATAGTAGGTGAATTTTGCTGTTGCCCCTGCACCATGAACGCATTTTTTTTATTAGGGTTTGCATTGTTTGAATTTGGGCCGCGAGGTGGCGATTTTTGATTATTATTATACGAGGTCTTGAACTCTTTATTTTTTGAAGGTACGGACTCCAGAGCCGTACAATGCTTAAGCAAAAAATCTTTAACATCAGTGTAGATAGGTATGTCGTTAGAGGCATGATGTTGCTCAAAAGCTTTCCGTGTATACGGATCTAATCTATCAAGCAAAAATTGCATAAAAACAAAATCCAAGTTCTCTGGTTTCATTTTAAGGGACTTTAAAGCTGAAATATTTTTATTGAATGTGTCCAATAAATTACGTAATTGTTGGGCATTTTCGTGGGTCAATGCCGGACAGTTTTCTATCTCTTTCCAGTGAGTAACAACCTGTAACCTACGGTTATTGTAACGAGATTGTAAAATTTGATAGGCTGTGATATAATTATCATTTAAGACAGGGAGATCTGAAATAAGATCAAGAGGGGTGCCTTGCAAGCACAAGCGTAAGCATTTTAATTTATCTATATTAGAAATAGATTTGTTTGTATGATATAAAGCGTCAAAGCTTTGGATAAAAGTAGGAAAGTTTTTTATGTCACCATTAAAGGTAGGCAAGGTAGGTTTTGGTAGATAAGACATTTCATGGGTTTGATTTTGGGGTTGAATCATGGTGCTGTTATAAGCAATACCCACTAGAGCAGGATCTTCCAAAGGAAGCTCAAACATTTCATAATACGTAGTTTCTACCTCTTGCAACAAAGTCATAATGGAAGTAGCTATTTTATTTTCAGCGGTTAGCTGTGCTGAATCAGTACAAATAAGTGCCAAAAGGGCATTATGATGTTTATCAAACGACTTTTGAATCGATTTAATATTTCGATATGCAACGTTAAACCGATTTTTAGCCGTTGCGTCATTTTTAGCCTTTTTGGCCGCCTCTGTCATTAATTGCAACTGATCAATAGCGGTGTGTCGTAACGCTTTAGCACGGGCTATTTTTTCCTCAAGATCGGGCATTATTGTAAAATGTAGAAAAATCAACAAGTATTTTTTAATATTTCCCAAAAATACAATACCAAAACAAAATAAAAGAAATAAATGGATACTCAGCTGTGAATACCGATTTTATTCTATTTACGTTTAACTCTGAAACGAAATAAATCAAGGTCGTTTTTTGCGCAGCTTAAAATCCAACAGTAGCAATTTTTTTATTATATAGGTGAATTTTATAAGAGCACACTCTTGTAAACTCTGTTTTGCTTAATGTTATACAACTATCATAGCGCAAATCAACTAAAATATTTATTGCAAATAAAGGTCTGTATGTATATGGCAAAAAAACTAATTATTTTTGCGCTTAGAATTTTAATTATGTAACCGAAAAATCGAGTAACCACACTGTAAAAGTTAAGGGTTGTTTTCGCGTTACCCGACTATCCGGCTTATGAAGGCCAAATGTTCGGGGAGGACAAAGATGGGCGATCCACAAATTAAGATTTTTTTATAGTGGACTGTAAAACTAGGGAAGCTGATTCAAACGCTCAAACAGTCGTTAAATTTCACAGTTAGAAACTCGATTTTAATTATTGTATTGTAATTTGTAAGTATCAATGGCGGATAGGGCCAGAAATAAAACCTGCCGTATAGCAGTAGCAATAAAGAAAATATCCCGAAAAAAATAGGCACTCGACTTACCCCGAATTCCTGGAGGATTCTGGAGAATAGGATATCCAAGTTAGCACCAATAATCTCGAGTTTTTCTTATATGTAAAATGTGGTTCACTCGCGAGTTTTTTGTCGAAACTCAGTTGCTGAGATGTAGTATGTTTTCAGCGACCTTGTCAACGTGAACTGATTTAGCGCGGGAGGCGCGCTTGCACTTGCCGTTTCTCTCATGCGATACAGCTGTCCTTGGTTCCATAGGGGTGCGGGGTATAAGCGAAACATTATGGAAACAAGGATAATAGGAAATTAGGTATGGGATAAACATTAAAGTTTATCAAGTGCCTTGTTTAATAAAATGTAAGAAAATTAGACTTATAGTATATAATCACTTGTTCGCAGAAAATTGCATTAACAATGAGTAAAAAGGAAAATTGTAATTTTACGCAAATTTAGAAAACAAAAAATAAACAAAAATTCTAAGCCAAAATATTTACAATATAATTGAGCGGGAACGAAACACATTAAGTAGGCATTATTACATGAAATTATAGATTAAATTAAAAATTCTAATTAAAAAATTAGTATTGTATGATCAGTTCACAGATAATTTTTCGCTTCTAACAAAATCAAATAGTAAACTTGTAAACTTACTATAAAAAACTAATTAAATCTACCAGATTTTCTTTATGTCACAGGTCATCCATTGAAAAACAATTTCTACTTTTCTTGTATTGCTTTTTTACAGTGCCTAAAAAATTAAAATAGGTAAATAAGAACTTGGTAAAATTAAAACTGGATAATTAACTTAAATCTTCTTAAATAAATAAAGTTCTATTTTTTTAGAAATAAGCTATACCTATAGGATGTTTCATTATATTTGACCACTATTATTTTTTGAGTTACAAATAGATTAAAATTTGAAAGTTGCATGCAATTTTCTATAAACTTCCTGGAACTCTTTCTATTGGTAATGGTAACACAAATGTCAAATTTTTACATTGAATTATATTCTATATGTTTTTTAAAATTTAGACAAATTTTTTCCTTCTTATTCCAAATATACCTAACTAATATGTTACTTTGGTCTTTAACAGTCTTTAAAACAAATTGACAAAATATGTCCCCATAAGAGTGCCTAATGAGTTGAACAAAGAAACACTTATTATTTTTCCTTGTTTAACATATTGTACAATTGTTGGTAAGTATTTTTAATTTTTCCTTGAAAACTGCAAAAGATAAACTTAATAATTTTAATGTTACCCCGAGTGTTACCCATAAATAAACGAAAATAAATACAGCCCGTTCCATTTTTAGACAAAACCTAACCTGAATGACCCACTGAACAAAACCAGTTTTGAAAGTTGACAGACATCCAAATGCCCTAGATTGTTGTTGTGGTCATATTTGAAGTTTTTAGGTTAGGTGTTTTTTTGACAGAAAGAGTATTTGTTTACAAATTGGCCATGCGAGACTCATGAAGATAAAATTATTTAAAAATACCTTACAATTGTGCCACCAGTACACCTACTTTGACACACATTCGTTTTATTTTTCTTTCTTGCTTTCACTGACATATTATGACATTATTTTTGGCTAGGCAAGGCTGGAAATATGAACAAACATTTTGAAATGATGCGTTCATGAAAGTGATGCTTTTGTACCTAAAATTATAGATATAAAAGTGCGCAAAATTTTAATAACAATATAACAGCACACATGATACAAGTAAAATTAAAGAAAACTATGCGGCACTGGCTCAACAGTAACCAACTGTCTTTTAAGCGAGAAACAAAATTACCAAACAGATAGAAAATTCTCGCTGACAGTTGACATATGTTAAATCTGTATAAACTTTGGGTAGAAAATCAAAAAGAAATATAAAAAGATCAAGAATAAAATTATGATATTATTTTTGTTAATTTAATGTAAATCTGATCTATTTTTTAAATATCTTTCCAAAATAACACCTATGCAAACCCAGTTTTTACCTTATCGTCCAGAAACACTTACCTTAAATTTTTATAATCATTTCAAAGTGTTGTTATCTTTCGCTTTCTTAAAAGTTGTTACATACTGCGACTAAAAAACTTTTGCTGGTTTTTTTGGTGCACTCTTTCAATCATGTGTTCATGTTAACCTTAAATTATTTATAGTATTAAAAATTATTAAGGAAGGCTTCACAAGAATTTATAGAATGAGTTTCTCAAGATTTCTAAAATAATGAGGCTTAGAAAACTTGTTAATATTTTTGACATGACATCTGAAACCACTTCTTCAAGCCTTAGTTTTCAGAATGCAGAACCCGCTTGACAGCTCGCTTTAGCAGTACCAGTAATGTAAGATCAAAATAGGAGACTTTCATGCAATTTTTGTAACGCCTGCCACCTAAGTAAATATTTTAAAGACCTTTAACATTTTGCAAAAAACAAAATTGATTTTTGAAATAAGTAGGATTGCACAGTAATTTTATCCCTCTTCTGCCATTTTTTTTATGCAAGGCAGAAAAAACCGATTTTATAGTTAGCAATTTTCATTTTATTGTTCCATGTCAAGCGGCCTTATGAGCATGCCTTTGCTTCAAAGATTTTTTATTTTACTGATGCTTTATATCATGCCTCCTATTTATAAGATATATTAATTTAAAAAAACACCTACCTGTCATTAACAAACATCCCCAAACTTAAAAAGACAACGAAAAACAGAAAAATTACACACCAAAAAGCAACACCAAAAAATGTGGTTAAGTTTTCTTGGGTTTGTTCATAACCATGCACCACCGACTCTACTGAAGGCCTTTCACGAATTCAGTTTAATATGGCGGCAAATTTCGGGTACGAGTGGCGGGCATTTCAAAAGTAAATTCCAGCAGATGGCTGACCAGGGCCGATTTTGTCGGCCTTGGGCTGACATACACCTCATTCCAAATTCTCTGGACCAATTTCGATATGGCGGCTGACAATTAAACACAGAAGCTAAATGGAACTGTCATTGTTAGTGTCATATAACTGGTCCGCAGCAATTTGGAATGGATTGTACCAAGTGCCATCAGAATGAGACAGCTGAAGATTAACTAGGGGGTTAAATATAATAAGTCGATATTGCTAAACACGGTGTTCACTGGTGGTGATTGGTCTTTCTCTCTCTTGACTTTTATAGTAACATTATTCCGCATAAATTGGGTGGGGAGATTAAGTCCCTAAGCTCCCCCCCCTGCAAACGCTGGTGAAAACGCCAAACGACATCGCGGCCCTAACTTTCTTGATCCGAACCGGTAGCTTAAAAATAGCATAAGGCCGGGTAGTTTCGAAGGATCAGATAGTCGCCCGCAGCAATGCCGGCCACTCAGCCGAACATACCAATAACTAGTAGGTTTTACATTAAATCTAGGATGTTAAAACATTAGTTTCAAGAAGTTTAATAGTTGAACAAAAATATTTTTTTACTTAAAATAAATACAAAAACAATCGGATAATGAGAGGTAAGTAGTTATTCTAAATATTTATTTTATTTATTTTAGAATTAAAAAATATTTATTTTTAATAAATGTATAAAAAAGTACCTTAATAAAATTTCTATTTAAAATAGCATGATTGCTTTTTTGTTTTTAATAAGTTCATATATTAAATTTAAGTGCATAATCTATTAAAATATATCTTTAATTAAAATTGAATGAAGTTTTTATTTAAACTAGCTGGTCAAATAATTTGTTTTCAATATTTATGTATAAAATAAAGTCTAGGTAGATTAAAAAATTTAAAACAAATGGTGCAAATATTTAATACAGGTGAATTTTAGGTTATTTCCAAATACAAAAAACTCAAGTATATAATCTATTTGACTCATTTTTCTCGGTGTATGTAAAAGTCAAGGTAATAATACAAGAATTATTTTTACTCTTCGCCGCATGCACTAGAGGAAGGTAGTTTCTGCGCGGTCCTATCTTTATGTTAGTCTCCGTAAGTTATTATGTTTTCTCTGGTTCCGCCGCCCTCTGTGTGAGCAATCGTAATTCAGGAAGTTTATTATGCACTGAAATACAAAAAAGTCTCTAAATTAATAGTTTAGTGGGTAACGCCGATGCCTTATTGCAGCAAATCAACTAGTTTGTCCAGGTCAAACTCTTTAGCCATGTTTGATTGATTTTTGTGTGCGAATACTCAGAAAGAGGAGGAGGCAATTTCTCCCCTGTCTCCCCAATTGACGCCCCTGTTTGTATGGTAAATACCGGCTCTTCATTAAAACTGCTAACGAGTGGGTTTGACGCCGCTGGTACAAACTTATTATTTGTCGTGAGGTCAATATTCACCGTTGACACTTTTGAATAACTCGACACTACCGGCACCATATCAAGTTGCTTCGGTATAATAATCTTTTGTTTTGTTTGGATTATGCGGGCTTCGTTGAAATTGATGATGGTGTTTAATAAGATTTCTTGCCTATTTCCATTGCAGGTCACGGCGATGTTTGTCGGATGCAACGTGGTATACATCCAACTGTTTGGTGTATATAATTGATTCCAGGTAATCCCAGTGACTGTATACGTTCTAAAGTTGCATTGTATCTTTTGATGACGCTGTGTCCATTACACAGTTTGGATATGTTTCCATATTTTTCGCCAGCTGGTGGCGTGCAGAGGTATGTGTAGTCAACTTCCAAAATGTCATTTTTGATGTTTATTGCACAGTAAGTCCCATTTTTAATGTTGAGTGGTGTTGAAACTGCCTTGAGTAGGATTGGTAAAGTATGCATATATTTGTAGCCCTTCGGACTCCTCCAGATCTGTTTTTCTCGGAACATGACAGATTTTTAGGTGTGTCGGAAGTTTCTTATTGGCATCTCTGATGATGGATTCTACTGATGATAATACTTTGGAGTAATTGTGGCACTTAAATGTACTCTACAAATAATTTTACTTATCTCTGAATAAATCAAAACACACATAAGCACGACAGCCTTTCATCTAGGTGATCACTAGGAGCGGATTTAAAAACAAATAAGTAATAGAGATGTTAATTACCTACCTTGTAGTAAACTAGTTTATTTTAAAATTGGACGCCACTTGATTTTTGTGAAAAATCAAAAACTAGAAAACCAAAACTAAATATTTTGTACAAGATATGTTCATTACTTGTGAAATTATGTGTAAGCAGCAAAAATCACTCTGTTAGCTCTGGTTAGACAGTTAAAGTCTGAAGATAATTTGGATATTAATCAAAGAAAAAACAAAGTCTAAGTAAAATCTTTTAATAGCAGTATAAATTTTTGAAAAATTATAAAGTTGTGCAAGAATGTTTCTATTCTGAAAACGACACTATAAAGAAAAAATTATAAGATACGGTTACCTAGAGGGCGATTTTGGTTAAAATAATAATAAATTAAACAATGTTCCACAAACACCAACATTCTAGAATTTTGAGTACTCTGTAACTGTTATTAAAAGTTATACCAAAATTGCTCTATAAAAATTTAGTCATGATAAACACTTGTAAAGAAATTAAATAAGGATTCTTCTATGTTTAAATAATAGATAGTAAATAAATAGACGTTGAAAGTATTTAAATTTAAATAGTCCTTTGGTCCGCTTCTTCTTTAAAAAAAAAATTAAAATACCTGAAATTCATCTTTGTGTATTGCATACTTTAGTTCTTGGAAAGCCGCTTTTGTTCAAATCATACCAATACCATAGCACATAACTTCTATCAAACAGAGGGGTGGTTTGGTCTACCGAACTTGAAATATTGACAAACTACATTGTTGGTGATGGAAGATTGGGTAAGTATTCCTGGATCCTATCAATAAGAATGTCAAAAATCAGACAATTCCACGAAAATCGTAGGGTTGTGTAATTTAAATTATGAATAAAATTGGGTAAGAAAAAATCAAAACTCACCCCTATCTCCCACATAGCGTCAACTCTATCATCTTAGTAGTAGAAACGCAGCAGAAAAATCTTAGCAAAGTAGTAGCTATATAACTCTACCTATTTTCCTACAAATTTTCTGTACTTACATTTCAGTCACCATAGGACAGTAGTTTTTTTTAGAGGGGTTGATTTTTTTCTCTTTCAAAACCCATACTATACTTCAACTAAACACAGGGACTTTCTTCTGCGAGGAAATTGGGCATAGACAGAAAAGTTTTGTAGAAAAAAAATGATTTGCCAATACAAAACAAAATTTAATTATGACAAACAACTATTTACAATCTACTATCGAAATAGTGTATATTTACAATACGTAAATAAAAGGTATCTACTATCCTGATTAATGAAATTTGAGTTGAGAAAGTACGTCTTATTCATTTGTGCTAGAAAATAAAACTGAAGTTCAAACAAATTAACGCAGGGGCTAAGTCTAACACACCTTTTTTTTCTGAGCTGTGAATGAAGGCCAAATTGAGCAGCTTGGTTTAGGTAGGTCTACCGCTTTATAAAATTCTGCAACAAGGGTCCGTGGAATAACAGAAATGCACTCACCTCAAAGTCCGGAGACCCAAGTTCAAATCTCTGTTAATTATTTTTTTTAATGTTTTATTAATTATTTTAGTTATAATCTTTTTTGTAACTGGAACGTTGAAATATAATTTTATTTGATCAGAAAATAAAAACGCTACACACTACCCCATATTCCATAAAATATCTTAAAGAAAAAATAATTGAGCAAAACTTAAGGAATACAGTAGATCTTTCTTGTTTGCTGATAACTACGCGTATCATACGCTATAAAGGGCCTCAATCGAGAAGTCAAATTAGTGGGGGACACAATTAGAAAAGTCTAGAACCAATGTTAACCATATTATTACATATTTAACTTGGATTAGATCTATTTTTTTTTCAACATCTAAAACTAAATCTAGGGACAGAATTACACGTGTACACTATTGCAAAAGAAAATATACAACTGAAGATCAGTCATCAGCATCTTTATCGGACTGATTGGAATCCTCTTCATCATATTTATAAAATGGTTTAAGGTCTTTAATGTGCCATGCCCCGGCCTTCGAACTATCTTCATTAGTCAAGTCATAGACCAAATTCGATCATTTCTTCTTAACTATGGATAAAATGAATTTAGTGGCTAATTTAGCCGAGAACTTATTTGCGGCGTCGCCTTTTCGTTCCTTCTTCGTTGTCGTTCGATTTAGATTTTAATGGAAATTAGTGCTACGATTAGCGCTTACTTCGTTTTCATACCAAAACGCAAGAGAGGAATCGAATTGCGACAAGTTAATGCAACTATTGCTTTGTGAAGCCATTTTTATTAAACAATTTGAAAATAGAAATTTTAAAAGAAAAAGTAGCCAACCGGCCTAGAAGTTCCCGCGCGCCTACCACCCGTTTGATGTTTCACCCGTGCCAAACGCAGTAAAACAATAAATTTAAAAATATAATGGTAGCTGGGTGGCTACTAATATTTATTTAATAAAATAAAAACGGTACTAAACAGAAGCATTTAAAATGTACGTTATTAATAAACGTATAAAACCATATGTACAGACGGTGAAAATTATTTGGCCAGCACCCAGACTAATAACGAATTTTTTTTTTTAAATAAAAAAATAATACTTGTATATGAAGTGTGAATTGTACTTAGGTCAGTCTATTCAAATTCTCGACCTGGTATTAAAAAATACCTTATAGGTCTAATAGTAGATAAATCTACTGGTTTTTATACAGACCGCTTCAAGCTACTGCGAACATAGGGGGAATAAAGTCCAATTTACTCTCCGTGCCGTACGACCGAGGTGGATTCGAAGCACGCTGCAGTGTTATCTTTTGGAAATTCATTTTGTTTTTATTATTTTGTATTATTTCTGCCTTGCTCGAGAAACAGATGGGTAAGTTCTTAATTGAAATAATACATTTTTAAAACTAAAAATGGATGTCTACGAAGTTGCCGAAAAAGTGCAGATGGTCAAATGGTCAAATCGTCATAACTCAACACACGTTCGATATTGGTCGAGGGAAAATTTGCATTTGTATTTTGACGTAAGAACACAGTATCCCCAAAAACTAGATGTTTGGGGGGGGGGGTATTGCAGGGGAACACGTAATTGGGCCATTTTTTATTAACGGCAATTGCAATTTGAATGGTCCTAGATACTTGGATCTACTGCAGCAGCACATTATTCCAACTGCTAGGCAGTTGTTAGGTGTAAGATTTGGTGAAACATGGTTTCAACAAGATGGTTGTTCCGCTCACAATGTTGGCCTTGTTAGGGAATATCTTGATAATGTATTTCCTAATCGGGTTATAAGTACAAGGAGAACTATTTTATGGCCAGCTCGATCTCCCGATCTTGCTCCTAATGACTTCTATCTGTTTTTGAAGAAGCTTTTCAAATTATCACCCCTAACATGCTTGGAAACGTTGGAAGGGGTTTTTATAGTAGGCTCGGATATTGTCTAGCCGAGCAAGGAGGACTTTTCGAACATTTGCTTTAATTTTTTTTTGACTGGGAGAATCTTTTTGGGTTTTAGAATGTATTATTTTATTTTGAGAACTTGCTTTTATTTTGTTTCTCCTTATTGTTTTCATTGTAACACGTCGTCACTGATAAATCTGAGCAGTTGACAATAAAACGCTCTTATTTATCAGTGACAAAAAATAAGAAAATTACGTTATAAAAATTTGCGTATTTATTGACCAAATTCCGGTTTCATTGACTACGCTCCACACAGCACCGTGGTTAGAGGCGTATTAAATACAAGGCGAACGGCGGCGAACGGCAGCGAATGGCGATCGGAAGCCTGAGTGTTGGTTGCTTCACTGATAGGCGTGCGGTGTCTCTGCATGTACGTACACTGGCAAATTAGACTTCTTTCGCCCTATGTTCGCAGTAGCGGTCTGTATGTGCGAATGGTGCAGTTTGATGACGAAATAGTAAACACATAAAATATATACATAAATGAAAGATAAAAAACCATCAATCAAAAATGCAATAAAATACAAGATTATCAAAGTGAAAAAATAAATAAAAATTCTAATGTAAAATATATACACAAAGATACCAATAAATAAAAATAGTCAAAGAGTCAATAAAGAGTCAGTGCACTATTTTTACGGAGTATCCTGGAATAAGAAACGTCTCTCTTATCCGTCTCCTTCGGCACAGGCTGGCAACAAACTAGCAAGCAGGCTGGCGGCAGACTGGCACGGTTGTCTAGCAGCACGCTAGTTGCGGGCTGGACTCTACTCCATCGGTACCTCGGAATCAGCAGCATACTGGCACACCTGAGAACCATTTCTCAATTTCCAAACTTTTCTTTCTTCTTCTTCTGAATTGAGCCCACTACTGATTGCCTTGCAAAACATGCAACACATATTTATATCCACGCCGAACTTTCTGGCGTGTTCTGATTGGTCCACTCTAGAAAACGCTTATCACGCCCACTTCTCGTTCTCTCTTCAGTTTATCGCTTTTATTCAAATTATGCCTTTTTCGCTCAAAATGTGTGAGCCGATTTTAATATAACCCTCATGTTATAGAGCTCAAGACACACATTTTGGTATTTCATATTTTGTTGCAACCCAACGGATTACCGAGATATCGTCAAAATAAGAATGATATTTTTGAGAGAAAATTCGAAAACTACTACGTGAAATGGCACTTGCAGGAGTTCTTATTTTTTCAATAACTCTGCAATGCAATGATCGATTTGAATAACTAGTAACGGCATTATAATTGTATTCTGTTGACACAACTAAGCATATAACTTTCAGTCCTGTAGCTATGATAGCTACTCAGCTATAAAGCGACATCAGTTTTTTAACTGATAAAACATATGCAAAAATGAAATATGCTAATTATATGATAAAATTAACTTAAACAAAGAATCTAAAGGTCTTTAAAGTTGACAATACTGAGTGTTATTAACGAAAACTATCCTAGTTTTCATATTTTCTAAGGCATTTTAACATTCAAAATAAGCATTTTGGGTTTTTTTTATAATGTTCAACTGTTCCGTAGCTAAATCAGCTACTCAGCAATTTTTTTTTAATCGGAAAAAGCAACAATACGACACAACATTGAATGACACATTTCGCTTCCGAACATTATATGCTCGAGAATTTCGCTCGTAAGCAAGGTAAAGTTTTCCACAACTTTTTCTCGGCATATGAATTTCCACTTCCTAGGGAGATTTCTATATCTTCCGTATCTACCGAAGATAATAAAAGATGTGGTATAATCCGTAACATGGTGTAGTGAAGTATTTATTGGTTGCTGGATTTTCGCCGCATTTAGATCTCAACCGTCACGAGATTGAATATAACATCTTAACGAAGGACCAACGCTCTGGTTATTTAGTTCGACGAAATTACATTGTGGGGAGTAAAGAGCGGTGAACCAAAGCTTACTATCCTCGACTCTTGACAAATATTTGACAAAACTTACTATAGTATTATTCTTATTACACGTTAATTTTATTAAAAAAAAATACAAAAAAATAGTTACAATAAATATCAATAAATCAATATATAAAAAATTCATATCTAAACATAAAAAAAGTAAAGACAAAATAAACGTAGAGAAAGAAAAATTATCCCTGAAGCAATGAAATTGCTTGTACGAGATCTTTGATTGTCAATCTAGCTGTTTTACATAATTAGGTAAGATATCTTTATTGGGGATGTTGTCAAATTAGGTTTATTTTGTCAAAGTTTAGGAAAAAGCATGTGAAAAAAGATCTATGAGATCATTAAAAACCGATCTACCTTTTTCAAAAATCCACGATTGTAGTTTAACTTCACTTCAGGTACTTTGGTAACATATTATACAATCTAGGGGCATAGAAACTTATTGACCGATGTCCATGGGTTTTTTTTGCAGTAGTCGGATATGCATCTTTGTTTCTTGTGTTCACTGTTTGCGTAATAAACGGTAGTTGAATTTTTTGCTTTTTGATGTTCTTCAGAATTTCGAAACAAAACAGCTGACGTACATACTATACTTGACTTATCTCAAACAGACTGTCGTGTCGTAGCGCTCATCGTGAGCGGAGGTTTTTAGCGTTCATCGGGAGCGGAGGTTTTTTTCAAGTGGCGAAGACGGCAATTTTGGTTGTCAAATAGCAGACCATACACGATTCAAGCGAACTGTTTCGGACTTTTATAGTGTTTTTATAGAGTGTCTATACGCAAAATCACACCGAGACGTTTCTACCCAAAACCCTTAACAAATAGCGGAACTTTTATTACCAGCTTAAACTATTATCGGTCCGTGTGTGATACCCTAAGAGACAGTAGCTAAAGAACAGGAAATGATGTCATAGTAATACTATTATTATTATATAATTACCCTGCTTTAATTAACAATATCAAAATTAGGCATTCAAATTAGGTAACAAGTTACTCAATATAGTAAAAACCAGGCCATAACGAGAATCAAGCAATTGAAGTGGACCCTTTTACGCCGACTAAGACCATTAACAGATCTCCCATTAACAAGACCACAGAAGACAGCGAAAGAGAATCAGGCTGCTCTTTTGATACTGAGACAGGCCAGAAAAGAAAAGCGAAAAGAAGCCCATTGGATAAGTCCCTCTGGGGGAAAAAGAGCAAAGCGGACAAGCAGCTTAGGTCCTCAACCGGAAAGCTAAGAGATCTCTCGATTACGCTAACTACACACAAAGATTTAGCAGAGATCGACAGTGAGACTATGGAAGAAAACCATATAAAAATCGACAAAAATGGTGAGAATTCACAGGGAAAAAACAACCATAACATGGAGAAAAAAAACTGAAAAAAAACCTGATAGGAGAAGATGAATTAGAGAATAAAACCATAAAAGAAGAAAGCAGAAGACAAGAGCAAATAAACAAAATATTAGAAAAGGAGGATAAAAACTAATTAGGTGGAATAAGAGAATATCAGCTACTCCAAGAACTGCTGACAACAAGAAAGGAAAACAGAGAAGCATTCAGAATGGATAAAATGATAATATACCTAAATGCGATATATTTAGCTACAAAAAAATATAGTAGGTAAATAGCTTTCGAAAAAGTAGATCAACAAATAGTTGCTGACTGCATAATTAAACTCAAAAATATTATTCACATGGCACTTGAAAGCGCAGGAGAAAATGGTGAAATTTTACAAAAAGACGAAATTGAAATAGACAAGATAAGACAAGAATTAACAGATGACAGAAGAGCATACAAGGAAAATTCACGAAAAATCATGCAAGAACTGGGAGAAGAAAGAAAAATGCTGAGGGAAGAGATAAAGTGAATTGGAGCGAAAGAGAGAACGGCACTGAACAGACAAGCGAGAGCCGAAAAGAGAGGGAAAGTGACGGATTCCAAAAAGTCATAAGGAAAAAGCACAGGTCAAGATATACAGGAAGCGGCTACAGAAGTGCGTACCATAATATGGTACAGAGAGACATTAGAGCTAAAGAAAATCTGGAAGATAGAGAAAGCACAAAGGAAAACAGAGAAAATAGTATTGAACCAGGAGAAAGAAAAGCATGGATTTCGTCAACGCCTGGTTGCAGTTTTAGCGCGGTGGTGGGAACGAAAAATCAGGAGAACAGTAGGATAGTTTTAAAAACGAGTAAAAAGACACTGAAAGATGGTCAGAACACCGGAAATTAGGACATTAGGGCAACAAAGGCAGGAGGCACAATCCTGGAAGCAAAATTAAAAGAAGATCAAATAAGGCTTGCAGAAATGCTAGAAAAGGTAGAAGGGTTAAACATCAAGATGGATAGGACTGAAAAAGCAAAGATTACAAAAGCAGGTGTGCTGGCGGGATATTCAGCAGAGAAAATTCTAAATGAACTATTGGAACAAAACAGAGAATTTTTAGAAAAATACACTAGAGAGCAAAGAGAGACGATAAAAACAATAAAAGAGGTTTTAATGTGCAAAAGGAAACATGGATCTTAGAATGCGAAAAAAATCTATTTAGAGATATTATACAAAAGGGATAGCTAAAAATGAACTTCATAAATTTAAAGGCAGAGGAATACATAGATGTGTCTATCTGTCTGAAATTTTGTGGGTTCGGTCACGTCGCCAAATACTGCACACAAAAGGCAAGATGCTATAAATGTGCTGAAAATCACGAAGGCAAAGTATGCGAAAAAACGGACAAAGAAAGTGAATGTGTTAACTGTAGAGAAAGCAGAGAACACAGAGCAAATAGCTACGGGTGCCCTATAGTGATAAAAAAAATGAGCCTTATGAAAAGGGCTATAGAATACTAGAAAATGAAGATTTTACAAATTAACGCTGATCGCTCACCAAGGGCACACGATGTCTCCCTAGTGACAGCGAGGAAGCAAAACGTAGACCTTTCTTTTCTAGCGAACCAAACAAAAAATTAATGGAAAATAAAGGATAGATCACAGATACAAACGTAGATGTGGGAATATATTTTCCAAACAAAAACATAAAGGTGAACAAGATAATGAAAAGAAATGGCATTGCAGGAATCAATCAATATGGCTGTTATATATCACCAAACATTACAATAAACATTTTCGAAAGATACCTAGATGATCTCATGGACACAGTAACGCAAGGGGACAGTTGAAGCTTGTGGAGAGTTGGGCCACGTAGTACAAAACAAAGGAGATAAACCAACTTTTGTTAGAAGAGAATAAAAATCATATATAGACATAACTTTTGCTACACCTAGTCTCTCATCAAAAATTATGGAATGGCAAATTCTTGACAATGAACCACTGACACCACACAGGCGCATTGTATTTGAAATAGCACAGAAAGCCCAAAAAAATAAAAAGATTGAAAGGCAAGGTATACATAAATAAAAACCTAATGAAAAACAAGTTAACATCCGAACTTTCAAGGAGGAAAACACCAGAACTTACGGCAAATGAAATGGATAAAATCCTTAAAGAAATATATAAAGCCTCTAAAGGTTACGGACTCTCTCATAACTCTGCTTCTTACTGGTGGAATCAAGACACTGCAAGAGCTAGGGAAGAATGCTTCAAAGCTCGGAGAAAATACATGCCGCATGCCGCAAATGAAGAAATAAAGGGAGAAGGAGCACGTATATAGGACGAATACAATCAAAAGAAAAAAAAATTAAGGAAAAAAATACGAGATAATAAGAAACTGCACTGGGAAAAGCTACAAGATAGTCAAAAAACAATTTAAAAATACTGGCCTACTTTTTAAACTTACCAAAGAAAAAACTGAAAAAGTAATAACAATACTATTCTCTAAGAACAACGAAACACTGCCAACACCAATATCCACCGACACAGTGCCACTAATTATAATGGAAGAGCTAAAATCAGCCACAGAAAAAATCAAACCAGGCAAAGCACAAGGACCTGACTCAATACCACCAGAAGTTATCAAAGAACTAGTACAAATAGCACCGGACATGATATTGCAGGCTATGAACGCTTTGCTTAAAAAATAGGAATTCTCATGCAGCTGGAAAATAGCAAAATTGGTCCTTATACACAAAAACAGAAAACCAGACGATGCTGCAAACGCATATAGGCCGCTCTGTCTAGTTAACACGATTGCTAAAATATATGAAAACTTGATAAAAAAACAGTTCGTACGAGATGGAGCCAAATGGAGGTTTGTCTCCCCTACAATACGGGTTTAGAAAAGGCAAATCTACAAGATCTACTGTGAACGCAGTAAAAAAGGGAATAGAAATAGCAAACGGAATAAATCGTAACAAGAATAGGAGTGGGTAGTGCTAATAGCGCTGGATGTTAAAAATGCTTCTGACTCTGCCTCGTGGCTGAAAATAGGAGAAAGACTAAAAGGGGGGCTATTCCAGTGGCTCATACCGATATCGTTACGGAGCGAATTCGTTATCGCGGCAACACCGCGGTTTGTTTTGTTGTTTCACAATGGCCGCGGCGTGTCAACTCAACTTTGACAACTAAACTCGCACAAAAATATAACTTTTGAGTAATAATGGTGCTACAATGATTGAGAAAAATTAACATGATTTCTTCTGCGATGGTTGCAGTTCACACCATATTTGGAGCCCATAAAGAGCAGAACACAGTAAGTAAAATTAGCTATTGTTATGGGGAAATATTTGTTTTACTTCTCATCCTAAACTTGTACATCATAAGTTCCCGACTAGCTATTTATGAGACTGCTCTTTTAAGGTGGGTTTATATTTTATACTCTTCTGTAAAAGGAAACGCAAGCCCTTATGGCAGAATATAGATAAGCATGGCCCAACCAGTTAAGTTTGCTGAAGTTTATTACCTACTTAAATTAAAGTCAGGGTGGGCGAGAATGTGATACGTTAAGGTGATTGTTTGCTGTTAATATATAAAATTTCTTTATTAAAACAAAAAATCGGTTGCACTATTCTGTTAACTAAAAAATGCTTTAAATGGCCAAAGAGCTTCAAGAACATAGGTCTAACAAAACAAAAAATCACAGATGCAGAAAAAATAAAAAAGCATGTTCTTTGTGCTTTTGGTGTGTATGTTTATCACCGATAAAGAAGGTATTAGTAATTAGCGAACATAGTCGTAAGATGAGCCTAGAAAAAATTATACAGTAAAATTTTTTTTAAAGAAATTAAAGCTTAGTTTATTCAATATACTTTACCAATTTTGGACTTAAAGTTAACAAGTGAGCATATATGACATATATATTCTTTGCATCCGTGTATGGGCGCATTAGCGAGGGCCATTGAGTCCATATATATCTTTTGAGTTCTATTAAGATAGTTTATTTAAAATAAAAACTACTGACTTAGATTCTTGCAGTTCACCAAATAAAAAATAACTACTTAAAGCTGTGATCAGATTTTGGATAAGTACTATTTTGATAAAACTCATGTATACTTCTTTTTAGGTATAACATGCTAGGGTATGTGAATGGAGCTACATGTAAGAATCATTCTAGTAGGATCAAGTCTCCGATCAAGTACCACAACTCGGGCCACAAATTAAGTATGGATGGATTCAAGTAAAAAATAGACCAATCTTCCAAGTCACTAGATGAAAGTAGACAAAGATTCGATGTTCAATAGATACATTGAAACTAACTTTCAGAAGAAACTGATGCAATATACGTACATGTATGCTAAATGTTATTCGTTCTCCAATTTAAAAAAAAACTTTTAAAGAATTAAAAAGTTGTGTAAAATATAGGTAGTACAGAAATAAAATTTTATTATTTAATTCTGTTAGGCTACATTTGTTTAATTTAAAAAATTTAAATGTGACTTAAGTGATAGTTATAGAACATTGGACCTATTGTAACTACGATTTTAGAACTTCTTCATAAAAATTCGCAGATTTTTTGGGGGAGTCATCGAAAAAGAGTGGGTCACAGTTACTGCTCAACGCCACACCTGTAAAAGCACTTTATTTTAAACATATTAATTTGAGTTATTACAAACTTTTTATAATAAGGCAGAGTTTTTTTTCAAGAGCCTTTAGACTGGTTTGTTGGGGAAAGTTAAGTACAGTATTAAGTTATTGCCAGCTCTGATTGCTATAAAAAAGAATATTTACCTAAATGATATTTCTTCGTTGTTTTACATCCATTTTTAAATTACCTAAATATTTCTTCCCTTACACATATAGCATAGCATGATATTCATATAGCAGTTCGCTAATTAAGCAAATTATTTTAATTTTTAATACCTTTTTAATATTTGCTTTGTCAACTTATTTTTACGGCTCCCAGAAAAACTAATAACTCAAAATTATAGATTCTAAATAATCAAATAAATGCTTACCTCAGAAACCTATTTTTATAAATAATACACTTGAAAATACCATACTTTAAATCAATCTTTATGAATGTAAAGCTGAGTAATATAATTTAAGAAACCTACTTAGTACTTCAAATAAAGGTCCTAAAATGTATGCTGCATTTTTAAATTAACAAGGTTTACTGACTGACATGACAAATTTTTTACAATGCATTTATGTAAATTTAATTTTTTGGCTAGATTTATACTTTATACTAGTTTTTAATTTAATATTACCAATTTATTATGTTACAAAAAAAAATTGATTTGACTTGATTTTGTCACTCTTAACATTGCTATTAAAAAATAATAAAATTTTGGATAAAAAACTGATTTATTTTTAGAAAAGTGCGGACCAAGTTTTAAATCAGATTCTACTTTGAAAATTTTATTATTGACTATCTTTTGTTTACCCCACATCTTAATATTTAAGGTAAACTAGAAACTTAAGTGATGGCCAATGCTTGTGTGAATTTGGTCCAACGCACTTTGATTTAGAAATTAGAGAGAGGATAAACGACTTTCTGGCTTAGGTGGTAAAAAAACTTGCCTGTTATAAAAAAACAATATGAATTGACCCCTGTATATATTATTTAGAAAAAATAATATAAATTCTCGATCAAAAAAACTGTCAAGATAATCAATAATAATTAAAAACATTGGGAAAACAAAGGGAACAAGTTCAGAAAATCTAACAAGTTGGGATTCAAGTGGAAAAAGACTCTTGACTTTTTCTTGTAAATTAACGAAATAAGTTACCTCAAGATCTTCAATTGTTATTTAATGTTTTTTTTTTAACTATCCTGTGGACAGGTTACCTTAAAACTTTATTCCACCTTGGATTTCACCAAAGAAATTTGAAATATTTATGTTTTGGTTGCTAATAAAAATAGTAGAAAACAAAAACTTAAATTACAGCAATAAAGCAGTGGAAATTTTTATTTGGTTGAAACGACAACAATCTTCCAAAAAGTAGTCAAATTTTTTTATTTTACGGATGAATTTTTGGATTTTAAAATGTTTTCTATGTATATACCATATGTATTTTGTCCTTCATATGATTTTGCCGGATTTTGTTAAAATGATGCGTGGGGTGGGGTGCTGCCTGCTTAAATGTCTTCATCATACCTCTTAATAATAACGAGAAATTATTGATCTGAAATAAAATTTAAAGTAATTTATTATAGGTGTGATGTATGCAAATCTATAGTCGAAGCAGCTAACCAGTTAGTTCACTTGAATTAATACTTTAGACAATAGGAATACCATGTGCTATTGTTTTTTGTTTATTCGCAATATTTTTCCAATTTTCTGCCAAATTTAAAGTTAATTTTCTCATCTAGGCCTGAGATATGGATCTTTCAATACAAGGAAAAAAATGAGCTAACTTTTTCATGTAAAAAGTTTAGATTTTTATAACAAATTTTAGGTATTGTATTATCAATTTTACTTAATTATTCTTTCTATTACTGACATCCATAAAATCTATGCATAAAAAATGTAACGTTATCCAACAAAAATGCATAAGATTTGTTAAATAGGTATATATGGTTACACAGTCGCGTCCCAAAGGAAGGGGGAGTCGAGGTAAAAACTCTCTGATACCGGTTAAAAAACGAAGCTATCCCAATAAAATGACTTCTGAGTAAAATTTTATTTTATTATTATTAAATTATTTGCCTCATTTTGCACATTAATTTTTTTTAACTTTACTAATTTTGTGTGATGATGGGTTAAATAATTTACTAATGAAAACTAGTAAACTTTGTAAAACAGTGGATAAAGCTAAAAGAGTTTTTTAAACAGGAATTTAATCTACAGTAGAGAGCTTGAAAAGTTAAAAGTTATATGCATTTTGATTCTGACAAAGATGAGAAAATTGGTCTTAAAATTATGTAGAAACGCAAAGGTTAAATATTTAAAAATTACATATTTATAACTGACATAATTGCGAAACTTAAAATGATGATTCGTTAAAAACCACAGTACTCTACTTTTACAAAAAAATATTATATTTACACAAAAATTTTTCTTTTCTCTAAAAAATATATTTCAAAAAATTAGACCAATTAAACAGAGTCTTTAGAAAGCTTCTATTAGCTAGCTATTGTGTATGTAATTTTAGATTGGCTTTATTGAAACCCCAATTTTAAATGATAAGCAAGTAAGTACATACATATTCACAAACAGTGAAAAAGCTTTGTTTACTTTTTAAACATGCCTTATTATTAATCAGAGATTTAAGTAAACATTTTTAAATCTCAGAATCTAAAACCGAGAGGCCAACACCTCCAATAATTTAGGTGTAGGTATAAAAACTCGATAATACATGACAATACTTGACTGTATGAGACAAAATCTTAGGATAATTTACATTACTTGACAATAGGTGTAACTACAAAACAAAAAACTGATTTCTATGGATAATTTATCAATATACTTTGAGCAGCTATGGTAACTATTTATTCCCAAACTTTATAATTTATTTTCTCTCTTATTAGCACTACAGCATGGGTCCTGCTCTTGTAGATTTTCAACAGTTTACCTAAAAAACGAACAGTACATTACATTACATTAAAACAGTAAAAGTTTGCAAACCTTAAAAAAAAATGTGTACATCAGAATTTGTTATAAAAAAATCAATTTGAATGTACGAAAGTTAGGTACACGATTTTTGTGTGTCATTTATCCATTGGTGATAGCGGAGAGAGGGAGGGAGTTTAAAAGATCTACTATCCTGTGCAAAAGAAAATCATTGAAGAAGCGGGGACAGTATGAGAAGGGATGCAAAATTTTTGCTTGGTGATGCATAGCAATCAGAATCAGCCGCCTCTCTTTAACTAGGTACTCGATGCATTCTGTTGTAAGTACTATCATTTGTACAAGACATCATATTTAATAATTTGGCGATAACCACAAAAAATTCAGGCATAAACACAATGCATGATAAATAGGCGAGCAAGTGTCTAGTGTCCAAATAAATTATATTTGATTTTTTCTCAATATATAGATAGATATTAGTTGATGACAGATTTTTTTCAATAAAAAGTCAGTGTAATAACCTTGGATCAAACGAATCCTGCATACTTGACTAATTTCCAACTCTTTTTTCTTATAATGTTTGAATATTTTGTAAAATTATCTTTTCAAAATGTATAAACTGAACTTAAAACTGACCTACTATATCTTTTTGTTTACATTATGTAGGTAGTGTTCTTTAAGCACCAAAAAGAACAGAATAGAACATAAGATAAAGTAATGCTGGGTTTATACAGGAAAAATTAAAACTAAATTAAAAATTAAATTAAATTCAAAATAAAAATAAGAGTTAAACCTAAAATTAAAACTAAGAAAATTAAATTAAAATGAAAAGATGTTCAACTTTTAAATTTTAAGTTAATTTTAACTGAAAATGGATGTGCGCGTGCCAGGAAACATTGATTTTTTTACTTATAACCTCACTTTTGTGTTTTTTTTTTATTTTATTTCTTTTTTATTTCAAAAGAAGATTTATAATTTTGGTCCTTTTTTCTAAGGAAACTGGGTGGTGTATTTTCCTATAAAAAGGTAGGGAAAGGTTTTGACACTAATTGTGCTGAAATAAGGGAGTTTGTGACTTGGACAACCATTAGCTTCTGGTGGCACAGCCCTGATAAGACACTGCTATAAAATATATGTATATAATTTTAGGTGTTAAAAATTGATGCATTTATGTAAATTTTTAGCAAAATATACAAGTTTCAAATAAAAAAAAACAAACTGGTAAAAATGACAAATAATTTTAATTCCTGTATAAACCATCAAAAAGTTCTTAGTTTTAATTTTATTTTTAATTTAACTTTATTCTTAATTTAGTTTTAATTTTTCCTGTATAAACCCAGCTTAAGTATAGGTACTTACCCAAACAAAAAATCTGGCGGCGTTTCCACGAAGAACGTGGCTTTTCCAAACAAAATTCAATCAAAAATTGATAACGGTCGTCCTCCATCACATTGTGATCAGATTTTTAGTCCATATTGCGTGCAAAAAGTTCATGAAAATTATTATTTTCGCGAAATTTCCCCGCAAGTTCCAAAGGTAAACAAACTTCACTGACTGTCGGCATTTGACAGTTGTTTTGGGAAAGTATTGCGGGTTGCGTGCCATTCAATTCTTCTTTTTAATTAACAATAAGCGATGTGGCCGTAACAGTGAAAAAAATGGCGATAGCGATCGTTATCTCATAACGATAGCCCACTAGAATTGCACCCCAGACACTCGTATACCCCAATATCTTATAAATACCGTAATTAGCTACTTCAAAGAACGATACATACTTAAGAGTATAGTCTTCGCTAAAAAAAACAGTCCGATGCTGACGTATTTTTTTCCCAAAATTTTTCTATCTTAGCGGAGGAATTTTTTCATAATTTTGGTATCGTTTTAAAGATAAAGGATAAATTTAGGGTTGGTCTAGTTGTAGTTTTTCGTTTTTTTTTGTTATTTTTGTACAATATTGGTGTAAATATGATATATTTTGCCCATTTTCAGCACTGTACACACGGAACCAGAAACAAAAAAAATGAAAAAATTAACACTAGACAACCTTAGATCTAAGCTTCATCTATCAAATAAAACACAAAAAATTTTGAAAAGAAAAATTTTTGTCGCTAAAATTTAGGGACAAAGTAACCCTTACAAGCCAAATTTACGAATTACAATTCTTTACCGAAAGTGACAGGGCAGACTCTGTAGGAGAAACAATTTATAGGCCAGTCAAGAGATGATGTACATGTAAAAAAATTACATTCGTGCTGTAAATTATTCGTGTTTTAATTGGATTTTTTTAATCTATTTTATGTGCAAACTAACATTATATACAGAGTGTTTATTTAATTATTAAATAATAAATTATACATATTATTTATTAATTTTGAGTAATCTTTGAAATAAATAGTTATTTCTAAAATTTGTTTAGAAAGATAAAGTCTAGGTAATATATGGTCAGAATGCCACTTTTTCGTTAAATCACAATGTAGGTAAAAAAATAATGATCTTATTTTTATGTGGTATGCGTTATAGGTTCGGTGAGAAAACAATGTTAAAAAAAAACTACGTTCGTGGGGAGTGACTGAGAGAGTTAATATATTTGAAAATTATTAACTTTTGAACCAAAGCTGCTAAGAATATGCAGTTTTCAGATTTCGTTTTCAAACAAAAAACAGGCGTATATAAGTAACTGTGGCACATGTTTTTGCGCGCGCAATCAATATTTGATCAAAGATGGACTGCGTTTATAATCGCGATCAAAATAATGTTCTTTTTTATTATTTGTCGTAAATTTTGTTTATAAAATAGTAAGTTGGTAGAGTTGGATAAATGCGCACAAAAAAATCAGAGGGGTGGGGGAGTAAGGATTTTAAATTTTTGACCAGATTTCAAAAATTATGAAGTTGATGGCTCCCCGGAGGGGGGGGGGGCGTACCATCTAGTATCTCGGATTTTCTTTAAAATTGGTATATAGCGTTTTTTGGGTTCGAGGATTACGAATTTTCGGTCAGATTTGAAAAACTATAAAGTTGATAGCTTTCCGTTGAGTTGGGGGGGTACCATCTAGATCTTCGATTTCGTTCAAAATTGGTATATAGCGGTTTTTGGGGTCCAGGATTACGCATTTTCGATCAGAATTGAAAAACTATAAAGTTGATATCTTCCCGCTGAGTTGGGGTGGGGGTACCGTCTAGTATCTTCGATTTCGTTCAAAATTGGTATATAGCGGTATTTGGCGTCGAGGATTGAAAAACTATAAAGTTGATTGCTTCACGGTTCGATTTTGTTCAAAATTGGTATATAGCGGTTTTTGGGGTCAAAGATTACGAATTTGTTATCAGAATTAAAAAAACTATAAAGTTGATAGCTTCCCGCTGAGTTATAGGGGGGGGGGCGACCATCTAGTATCTCCGATTCTGTTTAAAATTGGTATATAGCGGTTTTTGGGCTCGAGGATTACGAATTTTCAATCACAATTGAAAAACTATAAAGCTGATAGCTTCTCGCTGAGTTGGGGGGGGGTACCATCTAGTATCTTCGATTTTGTTTAAAATTGGTATGTAGCGGTTTTCGGGGTCGAGGATTACGAATTTTCGATCTAAATTAAAAAACTATAAAGTTGATAGCTTCTGGCTGGGTTGGGGGGGGGGGTACCATCTAGATCTTCGATTTCGTTCAAAATTGGTATATAGCGGTTTTTGGGGTCGAGGATTACGAATTTTTGATCAGAATTGAAAAAAAGTTGATAGCTTCTCGCTGAGTTGGGGGGGGGGGGCGTACCATCTAGTTACTTCAATTTTGTTTAAAATTGGTATAAAGGGGTTTTTGGAGGCAAAAATTAAGAATTTTTGAACAGATGTAAAAAATTAAGTTGACAGCTCCTGGAGGGAGGGTATCATCTAGTATCTTCGATTTCATTCAAAATTGGGATATAGCGGTTTTTGGGGTCAAGGATTACGAATTTTTGATCAAAATTGAAAAACTATAAAGTTGATAGCTCGCTGAGTTGGGGGGGTTATACCATCTAGTATTTTCGATTTTGTTTAAAATTGGTATATTAGTGTTGTTGGATCTGAAAATTAAGAATTTTTCAAATCTGGTTGACAGCCTCTAGAGGGGAGGGGGTGTCATCTAAGTATCTTAGATTTACCTCAAAATGGGTATATAGCAGTTTTTGGGGTCGAGGATTACGAGTTTTCGATCAGATTTGAAAAACTATAAAGTTGATAGCTTCTCTCTAAGTTGGAGGGAGGTACCATCTAGTAACTTCGATTTTGTTTAAAATTGTTTGACCAGTTTTCAGAAATTAAGTTGACAGCTTCTGGAGGGGAAAGTATCATCTAAGTATCTTGGATTTAGTTCAAAATTCGTATAAAGGGTTTTGAAGGTTAAGAATTACGAATGTTGGTTCACAAATTATGAAATTGACAGTTCTACGAACACAAGGAAGGTACCATCTATCAATATCTTCGATTTTGTTCAAAATTGGTATTTAGGTGACGTTATAGTCACGCCATATGTTATCGACTTATTAATATCTGTCAAGGTGGCCTTTAAATATACATAATTTATTTCTGCACGAGACCTTATAGTACGGAAAACACCCCTAAATTCAGAAAAAGGTTGAATTTTGAAGATTTTTAGAGTTATAAAATTTGCAAATACCAATAGTGACGTGGTCTCGCCATACGATTTACATAAATCGATAACTGTCAAAATAACCTTTCTACGGGCTTAATTGGTTTTTTCTGTGCAACACCCTAAAGTACGGAAAAACACCCCTAAATTCAGAAAATGCTTGAATTTTGCATGTTTTAGAATTTCTAAATACCAATCGTGACGTTGTCACCCCATCCGTTATATTCGAATCGATAGCTGTCAAAATGGTCTTCTTACAGGCTTAATTTGTTTCTTCTGTGCGAAACCCTAAGGGGCTGAAAAACATCCCCTATATCGAAAAATGGTTGAATTTTCCAAGTTTTTTCGAGTTTTAAAATTTATAAATAACAATCGAGACGTTGTCACGCAGGCATAATTTCTTTTTACTGTACCAAACCCTAAGGTGCCAAGAAACACCCCTAAAATGAGAAAATGGTTTAATATTGCATGTTTTTTAAAGTTTTAAAATTTCTAAACACCAATCGTGACGTTGTCACCCCATACGGTATACACGAATCTATACCAATCTTAACGTTGTCACCTCATACGGTATACACGAATCGGTAACTGCCAAAATTTCACATTTGATGGCTATTGATTTGTGTATACCGTATGGAGTGACAAGGAAATTTTAAAACTATAAAAAACTTGCAAAATTCAAGCTTATTCTGAATTTAGGGTTGTTTTTCCGTACTTTAGAGTCTCGTACAGAAAAAAAAATATGCTTAATAAAAGACCATTTTGACAGCTATCGATTTGTGAATAACATATGGCGTGACAACTTCACCTAAATCCAATTTTAAACAAAACCGAAGATACTTATAGATGGTACACCCCTTGTGTTCGAGGAGCTGTCAACTTCATAATTTTTGAAATCTGTTCTAAAATTTTTCACACTCAAAACTCCAACATAGCAATTTTAAAAGAAATCTGAGATGCTTAGATGGAAGCCCCCCACCCCTCGGGGAACTGTTAACTTTATAATTTGCGAAAGTTGAGAAAATTCTTAACTTTCGGCTCCCAAAACTCTATATACCAATTTTGAACAAAATCTATTGTACTTAGATCCCCCCCGCCCCGGAGAACCGTTAACTTCATAATTTGTGAAACCTGAACCAACATTCGTAATTCTTGACTACCCAAACCATTTTATACTTAGATGATACGCTCCCCTCCAGAAGCGGACAACTTAATTTTGGAAATCTGGTGAAAAATTTTCAATTTTTGGCTCCAAAAATCTTACTAAATGGTACTCCCCTCAACTCAGGAAGAAGCTATCATCTTTATAGTTTTTTAAATCTGATCGAAAATTCGTCATCTTCGACCCCAAAAACCGCTATATACCAATTTCTAAGGAAATCTAAGATACTAGATGGTACCCCCCCAACTCAGCGAGAAGCTAGCAACTTTATAGTTTTTTATTTCTGATCGAAAATTCGTAATCCTCAGCCCCAAAAACACCTTTATACCAATTTTAAACAAAACCGGAGTTATTAGATGGTACCCCCCCCCCCTCAACTCAGAGAGAAGCTACCAACTTTATATTTTTTCAAATCTGATCAAAAATTCGTAATTTTTGACTCCAAAAACCACTATATACTAATTTTGAACGAAATCGAAGATACTAGATGGTATCCCCCAACTCAGCGGTCGAAAATTCGTAATCCTCGACCCCAAAAATCGCTATATACTAATTTTAAACGAAATCGAAGATCTAGATGGTACCCCCTCCCCTAATTCAGCGAGAAGATATCAACTTTATAAGTTATTCAATTCTGATCAAAAATTCGTAATCCTCGACCTCAAAAACTGCTATAAACCAATTTTAAACAAAATCGGAGATACTAGATGGTACCCCCCCCCCAACTCAGTGAGAAGCTATCAACTTTATAATATTTCAATTCTGAGCAAAAATTCGTAATCGTTGGTCTCAAAAACCGCTACATACCAATTTTAAACATAATCGGAGAAACTTGATGGTACCCCCCCCCAACTCAGCTGGAAAATATCAACTTTATAGTTTTTCAATTTGATCAAAAATTTGTGATCTTCGGCCCTAAAAACCGCCATATACCAATTTTAAACAAAATCGGAGATATTAGATGGTCCCCCCCCCCAACTCAGCGAGGAGCTATCAATTTTAAAGTTTTTGAATTCTGATCGAAAATTCGTAATCCTCGATGCCAAAAACCGTTATATACCGATCGAAAATTTGAAATCTAACTTCAACGACGTTCGCCATTGACCGGCCCTGAATGTGATAACTGTGTTTCGCTAGCTGCTACGGTTTGTAAGTGAGAATTTTTATTTTTGTTGAAAGTGAAATTATCCACTTACATGTGAAAACCATATGTTGCTTTTCTCCTTACCACCATTTAAAAACTAACCAGCCTATCGCCTGGTGCTAAAGAATTATCGTATCAAATTTAGAAATCGGTTTACCGGCTTTTGAGTTACCGTGCCCCAGATAGTCAGACACCATTACAAAATTGGTAATTATTTAGTATATGAAAAATTTCGGGACCTAACTTTAACCAACTCAAATCAACCCAAAACAACTAAAAAATCACGATCTAACCGTCCCTGGCAGCCCTTTTTGCATAAATAGTCGTCGAGGAATTTGGTGTCCTAACAAGTCACTAGTAAGTGCCTCTACAAAGTATTTTTCATAAAATACTGAAAATACTCACTCCTTTTCATACATACATTTTTGGTTGTAAATGGCAAAGAGTGAGAGAATGTAATAAAATTCCACTTTAATTGGAATTCAAGTTTATATAACTACCACAAAATTTTATATTTATTTCTCTTTTGGACAAAAATAACTTTTTTTTTAGAGGAAATAAAAAATGCCCCCCCCCCAATACGCTCGATACTCGATACGATAAAAAAATGCTATTTTCCTCGATATGGATGTATGTATGTATGTATTACAACAATATAAATTATATAGTAAACAATATTTGCAACCAAAATAAAAATATTGTAAAGGCAAAATTAAGAAGTCATAAAAAATTGTACTTTTTTTCGGGTTGAAGAAAGTCTAAGTTTACGACTTTTTCCAACAACATTTTCAGAAAACAAAACACTTGTTCATATGTAGACACCAAAAAATAATTGTCTCTCTAACCATAATATAAAATAAGTAATAATTTGCCTGTGTCTTCTCGGATCATGGCCATTCCGTAAGCTTATTTATTTTCTTTACACACAGGAAATCACTATGCATCTCACTCAACGGAGAAGTATCCTATCTCTCATTGGACAAGCACACACAAAACCGGACGCGCGAAAGATGCGAGATTCTCATCTCAATACTGAATAAAAATATAATTATTTGTTTTATAAATTTCTACCCTAAAAAAATTGTCTAATTTGAGGGTATGTGGTGTATTACAATACACATAATTGCCAAAATAATAGTATAGTAGTATTTAAAACATAGAAAAAATAAAAGTCATGATTTATTTAGATGCCTATTTGACTGGCCTATAATCACCTGCAGACGAGGAGAGTATCTACGCACACACAAATTTTAGGTGTGGGAGGCCTCTCCGTGCCCCGCGACTAGTGACGTCACGTTCGCCCCAAGGCCTTGGTAAAGACTATACTCTTACGAGCAAAATAAAGTTAAAACATCAGCAGGTATCCCCCAAGAATCGGTATTAGGTATCGGTATAGGGATCTGGAATATATACTATGACCCCATACTTGGACTAAAACTCCCTAGGGACGTGGCCATAGTAGGATATGCGGATAATCTAATGGTAATAGTCAGGGCTGACACAGCGATATATCTTATGCAAAGAGCAAACGAGGCAACAAAACTTATTAACGAATGGATGACAAACAACCACCTAGAATTAGCGCCAAAAATAACCGAAGACGTGATACCACGCAGAATAAGAGACCGGCGAAATATTGAGTTTCGACTAAATGGAGTCCTCATAAAACCGCAAAAGAGCTTACGATATCTGAGAATCCACATCGGTGAAAACCAGAAATTCGGAAAGCATATAGAAGAAACCACTAAAAAGGCAACTAAAAGGATCGCTGAACTACAAAGACTTATGCCCAATATAAACGGGCCCAGTACTAGCAAGAGAAAGTTATTATACAGTGTAATCCATTCAATCGTGACATATGGTGCAGTGATATGGTGACATGTTGATATGCGGCTACCGAATCAACGGAAGCTATTCATCTTATAACAGGAATCCCGCCCATAGACCTAATTGTCGAAAAAATTGTATATGAAGATAAAAATGGACACAGTAAAGAAAACAAAGAAGCTTCAAAAGAGAAAACACTGGAATCCTGGCAAGCAAGATGGGACCGAAATACCCAAAAAGGACAATGGACAAAAATAATTATTCCCGACATTAATACATGGATAGACTGCAAACACAAAAAAAATGGATTACTATATGAAACAAGCTCTAACGGGACATGGATCTTTCAGTACATACTCAAAGCGAATAGGGAAAACGGACGACATATGTCGGTACTGTCAAAGAATAGATGACGCAGAATATACGTTAATTTACTGTCCAAGATTTTAGAACTACTGCCAAAAAACAAGACACATTCTAAACATAGAGAATATGACCATAAGGAACCTGTTTAAAGAAATGATACAAGACGTAGACAAATGGAACCAGGGACATGATATGATCAGAATGATTGCAAAAACTAAACTCGAAGACGAACGCACCTAAGAGATCAAAACAGTAAACGGCGAAATAGTGACGCTATATTTCTGAGAATGGTTCCGCTATTTCGACCAAATCTACAGCGAAGGGTTTTAGTCCGTAGGCGTCCTCAAGAGAGGATGAATCGGGCACAAACGGTAGACCACCAGCCATCGGTGTTTATAAAGATTTCTCGTCGCTATAAAAAAAAAACAGTCAGTAGGATATTACTTATGTTTACCGAACAAAATTTTAAGGAACCTTTTCTGAAGGGTAATAAGATTTTTTTTAAGTGAGAATAGGATACGCCCCTCAGCTTATTATACCATATGTTAGGTGACTTTGTATTAATGATTTTTAATTGTGAGATTAAGAGAAAGCCTTTAAGATAGTAAAATTAGGATAATAGGCCTCTTATTCTATTTGTAATTTTTTTTACATGACCATCCTATTTTAACTGGTTTTCAATATAAATACCAATATGGACCTAGTTTTGGCAATTTATTATTGTATCATGACAGTGGTATATATTTAGTTTTATCAACGTTAAGTGTGATTTTTAAATTTGGGAACACCAAACACTAAGAAGACTTTTTCTTCCATAGCACGATATGTTAAAGGTGCCGTAGCATTTCTAAGTGGGAAAATTAATGTTTGCTTTGAGAACCAATCACTAACTACAAGTAACCATTTATTTTATTTCTTAGACCTAACTAAAGGACTTATTAAACCTTTCTATTTACCCATCAAACCCACCTGTGCTCGATTAATAACTTTTTGCGCACCGCAAACACTACAAGATCGAAAATACCGAATCACATCCTTTTTCATCTTGGGCCAATAGCAGCATTCTTGTCACCTAGCCAGAGTTTTAAAAAACTTAAAAAGACCGGAAGTCGGAGGATCATGACCAAAACGAATTACGGCAAATCTCTGTGGTTTTGGCACCAAATATTTCTAATCAGGTAAAAAAGTTTTCATGGGTAGACGAGCCGGTATAAACCTCTTACAGAAAATTTTTCATGATTTTCCACAGTGTGTATTCTGGAGGATTAGCCTTAATTTTATCACGCAAATCAGTATAAAACTTATCAACTTGGTCTACATTAACCTGATACATATACATATGATTTATAACACTAAATTCTGGAGTAATTTCATTATCTTTATTAGCTGGAATACGCCAAAGTACGTCAGGTAGTATATTAGAGCTTCTTTTTTATGTTCCAATCAAAATTATGTTCGCGTAACTTCACTGCCCATCTTTGCAATTTAACACTAGCATTTTTCATTGAGTTTAACCATAACAAGGACAAATTGTCGGTAACAACAGTGAACTTTTCCGCACCCTCTATATAACATCTGAATTTTGAGATACTGAAAAACACAGCATGACACTCTAAATCAATAATACTAAAATAAATTCCTTTCGCTCTTGGATCATCCACGGCTCACATATAGGCTATCACATGTTCTTCGACATCGATTTTCTGTAGAAATAGTCCACCAAGACCTGTGGTACTGGCGTCACACTTAATTATAAATCTCTGACTCAGCAGCTTCGGAACAGGAAACTGACTGACCCTTTTTTCGTCCTTTCAATAAACCATTTATAAGAGACATTAACTCAGCAAAATCTTTTATAAAACGGCGGTACCACGGACACATATCCACAAAACTCTCGGGTAATTAATTACGAAGGGAATTATTTCCGACGATAAAACTTAAAACTGGTTTTAAAGAACTTACACTACTTAAGATTAATAATTGTCAAGTTGGCATTTTCCAATTTAGCTTTTACTGAAGATGGTGGTCAAAGTCTGACGAAACTATGCCTTTCTTAAGTCAATGGAAGATATAAATTTGGCTCGTTTGAGCATTGATTGGTTTTGATTTGATTTGTCTCAACAGCAAGTTTAGATCTTGAAATCCCTGACACTGCAGCTTCTTAGCTTATTGTATCTCTTGCTGTGTGCCTTTTTAATCTAAGAGGTTTGACGACCTCGCGAGGAGCAGCAGCCACTTTATTAGGTTTATCTGGGAGTTAGCTTCTCTGGAGGGGTCGTCCACCAGGAGGTTTTGTGTTCTGCAGAAGGTTAGTACTGGGCACTCAAATATGATGTGAGCGGCTGATTGGATCGCTTGATATAGCCACGTATCAAGGTTTTTGGAATTCCAAATACAGGTTCAGGTCCTATAAATGGTCTTTCTGATCCTTTTCTTGCTAAAGAATCCGCGTGTTCCTTCTTTGAGCATGCTTAATATTCTATCGATATTTCCGAGGGGTCGTAGGGGGTAACCTCATTCAAACGGTACCCATCGAAGCAAAAGCTATATTCGCCCGTTGATTTTTTCTCTAAAAGCACAGTTGAACACCATGGGTTCTCGGAGGGTTCAATTACACCTAAACGTAACATCTTATCGACTTCATCATTCAATATCTTGGACAGATAAGGTGATAAAATCAGCGAAACTTTAAGTTGTCTTGCAAAATTTGCACCTAGTATAAACGCTTGAGTTATACTAGAAGGAACAACTAGAACATGACAACAGTCAGAAACATATATTGGAAGACTGACAACACCTTCTACCAATGTCTCTGTTCTATCAGCTGTACTTATGGATATATGAGCTGAATGATTTATCTTTATGTCACAACTTTTTTAAATATCTAGATCTTCCGAACTTACTACTGAAGAAGTAGCACCTGAATCCAATAAGGCAACTATCTCTTGATCAAATAGGTTTACTGATATGTAAGGACGATTATCGAGAAGGTTTTTAACAAATAAAGGAGAAATCTGATTACAAATGTTTTGATTTTTAAGAAATGCAGCAACATATTTTTTCCACAAGTCTCAATCATCAGCACTAAAATAATTGTTTGAATTGAATGAACCAGTGTCTCAGCCACTAGAAGATAGCCCCACTACTTTTTTTTTAAACAAGCTGGACAAGAAGCAACTCTATAATTTTTTAGACCACATTTATAACAATAAGTGGTTCTTTCGGCTTTACAATCTTGAAAAGTATGATTGAGCTGATTGCAATTCCAGCAAATTATTTATTGGTTATTGGATCTATTTGTAGAAACTGAATTTAAATTATTGTTTTTGGTATCAGAATTATTAGGAGTAGAATCAGAATTATTATGAGGACGCGCGGATGGGCTTGGTCTGGAATCATCTCTGTATTGTATCTATTATTTTTAGAATAATCGTTCCTAAACTTAGTCTCAAAACTAGCAACTGTACCAGCTTTCTTAGTCAGATTCAAATTTTTTATGTAAAGTTTTACACAGGTCGATTAAATGTTATTAAATTAATAAATAATAATAAAAAATCACTATATTCGTCAAGTAAGTTTTGCCTCATTTATTTAATCTTAGTTACATTTACAGCATATCTAGGTAATCTATTGAACAAGGTATTTAAATGAGCTATGTATATATATACCGGTTCGTGTTTCTTTTACTTTCTCGCTTAAACTGAGATCTCTTCATCATCATCCTTTGGTAGAAAATTAACTTTTCAACGAGCAACTAGTGTAGGGCACGAATCTACTTATGGATTAACAAAACAAACCAATGAAAAGCATATTCAAAGAAAAATTCTGCTGAACACTCGGAAAGTTTAGCCTCATCAACCTGACGTACTTTGGCTAAACGGGAAACGCGCTAAAGAAAACTGTAAACATGTTTCAGGTCTTCATTAAATTTTATGCCCCATTCTGAGATGGGTGCTTTGCTTGAACTACAGGAAAACCTGGTGCAGACATTTGAACTTGAGGAATGGTACCTGCAAAGGGAAATTGGAAAAGAAAAGATGGTCTATTGATGAAGAACTATCTGGAGTAGCTTTGGTAATCAAATCATCTTCAAGTTTTAAACAAGTAGAATAAATTAGTTTTTGAAAATTTGTAATATTATCATCGCCTTTTTTAGGTTTAGGAAATCTATGCGCGCGACGATAGACATGCGTCAGGCGAGACTTCAATTTTTAAAAAGCGTAGTCTTTAGTAGTCTTTTCAAAATTTTCAATTTCGTCTTGGATTGATGTTACTGATTTAGTGAGGTCTGCTTTTTCAGTGGAAAAAATATATTTATATGCGCGCCATCAATAATTAAACATTTAGAAAGGCGCATAGCCCAAATGCGAAACAAAAAAAAATCCAACTAGATTTGACCAAAACGCTCATTTCTAAATAAATAATTAAGCGGATATCAAAATAAATTCAAATATCTATAAGGTATCTAAAGAGTGGTAGGACAGGAGACTTAAAAATACAAATTTCCAATTATTGGAAAATAATCCAAGTCAACAAAAGTCATAATGAAAAAGCGACATGACATATCTACTTAGCATAACATTTTTTAAAGCTTAAATTTTTGTGGACTCTTATTATCTTTGTATTATTTTAATTAATTTATTTAAATTTTTATTATATTTTTTTTTCACTTTAAAGTTATTGGTAACGCGTATACGTACTGAAAAACGTTTAGAATACCATACTTACCTACTCTACCTAAAGTCGTGTGTATATATATAGGTATCTTGGTGCACGTCACTATATATTGGGTCAATCATAAATTAGACGCCCTGAATAATTCCAGCTTGGACTTCCAAATCTAACACTTCTGAGAATATCATTAGAAATCAGATAGACTTTATGTTAATTAATAAACGATTTAGAAACATTATTAAATCTGCAATAACTTATCCTGGTGCAGACGTAGGCTCGGATCACAATCCAGTTGTTGCGAAAATTAAATTTACCCTCAAGAAAAATCATCCCCCAAATAACAAACCCAGACCCAGGTTGGACAAACTTCAAGATAACATGATAGCAACGAAACTTAAAGTTGAACTTAACAAAAAGCTTAAAGATATTAATGAGTCTACCGAACAAGATGCAGAAATGGTCTTGACAAAGGTTAAAAATGCCATAGTCGAAAGCACAACACTCTTAGGCAAGGATGAAACAAGAAATAAAAAGAAAGTTTGGATGACCGATGAAATCCTGGAATTGATGGATAAAAGACGCAGTAAAAAAGGCAGCGATCAGTATCAAGAAATTAATAGAGCAATAAAAAACAAGATAAGGTCAGCAAAACAAAACTGGATAACACAGCAATGTCAAGAAATAGAAGATCTAGATGCTAAACATGACACTTTCAATTTACACAAACACATAAAGGAAGCGGCGGGATTATTTAATAAAAGACAAGCTGGAATCCTTGTGGACAATCAAGGCAAAATCATACCGGATACCAAAGAAAAATTAAAAGAATGGGATAGCTACATAGAACATCTCTTTACCGATAACCAATCCGAACAGCCAGAAGAATTCTCAAACCAAGGCATAGATATAACACCAGAGGAAGTAAAACACGCAATCTTCAGCAAAAAAACAGAAAAGCGGTAGGGCAAGACGAAGTATACATTGAGGTTTTAAAGCTAATAAAAAACGAACATTCGCTATATACGCTGGTCAAACTTTTTAACTTGATTTATCGTAGCGGTAAAATCCCTGCTGACTGGCTAAAGTCAACCTTTGTTGTGCTGCCTAAAAAACATTCAGCAAAGAAGTCTAGTGATTATCGTCTAATCAGCCATGTGTTAAAAATATTTCTAAAGATTATCCACAAAAGAATTTATGGGAAATGCGATACTTTTATGGGTGCTCGCAGTTTGAATTTCGTGGTGGGTTCGGCCTTGTTTGGTATTTAAGTCTTAGTTCAGCGGTCTAGAGTTGTGTCGGTGCCAGTATATGCCTGTTTCGTAGATTATGAGAAGGCATTTGATCGAGTCCAACACGAAAAGCTCAAAGAATGGCTAAAAGAACATCTGGGGCATGTTAGAAGTGGATTTATACAAATACTTAGGTTGTCTCCTTAATGAGAAATGGGACAACATGCAAGGAGTTCGTGCAAGAATTGAACAGGCCAGATCATCTTTTATCAAAATGAAACCAGTGTTGTGTAGTCGCGATCTTAATACCACTCTCCGAATTCGTGTGCTTCGGTGTTATGTTTTTAGCATCTTATATTATGGCATGGAAGCATGGACACTGACTGAGGCCATGTGCAAAAAGTTGGAGGCATTCGAGATGTGGTGTTATCGTAGAATATTAAGGATATCTTGGATAGACCGAGTAACTAATGTGAATGTTCTGCTTAGAATAAATAAAGAGTTTGAGGTTTTATTTACCATCAAAAAACGAAAACTTGAATATTTTGGCCATATTTTGAGAAATGAGAAATATAAACTCTTAAAATTGATAATAGAAGGCAAAATTGAGGGCAGAAGAGGTCCGGGTCTTAGACGGATATCATGGCTTAAAAATCTTAGACAATGGTATGGTGTTAGTACTACGACACTTTTCCGAAAAGCAGTGGACAGGGTGCAGATTGCGCTGATGATAGCCAACGTTCGAAGAGAGCATGGTACTTGAAGAAGAAGAATAAATAATTTTTAAAACTTACCTCTACCTATAATAAAATTTTGTATATTATAAATGCAAATAATTCAAGATAAGTCGGCCGCTATGCTCAAAATTATCGATAAGAAAAAATGCAAAAATAACTGACCAAGGACATAACTTCAGGTGTCTACCTAGATGCCTATTTTTTTTAAACGAAAATAAAATTGAATGATTGTTAAGATTTTCTTTAATTAATTGGCCAAATTATTTCATTTTATTTTTACAAATAGTACCTAGTTTTGTATGCAAAGAAAATAAATAAAAAAAAACATTTTATACAAGATATGTTTATCACTTGTGAAATTATATGTAAGCAGCAAAAATCACTCCGTTAGTTCTATTTAGACAGTTAAAGTCTAAAAGGATACTTTGGGTATTAGTCAAAGAAAAAACAAAGTTTAACTAAAGTTGACTTTTAATTTTAAGTAGTACAAGAATGTTTCTATTCTCAAAATGACACCATAAATCAAAAATTATAAGACACCTTTACCTATAGGGCGATTTTGGTTAAAATGTTATTAATTAAACAACCTTCCATAAACACAACAAAATTCTATAATTTTGTTTGAGTACTATGTACCTATTAATAAAAGTTATACCAAAATTGCTCTAAATTTAGTCACGATAAACATCTGTAAAGAAATTAATTAAGGATTCCAGATGTTGCCAGAAATCTAGGACTAAGTATCGACACAGATTTAAGATTTAGACAGCATGTAAACAACAATATTAAAAAGGCTTATATGTCCCTTAAATTGTTATATCCTCATCGAAATTTACTGTCCACAAAACAAAAAGTTCAACTGACGGATACGCTTGTATTGAGCCACTTTAATTTTGGTGATGTGGTTTATCGACCTTGCTTGGATCAGAATGATCAAAACAGGATACAAAAGGTACAAAAATCTTGCCTCAGATTCATTTATGGCATTAGGAAGTATTTGCCGGTGTCACACAAACTTAAAGATATGCGTCAGAGAAGACAACTTCATTCGTTAGTTTTTTTTCATAAGATTATTGTAACAAAAACTACTCAATACTTAGCTAACAAAATAAAATATCGAACAGATGTTCACAATTTAAATTTAAGATTTAAGGGTTTGATAACTCCACCCCCACACTCCACAGTTATGTTTCAGAGGAGTTTTTCATATAATGTTTTTAGCATGTACAATGGTCTACCCGAACATTTTAAAAGTCTAACCATTCAAAGTTTTAAAAAGAGAGTTAAAGAATGATTGATGAATACTGGTTAAACAATGTTTCTAACTTACTTTCGGTTTAAAAAAAGAAAAAAAGAATTAAATCTCTTCTTTAAAATTCATCGTTTTAGATATTTTTTTTTCTGTATATTTTCTATTTTTTAACTTAATCTGCAAAATTAAAATACGTAGCGAATCTTTAATTAGCATAAAATGTGCCTCTGTTTTGTAGGAATTAGATTTAGGCATTTTGAAAATCTGTTTTTATATTGTTTTTGATGTTTTTTAAGAAAATTTCTATGCCAAAAACCAACCACTAGCTCAAGGTTAATTTTAGTTAGTAACTTTTACTTATGTTTTTTTCTTTTTTTGATAATTTTGTTTTCAATTTTTTAGTTGATTTTTGGTTTCTTTGTTATTGTTACTTATAGTACTTGGTGTTTTAAGTCTTTAAATACGGACTGGACTAGATCAATTTATTGCCTTCCAGATCCATTTTGCATCTATATGTCTAATTATTTTTTTTTTCATGTAAAAATGTATGCAAATAAACGTATTATTATTATTATTATTATTATTATTATTATTATTATTATTATTATTATTATTATTATTATTATTATTATTATTATTATTATTATTATTATTATTATTATTATTATAATTATTATTATTATTATTATTATTATTATTATTATTATTATTATTATTATTATTATTATTATTATTATTATTATTATTATTATTATCATTATTATTATTATTATTATTATTATTATTCTTCTATGTTTAAATAATGACTAGTAAATAAACAGATGTTAAAAGTATTTAAAGAACCCCGCCAATTTCTTATGTAGCGTGGGCATCCGTTAAATTTTTTAAAATTTTAATATGTTATAGGGGAGGGTCAGACAAATATCTTTTATGATTGCTACCCCTCCCAATGGGTACAGGGTAAGCCAGAAATTAAGGTTAAATTTCAAAAACTGACTACTTCACTCAATCCTTGTTTTCACGAAAACTTTAAATGGACAAAAATGAATTTCAGGTGTGTTATTTAGTGGAGCACAACCAACATTTTTGGTATTTACACTTTAGGCCGTATGTATACAGGGATGCTAAAAAAATTGGTTAAAAATCGTTATTTTTGCGAAATATTTTGATGGACTTTAAAGTAATAAAACAATAAAGGGTTGTCAATTTCATGTCTGTCTAAGCAGTGGCGTACCAAAAAGAATTTTCTTTAGAGGAGGAGGGGGGGGGAGGTTCTACCGGTTGATACGAAAATGTTAACTTTTCTTTTACCCACTGGGAGATAATAAGTAGATAGTTATAAGTATAAACTCTACATTGACTGCACAGTCGTCTTTTCAAAAAAGGAAGGGGGACTCAAATATATATAAGTAGGATCGTAATATTTAATTATTACGCAATGATTTTACATCACCTAAGTCTTAACCTTATGGCTTAGAATTAATCGCGTTAACACTATATCATATCACCATATCATATGTGAAGAGACCAACCCCCTTAGGTGCAATTTTACAACTCATAGTTAAACGTCAAACCTCAGTTTAAACCACGGATGTCGACTTTTTTACGTTTTATAAGTGCAGTTTACCAACAAACTTCGGTTTAACCGTTACCGGCGGTCTGGGTGTGAGTTAAACTTCAGTTTAATAGTTACCGAAAAATTCTAACCTCAAAATAGTTATTAAAAATTTATCTAAAATTTGTTTTTGGTAAAAAACTGTAAGTATTTAGTGAAATCGCGATGAGAGGTAACTCAGAATTTATTTTTGATCAACTGGATAAAGATGATGACGAAATTATTGACATTATCGGAGCACCAAGAAGAACAAAAATTATTCCTAGAACAAATCCATGGAGGAGTACGATGATGTCGATTTTAAAAAGAGGTTTAGACTAAAGAGACAAGTGAAATTGTGCACAAGGAAATTCGACAAGAGTTGTTACATCCCACAGACCAGTAAGTTTTGTTCTCACACCGAGCTCACACGTATATAATATATACTATATATGTTTGCGTTTTTTATATGAATATTTTTTGTTGTGGCGTCTGGCTGTATGTCTGTCTGTAACCAACGCTAATATCTCAAAAACTACTTGACTGATTTTTATCAAATTTGGTGACTATGCTGGGTTTTGCTCTGTAGTCTTTTTAAACTAAAAAAAAACTTGTGCTCCTAATCCTACAGTTGATCCAACAGCTCTTCTTTTCTTCCGGGCCGTGGTTTAACTGCAACTTATAAAATTGAGAAACTTGTTTACCAATGGTTTAATCCGAAGATTAAACTGAAGTTTAAACTATGGTTTAATCTGGAGTTTTACCTTTGGTTTAAAATTAGCTCTTACTAAAGTATTTTTAAAAGATGACTATGCAGTATACGTAAAGTTTGTACTTATAATTTAACTACTTATATCCCAGTCTTAGTTAGGTAAAAGAAAACCCTTCCCCTTAAAAAAAGCTTTTTGGTACGCCACTGAGACATATGAAATTGACAACCATTTATTGTTTTATTGCTTTAAAGACCGTCAAAAATATTTTGCAAAAGTAGCGAATTTTAACCAATTTTGAACAATTTTTTTTAGTCTCCCTGTATATCACGGGCTAAAGTGTAGATACAAAAAATGTTACTTAACAACATACTTTAAACTCACTTTTTTTGACTTCGTAGTTTCCGTAAAAACAAGGATTTAGTGAGGTACAAAATAGTCAATTTTTGAACTTTAACCTTATTTTCTGACTCAACCTTTACACATTGGGAGAGTTGGTGATGATAAAAAATATTGGTCTGATCCGCCCCTATAACATATAAAAATTTGAAAAAATTTAACGGGTGCCCACGCTACATCAGAAATTGGCGGAGTTCTTTAAATAGTCCTTTGGTCCGCTTTTTTTATTCAAAAAAATTTTACGAAAATACCCTGAATTCACCTTTGTGTATTGCATACTTTAGTTCTTGGATAGCCGCTTTTGTTCAAATCACACCAATACCATAGCACATAACTTCTATCAAACCGAAGGTAGTTTGGTCGATTGAACTTGAAATATTGTCAAACTACATTGTTGGTTATTAAAGATTTGCTAAGTATGCCTGGATCCTATCAATAGGAATTGCAAAAATCCGAAAATTGCATGAAAATTGCAATGTTGCGTAATTTAAATTAACAATAAAATTAGTTAGAAACTGAAAAAAACGTCCTCTTTTTCTTCGATGTAATAATGAAAGACTGTTTTTTATTAGTTGCATGTCACTTTCTTTTATTCGTAGATGGTGGCCTAAGGAATTGCACTGAGTTTATGTTGATAATTTTTTTGTTTGGTCGCATAGTTTCTAGAAATTTTCTATAATTTGTGCTACTTTTCTTGTGTATTGCAACTGTAGCCTAAATTCTTCTATTTGTATTCTGGAAACTCCAAGATACTCTACTTCACAGTCTTTTTCCTGGATGCTGTATGGTGTAGTTTTCCTTACTGCATCTTGGAATACCCAAAATGCAGCATTCCCCAAAATATTACATGTGGTAGCGTAAACTTGGGCTACGGTTTACGGGTGTGTTGTGCTTTTTGAGGTTTCCACGTACTGGTTGTATTCGCTTGAACTAAATGCGTTGATTGTTGCGTTTGATTATTTTCTTGTTCATTTGGCAGGGGTATTAGCTTGGTTATTGCTCTTTTTTTCCTTTTCGTAATGTGACGACTCGGACTAACCCATTGTCGCTGTTTTTATGACCCTCGCTAATAGTCATTTTGCGAGATTGATAAGTATTAATTAATAAGTACTATGGTACCACCTTTAAGGATCTCTTTGGTTTCTGTCCATTTGTAGCGCATTTGTATTGTGCTTAAATATTCATTTAACCATGCTTTCCAAAGATATTTTTTTATTTTTTGAATTAATTTCCATCGGTGTAAAATGCTGCCGTTTATCTCTTCTGTTTTTGATGAAGTAGGAGGGCTTATTACTGTTCTTCCAAATAAAAAGTGCCCTGGCGTTAAAAGTATTTCATCATCTGTGATGTCGTTAAGAACGCATAGCGGCTGGTAATTCAGGCAGGCTTTAATCTGACAGGCTAATGTGGCGATTTCTTTGTACGTTAATGCTTTTTCTCCAATGACTCGTTTAAGATGATGTTTTATGGACTTAACTCCGGCTTCCCAGAGTCCTCCGAAGTGTGGTAACGATGGTGGAATAAAATGCCAATGTTCATTATATACTCCACTGTTTGTGATTGTGTTAACTCCCTAATTTCTTCTTTTATTTGATTTGCTGCTCCTACGAATGTCGTTGCGTTATCTGTATATATACTGCCAAAAAGGTTTCTGTGGTCATATTACTCATGATTTTGATTGGATTGTAAATCTCTTTGTTTGCAATATCGTCCCATGCAACTTCTTGTAACCATAGGTCTTGTATTGTTAGTCTAGCTCTTATTATGAAGAGTGCTAACCATCCTAATTGCGAAGTTCTTTGCGATATCTGATAAAATTTTCCTTTTAGTATTGTAGATTTTGTTGATGTATTAACCTTGAAGTGAAAATTATCATCTGACGGAGTCCAGAGTATGCCAAGTGATTTTTTCGTTTTTCTTCACTGATTTCGATAGTGCTTTTTTCTTTTAATTCTTCGTGGATATGTTAAACAATTCTTTGATAAAATGTCGTCTACATAAAAATCTTCATTTTTAGAAAATTTTTGATGCTTTTTAAACGTATTTCCTTCATCTTTTGCCAGTTGGTGCAGTGTCCTTATAGCCAGGAATGGAGCGACGGCTATCCCATAAGTTACTGTGGCTAATTTATATTCCTGGAGTGGGTGAGTTGGCATGAATCTCCATATTATTCGCTGTTATTCTTGATCATTGTCGTCTATTTTTAGTTGTCGGTACATCTTCTCTATATCTGCTATGAACGCTATTCTATGTGTTCGCCAATGCAATAAGCTGTCAGCAAGATCGTTTTGTAACCCATCAAAGACAACTCTTAACTTAGTAGTCATACTTTCTTTTCTATTTACGGCTTGGTTTGGTTTGTAATATTTCCCTTAGTTGAAGTTTATTTCTAGTTGTAAAAATCTTGCAACAGCGTTTGATTTCGAATACCCTATAATTGTTGATTGTTCTTTCAATAGTAACTTTACTGTATAGCTCCCATCTTCATTCGTAATAGTTGTTTCTTGGTAGAATTTTTCGCATATTTCATATTCTGGTCGCATGTGTTGTACATTTGGCAATTCTTCTTATTCCCAGAACTTCCTCAACTGTTTATCTTCTTCTATGCATGATGTCATCCATGCTCCTGACTTGTAATTTATGAGTATCGTTTTTTGTTATTTGACCCGAAATTATTCATCCAAATTCTGTGTTTTGTCCGATCAGTCCGTAATTTTTCTTAAGCCCCTCTAAAATAATTTTTCAATGCTCTTCGGCCTTCAATAAATTGTCGATCGGTCCAGTTGTGTTAAAATTTGGGTCGGCTAGAATAGTGTTCTGCTATTGGTTCATATCTATATTGGCTTTCGGTTGGCTTGGAAGGGTTTTTATGATTTTTGGTAGAACTAACAGGGCTTAACGTGTAGTTGCTAGAAAAGCAAGGCTTTAATTGGACGGTAACTTTGCACTTTGATATTTTTGTTTCGGTGTCTCTCACTACTGTGATCTCTGCTGTCGTGTCGTGGTAAGGCTAGCATTTGTGCGGCTTCTTCGGATGATTGTGATCCTTGATCACTATTAGATTAGATAGATAGATAGACTCGATTAGAACACTAACGTTGTATGCTTGACCATGCTGTGGCAAGCAATACTTCTTTTTGTTCATTGTTTTGCCTTCCTTCGAATGCGTGATGGGTGCCACGATGAGTTACTTGGCCTTAGGTGCGTGTTTTGGAAGCTATTTGGTCTTAAATTAGAGTTTTGGAAGCTGGTCGATCTTGCATTGTGGTTCAAGTTGGGTAGACGGTCTTGATGCAGCAGGTTGTGATGATGCAGATTGAAGATTTTGCATTGATTTTTTGTAGTAGATGATGATTTATGCAGTTTGTTCGCTCCTGATAAAACGTCGTCGTTAATTCGGTCTACTGGTGATTGTGCTAGAAGTTGACTGCATTCCCAAATACTATGATCTCCCCGGCATACTTGGCATTTGTTTCTCTTTATGTGTTTGTTAACTTTTGCCGTGCTGAGCATCCCTAGTGACTGAAATTTTCTTTTCAAAAATTTAAAAATATCTTTAAGCGTTGGCACGTCAAACTAGTTAGCTAACGTTTGTTCAAATAGCTTGTTTGTTTCTGCATCCCATTTTGGACATACCATTCTTCCAATAATGATGTCGTATCAATTCTCAAAGTTTTAATTCCTTTTAAGCACTCATTGATGACGTCGTATATCTGTTTTAATTTTTGAGCTGATTCATAGTTTATTGTTGGTAAATCGAATAGCTTGTCTACCAGCTTAGAAACGATCAGCCGGTTGTTTTGATATCATTGTTGTAGTAAATTCCACTTTCGGCGAAATTTCTGGAAAATAATAACTTTCATAAAGTTTTTGCACGGAATATAGACTAAAAAACTGATCATGATGTGATGCTGAACGACTTTGGGGATCTCGACGCAGATGCGATTTGAGATGTTGTAACTTTTTTGCATTCGATATCTTGTTATTTTTCTGGAAAACTTTTCTGAATAAATGGTAGTAGTAGTAGCGCTGGGAGAGGCATATCCGCAGATTCCATTCTGCATTCTTGGAATTTTTCTTCTATTTCTTTTCTATTCTTCTATTCTAATTATATTTTCGTACTTTTTCTTTATGGTGTGGTGGTTCGAGAGATAGTCGTCGTCAATCATTAATTAAAATGTTGTAAATATTTGGATTGAATACCATTGTTTTTGCATATCTTCTTTCACAAACTCGTGTAAGGCGGCTTATAGAAATTTAAGAATGGCGTTGTCTTTTCTTCTAAATTTTTTAGTAGCAGGTCTTCAGTACTGTTTGAACTCGTCGTAAATTTTCTTGATTTGATCGAAGTACTTCATGCTGAGGTTTTTCACATAATTCGGTAACTTGGATAAGTACCAGTGCGGAACGATGTCTTTTTGTAAGTGATTCAAAGGTGGAAATCAAAGTGTATGATGGTGTTTAATGATGTATGGGGAGGGTGACCAGTGGAACCACTGACGAGCCTACGCTGGTTGCCCAAGGCAAAACATCGTTTAATGATTTCCCTTTTCGCTTTGATCCTTTGTGTGTTCCTTGTGGGATGCCCATCCAGGTTTGAATTTTCGTTATTTCCACGCAAGATCTTTTGATCTTTTGCTTTTAGACTCTTTTCGGTTGATGTAACTGATTTGGAGGATTTTAAACTTCTTTTTTGTTTTTAATTGCCTTAGGAGTATAACCCTATTGGAAATAGTGGAACCACTGACGAACCTACGCTAGTTGCCCAAGACGAAACATCGTTTAATCATTTCTCTTTTCGCTTTGTTGGTTTGTGAATTTTCGTTATTTTCACCCAAGATCTTTTGATCTTTTGAATCTATATTGTTGTTGAGTGGCCCGCCTAGCGGTTAAAACCATGTACCAAATTAAATAAAAATTTTACGTGGAGGGACCCATAGAGGTTATATATGGAAAAATTAAAACTCTTTATTTTATCTTTGTTAGGAGATGAACTTAATAAATCACAAAATGAAGAGAAAATTTAGCGCCTTAATAAATTTACAGAAAAGATTTATGACGTAGAGGGTAAAGGTTGAGGGAATAAATCGAAAAAAACTGTTTTGCTCGACCAGGACCACCTCTAGAATACCAGTCTGATGCTCTACCAACTGAGCTACCGAGAAACCGGGGTTTTAACTGGCTATTCGGAAATCCTTTTGTCCGATTCATTTGTTAGTAGTGGGAAGATCTTTGAAGCCTGTAAGGAAGTTCAATCCAAATAATACGAGATTGGTCACATCCTATTAGATACACCAGGTAGTGATACTTTGTAGCACGTCATACGCAAGTTTTAGAGATAAGAAAAACATACCTCCATGGCAGCCTGCCTGATCTCTGCTAGGTACTTCAGTATACTTCCAAAGCTTTCCTGAAATACTAAGATCGCCAAGGGCGGGTTGACTAGTACTTAAGTAAATTGCATGAAAAATACATGAATATATAAATGGGAGGACGTCTAATAGGATGTGACCAATCTCGTATAATTTAGATTGAACTTCCTTACAGGTAAGTCGTTTAATCCTGAATTATACTTCGATTCGGCACATCCTATTAGATACACCAGGTAGTTGTTTAGATAATATGGCGATATTAGTTAAAAAGTTAAATAATAATAAGGAAACCCCAAGGTTTAAAATTTAAATGTGTTTAAAATATATTTCTTAATATAATTAGCTAAGAAATCTTTTGAAATTAAAGGTTTATTATAAAATCGATTGAACGTTTTCATTTTCTCGGAACATCCCGCAGCCTTTCTAATACTTTTGATTGATGCACCAACCCTTAATGCTGCGGAAGACACCCCATGTCCTATGTGCTATGTCCTTTAAAATTTGATTCTATTTCTGCGTTTTTTAGACCTTTTTAAATCCACCTGCTAATGTTTTGGGATGTAGCGACCTTATGAGGCTTTTTAATTGTTAAAATAAGGTTATCTTCTGTTCATCAAAATAGTTTTGTTTTCTGTATGCAATATATAATGGTTAAACACAAATAGAACTGTAATTTTTTTTTGAAACAGGGTACTTAAGCCAAGGCTGAATTCTTCTGGGTCCAGATATTTTAAAAATATCTTTAAGAATTATTTCTATGCCCTTTTCGTTAGCCTTGACGTTACTCAATTTATAGAAAATGTCTGAACTCTTTGAGCAAAACCAAGAGTTAAAAGAAGTACCATTTTTATAGTTAATAACCCGAATGTTAAATTTACCAAAGGGTACAAGTTACTTATATAAGGTAAAACTCGTTGCGAATACCAAGTTTATATTAGAGAAACTGAGGGCGCAGCTTAAAAATGCGTCTCATAAACCTATCTACCATTTCTGATTGTTCTGCTCGCAAATTAAATTTAAGGCAGACCTATGCGTGTTAAGGGCTCAATATTTCCCAGTATTTTAAGATTCTGTTTCTAAAACGGACACAACTTGATTTACATTAGGCTGCAAGATGGTCTCAATATTATTGTCGCAAAACTTCCATCATTTGGAAAAATAAATTGCATCCTCCCAAACGCCCCTTTTACCATAGGCCACCTTGATAAGATTGCTACTCCCAAATCAAAGCAATAGTGGGTGGGGTTACCTAAACGAGGATAAGAGTAAATCACCTTTCTGATTTAAAACGATAACTTTTAAGCGAATCACGGATTCTAATTTGGGATACCATGCTTGAGTTCTCCAGATAGAATAAACCACCAGACATATCGTATTATCGTTTTCAATTTTTTCTCTTTTTTTTGTATTTTTGGAAACAGTGAGGAAAGAGGAAATATATAAGAATTAAGGTTTTTCTAATTCATTGTGAATGCATCCACTGGAAGCCACGACACAAATCGGTGGCATTTTTTGTTCAGGTAGCTTGCAAATAAATATACAATTTTTATACCAGATTTCTTGTCCGCTATATGATTATCCAACGTATTTATGTACGTGGCAAATACAAAAAAAATATACCTAAGCTCACTGCCACATCATTCTCCCAATATGACAATTTTTTAAAGTCTTTTACAAAGCTTGTTAAGCCATAAAAAGCTGCCTTCATTTAAAGAATGTTTATGTGTTTCTCTTGTTCACCTTATTGCCAAAAAACCCCCTTTTGCTTCCTTTCCATTGCAACACGCCCCCATCCCGATTTGTATGCATCGGAGAAAATTTTAATGTTATAATTAAGCTGTAAAATAGCATGTGCTTTAACCACCACTCAAGTTCATTTTTAACTAAGAACCCAACAAGCATCTTTTTGTTATAGTTGTTCCTGTTAGCCTTTAAGACATGATATTTTTCTCGCTCCAGAGTTTTTACGTACAACAAGCCGTACACTATACAAACCGAGGCTAGCCTTCCTATAATTTGCGAAATTGTTAATTTTTTTTTCTTTGAATAATCTTAATGGCTGTTTTTATTTTTGTTATTCTTTTTTTAGCGATATATATCCACATCTTTTTTGCATTAAGGATAAATGCTAAAATTTGTATCTCTTGAGTCGGTTGTGTATGGTTTTTTAATTGTTAATAAAAAACCCAATCTTTTAGATAAGAGAAACAGACCTGAAAGGGTGGAACAAAAAAGTGCAGTGGCTAGACCGAATGGTAAACATTGGAATTCAACTTTTGTTTTGAAAAGAAAATCTTAAATATTTTTTATATTCATCAAACATTAACACTAAAAAAAAGATCTAATGTCGCAAGAAAGCAGTTTTTAGTAATTCAAGTTCTCTAATATCGTCCAGTTGAAAATAAGGTGGGCCAAATAACTTTATGTAGGTTTCTAGGATTAAAGATAAACCTAAAATCCCCTGTTATCGTTCTGTCTTAAAAAATAGCTTAAAAAAAACTGATCTTGACAGTTATTACCAGTTTTAACTGCTCTGACTTATAAATGTATGTATGCTTTTCGAATAAATTTGTAACTCATTTTTGGTAAATTTTGAGGTTTTGGGGGTGAAAACTTAAAAAGGTTTGTCCACAAAGGGAATTTTGTGACCTTTTGTCCAACTCAAAGCTAATTTATTTTGAGTTATTTGATTCCACTCTTCTGAAAAAAAAAATTTCGACAGAAAAACGTTCTTTCACTGTTTAGCTCTATTTCCTCTCGGCGCGTTTTCTATATTTTTGCAATTTTCGGCAAAACCTTTGCTAAAAAAGAAAAGATCTGGATTTTGCGCAGTAGCAATTTATTATAATTTTGCACGAAACAATATTGTTGCCAATGCAAATCAACTGCACCGATTCGGCAAGACCCAAAAGATCTTCATCAAGTGCTTCGTCTCTCCCTTTTTGTTTAGGCCAAATTAGAGAAAACCCGCTCTAAGGCTGTCAAACCTTTTCCCAAAATGGTTTACAATTTCAAGAGTTACGTATCTCTTTTTTGCTCTGTGGATGCTAGCATCCTCGATTTAATTTGGGTCATTGAAGAATTTGGCAATTTTTCCGGGAATTTTGTATTTTTAGAGGAGATTATTTTTAGTTTTCTTTTCTATATATTCCCATAGAAAGATGCTTCTTCCATATGTAAGCTAGCTCTGGACTCAATGTACTATCATCTGTCCCCCCTAATATACTTTCTAAGGGGCGCCTCTCTATGCTGGAGTTCGAGGAACTACTAGTGTCTGATCAGTTGAGGAACTGTCAGATTCGTCGTCACATATGAAAAACTATGTGCTAATAATACTTTTTTAAGTAAACATATTATAATCTAAAACAAAGTTATGATTGTTTTCCACAAACCAAAACTACACTTTTTTGCACTCGACGCGCGTTTCGTTAACAACGTTAGCATCATCAGGAGACGATAAACAATGAACTAAATTAATCTACGCTCTATCTTATATAGGGTTCCTAAGATTTTCCTTAGGGATAGGATTTCAATAAATCAAACAGAAATGGCATAGAAAGTTCTGCGCGCACAAAAGAAATAGGTATATTGAACAATGGTGCCAGTTTGTTATTATCTCCGGACTGCTTTCATGAGAAAAAATTGTCGCCACTCTTTCAGCATAAATCATAGTTGCAATAATAACCGTTGACAAGATATCTGCAAATTCCGCTAGATGGCGTCCACACCATGAGATGATCGAGGAAAAAATTAGATGTTTTCAGGTCCAAACCACAGCTTTTTCTTGCTTAAAGGAGGTGGCAGGAAAAAAATAAGGCAACATTAGAAAGAAATATCTTCGCTTTTAATTAAATTTCTTTCCATTCTGTTCTACTAGTGACATCTATCCGGAAACGGCCAAACCATGCAGCTAGCACTAGCAGCCAAAGAAATCAATAAACGGCGCTGTTTTTCCTGCAGAGCTTTTTGCTTGCGATATTATTGATTTTAAATAAAGCTGGCCCTACACTACATTTGATATTTTCGAGGTGTTTTATGACATGATCTCGAAACATGTAGCGAACCAATTCTTCAAAACTAGCGGGAGGGTAAAAGCGAAAAATAAGGGGCTGCCAATATTTGTAATACCCAAAAAGGGGTGAAAAGATTTATTTGGCTTTGTTTCTTTACAAAAAACGTTTTTTTGACAAAAAAGTTGAGCTCTACCACTTTTTTTATTTTTTTCTTCAACTTTCTCGAAATTTTCGTCATACCGTAGAAAAAAATTATTTCCCCGTGGTCATACTCTACTTTTATTCGAAAAAATTTAGAAATAGAGACGGGATCAGTTTTCCTAAAACGGGGGATCTTGGTTTCGAGTGAGAAGATAAAGGGCGCCGCAGGCAAAATTTTTTCAATTAAATTAGCCGAACGCAAAAATGTTAGAAAAACAAAGCACGAAATAAAAATGGCGCCGCTTACAATTTTTTTCAAAAATTACGTAATTTCGGGAACGCAAAGAAATAGGTCTAAAGAGTATAATTTTTAAGAAAAAAATATCAATTTTCCCGCCCTCCTCCACTGGGACTACAGGGGCCGTGCACAAATTACGTAATGGTCATAGGGGGGAGGGGGAGTTACGTAGGGGGAAGGGGGGTTTACGACAGCGTTTGCATTTGTGTGAAACTAAGAAAATTTGGAATTAAAATAAGTGAAAAGTTTTTTTTGGGGGGGGGGTAGTGGTTTTGAAATCGTTACGTAATATTAGGGGAGCGGCGTGCCAAACCGTTACAAAACATTACATAGGTAGGTGGTCAAAAATTGGTAAAATCACCGTTACGTAATTTGTGCACGGCTCCACATCTGACTGTTCCTCCTTTTTGATTTCGAATTAAAGTGCAAAACTCGGGTTGGACGTTCGAAGGCCCAACCCGTCCTATTTGCTTGATAAAGTTTCTACGGAAATATCTCAGTCGATTTCTCCTGCATTGTATGAACACTTTAGGTTAGGCATTTGCATGTATCTCAGACCCCAGCCGGTAAACAGTGCGTAAGGACAATGGTTACAAAATGAAAAGCCGAAAAATATTTTTTTTTACGATATCTTTCATCAAGTTGGTATTAAAGTTGAGCAAAAACAATTTTTATTCCAGTCCTAAAGGTCCATGAAAATGGAAAACATTAGAAAACAACAACCTGGAATGGATTTACTACGTGTAAGATGTAGTGACAACATCGCCCCATTCCCATCCTTTTCTGCCTAATGTGCTTTTCCGTTTGTCTGCGTCTTATACACGGCTGCTTGGCCCCCTAAGGATTTGCTTAGGAACCCTGTATACAATCCTTTAGTGGGCGGAGATAAGACTAATAATTTGTGATCGATCACGATTTTTAATCCTATCTCCCCCAACCAAAGAATAAAGTGTACTAAACGGGATGGGTCCTCTATCTTTATTTAAACTATTTCTGGATTTAATGATTTCCATACTTTCATATGCATTCGAAAGTCTTTTGTTTGGTACACTTTTTAGAAGTGTTAGGTTATCTAATGTGAATCTATGATTGTTTTCAAAAGCATGCTCGGCCACACTTGACTTTTCTGTTCTTCCGTATTTTAAGTGTGCTAAGTGTTCTTTAAAACGTGTTTGAATAGAGCGTCTCGTTTGGCCAACATATTTTTTGTCACAATCCATGCAACTAATTTCATAAATTCCACTTTTTTCTAGAACTGTAGTTTGATCCTTGGGATTTCCTAGTAAACTTCTTATTGTGTTACCGGATTGATATACTAATTTAAGAGCGGTGTTATTAAATACTTTTTGTAATCCTTTCGTATAATTAGGATTATAAGGAATTGATACAAATTTTGAGTCGCAGGTATCTTTTCGTCTGAAAAACGTGGAATTCCGAAAGGTCTTTTGGAAAGAATGTCTATTTATCAGCTTATTTATTAAGCCTTAATCGTAACCGTTTTCGGTAGCTATATTCTTAATACTATTCTTTTGTGCTTCAAATCTTTCATTGTTTAAGGGAAAATTTACTAATCTATAAGTTAAAAAGTGCAAACTTGCAAGCTTATGTTCTAAGCAATGAAAAGAGTCATTTGGAATATACCTGTTGGTGGCTGTTCCTTTCCTGTATTGGTCAAAGTCCAAGTAACATATTTTGGTAATGGTAGCAGCATATAAACTAACCAAGACGTCACAACTTTTTATGCCTCATTAGAATAAGCTCGGATGGTGCTAATTTGTTACGTAAGAAAATAATTTGTAGCTGATGCCATTACTAATTTATGTCTTTTAGTAAGTTACGTGACCTAAAAATTAAAATATTTTATGAACCAACCAGAGGATCACAACCTTTTATACTTCATCGGAATAAGTTGGTTGGTACTAATTTGTTAAGGAAGAAAATAATTTGTAGCTGCTGCCATTACCGAGATAGGGCTATCTAGACACTTGACATAAAAAGTACCATATTTTCAAAAGCATGCTCGGCCACACTTGACTTTTCTGTTCTTCCGTATTTTAAGTGTGCTAAGTGTTCTTTAAAACGTGTTTGAATAGAGCGTCTCGTTTGGCCAACATATTTTTTGTCACAATCCATGCAACTAATTTCATAAATTCCACTTTTTTCTAGAACTGTAGTTTGATCCTTGGGATTTCCTAGTAAACTTCTTATTGTGTTACCGGATTGATATACTAATTTAAGAGCGGTGTTATTAAATACTTTTTGTAATCCTTTCGTATAATTAGGATTATAAGGAATTGATACAAATTTTGAGTCGCAGGTATCTTTTCGTCTGAAAAACGTGGAATTCCGAAAGGTCTTTTGGAAAGAATGTCTATTTATCAGCTTATTTATTAAGCCTTAATCGTAACCGTTTTCGGTAGCTATATTCCTAATACTATTCTTTTGTGCTTCAAATCTTTCATTGTTTAAGGGGAAATTTACTAATCTATAAGTTAAAAAGTGCAAACTTGCAAGCTTATGTTCTAAGCAATGAAAAGAGTCATTTGGAATATACCTGTTGGTGGCTGTTCCTTTCCTGTATTGGTCAAAGTCCAAGTAACATATTTTGGTAATGGTAGCAGCATATAAACTAACCAAGACGTCACAACTTTTTATGCCTCATTGGAATAAGCTCGGATGGTGCTAATTTGTTACGTAAGAAAATAATTTGTAGCTGATGCCATTACTAATTTATGTCTTTTAGTAAGTTACGTGACCTAAAAATTAAAATATTTTATGAACCAACCAGAGGATCACAACCTTTTATACTTCATCGGAATAAGTTGGTTGGTACTAATTTGTTAAGGAAGAAAATAATTTGTAGCTGCTGCCATTACCGAGATAGGGCTATCTAGACACTTGACATAAAAAGTACCATATTTCAGAAAGTAACTAGGGCCTCACAACTTTTTATACCTCGTTAGAATAAGCTCGATTGGTGCTAATTTGTCAAGAAAGCAAATAATTTCTAGCGGCTGCCGTTACCGAGATATAGCTCTCTGGGCACTCGACACAAAAAGTAACATATCATAAAAACTTACTGTAGAGCCAAAACCCTTCTCATCTCGTTATTTATTAAAAGCGATAAATTTTAAATAAATAAAATCTTTATTATCATTATTAAAGCGGTTCTATAATAATAAAAGTTTATTTTGTAGTAGAATCGTGAACTTCGTTTTTTAATGTCACCTCTTATGTAACAAACTAGCACCATCCAAGCTCATTCTAATGAGGTAGGAAAAGTTCTCACCCCAGGTTAGTTTCTGAGATATGTCATTTTTTGTGTCAAGTGCCCAGATAGCCATATTTCGGTAACGGTAGCAGCTACAAATTATTTTCTTCCGTAATAAATTCGTACCAACCAAGCTCTTTCCGATGAGCTGTAAAGCGTTTAACCCTCTAGTTAGTTCATTAAATATTTAAAATTTTTAGGTCACGTGACTTACTTAAAAAGACATATATCATTAATGGCAGCAGCTACAAATTATTTTCTTACGTAACAATTTAGCACCAACCGAGCTTATTTTCATGAGGTATAAAAAGTTGTCCCCTGGTTAGTTTCTGAGATATGTTACTTTTTGTGTTGAGTGTCCAGATAGCCATATCTCGGTAACGGCAGCAGCTATAAATTATTATCTTCCGTAACAAATTAGTATCAACCAAGCTCTAGTTGGTTCATGAAATATTTCAATTTTAAGTTCACATGACTTACTTAAAAAGACATATATCACTAACGGCAGCAGCTACAAATTATTTTCTTACGTAACAAATTAGCACCATCCGAGATTATTCTATTGAGGTATAAAAAGTTGTGACCCCCTATTTACTTTCTGAGATATGTTACTCTTCGTGTCGATTGTCCAGATAGTGATATCTCGGTAAAGGCAGCAGCTACAAATTATTTTCTTACGCAGCAAATTAGTACCAACCAAGCTTATTAAGGTTGTGACCCCCTAGTTAGTTCATGAAATATTTCAATTTTTAAGTCATGTGACTTACTTAATGAGATATATCTTAGTAATGGAAGCAGCTACAAATTATTTTCTTACGTAACAAACTAGCACCATCCGAGCTTATTCTACTCGGAAAAAAAATTTCTACAAATAAGTATTTCAGTATGCTCAAAACTGCATCATTGAATTAAAAATCTAGAATTTTATTCTAATCAATAAACATATTGTTATACTTAAATACAAAATTTTATTTTCTCAAATGTTTTCTTTAATCCAAGTAAAAACTATCTGTTTAAAAATTTTATAATTTTTGATTTGAAGCCTAAGATCTTCATTTGGAAATTTACCGAAAACACTAAATTAAAACGGCACTAAGTTTATTATGAAATTCCGTTTATTTTCATTTTAAGAGCATATCTTTAAATTAGGCAAAAAAGTATTTTTTTTAAAAAACCTTGCAAATTTTGACATGAGACTATTGTAATTTTAATATTAACATAAATTTTTGTTCTTTAGGTTCAAAATAAGTATTTAAAATACTAAAATTAAGTATAACCTTCAGATGCCTAATTGAAGAAAATTCTTGTCATTTTATTCTTAAAATGAACATCTGAAACGCTCGGGGATTCTCGGTTCCGAGGTAGGACGTAAGAGCCTGTCAGTCTTTTATTGTATGTGCATTGGATACAGTTGAATTTCGAGGAAAAGCTCATCAAAAATCATAAATTCGGAATTGAAAATTATTGGGAACACCAATTATACTTTTATTATATAGTTACCTAGGTATAATAAATCACCACCCTTTTATTAATATTCTCGTCCCTCTTAAAAATATGTTAGTTTAAAGTTGACCTTTGATGATAATTTTGTGTGTTAAATATTTCGTGAATTGAACGTTTCGTTTTCCGCAACTTATTGAGAAAATTTCAAGATATCGTCATGGAGTCTATTGCTGCTGGTGGTAAGTAGAATCTCAAAAATTTTGTTGAATTGAAATATCCACAGAACTTTTTTAATTTTGATTTTTTAGAACTTTATAATGTCGTAAAATATAAAAATAGGAATTTTTCGTCCTTTTCTAGACATAAAGTACATTTACCCGCATTACCCCATTTTTAAATATGTATTTTTCGCAAGACCGCAAATTACGGGGAAATGTACTTTATGACTAGAAAAGGAAAAATTCCTATTTTTATTTTTTATGAGACTATATAGTTTAAAAAAATTAAAATTAAAAAAGTTCTGTGGATATTTCAATTCAATATAGTAGTTTTTTTATACCTTCATCAAAAACCTGATTTTAATAACTATCTGCAAATAACTAAAGCATGGCCTTTTTGGTTACCGATGCAAAAAGAAACTGTTGATCACGGGTGCAAAAAAATATTTCTGTCCGTTTTTTATCCAAAATTAACGAGAAATAGAGGAAAGTAATATGGAAAAAATCCAATTATTCTTACCTAAAAATTAAGCCATCTCCACCAGTTTTCATTAAGTATTTTCGAAAAAATTATTTAAAAATATCGTCAAAATATCAAACTTTCCAAGATTAAAATGTAGCAAGAATGAAAGGCATATCGCTATGGCAACCATTGTTATTTCATTTACCAGCCGTCTTGATTTATAGTTTAAAGATGGTGTGTTGCGAGAAGTGCTCTTCTCTCGAAAGGTATTAAAAAAATAGTGTTAACAACTCGCCGCTAAACTGTGCTTTTTTTAGTTTAAATATGCAGCGAAATATTTAGAAACGCGAGTAAAAAAAGCACAGTTTAGTCGCGAGTTGTTAATACTATTTTTTTAATTCCTTTATCACAAAATCCAAAAATACTTTTAAAAATCTCGAACGAAGAGCACTTCTTGCAACACAGCATCTTTACACTATAAATCAATGCAACTGGTAAATGAAATAACAATGATTTCCCTAGCGATTTGCCTTTCTACTCGGTGACATTCATTGTTGCGACATTGTAATCTTTGATAGTTAATATTTTGACGAGGTTTTTAAATGATTTTTTGATAAAGACGTGGTGAAAAAATAATCAGATTATTTCAATATTACTATTTTCAGCTATTTCTCTTTAATTCTGGGTAAAAATAGTAGTTTTAATAACTAGTTGCTAAAATAGTGCTTTTTTTACAAGCGTTGGTTTAAATAACGAGCGCAGCAAGGTATTTAAATAAACTCTCCTTAAAATAATCCAACCTTTAGTTCCTGCGGTAATTTGCGGTCTTTCCAGTATTTCTCTTTAATTTTGGTTAAAAAATGGACAGAAATCTTTTTTTGCACCTGTGATAAAAAAAAGTCTTTTTGCATCGGTAACCAAAAAGCCATGCTTTAGTTATCTTCAGACAGTTACTAAAATCATGTTTTTGATGAAGGTATAAAATTTTTTTTAAAGACTCTACTTGCCACCAGCAATAGGCTCCGTGACGATATCTTTAAATTTTCTCAATAACTTGCGGATAACGGAACACTCAATTCAGGAAATATTTAACACATTTTATTAACACTTATAAAAATAAAAATATTTTTAAGAGGGACGAGAATATTTTAAAAAAAAGGGTGGTTTTAACTAGGTAATAAAAATACAAAATTGGTTTTTCCAATAATTTTTAATTTGGAATTTCTGATTTTTGACTAGCTTTTCTTCGAAATTCGCCTGTGTGCGGCGCGGCGGTTAGTGTAGTTAGTTAGATATACTATGTTATAATCTGTGTTTTTTTGTAGTTGATTCTTAGTTTATAAGTTAAAGTAAAACTTTCGTATTGATCATCCGAAATTGTTTTTTAAAAGCGAAAGATTCGCTTTATGTCAAAACTGATATTTCTATATAGGACAGTTTTGAAAAATTGAGAAGTTTGCTAAATAGCCTTATTCTCTTAACGTATCCGTTATTAAAATCGGTTAATAAGTAAGAAAGTTCTAGAATGTTACGTTTGATGCTTTTTGTGTGGTCAAGACTGTCTCGCTATAAGTCATTTTCTTTTTGACGGGATGCAGTTTTGTCAAGAATGATCAGGATATAAAGATTTTAAGCCTTTTGGCAAGCTAAAAATGTTATGCGCCCAATGTCCAAAATGACACGTAAAATTCAAGACGTCTAATAGAACATGACTTATAATGGGACAGTCTTAACACACAAGGAGCATCGTAACACTACAGAACTTGTTTATTTCTTAACCGATTTAAATAAAGGAAACGTGTTTATACGTTGAAAGAATAAGGCTATTTAGCTAACACCTTATTTTTTTTACAGTGGCTCAAACATTTTTTTTTCAGGAAGGGTTAAAATGATCCACATTTGAAATCTGTTCGAACTTTTAAATTTTAAATAAATTTCAGTTTTGACATCGAGGGTATATAGTTTAAAGTTTATCTTTTTAAAAATAATTTAAATTTCAAATTTCCGATATTTAACTAATATATAAAGTTATGATTTTTTTTTTGGAATACCTTAATTGCCTTATAATATATATAAAGGGTGTTATATAAAAAAAACCTTGCATACGTTGATTCTGCTTTGGATTAGGTAACTAAAAAACACCAAAAACTATGTGTAAAAATGGAAAAAAACCTTTTTTAAACGGTTGCTTAAAGGGTCAAACGCAAGATTTGATATTTTTAGGTAGATATCACGTTGTTGAAAGTTTCATGTTTGAAATTAAAATAATTTTAATAAGCCTTGGGTCTTGCCCTAAAACAATTTTCAAAAATATCCGGCTCCCAAACACAATTGACGTTTCCTTGAGTTTTACCGCAGTTTCTTTTTAAATAACATTTCGTATCCTTTACTATATTTTTTTCTTTTCTAAAACGGAAGAAGTTATTGTAGAAAATGGAAGTAGATAATATATTTTGTACTTTTTATATACCTGTATATTTTTTTTGACTTCAGTAATTATTATTAAATCCCACAGATAAAACACTTCGGTATCCTCTATGGGAGTTACCATTCAGGAATATGGATGATAACATAACTCAAAATTAAAAAAAAATATTGGACCTATTTGCGCATCTTTTGCGCAGTATCGCGCAACCACTTTTACCTTTTGCAACCATCTGAACGTATATTCTTTAAAGTCATACGATCCGGTCTTTCTCTCGTGCGATGGGATCTATCACCTCCGCCGATCGAAAAGCACTTTAGGAAGCAATAAATAAAAAAAACCTCTTTATTACAAGTTTTACTAGATTAGAGGAGTTGCTGCGCAAAATGTTTTAATAACTGCGGAAAACACCCCACCCACAAAAAAATACCCACATTTTCCATACGGTTGCTGCGCAAAAGATAAAAGTGTTTGCGCAAAAGTTGCGTCCATTTTTTTAAAGTGGGAAGGCAGATTAACTGACTTGATGTTAACTCCCTTTAAGGATATAGTACTTTTTCTATATTTTAAAATAAGAATATGAATTCTTTGTTTAAATAACCCATGTACTTAAATTGAAAAATATTCATTTTGGTTTTAAGAATTATATTTTTACTGTTAGGTTACACACTTTTAAATTTTAAAATATAATAGAAATAATATTTTCAAAATAAGTATATAACCCTTAAATATGAAATAAAATATAATTGATTTAAGATGAAAATGCGAATAACAATGTTCAGTTTTAGAAAGGCATATTCTCAAATAGAAAAATAACTAGGTTTCGCCTTAGACATTTATAATACATGTGTTAAAGATTAGTATTTTCAAAACAAAATTAAAAAAGATACAAAATTGAGATTTTTAATATTTCGCATTAAAAATATTATTTTAGGAATAAGGTGAAGATGTATAACTAAAACAAAATGATGTATTTTTAAACCAAAGAAGGTAATTTGAGAATTTCATATTCTTAGTTCAAAAAAATATCGTCTCGCGTATATGTGATGCTAACATAGGCGTAGATCTAGTTTTATTGCTTTATATTGAGTATTTCTTTTTTTCCGTGTAATGAGGTATAAAGAGTTGTGACCCCCTAGTTATTTTCTGAGATATGTTACTTTTTGTGTCGAATGTCAGATAGCCATATCTCGGTAACGGCAGCAGCTTCAAATTATTTTCTTACGCAGCAAATTAGTACCAACCAAGCTTATTCCGATGAGGTATATAACATGTGACCCCCTGGTTAGTTCATGAAATATTTCAATTTTTAAATCATGTGACTTACTTAATGAGATATATAAATATGAGATACGTAAAAATTAGCTTCTTTTAAAGGGGTATAAAAAGTTGTGATTTTCCAGTTAGTTTATAGGCTATTTTGATTTTGAGGTCACGTGACTTTATTAAACAGCCATATCCTGGTAACGACAGCTGCTAGAAATTATTTTCTTGTTCAACAACTAAACACTAACAAATCTTATTTCAAAAAGGTTAGCAATATACATTTTTTCATAGTATTTCTTTCGTTTTTTCGTAAAAAAAAAATATTTTTTCTTCTTATAAAAATAATGATTTTTTACTTTTAAATTGGCGGTAAAAAATTCAAGTAAAGTGTTTGCAGCATGCTGATGTTTTTAACGTATCATTTAAACGTATAAACCGGGATTAAGATACGTAAATGAGTTTTTTCAAAATAAAAAAAAATCTATGTTATTTTTTGCCATTTTTATTTTTGAGTGCACCCTTCGAGCTACAAGTTATGGTGTACGACTTATTGTCCTACTATTACCTAAACGTCAGTTATGGGGTGGTCCCCTTAGCTTAATGGTTAATTTAGAGGGGTCTCAGTTTTGTCGGTAACGGCTGCCGTAACAAATTAGCAACAAATTAGCTAAAAATAATCACATAATTATTTTTGTGGTCCTTTGTTTTAGTCACCCATAAAACAGGAAATATTTTCATAAATAACTCTTTTGGAAATAAAAAAATATCCATGTTATTTTTTACAATTTTTATTTTTGAATGCAAATATACCCTTCAAGCTACAAATTATAGTATATACTTAAAGACTTATTGTTCTACTGTTACCCACACGGCAGAATAGGGTGGTCCCCCTAGCTCAATGGTTAAGTTAGAGGGGTCCCATTTTTTTGGTAGCGGCTGCAGCTAAAAATTTTATTCTTTGGTAACAAATTAGCTACAAATTATGGCAGTGGTATTTTTGTGACCCTCTATGATGATCCCCCAACTTAATGGACGTTAATATTAGCCAGTTTTTTGTTATTTTAAATCTAAAAACTGCAAAGTCGTAGAAGCCTTAAGACTGCTACGAATATGCAGTTTTTAAATATTTGTTCTGAATTTACAGTTTTGGATCAAAAGTTATGAATTTTCACATATATCAACCCCTCAACCACCCCCCAAATTATTTTTTCTCAAAATAAGAAAAAATTAAGTTTATTATTACAAGCTTTTATTTAACTTCACCTCTATTATGTATATATGTTTCTATGTTCGGGTAAAAATCTTGCAACTCAATTTTGACTATTGTAATCCGATTGAATTCAAACTTGGTACGCGATTATAGTTCCGGTAACAATACAAAAATATGGTAATGTTAGGCATTCCTTGAAGGGAAAGAAACGCCTAAGTTTTTGGGGATAATCAATACGAATTTTTGATCAGATTTTAAAAAATCAATATGGCGGATTCAAGATGGACGATTTTTGGTCATGTTTTGCTAACCAATTTTAACTGACTTATACCCTTCCGATTGTCTTCAAATTTTGTATGCGTTTATAGTTCCGCTGAAAATACAATAATATAGTATTATCAGGTACCTACCTCCCCCTAACGAGGAAAGTAGAGGAAGAAAAATATTCACCCACATAACAAAAATATATTGCACATATATCCAGCGTATATACGAAAACGGAGAAGGATATTGCCCTGGATATCATCCAAATACTCACCCGACGTGCATAGGAGCTCCAAAAAAGATCCAATTTAGATCCAGAGGTAACATCCACTGAATATACGTTATAAGTATATTCTGAACATGCATTAATTACTCCACAAAAAAATTCGAGTTATATTCTATTATAACAAATTTTATGTTCTAATGTATATCCATTATGGTATATATTTATATAGTATTTCCTGTCGATATCCGTCACGATATACAAAATATATATTTGTCCAAATTTTTGTTTATATATAACAATAAAAGTATATTCTTTTTGTATCCATAATATTTTATTGAGGGTATATATAAGATTTATATTACTGCAAACCCACTTAGCACAATAACAATAATAGTAGTGGTAGAGAAGGGGCGGCGCGAAGCCTGGCAAGTAGGCCTCCCTGGGCTCTTTCTGCCTTACCCCGAGCCTGCCCCTAATCTGCCGCCTGCACCATTGGTCTATAAGTCTGCTCATCTGGTTTTACTGTTTTTTTTGCAAAGTCCAGTATTTTATCCCATTTGAGCGTGTGCAGGTCCTCCTCATCCAGAGTCGGAGAACCGAATACCTGGTATCTCGTCCTCTGTCAGAAACACATGCTCTCACACAAATAAGCATTTTTTAGATGTACAGGGTGGTCCAAATTCGAGGGGCCTCTATAGCTTTGGGCTTTTGCAGCATAGTTAGCCCAAAACTAATATACATGTTAGGGGCTCGATTTCCAAGAGAAGTCGAAAACTAAAAACCACATTGCGATATGTCAAAGCGTTTCTGAGCTACAGGGTGATTCTCAAAAATGTGCGATTTTAAAGGCGTTCTACAACTTTTTTATTTGTAAAGATAGAGATTTTCATTAAAAACATTTTTTAAAATTTTTTAAGGACAAATCTACCGATTTCACCGATTTTCCCTTAAAGCCTTGAGTTCCCGAGATATCACACAAAGTTATATTTCTTTAAATGGGATACCCCCAATTTTTCTAGAAAATCATTTTTCTAATAACATTTCCTATCGGAGGATGTGCCATACACCTATTTTATTAAAGAGTTTAAAAGATATTTGCATATTTTGATATTTACCATAGTAGGCGCTGTGCGCACCCTAAATGTGTAAATAAAATTTAGTTGTTTTTTTTTCATACAAAATCAAGTTGGCTACGACACGAGGGGACACAGCAACCTCGAACTTTAACTTCTAGTTTACTATAATTACCAACCCTAAAATAATAAACAAAAATAAAATTATTAAAAGTTTTTATTTAAAATTTTTATTAATTAAACTATGTTTTCTTTTAAACATATCCTACATCATCTCTTGACGCTATTTTCTGCATTAAGTTCTACCGCATGAAGCTGTCTGAATGCTGTACAAAGTGCCTCTTCCAATTCTCTTCTAGTAGTTCTAGTCTGGAGACCTGGAGGGCCAATATATAGGACCTTCATTTCCGATCCAGTTTTCGGCAAACACAATATTTGGCAAATTAGTAATGTCTCGTGCATTGTGAGGAGGTGCACCGTCATGTTGAAAGTATAGCTCATTATTTTGCTGAAGTGGCAAATTGTCGATAAACGGACTCACCTGGCTCTTCTAAAATTTGTTGGTATCTTTCGGCATTTAAATTTCCATCAAAAATATATTGCCCAATAATTTGTCCTCTGTAGATGCCTACCCATACCTTAAAACTGAACCTTCCCTGATTCGCTTGTTCCACCATAATATGGGGATTTTGCTGTTTCCAGTAATAGCAGTTATATCTGGTGAATATTCCATCACTAGAAATCGTTGCCTCATCCGTCCGTGTTTTTTAGGCACCCGAACGGCATTGCTGCGTCGAATTCCAGTGTTTCTCTCCATAGCTCTGTTGGAAGTATTCGGGTTAATTTCTATTTCTCCTAGAACCGTTAGTTCTTCCAACTCTCTATCTCTGGTTAGGCTTCTATACGTCCTAGGCCGCGGTTTTGTAAAGGATCCGTATTCTTGTAGATGACGTCTTAACTTCAATAATATTTTTGAGCTAGGTTGCCTTCTTTCCGGATATCTCTGGAAATATAGATTTAACGCCGTCTGTCGATTTTCGTTACTTTCAATATAACATTTTATCATGACGTACTTTTCAAAGTTTTCAAACATTTTTATATCTTAACGAAGACGCCACTATTGACACTTGGGCTTGTTTATCATGGCAATTGTTTTTATTTGATCATAGCTACCTAGATAGATACCCTAAAACTGCATAGCTCAGAGTTAAACACAGCCTACTATGGTAATTATTAAAAATTGCAGATATCTATTTAACTACTTAATAAAAATAGGTGTATGACACATCGGCTAACAGGAAATTTTAGTACAAAACTATTTTTTTTTAAATTGGGGTATTCCATTTAAAAAAATGTAAATTTGTGTTATATCTCGTGAACTAAAGGTTTTAAGACAAAATCGGTGAAACAGGTAGATTTTTCCTTAAAAAATCTTTTTAATGATAATCTCTATCTTTACAAATAAAAAAGTTGTAGAGGGTTTTTAGACGCACATTTTTGAGAATCACCCTGTAGCTCAGAAACGCTTTGACATATCGCAATGCGGTTTTTAGTTTTTGACTTCTCTTGAAAATCGAGCCCGTAACATTTATATTAGTTTTTGGCTAACTAAACTGCAAAAGCCCAAAGCTATAGAGGCCCCTCGAATTTGGACCACCCTGTACTTTAAAATGGTGGAAAATATATAGTATCACGTAAAAAGTGGTGTTTGTTAGTAAAAAAAACCTAAAATACCTAATTTTAATAAAAAAAAATAAAAACACCTTGGACAGCTAAAAATTGTTAACAACAATAGTTTAAAATTTTGAAAGGTTTTTTTAATAAGAAACAAACACTTTTTCCTAATTTCTTAGTTTAAGCAGTTTAAGCAGTATATTAACACTCGCAGGCACCATATCGCATTATTACCATTACATATCCTCATGTTTATCTCGATTCTTTTTGGTGGTTGATATGTGTCACTATCTACAGCATCCTTAATCAGGTTTTTATGACAATATGAAGGTTTGTATTCGTGGTGGTGTGTAAAGAAAGGGAATTTCTTCTTGCTGCAGCTACATTTGGAAATAAAATATTTTTATAAATAGATAATACGTTGCATATTCATTTTTTAATCAGTTTCTATGAGTTTTTATTCAGTTTGCTGGTGGTACAAAGCAACATTTTATAATAAAAAAACTTTCTAAAAATTGTGTTATTTTAATCTTTTAAATACAATTCTGTAAAACAAAACTTTTTGAAAAAATTAAATTTAAAAAAAAAATATAAATCCAAAACTTTTATAAAAGTAATGTTTAAGTTTAGTAACAAATATAAGTAAAGAAAAAAATTATACAAGTTCTCTAGACTCAACTGGCAAATTAATGCGTGAAGATCCTGAGCACTTTTATATGGGACCTTTCGGACATCATCGTTTTAGTTTTTAACAAAAGTAATATATAAAAAACTAAAAATAACAATCTATAAAAAGACACACACTCACAAAAAATATTTTGAGGCGTCTCAATTTTGCTTTAAACTGAATTAAAAAAAAAGTTTCCGACAATTTACACTACCTACCCTGCAAATAAATCTAGATGTTAAGATGGCCGCCAGGATTATTGTCTTTTTCCATATAAAGGAACCAAACATATAATTTTTGTTGTTTCAAAATTAAGAGGCATGGTAAAAACTACCCATATTTTCATCAAAAGTCCACCTGAAATAGAAATTTGGTGATTAACAGTTACCATTCCTAACGATTTTGTCAGGTCAGAACTTATTTTTGAGTACACCGAGAAAAATGGGTCAAATATACTTAAGCTTTTTGTATTTGGAAATAACATAAAATTAACCTGTATTAAATATTTGCACCATTTGTTTTAATTTTTTTAATCTACCTAGACTTAATTTTATATTTATATAAATATTAAAAACAAATTATTTGACCACCTAATTTAAATAAAAACATCATTCAATTTTAAATAAATATATATTTTTTAATTTTTATTTGAAAAAATAGATTATTTACTTGTTTTTAATAGATTATGCACTTAAATTAAATGTATGGACTTTATTAAAATCAAAAGGCAATTATGCTATTTTAAATAGAAATGTTATTAAGGTACTTTTTTATAAATTTATGAAAAATAAATATTTTTTAATTGTAAAATAAATAAAATGAATATTTAGAATAACTACTTATTTCTCATTATCCTAAATTTTGTTTGTATTTATTTTAAGTAAAAAAATATTTTTTTCTCTCGCCGGCATTGCTGCAGGCGACCATCTGAATCTGCGAAACTACCCGGCCTTATGCTATTTTTAAGCTACCGGTTCGGATCAAGAAAGTTAGGGCCGCGATATCGTTTGGCGTTTTCACCAGCGTTTGCAGGAGGGGGGGGAGAGCTTAAGGACATCTCCCCTGCACCCACCAGAGCCATTGAATATCGACTCCTAAAAAAAAATTTCAAAAAAGAAAAAATGGATGCACCCCCCCCCCCACAGAACAATTTCTGCGCAATTTTACTATAAAAGTCAAGAGAGGAAGACCAGTCGATGCACAACCAGTGAACACCGTCTTAACAGTATCGAATTATTATATTTGACCCCCGAGTTAAGTTTAACTGTCTCATTCTGATGGCAATTGGTACACAGGGTACACTCCATTCCAAATTGCTGCGGACCTGTTTGAAATGCGCGCCACTGGTACCCGACATTTGCCGCCATATTGGACTGGATTCGTGAGAGGCCTTCAGTAGAGTCGGTGGTGTATGGTTATAAGAAACTCAAACTCTTATTTTAGCGTGGCTGTTTGTTTTGTAATTTTCCTGTTAGTAGATATACTGTGCAGGTTCTAACTCAATTGGGAACATGCCATCCAGTTCTCCGAAGTGGATTGCCAGTTTGCTGAAGAAGTGGTGTCCAGTCCCGAAGAAGTGGTCAACCCAAGGTCATTCTGCAAGAAGTGATCACCAATGACATCACTTGACCAGTGGCTGTTGAAATTCCAATGACGTCACTTGGCCAGTGGCTGTTGAAAATGTCCAAGAGGGTTGCATGGGGGTTGCAAAGGAATGCCATAAAGGCCTGTGTGAATAGGGGATGTGATCACGTGACTTATGTTCTACAGATTGAGTCTACATGGGGTTTATACAGGGTGCTCTAGTGACATGCACCTGTCATATAGTCGTCTGTCATTTGTGACCTCTAGCCAAGCTTTCAAGTGCCACAAGGTCTTAGACTACATAGCGTTAACATATGCCTGCTGAAATTCTCTAATGGTTGAAACTTCCTAATATTAGTTGCCCATTCTCGGTCACAAGTGCCAATGTATAGAGTAGAAAATGACGTACACCTGTAGCATTGGGGCCTTATTATTTCAAGAGTGTCAAAGGGGCACTATTTGAAAAATGTCGAGATGAGAGAGATTGCTATCAGCCGATGTACCGAAGGTACTTTTTCCGCTATGTGCGCAAGATTTTCTCCTATGGTTTCTGTAAAAGACTAATTTTGGTTTGCTGCGCAGGGGACAAAAGACTTTAGTAGTTTTCTGCGAATATCTAGAGTTGTAAGTGATCGATTTGAAAAATTCTTTTTTTGTTAGATTGCTGTTTTGCAATGCTATTTATTCTTAGAGAGATGGAGAAGTCAAAAGGGCATTAAAGTGCTTGACCTTAGTAGTTTTCTGCGAATAACTCGCGTTATAGCGATGGGATTTGAAAAATTCTTTGTAGTGTTACAAAGTGGGAGGGCATGACAAAAATGTTGTATTATGTGTGTGACCCAGCTGTGCAGCTCGAGTTAAAAGGCTTTTATTTTTACGGTAAATAATATTATTATTATATAGATTTTAAAATTATCAAAATGTGTGCTTTTGTGAAGACAAAATCAAGTATACTCAAGATAAACTACTGTTTATCAAGAATTTAAAATGACATGTTTACGTAAAGCTTACTAATGAGCTAATTTAGAACAAAGACGGATAACCTATGAACTTGTTTTTCATAAATTTATCATGATGTTTTAAAATGCGACAAAAAATAGAAACTAAATGGGATACGAGAATGATTTAAATAAAACAAGACACTTTTTTTAAATTATATTTTAATATTAACCCACTTCATCTACACCATCGTATTTACAAACTGTGTTATGAATATATGTTTTCACAAATTCCTGATAGTTTGGATAAATTTTTGTGTACAACAGCACGCCATCTACGTCAAGCTTCCATTCGTTTGGTAATATAGGATAAATTTGTGTAAATTTTTCCTCAATAACATGTTTACAGGTTTGAATACTGAAACAAATCCAGCCTCTGAGCCATGTGAAAATTTTTCCATAATCTTCTTGCTCCAAGAGGTGATCGAGTTCCCAATCAATTTTATTTAACCAATAATTTTCTATCTGCTGAGAGTTTTCCATAATAGAATGTTTTTTTAATGATTATTATTATTGAATTCAAATTGTCCTTTTCCAGTCGTCTTTCTTTTATGTATTTTTTTAGGATTTTTTCCTAAACTTGAATTTCGACAGATGTCACACGTGTACGAAGCTATGCTTTTGCCTGGGCTAATTTTTACCAAGTCGAGTCTCTGACACTTTTCACACCGAAGGGAATGATATACTTGATGATAGCTTTTTTATCATAATGCAACCAAGGAAAACTGATTTTTTGGTTTTGTTCTGCCAAATGTAGAATTATTATTATTATGAAAGTCTCTGTTTAAAACACGTTCATCAGTAAGACTTTAAACACTAAAGCATAAAAAAGTAAGAAAAAATGCCAATACCCGTAAAATATATATGCCCTAAATGTAAAGGGAAAACTGGTCTACAAAACTATTACTGTATACCATGCACGTGGGATCGAGATGTTACTAAACCCGATGGATGGAAGCATACGCCCCCCAAATACTTTAGAAACCCAAAAAATGTTGAAAAAACTATAAAATAAGTAATGCTATGTAATCTTGCATAATAATAGGTAATAAAAGACATTTTTTATTTTTATTTTATAATATATTTTTTAAATTAATTTTAAACAACATTAGATTGATCTATCCAACTGTTATGTTTACTATCTAATCCTAACCACTTAACAAACACTTTATTTTTAGAGCGTTTTAAGATTTTTTCCACCAGGTAGACATCAGGATACGTTACTTTTTTCAGCTGAAGTTCATAAAATCCTCCCTTAATCTCATTTTTCTTGTCATCTTCCAATATGTATGTGATGAGATTCGTAAGCTAAATTTTCTTTATAGTAAAGATTTCCGTCGACCAATTAGGCACGTACATTGGGGCCGATTTTTAGGTAAAACGACGAAATTTCGTCGCGTCAATTATGTGGCAACGCCGCTTCTGCCAAATGCGCCTGTATCATACCGAAGGTGAAACCATCAAGTTGGCCATGACCGAAACCGCTGACTCCTAAATGTCAAAGTCACTTTTAGGTTATATTTTTATAAAATATTTTGTTTTGATATCATCGGAATATTTTTTGTCCATTTTTAAAGAAAATGTGTTGAGAAAGAGACCAGACTAGGCGTAGATTTGAAGAAGACACAGATGGACCAACAAAAATCACAAAGAAATATTTTGGGAATGCCAGCCATATTTACAGTAAGTCGCAGGTTAAATAAGTCTTAAATAAAAGCCTTTTACAGTTGTGCCTGGGCCCGTATTCTCGTAGTTATAAAAACGCTAAGCGTTTTCAAAAACTATAGGCAAAACAGCAAGTGGTTGGTAGATGTTTTGTGAAAAAGGTACAGGATGTTTTGTGATTTGTTTTCGGAAAGCGCTTCTTAGCGTTTTTCATTACGAAAGTATGCCATTAATTTTACTTTGTACATTTTTAGTAAAATTTTAGAGGGTCTAGGTAAATAATTTTAGCATGAGTAAAAATAAAAGCGGGGCGTCCTGGGTTTGGTACCTATTTATTAAGTCACATGACCTGTTTTTTGTTACCCAATTTTAAAAATTAAAACACGTTTTTTTTTTTTATTTTTTATCGTTCTCTCAGCAGAAGCAAATATTTTATTTAGCTGACCACAGTCATAGTTTTTTTTATGGTAAAGCCATAATTTTCTTATAGTAATGGTCAAGCCATGACAGTAAAATTTAAAGCTTAAAATATTTTAGCATAATTTAAGGGGTAGTTTTTAACATTTTTATGCCATGGTTTTGCTTACATTTAAAATTTTTATTTCCAAACTTTCGATTTCTTGAATAAAACACTCACATTTTTCAAGTTTTCACTTTTTTTTAGCGTTCAAAAAAAGTACTATCAAAAACATTTTTTCTCTGTTAAAATGAAAAATATGTAGAGAGAGAGGGCAGAATTTTAGAGGTAGATGGAGAGATATTTTAGTGACATGCAAAAATATTTAAGGTTGTTAAAGAGAGACAGCAGGCTATAAAAAAGTATTTTAGAGAAAGATGCACATAATTTACGGCAATTGTTTACTAAAGATTTAAGTTATGTGATCTGTCTGTCATCTTGAGTGGTATCGTGCATATGATTTTTATTTTGCCATTTTTATCAAAAAAAACAGCAAAAATTGTAATTTTTTAAGCGTGAAGCGTGTAAAACACAAGGTGGTATTAATTTCTTTCAATCAAAGTTCTTTGCAGTCTTTAAATTTACCAAAAAACGTGTCCTACTAATTTATTTTAGCATATCTAAAAATAATTTAACAGGTATTTAAGAAAATTATTTTAACGATCATCATGGCTTTATGGTGAAGCCATGATGACTCTTATGTTTTACACAGTTTACGCTTTGAATTAAAATTTTTGATGCTTTTTGGATAAAAATGGCAAAATAAAAATCATATGCACGACACCACTTAAGATGACAGACAGATGACATAACAGAAACTTTTAGTAAACAATTGCCTTAAATTATGTCCATTTTTCTCTAAAATAATTTTTATAGCCTTCAACAACCTTAACTTTTTTTTTTTATTTTTAAAATTCTGCTCTCTCTCTCTAAATATTTTTTATTTTAACAGTTAAAAAATGTTCGCAGTACTTTTTTTGAACGCCTGAAAAACACTCAAAACTTGAAAATGTTGAGTGTTTTATTCTAGAAATCGAAAGTTTGGAAAGAAAGCTTTAAAATGTGAGCAATATCATGGCATAAAAATGTGAAAAACATAGCAAAAATTGCTTAATCAAAAACGCTACCCCTTAAATTATGCTAAAATATTTGAAGCCTTAAATTACCATCATGACTTGATCATTACTTAAAAAAAAACTTTTACAGGTAACCCGACCCACTTTTCTTAAAATATTTTTAGAATTAAGATTTGTTTATAAAAACTTACTAAACCCAAAAATCTACTAAACATCCCCCCTCCCTCCGCGTCTGTAAAAAAAATCTGCGACCGCCCCTGTATGAAGAATAATATTTAATTTTATACATTCTTAGGAAAACTACTGAACTGGACTAATTCGACAACAATTACCTACTATATTTAAAGGAAATTATCAGGAGAAAAAATAGTAGGTATATGTCATTTCGGATTACGGTGTAGTATCAATTTTTTTTTTGAAATTTTAGTTTTTAGCCAAGCAAAGCTGTGCCCAAATTAAAAAATGTGTAATTTAATTTGTCGAGGGATTAAAAGCCACTTCCTGAGTCCTGACGTGTACACACTATTTTATGCTTTAGAAAAGATTTCTAGTAGTAAAATACAATCCCGGAGAAATAAAGTAAAAATTTAATTTAATCCCTGGAAAATAAAGCAAAAATTTAATCCGCGAGAAGCAAAGTAAACACGGTTGTCTAGAGAGGGGTTTTTTTTAAAAAAAAATGTAATCTTTAAAACATAGATTTTTGATACATCGCCAACTATCATTTACCGTGAAAAGTAAAATCCCCTATGTAGCCCTTTTCTGGGGGGCTACTTTTGGAAAATATTCTGAGAACCTTAAAGAGCAACCCCCGATTTTGACTTAATATTTGAATTCTCGCTAAAATTCTCTTTCTCTAATTTTCTCATATGAAGTAGAAGGTCAAATTGTCAAACTATTGTCCTTTTTTATTGCCTCTTAAAAACCATAAAATCAGTATTGAACACAATAGAGATATTTTCTTTAGTTTCTAAGATGCCCTTTAAAAATTTAATTTTTAACATTTTAAAAGCCAATATCTTGAAAAGTAGTAAAGTAACCATATGATATGGGGTACCACTGGAAAGAGAATTTCAGCGAGAATTCAAATATGAAATCATATAGAAATCATCAAAATAGAAAGTTGCTTTTTAAGATTTTCATTAATATTTTCCAAAAATAGCCCCCCAGAAAAGGGCTACATAGATTTTACTTTTTACTTAATCTAGACCAACTGTGTAAAAATTTAATCTATAATAATAATTTAATGATTTGTAGTATTAAAATTTAATGCTTGGGAAATAAAGTAAAAATTTAATCTCCAGAAAATACAGTAAAAATTTAATCCCGAGGATTAAATACCCCACTTTACTCATTAAGAACAGGAAATAAAAAGCTACTTTTAATCTCTAAAGTGCATAAACACGCTGTTGGGAAAAGTCAATGAATTTTTTTACATTGTTGGAAATTTATTATCTACCGTTGATTTATCCGATTTTTTTCTTGCAGATACTGGATAAATTGCTGCAGTGTTAAGAGGAAAATGATACTTCCCGGGCAAAGACATCCCTCTCAGACTTCATGACGTTTTGCACAAATCCAAGATTGCATTTGTGTCCCAATGAAGGTGTTTGTATATTTTTTTAACCAAAGAGACAAAGTCTCATTTGCTGTTAATGAAGTATAATATTATTCAACTACTATTTTTTGCAATATTTTCTATAGGAATTAAATCATTTATTTTTTTTAATCATTTTAAAAACTTAATTCGTAAAATAATAGCGGCTATGAAGTTATAGCAGCACATCTCTTGATTTGGTGCTAATTTTGTATAAAAAAAAAATAAAGATCGCTTTTTAAAAAAGTTGCCGCCTGCGATACAATGTTTTGTAATAAAAAAAATTAAAAGAAAACAACTAGATAATAAAAGCTGATTTATTTCGCCACAGTTATATCGGTAATTCGTTAAAAAAAAACTTGAGAAAATCACATAATTTAAAAAAGAATGAGGCTTTACCTTTTTTATAAAATATACAGGGTGAGTTAAAAAATATCGACAAACATAATTATAGTTGGCAACGAGATATATGAAAATCACAAATCACTTAATCCCAGTAGTTGGGGCGGAAAAACAAACACCGGCGATCCAAAGGCATTCGATTTGGAGGGGGGAGCGCTAAAGCCATTTTTCCAACTAATATTAAAAGCGATTCCCAAGTAACCTGAAAGTTTGAGATTTTTTTTTATTGTTGTTTGAAGAAATTAAAAATACAAAATGTTTTGTAAAATGTACTTAAATTTTCCAACTGAACCTTCATATTTCCCAACAGCAATCAACTGGAAAGCAACATTGGGATCGCCGGTGCAAACAAAATATTCATGACCAGGATCTGCATTATGCTTAACATGCAAGTTGTATTAGGTAGGTAGGTAAATGGCGCGCGAGTAGTAATCACGCCAGCCTAGTTCCGCTACACAATTTTGTTAAAAAGAGCAGTATATTGAAAATATTAATTAACGTGTGTGAGCACATCTATTTGGGTGCAAAACGGAGCCTCTTTTGCTGTAAAAAGAAGCAAGAAAATCTCGACCAAATCGTTCAAACCACACAAAACGTAGTGTTTTTAAGCACCATATTGGCGGCCATAATGGGTTTGTCGTCAACAGATATCCGAGAAATCAAAACAGTCATCAAAAGTATGTTTACAGAATCGTTCCTACAGGATGTCGCAGATAAAGTTATGGGTGTACTGGTAAAGAAGCTTGATGAAGAACTAAAAGTGCAGACCGAAAACATAAATGCACTCCAAAAGCGTGTCTCTGAACTAGAAAAGGTTAATCAGCGCCTTCTAGACACTCTTGACGCACAAGAACAGTCTTCCAGGGGTAAGAATATTCGTATTTTTGGTATGAAAAAAGAAAATAATGAGAATCTACAAGGAAAGTTTATTGAACTTGTTCAGCAAAAATTAAAAATAAACATTGAAAAAACCGAGATCGTCAAGTGCCATCGCATACCGGATCAAAATCCTGGGGACCGACCCCCGGCAGTTCTCGTGTGATTTTCAAACAACACAACTCGTACGCTGATTCTTAAAAATCGAAAATTACTACAAAAAACGGGTGTGCAAATTAAAGAAGACTTAACTAAATTTCGTCGCGAGTTATTTCAAAAGGCAATTCAAATGTTTACCAAAAATAGTGCATGGATTTTAAATGGGAACATTTACGTAAAAATAAATGATGTAGTGCACCGTATCTCTAGTGAAAATGATTTAAATAACCTAAAAAATTAAATAAATATTAAACCCTAAAGGTATATGTGAAAGAGAAAAGGTTAGCGATTTAAAGTTAAGTTCAAGAAGGTGTATATGTTTGTGTATATAAAGCAAAAGGTATCCAAAAATCATATTGTAACTACAGAAAAATCAATTGGTACGTACATATATACCAAGACATTATTTGCTAAAAATTAATTATTCTATTTTTTTTTTTTGTTTATAACAATTTTTCTGGCGGTGAACTTGTTGAATTCAAGGGGAAATCCAAAATGCAAATGGTGTTTTTTATGCATCTTACTAATAAATTTTCTTTTTTTTTAATTTTTAGTCTCTCCATTCTTTTTTTATATAAAAATAACTTTCAAATTAAAAGCGGTTAACTAGGCTATATATATAATGTATTTTTTTTTGTGAGGGTTATGTCAGTTCAATTTTGTTTTTTTATTTTTAATCCTGTTCTGGTTGACGGTCTACTTATGACGGTGATTGTCTCGTGGGTGGGGTTCTTATTCGGGGTGACAGGGGACATTTTATTGGAAAATGGCTAATGCGCTAATTGATCGGCCAAGGGATGACAATAAAATTTCTCCAATTATAGCTGACTATGATGGTGCTACCAATAATAATTTTTCAATTGGCTTACTTAATGTCCGCTCCATTAACACGGGGTTTGATGAGCTTGTGAATTACATTTTTGAGTATAATTTTGACATATTTTGCCTTAATGAAACATGGTTGAATGAGCAGGTTTCCGAAAATATGTTTAACTTACCAGGTTACACCCTGATCAGAAAAGACAGGGTCGAGAGGAGAGGGGGTGGCGTCGCGCTTTATGTAAAAAAATTCTTACAATTTAAAGAGATTTCACTGGATCTTGATTTTATAGAAAACACTTCAATAACTTTTAATATGGGCGGCAAATCATATTCTCAAAAGCAATCAAATCTCACTTTCTTGATATATATATGACTTTTTGACAATAGCAGGGGACATAAATATTAACTACTTGGAAAACAGCTTATATCCAAATAGATTAAAAAGCATACTTAATACGTTTGAACTCACTCAGCACATAAGAGAGCCAACTAGAATTAATTTAACCACAAATCAATTTAGTCTTATTGACATGATAATAACAAGCAGCAACCTCCCCACCTTAAAATCTGATTCTTTACCAATATCCCAATGCATAACAGATCATAACCTGATTTACTCTACTTTTCCTTTGCAAAAATACATAAATCCAAAAAAAAAATTTCTTATCGTGAATACAACAAAATCGATAGGCATACGTTTTTAAGTGATGGGCAAGAAAGCAATTGGGATTTGGTGTACAAGACAAACAGTGTGGATGAAAAGGTAAGTTTTTTTAATAAAAATATTTTAAATATCTTAAACAAACATGCTCCTATGAAGACCAGAATAGTTACAGAAAAGCCACTTCTACCATGGCTCACAGATAACATTAAATTAATGATTAGATTAAGAGACAAGGCACACAAAAAGTTTTTGAGAACTAGGCAAGAAAGAGATTTGAACTACTACCGGCAACTAAGAAATTTTACAAAACATGCATTGATAAGAGAGAAAAAGTCATATTATAATCTGATGTCACAAAAAAAAGGTAAAGAATTTTGGCAATGTACAAAAAAATTGGACCTCACTAAAAATACACAAACAGACATACCAGAAGACTTACAAGACGCTAATAAAATCCATTGTTTTTTCAGCGAGACAGACAACATGGCCGACACCACTTCTGATCAGTTAATAAACTTTTACAATAGTAACAAACTGACAAGCGAGACTTTTGATTTTCAACTCATAGATGAGGACATATTAAACAAAATAGTAGCTTCAATCTCTTCGAATGCTATCGGGGTGGACAGTCTTTCAATTAGGGATATTAAGCTTTGTCTTCCATTTTGCTCGGGTGCTTTAATTAATATTATTAACAGCTGTATCTTACAAAGCATTTACCCATCTCTTTGGAAAAAAGCGATTATAAGGCCTACTGCCAAAGTTTCAAACCCAAAACAATTGAGGGCTCTAAGACCGATAAGCGTTTTGCCCGCCGCCTCTAAAATATTTGAAAAGTTTGTTTATAGTCAAATAATGACGTTTGCTGACCTCAAAAAAATTATCCCGGAGTGCCAATCAGGTTTCCGAAAAAATTACAGCACTACTACAGCCTTAGTAAAAGTACTGAACGATATTCGGGGATATGAAGAATAAGGCAATAGTACCTGCTTGACGTTGCGTGATTTTAGCAAAGCGTTTGACACAATTAGTCATAAACTGTTGTTAACTAAGCTTAATTATTTTGGTATTTCTGGGAATTCAAACATGTTATTTAAAAACATGCTAAGTGACAGATATAATTGTGTAGAGGTAAAAAAAACATCTGGCTACCATAGATCAACGTTTAAGCTAATTAAACAAGGTGTACCTCAAGGGTCTGTTCTCTCACCACTGCTTTTCTCTCTCTATGTTACCGATATGTCCAAAAAGGTTCAATTTTTAGAACTTGAGCAGTTTGCTGATGATAGCCAACTTCACATTCCTGTAAACAAACATTCTCTTCGCGATGTTAACATGAAACTTAATTCAGACATAAACAACATAGCTTCATTTGCAAAGGATCATAATTTAAAATTAAATTAATCAAAATCACAAATTATAATCCTAAATAAAAATACGAATATCAGGGAACACATCGAACAAAATTTGAACATCAGCATAAGCAACGAAAATGTTCCAATAGTGGCAAAGGCAAAAAATTTGGGAGTTGCATTTGATAGTTCTGTTTCTTTCGACTTTCATATAAAAAAAAAACTTGTTGCAGGTTACATTCGTCTGAAAAAATTATACAAATACAAACAATTTTTGTCATCAAAACAGAAATATTTTCTGTGCGACTCCTTGGTTTTGTCCTTATTTGACTATGCTGATGTGGTCTATAATGACGCTCTATCATGGCAAACTAAAAAATCGATACAAAAAATTACAGAAGTCACATAACCCTCATCTTAATGATAACAAAATTTTAAATATGATCAATCGACGCAAGCACCATATGTATACTTTTGTCTACCGTGTCATAAAAACTGGAAAACCTGCTTATTTAGCTAGAAAATTTTTGCCATTGTCACGGACAACAAGAAATGTTCATAGGTTTATTATTCCCCGACATAGGACGGCTGCTTTCCAGAAATCGTTTACATTTTGTGCTATTAAACTCTGGAATCAATTTCGGAAAGAAGTTAAAAAGTTATCCCTAAATTCTTATTCTAAATATATTAAAAATATTTTGCTACAACAGCAACAACTACTGTAAAGTTTTATTCTTCTCTTGCCGATATAGCTTTATATTTTTTATACTCCTTTTTGATTCCCCTGGTGGGATCTTGGCCCGTGGGAGGGATTGCTGGGTGTTTGTGGGGGTGTCAACCAGACTAGGCTTTATTTACTTTATAGAAACAAATAACTTTTTCAGAAATATTAATTAGAAATTTTGTTACTTCTATTTATTTCCAAATTAAAATTTAAAAATATTAGTAACAAGTTTGTTTTTGGGTCGACTCGCATAAGCCCTTTTTAGGGCTTAGTGTAAGCGGTTTTCTAATCGAGAGGTGATCCTTTTTATCTGTCAAGTGATTTATAATATTATAATAAGTATTGTTAAATATGATTTTTTTGAAAAAAAAAAAATTATTAATACAACAATAATAGATATTTAAAAAACGCCTCTGTCTACCTGTAGTCACTATTTTACTGAAGACGCTTTTTTGCTTTCGGGATTATTGTCTTCATAATAGGTATTATAGAAGCTAACCGATAGTGATAATGAATATTGTTTTGCGACGTCCATATATCTTGGAGTCAACCATATACATAACAGAACTTTAATTTTGCAAAAAAATATATAGGGTGCAACAAAAAATTGCCAACGCATTTTTATTATTTAGTTAAAGTTTAAAGCATCATCTTAAAATTTTGCAAGTCGTCATTTTTTGATGCATTTAATAAAAGTGAGTTTTAACCACTTTCAACCAAGCCTACCTACCTATTTGCGTAGTAGTGTAGTGTAGAAGATACAAATCAAAAATGTTATTCAATAGTCCGATTTTTACGTTAATTACTTAGTTACCAAGTGATCACTAATGACCACAGTAACTTTAGTTTGACCCGTGGTTAGCTACATCACACAAGATAAAATTTTCAAAAACACGTGGAAAGACTGGCATATCAATATTCCATATTGACAATTTGTTTGACTACTGGTTACATAATTTCTTTAAACCAGCATGGCGAAAGTTTTATTTTGAAATCAAAGTACACATTTTTACTTTTTACATGTTTTAAAAAAATGTTAAAAAGTAGAAGGTTAATAAATTGGTCCCTGCACCACTAAAAAAAAAATAATATAGCAGGTAGTTAAAAAAAATGGTAAAATGGTTAATTTTTTCATAAAACTTAAATGTATTATAAATTAAGAAAGTTAAATTTCTGTAAGTTCTAAACCCTAAAATTTAACACCATTTCTTTTTTTGTTTCAGATTAGCGGTGCCCAAGCTGTTCAGCAAATATGCAAGCAATTGATGACCATCAAAATGTAACTTAAAGTAAATTTACTTCTAAATTTTAATAAAAATATATGTAAATCGTTGCCAATAAATAAAATAAACTAAATCAATATTGTGTTTTTGAGATTGTTATAAATTTTGGTCACTAACTGGTAGTTTCACTTAATTATTATTTTCACCCAAATAATTTATTAATAAAGTAACATTTTTGCCACTTAAAAATCATTAACGTGAAGTTTGAATACATTTAAGCAAAAGTAGGTAAAAATCAAAGTTTTAATATATCTTTTTTTTGTGCATTTTTGGTAATAGAATTTTAAAAGACTAAAATAACACAAGAAAAATAATGATAAGCAATTGGGTAAAAAAGTATTTACCTATGAATATCATTTACCGTGCGAAATTTTGTATACTTTTAACTCCGGATATTTGGGCACCGGCAAAAGAAAAATTTCGGAAGCAACCTACCCAACCTTATTATTTTTTTCAACCTTACGCACTAAAATAAAAAAAATAAAGCGAATCTACCAACGCGGTGAAATATTGATAACATTCTAAATTTTTCCTTTGGTGGCGCCCAAACGGTCGGCGCTTAAATGTCCACAGTCCAAAAGTCCTGCATTGGCATTTGCTTAACTAATTTACGCAATTTTTATGCATGGTTCAAACTTCCTCCCTAATTTTTTTATTCTAATTCCAAAACAAAACAATTTTGAGATTGAAATTAAGCTAATTCCTTTCCCATGCGTTTAGGAGAAAAATTTGAGAAGCTATTAGGTCATAGTTCTTTACTCGTTATAAACTTGCAGGAATTCCCAATACTCAACGAAACGTCGCGTCGAAACTTTCGCCAAAAATAAACGACAAAATATTTGATGAAAATGGCCTACTAGATTCCAAAATTCTGCCAGTTTGAACCTCTACTAACAAAAAATATGGCAACACCGGAAAGGGCCGAAAATCGTCATGATGCCGTTCAAAAATCCGAACGGCTTCTTGTGGGCTCAAAATATTAGGCAAATTTCATTTATAAAAATTCTAGTAAATCACAAATTGAAGTATTTAATCATCTCTAGCATCATTTAGCTTTTTTTCTAATTTTTGTATGGTCAGTAAACTATTTTTAACACCTATCTTAATTAAAAAGCAATCGACAATTTGGGGACTGCAGGAACATACCCCAAATAGATGACATTTGTTATCACAAACTGACTAGAAAATGGCGAGTGGAAATGTTTTCATTTGAAAATCTTTATTAAACCCCTTAAAGTTGCACTAAAGTCATTTGTGCTCGATGAAAAAATGTGTAATCAAGTACAAGGAATGAAAATTAGGCTACATATATCTCAAACGCGCCGAAATTTCGTCGTTTTGTCTAAGAATCGGCCCCATTTTATCAAACACACCACGAATTTTTGAAATGCGCACATGATCTCCAATCATACATTTAGGTTTAAAAGTCATTTTTATATGACTATAGACTGTATTTAACAACATTTGTTCATGTTTTTTCTTTACCTCGGCAGGTTTCATGCCGATTGTGCGATGCCTTCGATTATTATACGTATTTACTATTTTAGATAGTAAATCCAACCACTTGTAGGACCCTTGGTAATTAAATTCTTTCCACATTAAATTTTTTAGTGTTCTGTTTACTCTTTCCACTATTTGTGCTTTTTTTTCGCTATAAGAGCTGTAGTGTTTTACTTTAAATTTTTTAACACTTTTTCCATGGAAGAATTATAAAATTCTTTACCCAAATCGGTTTGAAGATGTATGGGGGCTTGCACCTTAAAAACTTTTTCCATGGCCTGAGATACTTCATGTCCCGTTTTGGTTTTTAAAGGGAAAGCCCAAACTTGTACTTTGAAAACAGTTAATTACAACCAAAATATACTTGAATCCCTTATTTTCGGAAGCATATGGTATCATTTCTACGAGGTCCGCTTGAAATAAATCATTTAATGATTTTAGTATTACTCTGCGTCGGGTGAAATTTTTTCTAGCCGGTTTATGTATCTCATTAACAACCTGACGTTTGACATCTGTAATAAAGTTAACCATCTTTTTTACTCGATAATATCAACTTCCCTTAGCTCTTCAATAATAGAATTAATTTCGTTTCTGTGACCCGTGTGGCCTGCTGTCTGAGATGCAAATAATAAACGCAAGCGCTCAACAAGTTCATTTGGATCATCCCATTAAATAGTTTTTTAAACTTCTCTGAATCACTGTCCGTTATGATATCCTCTGTAGATTTAAAATTTTTTCTATTCGCATTAGTTCTGGTAATGATATCTCTAAAAGCGTTCGCATCATAGTTTGTGTATGTCTGGGGCATATTTCTTTGAAATAACAACTTATACAATCCAGGAGTACCTTTATAACTTAGGTCCTTAATCACCAAATTAGGTCCATCAAAATTTATTTTTAAGTCACCAATATAGAAGTTATCAATTTCATCTCGTCTAACTTGAAATTTTGAAAGGGTTTTAGGGTCCATGGTTAATGGGTTTGTTAAGGGATCCTCCATAAAATCTCTAATATATCCAGCAGGTAAAGGATCAAACTGATTATAGAAATCCGATAAGGATTTATTCAAGAGTTTTTGTCTTTGCTCCTCCTCATATTCACGCTGTTTTTCATCTTCTCCCATCATATGGCTCTGAGTGATGTCTTTTAGTAGGGCTTTTCTCAAATTGTAACTGTGCCCAGGCTGTTCTTTCTTATTTTTTCTAGCACTTTGAGAAAAATCAAGCTGTTTTCTGGAGCGTTTTGAGGGGGTGATTGGTTCTGAACTGCGAGGGGTTGATTTAAATAGCTCTAATACAAGTGTGTATTTAGGGATTTTTTCTTCCTCCTCTTCCTTCTCCTCTTCCTCCTTTTTCTCCTCCTCCTTCTCTTTTTTTATAGTTTTAAGAGTTTGTAGTTTTTTCTGTAGAGTTTTATTTTTTTCCTCATTTTTTAAACTGCTCTCAATGTTCTTCAAATGTTTTGTAACCGGTAGAAATAGGTAAGCGTGTGAAATTTGTCCTTGTTTTAATAAATTTAGCTTTTCACGTATAATTTTTCTTCTTGAAATTAATTTTTTCTTCAAGTTCTATTCACCGGAAACGGCTTCCGACATGTTTATGTTATCTGTTTGAGTAAACAATAGCAAATAAAATAAAAAGCTTTCCAGTGTTATAGATATATGAAATTATCGAATCTGTTACGATATGTGCCTTCATCAATTTTGCTATCCTTGAAGACAGTTAAAAATTCATAGGGATATTTCCAGCAGTACGAATATATGTTTTTAAATTCATCAAATGTCATATCAGTACCCACATGGTCCATGTAAACATGTTTTAAATTTAAATCATCCTGTTTAAATAATATTAAAACGTTAGCGTTATCCCTTACCAAGTGTTTTGGAATCTTTGCATATGTCTGAGAGAGATAAAAACAATCAATGTTATTATGTCGACCCATGCTAAAGTACTCACGTATCACGTTTTGTTTATCACAGGCCATGTCATCAAATATAAACACTGAATAAGGTTTTGCCTGAGACGGGGCTATAATGCTTTCTCCACTCTTAAAAGCATAGTATCCTACCTCTTTAAGAGGTTTTAGTAGATCTTCGAGGTATCAATATTTTGGTTGATAAAGACTTTTTGAATACAGGTAGACGTTTTCAAATCTCAACCCATTTGAGTGTTCTAAAAGACTAGGCATCACGTTGGTTTTTCCGCAATTAGATGGTCCTACTATAAGACACCGAATAGATGATGGTAGCAAGAAACCATGCCTAGATTGAATTTTTGCGTTAACATCATGATTGTCCACATTTAAACGAACTTTTTGTGTTACAACTTTTTTCATTTTTCAAAAGAAACATGTCATTTCAACTCAACCATCAAGAACCTAATTCATAAAAAATGTAACCACTTATATTTTTATTCAGTTTTAGTTATAACATTGAAACATGATGAAGTACTATGGTATTCCACGGTATGAAGGCAATGGGGTGTTGAATACTTTGATAAATAAACTGCCCTTTGAGCTACATTTACCAGGGTTTAGTTTTTGTGGTCCTGGAACTAAGCTACAAGAGCGTTTAGCTAGGGGCATTAATCAGTTGGATGAAGCCTGTAAAAAACACGACATCTCCTATTCAAATTACAAGGACTTAAACAATCGACACATAGCCGATAGGATATTAATAAGGAAGGCTTTACAGAGAACGCATGCATCCGATGCAAATTGGAAGGAAAAGTTTGCTTCCATGGGTGTAGCCGCAGCTATGAGTACCAAACTTAAATAAGGCATGGGGTCAAAACGTAAGTAATTTTGTTATATATATATATATATATATATATATATATAATTTTTAGTGGATATAATCTTCTTTTCATTCACACCTAAACCGTGGTATAAGACACACCGTTAAATTTCAAAGGAAAGAAAAAAAATGTCTAACAGTTTATCTAAATATAAAATTGATTTCAGAGAAAAATAAGAAGAGAAGGCAAACCAAAAAAAAACTGAAACCCATTAGAAAAACAGTGGGTTTCAGGGAGGTAGTAAGAAATATAAAGGCAAATCTAAAACAACAGAAGTCCCAGGATTTTGGTAATGCAATAAAACTTGCACTAAAGACAACACAAAAGAATAAAGATAAAATACGACCAGTAAGAGTCATAAAAATCTCAAAGAATGGGGGGGATGTTACCAATTTTACCAATCATGGCTGCATTAAGCGCCTTGGGAGCCCTGAGCGGAGGAGCAGCAGGTGTGGCCAAAGCTGTAAATGATGCCAAGGCTGTCAATCAACAACTTGATGAAGCACGACGTCACAATCGAACAATGGAGTCGATAGCCATAGGCAAAGGACTGTTTCTAAGACCCTATAAAACAGGATTGGACCTTTTTTTAGGCAAAAGCAAGTGTCCACTAAAAAAGACTTAGATTCATTTAAAAAACCATTACCAATTAGACTACCAAACAATGCCTTATCTAACGTGGACTTGGAAAAATATGCAAAATTACTTAAAAATAAAAATTTTAGAGGTGTTTATATGAAAAATGAATTACCATTAAAAATACACAAGTTCCAGTCGAGTATAATTAATTTGGATTTTTATTTGGTAACCTGAAACCACCTGTGGAGGTTGTAAAATACTTCAAGTCTAATGGTGATGTTAAAATATACTATAACCATAACCCCTATCAGACCAATAATTCCGTAAACTGTGGATATTTATGTTTAAAATTTCTGTTTTACTATAAAATAAAATAAATGTATAGAATAAAGTGACTATTGTTTTATTTATAAGCAAACCTTCAAAGTGTAAAGATCATGTCTTTTACCTTCATAATGTCAGGTAAAACGTCACCCTCTTCACCATACCTTTCAACGAGTATTTATCCCCCTATAGTTTTGGATGATAAAAAGCAGTATGATTTGGGACTTTTGAATTTCGAATGCTACAACTCTATACCGAACGTAGACAGCTCTAATAATATTTTCTGTTATAATAACACAAAAATCATTAAGATTCCAGAGGGGTCCTACGAGATAGAGGATATAAACAATTTTTTACAAAAATTCTCAAAGGAAAATTTGAAAGAAGACCAATTTGAAATAAGCATTACTGCCAACCGCAATACAGTGCGAAATTTTCTGCAATAAAAAGATTAATTTTGAGAAGAAAAATTCCATCGGGCAATTACTAGGATTTAGTGGACGGAGTCTTCAACCGGACAAGAAGCATATATCTAAAATACCCGTCGACATATCTAAGGTAAACGCCATCTGTGTAGAATATAATCTAACTATAAATTCCTATAATAATGAAAATCCTGTTCATATACTACACATGTTTTACCCCAATGTTGAACCGGGGTTTAAAATAGTAGAGAAGCCGTTAAATGTCATTTATCTACCAATCAACACGCACTATATTGATGAAATTCTACTTAAAATAACAGACCAGGACGGTAAACCAATCAATTTTCGTGGAGAGCTGATCACGGTTAGACTGCATCTAAGACAATTTTAAGAGGGTATTTTTATATAATCACGATTCGTTTAGTGTCCCTTATGACAAACCGTTCATGGGTGAGGAAGTAGGTTATAAGAGGATATCATACCATGAAAAACAATTTAGTCGCAGAGAGATAGTGAAAGAGCTAACACCGCAAAGTAAAACACTTTTAACCTATTTGGGATTTAAATTAAAAAAGCAGCATTCATCATAGGAAAAAAAATGAAGAAAATTTTGGTATAATTTAAGACTACGTGTAAGCTGTAACGTAAGAAGTTTATTTTTATCACCAAGGTGTAGTTTAAGGTGTTTTTCTACAACAACAACAACAACAACAACAAAATGAGTCGTAATATTCTAAAAGTGACTGAAAATGTGATTTTGGACGATTCTATAGTGAGCTATCAACTACATACCCATCAGCCTTACGCTTCCACAACGCTAAACAACAACGACGAAATTAGAATTCCAATACAAACTCAAGACCTCTATACTTTGCTTAGCCAAACTGTTCTTTACCTTGAGGGTAAGGTACTAAAAGATGATAATACTGCCAGCACAAATGTGCACTTTGTAAACAACGGTTTGGCACACCTGTTCGATGAGATTCGTTACGAGTTGGGAGGGGTGATTGTGGACCGTGTGAGAAATCCTGGCATTTCATCGACAATGAAGGGTTACTGCTCATTTAAGGAGAGTGATAATAATGCTCTTTTAAACGCCGGATGGTTAGTTAAAGACAATCCAGCACTTTTAGATGGCTCTGGTAATTTTAACACATGTTTACCACTTAAAGCCATTATGGGTGTATTTGAAGACCATCATAAAATTATTTTAAACGTGCGCCAAGAACTGGTACTAATAAGAAGCAACTCTGACTTGAACGATCTCATTGTTAATGAGGATAAAAAGGAAACCTATAAGGTGGTTTTGAATAAAGTTTTATGGAAAGTGCCCTATGTTAGAGTGTCCGATAATCAAAAAGTAAAACTCTACAATTATCTAGAAGAACATAGGGAACTTAATCTTGCCTTTAGAAGCTGGGAGCTGCATGAATATTCTCAACTTCAAACCACTACTAGTCGCACTTGAGCTGTAAAATCATCGAATTAATTAGGAAAACCGCGGTTTATTATCATCGGTTTTCAGAACAATAGAAAATATATGCTAGATAAAAATATGAGTCGTTTCGATCACTTGCATCTAACAAATCTAAAAGTTTACCTAAACTCTGAGGTTTTCCCCTATAATAATTTAAACCTGAACTTTGATAGCAATCAATATGCCATACTCTATGAAATGTATGCGCAGTTTCAAAAATCCTACTACTATTGCGAGCAGAGCGAACCCTGTCTCTACCCAATAAACTTTAAGAAATATGATCCACTGATAGTTATCGATTGTTCACGACAGAGTGAAGACGTGCTTAAAGGTGGCCCAGTCGATATCAGAATTGTTCTTCAAATGTTTTGTAACCGGTAGAAATAGGTAAGCGTGTGAAATTTGTCCTTGTTTTAATAAATTTAGCTTTTCACGTATAATTTTTCTTTTTGAAATTAATTAACTATTCAAATTACAAGGACTTAAACAATCGACACATAGCCGATAGGATATTAATAAGGAAGGCTTTACAGAGAACGCATGCATCCGATGCAAATTGGAAGGAAAAGTTGGCTTCCATGGGTGTAGCCGCAGCTATGAGTACCAAACTTAAATTAGGCATGGGGTCAAAACGTAAGTAATTTTGTTATATATATATATATATATATATATATATATAATTTTTAGTAGATATAATCTTCTTTTCATTCACACCTAAACCGTGGTATAAGACACACCGTTAAATTTCAAAGGAAAGAAAAAAAATGTCTAACAGTTTATCTAAATATAAAATTGATTTCAGAGAAAAATAAGAAGAGAAGGCAAACCAAGAAAAAACTGAAACCCATTAGAAAAACAGTGGGTTTCAGGGAGGTGGTAAGAAATATAAAGGCAAATCTAAAACAACAGAAGTCCCAGGATTTTGGTAATGCAATAAAACTTGCACTAAAGACAACACAAAAGAATAAAGATAAAATACGACCAGTAAGAGTCATAAAAATCTCAAAGAATGGGGGGATGTTACCAATTTTACCAATCATGGCTGCATTAAGCGCCTTGGGAGCCCTGAGCGGAGGAGCAGCAGGTGTGGCCAAAGCTGTAAATGATGCCAAGGCTGTCAATCAACAACTTGATGAAGCACGACGTCACAATCGAACAATGGAGTCGATAGCCATAGGCAAAGGACTGTTTCTAAGACCCTATAAAACAGGATTGGACCTTTTTTTAGGCAAAAGCAAGTGTCCACTAAAAAAGACTTAGATTCATTTAAAAAACCATTACCAATTAGACTACCAAACAATGCCTTATCTAACGTGGACTTGGAAAAATATGCAAAATTACTTAAAAATAAAAATTTTAGAGGTGTTTATATGAAAAATGAATTACCATTAAAAATACACAAGTTCCAGTCGAGTATAATTAATTTGGATTTTTTTTGGTAACCTGAAACCACCTGTGGAGGTTGTAAAATACTTCAAGTCTAATGGTGATGTTAAAATATACTATAACCATAACCCCTATCAGACCTATAATTCTGTAAACTGTGGATATTTATGTTTAAAATTTCTGTTTTACTCTAAAATAAAATAAATGTATAGAATAAAGTGACTATTGTTTTATTTATAAGCAAACCTTCAAAGTGTAAAGATCATGTCTTTTACCTTCATAATGTCAGGTAAAACGTCACCCTCTTCACCATACCTTTCAACGAGTATTTATCCCCCTATAGTTTTGGATGATAAAAAGCAGTATGATTTGGGACTTTTGAATTTCGAATGCTACAACTCTATATCGAACGTAGACAGCTCTAATAATATTTTCTGTTATAATAACACAAAAATCATTAAGATTCCAGAGGGGTCCTACGAGATAGAGGATATAAACAATTTTTTACAAAAATTCTCAAAGGAAAATTTGAAAGAAGACCAATTTGAAATAAGCATTACTGCCAACCGCAATACAGTGCGAAATTTTCTGCAATAAAAAGATTAATTTTGAGAAGAAAAATTCCATCGGGCAATTACTAGGATTTAGTGGACGGAGTCTTCAACCGGACAAGAAGCATATATCTAAAATACCCGTCGACATATCTAAGGTGAACGCCATCTGTGTAGAATATAATCTAACTATAAATTCCTATAATAATGAAAATCCTGTTCATATACTACACATGTTTTACCCCAATGTTGAACCGGGGTTTAAAATAGTAGAGAAGCCGTTAAATGTCATTTATCTACCAATCAACACGCACTATATTGATGAAATTCTACTTAAAATAACAGACCAGGACGGTAAACCAATCAATTTTCGTGGAGAGCTGATCACGGTTAGACTGCATCTAAGACAATTTTAAGAGGGTATTTTTATATAATCACGATTCGTTTAGTGTCCCTTATGACAAACCGTTCATGGGTGAGGAAGTAGGTTATAAGAGGATATCATACCATGAAAAACAATTTAGTCGCAGAGAGATAGTGAAAGAGCTAACACCGCAAAGTAAAACACTTTTAACCTATTTGGGATTTAAATTAAAAAAGCAGCATTCATCATAGGAAAAAAAATGAAGAAAATTTTGGTATAATTTAAGACTACGTGTAAGCTGTAACGTAAGAAGTTTATTTTTATCACCAAGGTGTAGTTTAAGGTGTTTTTCTACAACAACAACAACAACAAAATGAGTCGTAATATTCTAAAAGTGACTGAAAATGTGATTTTGGACGATTCTATAGTGAGCTATCAACTACATACCCATCAGCCTTACGCTTCCACAACGCTAAACAACAACGACGAAATTAGAATTCCAATACAAACTCAAGACCTCTATACTTTGCTTAGCCAAACTGTTCTTTACCTTGAGGGTAAGGTACTAAAAGATGATAATACTGCCAGCACAAATGTGCACTTTGTAAACAACGGTTTGGCACACCTGTTCGATGAGATTCGTTACGAGTTGGGAGGGGTGATTGTGGACCGTGTGAGAAATCCTGGCATTTCATCGACAATGAAGGGTTACTGCTCATTTAAGGAGAGTGATAATAATGCTCTTTTAAACGCCGGATGGTTAGTTAAAGACAATCCAGCACTTTTAGATGGCTCTGGTAATTTTAACACATGTTTACCACTTAAAGCCATTATGGGTGTATTTGAAGACCATCATAAAATTATTTTAAACGTGCGCCAAGAACTGGTACTAATAAGAAGCAACTCTGACTTGAACGATCTCATTGTTAATGAGGATAAAAAGGAAACCTATAAGGTGGTTTTGAATAAAGTTTTATGGAAAGTGCCCTATGTTAGAGTGTCCGATAATCAAAAAGTAAAACTCTACAATTATCTAGAAGAACATAGGGAACTTAATCTTGCCTTTAGAAGCTGGGAGCTGCATGAATATTCTCAACTTCAAACCACTACTAGTCGCACTTGAGCTGTAAAATCATCGAATTAATTAGGAAAACCGCGGTTTATTATCATCGGTTTTCAGAACAATAGAAAATATATGCTAGATAAAAATATGAGTCGTTTCGATCACTTGCATCTAACAAATCTAAAAGTTTACCTAAACTCTGAGGTTTTCCCCTATAATAATTTAAACCTGAACTTTGATAGCAATCAATATGCCATACTCTATGAAATGTATGCGCAGTTTCAAAAATCCTACTACTATTGCGAGCAGAGCGAACCCTGTCTCTACCCAATAAACTTTAAGAAATATGATCCACTGATAGTTATCGATTGTTCACGACAGAGTGAAGACGTGCTTAAAGGTGGCCCAGTCGATATCAGAATTGTTCTTCAAATGTTTTGTAACCGGTAGAAATAGGTAAGCGTGTGAAATTTGTCCTTGTTTTAATAAATTTAGCTTTTCACGTATAATTTTTCTTTTTGAAATTAATTAACTATTCAAATTACAAGGACTTAAACAATCGACACATAGCCGATAGGATATTAATAAGGAAGGCTTTACAGAGAACGCATGCATCCGATGCAAATTGGAAGGAAAAGTTGGCTTCCATGGGTGTAGCCGCAGCTATGAGTACCAAACTTAAATTAGGCATGGGGTCAAAACGTAAGTAATTTTGTTATATATATATATATATATATATATATATATAATTTTTAGTAGATATAATCTTCTTTTCATTCACACCTAAACCGTGGTATAAGACACACCGTTAAATTTCAAAGGAAAGAAAAAAAATGTCTAACAGTTTATCTAAATATAAAATTGATTTCAGAGAAAAATAAGAAGAGAAGGCAAACCAAGAAAAAACTGAAACCCATTAGAAAAACAGTGGGTTTCAGGGAGGTGGTAAGAAATATAAAGGCAAATCTAAAACAACAGAAGTCCCAGGATTTTGGTAATGCAATAAAACTTGCACTAAAGACAACACAAAAGAATAAAGATAAAATACGACCAGTAAGAGTCATAAAAATCTCAAAGAATGGGGGGATGTTACCAATTTTACCAATCATGGCTGCATTAAGCGCCTTGGGAGCCCTGAGCGGAGGAGCAGCAGGTGTGGCCAAAGCTGTAAATGATGCCAAGGCTGTCAATCAACAACTTGATGAAGCACGACGTCACAATCGAACAATGGAGTCGATAGCCATAGGCAAAGGACTGTTTCTAAGACCCTATAAAACAGGATTGGACCTTTTTTTAGGCAAAAGCAAGTGTCCACTAAAAAAGACTTAGATTCATTTAAAAAACCATTACCAATTAGACTACCAAACAATGCCTTATCTAACGTGGACTTGGAAAAATATGCAAAATTACTTAAAAATAAAAATTTTAGAGGTGTTTATATGAAAAATGAATTACCATTAAAAATACACAAGTTCCAGTCGAGTATAATTAATTTGGATTTTTTTTGGTAACCTGAAACCACCTGTGGAGGTTGTAAAATACTTCAAGTCTAATGGTGATGTTAAAATATACTATAACCATAACCCCTATCAGACCTATAATTCTGTAAACTGTGGATATTTATGTTTAAAATTTCTGTTTTACTCTAAAATAAAATAAATGTATAGAATAAAGTGACTATTGTTTTATTTATAAGCAAACCTTCAAAGTGTAAAGATCATGTCTTTTACCTTCATAATGTCAGGTAAAACGTCACCCTCTTCACCATACCTTTCAACGAGTATTTATCCCCCTATAGTTTTGGATGATAAAAAGCAGTATGATTTGGGACTTTTGAATTTCGAATGCTACAACTCTATATCGAACGTAGACAGCTCTAATAATATTTTCTGTTATAATAACACAAAAATCATTAAGATTCCAGAGGGGTCCTACGAGATAGAGGATATAAACAATTTTTTACAAAAATTCTCAAAGGAAAATTTGAAAGAAGACCAATTTGAAATAAGCATTACTGCCAACCGCAATACAGTGCGAAATTTTCTGCAATAAAAAGATTAATTTTGAGAAGAAAAATTCCATCGGGCAATTACTAGGATTTAGTGGACGGAGTCTTCAACCGGACAAGAAGCATATATCTAAAATACCCGTCGACATATCTAAGGTGAACGCCATCTGTGTAGAATATAATCTAACTATAAATTCCTATAATAATGAAAATCCTGTTCATATACTACACATGTTTTACCCCAATGTTGAACCGGGGTTTAAAATAGTAGAGAAGCCGTTAAATGTCATTTATCTACCAATCAACACGCACTATATTGATGAAATTCTACTTAAAATAACAGACCAGGACGGTAAACCAATCAATTTTCGTGGAGAGCTGATCACGGTTAGACTGCATCTAAGACAATTTTAAGAGGGTATTTTTATATAATCACGATTCGTTTAGTGTCCCTTATGACAAACCGTTCATGGGTGAGGAAGTAGGTTATAAGAGGATATCATACCATGAAAAACAATTTAGTCGCAGAGAGATAGTGAAAGAGCTAACACCGCAAAGTAAAACACTTTTAACCTATTTGGGATTTAAATTAAAAAAGCAGCATTCATCATAGGAAAAAAAATGAAGAAAATTTTGGTATAATTTAAGACTACGTGTAAGCTGTAACGTAAGAAGTTTATTTTTATCACCAAGGTGTAGTTTAAGGTGTTTTTCTACAACAACAACAACAACAACAACAAAATGAGTCGTAATATTCTAAAAGTGACTGAAAATGTGATTTTGGACGATTCTATAGTGAGCTATCAACTACATACCCATCAGCCTTACGCTTCCACAACGCTAAACAACAACGACGAAATTAGAATTCCAATACAAACTCAAGACCTCTATACTTTGCTTAGCCAAACTGTTCTTTACCTTGAGGGTAAGGTACTAAAAGATGATAATACTGCCAGCACAAATGTGCACTTTGTAAACAACGGTTTGGCACACCTGTTCGATGAGATTCGTTACGAGTTGGGAGGGGTGATTGTGGACCGTGTGAGAAATCCTGGCATTTCATCGACAATGAAGGGTTACTGCTCATTTAAGGAGAGTGATAATAATGCTCTTTTAAACGCCGGATGGTTAGTTAAAGACAATCCAGCACTTTTAGATGGCTCTGGTAATTTTAACACATGTTTACCACTTAAAGCCATTATGGGTGTATTTGAAGACCATCATAAAATTATTTTAAACGTGCGCCAAGAACTGGTACTAATAAGAAGCAACTCTGACTTGAACGATCTCATTGTTAATGAGGATAAAAAGGAAACCTATAAGGTGGTTTTGAATAAAGTTTTATGGAAAGTGCCCTATGTTAGAGTGTCCGATAATCAAAAAGTAAAACTCTACAATTATCTAGAAGAACATAGGGAACTTAATCTTGCCTTTAGAAGCTGGGAGCTGCATGAATATTCTCAACTTCAAACCACTACTAGTCGCACTTGAGCTGTAAAATCATCGAATTAATTAGGAAAACCGCGGTTTATTATCATCGGTTTTCAGAACAATAGAAAATATATGCTAGATAAAAATATGAGTCGTTTCGATCACTTGCATCTAACAAATCTAAAAGTTTACCTAAACTCTGAGGTTTTCCCCTATAATAATTTAAACCTGAACTTTGATAGCAATCAATATGCCATACTCTATGAAATGTATGCGCAGTTTCAAAAATCCTACTACTATTGCGAGCAGAGCGAACCCTGTCTCTACCCAATAAACTTTAAGAAATATGATCCACTGATAGTTATCGATTGTTCACGACAGAGTGAAGACGTGCTTAAAGGTGGCCCAGTCGATATCAGAATTGTTCTTCAAATGTTTTGTAACCGGTAGAAATAGGTAAGCGTGTGAAATTTGTCCTTGTTTTAATAAATTTAGCTTTTCACGTATAATTTTTCTTTTTGAAATTAATTAACTATTCAAATTACAAGGACTTAAACAATCGACACATAGCCGATAGGATATTAATAAGGAAGGCTTTACAGAGAACGCATGCATCCGATGCAAATTGGAAGGAAAAGTTGGCTTCCATGGGTGTAGCCGCAGCTATGAGTACCAAACTTAAATTAGGCATGGGGTCAAAACGTAAGTAATTTTGTTATATATATATATATATATATATATATATAATTTTTAGTAGATATAATCTTCTTTTCATTCACACCTAAACCGTGGTATAAGACACACCGTTAAATTTCAAAGGAAAGAAAAAAAATGTCTAACAGTTTATCTAAATATAAAATTGATTTCAGAGAAAAATAAGAAGAGAAGGCAAACCAAGAAAAAACTGAAACCCATTAGAAAAACAGTGGGTTTCAGGGAGGTGGTAAGAAATATAAAGGCAAATCTAAAACAACAGAAGTCCCAGGATTTTGGTAATGCAATAAAACTTGCACTAAAGACAACACAAAAGAATAAAGATAAAATACGACCAGTAAGAGTCATAAAAATCTCAAAGAATGGGGGGATGTTACCAATTTTACCAATCATGGCTGCATTAAGCGCCTTGGGAGCCCTGAGCGGAGGAGCAGCAGGTGTGGCCAAAGCTGTAAATGATGCCAAGGCTGTCAATCAACAACTTGATGAAGCACGACGTCACAATCGAACAATGGAGTCGATAGCCATAGGCAAAGGACTGTTTCTAAGACCCTATAAAACAGGATTGGACCTTTTTTTAGGCAAAAGCAAGTGTCCACTAAAAAAGACTTAGATTCATTTAAAAAACCATTACCAATTAGACTACCAAACAATGCCTTATCTAACGTGGACTTGGAAAAATATGCAAAATTACTTAAAAATAAAAATTTTAGAGGTGTTTATATGAAAAATGAATTACCATTAAAAATACACAAGTTCCAGTCGAGTATAATTAATTTGGATTTTTTTTGGTAACCTGAAACCACCTGTGGAGGTTGTAAAATACTTCAAGTCTAATGGTGATGTTAAAATATACTATAACCATAACCCCTATCAGACCTATAATTCTGTAAACTGTGGATATTTATGTTTAAAATTTCTGTTTTACTCTAAAATAAAATAAATGTATAGAATAAAGTGACTATTGTTTTATTTATAAGCAAACCTTCAAAGTGTAAAGATCATGTCTTTTACCTTCATAATGTCAGGTAAAACGTCACCCTCTTCACCATACCTTTCAACGAGTATTTATCCCCCTATAGTTTTGGATGATAAAAAGCAGTATGATTTGGGACTTTTGAATTTCGAATGCTACAACTCTATATCGAACGTAGACAGCTCTAATAATATTTTCTGTTATAATAACACAAAAATCATTAAGATTCCAGAGGGGTCCTACGAGATAGAGGATATAAACAATTTTTTACAAAAATTCTCAAAGGAAAATTTGAAAGAAGACCAATTTGAAATAAGCATTACTGCCAACCGCAATACAGTGCGAAATTTTCTGCAATAAAAAGATTAATTTTGAGAAGAAAAATTCCATCGGGCAATTACTAGGATTTAGTGGACGGAGTCTTCAACCGGACAAGAAGCATATATCTAAAATACCCGTCGACATATCTAAGGTGAACGCCATCTGTGTAGAATATAATCTAACTATAAATTCCTATAATAATGAAAATCCTGTTCATATACTACATATGTTTTACCCCAATGTTGAACCGGGGTTTAAAATAGTAGAGAAGCCGTTAAATATCATTTATCTACCAATCAACACGCACTATATTGATGAAATTCTACTTAAAATAACAGACCAGGACGGTAAACCAATCAATTTTCGTGGAGAGCTGATCACGGTTAGACTGCATCTAAGACAATTTTAAGAGGGTATTTTTATATAATCACGATTCGTTTAGTGTCCCTTATGACAAACCGTTCATGGGTGAGGAAGTAGGTTATAAGAGGATATCATACCATGAAAAACAATTTAGTCGCAGAGAGATAGTGAAAGAGCTAACACCGCAAAGTAAAACACTTTTAACCTATTTGGGATTTAAATTAAAAAAGCAGCATTCATCATAGGAAAAAAAATGAAGAAAATTTTGGTATAATTTAAGACTACGTGTAAGCTGTAACGTAAGAAGTTTATTTTTATCACTAAGGTGTAGTTTAAGGTGTTTTTCTACAACAATAACAACAACAACAAAATGAGTCGTAATATTCTAAAAGTGACTGAAAATGTGATTTTGGACGATTCTATAGTGAGCTATCAACTACATACCCATCAGCCTTACGCTTCCACAACGCTAAACAACAACGACGAAATTAGAATTCCAATACAAACTCAAGACCTCTATACTTTGCTTAGCCAAAGTGTTCTTTACCTTGAGGGTAAGGTACTAAAAGATGATAATACTGCCAGCACAAATGTGCACTTTGTAAACAACGGTTTGGCACACCTGTTCGATGAGATTCGTTACGAGTTGGGAGGGGTGATTGTGGACCGTGTGAGAAATCCTGGCATTTCATCGACAATGAAGGGTTACTGCTCATTTAAGGAGAGTGATAATAATGCTCTTTTAAACGCCGGCTGGTTAGTTAAAGACAATCCAGCACTTTTAGATGGCTCTGGTAATTTTAACACATGTTTACCACTTAAAGCCATTATGGGTGTATTTAAAGACCATCATAAAATTATTTTAAACGTGCGCCAAGAACTGGTACTAATAAGAAGCAACTCTGACTTGAACGCTCTCATTGTTAATGAGGATAAAAAGGAAACCTAAAAGGTGGTTTTGAATAAAGTTTTATGGAAAGTGCCCTATGTTAGAGTGTCCGATAATCAAAAAGTAAAACTCTACAATTATCTAGAAGAAGATAGGGAACTTAATCTTGCCTTTAGAAGCTGGGAGCTGCATGAATATTCTCAACTCAAACCACTACTAGTCGCACTTGAGCTGTAAAATCATCGAATTAACTAGGAAAACCGCGGTTTATTATCATCGGTTTATATATGCTAGATAAAAATATGAGTCGTTTCGATCACTTGCATCTAACAAATCTAAAAGTTTACCTAAACTCTGAGGTTTTCCCCTATGATAATTTAAACCTGAACTTTGATAGCAATCAATATGCCATACTCTATGAAATGTATGCGCAGTTTCAAAAATCCTACTACTATTGCGAGCAGAGCGAACCCTGTCTCTACCCAATAAACTTTAAGAAATATGATCCACTGATAGTTATCGATTGTTCACGACAGAGTGAAGACGTGCTTAAAGGTGGCCCAGTCGATATCAGAATTGAGTTTGAAACGAAACAAGCTGTGCCTGACAAAACTGTAGCATACTGCTTAATACTGCACGATCGATTGGTTAAATACAACCCCTTAACCAGCACCGTAAGAGTTGTTTAAAAATGTTTATTCTGGACGTGCAAGGCTTTCAATATAAAGATAGTGACTTTATATGCAAAGAAATTGCTATACTCAACACGAGACCAATAAAATTTATCACCATATGGTTAATTTACCCATGAAGTCTACCTGTCTCCACGGGGACTTTAGACGTCAAGCCCAATGGAACACAGACAATCTACATGGGTTGAAATGGGACACTTTTGACTTTAGTTATTTACCATTAGAAAATGTTACTCATTTTATAAAAAATATTATTCAAAATGAAACAGTTTTTGTTTGTTAATAAGTAATAATGTTGTAGATATGTTCGAATTGGGTTGCCCCAATTTTAAAAAGTTAGAAACAGCCAATATGAATTTTCACTGTTTTACACATTTCAATAATTTTTTAGGCTGTGCAAAAGAAAATGTTTTGTTGTTAAACAAATGGTTTAAAAATAAAAAACTATAACTTGATAATGTGGTTTATATTCATATTGCAAAATATTAGTTTACAAAGTAATCTCTTTGAGATTCAATAAAAGTTATCTCCTCATCTTCATCATTTTCATTCAATTTCACATCAGACAACAGGTTGATCTTTCTCTTACTTTTTGGGGCTGGTGGGGCTGATGGTGGTGGTGGAGGCAATAGAACTTGTCTGGATGTTAAATTTTTTACAGGCCTCCTCCAACAGTTTAAGCTCCTCATCATTATCTACATTGATACGTAGATAACTTACTGGCAGATTCCCCAGCTTCTTTGCGATTAATTCCGATGTGGGGAAAAAGTTTAAATCTACATGCACCTTATCCTCTTTAAGGGATACATTTTGCACCTTATATCTGTAACAAAAATTAAAAATTAGATTAAATAGTTATCTATAGTATCAGTATTTTTCTATTAAATTTACAAAAAGTTATATTTTGTTGCAGGATTAAAAAACACTTTAGTCCTACGATTGATATACTATTTTATGCACGTTACGATACGAGAAAACTAAGTTGAAGGAAATAATAGTGAACTACATAAATCCCTCTTAACGTTAAATTTTTACTTTTTTTCCTACGGATTAAAAGATCCATTTTACTTCCCAAAAGCAGGGGTTAAAAGTGTATTTTTATTCCCTATAAAACATTATAAATACACAGTCATATAAAAAAATTAAAATTTTACATGCTAAATAATTGACAAATTAAAATACTTACTTAAATTTATTCTTCATCACGACGTATACCATTTGGGGTGGACATTCTACCTTGTCTGGGCTTGTAATTATTAACTTGTTTTTTTCGCTCGAGATCTTGTTTTCTTTTGTGTTTAATAGAAAGAAAAGTTCTTTACTGATTTTAAACCCCTGCTTTCAAAATATTTATATGGATTTATGTGAAGACAAAACCACGAAAGGTCGTTAATTATGACCTTAACAACCGATTAATTTATTTTTAGCAGGAGCTTAAAATTATTGCAGAAAAATTGGATAAAATGTTTTCAAATATTGTGCCTTTAAGACCGTTAGCCACTGAGGAAAAACTTGATTTTAAAAATGCAACTCAACTTGTTCTGTGAACAACCGCTGAAAAAGGATGAAGTGAAACATTTGAACCATTGTCACTTGACAGGAATGTATCGGGGTGCAGCTCACGCGGGGTGTAACTTAAATTTTACAGATTCACACAGCGTTCCTGTACTTTTCCATAACTTGTCCGGATATGATAGCCATTTCCTTATAAAATCTTTAGCTAAAGACATAGACGGTAGAATTCAACTTCTCCCTGTTAATAAAGCAAAATATATTTCGTTTACAAAATATATAGAAAATACCTCTGTTAAATTTAGATTTATTGATTCTTATCGCTTTATGGCTTCAAAATTAGATGATTTCGCTTCATTTTTAGACGATTCAAAAAAAAGTATTACAAAAAGTTTTTATAAGGAAGAGGAAAAGTCTAAATTGGTTACTCGTAAAGGTGTCTTACCCTATGAGTATTTCGATTCTTGGGAAAAGCTACAGGAAACTGCCCTTCCACCTAAAGATGCTTTTTATAGTAGCTTGGTAGGAAAGGGTATTTCAAATAATGAGTATGAAAGTGCTCAAACCATTTGGAATACCTTTAATATCAAATCGCTTTTGGACTACAGTCTTTTTTATATGCGTACAGACATAATCCTATAAAGTGACGTCATGGAAAATTTCCGCTCCATATGTCTTTCTACCTACAAACTTGATCCCTTTCATTACGTCACAAGTCCAGGTTTGGCTTTTTCGGCCATGTTGAAACAGTGTAAAGTAGAACTGGAACTTTTGACGGATGTTGATATTATCATGTTTGTGGAAAAAGGCATTCGAGGCGGGGTTTCTCAGTGTTCAAACAGATATGCCAAAGCCAACAACAGGTACATGGGTGATTCATACAATCCAAGCAAGGAAACGTCATATTTGATGTATTATGATGTCAACTCGCTTTATGATACTGCAATGAGTTTACCATTACCATATGGTGGTTTTGAATGGGTTGAAAATGGTTCATGCACTAAGGAAGAGATATTTCTTATCCCCCTGAACTGTTTGATATTCATAAAGACCTTCCTGTCTGTCCAGAACATAGAGTCCCACCCAATTCTAAAAGTAAGTTACCCAAGCTAATTACCACACTGTATAACAAAGAGCGATACATTATTCATTATCGAAACTTGAAACAGGCAATTAGTTTGGGTTTAAAATTAAAAAAGTCTCCATGGTTGCGTCAACAGAGCCAAAACAGTTTTGAAAATAACTTTCTCAAATTAATGATTAATTCAGTATTCGGTAAGACCATGGAGAATCTTAGAAAATATAAAAAGGTAAGGTTGGTGACTAAATGGTCTGGACGTTATGGGGCGCGTTCCTACATCTCCAAACCAAACTTTCATAGCTTAACCATATTTGATGAAGATATGGTTATAATTGAAATGTCTAAAAACAAAATTATTTTCAATAAGCCCATTTATATCGGATTTGCAATTTTAGATTTATCAAAAACTTTCGTGTATGATTTTAATTATAATTATATTAAAAAAATGTTTGGAAATAGGGCTAAAATGACATATACAGACACTGACAGTTTAATTTATCATTTACACTTTGACGACATTTATAAAAGTATGAAAAATGAAATTGACAGATTTGACACATCTGACTACCCACCAGACAATATTTTCAACATGCCGTTAAAAAATAAAAAAGTTTTGGGGCTTATGAAAAATGAAAATAATGGTGCCATTATGACAGAATTTGTAGGTTTGCGCTCCAAAATGTATTTGAAAATTTTGGAAAATGAGGGCGAGTTGATGGGCCATTAAAATAAACTAAGACAGAAAGGTTTTTATGAACAGGAAATTGAAGAGAGTAGTCATAATTTTAACATTAGTAAAAGGGCTAAGGGTGTAAAAAAGGCTTCACTCAGAAAAATTACATTTAACCACTACCTTGAATGCCTTTTTAAACAAAAAGTCACAGAAGTTACACAAACTTTAATTAGATCTTATCGACACCAGGTGTACACAGTCAAGCAGAAAAAAGTCACGTTGAGTCCTTTTGACGATAAACGTAAATTATTGCCCCACTTCACCGATACTTTGCCTTGGGGATATACAATTAATTAGATTCCTAATAAATTTTTAATCAGTCTACATATTTCGTTAATCTTGTATGGTTCTGGGCATCTAATAGTCATACTGAGAACTTTTAGAAAATTGGACTTTAAATATATAAGGTAAGTACATAATTATTATTTTTAATAGAGGAACAATAAATTTTAAAAGTATTATTTTTATACACCTAACTACACAGTTTTAATATAGTTTTTTCTTGTTTCAGTCCGATTTGACCATGGAGAGTAAAAAATTAAATCAAAATTCACCATCGCCTTCAACTTCAACATATCGAGAAAAAAGAAATTATGGTGAGCAAAGAGAATCAGAACAGCCATCAACTTCAAAATATATGAGAGAAAAAAGAGGTTTTGGTGAACAAGGACAAACAGAAAAACGATTGAAGACTAGTGCAGGACATCAAAGTGTTAAGAAAGATGTATGTGTATATTGTAAAAGAAAGGACTGTTTTTGTCATAACTATATAAATTTTCTTAATGTTGGTTGAAGATTTTGCCCCGTTTACAATAAAATGTTTTGTTATTGTCAAAAGTCAGTTGAACATCATAAAAATTTAACAGAAATGTGTGAGGCTAAATCTGAATATAAAAAATTATTTTGTTTAATAAATATATTTTTACTAAAAATAAATTTTTGTTTATATTTTAGATCCACAAAGACTGTGTTTTTTGTCTCAGAAACGTAAACCACAGCTTAAGAATGTGCAAGTTCTGCTTGTTGGAGTTTGCAATCAAACACGTTGAAACGAGAAATCTGGGTGCCAAATTACTGCTTAAAAATTATGGTTATAAAATGGTATTTCAATAAATCAAAAGATTTAGCAATTATTTGTTTTATTTCATCATTATTTTTCGTTTCAATACTGATAGAGGTCAATTAATTATAATTCAAAAATAAATCAAAGCAAATACACATGTTATTTTTTTTTGTCGCATTTTAAAACATCATGATAAATTTATGAAAAACAAGTTCATTAGTAAGCTTTACGCAAACATGTTATTTTAAATTCTTGATAAACAGGGTCATGGGTTATCTTGAGTATACTCGATTTTGTTTTCACAAAAGCACGCATTTTGATCATTTTAAAATCCATATAATAATAATATTATTTACCGTAAAAATAAAAGCCTTTTAACTCGAGCTGCACAGCTGGGTCACACACATAATACAAACTTTTTGTCATGCCCTCCCACTTTGTAACACTACTAAGGTCTTTTGTCCCCTGCGCAGCAAACAAAAATTAGTCTTTTACAGAAACCATAGAAAAAAAACGTGCGCACATAGCAGAGAAAGTACCTTCGGTACACCGGCTGATAGCAATCTCTCTCATCTCGACATTTTTCAAATAGTGCCCCTTTGACACTCTTGAAATAGTAAGGCCCCAATGCTACAGGTGTACGTCATTTTCTACTCTATACATTGGCACTTTTGACCGAGAATGGGCAACTAATATTAGGAAGTTTCAACCATTAGAGAATTTCAGCAGGCATATGTTAACGCTATGTAGTCTAAGACCTTGTGGCACTTGACAGCTTGGCTAGAGGTCACAAATGACAGACGACTATATGACAGGTGCATGTCACTAGAGTACCCTGTATAAACCCCAAGCAGACTTACTCTGTAGAACATAAGTCACGTGATCACATCCCCTATTCATACAGGCCTTTATGGCATTCCCTTGCAACCCTCTTGGACATCTTCAACAGCCACTGGCCAAGTGACGTCATTGGAATTTCAACAGCCACTGGTCAAGTGACGTCATTGGTGATCACTTAATGCAGAATGACCTTGGGTTGACCACTTCTTCGGGACTGGACACCACTTCTTCAGCAAACTGGCCATCCACTTCGGAGAACTGGATGGCATGTTACAAATTGAGTTAGAACCTGCACAGTATATCTACTCCTGTTTTTTCGGTGTATTTTTAAGTTTGGGGATGTTTCTTAACGACAGGTAGGTATTTTTTTAAATGAATATATCTTATAAATAGGAGGCATGATATAGAGCATCAGTAAAACAAAAAATCTTTAAAGCAAAGGCATGCTGATAAGGCCGCTTGACATGGAACAATAAAATGAAAATTGCTAACTATAAAATCGTTTTTTTCTGCCTTGCATAAAAATATTATTGTCGTGTGAAATTTGTCTTGCAGCTGGCATGCAAAAAAATGGCAGAAGAGGGATAAAATTACTGTGCAAGCCTACTTATTGCAGAAATCCATTTTGCCTTTTGCAAAGTATATTCAATGTTAAGGGGCTTTAAAGTATTCATTTAGCTGGCAGGTGAAATAAAACAAAAATGGCATGCATTCATCTTACTTTACTGGTACTGCTAAAGCGAGATGACAAAAGACGAATTGCATGCAATTCTTGTTTTATTGCTTCATGTAAAGCGGGTTCTGCTTTTTTTAATTCTGAAAACTAAGGCTTGAAGAACTGGTTTCAGATAAGAATCATGTGAAAAACATTAACAAGTCTTCCAAGCTTGATTATTTTAGAAATCTTGAGAAAATCATTCTATAAATACTTGAGAAGCCTTCCTTAATATAATTTAAGGTTAACGTGAACATATGATTGACAGGGTGACCTAAAAAACTAGCAAAATTTTTTTAGTCGCAGTATGCAACAACTTTTAAGAGAGCGAAAGCTACCAACACTTTGAAATGATTATGAAAATTCAAGGTAAATGTTTCTGGATGATAAGGTAAAGACTGGGTTTGCATAGGTGTTATTTTGGAGACATATTTTAAAAATAGGTTGGAGATACATTAAATTAAAAAAAATAATATCATAATTTTAATCTTGATCTTTTTTATTTCTTTGTAATTTTCCACCCAAATTTTATACAGATTTAACATATGTCAACTGTCAGCGAGAATTTTCGATCTGTTTGGTAATTTGGTTTCTCTCTTAAAAGACAGTTGGTTACTGTTGGGTCAGTGCCGCATAGTTTTTCATAATTTTACTTGTATCATGTGTGCTGATAATATTGTTATTAAAGTGCACATTTTTATCTATAATTTCAGGGACAAAAGTATCACTTTCATGAACCCATCAATTCAAAATGTTTGTCTGCATTTCCAGCCTTGCTTAGCCAAAAATAACGTCATAACATGTCAGTGTCAAAAATAGCAATGAAACAAAAATAAAACGAATGCATGTCAAAGTTGGTTTACTGGTGGCACAATTGTAAGGTATTTTTAAATAATTTTATCGTCATGAGTCTTCCATGGCCAAAATGTAAACAAATACTCTCTCTGTCAGAAAAAAATCTAACCTAAAAACTTCAAATGTGACCACAACAACAATCTAGGGCATTTGGATGTCTGTCAACTTTCAAACCTGGTTTTGTTCAGTGGGTCATTGAGGTTAGGTTTTGTCTAAATAAAAATGGAATAGACTGTATTTATTTTTGTTTATTTATGGGTAACACTCGGGGTAAAATTAAAATTATTAAGTTTAACTTTGACAGTTTCCAAGGAAAAATAAAAAATACTTACCAACAATTGTACAATATGTTGAACAAGGCAAAATAATTAAGTGTTTCTTTGTTCAACTCATTAGGCACTCTTATGGGGACACATTTTGTCAATTTATTTTAAAGACTATTAAAGCCAAAGTAACATATTACATAGGTAGGTATATTTGGAATAAGAAGGAAAAAATTTATCTAAATTTTGAACAACATGTAGAATATCATTCAATGTAAAAATTTGACATTTGTGATGACCATTACCAATAGAAAGAGTTCCAGGAAGTTTATAGAAAATTGCATGCATCTTTCATATTTTAATCTATTTGTAGCTCAAAAAATAATAGTGGTCAAATATAATGAAATATTCTATTTGTAGTTCTATTTCTAAAAAAAAGAACTTCATTTATTTAAGAAGATTTTCAGATATAAATAAGTTGATTATCCAGTTTTAATTTTAATAAGTTCTTATTTACCTATTTTAATTTTTTAGGCACTGTAAAGACCAATACAAGAAAAGTAGAAATTATTCTTCAATGGATGACCTGTGACAGGAGGAAAATCTGGTATTTAATTAGTTTTTTATAGTAAGTTTACAAGTTTACCATTTGATTTTATTAGACACGAAAAATGATCTATGAACTAACTAAATACAATACTAATTTTTTAATTAAAATTTTTAATTTAATCTATAATGTGATATAAAAATGCCTATTTAATGTTTTAGCTGCTTTAAGGAATTCAGTTTGCCACCTAGAATAACTTTGAAATGAAACATGAATGAACAATGAAACTGTAATGACTCCTATGAATTGCTGACAGGATGGGGAAAAAGATTAAAATAAATCCGAAACATATCTTCACAGTTTAAAGCTACAAGCTAGAACTTGAATAACGCTGAATTGGTGAGATGGTAAGCGTTTCCAAGTTAAAACAATAATAAACTAAAATTTTCCTGATAATTATTTCCGAAAATATTTTGAAAAAATCTAAATTTTATTTGAAATTTTCAATCATTAAAATAGCTAACAAAGTATAAACTGAATGGGGAAAATAGTTCTTAACAATTATCTCCCATTAACTGTTATAGTTTTAAAATGACCTATATCAAGGGGTGTAAAAATGTGACCTTGTTATTGGTTAAAACACACCTAATATGCTCTTCCTATAAAAATTAACCCTTTATGTTTCGAAAATTATACCAAAAATATAAGTTTGGACAGTTTTTGTTTTTAATTTTTCAATAATATAGTGATAAAATCGAGGTAAAAATAATACTTATAGGATGTGTTAAAAAACGAAACTTTTTTGACTGTCCATTACTTAAAAGTTTTTGTCAGATTTCAAAAATTTTAACCATTTTGAAAAACCAAGACGTCAAAATTTAATACCAAAATTGACAATTTTTGAAAAACGGTATCTTGACCTCTCCTGCAAATTTTTATATGCGTCACTGATAAAAGACTTCATTTTTGAGTGTAGACGAACTTTTGCGAGTGTACTAATGTATCGCTTGTTAGTATCGGGTAAGAAATAAGAAAGTTATAAATTGTTCAAAATAGTGCATTTGGTAAACTAAATTCAGCCAGACAAAAAAAAGTTTTGCTTGGCTATGCTTTCGGATGTACTTGTCCGATTTTAATAATACTGAACATTTTGAAAAGGCAAGGTCTTAAAATAGTTTTATGTAAAAATTGCCTTTGTCAAAAAATTCAAGATTTTTTTTGGTCCGACTGAATTTGGTCAACCAAACATATTCATTTGAACAATTTATAACTTTCTTTCTTCTTACCCGATAATAACAAGCGATACATTAGTACACTCGGGAAAGATAGAGCTCTACACACAAAAATAAAGTTTTTCATCTGTGGCGCACATAAAAAAATTTCAGGAAGGGTCAAGAATTACCTATTTTTAAAAATTTTCCGTCATTTTGGTTTTTCACAAATTGTCAACTTTGGCATAAAATTCTTAAATTTTTAAATCTTCGTCTTCAAATTTTTGAAATCGGACCAAAAATTTTAAGTAGTGGACAGGCAAAAAGTCCCGTTTTTTTGACCCACCACAGTAGTAATATAAATAATTCATTTGTTTTTAATATACCATCCACTTCCTTTAATAATTTGTGCAGTTATATTAGGTAGATGGCTTATTAGTTCTTAATAAATAAATTATTTGTTTGTAAAATACCCATAAATTTTTAATTTTTTTAAATACTTAATTCACCAGTTTTTAATATATAATCTATTGGCGTTTAATAGATGGCGTACTAAAAACAAATGAATAAATCATTAGGATTTATAATCCTAGTAACAATATAATTAGTTTTTAGTATAAAAAGTATTTGTTTCTAATTTTTTATCTATTTATTTTAAATGCCTTTTCTATTTATTCAATTCTATTTAATATCAATTATTTAAGGTGGATCGAAATATTTATTCTAAATGTATAGTTTGCTTGTCTTCTATTTCATGCAGATATGCCACTTGGTTTAAGTTTTTTTTTATTAATTCCAAGTAGATATTTTTCTCGGTGTACAATTAACTTCACAAACTCCTTAAATTGTTGCTAATAGTACAATAAAACTTTAATATTTTATATAGGGAATTTTCACAGATAATTCAAGAAAATGAATTATGTACTGCTAAAGTCACTTTATTTGGATAAAAAATACAGAAAAAATAAAAATTACAACTTTGAAATAATAATCAATTAATAATAAATATTGCTCGTGGGTTTCCATTAAGGTAGGTATTTCATTTCCTGAAATCTCGTTCAGATTTAGATCAGAATGAAATGTTTACCTAAATGTTTATAAAATGGCCTGATTTTTTATATGAAAATAACGGCCAAGGTGCATTTTTTTTCTGACTCCACCATTTATGATTAAAAAAACTGTAATCGGTTTTATTTAATTACCCTGCAGTCCCCAAGAGATGTAAAGTTACCAAAGATGGTGGGAACAACCAACCAAATTTTCATAAAGTGTCCATCTGAAACAAAAAATAAAACCATACAACTTACATATTTGCTTTTAGAGATCTAATAGGAAAGAAGAAAAATAAGTTTCAAAAGGATTTTTCTTTTACAATACACATAAATAAATAAAATAAAAATATAGGTAAACTTTAAATTAATCAGCAAAAAACTTTTACAAATGTACAGAAATGTGGGTGTCAGTGATTTATGAGGTGATTTATCAGCTTTCTAATTTAATATTTGGTAAACACAAAAACCAGTTTTTTTACATTTTCACAAGAAAACCAACTAATACAACCCCTGCAAACCCAACTCAACCCTAAAAAAGGTTGTTTTCGCTCTAGATATAACCGTCGTAACTTTAGACACTGTGAAACAAAAATGCAAAATACACTGCCTCCCATATAGGTCAATGTTTCTTTTAATTTTATAGTATAAACCTAGCTTTAGATAACACAACACTTGCTGTTCCTGATTGACATTGACCCTTCTCTGTCCCTTTTTTACGCAGGTCGTCATCGTCGAAAAGCAACATATATCGTCAAGTTGAAATTCAGAAATTCAGCCATATATATAGATGCATTTATTTCATCTGACGCCACCATTTTGAGCCCACACGAATAAAACAACTTCAATCGCGTTTACCTACTTACCTGCAACCACTGGATGTAAGATAGCAATTCCCAGGGGGACAGTCCATTGTGATTTAATCCAACCGATAATAAAAATATTGTTTTTTGCTACAAAACTTTAGAAAACGGCACAAACATACTACACACAACTCGATAAACAAGCCAAACAAGCTGAATTCCGTATTTGCACTACATAAGAAGGATTTATTAATCTCGTATCAGATTGGTTGAATTGAAACCACGTGGTACACGCGCTAATGCGTAGAGGAAAATCGAGCTTGCAGGGTCGTATACACCGCTAAGTGGTTACTATTTAAGGCTCCCTCACTAAAGGAATCCTTGAATACAATTTATCAATTTAGTGGTTTTTGATTCACTGAGATAAGAAAATATATATAAGACTAGGGACTACGTGCACCGACAAGTTTGGCCACTCGGAGAGAATGTGATTCGCTAAATTTTGGCAAAATGTTAAGTCACAATCTAACCCGCATAAAAAATATGTTAACTATAGCAATATACCTACTATTTTTTAAAGAAATATATAACAAGGAGGATCTGGGTTAAGTACATTAAAAAAAAGCAGAAAAATATTGTGATACCTAATGCTAAAAAAATTTAATTATATATTATAACAATAATTTATTTAATAAAATATTCCATTCCACAAAACAAATATTTGGGCATATTTATTGTGCAAATATTCAAATGATATTGGGCTAGGATATGTCTGTCTTAAATGCACAAAACAGATAAAGAGAATATACTCAAACGGATACACACTAAATATTGGGAAAATATTCATATTTTTTATATAATTTCTTGCAATAAATTTTATTTAAAATTAAAAAAAATATGTGGTATTTCAAATGCAGAGGAAATATTAAAAACCTTATTTAGAGAATATTACGTGATAATTATAAAATTTATATATATATATATATATATATATTATACAAAAAACAAATATTTGGGTAATATTTTATTTTATTTAAAAAATTAAATGATATTCGGTTAAAAAATATGTACAAAAAACATATATGTAGGATGTACGATAGCGCATATACACTGTATATACAGTAAATATCCGTTCATGTCTCCTTTTTTTGAAACGAATCATTTTTTTTTTCTAAAATATATAAAATAGATATATAACATACAAAACGTATATCCTAATTTTAAATATCTTTGTAATATACAATATCCAAGGCTTGCTATGTGGGTAGCTTGTCCGATTTCAACCAAAGTTGGTATACGTATTTTTAATCAAATTTTGAAAATTCAATAAGGCGAATTCAGGATGGGCGATTTTTGCTCATATTTTGCTAACCAATTTTAACTGACTTATATACATCCGATTGTCTTTAACTTTGGTATGCGTTTATAGTTCCGGTGACAATACAACAATATGGTATTATCAGGTACCCACCTTCCCCTAACGAGGAAAGTGGAGGGGAAAAAGATTTAGTTCTTACGATTTGAACAAAAATTGGTATACGGGTGTTTTTGGGGATAAAGAATACGAATTTTTGATCAGATTTTGAAAATTAAAAATAGAAAATTCAATATGGTTGATTTTTCTAAAAATCTAAAGATTAAAAAATAATTTTATACAAAAAAAAGCTTTTTAAATACAAGCTTTTATAAAATATAAAGTTCACTAAAAAGTAGAAAATAATTTTTAGCATTCTGATATCATAATAATAAAAGCAATGGCCGTAAATTAGGTCGAGATAGGTTGAGTTTACTTACTCTTGCATTTTTCTGCATTATAGTGAATTCAGATTCTTGCAAACAATCATATACTCAATAACACACATTTTTTGAGTTAACATGGCCCATCGCTTTTGTTATTATGTTAGTAAACTCTATATTTTTGCATAAAACCTTGGATTTGAAGAGCTTTTTTATATAAAATTATTTTTTAATTTTTAGATTTGTACTGTAAAAAAAAATTTTGAACCCGCCATACTGATATTTTCATATTTGATTAAAAATTCATAATCTATTCCCTTCTCTAAGAACCCCTGTATGCCAATTTTGATCAAAATCGAACAAACTAAAACTTTTTCCCCTCCACTTCCCTCCTTAGGGGGAGGCGGGTACCTGATAATACCATATTATTGTTTTGTTACCGGAATTATAAACACTTACGAAATTTGAAGACAATCGGATGTGTATAAGTCAGTTAAAATTGGTTAGCAAAAAATTATCAAAAATCGTTTATCTTGAATCCGCCATATTGAGTTTTCAAAGTCTGATCAAAAATTCCTATTCCTTATCTCCAAAAAACCCGCCAATAATTTGAAAACAGTCTATAATTCAGTTAAAATTGGTTAGCAAAAGATGACTAAAAATCGTCCATCTTGAATCCGCCATATTTGAATTTTCAAAATCTGATAAAAAAATTCGTATTCTTTACCCCCAAAAAACTTCGTATACCAAATTTGGTTGACATCGGACAAACTTAAGTGTTTTCCCTCCTCCACTCCCCTCGTAGGGGGAGAGATGGTGCCTAATAATGCAAAGTTATTATATTGTTACCGGAACTTTAACCGCATACCAAGTTTGAAGACAGGCGGTTCTTTATAACCAGTTAAAATTGGTTAGCAAAACATGACTAAAAATTGTTCCTCTTGAATCAACCACATTGAATTTTCAAAATCTAATCAAAAATTCGTATTCCTTATTCCCAAAAACCTCTGTATACCAATTTTGGTTGACATCGGACAAACTTAGGTGTTTTTCCCCTCCACTCCCCTCGTAGGGGCGGTAGGGGTGCCTAATAATACTATATAATTGTATTGTTACCGGATCTATAAAAGCATACCAAATTTAAAGACAATCGGATGTGTATAGGTCAGTTAAAATTGGTTAGCAAAACATGACCAAAAATCGTCCATCTTGAATCCAGCATATTGAATTTTCAAAATCTAGTCAAAAATTCTTATTCCTTATCCCCAAAACCCTCCGTATATCAATTTTGGTTGACATCGGACAAACTTAGATGTTTTTCCCCCTCTGCTCCCTCGTAGGGGGGGAAGAAAGGTGCCTAATAATACTATATAATTGTATTGTTACCGGAACTATAAAAGCATACTGAATTTGAAGACAATCGGATGTGTATAAGTCAGTTAAAATTGGTTAGCAAAACATGACCAAAAATCGTCTATTTTGAAACCGCCATATTGAAAATGTCAAATCAAAAATTCATATCCCCTTCCCGAAAGATCTCCGTATGCCAATTTGGATTTAAATCGAAAAAACTAAATGTGTTCCCCCCTCCACTTCCCTCGTTAGAGGAAAGTGTGTACCTAATAATACCATATTATTGTATTGTCACCGGAACTATAATCGCATACCAAATTTGAATTCAAGCGGACATCTAGAGGTTAGTCAAAATTAAGTTGCAAGATTTGACCCGAACATTTAAACATACATACATAGAGGTGAAGTTACATAAAAGCTTGTAATAAAAAATACGCAAAATTTTAATCCGGTCCAGCATTTTTAAACGTCTAAATTAAATTTGAATTCATTAATTTTTGGGTGACTTCGCTCACCATTCTGTATCTCTCAAGCATATTGGATTTGCATCGCCTTTTCTTTGTTATGTTTGGTGTACAAATAAAAACGAATATCATGGCCACCTTAACCTTAATTACATAATAATATATTTTCATCCATAAAGTATCTCTGGCATCTTGCTGTTTCACTCTGCCTATGTAATGTTTTTAAGGAATTTATTATTTTTGACTGTAAGGTTAAAGTCCTTAACTTTAAAATATATTTTGTTGGAATAGAATCGTAGATTTCTCCGGGATGAAGCTCTGGAGATATTATGAAAAGAAGTAGAAAAAGTCTAAATGCTTCACAAAAACTTTTTCTTTTTTTCTTTATTGCACGACGCGTTTTGGTCATTCCACCATTGTCAAGTGCTTTTTTCTGTCAGATATCAAACAATGTTTGTTTAGGATACTAACTACCAATCAAATGAAATAAAATGATTACTTACAGAATTGCAAGAAACATTCCACAAAAAACGTAAAACAAAGGTCACAAACTAATAAAAATATTTTATAAGGTATACATCTTACGTCAACACAAGGTTAAAAATACATAAAAAAACCAAAACAAACAATTAATAATAATAAACTGTTAAAACGATAAAAACAGAGCCACCTATGAGATTTAACTAAAACTTACATATATGTGGTACCAACAAAAAGACAATAAAATAATTTGTTTTGAACTCTTTGAATCTTAATATTAACTCTTTGAATCTTAATATTAAAATAGCATATAAGACAATATTCAATATATACTTGTTATTTGGTAAAATTCAGTTTAGGTAAGTACCTATTTTTCCTTAATTTACCAGTGACTTTGGCGTATTAAAACTGCGTGGCACTCCTTTTCTATACCCTACCCACCCCAATTACTGTTGTTGGTCCTGGCCACCAAAAATGCTTGACAACATTTTGGATATTATAAAAAAAATTAAAATGGTAATTTTAATTAAAGGAGAAAGCAAGATGCTTTGAATCGTCATTAATTTGTTTAAATTAATTTTTATTACCCCCACTCCACTAGTGGAATAAAAGCGTCGTAAATTTTGGCACCCAACGTGCGCATGCGCGAATTTTTTTTTGTATGCACAAATAAGAATTTTTCAAAATTTTATAGAAATATTGGTATTATGTATATAAGGCATTTATGCTATTTTTAGTTTTTTGTCTTGTTGGTAAGGATGTTTTAAGTATATATAGAACAATTTTGTTGTAACTGCCAATTTAGAGTCAGTGAGTCACAACAAAAAAAATACAATTCTGAATTTAAGAATTTTTTATTTTAACTTCGTTTAGATAATTAGGTTTGGATTTCGGTAAAAAGCTTTTAAAATCATTTTTCTGTCATTTTGCCAATTTAGAGTCTGAGGTATGTCTCAACATCTTGGTATTTTATTTCAGGATTTTAAGAATACACATTAAATTTAGTGGAAAAATTGTCTGTGGAAGTTGGTGAATTGCTGTAGTTGGGGATGTTGGAACTTCAACACCTACGAAGGCAGCCCAGCTGATGCATGTCTTCAGAAAAACTTGTTCGTTTTATTTTTTTTTTACCTTTTATTTTTGTCTGAACCTTAGGATTTTAATTTTTCAATGAAGGGGTTTAAACTGTTGGTTACTTATTAAGTATGTCGAGAAAAAAACATTGGTAAATTTTCTTTAGAAGCAAAAGTTTGAAACCTTAACGAGTAGCCCGTGCTTACGTAAGCCCCGGTTCCCTGATCTATCCCTTGGTTATCGGCCTAACTCCTGACCAAAAAAATATAACGTATTTTACTAAGGTTTAATAAACGATTATTATTTAAGTTACCCTTGAGTAAAAAACATTGGAAATCTGGCCTACGTAATGTTTTTTGAAATTTATTATTTTTGGCTGTCAGGTTAAAGACCTTAACTTTAAAATATATTTTGTTGGGGTTAAGTAATTCCAAAAAAGAATATACTTGTTGTTATTTGGTAAAATGACACTCCGAAACTAATTCCATTTTAATAATCACCTTGTTTGTTGGAGGTTGTATTCAGTTTTGGTAAGTACCCATTTTTCCTTCATTTAAATATGATATAGGTTTCGCAGTTTGATTAGCCAATTTCCTACCAGTGACTTTGGCGTATAAAAACTGCGTGGCGCTTCTTTTCTACACCTTAGCCACCCTAATTACTCTTGTTGGTCCTGGCAACCAAAGTTGCTTGACAACATTTTGGATATTTTAAAACAAATGGTAATTTTAATTAAAGGAAAAGCAAGGTGCTTTGAAACGTCACTAATTTGTTTAAATTAATTTTTATTACCTCCACACCACTAGCGGAAGAAAAGCGTCACAAATTTTGGCACCCAACGTGGGGCAATAATACGCATGCGCGAATTTTTTTTGTGCATGCACAAATAGGAATATTTTAAAATTTTATGGAAATATTGGTATTATGCATTTAAGCATTTTTGCAATTTTTAGGTTTTTTAGGGATGTGTTAAGTATTCATAGAACAATTTTTTTTTTGTGATTGCCAATTTAGTGTCAGTGAGCAACTACAAAAAAAATACAATTCTGAATTTAAGAATTGTTTATTTTAACTTCGTTTAGATAATTACGTTTTGATTTCGGTAAAAATCTTTTAAAAACATTTTTCTGTCATTTGGCCAATTTAGAGTCAGTGAACCATCAACAAAAAAACCAGGGACAATCTCAAATTAAGATTTCTTTTTTTCTGATCATTTGACTTAATGTAAGTAAGGTTGGCTTCTGAAAAAAAAGTTTGCCAATTTGCTGATAGCAAATCTCCCTCATAAAAGTTTTTTTTTTAAATTTAAGTTTCTCTTGGCTAATCTTAGTAGTTGATTTGTATTAGTTTATTTATATTGACTAGTATTTGCCAATATATAGTCAACACGCTTTCACATAACTGATATAGCGATAATTGAAAAATAAAACTTGGTATACGGAGTTTAGTCCACTTTTAGTGAAAAGTACAAAGTATTTTGAAGGTACAATTTGTTTCGTCTGAGTTACAGTGCATAGTGAATATTTTTTTTATTAGTTTTTATAAAAGTAAAGTTGGGAGACCTAAATATTGATGTTACCAGATTGGTTAAGGAAGAAGTTTTGTATGAATTAAAGGTGAGAGGCATAGACGACTCAGCTGATAGGACTCTTAAAAATTTATCCAAGGTTTTGAAAAACGCGATACAGTTGGACAAATCAGAAATCCATTTTTTTTATACTAGGACTTTCCATCCATTATAGGATCAATGCCCATTGTTAGTCAAATTTATGCAAAGTGAAAGACAAGCAGAGAATATGCACTTAGCTGGGATTCGAACCCGGAATCTTCCGTGCGTGATACGCTGCCTACTGCGCTATGGCAGCCGGATAGAAAGAGCACTCATGTCAAAGAGCCCTACCCCAAAACACTGTGCGTACCTCGGCAGCAAAGGGACCAGGGGTATATCGGGATGTAACCCTTGATTGTAGCCCATGGGGGTCCCAATAACTAATGGACTTCATGGGTTTTACAACCCTTAATTACATCCCGCAACACCCTCAGCCGCATTCGGCCGGTGGAACTCAATTTTAGTTTTTCACAAGATATGGACGAATTAGATATAACATTACAAGAAATTAAAGATTTTGTTTATGCATTTGATAGTAGTAAGAAAGCTAACACGAGGAAAATTAGGACCAAGCTTGCTCATGCCTTTGGTAGGGTAAAGCGGTGTACAGCAGAAGGGGACACAGAGATAAAACAAAACTTGTACGAGAGTTCTAATTCTAAAAATTAAACAATTGGGGAAGGACCAAGCTGCCCCTGGGGCTGATTCTTGAATTTTGTAGGATAGGTCACACGGGAACGTTCATTTTTTTCATTTCGACCAATCGATTGCACGGTGCACGCGCAATGCTGACCGGATTGCGCGTTCACCTGGTCCGGGGCCCGGTGTATGAAAGTGTAGGAAAGTTTCTTCGATACACGACAATCGGGTGAGGTTCGGTCGTGGTCGGATAGGATTCGGCTAACTCGTGATCGCTTTAAAGCCTATTATTGGTCGTTATCAGGAAAAGGACCGTTCCCGTGCGATCATTCCTACGAAATTCAAGAATCAGCCCCCCGGTAGCCTCTGTGATGGATTTATTAATTATATTTAGCAGTAGTAAAGCTGAAGAAAGCGAGGATCATGTGGTCAGTAGCAGTGAGGTAGAATCAGAAGAAAATAACATACCTAAATGTAAGAGATTTTTGAAGCCGGTACCTGTAAGAGAATGGCGTCTAAAATACGGCGGTGATAAATCTCATTCTTTTAGCTACTTTTTAAAAAGGGTCGAGGAGCTTAGGATATCCCGTCACGTGACGAAGAAAATGTTATTTGAAGAAGCGTCAGACCTATTTGAAGGTAGAGCTAAGAAGTACTTTGACCTTGTGAAAGATTGGTTAGATGACTGGGATTCTTTGGTAGAAGCGATGAGAGAGGAGTTTCAAGGATCCGATTTTGATGTTAAATTGTGGGAAGAAATTAAGCATCGTACCCAAGGAATGCAAAAGATTGCAATGTCAATATTATTCAAGTATACGCTCCAACCAGTAAATGTTCAGATGATGACGTCGAAGCATTCTACGACCAAATTCAAACTGCCCTTAGTTATATAAAAAAGACAGAAATCGTCATTCTTATGGAAGACTTCAACGCAAAACTTGAAAATGCCCCAAGAGAACATATTGTTGGAAGGTACACTCTTGGCACATCAAATGAACGTGGAAATCGCCTTTTGCAGTTCTGTCATGGAAGGGATTTTGTCGTGTCAAATACGTTCTTTAAACTTTCAGCTAGACGCTTTTATACTTCGAATTCTAAATCCGACAACTCTAAGAGTATCATTAGAAACCAAATAGACTTTATACTAATCAATAAACGATTTAGAAACTCCAATCTGCAAAAACTTACCCTGGCGCAGACGTAGACTCGGATCACAATTCAGTTGTGGTGAAAATTAAATTTACCCTCAAAAAAATCGTCCGCTAAATAATAAACCCAGCAGGTAGCAACTAAACTTAAATTCGAACTTAATAAAAACCTTAAAGATATTAATGAGTCTACCGAGCAAGATGCAAAAATGGTTTGGACAAAGGTTAAAAGTGCCATAGTCACAACACTCTTAGGCAAGGATGAAACAAGAAATAAAAAGAAAGTTTGGATGACCGATGAAATTCTTGAGTTGATGGATAAAAGACTCAGTAAAAAAGGCAGCGATCAGTACCATGAAATCAACAGAGAGATAAAAAACAAGATAAGGTTAGCAAAAAAAGACTGAATAACACAGCAATGTCAAGGAATAGAAGATCTAGATGAGAAACATGACACTTTCAATTTACACAAACGCATAAAGGAAGCAGCCGGATTAATTAATAAAAGAGAAGCTGGAATCTTTGTGGACAATTAGGGCAGAATCATACCGGATACTGAAAAAAAGAAACTAAAATAATGGTGTAGATACATAGAACATCTCTTTACCGATAACCGATCCGAACCGCAAAAAGAATTGTCAAACAATATCTTAAGCTAAAAACAAAAAGCGGTAGGGCAAGACGAAGTATACACTGAAGTTTTAAAGCTAATAAAAAACGAAGATTAGGTAAATACACTGGTCATACTTTTTAACTTGATTTATCGCAGCTGTAAAATCCCTAATGACTGGATAAAATCAACCTTTGTTACACTGCCTAAAAAACATTCAGCAAAGAAGTGTAGTGATTACCGCCTAATCAGTCTAATGAGTCATATGTTAAAAATATTTCTAAAGATTATCCATAAAAGAATTTATGGAAAATGCGAATCCTTTATCGGCGTCTAGCAGTTTGGGTTTTGTGGTGGGTTCGGGACAAGACAGTCCCTGTTTGGCATTCAGGTCTTAGTTCAGCGGTCTAAATATGTGTCGGTGTGTTTTATAGATTATGAGAATGTGTTTGATCATACCCTAGGTAAGTTGCGTGACGCAAGATATTTGTCGTCTCTTGACATAAAATCTGCGTGTTTTCAAATCGCCTTAGAAAAAAGATTCAGGGATAAAACAGCTTTTACTGTGCCAAATAGAGGTCTGTATGAGTTTACGTTTTAATCCTTAACAAGAAAAAATATAGTTTTTGTATTAAGGAATTGCGTTATCTTGGATATGTCGTGGATAGAGCTAGTTTGCTTGTTGATCCTGTCGGTTTAACTTTGACGAGGTAGCGGAACTAGAGTGACACTATTTAGGTATGAAAAACTCCAACTGTGGCGCCTCGCTAGATGCCTGGGTGTACCAGACATGCTTATAGTAAACAACTTTCTTTAATCTGGGGTTACACATTTACGTATGATACGCGGTGTAACGATACACCGCACATAAAGCGTATCGTACGTTTGGAGTTTACTGCACATGCGCACTTCATCAAAACTTACGCTATGTCGAGTTACGTGCTGTGTTAACACCCACTTTGATTTTTAGTGGCTCAAACCTTCGGCCAATTACATTTTATCACGCAAACGTGTGAAAGCGCGCATTTTTTTGAAAGTTGTAATTTTTGTAAATATTGCTTCAGTTAAATTGTTCTTTGTTCTCTAGTAGGTGAAAGACCATATTGTACAGTGTTTTGTTGGGTTTACTTCATCAAGAGGTTACAATAGTTCAAAAAGTTTTGAGTGTAACGACCACAAATCGCTTTCCATCTTGGCGAATATTATTGGATCTTTCGCAGGTAAATTATAGTTGTATTTGTAACTGTTTTATTTTAAAGTACTCTACTTGGGGTAAAGGGCTGTCTCTTTGTTGCAGTTGCTGTTGGCTATTTTAGTGTTAATCAAGTAGTGGTACCTTTTCCAATTCCGGTAGTGACGTCATAATAGCCCTCGACCACCAAAAGGTATGTCTACATATCTTAGATAATTTTGCGATGTTGAGTATTGTTTTCTTTTATTTCAGAATTTTAAGAATACCCATTAAATTTAGTGGGAAAATTGTCTGTGAAAGTTGGTGAATTGCTGTAGTTGCGGATGCAACCTATACGAAGGCAACCTAGCTGATGCATGTCTTCAGAAAACCTTGTTCTTTTTATTATTTTTTTTGACCTTTTCTTTGTGTCTGTCCGTACGATCATTCCTACGAAATTCAAGATTCAGCCTCCTGGTAGTCTCTGTGATGGATTTATCAGTTTTATTTAGCAGTAGTAAAGCTGAAGGACAGTAGCAGTGAGGTAAAATCAGAAAAAAATAATATACCTAAATATAAGAGATTTTTGAAGCCGGTACCTGTTAGAGAATGGTGTTTTAAATACAGCGATGATAAATCTTATTCTTTTAGCTACTTTTTCGAGTCGAGCAGCTTAGGATATCCCGTCATGTGACGAAGAAAATGTTATTTGAAGAAGCGTCAGACCTATTTGAAGGTAGAGCAAAGAAGTACTTTGACCTTTTGAAAGATTGGGTAGATGACTGGGATTCTTTGGTAGAAGCGATGAGAGAGGAGTTTCAAGGACCTGATTTTGATGTTAAATTGTGGGAAGAAATTAAACATCGTACTAAAGGAATGCAAAAGATTGCAATGTCAATATTATTCAAGTATACGCTCCAACCACTAAATGTTCAGATAATGACGTGGAGGCATTCTATGACCAATTTAAAACTGCCCTTAGTTTTACAAAAAAGACTTCAATACAAAACTTGGAAACGCCCCAAGAGAAGACATTATGGGAAGTTACAGTCTTGGTATATCAAATGAACGTGGTGATGGCCTTTTCCAGCTCTGTCAGGAAAGGGATTTTGTCGTGTCAAATACACTCTTTACACTTCCAGCTAGACGCCTTTATACCTGCACTTCTAAATCTGATAACCCTGAGAGTATCATTAGAAACCAAATAGACTTTTTACTGATCGTTTATTGATTTAGAAACTATATTAAATCTGCAAAAACTTACCTTGGCGCAGACGTAGGCTCGGATCACAATCCAATTGTGGCGAAAATTAAATTTACCCTCAAGAAAAATCGTCCGCCAAATAACAAACCCAGACCCAGGTTGGACGAACTTCAAGATAACATGGTAGCAACTAAACTTAAAGTTGAACTTAATAAAAAGCTTAAAGATATTAATGAGTCTAGTAGGCAAGATGCAATATAATTTTGAGAGTGAACGAAGGCCAAAAATTGTGCTCCACAAAACGTGTTTATATATAGTAGTTAACGAGTCAAAATAGTGTTTTCTAAGTTAATGCGTTTTAATAGTTACAAAGAACATAATGTGCTAAAGCGATGACCAAAACTATGTTTTTAAACGTGATTAATTATAAATATTTGTTAATTAAATGTGATCATTTGGAGTGAAAGTGATATTTGGTGGCCTATCCCAGGTCACCCCAGATAAGTACCTATTATGAAAGGAAGTAGAAAAAGTCCAAATGTTTCACAAACATTTTTTTCTTTATTGCACGACGCGTTTCGGTTATTCCACCATTGTCAAGTGCATTTTTCTGTAAGATATTACATTAAGAATTACAAGAAACATTCCACAAAAACCAAAAAACAAAGGTCACAAACTAACAAAAATATTTTAAAAAGTATATATTCTTACGTCAACACAATTTAAGGTTAAAAATACATTTAAAAAAATTAAAATAAACAATATAGACTGTTAAAACGATAAAAACAGAGCCACCTATGAGATTTATGTTTTTTGTGGAATGCTTCTTGAAATTCTGTAAGCAATCATTTTATTTTATTGTATTGGTAGTTAGTATCCTAAACAAACATTGTTTAATATCGTACAGAAAAATGCACTTCACAATGGTGGAATAACCGAAACGCGTCGTGCAATAAAGAAAAAAAGTTTTGTGAAGCATTTGGACCTTTTCTACTTCCTTTCATAATGTTTCAACAGCTTCACCCCGGAGAAATCTGAGATTCTATAAGTACCTATTGTTTTATTTTATCTGATAATCGAACAATATACTGTTTTTTTTACCAAGAACTATTTTACTAAATATATGAGTTTATTAAAATTAACTTTAATATACAGGGTGTTTAGAAGTTAGTTTTTTAATATTAGCTAAACAAATAGCGGCTTCCAATTGCTCTATTTGCCAAACCAAGTGCCTATTTAATCCTCGCCCCAATGCCTAAGAAGGCGAGATATTCGGAACAAACTGCGATGTTTGCCAAATTATTTTACGCAAAGAATGTGGAAACGTTACAGCTCTCGAAGCTGATGCACTAACTGTCCTAAATAGGACCATACTGTTTCTCTGTGAAGGACGCAAAGCTTCGTTATCAGACATGGAGCAACTTACTAAGAAATTTGATCAACTAAAGAAAGACAGTTATATTGACCATTTAGAGACCGATCTTGCAGACCTAAAAAGCGGCTTTCGAGAGGAAATAAAGCGCCGTTAGGACATAAACAAATCTATAAGTGACCACATCAAGCGACTCCAAAAAATATGTCAGTGCTTAGATACTGAAGTTTTGGAGGTTGAACAAAATTATGAATCCACTATTAAAGCGCAACAGTTGGAACCAAAACGATCAAATAAAGAACTACTTGAATGTATTGAAAAGAATACCAAACTGTCTGAAGATCTAAAACTACACAGTCAAAAAACGAAGACTCTTGAAAATGAAATAACAAAACTTAATAAGCTCAATAATGATTTTAAAAATAACATATTTCTCTTACAATTAATGATGACAATTATGTTCCAGATATAATAAATTTAAATAAAAAAGTCAATGAAAAGGCTAATAGTAATTACGTTGATGCAGCTATCCAAAATGATAAATTAGTTAAAGATCTCAGCAATACTATTCAAAATAATACAGAAATTTAAACGGTCATTGGTAAAAATAAACTCTCTAAACCGACAAGCAATCTCTTATTGTTATGCGACCAAATGGGTAAAGGACTAGACTCCAAGTTAAGAAATGTACTTGACACATTCAAATTTAATATACAAAGTGTGATATAACCCTACTTGTGCGTTAACGAAAAATTTCGACTCTATTGACTATGATGTGATTATGGCTGGCTATAACAATTTCTTTATGAACGTAGCACCTAGTTTTTCATATATTTTAAACCGTCTGAAAAAGTGTATCCATAAAAATGTAATTATCTTGTTACCTCCAATTTGTTTTAAATGTCCCAATAATTTTATGTTCTTTAATAATAAACTTAAAAATTTGATCTATAATTTTGACAAATGTACAACAAATAAACTGTTTTACCTTAACCTTAAAATTTCCGAAACAGTCTGTAATCTTCTTAGCGTTGCAAACCATAAAAATGTAAAATATATTAAGATTGATGAAAATGCTTCCTATTATTTTGCTAGTTTTAGCAGTGGCATTTAATTATGTGATACGTCTTGTTTACCTTATAATATTGAGTCTGTTAATCTTTCTTCCAATGATAGCGTATAGAATTTTCATTAATCTGTACAGGTGCTGATAACAAACTAAAATGAACTATAATTTGCCAAAACTGTGGGGGCGTTAAAACTAAGTTAGATAATCTTAAATACAATCTCTTAAATCATAGTTATGACGTAATTGCTTTAACTGAAAGCAAATGACTCCATTAACACTGCGGAATTTAGCTTGGTTGATAGATACACATTTAGAAATGATAGGGATAGTTCTCTTACCAGCAAATATCAGGGTGGTGGTGTCTTCTTGGCTGTTAAAAATTGCTATTATATCTCTGACGTTAAAGTATTTGACGTAGATCAAGAGGCACTATGTGTCCAGATTAAACTCAAAGGTTGGTCAAGGTTATTTGTGGTACTAGTCTATATTGTATCAGATAGTCCTAAGGAAGTGTATGAGAAATTTTATGAAAAAATGAAACTAATTTAGCTAATGTAGATAAATCCGAAACCATTATCATAGGTGACTTTAAAATTCCCGGTTAATATAGTAAATAAATTAAGGTCATTTCTTGCTTTTAACCACTTTCAACAAGTAAACCAAATTAGAAATCAAAACAATGTAATCTTAGATCTTGTGATTGCCTTTTTTGATAATGTTTATGTTGAGCCAACTGATGATGCTTTGGTACCGGTGGTGCGGCACCATCCTTGTTTAAGCGCGGGTCTGCTGACGAAATCTCCTGCTAAATTTTGCAAACTTCATCCTTCAACTAAATTTAATTTTAAAAAAGCAAACTTCTTAATTATGTACAATCTTTTCCGAAACCAGAACTGGGATATCCTCTATAATTTTACAGATGTCAACAAGGCATGAGATATTTTTTATAATACTTTAGAAAACATATTTGTAAAATGCGTACCTAAATCAATTCAATGTGACAAAAAATATCCGGTATGGTTTAATTATGAAATAATAAAATTACTAAAAGAAAAACATAAATGTCTGATTAAATCAAGAAAAACTAAATCTTTATTCTGGAAAACTCGATACATCAATCTAAGAACAACAATTAAAAACAAAATTCAATTAGCACATCAAAAGTATTTAAGTGATGTTGAAAACAGCTTGGCTTCGAATCCTAAATTCTTTTGGTGGTACTTAAAAGGTTTAAAGGACAGCCCTGACTTACTTAATTAAATGAGTTTTGATGATAATTTATACTTTGATAATCAGAACGTTGCAGATAGGTTTGCTACCTTTTAAGTCAGTCTATATTGATGTTGGATAGTCTAATTTTGTATCATCTAAAGTTTAGTCCCATTTCTGCGAAAAATGAATCACAAAGTCTGATGTAGTGAATGCCTTGAAAAAGATTAAACCAAATAAAGCAATTGGACCTGATGGCATTCCGGCATATATCTTTAAAGGTTGCTCTGAATACTTAATATGCCCTCTTCAGTTTTTATTTAATTTAATCATTAAGACCTTAATATTTCCTGTAAAATGAAACGTAAGTAAGGTCATACCTATTTATAAAAAAGGGTCAAGTGTTCTGTATCAAAAATATTTGAGGTAATAATTTTCAATATGTTATATAGTAAAGTTGCAGCAAAAATTTCAAACAATCAACATAGTTTTTTGAGAAAAAAATCAACCTTCACGAATGTAGCCGCTTTTTTTCAATATATTCATAATGCTTTAAATAAAAAAACTCAGGTTGATGTAAGTTATATCGATATGGAAAAGGCATTTGACAGAGTCAGTCACTGTGTGATAATGAATGCCTTGTCCAAAATGGAAGTCCCTCCTTTTTTAACTAACCTAACCAGCTCATATTTGAGTGAAAGGTATCAATATGTTGAAGTTAAGGGATGCCAATCCGTTGTGTATTAGAGTACGCCAGGAGTTCCCCAGGGATTCAAGTTGGGACCGTTACTTTTTATTATTTCCATAAACAAAATTCTTTCTAAGGTTAACAACTCTACAGCTCTTTTGTTTGCCGATTATTTCAAGCTTTTTATAGAAATTATCTCCTCCGTTGATTGTGAAAGGTTGCTGATGAATTTTCGAATGTTGTAAATTGGTGTCACGAAAATAGTTTTAAGTTAAATGTAAACAAGTGCGCATGTATGTCTTTTACACTTATTAAGAGTCCAATAGAGTATGACTATACAATGGATGGTAAAGGGATTGAGAGTGTTAGTAAGCAGAGGGACCTGGGAGTCATTTTTGACAGCAGTCTTTCTTTCATAGAACACATCTTGACAAAGATAGAAAGTGCTCAAAAGGCAGCTGGTTTTATAGCACGCAAGACTAAGACTTTTAGGGTTGGTATGAGCCTACATTTATTTGACAGTCTTGTTTTGCTGATTTTGGAGTATGGTAGCTTGCTTTGGTCTCCACAATATAACTTGTCGATAAATATTGTTGACGGAGTGCAGAGAAAATTTTTGAAGACTATGTATTACAGAAAATTTGGGGTTTACCCTCAGAGAGGGTGTGATAATGATTTTCTTGTAGGAGTTTTTAATAGATTACCTTTGAGTAAAAGACGTGTTAAAAATTTCTTGTGCACAATATTTAAAATCTTGAAAGGTGACATCGTCCTCATATCCTTGAGCAATTACCATTTGCTATAAATCGCATAAATTCTAGAACTAAGAATATATTTTGTCTAGCCTTTCCAAGAATCAACTTATGCTAAGCTATACAAAAGCTCACCAATCTATAGTATCTGCAACCTTTTTAATTTGTATGCATCTGATTTAGATATAGACTTAATAAACTATAAAAATTTTAAAAACTTAATTGACATGAAGCTGCGCCACTGTTAAAAATAAATAAATTAAATTTTAAATGTAGGTAAATAATGTATGTGGATTTGATACATATACATTTTTTGTAAAATTCGTTCTATTAATATATAATTAAAGTTAAATTTATATATTTTGTAAGGCTATTATTAGATATATTTTTATATATATATATATATATATATATAAATATATCTAATAATAGCCTTACAAAAAACAGTATATGGCAAATTGAGGTAAAATAACTCAGACTTATGATTTGACATAAATTTAACTTTAATTATATATTAATAGAACGAATTTTACAAATATATATATATATATATATATATATATATATATATAAATATATCTAATAATAGCCTTACAAAAAACAGTATATGGCAAATTGAGGTAAAATAACTCAGACTTATGATTTAACATAAATTTAACTTTAATTATATATTAATAGAACGAATTTTACAAAAAATGTATATGTATCAAATCCACATACATTATTTACCTACATTTAAAATTTAATTTATTTATTTTTAACAGTGGCGCAGCTTCATGTCAATTAAGTTTTTAAAATTTTTATAGTTTATTATTTATATATATAGGTGTCTGTGAATGGCAATTTGCTGTTAATATCTTATTAAAATAAATAAATAAATAAATAAATAAATAAATAAAGATGCAGAAATGGTATGAACAAAGGTTAAAAGTGCCATAGGCGAAAGCAAAATACTCTTAGGCAAGGATGAAACAAGAAATAAAGTGAAAGTTTGGATGACCGATGAAATCCTTGAGTTGATGGATAAAAGACGCAGTAAAAAAGGCAGTGATTAGTACCATGAAAAGACTGGATAACACAGCAATGTTAAGAAATAGAAGATCTAGATGTTAAACATGACACTTTCAATTTACACAAACGCATAAAGGAAGCAGCCTTATTATTTAATAAAAGACAAGCTGGAATCCTTGTGGACAACCAGGACAAAATCAAACCGGATACCGAAAAAAAACTAAAAGATTGGGATAGCTACATAGAACATCTCTTTACCGATAACCGATCCAAACAGCAAGAAGAATTCTCAAACCATTTCGTCGACGATGTCCTAGTGGGAGAAAATTCGTTAAGTGCCTTACTCAGTTTTCAAAACGAGCTAATTCAAGTGCTGGCCCAAGACGGTTTCAAACTCAGTAAGTGGGCAAGCAACCACCCGTCGGTTTTAACGAAATTTTCTAGTTCGCATCTTCAAATGCCTATCTTTGACAAGGAAGATCCTGTCTTAATTTAATAAATTAAATTTTAAATGTAGGTAAATAATGTATGTGGATTTGATACATATACATTTTTTGTAAAATTCGTTCTATTAATATATAATTAAAGTTAAATTTATATATTTTGTAAGGCTATTATTAGATATATTTTTATATATATATATATAAATATATCTAATAATAATAATAAAAAATGTATATGTATCATATATATATATATATATAAATATATCTAATAATAGCCTTACAAAAAACAGTATATGGCAAATTGAGGTAAAATAACTCAGACTTATGATTTAACATAAATTTAACTTTAATTATATATTAATAGAACGAATTTTACAAAAAATGTATATGTATCAAATCCACATACATTATTTACCTACATTTAAAATTTAATTTATTTATTTTTAACAGTGGCGCAGCTTCATGTCAATTAAGTTTTTAAAATTTTTATAGTTTATTATTTATATATATAGGTGTCTGTGAATGGCAATTTGCTGTTAATATCTTATTAAAATAAATAAATAAATAAATAAATAAAGATGCAGAAATGGTATGAACAAAGGTTAAAAGTGCCATAGGCGAAAGCAAAATACTCTTAGGCAAGGATGAAACAAGAAATAAAGTGAAAGTTTGGATGACCGATGAAATCCTTGAGTTGATGGATAAAAGACGCAGTAAAAAAGGCAGTGATTAGTACCATGAAAAGACTGGATAACACAGCAATGTTAAGAAATAGAAGATCTAGATGTTAAACATGACACTTTCAATTTACACAAACGCATAAAGGAAGCAGCCGGATTATTTAATAAAAGACAAGCTGGAATCCTTGTGGACAACCAGGACAAAATCAAACCGGATACCGAAAAAAAACTAAAAGATTGGGATAGCTACATAGAACATCTCTTTACCGATAACCGATCCAAACAGCAAGAAGAATTCTCAAACCATTTCGTCGACGATGTCCTAGTGGGAGAAAATTCGTTAAGTGCCTTACTCAGTTTTCAAAACGAGCTAATTCAAGTGCTGGCCCAAGACGGTTTCAAACTCAGTAAGTGGGCAAGCAACCACCCGTCGGTTTGAACGAAATTTTCTAGTTCGCATCTTCAAATGCCTATCTTTGACAAGGAAGATCCTGTCTTCGTGAAATTCTTGGGGCTGCAATGGAACCCATCATCAGACTGCTTTTCTTATTCTTATTCTGTTATAGATCGTCCGTGTACTAAGCGAAATATTTTATCAATGGTCGAGAAAATATACGATCCGCTTGGATTCGTGTCAACAGTTATTTTATTTGCAAAACATCTAATGCAGCAACTGTGGCCTCGATAACATTCTTACTTCTTGGAACCAGTTCCAGGCAGAACTTTTCTATTTATCTCAGTAACCAATCGCTGCCCAGGCTTGAATTATGCGCAGCCGTTCTGATAAGTGATTTGTTTTGTTATGTATGAGAAGTTTTTAGAGAAGCTTATGATTTTCGATGCCATGTATGTTTGGTCCGACTCTTACGCCGTGCTCTATTGGTGGCTTCTTCAGCTCATCACTGGAGGCCATTTATATCCAACCGTGTAGCTCACATTCTGGACATTATTCCCTTTGAATTCTGTCATTATGTGCCTACCGCCGAAAACCCTGCAGATTGTGCGTCTTGTGGGTTAACACTTGCAAAACTTGTTAACCATCCCCTTTGGTTTAGTGGCCCACATTGGCTCGCAGAGTCTCCGGAATTTTGACCTTAACAACCTGAATTTAGTGACTCCTGACCTTCTGAATGCATAAAGGAAGAGAGAAAAATAGTTCTTACTGTTGACACTATCGACGAGAGTTTTATCACATATCTCTTAAACAGATATTCAAACTTATCTAATATTCTACGACTTCTTGCCTGGGCACTTCCATTTGTCTATTTTAGATTCGAAATCTAATAAAGAATTTTTTAAAAAACTATACTTTATTTTGGAACCGTTTACAATGGTACTTAACACTACCAAGACTAACTATTGAATGCCTCTGAATTTCTTATTGTTGTTTACAACAAATCTTATTCATATTAAATTAGTGCTGACGCTTAATTCTAGAACAAAGTCAAATAAAAGTTAAACGTGACTAAAAGTGCTTACACATTTCCTTCTAGAAGATCTCTTGTTAAAAACAAATATATCAAATTACATTAAGATAAGGAACTTAGAATAACAACACTTACACCTACGCATTGTTTACTCATATAACAGCTCCCCCCTTATTTAAAAAGTTAGTGCTACTCATTGCAGTAACTTTTGAAAGTACATTTTTGTTTTCAAAGAAAAACAAAATTTTGAAAAGAAAATAATTTTTACACTATATTTTTCCGTAAAGAACTGTTAGTGTTTAATTCAAATTCTTCTTCAATATCTTCACCTAATCTAATAGAAGGTCTTCGCTTTGGTAAAATTTTTGAAAATCTTTTCCCAAAAACTGAAACATTTGGTTTATAAGGCCTGTCGTCATTATTGCTATTTTCTATACTTATTTGTAACATCCTTTTTCGCTTTCTGCATTTACAATACAAACATGCACTAATTATGATTATAATTAAAGATAATGTAAAATAGGTAAACCAAGAATAATATTTTTGAACTGTTGGTTCCTTGATTAAATCATCTAATTCTATTGAGTATTGATCCAATTTGTGTTTGACAATTTCCAAATCTCCCAAATTTAATTTATTGATTTTTAAAGGTTTTAATTTCGGAAAATTATTAACATTATCTGGATATTTATCACAACAATTAAAAGGAATTTGTACAGTATTGGAATAGTTATAATTATAAAAAACAGTTTTTAAACTGGTTGCTTGAATTTTTGATGTTCCAACAAAACCGGAACATCTTGAGGTTAAAGTTAAAACAGTATTTTTATTAACAATTTTCGATTTTGGATCTATACCCTCACATTTTATAGTTATTGGTAATTGATTGGTTACACTTATTAGCCAAGCATTATTTTCTAATAATTGAATATTGTAATCTTTGGCCAAAATCAAAACCATTTCACATGTTTTTGGTAAAGTAAGAATCTTTTGTGTTTTTAACAGTTGTGCTTCACAAATAGCATTTGAATCTATTGGTAAAGGATACAAATTTTTACAAAGATAAAGACGGTTTGTTAATTCTTTACATTTATTGATATCAGATAATGAGATATAAATTTCGTTATCATCGTCTTTAGCAATGTATTTGTTTCCAACAGGTAGAATATGATGTAGCATAGTTCTATTATCATAAATAGGTATTGGATACATTCTATAAACTGTATAGATTTCTGATTCGGTTAAAGGTACTTCCAAAACAAAAACTAATTTTTTATCGATTATAAAAGCATGTAAATCAATTATGTTAAGGTAGGTTGGAATTTGAGATTTTCGCGGAGTTAAAGGCAAATTGTTCTTATCCAGATTTTTACTTATTGATTCTAGAGCATCCAATAAATCATTGGGAAGAATTATTGAAGCATGAATAATATTTAATCTTGCAAAAGTTATTGAATTTAAAATGTCTTCAACCTGTGACTGAAGGTAAGTATAGGATTCGAGTAGTTGTTCACAAATATTGATTAAATAAAATTTAAGATCAACAAGTTCAATTTCATCCCGAATCATATAAATTGATTTTTCAATTTCTTTAATATTTGAATTGAAAGTTTCTTCGTCGATTTGAAGTTTTCTCAGTGTAGAATTAAATTGTTTAATAACGGATGTAGTCACGCTTATTTGTTTTTTCATTAATATTTCCAATTCTTTATCGTCTTTTTCAATTTTATTGATACATTCATTAAAATATTGACCGTCAGCAGCGTCTAAATTTCCCGTGATATATTTCCAAACCATACCTACAGCATCAAATAGTCCTCTTTTAGGTCTAATTACTTGTTTAGTTGTGGTATCAGAATCGATTTCATCAAATTTATTACCAATATCTTTTGAAATTTGTTTTAACAAAGTTACATGAGATCTAATATCAAAGTGTACATTTTTCATAGTTCCTGTTTTTTGCGAAAGCATAATGTCTAAGTTATCTAAGATATGATTATTATTAATAAAAGCGTTTTGCAAAGCCTCTAGATTTTTATATACTAATATGGTCCACTTATCATTAGATACCTTAATACTGGCCTCTCTATGATAGTAAACACCTACTGTGTTATTGATTTCGGTTAGACTATACTGTTGACCATAACGTTCTTGTCCGAATCCGAGTAGCACGGACATAAATAATCTGAAACAATATGTTTTAATCATTTTCTTGTTCTTATTGTAGGTCATCATCTTGTTTAACATAACATGGTTTTAGTAAATCAAAATTAAATTTAGATGTTTGTTTAGTTATTGGATTATAAACAGAAGCTGAATTTTTGAAAATTTCTTTAATTTCAAATGGTCCGTTAAATTTCGGTGAAAGTTTTCCTTTTATTTGGGTTTCTTTAACGTATACCCTATCTTCAACTTTAAATTCATAGTTTGGAGTTACGTGTTTATCAAATCTTGCTTTTGCTTTTTGTTTAGAAAGAATTGTTCTGTTTCGTGCTATTTCATAAAAGTGTTTGATTTTTGCATTTAAATCGCGAACATATTTTGAGATTAACTCTTGCTCATTATAAAGAACTTCAGCGGGTCGCGATGACGTATGTCCAAATATTAATTCATAAGGTGTGAAACCATGAGTTTTACATGTTGAGTTATTATAACATATAACCGTATATGGGAGAAGTTGATGAGGGTGTTCGTTAGGATTTTCTGTAGTACACACTCTTATCATTTCCAAAAGAGTTGCGTGGAATCGTTCTAAACTTCCATTGGATTGTGGATGACCTGTACTTGAAAAAGTTAACTTTATATCGTACATCTTACACAAATTTTTTAATAACTGATTATTAAATTCTTTGCCCCTATCAGTATGAATCCTTAAAGGTGTACCGTAATGCTGGAAAAATAGTAATAAAGTATTCACTATATTTTTTTGAGGTTTTATCACTAAGAGGATAAGCTTGTATGAATTTTGTTAATTCATCCCTTATAGTCAAAACCAAATTTTTTTGTGGAATTTCCAAAATGTCTAAATTAATTCTTTCAAATGGTGTTTTTGGGGTTTCTGTAATTACGAGTGGGTTATCTAAATTTTTTCTTAAAATTTTGTTCTTTTGACATATCTCACATTCTTTTATAAATGTTTCAACCTCTTTACTTAAGTTTTTCCAATTATATTTTTCTTTGATTCTCCGTATAGTTTCATTGATTCCTCGATGAAAATTTCTCTTTCCTAAGTGATATTGATCAATTATTATTTGTTTCTGATCATCACTAGATTCTGTGACAATATTTTCACAAACTACCAAATTTAAATCTTTTTCTGCAAAAATAAAGCATATCATCTCTAATATTGGTAAGTCAACTCTTGTCTCAACATAATATGTTTTTGAAGGATCGATATCATTTTGACATCTACAAAGAATTCCAAAAAGTATTGAAATTGCATCTTCTTGAAAATTTGGCAATGGAATAATATAATAATTTCTTTTCCTAATAGATTTTGAAGGTAAAATATTGATTGTTTTAATGTCAAACTTTGGACTTTCCTCGAAAAAATCTTCTATAATTTGATAATGTAAATCTTTCATATTATCTTGTTGAAAAATTGTTATGATATTTTTGTGATCTTTATTTAATAATTGTTCATTTGTATATCTGATTTTGGAATAATCAATCAATGATGTTGTTTGATATAAATTTTGGAATCTATTAAATTCGTTTTCAAGTGTCTGCGGTGACATAAGGGATAAGTTTTTGTTTTGATCTTCTTCGGATGAACCTTCCTGTTCCGATAAAGCATTAATAATTGCCGTTCGTTTATCCATCAAAATATAGATATTGATTTGAATATCTGTTGATTGGAAAATTGATTTAATCATTGATAAAATTATATCCCAATTTAATGAATCTAAGCCACAAGCTATTTTTGGCATTGCTACGTATTTAATTTGATTCTTGAAGCAATTTTGTTTTAATTTTTCTAAACATTTATAGACATTATCATAAATGGGTTTTAAATTATACTTTTCTTTAAAAAATATTTCTGTCTTTGATTTTCAAATTTATAATTTCACCAACTTGTTTATTCTGACTTTTAAGATATTCAACATGTCCATATTTTTGTTTAAACTATAAAGCTATGCCTTTACCCATTTTTAAATCTTTTGATACACAATGAGCCAAAGCAAAGTGCAAAGGAGCATCAAATAAATTTTCTTCTAAAATTCTAATATTTTCTTGGTTAATTTGATTTTGAAAATTTACCGAATAATGTATTGTATTTATTTTTTCATCGATTTTAATTCCGGATAAAGCATCAGCGTTTTTGTTAATTTTTCCTGATTTGTAAATAAACTCAAATTCATATTCTTCTAGTTTAAGTCTCCATCTAGCTAAACGACTACCAGGATCTTTAATAGAACTTAGCCAAATTAAAGGACGATGGTCTGTTACTAAATAAAATTTTCGTCCATACAAATAGGGTCGAAAATGTTTAACTGACCATATTATAGCCAAAAGTTCACGCTCTATGGTTGAATATTTTTGTTCTGCAGGATTTAATGTCCTGGATGCATACGCAATGGGTAAGTCTTTGCCAATAGTTCCTTGTGATAAAACTGAGCCAATAGCATAACCGCTAGCATCAGTTGTTAAAATAAAAGGTTCCTTGAAATTTGGATATATTAAAACTGGACTTGTTGTTAAAGCATTTTTTAATAATTCAAATGCATTCTTGCAAGTTTGATCAAAAATAAAAGGTATATCTTTTTGTAATAGTTTAGTTAAGGGTTTTGAAATTTTTGCAAAATCTTTTATGAATCGTCTATAATATCCTGCTAATCCAAGAAAAGCTTTTATGTCTCTTTGAGTTTTTGGTTCTGGATAATTTTTTAAAGCAGATATCTTATCAGGGTTTGGTTTTACACCCTTATCAGTGATAACGTGTCGTAAATAAGCTACCTCTTTCCTTAAAAACTCACATTTATCAGGTTGTATCTTTAAATTTGCTTTTCTTAATCTTGAAAATACTTCTGATAATCTTTTTATATGTTCGTGTATTGTAGCTGAATAGACTATTATATCGTCCATATAAACAAGACATCTTTCATTTTGAATTCCCACTAAAATATTGTCCATTACCCTTTGAAATGTTGAAGGAGCATTTTTGAGTCCGAATGGCATTCTAATATACTCATAATGTCCATTCTCAACTGAAAAAGCAGTTTTTTGTATATCTTTTGGATCTACCTCAATCTGATGAAAACCTGACGCTAAGTCTAACGTAGTAAAATATTCACAATTACCAAGTTGATCTAACAAGTCTGATATGTTGGGTAGAGGATATTTGTCATCTACTGTCACTTCGTTAAGTTTCCTATAGTCAATGACAACACGCCATTTTTGTTTTCCTGAGGCGTCTAATTTTTTTGGGACCACCCACACTGGGCTGGACCAGGGCGAAACAGATGGTTGTATGATACCTTGATCTAACATTTTTGAAATTTGATTTTTTACTTCTTGTTTATGGATTTGCGGATATCTATATGATTTTGTAAAAATTGGTTTACTTTCTTTAGTAGTAATCGAATGTTTAATTTCACTGGTAAATGTTAAATTATCCCCCTCTAAATAAAATATATCTGAAAAGTCAAGACATAACGACATAATCATTTCTTTTTCCTCTTCGTTTAAATGTGTCAAACGTAATTGTTCCATAATATCATTCTCACGATTTACTGGATGTCTTTCCGTTAAATTAAAACAGACTTCTGAAGAAGAAGGATCAATAATCGGTTCAAATTCAAATTTTTCAAAATTAATTATTTTTGTAACTGGTCGCGCATTTATAACCGTTGTGCAAAATTCCCCATTATTATTTATTTTTACCAAGCAATTAGGGATGTAACACTTGTCTATCTGTTGTGCTAATAAAATAGCTTCAGTGTTTTTTAATTTATCCGTTCTAAATTTAAAAGCTCTTTCTGTACGACCTTCAATTTTTATCGTATTATTAATAGGTTTTATGTCAGCTGATTGTTGTTCTGACTGCATTGGATCATTTTCCGAATTACTCCGATAAAGTGGTACTGTTTTAAAATTTGTAATCAATTGATTATTTTTGTAATCAATAACACAATCATAATGTTTTAAAAAGTCTGAACCTAGTAAACCGTCAAACTGTATATCCAAATTATAAACTAAAACTTTATGTGGGTTTTTAATATTAAAAGGAATTAATGCTGATTCTGTTATATTGATGGGTACGTTAGTGATACCCCTAATAGTAACATTTTCTGGAAATCTAATTTTATATTTTTCACATGTTTTAGGTTTAAAAACAGATTTACTTGCACCTGTATCTACTAATAATTTAAATTGTTTTGAAACATCGGTAATATAGTACAATTCTTCTGAACAGGTAAAAATTTCAAAATTTACATGAATTGATCTTGAGTTTGGATGAACGGATTGTGATCGTCCTCTAAAGTTATTTCTGAAATCTGACTTATTAAATTTTGATCTGTTTCCGAGGCTGATATCTGAAAATTTACAGAATCTTGAGAATAATTTTCAAAATTACTTATTTCAAAGTCATTTCCAAAATTTTCATTTTCGTAATTGACATTTTCAAAATTTTGATCTGTGAAATTATAATTCTCAACATTTTCACTAAAAAAAATTTCATTTGCAAAATTTTCATTATTTTCAAAATTTTTATTATTTTCAAAATTTTCAAATTTTTCTGAATTAATAAAATGCATTGGTTTGTATGTAGGATTAGGCTGTATTACACTTGGCCTATTTTGATAGTTTTGATTTGGTCTAAAGTTGCCAGTATTTTGTTGTGGACGCTGTATTACATTTGATCTTTGTTGGAAATTATTTGGTCTTGTATTTTGAAAATTCTGATTTTGATAGGATGTAGATGGTTGAGGATTTTGATTCCTATTTTGAAAATTGTTTGAGTTATAAAAATTTTGTGGTCTCGATTGCGACACTTGTCTAATTCTACACTCATTTATTAAGTGACCTTGTTTTTTACAAAATGTACATATTTTTGGTTGTATTTTGAGTTTTTGAATTGAATTTTGTGATTTAGAGAATTTTTGATTTTCGAAATAAAAAAGTTGAAGCTCACGTTTAATAAAAGAAATAGCTTCAATCATGTCTTTCGGATTGTTAGCACGAACTATATGCCCAATTTTTGAGTCTAATCCGGTTAATAAAGTATTTAAAGCCATAGTCTCAATAAGTTTACCCTGAGCAAATTTTTGATCTCTTGTAAGGGTTTGCCTATTGATTGCTGAATTCATTTTCGCACAGTGAACTTGTAAACGCGAAATAAAAGTTAGTGGATTCTCAGATGGTAACTGATGTAACCTCTGGAGATCCTGAATTAAAGCAGTAAGGTCTCTTTGATCGCCAAAATGCGTATTTAGAAGTTGTGAAACTTCTGCCCAAGAACTTATATCTCTAGAATTAATAAGCTGAGAAGCTTTACCCTTTAACTGATTTTTGATTTTAACAAGCAAAAATTGTTTTTGATTTTGAACACACATGGCTTCTGCCAAGTCGCATGCATTACAAAATGTGTTGAGATTAATAGCATCTCCATCATATTCTGGAATTAATGAAAATATTTCAGAAAGTTTATAAGGTTCAACTTCTTGTTCTTCCGCCATTATTTACTTTTTTTTTCAAAAATTTTCTTAAAATTAAAACTTAAAATTTAAAAATTTCTGACTAGTGAAGAAATTCGGGCAAAACAATAAATATTTAAAACTAACTTACAGTATTAAAATCTTCATATCCTGAAGCAAAGGAAGTTCGGAAGTTCTCTGAAATCGCTTTTGAAATTAAGCGGCTGGATTCAGTTCCTCTTCAAAGCTGGATCGGATTTGACCAGATGAATCTTCTTTCTTCTATAACTTTTCTTCTGTAACTTTTCTTCTATAACTTTTCTTCTATAGCTTTTTTTATTTTTCGGTTCTTTTTTTATTGCTAGTTTTAAGGCTAAAACTACTAAACCTGTTTTTATGGTGGTTTTAAGGCTTAAACCACTAAACCTGTAATTGTGCTGATTTTAAGGCAAAAACCACTAAACCTGTTTTTAAGAAGCAAGTAAGTTTTTTCTTGTAAAGCACTAACGTGTACCGTACTGACAAGTCTCTTGGGTGCACTACCGCGGACGGTGAACTACGAATAGCTTTTTTCGTACACTGGGCCTCGAGCTGTAGTACGTCGAAGAAATCCTACCGACTGCGCCACTTTTTAGATTCGAAATCTAATAAAGAATTTTTTAAAAAACTATACTTTATTTTGGAACCGTTTACAATGGTACTTAACACTACCAAGACTAACTATTGAATGCCTCTGAATTTATTATTGTTGTTTACAACAAATCTTATTTATATTAAATTAGTGCTGACGCTTAATTCTAGAACAAAGTCAAATAAAAGTTAAACGTGACTAAAAGTGCTTACACATTTCCTTCTAGAAGATCTCTTGTTAAAAACAAATATATCAAATTACATTAAGATAAGGAACTTAGAATAACAACACTTACACCTACGCATTGTTTACTCATATAACATCTATAATCACAAAAAATGGGTACTCTGGAAAAGAATTTAGATCCAGTCATATCTTCATTTGAAATTCTTGCTCTTTTTCGCATTGTTAGACATGTTCAGCAATCTCAGTTTGAATCTCTTTATGATCTCATTCAGACGAATCAGGTTCCTCCAAAACTGTATCGAAAATTAGCTGTGAGAAAGATAATTGCCTCAGGGTGGGTGGCAGAATAAAACACTCAAGTTTATGCTACACTGAAAAATACCGTTTGCTTTTTCCAAAGTCCTTCATCCAGGATTCAAAACTCTGCAATACTTGCTTTTCCAGGAATTTTGGATTTTGTCTTCTCGATCTGCTATTTACAAGAATCTCTCAAATTGCATACGCTGTTTTCGCTGCAGACCCAAGTCATACCATCCAGTTATGGCTGACTTACCCACTGTACGGGTATCCCAACTAAGTACTTTCTGCAGTCTGTTTGGACTACGCTGGACCAATCTCTATTGTACTACATAAAGTACGGGGCGCCGTAAGATGAAAATCCTATATTTGCGTCTTTGTTTGCTGTGCGGTAAAACACTTAGAACTGGTCTCAGATTTGACATCTGAGGCCTTTATTGCTGTTTTCAGACGCTTCGTCTCTAGACGTGTTCGGGTATCCGAGATTTTTAGCGATCAAGGAACCTCATTTGTGAGCGCAAATAGACAGATTCTGGAGTACTTCCAGTCAGCTGCGCAAGATGTGTCCATTCGTTGAAGATTCAACCCTCCAGGGGCTCCACACTTCAACGGCTTAGCAGAGGCCGGCGTCAAGTCTGTGGAGACCCATCTTCACAGGGTGATTGGTGATCAACTCGTCACATTTGAGGAAATGTAAACTTTACTCGTGCAAATCGAGGCACTTCGACCTCTTACTTCGGCGCATTTTTTTACATTTTCAACACTTAAATAGTTTTATACCAAGTCCTGACTTATCACATTTGAAAATAAATCGACTCAGCAGATAGCAGTTGGCAACATACATGAATACCTGCATACACTTTAACAAAGAAGTAAATGATTAGATAATCCCAAAAATATTAAGTTTGGTAGACTGGTTCTTATAAAGAATGAGCAAAAGCCGCCCTACGAATGGGACATGGCTAGTTATTGGTCTTGGGAACGACGGAGTACTAAGAGTAGCCACAATTAAAACTCCCCATGGAGTTTTGCAAAGGCCAGTAGTAAAACTGTGTGTTTTACCCGAGAATTAATCGCGCCTGTTATATACTCGCCAGGATCGTGGCAAGCGCCCAGTATGTAGGGCCGGAACCACTCCTAGGGACAACCAAGAGGCAATTGCAAAGTCGACTGAATAAATGAGCCAACGATGCCATGGCGACCGCTTGGAGAGTAGGAACAGGATGCAGACAGACGAGGGACTTCGTGAAGGGCCCGGATGTAGCCAGACAAAAATGGGTTCTGGAGAGATTACGAAGGGACGCTGGTCTGCTGACAGGAATCATATCAGATCACAACCGACTAAGGAAGCACATGATCCGGATCGCGGTCGAAATGGCTCGACCTGCCGAGCCTGCGGGCGGGCAGAAGAGACATCTCGACATAGCGAACTGCGAGGCATACCAGAGGACGAGATACCAGGTATTCGGTTCCCCGACCCTGGATGAGGAGGACCTGCACACGCTTAAATGGGATAAAATACCGGACTTTGCAAACAGAACAGTAAAACTAGAAGAGCAGACTGTCAGACCAGTGCTGCAGGCGACGGATTAGGGGCAGACACGGGGTAAGGCAGAATGGGTCCAGGGAGGCCTACTTGCCAGGCTTCGCGCCGCCCCTTCTCTACTACTACTAAGATTAAATTTTGGAATGTTTTTTTTTTAAAACAAAGCATTTTATTTTTAGACCATTGCCTTTTGGTGGATGGGAGTGGAAATGTTCAGTCCGCATTGGCATACACCAAAAGTTACCTAACTTATTACATAAATGTTCTAATTATTTTTATATACTTATATATGAAGGCAGATTCAAGTCTTAATCTTTGGTAGTTTTTTTTTTGTCTTCAAATTTTGTGGTATATTTATATATTTAATTTTATACCCCACAAAACTACACTTTGCAGCACTTGCAATGCGCTATTCGACGAGATCGGATAAGTTTCGTGGCCATTCCGCATTACCAAAAAAAAAGTGAATTCTCGCACGTGTTTGCCCCTGCAAAACATCCTTCACTAACAAGAGATCTGCAAGACACGAAGAGGGGTACACCAAACTCCACCGACACCCATGTTCCGGTAAGTGCTACCCTTAATTAGTGGTTTTGTGGGCCAATATATATTTCTTTCAAATTTGTTTGTTTATTGCTTTAAGCTAAAGCTAAGACTTACGAATCGACAGCCCCATTGGCTTTTATGTGCACCCTTGTATGTACAAAGAGGCTTTTGACAAAATGGGATCTGGTTTAGGTTGCACAAGTCTCGTGGAATACAAGATTATCGTCGACACTAGTGTAGAACCGATAAAGCAACGGTACTATTCCTTATTACCGTCCATGATGAAACATATGGATTCCGAAGTCCAAGACATGCTAGAGAAGGGTATAGTGGTACCTGCGAAGAGTCCGTGGTCTAACCCAGTTGTCATGGTACTGAAAAAAGACGATACATGGCGTTTCTGTGTCGATTTTAGAAAATTGAACAAAGTGACATCACGTGACGTGTACCTGCTTCCTTGTGTTGCTCATACTCTCAGTAAGTTGCGTGAAAGAAGATATTTATCGTCTCTTGACATTAAATCTGCGTATTTTCAAATTGCCTTAGAAAAAAGATCCAGGAACAAAGCAGCTTTTACAGTGCCCAATAGAGGTCTGTATGAGTTTACGAGACTAAACATTAACAAGAAAAAATGTAGTTTTTGTCTTAAGGAATTGCGTTATCTTGGATATGTCGTTAATAGAGCTGGTTTACATGTTGATCCTGAAAAGATCAATGCAATTTTACAGATTTCCCGTTGTGCTACTGTTACAGAGATACATCGTTTATCGGTACCGCTGGTTGATTTCTTCGGTTTATTCTGAGTTATTCAGAGATTATAGCACCACTTACGAAACTGACGAAGAAAAATGTTAAGTTTCTTTGGACCGAGCTACCCACATAAAAGTGATTTTTCGAATATTCTATTGCGAATATGACAGGAATGTTCCAGACCAATGTTGTGTTGAATATTCTTTAAGAGTTTGTAATAGTTATATTTCTTTGGTAATAAATAATAATATTCCCATGATAACGTGATAATCAAGTTATTTTTATGAATATTTCCAAAAATAATATTTTTGTCAGGATTTTGGCATGTTTGCTGAAAATATTACTTTTACTTTTATTAATTATATCTTGTGAAAAGAACGCGATTTACATGATTTATAATTATAATTTAGTTTAATGTGATCTATTGTAGGTAGATGGCACTGAAATCAATATCTCTATGTAGCAGGTAATATTATTATATATACAAGACAGCAAAAATTTATTTAGGAAATCTTTTGATAACTAATCTCAGGCAGTACAAAAACACAATGGTGATACATTAATACATCTATATCCATAGGCTAGTGGAAGACTTATGCATATTTGGTGGATATTTATGTGGATATATATCCACTGCATGCATCTCTTACATCCATCTCGTGGCCATCTGGACATGTTTTGAATCACAAAATCATGATATTTAATAGGTATATATATTTGTTATGTGGGATATTATGGTAAATACCCAGGTATGTTACTATAATTCTTTTAAAAAAACGTATTAGTCCTATTATCCTAAATACTTAAAGCAACACTTCTTGCGTATCTTGTTACTTTGTTATGTAGTCGAGCAGAGGGCGCTCTCATTTTCTTTTTTTCATATTAAGATAACCTAAAAATTGTCGCGTTTTATAATTTTTTTTAATTTTAAAAATAATAAAATTTAATCTATTTATTTTTGATGACGATGATGCAGAAAATTCTCCACGAAGAGGCTGTTCTCGGGAATAGAGCAGCCTATCCTTATGGAAGGTTCAACTTTGACGAGGGGCGGAACCAGAGTGTTTGATACTATTTAGGTATTAAAAGCACCACCTACGGCGCCTCGCTAGATGCCTGGGTATACCAGACATGCTTATAGCACACAACTTTCTTTTAATCTGGGGTTACACATTTACGTACGATACGCGGTGTAACGATATACCGCGCGTAAAGCGCATCGTAAATTTACGCTACGTCGAGTTACGTGCTGTCGCTTATAACCCCTATTAATTACATTTTATCAAGCAAACGCGTGAAAGCGCGCATTTTTTGAAATTAGCTATTTAACTGATATTTGGCTGGTAACTATTGTAAATATTGCTTCAGTTAAATTGTCCTTTGTTCTATAGTAGGTAAAAGACCATATTATACAGTGTTTTGTTGGGTTTACTTCATCAAGAGGTTATGACATCATTTTGGAAATTTATGGCTTGTATTTTAGTTTAGGATTTTGCAGGCTTTTGACGTCCTGGCCATTTTTGTACCATTCCTTTTCATCCTGGAAGTGGTCAAGTGAACTTGAGTTGCGACTTTCTAAAAGTTCTTAAGCTAGAAGTCTGTAATTAACGGGATTGTAAAGTTTGCTTCTCATTAATGGTATTGCTTCAAGTTGCGTCGTTATTTGGATTGGCGTATTTTTTGAATAATACCACCACAAGTGGAATTCATTAGTTCAAAAAGTTTCGAGTGTAACGACCACATATCGCCCTCCATCTTGTCGAATATCATTGGATGTTGATGATGTGTGAAATTATAGTTGTATTTGTAACCGTTTTATTTTCAAGTACTCTATTTGGGATAAAGGTCACTTTAGGTCTTGCAGTTGATGTTGGCTATGTTCAAGAGTGGTACCTTTTCCGATTCGGATAGTGACGTTATAATAGCCCTCGACCTCCAAAAGTTATGTCTTAATTTTGCGATGTTGAATATTGTTTTCTTTTATTTCAGGATTTTAAGAATACCGACTAAATTTAGTTGGAACTCCAACCCACACGAAGGCAACCCAGCTGATCGGACAACCTTGTTCTTTTTATTATTTTTTTAACCTTTTTTCTTGGGTCTGAACATTAGGATTTTTAAAAAGGGATTTAGTGAAGGTGAATAAATAACAAAATCAATGAATAGCGAGCTTTCCCTCAAAAAGGTAATGGTAACCATAGATCCGGATTTCGCACGGTGCTCATCAGTACGGTGCTAGGAATTAGGAGATGAAATGATGATGGAAAAATAGGACACAGGATTCATGTAAAAGACAACCATCTGTCAAATTGCAGAATCGGCAGATGTACCTTCATTTTGAAGGAAAATTAAGCGTCTCTACGGAGACAGATATAATTAGCTTACCATTACCTTTTTGAGGGAAAGCTCGCTATTCATTGATTTTGTTATTTATTCACCCTCACTAAATCCCTTTTTAAATTTATTAACTCCAGAGCTTAGGATATCTGTAAAGATAATTATATCTGTCTCCGTAGAGACGCCTAATTTTCCTTCAAAATGAAGGTACATCTGCCGATTCTGCAATTTGACAGATGGTTGTCTTTTACATGAATCCTGTGTCATATTTTTCCATCATCATTTCATCTCCTAATTCCTAGCACCGTACTGATGAGCACCACAAGTGCGAAATCCGGATCTACGGCTACCATTACCTTTTTGAGGGAAAGCTCGCTATTCATTGATTTTGTTATTTATTCACCCTCACTAAATCCCTTTTTAAATTTATTAACTCCAGAGCTTAGGATATATGTAAAGATAATTATATCTGTCTCCGTAAAAACGCCTAATTTTCCTTCAAAATGAAGGTACATCTGCCGATTCTGCAATTTGACAGATGGTTGTCTTTTACATGAATCCATCATTTCATCTCCTAATTCCTAGCACCGTACTGATGAGCACCACAAGTGCGAAATCCGGATCTACGGCTACCATTACCTTTTTGAGGGAAAGCTCGCTATTCATCGATTTTGTTATTTATTCACCCTCACTAAATCCCTTTTTAAATTTATTAACTCCAGAGCTTAGGATATCTGTAAAGATAATTATATTTGTCTCCGTAGAGACGCTTAATTTTCCTTCAAAATGAAGGTACATCTGCCGATTCTGCAATTTGACAGATGGTTGTCTTTTACATGAATCCTGTGCCATATTTTTCCATCATCATTTCATCTCCTAATTCCTAGCATCGTATTGATGAGCACCACAAGTGCGAAATCCGGATCTACGGTTACCATTACCTTTTTGAGGGAAAGCTCGCTATTCATTGATTTTGTTATTTATTCACCCTCACTAAATCCCTTTTTAAATTTATTAACTTTAGAGCTTAGGATATCTGTAAAGTAATTATATCTGTCTCCGTAGAGACGCTTAATTTTCCTTCAAAATAAAGGTACATCTGCCGATTCTGCAATTTGACCGATGGTTGTCTTTTACATGAATCCTGTGTCATATTTTTCCATCATCATTTCATCTCCTAATTCCAAGCACCGTACTGATAAGCACCACAAGTGCGAAATCCGGATCTACGGTTACCATTACCTTTTTGAGGGAAAGCTCGCTATTCATTGATTAGGATTTTTATTTTACAATGAAGGGAGTTAAACTGTTGGTTACCCATTAGGTATGTCGAGAAAAAAAAAGTTGGCAAATTTACTTTACAAGCAAAGGTTGTAAACCTTACCGAGTAGACCGTGCTTATGTAAGCCCCCGTTCCCTGATCTATTCCTTGGTTATCGACCTAAATCGTGTCCAAAATAAAAATAACGTGTTTTTCTAAGGTTTAACAAATTATTATTATGTAAGTTAGTCTGGAGTAAAAAAAAATTGTATATCTGGCCTACGTAATGTTTTTTAGAAATTTTTTATTTTTGGCTGTAAGGTTAAAAACCTTAACTTTGAAATATATTTTGTTGCAGTTAAGTAATGCCAAAAAAAATATACTTGCTGTTAGTTGGTAAAATGACACCCCAAAACTAATTCTACTGCTTGTTGGAGGTTGTACATTCAGTTTTGGTAAGTAACCATTTTTCCTTAATTTAAATATGATATAGGTTTCGCAGTTTGATTAGCCTATTTTCTATGACACTCCTTTTTTACACCATACCCACCCCAATTACTGGTGTTGGTCCTGGCCACCAAAAAATTCAATTTAAGGAAAAAGCAAGGTGCTTTGAAACTTCATTAATTTGTTTGAATTATTTTTTTGACCTCCACCCAACTAGCGGAAGAAAAGCGTCGAAAATTTTGCGGTTTTTCGAGTATTACTCAAGAAGCACTAAACCTAGAGCCAAACCTTTATGAAAATATCTTAGAAATGCGCATTTTCTTTATTTAAACATTTTTTTAAAAGTACAACTAAAAAAAAAAATGTAAGTAGTAGCAGTAGTAGGGGGCAAACCGCAGACCTGGCAATTGGGCAAATTGCAACATTTGGTACTGGAAAATAAAAATAACTTTTTTTTCTTTTCTATTTATTTTTAAAATCGTTATTAGTTATTTTTGTTTTATAACTTTATTATTTTTAAACTTTCCAAACCTTGTTATGCCTAGGTTAACTCAGATTTTTGTTTTTGAGAGTATTAGGATGTGGGTTCAAAAAAAGAAAAAAATCTAATTAAATTCAATAAAAAGTAAGTCAGATTAGTGGACGCCAGACAGCTTAGACTGTCAAAAACAATACAAAGATTCTTAAATTCAATAAATATTCATTATAAGTTTTCAATATAGGTTATATTTTTTTACATTGAAAAATAATGAAAAAAGGTAAATATCACAAGTGTCTTTTTATTTTTATCACAGGGAAGAGAAAAATCACTAAGTTTTGGTTTACTTAGAAGTAAAAATTCAATGCAAAAATAGAAAAGTCAATCACTTTTTCTTAGAAAAATATCACGCTAGTAAGGCAGCTAAAATAACTAATTATTTTTAGCCAACTACTTTAAAAAAAACTGATCCTACAAACTCCCAGCCTCTCCAAAACAACGCTCCTCAACTCCTCACATTCAGCACCAGAACGGAGGCATCTCCAGCGTAGACAAACTACAAAATGTGGCAGCACTGAAAAACTCAAGAAAAGCAAAGCCAGAAACGGCAGGAACATTGGCAGGACTTCATCTTTCCAATCCAGAGGTTAGGCTCTCAAAATGGCATTGCAAAAAGGCTGCTTGGGATAAGCCAAGAAAGCAGAAAATGGTAGAAAAAAGAAGAAGAAGCAGAAAAAAAGCCTGAAAAAAAAGCAAAATGATAGAACATATGGTCTGATTTTTGTTTGGATTGATGAAAAAAAATGGCTATAGAAATAAAATTTCCCTTACCTGATGTAATGGCTTTAAATTCGTTCGCAGATCACTGCTTTTAGTAAACTTAATAAATCCCATTTAAGGAAAGTAATGAAACTTTTCACTGCATTTTAGTAAACTTTATAAATCCCATTTAAGGGAAGAAAAGTAAAACTCTTCTTTTAGTTAATTCTTGCTTCTTGTAGCTGGCTGGACCAAAAGAGATCGGAAATCTATTTAATTCGGTTTTTATAGTGGGCCGAGATTTTTTTGGTTAAAAAAACTGATTTTTTGGCAGGGATAAAAATGGAATCGTGGTAAGGTCAGAACATCGCCTTGACAGAAGATTTTTCGAGATGTACGAGAAGAGTTCGCTACTGGTGTTATTCAAAATTATTCAAAATGTACCAAAATTAGAGCATGAATTGTTGATATTTTACGTAAGAAAGGTCTACAAAAAAAGATAATGTTTCAATATCGAAAACAAAGAACTCTAACCACTCAAAATTCCAATCTTTTAGCAAAAATTAATACACTCAAGAAATCAATAAAACAATGACGCCCCCTTTTCATATGTGGCCAAATTCGGTACTGAGTAATGATAAATTTGTGAAAATCCCTCTTACTTATTTTGGTTAAACTAAAATCATCGAAATGCATTTTTAGTGAACATTATTGAATATTTTGCTAGGTCCCTACCATTGATACTCTTTAATTGAAGTGTGCGCGTAAAGGTGGCGCTACTTAGTCTAATTTTCGTTGTAATATTCATTTTATTAAAAATGAATGTTACAAATACTCCCTACCAAAGGAAACAAAAAAATAAAAAAATTTTAAGATTGCCTTCCCAAAAGAAAACCTGAGAAAATATCTTAGAACTAACATTTTAAGGTACCTTTTTACAATTTTGTACAATTTTGTTTGCTTAAAACTAGGTTATTTACAATAATGTAGACACACTGTCTGTGAGTCAACTAGAGTCACAATTGGTTTCATCATCATTCAAAACAGCCTTGATATCTTTTATATGATATCTACCTACTCTATTGCCAGAATCCACCAATTCATAAATTAAAGGTGAAACTTTCTTTTGAACCTTACACCGGATACATGTTGGGACCAATTTTACTGAAAAGTGTTTTGAGGCATCTGACAATATAAAGTTTCTACGATAGACCACATCACCTTCATTAAATTCCACATTTCTTTTACGTAAATTATAATATTTTTTATTATGTTCATAAGACTTTTGCAAATGTTTAACAACTTTTTCATAAACCAGAGACATTTTATTTTATAATTATATATTCTTGCACGTATAACGCGCGGTCTTTATATTCTTTAGGAGAACAATAATGGTTTTCAAGTTTGCTATAATAATCACCTTTTAACCACCATTTCGACAAAAAATTAAAATATTTGGTACCCTGTAGATTCGTGAACTGCTGAATTTATAGCACGAGATATATGAGGAGTAAATTTATCCCATTCATTATGTGATTTTTCATCTTTAATATAGCATTTAATGGCTGTTTTAATTACTCTATTTGCCCTTTCATAGGAATTATTTTGGGGGTGATAACGGGCGTTATACCAAATAGACTGAACATCATATTTTTGGAGTAATTCCTTGAATTCACGGGTAATAAATTGAGATCCATTATCACAGATGATGGTCTGAGGAACCCCAAAAGTAAGAAACATATTTTGTTCAAGAAACGAATTAATTTCTTTGGTTACAGCTCTCCGCATTCTGTGTATGAAAGTAAACTTATTAAAATAATCTACCACTACCAAAATGTAACAGTTTACCAATTTGGACCCAGGAAATGGACCCATGATATCTAAAGAAATAAGTTGAAAACAGTTTTCGATTTTCTTAGGTTGACCCATCAAACCAGCTCTGCCCAAATTTAAAGATTTTTGTTGATTACATACCTGAAATTTACCCAGATACTTTTTTATATCATCCCTCATACCAGGCCAAAAATACTGTTCAAAAACACGATGGTAAGTCTTTTTAACTCCAAAATGTGATGACAAGGGATTGTCATGGTTTTCTTGTAAAATTTTCAAACGTTCAGGTTTTGGTACTACTATTTTCCAATTTTTAAAATTTGTGTTTATATCAATATTGAATTCAAAATGCGTACAAAGGGTATTATTATTATCTTTTATATGCCAACGCGGATATTTATCTGGCTCACTAGCAACGTTTTCTAACATTTTATTGTACCACTTGTCCTGCATAAAATTTAAATATGAAATAGGTACCGCTCTGCTTAAGGCATCTGGTACGACATTTTGTTTACCACTTCGATGAACAATCTCATAATCAAATTGGGACAGGAAGACTGATCATCTTGCAAGTTTTCATGTTGGATTTGGAAACGATTTAACCACAAAAGAGAATAATGATCAGTAATAATTTTAAACTTTAAAGGAGCCCCTTCTATATAAGAACGGAACTTAGTAACAGCAAATATAATGGCAATAGTTTCTCTTTCCGTGACTGTTAAGTTTCTTTCTGAAGTAGTAAGAGTTCTAGATGCATAACTTATGACTCGCTCATCAAAACCTTCGCCCTGAGTTAACACTGCTCCGACAGCTACATTTGAAGCATCAGTTTGAAGAGTAAATTGCTTAGAAAAATCAGAATTGTTAGGAATAGGGGTTGAGACAAGCCGTTCTTTAATTTTTTAAAAACTTTCGTTAGCTTTTTCATTCCAAGTATTAGACTGCTTTTTAGCTTTTGCTTTAGTTAGATCATTAAGGGGTGCAATTAATTCAGAAAAATTGATTATAAAGCGCCTATTCCAAGAAGCCATGGTAATAAAACGACGGATTTCGGTAACGTTTGAAGGTTTTGGGTATTTACAAATGGCTGTCACCTTTTCTGGGTTAGAATGTAAGCCATTTTCATCCACAACATAACCTAAAAAGGCCAAACTAGGTTTGCAAAATTGACATTTTTGTATATAAATAGTTAAACCCGCATGTTTTAAGGTTTTAAAAACTTCGTCTAAAGTGAATATATGAGAATCAAAGCTGTCGTTTACGACTATTAAATCCTTTACATAGACAAAAACATCACTTTCTATGGCAGAAGGATTAAACAATCTATACATCAATCTTTGTAAGGTCTGCGCAGAGTTGCACAACCCAAAAGGCATACGAACAAACTCAAAACAACCACGATTTATAACGCTAAAAGCAGTGTATTGACATGAATTTTCCTCTAATTTTACTTGCCAAAAAGCTGACTTTAAATGTATTGAACTCAAGAATTTTGCATTTTTTACTTTATCTAGAATACGGTTTAGGTTGTGTAAAGGCCAACTATCTTTAACTGTACGGAGATTTATGTCTCTTCCATCAAAACAAAGTCTGTACTCACCACTTGCTTTTGAAACTAGTAAAATATTTGAACAATAAGGGCTACGAGATGGTCTCACCACTCCAAGATCAAATTTATTAGGTTCTGTGTCAAGATGCTTTTGCATGTAAGGTGAAAGTAAGAAAGGCCTGCGCCTAAAAGGCTCGGTACTGGTAACCTCAATTTTGTGTTCAATAAGACTGGTATAGCCAAGTTTATCTGATATCAGAGTATTAAATTTTTTTATGACTGAATTCAACTGTTGTTTCTGTGAATCATTTAAACTAATTTCTGTGTTGAGGCACGGTCTACCAACTTTCTCGTTCACTATAATCTCATCAATCTCCTCAAAAAAAATTTCTTCCTCCAAAAGTTGACTTAATTGGTCGGTAGAGCAACTAATCTGTGAAAAACTATCTAAACATAAATTTTCATTATTCGATTTAATTTTCAAGTCGGAAAAGTTTAAATTTGTTGAGGTAATTTGAGGTTTTTTACTTAAAATTGTGGGATTCGAACATGAAAGTAACTTACTAACAGGACTGCACTCTTTTCCAGGTTGTTTTGAAACTTTAGAAATTTTTGAGAGACTTTGAGGTTGACTAAGCTCACCGAAAATTGTAGGATCTGAAGATGACAGCACATTAGTAACAGAACTGCACTCTTTTCTAGGATGTTTTGAAATTTTAGAAATTTTTAAGGGACTTTGAGATTGGGTAGATTCACTGAAAATTGAATTCAAAAAGTTCTTATTATTTTCTAAAATGTTCTGAGACAAATTTGAATTACTGAGGTTAAAGTTGTAAGAATTGTTTTGAAAATCCAACTCTAGGTTAAAAAGTCTACAAAAGTCAATTCCCAAAATAACGCTATGCTTAATACTGAGTACCACAAAGAAATTCAACATTTTTGACTGTCAACCGACACTTTCAAATCAACGCATCCAAGAACCTGCTGTAAATTTCCATCAGCTGTTGTAACTTTTCCTGTTCTGATAACATGTTATATCCCTCAAGGCCGAGAATGGATTTCATAACACCAGTGTCAATTAAAGAACGAATATTCTTGGGTCATTTAGATGACTTATCAAAATTGCAGAAATTTGTTTATATTTAAAAAAATTAGCAACAGTTGAAAGCCATTCCTCCCAACTATTAAACTTGGAAAAATTATGCAAAGGTTTTTGTGTATTTTTACTATTGAAATAAACTTGAGTTCTTAACATGGTCTTACCAGGTTGGTGTCCGTGCCTGATACGTTTTTTGGCATAAAATCAGGGCATTTAGGCTTTATGACATTTTTACGTCCGCACCCATAACAAAACATAGTTTTTGCTTCTGGGCAACGTATATAAACATGGTTGGAGTTTTCACAGTTCCAACAACTTGAAACACAAACTGACTCGCTATTCAACTCTGTATTTTGAGGTAAAGAATTTTCGCTAGTACTTGGTGAACTTTGAATAAAACTTGTTTGAGGTTGACTGATACTTGGCTGGGGAAGATGACCGTTACTTGGGGAGGTTTGAGAAATATTATTTATTTTAACATTCCTTTGAGGGTGACTTTGAAATTGAGTTTGAAAGTTTCTATTATTTTGAAAAGTTTGAAGTTTTTGATATGCTAATTCAGGAGCTAAAGTGTTAAATGAAGCTGAACGTGGACCTTGAAACTGTTCGGACCTAATTTTAGTCTCTTCAATTATGCGGCACATAGACTTAAGTTAAATATAAGGGTTGTTTTAAAGTGAGCTGCTGCTGATAGTAAGGCAACAAGTTTCTTATGATTAAGGTTAATTGCTCAGTTTCACTTACAGGACGATTAAATCTTTCAAATAATTTTTGCATGACAGAAATAAAAATAAGGGGCCTTTCAGACACTCCCTGGGTCCTTAACCGTACTTCATTCCACAAATCAGTCTCATAATTGACAGGCAAGAAATTTAATTTTAATAGGTACTCCAAGTCAGACCAACTTTGCACTTGGTGTTTAATGCTTCTAAACCAAATTAAAATATCACCCAGGAAGAATTCATGACAAAAAGGTAAAAGTTGATTTTTGTTTATATCATAAGCCATGAAAAACTCATCCACTCTCTCTATAAAACTAAATAAACCTTGAGTCTTTCCATCGAATTATGATAAAAATTTGACACATTATTTGCATTTTGGCTTTGTGGATATTGATTACTTAATTGTGACATATTTGGCTCATAATTATTTTGCATTTGAGGGTTAGAAAAATCATTGGAGGGCAAAAATTGAGGGTTATTTGGCTGTGTAAAAGGCAATTGACTAAAGTTTGGTGGTGGGTTTGTAGAAAACATGAAATTGGGCAAATTTAAATTATATCCTGACATATTTTGAACGTGGCCAGTCTTTTGTGACAAATTAGGGTTGTTACTCCCACTCATTGAAGCAAAACCTCTCAAAGGCAAAATTCCTGAATTAACATTTTGTTCTCCTTGATTTAACATATTGAATGAATTTTTTTGAAATTGGTTTGACATATTACTTGAACTGGGAACAGTGAAATAAAAACTGGGTGGTAAAAATTTTGAGATTCAAACTGCAAATTATTGATACTCAAGTCTTGCCTTAGTAAATTTAAATTTGAGGTAACCGAGGTGATTATTAGATTGATTTGGTTGGGTATTTCTATTTATGGGAAAAGTGGAATTTAGAATATTGTTTTGGCTCGGTGCAACAGAATATTGGGGTTGAATGTCTTGTACCTCTAAATTTTGAAAATAAGTTAATAGGTTATTGATACAAGAGTTCTTCGGTTGAGATTCTGACCTTGGCAAATCATTTGAACTTGAAAACTGAACATTTATGGCAGCACTTTGTGAAGCGATATCCAATAACTCTGTGGTTGCATTCTGATGAGATATTTGCTCAAATTTTCGCGGTATAGAACTACTTGGTAAATTATTAAGCTCCCGGTTTTGACCTAATGCAGGGCTTCTAACAAAATTTTCTAAATTTTGAGGGTTTGACTCTTGGTTAGGAAAAACTTCAGATTTATTCTAATTTTCATTTATATTTGAAAGCTGAATATGACTGCTACTAAAAGCTTGGTAAGGGGTTGTGCTAGGCCACATGATAGAACTTGACAAAACCTCACTGTGACTAGATTCTACATCTGAGCCAGTATCGGGATTACTTTGAACAAACGATACTCTTCGTTCACCAATACTCTGAATTTGATCTGTTGCTACAACAAGGTTGGATATATTAGCATAATTAGCTTTTTGTTCTAATGCATCAAGAAATAGGGCAAAACGAGTCATAAGTGTGGTTCTAATATTTGAATACTCTTGATCATTTAGAAATTTTGAAATTCTATTTTGAACATGAAAAAATCTTGATCGTATACGTCTAAACTCGGGGTGATGTGGGTCATCGGAAAAACAAAAAATCATACCCTGCAATACCATAAGTTTTTCATCACATATCTGGTGCTCAGCCTCAAAATCTAATGTGACTTCGGGGTAGGTGGGTGCTGACAATTTTTCAGAGCGCAGAAGTCCTCTCAAAATGGACCGTTTGACATCGGCCCTGAATGACTGATGACCGAACGTACAACTCCCATACTAACTCGTCCACCAACAAATCACCAACTGACAGACAGCCTGCCTCCATATTGACACAATTTGGGACCTAAAAAATATTAAAAAAAACGCAAGATATCTCACAAACAAATTAACACAATAAAGCTGCAGGGGGAATTGACAAAAATATTTTTTCTGACAAAAGTTAATGATGTTACTTAAACCTGGCTAAAAAAAGAGTTAAGCTAGTAATAAGGTCTCACAAAATCAACACAGGAAAATTCGAGCTCCACGTTTAAGGGTGCCACTTGCAACATTTGGTACTGGAAAATAAAAATAACTTGTTTTTCTTTTCTATTTATTTTTAAAATCGTTATTAGCCCTTTTTGTTTTATAACTTTAATATTTTTAAACTTTCCAAACCTTGTTATGCCTAGGTTAACTCAGATTTTTGTTTTTGAGAGCATTAGGGCGTGGGTTCAAAAAAAGAAAAAAATCTAATTAAATTCAATAAAAAGTAAGTCAGGTTAGTGGGCGCCAGACAGCTTAGACTGTCAAAAAGGATACAAAGATTCTTAAATTCAATAAATATTTATTATAATTTTTCAATATAGGTTAAAAATAATGAAAAAAGGTAAATATTACAAGTGTCTTTTTATTTTTATCACAAGGAAGGGAAAAATCACTAAGTTTTGGTTTACCAATCCAATGCAAAAATAAAAAAAGTCAATCACTTTTTCTTAGAAAAATATCACGCTAGTAAGGCAGCAAAAATACCTAAATATTTTTAGCAAAATGCTTTACAAAAAACTGAACTAATTTCAAGTAGCTACAAATGTCTGTTAAACAACTACTCATCTGGCACATACCCCGACAGGCATTGAATTATAAACAGAGCATATGTAGTCGCTACCAAAAAATGTTATGACGCGAAATCTAAAGTTTTAATCACCTTTGGCAAAGACATCAAAAATGCCAAACAACTGTTAAACAACTACTCCTCTGGCACATATCCCGACAGGCATTGAATTTTAAACAGTTTGTTTGTATCTTCTGCTTCATTTGCAAAAGAAAAACAAATAAGTAAAATAGTTTACCTAGATAATTCTAGACCAAGCCTAAATAATCATTTAAATTAGAAATAAATTACATAAAACACATGTTTTAAGAATCTGGGGGGTAGGGAAAACAGCTTTACCATTTAAAGTAACAAAGAGAAATCTTTATAGATTTATACAAAAAAAAACATAATAAAGTATGAGCCTTTTACCGAGTAAAGAAGGACTCTTGCTTTACCATTTAAAGCGACAACAAGGAAATCTCTATAGATTTTTATAAAAAAAACATAATGAATTATGGAGCCTTTTACCTAGTAAAGAAGGACTCTATAACTCATAATAGTTTACAAAAAACACACGCTTGGTACTATATATATCCATAGGTTATAAAAAAATACTAAACATTAATAACTTTAAAATGTCCAGCATCACAATTATGTGCACAAGGAAGCTTAAACTAACCTCTAAACGCTAAAATGTGTTTGAGAAGGCTTATCTCATTTTAAAATTGAAATTTAAATTATTTGAAATTAAAAAAATATTTAAAAAGTGACATACCGCAAGCATACAGACAGACAGACAAACTTCAAAAAAAAACTAAACCAGCATAATGATCCGCAAACTGCCAAAGAGGGGTCCGATTCTAGATTGGTACTTATCTTTTGAATATGATAAATCCTACAAACTCCCAGCCTCTCCAAAACAACGCTCCTCAACTCCTCACATGCAGCACCAGAACGGAGACATCTCCAGCGTAGACAAACTACAAAATGTGGCAACACTGAAGGAGGTAAGGTAGTGGCGCTGAACACCATAAACTTCACCCAATGACGGCGGGACAACCCAAAAACTCAAAAAAGACAAAGCCAGAAACGGCAGGAACATTGGCAGGACTTCATATTTCCAATCCAGAGGTTAGACTCTTAAAAAGGCATTGCAAAAAGGCTGCTTGGGTTAAGCCAAGAAAGCAGACAAAGGTAGAAAAAAGAAGAAGAAGCAGAAAAAAAGCCTGAAAAGAAAAAAATCAAAATGATAGAACATGTGGTCTGATTTTTGTTTGGATTGATGAAAAAAAATGACTATAGAAATAGAATTTCCCTTACCTAATGTACTGGCTTTAAATTCGGTCGCAGATCACTGCTTTTAGTAAACTTAATAAATCCCATTTAAGGAAAGTAATGAAACTTTTCACTGCATTTTAGTAAACTTTATAAATTCCATTTAAGGAAAGAAAAGTAAAACTCTTCTTTTAGTTACTTCTTGGTTCTTGTAGCTGGCTGGACCAAAAGAGATCGGAAATCTATTTAATTCGGTTTTTATAGTGGGCCGAGATTTTTTTGGTTAAAAAAACTGATTTTTTGGCAGGGATAAAAATGGAATCGTGGTAAGGTCAGAACATCACCTTGACAGAATGTTTTAGTAGGTTTGTAAAAGGACGATTTACAGAAACCGAGGGTATTCTGAAAGGTTGCAAGAAAAATTTTCGAAATGTACGAGAAGAGGTCGCTACTGGTGTTATTCAAAATTTATTGAAATTAGAGGATGAATTGTTGATATTTTACGTAAGGAAGGTCTACAAAAAAAGATAATGTTTCAATATCGAAAACAAACGACTCTAACCACTCAAAATTCCAATCTTTTAGCAAAAACTAATACACTCAAAAAATCAATACAACATTGACGCCCCCTTTTCATATGTGGCCAAATTCAGTACTGAGTAATGATTCTTGGGTGAACTAAAATCATCAAAATGCATTTTTAGTGAACATTATTGAATATTTTGCTCGGTCCCTACCATTGATACTCTTTAATTGAATTGCGCGCGTCCATTTTTTTAATACAGACACAATAAGAAAAGAGAAGACCCCGGCAAATATTTCACGATATTTATTTTTCCTATTTTGACACAGTCCGCTCTAATAAAATTTACGAACAATTCACGTCGTTTAATATGCGCGTTAGAAACACAGGGTGCAAAGACTTTCTTGCCTCAGGGTCACAGGTGCAATGTGATCTACACCAACAACTTCGATGGAGGTGCTCTTAGACCTTCCCTCACTTTACTCGGTGATACAGTGGACTAATGAAACTGGCAGAACATAACAAAATTAAATTAGTATGGGTGCCAGGAGATAGAGGTGTCCAAGGCAATGAAAAAGCTGATGAACTTGCAAGACAAGGATCGTCAAAAAAATATTTTGGACCAGAGCCAGCCCTGGGGGTATCAAAATATACAATAAGGTCCCAGGTCAAACCTTAGATAAGGGAAAAATACGAAAGCCACTGGCTAGAAAGATAGGGGCTAAGACACAGCAGAGCCTTTATCAAAGGCCTGAATGCCAAACTCACGAAAGACCTGTTAAGCTATAATAGGATGCAAGTGAGAACTATAATAGGAATCATGACCGGCCATATGGCGGACCTGAGCTGCAGACTCAGTAGAAACAGTAGAACATGTAATATGCCAATGCGAGGCACTGAATCGCAAAAGGCACCTAATATTTGTGGAAGTTGAACTAGACTCAATATCGTCTGAGGACTACTCCATTAAGGCTTTACAAACTTGCACAGGGTATAAAATTAATAGAGTGGTTAGCCTAGGAACCAAGAGGGTGCACAATAAGCTAGAAATGGCTGCAGTGCAGTGACTGTAGCTTGCCACCAGGTAGGTTGGAGTCACAATCGAGGGGTTTTAGTCGGTAGAAATCCGACACTACCCGGGCTCTCCTGGTAGAGGAGAAAGACTCTAGCAGGAAAGTAGTTCGGGCTTCTTATGCAAGATTTCCCCTTGAGACCCTCGAAAAAAAATGGCTTCACAAAAAAAATAGTTTTGATACAAAATTGTAAAAACACCCTTATACTGAGAATTGAAACAAAGTTTGTTTTAGAAAAATCTGTTTATAAATAAGAGAGCTATGATTTTGAAGACACCTTTGTCGGTCATCTTTATGGGCCTACCCCCACTCTAGTTCTCCGGTCCGACTTGGAAGATTTGTCGTTTTGGTTTTCTCATAACCTATGACAAAAGTTTTGTACCCAATGGCATTGAATTTTCGTCATTGGCTCTACATAGAAAATACACACCAATAAATAATTCGTATAGCATGGCCATCTTTGGACCACCATAATTAGCGTACCATCGATTTTTAGTAGAAACCATTGGTCTTATTTTAGCTAAAATGACATTGCCTCTAAATTTTCATAGTTCAATGGGGAATTTTGGGACTTCCGTCAAAAAGTGAAATTTTTGTTCCTGGGGTTAATTTTGCGGTTGCTCAAGTATTTCTCAAGAACCAGTAAACCTAGCCCCAAACTGGTAGCCTTTACAAAAAAATGCGCATATTTTTTGTAAAAACATTTTCTTTATAAAGTACACCGTTACATAACAAAAAGTAAAGAAACGTGTAATCAAACTAATATTTTTACGAAAATATGTTTTTGTATTGTATTTGATTGTAAAAGATCCTTTTACTGAGAATCACAACAAAAATTGCTTTAGAAAAATCGGTTTATAAATCAAAAAGTTATGATTTTTTGAATAAGACACTTGTCGGCCATTTTTAAAGGCCTACCCCCCTTTATGTCCCCGGTCCAGCTTAGCAGACTTGTCATTTTTGTTTACTTACAATACCGCACATCTATCATAGGTATCAAAATTTATGCACCCGCGCTGCCAAAAAAAACACATAAAAACTTGTCAAAACTGATAACATTTTCATTAGATTTTATGAGATTTTATAAGGTCTAAGAGATTCTATGCAGCAAAGATTGTGACTTGTAAAAGCTGACAAGGTTTTCTGAGGATCAATGTAGAATAATTTTTTGACTTCTCCAAATGGTCCAGAGTTTAAAAGATTTTATAAGAATAATTTTTGGGGGTTGCTAAAATTATATCAGGTTATATGAGCTTGAACTTTTGACATGATTTTATCCGCAAATAATGTTCTTATTTATACAAGTTTTGACAAAGTTTCACAAGCACGAGTTTCTACGAGATTTAATAAGGAAGGAAAGTATGGAGACTTTATAAGTTTCTATTGCGGTTCTACCAGCACATTTTCTTTAAAGATTTTACGAGCATTATAATTTAATGTCTTACAAGATTTTATAAGTTTACATTGCACCAAAATGACATTATTTTTTAAAAGATTTGGCGAGTATTACAAGCTAATATTTTACAAGGTTTTAAAAGCATTAACAAGCAGGAAGGAACGAAAGTATAGAGTTTTTATATGGTTCTACCAGCACAATTTTTTAAAAGATTTGACGAGTATTACAAATTAGTATTTTACAAGATTTTATAAGTTCCCATTGTAGCAAAATGACATAGTTTTTTACAAAATTTGACCAGTATTACAAGTAAATATTTTACAAAGTTTTCTCAAAATTAATAAGCAGGAAGGAACAAAAGTATGGAGGTCCCCTGCCAAAAAAACTGCATAAAAACTTGTCAAAACTGATAATATTTTCATTAGATTATATGACATTTTATAAGGTCTAAGAGATTCTATGCGGCAAAGATCGTGACTTGTAAAAGCTGACGAGGTTTTATGAGGATCAATGTATAATAATTTTTTGAAATGGGCAAGAGTTTGAAAGATTTTATAAGAATAAAAATTAAAATTTTGAACTTTTGACCTGATTTTATCCGCAAATGATGTTCTTGTTTCTACAAGTTTTGACAAAGTTTAACAAGCACGGGTTTCTACAAGATTTAATAAGGAAGAAAAGTATCGAGACTTTATAGGTTTCTATTGCGGTTCTACCAGCACATTTTTTAAAAGATTTGACGAGCATTATAATATAATGTTTTATAAGATTTTATAACAAAGTTACGATTGTTTTCCACAAACCAAAACTACACTTTTTTTGTACTCGGCGCGCATTTCGCTAACAACGTTAGCATCATCAGGAGACGATATACAAGATTTTATAAGTATTAATAGCAGCGATCTAGCATAATTTTTTTAAAGATTTGACCAGTATTTCAAGCAAATGTTTTAAATTAATTTATTAATATTAACCAAAGAAGGAAGGAACAGCAGGTATGGAGAGTTTACGCGTTTCTAGCTAGGAGCCCAATTTTTTGAAAGATTTGACGAGTATTACAAGTAAATCTTTTACAAGGTTTTATAAGCATTAACAAGCAGGAATGAACAAAAATATAGGAGTTTATATGGTTCTACCAGCAGAACATTTTAAAAGATTTGACGAGTATTACAAGCAAATATTTTACAAGGTTTTATCAACATTAATAAGCAGGAAGGAATAAAAGTATAGGGATTTTACACGTTCCTATAAGCACATTTTTTTAAACGATTTGATGAGTATTATATGAAAATGTTTGACAAGATTTTAAGGGCATTAACAAGCAGGAAGAACAAAACAATATATATTATACCGTTCTCCCAGCAAAATTTTTTAAAAGATTTGACGAGTAATATAGTTAAATTAATGTTTTACAAAGTTTTATAAGCGTTAACAAGCAGGAACGAATAAAAGTATACGGTTTATACGGTTCTATTAGCGCAAAGGTTTGACGAGTGATGACCCTAATAACACCGGACGTCCCTGGGATGTACTTTTCAAGTACGCATAGGTCGGGGATGTTCCAGCCCTGCCAAAAATACCGCATCAAATCTCTTGAAGAAAGTTGACAAGATTTTACCAGATATAATATGTTTTTGACGCGGTTTGTGAAACATCCCTCATTGGATCTCTTAATATCTTGTCAATTCTGGAGTGCCAAAAATTTTTTCCCGTGAAAATATGGTGAAAGCTGATCAGTTTTCAAAAGTTTTCACGATGCAAAAATCTGGCTGGTGAAATCTCGTCAAGCTAATCAAATCTCTTAATTAATTGAATTAATTGAACAGGTTTAAGAGTTTTCATGTGTTTTTTTTGCAGGAAGACCTAAGTACTTTCCCGGGACGTCTCAATCAGGCTATAAAAAAAAGTTCCGGTGAAACCTTCAAAAACGGTTTTTAAAGAGTCACTTAGGTATATTAATTGAGGACTCTATAGTTCAAACTGTGTATGTTTAAAAAACATCCAGTAAAGTACGTTAAAAAGACATTCATTTGGTAAGAGAAAATTAAATAAAAATATATATTTATGTCATGAATGTTAATGAATCTACTTATCTAAAACATCATTAATAAATATTGAAAAAATAGTAATTAAAAAAAAAATTATAACTCGACCGGGATGCGAACCTACGAAATATGCGTATTACTAGGCCCTAAGTAAAATAGTATAAAAGCGCAACTATTTACACCACGGCTACCGTAAGAGTAATTCGAAGAAGGGCGTTTTACTCTAGGCAGCTACTAGGCGCTGCATGCCATGCCCTACAATGTTCGGGATTATTCGTTTCATCGCATGCCTTTTGCTCTGGTCAGTTTTTTGTGGCAATCACATGGTAATCGTTTCTAATAACTACATAATAATCACGAGACCTCGGTACTGATCGTGTTGGTTTGATTGCCAATCGATCAGTTACGCCATTTTGTATCATTTTATTGACGTATTTTTATGCTGTGGCTGCTGTGAGTGGATGGAGGGAAAGCTAGGTGTTTTTTTTTAAAAAAGTGTTCTTAGAGGTACGGAAACTAAATATTATTTTATCCTATTTTCATATCCATCTTTTAAATTATGGCTGAACACCGTAAACTTGCAAATTATGGGATTCAAGCGACAGAGACAGGACGACCCTGAAAATAAAGGCTGGTTCATGAGTAGGTAGGTATTGGTGCACTTGAGCGTGGGAAAATTTTGAAGACCGTGGGAACTTTTTGCTGATCAGGAATCCTTTGATATATGCCGCCAGGCGCACCGCCCTAATTAGAGGCACGCGCCGCCTGTCACCTTTGCAGACACCTGTATCCTTTGATATATGCCGGCAGGCGCGACGCCTTAATTAGAGGCACGCGCGACTTGTCACAGGTGCAGACACCGGGTCCTTTGATATATACCGCCAGATTTTTGTATATATACCTTTTAATAAAAAAGTGTATTTTATCCAGATGACCGTCGGTCAAGACCGCATGGACATGGGGACTTGTTAAAAAGCTTTTGTCATAAGAGTAATTTCCAATAATTACAAAAAGTAATATTTAATAACATAATTTGATCCGCGACGGGTTTATGTGTTAAAATCACATACTCTCAAGACAGTTACCTCTGTGCAACGTTTAAAGTTAAACTCGCGATTCAATAAACTAGTGTTTTAATTATTGATTTATTATTAAGCATAAACTTTCCGTATTTTACAATAACTAACTATCCTAGTTCAACGAAAGGTCGGAAGGCCCTGTTGAATAAACTATCAATGTTAGAATAGGTTTATAAACATGTTTCAGAGAGGTTAAGAGTCAGTTAGTAGTGATTCGATATTTGAGAGTAAAGAGGCAACCCAAGACATAAGCCGCTCAAGAAAGTGTGTATATTTTTAATGTAAGTACTATTTTATTTATTATTTATTTTATTATTATACAACCATTTATTTAAATGCGTGTATTCTTCATACTAGTTGCGTAGTTGTGTAGCTCTAAGGAGCGTCACGACATATGGTGGAGGTGCCGTAGTTCTCCGTTTTTTAAAAAAGTTTTTTTTTAAAACTAAAATTTTCTGAATTAGCTTATTTTTTTTTATTTTTTTTTACTTTGGTATTTTTTTTTAATCGAGAACTTTTCCCCCGGTACAAATTTAAAATTATGCAATGCTAGTATGAAATTGGAAATTCAGTTTAAATTATACCGCACTTAAATGAATTTTTGTACAATTGTTTCTATATATTTTTTTTAAACATTTAGTGGAGTGACCATCTAATAATTTTTTAAAACAGTAAGTAAGTAATGGATTTTCACTAAGATAAGTATCGAATCGTCATATTTTAATCCAGGTTTGGACGCACCAATTAATTATATTACAAAATATGAAAAAATTGCTGAAGTAAACAGGTGGACGGACGCCTTTAAAATGGCTTATTTTAAAAATTATTTGGAAGGTGCAGCGTTTCGATGGTTCACGGAGTATAGCGGGAAGCAATGTAACGCAAACAAAAAATGGTTCGACTTAAAAACGTACTTTTTGGTCGAATTTGGGGGTGACCAACCTTTTAAAACATTACAATATAAATTTAACAATAGAAGACAGGCCAGTAACGAAGACATTAAACAATATTATTATGATTTATACAATATGGCTCACGAAATCGACGAAAATATGAGTTTCGAGACCTTTGGGAAACATTTTGAAAATGGGCTACATAGCTCCTTTACTGAATCGTATTCACTAATAAGTTCGTCGGGCATGGATCACAAAAGACTTAGGGAAATTGTACTACGTAAGTTGAGTGAAGTAAGGTAAAAAGTCTTAGTCGACAATATGACTAGACAAACAGAAGTCCTAATAATAGGGCAATCAGGCCATACGAACTCAAATAACCAAAGAGGAAGGCCAAATTTTCGAGGGAGAGGTAGGAATAATGGGTACAGAGGGCCGTCAAAGAACTCAAATACCTATTACCGCTCTCAAAACGTCTAAAATAGTGAACAAAATAGGTATAACGGGTACAATTGACAGCATAACAATCGAGGAGAGAGTGCCAGAAGAGCACGTTCCGTTTTACGTCCAGTTCCAAACACGAGATGTCACGATGACAGGCCAAGATGTCACGATTGCAACAGATGTGGTCATTACGCATGCAGTAGAGACCGTAAAAACGATAGGAGAGACCAAAGAAGTGTGTCCTTCGAGAGGTCGCCTTCCCCAAATGTGCAAGGACGACTCAACTAATATGCCCCAACGGCGTCGTCCTGCACACAGGGGCAAGCAATAAAATTCTAGTGGTTAAAGGTGTCGTCAACAGTCATAAGGAGGTGGAAATCGTACTAGATACAGGGTCCGGAAAATGCATTATAGAGAGATCTATGTACACGGAGATAGAGCCGTTGCAACAACGTTTTACGTTGTCAACAGCCGGCGGAAATAAAGTTATACCTCTTGGCGTCACAGAGGCCAAACTAAAAATCGGTAAATTGTATGGCTATCAATAAGCCATTGTCGTAGAAAAAGTTCCTAAGCCCTTAATTTTAGGAATGGATTTTCTTGAAAAAAATAAGGCCTTAATTAATTTGACCGAAAAGTCAGTTCACTTGACTAACGGTAAATTGCAAACCACTATTTTCTTTCACAAGGAAGAAAATTTTGAGCAAAGTGTTTGCGACAGAACGGCCTTATCCGTAGTTCCACAGGAAAATAAGGACCCTACCGAAAATTTTATTAAAGTAGTTTGCAAAAGCGACTACGTTATTAAACCGAATAACACATTGACAATCAAGTTGTGTATAGAAAAATCTAACACAACCGATTTAGAAAATTTTATTTTTGAAGAAAATGACGTGCTATTAAGGCCCAAAGGAATAATTTGCTCCACCCCTGATTTTAATGGCGACACCTGCACCATCCAGCTGACAACGAAAAAACCCTATCCTATCAAACTTTTTACGGGCTCAGCAGTCGGATTTCTTAAAGAAGGCTTTTTGTTCGATATCGACAGCTTACCAGTCTTACACATAGAGGATAACGAGGATGTCCAAGATGACGAAAAAGTCATGATGACAGATCATAAAATTGACCATATACAAAATAAGAAAATTAAGTCCCAGTTGTGCGAATTACTCGAAGAATACAGTGACGTATTCGCAAAAAATCCAAAATTTATGGGAGAAATAGACATCGTAAAGCACGTGATCGATGTGGGAGATGCGAGACCCATACGTCAGAGGCCATACAGGGTATCTCACAAAGAAAAAGACATGATAGACAAGCAGGTAGATGAAATGCCTAAGGCCGGCGTAATCAGCGAGGGCGAGTCAGAATGGGCTAGTCCCGTTATATTAGTCAAAAAGAAGAGTGGAAAGTGGAGATTTTGTTGTGACTTCAGAGCTCTCAACGCGGTTAGTAGGAAGGTAAAATATTCGCTATCCCTAATTGATGACATCTTGACATATATGGGAAAAGCAAAATATTTTTCAACCCTCGATATGTTTAGCGGATTTTGGCAAATTAAGCTCAGACTACGTTTGGAACAGAATGTGCTTCGGTTTGACCGGAGCACCTGGAACCTTTCAATAATTGGCAGATACCGTTTTTCGAGACTTAAAATGGAAAACTTTGCTAGTTTACTTAGACGATATAATTATTTTTAGCGTAACACTCGAGGAGCACTTAGAAAAGCTACGAGTATTATTTCAGAGGCTTAGAGACGCAGGTCTTACTTTAAAACCTTCAAAATGTGAATACTTAAAAGAAGAAGTCAATATGTTGGGCTATACAGTATCAAAAAAGGGCATTAAACCGGACAACTCTAAATTAATTTTCGTTGAAAATTTCCCAAAAATTTCTTCTCAAAAGAATGTAATGTAATTTTTAGGTTTAACTAATTTTTACAGAAAATTTATACAAAATTATTCAGCTATCGCTAGGCCCTTACATGACCTAACGAAAATAATTAATAATTAAAAAGGGAACCTTTGGGAAGAAAAACATCAAAAATCCTTTGATGAACTAAAACGTAGATTAATTACGGCGCCAGTTTTAGCGCACTATCAATCAGAAAAAGACTGCGTACTTCACGTCGACGCCAGCCGAGAAGGCCTAGGATCAGTTCTGCTACAAGAGGGAAACGATTCCCAGCTACATCCAGTAGCATATGCTAGTAGAAGCTTAAAAAATGCAGAGAAAAATATGGGAATTTCTGAATTAGAATTAGCAGGAATAGTCTATAGTTTGGGCTATTTTAGGACCTTAGTATATGGCAAGAAAATTAAAATCGTCACTGATCATCACGCTCTATGCTGGTTAAAGACAATAAAGGATCCAGTTAGCAGGTTGGCCTGATGGGCCATCAAGTTATCAGAATTTGACTACACAATCGAACATAAAAGCGGATCGAAACACAAAGATATGGACTGCATGAGCCGAAAGCCTGTCCTTAAACCGGACGAAAATGAAGACATGGAAGAATTCCCCACGTTCCTGATTGAGCCATAGGACATGGGTATATTACAGAAGGAGGATGAGTCCTTAAAAGAGTTAATAAACGGGCTAGAGAACCCTAATAGTATAAGTATAGGTTTAAGAAAACGCATAAAAAATTTTAGGTTAATTGATGGCGTTTTACATAAGATTAATCCTAGACCGAATGGCCGGGAATATTTGTTAACAATTCCCAAGTCCCTTATAGGTGAAATTTTGTTAACACACTATTACGAACCCTTTGGCGGCGCACATCTAGCCGTTGCAAAAACGGCCGAAAAAATTAAGCAAAGGTATTATTGGGATCCTCAGCAACAAAATATTATTAAAAGATGTCCCGATTGCCAAGCTAGAAAAGGTCAACAAAATAGAGTTCCTGTTGGTTTATTACAGTCGATGCCTATCGGCGTCCCTTTTGAACGAGTTTCTATAGATTTACTGGGACCATTTCCAAAAAGTAAATCGGGAAACACAATGATTGTCGTCGCAACCGATTATGCGACAAGATGGGCCGAAACTGAGGCACTTCCGGACGGGAAAGCCAACTCAGTTGCCAAATTTATAGTGGAAAAAATCATAACTAGACATAGTCCGCCAAAATATCTGTTAAGCGACCAGGGACTAGTGTTTCGGTCGGAATTAATAACAGAAATGTTGCGTTTAGTCAGTTTACAACGTCATATCACCCGCAATGCAACGGAATAGTCGAGAGAATAAACCATACAATAGCAGATATAATTGCTATGTACACAAATTCTTCTCATAGTGACTATGACGTTTTTCTACCGCTAGTTACAGCCACATATAATTGCTCAAAGCAAATGACTACACAATACGCACCGTTTATGCTTGTGTACGGGCGGGAACCAATTTTACCGACCGAAGCAAATATTATGATTAGTCCTCCACCTAGCAATACGGAAGAAATCCGAAACCGAGCATTGGCCGTTCGGAATATGGCAGCGGAAAATATAAAAAACCAACAGGGAAAAGATAAAATTCGATATGGTGCAAAACATCGCCATGTCGAATATGAAATTGGAGACCAAATTAAAGTTTTTACTCCCGTTAGAAAAGTCGGCAGGAGCGAAAAGCTACTGCTTAGATGGTTCGGTCCCTATTATATAACTCGTAAAATGTCCGATGTGAATTACGAGATACAAAAAGGACCCCCTAAAAAATTCAAAAGGGAAGTAGTCCATGTAAGTCGCATACTTCCCTATCATGACCCTTGGACACCAGAGGTAGTCCCTGTGACAGAAATCTAATCTGTCATAAACCCCCCCCTCCCCTTCCCTAAACAAATAAGGCCCTCATGCGTGGTTCGGAATGCAAAAATTAATACCCTCCTTGTTTTACATAAAACCCAAAAAGACATTAGTAGTTTTATTTTTAATTTAAAAAGAAAAAGTATTATAGGGCTACGCGGTTTTAAAACCGACATTACTATAAATAAAAAAAAAATAATATTTTATTTCTAGCTATTAAAAAGCAATTACCGTGGGTTAGTTTACGTTTACAAAACACCACGCGACATAAGTATTATGTTACCGAAACATACGTGTTGGTTAAAGATACAAAAATATTAACATTCAATATTTTAGATTCGATAATAATATTTTAAGAAAATGTTAAGAAACATATCTAAACTATTAGTTTTTAAATTTAATAATATGGTTTATAAAATACAGCCACATTGGTGCAACATTTCGATAAATGTTGAGGCAATAGTAAAGATTGTCTATAAGCAAATTAAATAATATTTTATAATATCCAACTAAATATTTTAAAAAATACGAAAAAGTTTAGAAAATTTTGAAAATTGTTAACATACAAGTTAATGTTGGGACAACAATTAAGATTGTCAGTAAATAATTACTAATTTATTTTAGTAACATCAAAAAAGTATAAAAAATACTTAAAAGTAAAATAAAATTGATAAATTATTTTATATAATTTAAACGAAATATTAAATTTTGGGTGACCGAGCGTCACTTGCCAAAAGGGCACTGCATTTTTTTTGCGATTAAAAAATTATAATTTTTATTTTTTATGTAAATAACATATATTTGCAAGATTCTGTTTTTAGATTTTTAATCACCGTAGCCAACGCCGTTATGGCAAATACCGAGGAAAAACCTTACCTAGTGGAAGTAAGCGCTGGAGCATTTTGGAAACCACTCCCGCAAACCGTGTCCTACGAGCCACTATTCCGATCACCTATCAAACGGAATGGTCGCAAGATTTCTTAAAGGAAACGGACCTTCTGGCATACAAAAAATGCCAGAACGACGATGATGATTGCAACTTGATTTACCATACGCAGGAGCTAGGAAAAGCATTCGCAAAGAGTTTGGCATGATTAATAAAAACTGGGGGGGGCAACTTCGATGAGGTCTAGTACACAGGTAACAAGGGCTAAAAGGGCCTTAAATTTTATCGGAGATGCTCTAAATTGGTGCTGCGGCGTCGCGACCGAAGAAAAATTAGAAATAATCTCAGAAAATGATGATATCATCAAAAGTCAGCTAATGACCCTTAGTAAAGGGCTAGAAGACACCTTAAAGGGCATTGGCGATCAATCAAAACATTTTAAAGAATACGCAGCTTCAATTGGCAATACTTTAAAAGACACGGAACAACGCATTAAATATATTGACAACAGGATTTCTGGACTTGACATTAAATTATCTGGTTTAAATGACCAGGAATCCTTTGTAATGGCTTCTTTACGCATTCAATTTCAAAATTTAAAACGTATTATTCTTTTAACTCGTGCTTTGAAAAAACAGAGAGTCATTGACGCGTGCAAATCATGTAAAATTCCCATAGAAATCGTAAATCCCGTGGTTTTACAAAAAGATTTATTTGAGTTAGAAAAAGAGATCTACTCAGCAATTCAGGGATTGGCTATTTCAACAGATAAAATTTTAAAATTTTATGAATTGCCAATCTGTGACTGCAGTTTTACTGAAAACAAAATTTGTGTTCACATTAAAATACCAGTTATTCAAAAGAGACAAAAATGGGAACTTTACGTGCTAATAACGACGCCTTTCGCCTGGTTTAATCAAACTTGTGCGATCCCTCATCAGGCGCTATATATTGCCGTGTCAAAAATAAATTTCGGGAAAGAAGAAATTAGACAAACTACATCAGTGTAGGCCATATCATGATAAACTTTGTTTTATTCCGCGATTTTCGGCAGACAATATACAAGGACCAGAATGTGCTAAAAAAACTTTATTACGGAGCAACTGTAGAAGAGATAAGTTATTACTGCCCAATGAACTGTCACTCAGGCACGTCGTTGGTAATATCGGAAGTGGGAGAAGAGGCGTATGTTCTTACCCACCTGAGGGAAAAAACTTATCTTTCTTGCGGAAATTCAAAAATTGATTTAAAAAATATTTATAAAAATCACGGAGCCTTAAAAATTAAAATTCCGTGCAATAGCCAATTGGAGTCAACAAGCGAAGTAATCATACCGCGTCGGTTTTCGTGCAAAAATAAAATTGAAGAGGCTAATATCGTGCATATTATTCCCGCGGTTTGGTCCAATTTAAAAACTTTTATTTTAAGGCCTACGGCCCAACACATACAACCTACCTATAGGGATATGCACGAATATTTGAACTCAAATTGGACTTTAAACGTACCACATTTAAATTTAACTTCATCAGATACAACAATTCAAGATATAAAAAATTCTGTAGAGAATATTATTCCTAAAACTTACGGTTTTAGCGATCGGTACGGAATACAAAATCACGGAATTTTTCTTTTTTGGAATATAATTTTGTCATTGGTAGTAGTATATTTACTGTTTCATCACCCAATTATGGCGTTAGCAGCAGCCCTAGTGAATTTTGCAAGAACAGAGGATCTGTCAAATAAGTCAAGTATTAATTGTTTTTATGATATAATTTTTACAATTACCTTTCTCTTCTTGCTTCTATTGTTAACGTACATAACTCTAAAATTGGTACAAAAATGGGTAAGTAAAAATAAGGCTTCGGTAGACCTAGAAGGCACTAACGTATCCGAGCGGGAAATTTTAATAAATCGTGATTCAGTCAAATTCAGACTGGAACTTCAGTAGAAAAAGGACCTATTCTCGCTATCTCCCGGCGAAAGGCTAAATGCCGCTTTCCACGATGGAGAGCTCCTAGCGTTCCTTTTTACCTTGTTATTCGGTGTCAATGTCCATGCGTATAGGGCTTTGAATGAATATCATTGTAAATGACAGGGCGTTAGACCACGTGTAGACACTACTTTTGGCCACTTGAGCGGTCCGCCAAATATTTTTTGTATTTTATTATATTTTTTGCATGTGTGGGAGATAAGGGCGTACAAATGTGGGGTTAGGTCGACAAAAACCCGTGTATATAGCAAAAATGCTATAATTTTCTTCTAATTATTTTAAAAATATTAATTTATAAAATTTTCCTATTGTGTGCACTAAGCATGCATTTTAAACGAATTGTTTGAATACACTCGATAAAGAATGTGAAAAAATTATAAACAAATGAGACTCGCGGTACAAAATGTAATTAAAACAATCTTGCCAACTCATGAATGATAAAGTTTTAAAAATAAATATATATTTTTTTTTGGAGCAAATATGAATTGGCAGAATTTAATTAAAACATTGTTGCCAATTTATAAATAGCAAAATTTTAAAACACTAATTTAATTTTTTTTTTGCAAATCTTAAAATTTTTGTTACATAGCATAGCTGAATAAACAGCTCATAATAAAATATACTTCAGAGGAACTAGTTATTCATCTAAGAGGATACCCAAAGGCTTTGGGACAAAAAGTCGTCACAGAAAATAAATAATATTTTGACTTATATTTTGTATGTATCATTTCAGATTCACCGGCACCGCTTGCTCTCCCCGTGCACTCAAGAAGAAGAAGTAATCAAGATGGTCGCATGACAACAATTCGACCAGCAGTATTGTCATATTCAACCACGGTCCTGCATAGTCGGTGGCATAGCGCGGTGAACCCTAGAACGATGGAAAGTTCAGCCAAACCAGTCACGTGGTATTAGTCAGTGCAGCTACAGTCTATCAGCAATTCAAAGGTCAACCAAATACAATTGTTCACAGTCAAGGCGAACAACCAACAACACTGTATGGAAAGGGGAAGTTGAATCCAGTCAAATTGCTAAAGGAGCCGCAGTGAAGAAGCTATATAACAGGGTGTCCTGTATGGATGGACATGGCAACGGAAGGGTAAATGGCAACATGGTTAATGGTACAATTACCAATGACAAATGGCAACGTTGGAAATCAAGCATCGTTCCAACTACATGATGAGGGTATCCACCGCAAATCTACTGACACAGCAAGGCCAAGGTTAACGCAATATATACAAGCTTATGGAGTTCGCTGCTACACATTCAGTCGAAATCGAAACCAGATACTTGCTATCAACAGTAGGCAGAAAGTCAATGTAGGTCATCGAGAAGAAAGAAAACATGATGACGAAACTAGCCAATTGTTATGGTATAATTTAATTTTAAATCACTAGTCAACAATTTTTTTTTAAAAGTAGGCCATCATAATTTATTATTGTAAATATTAGGTTGTACGCGATAAATTGTCCTACAGACCTGAGGGTCCAGGTCTAAAAAATCCGGCGGCATATGTCATAAGGGTAATTTCCAATAATTACAAAAAATAATATTTAATAACATAATTTGATCCGCGACGTGTTTATGTGTTAAAATCAGGTACTCTTAAGACAGTTACCTCTGTGCAACGTTTAAGGTTAAACTCGCGATTCAATAACCTAGTGTTTTAATTATTAATTTATTATTAAGTATAAACTTTCCGTATTTTACAATAACTAACTATCCAAACATCCTAGTTCAACGAAAGGTCGGAAGGCCCTGTTGAATGAACTATCAATGTTAGAATAGGTTTATAAAAACGTTTTAGAGAGGTTAAGAGTAAGTTAGTAGTGATTCGATATTTGAGAGTAAAGAGTCAACCCAAAAGATAAGCCGCTCAACATAATGAAGGAAGTGTGTGTATTTTTAATGTAAGTACTATTTTATTTATTATTTATTTTATTATTATACAACCATTTATTTAAATGCGTGTATTATTCATACTAGTTGCGTAGTTGTGTAGCTCTAAGGAGCGTCACGATAATATGTTAATAATAGCGGTTCGTTCTCAGATAGTTCACCGTGTGAGCGCTTCAGGTGTTTTCTACCTTTTCTTAATAATATTGGTTTTCATGTGTTATTCAATAAAAAGGTATAAACGAGACTTTCTGAAAATTAGATGCCTATACAGTACCAATTTATTATCACCAGGTGTCGCAGATCTATCTCTGTGATACTTTATTGAAAACTTTGTAAAATAAAGCTTATTTACGTCGGGTATCTTATTTCTGGCAGTTGTTAAATAATTAAAGTTTTAATCTCATTTTCCTCTTAATTTAGGACGGAAAGTCCCGGGTTCGAATCCCAGCTAGGTGCATGGATATTTTGTGTTTGTCTTTAACTTTGCAAAAATTTCGCCAATACTGGGCATTGATGCTGTAATGGATGGAAAGTCCCAGTACAAAAAAAATCTCATATTCCTCTTAAAGATATTTCAGAATGACCACGCCACATATCTTAATGCATTTTTTTGTTTATTGGAATAATTTAAAAATAAAAGCGGCTTAAATTTTTTATTTAGCTCCAAGATATAAAAAAACTTGGGGTATAAGCTACTAAAAAAACGGTCTCAAAAATTTAAAGAACTATTTTTCTTAATCTAAAAGTAGTGGAAAATTAAATGAGGGACCAAATATATATTATTTGTTCCCTACATATTATAATAAAATGGTATAATATTTATACTTTTCTTTATTTTGAGTTTAAGTTAGATGTAATTGTGTGGTAGCTTACAGGGCATTTGCTTGTTATTTCTTTATGACTTGCAAACAAAAGTTATGAAAATTTTTAGATATAAAAATCTAAAAAAATGCCTAATTACTCCTAAAAACTGCAGGCATTAAGTAAGTTCAAACAGTATAGGCTAGTACTATATACTACTACTCCAAATAATATTATTATATAACAATGTTAGTTGACAAAAATTGAACTTTTAGGGACACACAAATAAAAATACTTTTTTCTAAACTAAAGTTATAGCAATTAAATATTGCGTTAAATAGGTTAAATTTTAATTAATTGTTAAACAATATATTTCCCACTTATTAACACTCTTTTCACTATGGCGTGCAGTTCTTGTTTAAATCACTGATAATACGTTTTTAAATAATTATTTTTTTAACTAATTTTGAACTCAATCGGAAAAATCATCTAAGGAAGTATGACGATGCAGAGTAGTAAATCAAAATGAATGAAAGTTCTGGGCAAACACCCCATAATGTATATAACCGTCAAAGAGTGTCGAAAAGAAAGACAATTTTACTTTGCTCGAGCTTTAACATATACGAGATATCGGGTTTACTTCCCAATGATTTTGGGCTTAATTTTTAATTTGTATTGCCTTATGAATGCAGGGACGGAAGCAATGTTATATAGCAGAGGATTACTGTTCAGAGGGGGGTGTAAAGCTAGCGATCCACTAGGTATATTTGCTACGCAGTCTTAAAACCCCTGCGCTCGACAATGAGGTGTCGGGACTCAGGTATTTTAAATTTCTAACAGGACTTCATCACTCAAATAAGATGTGCACTTTTTAAAAATTTTTGGAAAGACATTTAAGACAATGCACTAAAAAGCTAAACATACCTAATATTACACTTGGTGAAAAATTAAAAATTGAATATACCATTTCTCCACTAAAAGGTAATATGTGGTGACCTAGACGGAAAATCTCTTCTAGTGGTGGTGGCGATGGAGAATTAGCTTTTTTAGTATTATAGCTGTATTAGACTCTCGTATAGAAACTGGAATTATTATAAATTTCTCTCTCTTTATTGAAATTCCAAAATACAAAACGTCTAATAAATGGAAAGTAAAATAGTACCTACAATAGTGGAATTCATATAAATATTTTAACAAAATCTTTACATTATGGCGTTCACTGGAATCCGAACAAAGCATTACACTACTAAGTCCACCCATTGCCAGAGCGCAGCAGGAATATCTTCCTCAATTCAGCTAATACACAAAAAATTAAAATTTATATACCACATAAAATTGAGACGTACAATGTACAGAAAAAATATAGATTTTAAATAGCTAGGATATTAAGGATATTTTTAAGAAGAATAAAAAATTTAGAGTAAAATAATCAGATGAGGTACATTATCTTAAGGAGAAATAGATTTTAATTTAAGGCAAGATAGTTTTTAATAAGTCAAAGTTTAACGTCATTAAATTCTATTTACATTTATTTTTGATTTTTTTTTGCGTAAATATTTTGTATTTTCTTAGTATTTTTGCATTTATATTCGTCATTTGTTTAAATGTTTGTATTTATGTTCCGTATTATATCTTGATTTTTGCAAATGTAAAGTAATATTTTGTAGACATAGAGTTGTTAACCGAAGAACTTTAAAATCTCGAAATTTTTAAATAAGATTGGAAAACTATTTTAAGGAATTATGGAATATTTAATAAAGGAAATTTAAAAGTTAATTTTCGTCTTACTGGTCTCTATGAACTACCAACTTCCATCAACAGATTTTCGACCTGAGATTCTGGCATCATAACATGATCGAAGTAAAACAAGCACAAAAGATGAGGTATAAGAAATAAGCAAGTAAAAGAAGTGGCTGGTTTTGGTAAAGGGAGAGACGTGAAGGAGCTGTACGTCCAGCTGAGGGAAATCCTGACAAAAAAAGGGTGTTGGAATTTTCCGAACAGGATAGCGGTTAGAGTGTCCCTGTCTTTATTAAACATTTTGAAAACTGTTTATCTGAATATAAGTTTTATTTTATACTTTTTTGTTACAGGCTGGGCTCTTCAAAAACTGCTTCACGTCGAATTTAATATAAATAAGTACAACCCCCTCTAAAGACGTCTTCATTATATCTTTTTAAAGAAATTAGGCAATAAGGATTATGTTAGAGATTCAGAATCAGTCATAAAGATTTTGAAAAGTACCTAGAAGTCTAGACAAATGTTGTGTATTGATATTAATTTCATAAACAAACCGCCCTTAACATAAAGATGTCTGAGTTATTGGTTTTCTTCTAACCAATATCCTATTTTATCAAGAGATTATCGACCTAACATTATGAAATCATGAAATGAGCGTACAGGAAAACTTCTTAATAGCGGTCAGTAAAAATGTCATTACAAATTGTCCGTTTAAGAAGGTGACCGTTTTTGAGGGGGAAAGAAAAAAATAAATTATCTTATTTAGTTTTGCTTGGCATTACCAAATAAAGTCCGGTTTATAATTTACTCGCATTCTTCCAACACACATTTATACAGATTTTTAAAAAGCATTTGGCCAAATTGACTTGTATATTTTGATACATAAATTAGAAAAGTTAGGGTTTCCTAGAAAGTTGCTCAAACTGTCCTATCTATTAGAAAAGTATCAATTTGTAGAGGTGGAAGGCTTTAAATCTTTTATATATGCTGTCAAGTCAGAGGTTCTTCAAGGTTCAAATTTAGGACCATTGTTATTTTTGTTATTTATAAATGACCATGCCAAATGCCTGACATGCTTAAAATTACTGTTTGTTGATGGCCTAAAGATTTACTGCTGCATTTCCACTTTTTTGATTGCCAACAACTACAAAATGAGCTAGTAGATGGTGTAAAAATAATAGACTTAACCTAAATGTCTCTAAATGCTTTGTGGTTTCTTACTCTAGAAAAAAATATACAGTCAATTACCCGTACAAAATTGAATCTTAAGAACTAATAAGTTGTAATACTATCAAGGATCTAGATATAACATTTAATCATGAATTAACAGTTATTTCGAGTCAGTTATGCTATCTGCATCAAAATCACTTGGATTTATCATGAGAAACTGCAGAGCATTCAAAAACCAGAAGACACTAAACGCTTTATTTAATTCGTTTGTCAGGCCAAAGCTGGAATATGCGGTTATCATATGGCATCCAATTTATCAAACTTACAGTGAGTTTTTGGAGTCCGTGCAAAGAAGATTTGTTAAATATTTAACATTTAAGCAAGATGGTTTTTATCCAGTACATGGAGCTTCACAAACTCTTTTTTTAAACAAATTTGACATGCTTTGCTTGGACGAACGCAGGAAGATAATAGCCATATCATTTTTGTGCAAACTATTACATTTTAAAATTGACTGCATTAGCCTCCTTAATCAACTAACTCTAAACATTCCTAGACAAAATTCAAGAAAACCGTTTTTACTTTACTGCGAGCGTCCTAATAGTAACATGCTAACCAGATCTCCTATGTAAAATGTTTAACACAGTTTAGCACAATTAGAATCCATTAAACGTAAACTGTCACCTTAGTGACTAAACTTTCTGCGATAATTTCGAACTAATCCATTTACATAATTTGGTTTTATATACCTTCCGTATTTCCAATAGATCTAGTAATAAAGGTCCGGCTGTGTGCAAACATCCTCAGAAGGGTCCAGATGGGACAAAAATTCCAGGTAATCTTCCTAAAAGTTACGGATTCATGTGGCTTTGGCCGTTTTAGAAGAGTTTCGGTATTCGAGGGATCTCTTGTTATAAAAAATCCTTTAAGATTATTTTAAGAACCCAAAACTGACCGTTCAAAGAGGGTTACCACTTTTAACGGGTGGCCGAAAAATCAAATTCCAGGTAACAGATATACCGGACATTTACGCTCTCTGCAACGTCCAAACAATTGTTGTATAGGGACAGGAGTAAAATGTAGAAATTATCAAAATATTCTTAATCAGCATGTGAAGAGTTGCGTATCAGTTTAATATATAACTAAACAGAGAAAACATATATTATTTACATTGAAAAGTTTTACATGAGAGAGGCTTCTACCATCGGAAAACAGATTCTGTTTTAACCATAAGATTGGGTCAAAATTAACATGTTAATATACAATAAAAACAAAATATGTACAGGAATGTATAAAAAGAAATTACAGCACTACCTTCTTGGAGGTCCATGAACAAATTTACTTTTTCAGAAGACCAAGTAAATCATCTTGCAGACAACTTCATAACTAAACATTCAGAACTAAGACTAGGTGATTTTGGACAAAACAATCACACATACACATACACACATTTCTTGCTTTGTGAGTCCTGGATAGACGTAGTTTTTATGCATTATTTTATGTTCTTTTATTTGCTTAGAGAACCAGATTAGCGTTCGTCCGTTGCCATACTATTACCCATTTACTCACGGAGCCGTCTTAGTCGCCTCATACGACAGGTCTAAGGTTACCCTGGTGCTATTCTTACTACCCCCGGGACAAAGACGGGGGGGGCGGCCTGATTGAACATTCAACCTACTCCTATTATAAAGAAGATACACCTAAAAATCATATTGATAGGAATGAATCCTAGATACCACGCTTCCAAAGCTGATTATAATAAAGTGAGAAAAGATGCAGGTATTAAAAAATAAAGGTTATATGTGTATAGGTGTGTGTGTGGGTGGGTGTGTAATAAATATTCCTGACAAATTAATTTCTTTCGCATATAATAAAAATATGGAAGTAGGATTACCAATAAAACTAAATCTATTATCTAAACATGTCATCTATGCCATCAAAATAATGTCGACTTCCATTATTGTTTCTGACATCCTTTAATAAAGGAAGGAATTAACTTTATTTATGTAAACTTTTTACGTAGCACAATATAAGCATGTCTAGATGACAACAAAGTCAGAAACCTTTTAGAATTCGTGCTAAACTGTCAAAAATAGTGCCCACTTTATTAAAGTCAGGCTATGCCGACTTTATATACCGACAAGTCCTTATTCTTTCAAAGTGTAAGGAAAAGCGTTAACAGAAAAAATCTGGAGGTGGTAAAAGAAATTTTAGGCAAAAACAATCTATATAGTATATATTATTTCTATGGTGAGACGGTTTCACACGGTCTTCATCTACAATGTTTTCCATACGTTATCTGAAAGTAAAATAAAAAAAGCAAATGGCGCCAACAGGCACGTATAGCTATCCCTAAAACCTTAAGAAATGTTTTAAAAAATCGTTTTTTTCAAATTTTTTCTTTCAAAAATTTGTTTAATTGTTTCTGTTGAAAATGTAATGATTCATCTTTATGTGAAAATCTCGTGTCGCTAGCTGCTACGGTTCGCAAGTTATACTTTTTCTAAGTCTAATCCCCCTCTCTCTTTCCAACCCCCCACTTCCCATTAAAAACAAGTCAGGTCTGCATCTGTCGATAAAGAATTTTTATGCCAAATTTGATAAAAATCGGTTAAGCGATTTTTGAGTAATCAGACAGACAGACCGACAGACAGACAGACAACCTCTCCAAAGTTTTGTATTTAGGTCTTTTTTTGACCCAAATAACTCATTTTTTTTAGTGAAAATTAAAAAACCTTTTTTTGCCGATTCCAATAGCCTCTATACTATTAATGGATGGCTAAAATAGACCCTTTAGATATTATTATACTTATAAAACTATTATAATTAATGAACACGGTCCTTCATGAAAGTTATTAGCGAACGATCCCTCGCGGGAAAATGAAGGGGGTAGATTATTTGGTATAATAGCCGTGATGAAGGGTAGTAAGCTTCAGTCCGCCCATAGCAGTCTTAGCGGTAACATCTCTAGCCACAGCAACTGCAGCACCATATCAGACCCAACCCAACGCTATAAGCACAGAGTACCGGTTGGCAGGTGATCCGTGCTGTAAGCACATCGGTAGACACACCGCCTTTTCTGAACGACGAAAACCGGTCAGTTTTTATATTCTTTAAAACGGCGACACACCACGCATCAGTGTTTTTCACGTTAGTGTGTGAGCTCTCTGAATGCAGCCCAGACGACCTGGTATAAACACGGATGAACAAAAACGCCATGACGGCGGGTCGTAATCTTCATTCCACTTATAGCAGCGGTAACATCTCTAGCCACAACAATTGCAGCGTTTGCATAATATCAGATCCAACCACAACTTTATCAACAACAGAAAAGTAAGTTATTTTTTTGTATCCTGTTATTGCTGTCTTGGCAAACCGTTTAGTATTGGCAGTCTTCTTTTCCTAATTTATAAAAAATTTTATGGCAAGTAAAATACATGTTTCTGTTATTAATCTTTTAGTTATCAAATTCAAAGTCTGTAATGATAACATCCACAACTAGCTAATCCGTCATTGTAGTAATTACATTTCTTTATATGTTTATAGTTTGGAAAGGTGAATTTTTTTTATTAAAGAAATGGAGAAGCAAGTTATTGTAAAAGACGTAAAATCATCCGCCGCTTTGGTCTCCAAGGGCGAACCCTAGAGTTCAAGCTATCCCCCATCCCCAACGAGAAAGAACCGGTCAACTGGATTAAAGAAGCTATAGAGACCATAGTCTTAAAGGGGACCGAAGGGCTGGAACCAGATGATCTTGTGGGTTTTACGTTTTGCTCGAAAGATTTTACACGCGGTCAGGGTTGGTCTAGTTTTAAAAGGGTCGAGGAGTTGAAGGTTGACGACATCTGGAAGGTAATTTCTAGCATATATCAGTCCAACTCTTCTGGACTAAATACCGAAACTTTCTGCTTAGTAGGTAGAGGTAGAGGTAAGACCTATAATACCTTTAAGGAAGAATGTAAAAAGAGAAGGGGTGTTGTGTGCGTTAATAACAAGGATAACTTATGCCTGCCTCGAGCACTAGTGGTAGCCATAGCATACGCTAGCAAGGACCTTAATTATAAACAGCTTAGAACCGGCGGTAAGTTTCAAAAAGAAAAAGCACTCGTGTTAGTAAAAAAAGCGGGTGTTATTATTCCTGATAAAGGGGCAGGTATACCTGAACTTCAACAGTTTCAAAAACATCTCTCTAATTTTAAAATTGTAGTATTTCAGCATGGGTCTAAAGGGAGAGACTTGATTTTTAGAGGAGATGGAAAGGGGTCTACCCTAAATTTACTCTTTTACGATGGGCATTATAACGTTATAACATCATTGACTGCCGCATTTTGTTGTAGTTTTTATTGTGACGAATGTAATATTCCTTACAATACTAGAAAACATCATAGATGCGGCGGTACATGTTCAGCATGTCAACAGGCTCCTACTTGTTCTGGAACCTTTAAAATTAAGTGTGACGTATGTAGAAGAAGTTTTAGGGGTCAAATAGTTCATCTGTTTGTAAAGAGTTGCATCAATGTGAGAAATGTCTCAAAGTTGTAAAAGCTTCTAGAGTGCATTTTTGTGGTGAGATATTTTGTAAAGTATGTAACAAACATGTTCCACAAGACTATCTTTGTTACATGCCTGTTTATGTATCAAAACCGATAAAAGATACACTATTTATATTTTATGACCTTGAGACAACGCAGGAGAAGCTACTACCTGATGGTTCTTTGCTACACGAACCAAATTTATGTGTTTTGAAACAGTGTTGTTCAGGGTGTATAAAACAACCAAACCTATATTTTTGTCAGAATTGTGGTTTTAGACAAAAAATTCTAAACTCTAATCCTATCACTCAATTAATGGATCATATTTTAAATTTACGAAAAAAATTGAAAAAGGTTGTAGTTATAGCTCATAATGGTGGAGGTTTTGATCACCAATTTATATTAAATTATATTTTAACGAAATCAGATTTGACCCCTGAACTAAAGGATATTTTCCTCATTTATTTAATACATTTGAAAATCAGAAATTACGCGGAAGTATACCGTCTCTGAAATTTTATGATCCTGATAATTTGAAGGACGAAGAACGTAAAAAACTGATTCAATGGCATTCCTCGATGGTTACTAAAAGATACATTTTTGATTTTCAAATAGAAATAACGGAATACTGTATTTCTGATGTGGAAATATTAATGCAGGCATGCCTTCAATTTTGGGATCTTATGATTCAGGAAGGAGGGGTTTGCTCTTTTACAGAGGCCACAACTTTGCCCTCTGCCTGCAATAAAATTTTCCGGCGGAATTATCTAAAGCCAAATTCTATAGGGCTTATACCAAAGAACGGTTATCGTTAGTCCGATAACCAGTCAAAAATAGCCATCCAATGGTTGCTGTGGGAGGAGAAAGGAAAAAAAATCAAAATAGAAAACGCAGCCGGAGGCAGGGAAATAGTTGACGGTTTTTGCAAGGAAACCAACCAGATCTTTGAGTTTCACGGCTGTTTATGGCACGGGTGTCCGCGTTGCATTAAATTTAATAGAGCCGTTGCCACGAACACAACACCTGATCAACGTTATGAGAGTACGTGTGCAAAAACTTTAAGACTACTTTCGAAGGGTTTCGAGGTTATTGAAAAATGGGAATGTGATTTTAGAAGAGATATGAAAAGTTATGAGAACATCAAAAAATATACAGAAGTCACCCTCTGATGTTTTACTTACCTCTAAACCCTAGAGATTCATTTTTTGGTGGTAGGACAGAACCTACAAAATTAATGGTTAAAGCTCGGGAAGGGGAAAAAATTAAATATGTAGATGTTTGGAATCTCTACCCTTGGGTTAATAAATATGGGAAATATCCTATAGGCTATCCTAGAATATTTGTTGGTGACGAATGCAAAGACCTTAATTTAATGGAAACTGAAGGCTTAATAAAATGCACAATTTTGCCTCCTCAAAACCTCTATCACCCTTTATTACCTGTTAAAATGAATAATAAATTAATGTTTTCACTTTGTTATACGTGTTGTAAGAACATGGATCACAGTGAAGAATGTTCTCATTCCAGTGAACAGAGAGTTTTAACAGGTACTTGTGTAATGGACGAGGTAAAAAAGGCTTTAGACTTTGGATATAAAATTATCGAGATTTTTGAAATTTGGAAATATGAGGTGTGTCAGTATGATCCTAGAACTAAAACAAGGGAGCTCGGGATGGCCTGCAGGGTGTGATACTCAGACGGAAAAAGATAGATATATACAGGAATATTTTGAACATGAGGGTATTCAACTGATCCATGATAAGATTGAATTTAATCCTGGGCGTCGTACATTAGGTAAAGGTACTGTTACAAGTTTTTGGGGAAAGCTGGGGCAGCAAGAAAACCAGGCCAAAACTTCAATTATTAATAAGCCCGACGGATTTTTCCATATGATGACAGACTCTTCAAAAATTATTAACACTATTTTACCCAAAACTAGTTTTTTTGGGTTTTTCGCCACTAAGTTAAGGAAATTTTTTCAAAAATATGTTAAAACCCACTGCGTAAATTCCAAAAGAAAAAAATTTGTTCGTTTGTCAGTCGTTTTTAAATAAGATAAAAATTTGCCTACACACACGCAAATCCTAACTAGAATCTAAGTACTTATCTGACGTTTCGGCAGAAATTCTACTGCCGTTATCAAAGAATTTTATCCTTTTCAACAACTTTTTTCGATTCTTTTTTAAAATTTCTGTCTGTTGTCATACAACTGACTCACTTTGACTGATATATATTTCAAATATTAACTTGACAGTTTGGTGCGTCGATAGTAGCCAACAAGGTATTGGGTGAATTTAGTAAAATTGAAAATCAAAATTATATTTGTTTGAGTGTTTTCGATTTTAGATTACATTTAAAAATACAAAATTTATATTTTAAGATATCAATTATAAAAATTATCTTTTGACTAACTTTAAGAAAAAATATATTAGAAACCCAAAGAACATCAATGCTATTTTTTTAATTTATTTAAAAAAAACCTTTTTGAAAATCTTGTTTTAAAATTGGAAGCCAAACTGTATCTTAATGAAGATGAATGCATAGCTAACATATCAGTTGATATAAATACAGTTTGGCTTCCAATTTTAAAACAAGATTTTCAAAAAGGTTTTTTTAAAATAAATTAAAAAATAGCATTAAAATAAAAATGTTGTATTTTTATAATGTAATCTAAAATCGAAAACACTCAAACAAATATAATTTTGATTTTAAATTTTACTAAATTCACGCAATACCTTTTTGGCTACCATCGACGCACCAAACTGTCAAGTTAATATTTGAAATATATATCAGTCAAAGTCAGTCAGTTGTATGACAACAGACAGATATTTTAAAAAAGAATCGAAAAAAGTTTTTGAAAAGGATAAAATTCTTTGATAACGGCAGTAGAATTTCTGCCGAAACGTCAGATAAGTACTTAGATTCTAGTTAGGATTTCCGTGTGTGTATGCAAATTTTTTATCTTATTTAAAAACCACTGACAAACGGACAAATTTTTTTCTTTAGGAATTTACGCAGTGGGTTTTAACATATTTTTGAAAAAATTTCCTTAACTTAGTGGCGAAAAACCCAAAAAAAGTAGTTTCGACATTATGAATCCGCCACAAACATATAGATTTTATTTACTATTTTACCCATCAACGACGATACTTTAGTTGTTAATTGGGAATACAAGGAGAAAGTATATGATAGGCTCTCAATGGTTAACGTATGCTTGGCTGCTTATACCACTGCTCAGGCCAGGTTAAAGTTATACAGTTATTTAGAAAAACTGGGGGAGCGTGTCATATACTATAACACGGATAGTGTCCTTTACCTATCTAAAAATGGTGAATAGGAGGTACCTACAGGTAATTTTCTCGGTGATATGACAAACGAGTTGGAAAGTTATGGTGCTGGAAGTTATATTACCGATTTTGTCTCTACTGGTCCTAAAAGTTATGCCTACCAGGTATGGTCAACTATCGATAATGAGTCGAAGACTGTTTGAACACATAAAAAATATGATTCTTTTTGATAAGCCGGAGGTCAATATTACTGCTTGACGTATTCTTAGAACGGGTGAACATCAGGTTGTGACAAAAGAAACGAGTAATATCTTTCGAGTTAATTTTCAGAAACGAAAAATAGTTGAGGGGTATGACTCAGTACCCTTTGGATTTAAAAAACCTAGATTAGAATAGTAAAGATTACTATTAGTTTAAATGTAAAAGTATAGTGTGTAAATATTGTTTATCTATCGAATTTCCAAGTGTGTAGCTGTCAGCTCATTATACATATATATTTAAAATGGTTCGAAAATTAATATTATGTTTATAAGTTGGGGAAACTTACTGTATTGTTATTAATAATTATGTATAAATATTATTTTTATATAAAACTGTAAACTTTTTCTGACTTCCTGCCACAACTGTATTATTAGTGTACAAACTGTATTAATATCTTTATAATTTATTAAACCTAAAATATATACACGTTAAACAATTATTGCTGCTTCATTGTTTATATCTTACACGTAAGCTTAAACCAAAATAGTATAGCTAAATTGTGTAATAATTTGGGGGACCATACCCGTCACTTTCTCAAATGTATATATATTGAAAGGACCGGAAAAATAGATATGTACAGGAATATTATTATTAATTCTAACTGGCGTCCATCGGAAACAGTTCAATTTTAAAATTGTATTTTTGGTATCTATATGATCTGGTTAGAACCTTACACCAAAAACTCAATGTACGGAAATGGTGATCCGAGAGATTTATTATATGTGTAATTAGGTTCGTTTAAGAACTGTTTATTTAAGAACAGACCCATTTAAGAGTGGTCTAAGAATCTTTTATTGAGAATATTTTGTTAAATAAACTTTTTGAGGGTATTGGAAAGTCCTTATGTGTTAATTTTTATAGATGTTTTCTACTAACACTGGATACTTTTGAAATTTGTCCGCTACTAATAAAATGAAAAAGTGTTAATGTAGTGTGGTAGATACGCAATTTTAGAAATTCTAGCAGGATACTGTGAATTAGTCAGAGAAGTAGGTATTATTCATATTTCTTTACATATTTTTGATTACAGGTTTCTAATATTTTGTTAGGGGAAATTTACCCTCTTTTACATTTTGGACTTTTTAAGTGTAAAATCAGTTATTAAACCAACTAAAACGTAATTGTGCCTATGGGGTTTGTTAATTTTATTTTTTTTTAAAATAAAAAACCGCTCAATTTTCTTAAGAGCACTTTCCGATAAAAATTGACTTCGGTATGTTAAAAAGTTTAAAATCCATCATTTTAGAGAAGCGGGAATTTTCAATCTGGATTCTATGGAATCAAATGGTAGAATTTAAAAAATGTTTTTTAAAGAAATCATACACGAATTTGTGTATTTCAGTTTAATGGTTAAAGATTAATTTTATAATGTCAAAGTATTTGCCATGGTAAAAAGAAAATTAGACTTTATACCAGTGGGCTTATTTGTCAAAAATTATATGGATTCTATGGAATCAAATATAAGAATTTTAAAAATGTTTTTTAAAGAAATCATGCACGAATATCTGTACTTCAGTTTAATGGTTAAAGATTAATTTTATAATGTCAAAGTATTTGCCATGGTTAAAAAAAAATTAGACTTTATATCAATGGGCTTATTTGTCAAAAATTACATGGATTCTATGGAATCAAATGGTAGAATTTTAAATTTTTTATTAAAAGAAATCATGCACGAATTTGTGTATTTCAGTTTAATGGTTAAAGATTAATTTGATAATGTCAAAGTATTTGCTATGGGTAAAAAAAAATTAGACTTTATACCAATGGATTTATTTATCAAAAATTACATGACCTCTTGTTGAGGTATTGATCATAGAAGTAGCTGATGGGATAGGACTTTAATATACTTTTATTTTAAGATAAATGCATTACGAATAATAAATATTATAGGGCATAGTAAGGCGCGGTTTTATTCTTAAGTACAATAAGGGGTAGTTTGCCCTTTTCTCCACCCCTTCATAAACCGTGTGATACCTCATTTTAAACAAAAAAATCCAAGTATTCAAAAATTCACAAACATAACTTTTTGAATTGTAGGGAATTTTCAAAAAATTTTGGTTGTTAGCCCTCTTTCCCAAATACTCAGTAACAATTATGTGGTATATATTTAATACAGTTTACAGTTTTAGCACTTCAGAGAGATCAAATTTAGTCACTAAGGTGACAATTTACGTTTAATGGATTCTAATTTGTCAAAAAATATATCTATATTACAATCATCTGTGTTAAACATTCTACAAATGTAGTATATAGGAGATCTGGTTAGCATGTTACTACTAGGATGCTCGCAGTAAAGTAAAAACGGTTTTCTTGTATTTTGTCTAGGAAAGTTAGTTGATTAAAGAGGCTATTTCAGTCAATTTTAAAATGTAATAGTTTGTACAAAAATTATATCGCTATTATCTTCCTGCGTTCGTCCCAGCAGCGCATGTCAAATCTGTTTAAAAGAAGAGTTTGTGAAGCTTCTTGTACTGGATAAAAACCATCTTGCTAATGCTAAATATTTAACAAACCTTTTTTGCACAGACTCCAAAAAGTCAATGTAGGTTTGCTAAATTGGATGCCATATGATAACAGCATATTCCAGCTTTGACCTGACAAACGAATTAAATAAAACTTTTACTGCCTTCTGGTTTTCGAATGCTCTGCAGTTTCTTATGATGAATCCAAGTGATTTTGATGCAGATAGCATAACTGACTGCAAATAACCGTTAAACGTGAATTTATGATCAAATGTTACACCTAGATCCTTGATAATATTACATCTTATTAGTTCTTGAGATTTAATTTTGTACGGGTAATTGACTGTATATTTTTTTGTAGTCTAAGAAACCACAAACCATTTAGAGACATTTAGGTTAAGTCTATTATTTTCACACTATCTACTTAGCAAATTTAGCTCATTTTGTAGTTGTTGGATATCAAAAAGTGGAAATGCAGCCGTAAATCTTTAGACCATCGACAAACAGTAATTTTAACCATGTCAGGCATTCGGCAAGGTTATTTATAAATAACAAAAATAACAATGGTCCTAAATTTGAACCTTGAGGAACCCCTGACGTGACCGCATATATAAAAGATTTAAAGCCTTCCACCTCTACAAATTGATACCTTTTTAGTAGATAGGACTCAATTAGTTTGAGCAACTTTCTAGAGAACCCTAACTTTTCTAATTTATGTAACAAAATATACAAGTCGATTTGGTCAAATGCTTTTTAAAAATCTGTGTTGGAAGAATGCAAGTAAATTATACTCTAAAAAGTAAAATTGTCGTCTTTTATGCTTGTTTTACTACAATCATGTTATGATACCATTGATGGAAGTTGGTAGTTCATTGAGACCATCAAGACGAAAATTAACTTTTAAATTTCCTTTATTAAATACTCCTTAATTTCTCTTAAATTTCAAGATTTTAAAGTTCTTCGGTTAACAACTCTATGTTTACAAAATATTACTTTACGTTTGCAAAAATCAAGATATAATACGGAACATAAGTACAAACATTCAAACAAATTACGAATATATAAACTAAACGGTATACGAAACTTGATGGCTCCATAAATATTTTTGGAGATATCCGGGTGCAGAAATGTCGAATAGTGAATCACTTAAATCGCAATATCTCGATAACGGCACCAGCGACAAATTCTGGGTATAGTTAGCTGAAAAGCCCTGTTTGAATCCAGCCAAACGGTATACGAAACTTGGTGGCTCTATAAATAGTTTTGGAGATATCCGGGTGCAGAAATGTGAAATAGTGAACCACTTAAATGGCAAAAATCTCGATAACCGCACCAGCGACAAATGTGTTTGGTTACTTGGAAAGCCCTGTTCGAATTCAGCTAAACGGTATACGAAACTTGGTAGCTCCATAAATTATTTTTGGAGATATCCGGGTGCAGATATGTGGAACAGTGAAACACTTAAATCGCAATATCTCGATAACGGCATCAGCGACAAATTCTGGGTCTGGTTACTTGAAAAGTCCTGTTCGAACCCAGCTAGACGGTATAGAAAACTTGGTGGCCCCATAACTAGTTTTGTGGATATCCGGGTGCAGATTTGTGGAATAGTGAACCACTGTCATCGCAATATCTCGCTCGATAACGGCACCGGAAAAAATGTTGTGTTTGAGTACTTAAAAAGCCCGCTTTGAGCTCAGCTTCACGGTATGCAAATCATTGCGACTTTTTAATCAATTTCAGAAAATAGTTTCAACAAATTTTCTTGAATGCCACAGGAGCGACGTATTGCTATTGTACCGAACAAATTTGGACTTAGCATGACTTAAATTATGTTTTTGGTTTAAGCCTAATATCTCGTAAAATAACCGAGATACGATTTATTGAACGCACAGTAGTACAATTTCCTAAAAAAAAATGTTTTTTTTTTTTAAATTTTGGTTGTAAGAAATTTAAATGGCAGCAACAAATTCGAACAAGCTCATTCACGCCTAATGCGCTTAGTTCTGCATCATTTGGTTCAATATAAGAGAAGTTATTAGCAAAATAGAGTTTTGTGAATATTTAAAAAAAAACGCGATATTTTCGTTGTTTTTTATATGTTAATGCACATAAGGCCTTCGAGCGACAAATTATGGCGTTTGATTTATTCTCCTATCGCTTGTCAGAGTTAGGAGGAGAATCAGGAGTTATGGTGTGGCCCCTCAGCTTTACCGTAAAGTCACAGGGGTCGCGATTTCTCGGAAACGGCAACAGCGAAAAATTTAATTCTTCGGTAACAAATTAGCAACAAATTAGCACCAAATTCTGGCATGGGAATTTTTGTGGCCCCTTATGGTGGTCCCCCTAGCTTTACCTATGTGAATTTTTAGAGGCAACTGAAAAGAAAGGACTGTCCTGCAATAAAAAAGCAATAGAATCGAATATTGGAGGCTCAAAAGGGCCCAAGAAAGGAAGAAGAGGGGAGTGTTAACAGAAGCGTAATAAAACTGAGTAAGTTTTTGATAGTAATAACAAAAGGTTTAAAATTAAGTCATAATAAAAGGTTTAAAATAATAAACAGTCTATTTACGCCAATCTCCTCTTGATAAAAAAATTTTGGTACTAAATATTTTTGCATGACTATAAACGAGACTATAAGAAATAATAAATTTTGGGACCCTTGCTTTGATTTTTAAAACTGTTCATCTTCAAATAATATGCCACCCCCTCCCTCTTAACAAAAAAAAAACAACACTCTACCTTAAACAAGGGCAAAAATTAAAAGAAATAAACCCTTTCCCAAAAAAGAAATATTATCACACTAAATATTTCACTTAACATTTAGCCCACATCTTGATATGTAAAATATAATGAAAAGAGGCTCCTATTTCTTTAGTTACAGCGCCAGCAAACAGATCGGCAGAATGTTGATTTTTGTGATAGTGCATGCAGTTAAAGTATTTTTGTTCAGGTTTTTTTACAAGACTGGAATGGTATTAAATCAGAGGACTGGAATGTTAAGTACCCACATCAATACCGGTAATCATGTAAGGAAGTTATATTTTCTTTTTTATTTTTAAAAACTCATTATGCAAGCTCTTTGTGAGTTGTCATTTGTTAATATTACAGTATAGTATACAAGATTAAACAGTTTTAAGTAAATATTTATGTGCAAGTTTATTTTGGAAAAATAATTGGCTTATTGGCTTTTGGTTTCATTGTATCTATATATAGGATATCAAAAAAAACTTTTGTATGCAAACCTATTAGTTTGGAGTGATGGCCTAATATTTTATCAAGGTATTGTTTTAGGTGTGACCCTATTTTAATTTTTTTGAAGTAAACCGTTGTTTTAAGTTTTAAAGTTTATTAATTTAATTCTTTGCGAAAAGAGTAAAATATTTATAATTTGCCTGTGGCGCCTTGCTTGTGTAACTACTTATAGATAGAGTTAGTATTCCGCGAATTTATTTTTTACCTATTTATTATAAGTTATAAAAAAGATTTAAGGTCAACATATTTTTCCAAAGATGGTCAATAAATAATGGGTAGTAGTTGCTTTGCTAGTTATTTGTCTTGATAGGAGTGTTTTTTTAAATTTTTGTTTATTAAATAAAAGATAAATTATATGTTTTTGTTTTATTGCGTTTAAACCATTATACAAAATATTTATGTAACTGCTGACTGCAAAAAAGTTTTCTTAGGTGTTTTTAAAAGGTTCCTGGGCCGCTTTAAAACGTTCATTGGACGTCTTAACATTTTTGAATGTTTTTAAAACGTTCCTGGGACATTACAAAGTTTACCTTAAAATATATAGATTCGATCAGACTGTGCCATGTTAAAACTGCTTTTTATCAGTTTATAATTTAAGTGAAAATGAGGACAAATGACAAGACAGAGGATTGGTTGACAGTTTTGCCTTTGTAACAATTTGGGCCAGTCAGCTTTGATCTCTTTCGATTTTGTGATAGTACGGTTTTGTATATTTATTGTTTTTACATAGTACTGTTATGAAACTGTACTTTATTGTAATTTTCGTTTTTAATCATGCACTTTTTAATAATTTATGCACACCTATAGAATATGACTTGCAATTGCCAGCAATTTGGGGTCTTTCTAAAATATGATCACAATATTTTTAGGGTTTTGAGTACTTCTCTCTTTTCATGTCACAATTTGTGTTGTGTTTTTTGTTATGTTCCTTTTTCACAACACACTATGTCACAATTTGTGTTGTGTTGTTTGTTATGTTTCACTTTCACAAAACAAATTTTGACATTAGTTTGGGGCAGTAAAAAAAAGAGAATTGCATTATTTCCATCTCACTTTACTGGTAACACTAAAGCGAGATGGGAAGAGACAACTTGCATGCAACAAAACAAGAATTGCATGCAAGACGTCTGTTCTCATCTCACTTGAATGTTATGAGTTATGAATTAAGAGTTGGGTAAACAGTTCCCTCGTAAACCGACCTTAAAACAGCGAGATGATTACCATTTAATATAATCCAAAAATATGTTATCAATCACTACACATTTTAATAATGTTTAATAAACAGTGCCATGAAGGCCTCCAAAGCTACCAATTACATTTATTATTTTTCATGTAGGTAACTACCCAGGTACTAAAAAACAAATTTAAGACGTACCCACGCTGTGAATGATAATCTAAAAATGCAACATTTCTTCGTCCACCCAAGTGCTTTATGATGTTTTGAACAGTGTATTCTTCATGCACTTACCTTCAAGAATCTTTTTTTGCTCGTCGGAAAAAATTAAAGTTTGCCACCAGTGAAATTTGCACGCCGAAAACTTCTCCGCGTCACTTTTTTGTCCAAAAAGGTCACCACAAGAAACACAGATTGCAACTTCCGCCTTCTCGAACGCTTTGAGCTGTACATAGCGCAAGCGTAACACCGACGTTTCAAAGCGCCATCGCCAGGTCACTCCATATCGGTGTTCTTTGTCTTTCATATGGGAAAAAGAAAAAGCCTATCGATCTCAACGATAGATTGAGTTAGTTTGCATTATTCTGAAATTAATTTACCATGAGAGAACCCTACATGTCCTTCCTTCTCCTTTATAATGTAAAAGAAAAATAATCTCAATATAAAAAGCTTTTAACGGTGATCCATGCTTTTAGACTGAGCTTCCCATTTATTTCGTTTGCTCTAATAAGTAGGAGGAAAATGCTATTTACCAGCTCTTCCGGTATAGATATTTCGCCATTTTTCAAATTCAAAATCAAAGTGGGTTCGCGTAATATACACTATTGCTGACAAAAGTGTAGCGACCTTTGAAAATTTTGGCAATTATTGTGAAAGCGGCAGAGGAATAACCCCTCAAAAAAAACTAAAAGAAATGGCTCTTTGTCATATAAGTACCTAGGATAAATTTAATTTACCTTCATGATAACAATGCTGCTCTGGTGCTGAAGAAAAGAAAGCCTAGCGGTAAAGTCCAAAATTTCTGCGCTTTCGCCAAGATGTAAATTGTAATTGATCTCATTTTAAGAAGGTTGAAATTATCCTGGGCGGAAAAAAGGGAGTACCGAGTTTATATAAAAATGCGTATACTTGGTCACAAAAAATGGCGTGCGAGGTGTCGATGTCCAAATAAAGATCTAATCTAAAATGAATGTTAGTTGATTTTTTTTAGGGGAGCGGGGGAGAATTTTTTTTTTATTGGGGTCAACTTTTTTTTGGTAGGGGCAAAATTTTATGAGGGTCAATTTTTTTTTGGGGGCAAAGGAGTCGATGTCAAAATAAAGATCTAATCTAAAATGAATAAGATAGAAGGTAGGAGGAAGATAGGGAGGGGGATCAAATCTTTTTTTAGGGGGTTTAATTTTTTTTTGGTAGGGCCAATTTTTTTTGGAGAGCAATTTTTTTTGGGGGCCAAAAAATTTTGAATTTGTTTAAAAAAAAATGATTCGAGGGAACGAACCAAAATAAGTGAGCTTCGGTGCCCATGAATTTGCAGAGTATTTTGCATATCGGTAGGCTCTTATTATTTTAATAATGATTTTAATACGGATAAAACGCTTTACAACCAGTACCTATAAAATCGTTGCATAATAGTTATGCCAAAAACATTGTTGTTGTCTCAATAACCTGTGCCAATACAAAAAAAATATTACCATTATACAAATCATTTAAGAGCATGAGATTATGTTGTAGCCATACTGAACATTATTTGAAATAATACAAAAAGTTAATACCGACAAAGTTTTTTTGTATTACCATTATTCAACAAGGGTCAATACAAAAATTGTATAAACCAATTTCTTTCAGTGCAGCAATTGACTTTCTTTGCTTAACTTAATTTGGTAAAAACCGCTAGTGGTATCTAGAGTTCCAAAAGATCACCGTACGTGGACCTCTGGGAAAGAAAAGGCAAATAAAAATGATGGCAAAATGTGATTGAATATTTTGAATAAACATAGTATTTTTCAAAATCTGAGCTGATCGTTATTTTGAAATATTTTGGTAAAGTTTTACTAGACACTTAAACTTAATGATCAACTGTATTGGTATCGGCATCCCTATCATGTCAACCAATCAAGCAGGTGCACTTTTAAACTTATAGTGAATGCATGGAACCTCCAGCTGATCAAAGTGACAGTGTTTGATTCTCGGTTTGATTGAATGAGTGATGCGTTAAAGGCAAAACTATGTATAGCATTATACAGGGCTCTAAACGCATCATATCTCTGGTTGACCAGCTGGAGCTATCACGCAAGTAGGGTAGGTTAGCTACTTTCAAATAAAATGAGGAGATGAGGGTGGGTGTTGACCAGGGTTTTGACCAGAATCGGTCTCTTTAATATAAGAACGCGGTTTATCGCATATTCGGACTATTTCACCTTATATTCAAAGGTTCCAAATTAAAGATTTGGTTCCAAATCTTTAGCATTATGCCTTTTATTATAATTAGTTTCTGACTTTTTTTTTAGCTGTCTTTCTTTTTGCAAAAACTCAGAGTTTGTGTTTAAGACCTCCTCTAATTTGCTCGGCAAAATAGGGAGAGTTGTTCTTAACTTTCTATTCATAAGCAACTCACTTGGAGAGAAATCATGCTCTAAAGGGCTGGTTTTGTAAGCTAATAATGCTAAAAATAAGTCATCTCCTTTGTTCTTTTTTATCAGGCCCTTAGCCGTTTGCACTGCTCTCTCTACCCCTCCGTTACTTTGTTTAAAATGAGGGCTTGAAGTAATGCTGATAAAGTCGTATTTTTGCGCAAATTTGTAGAATTTTTGACCAAATTGTGTTCCGCAGTCAGATCTCATTACCTCAGCAATACCATATCTCGCAAAAAGCTCTTTTATTTTGGGTATAATAGACTCTTCTGTTAAGCTACTTAACTCAAAATTTTCAAAAAAAACGGGAGTAGTAATCATAAACCACTGTCCTAGTTTATAAAAATCAACCGCAATTTTTTGTCATGGCCGTGTGACCGTTTTATCTTTCTGAAAAATCTCTCTATGGTTCTGCAGATTCTCGATACAGTTTGGACAATTTTTTTTTGGCCAAAGGATCGACTTCTACTTGTAATTCATCACATTTTAAGTTTTGATCTTTAATTGGACTACGGCTCAAGGTGTCAGGAGTAATCAAGTCTTTCCATGGGGTATAAATAACCGCATTAAACGCGTTCTAAATCTCTGCAATCTGGGGGTTAAATCATCTAAATTTTTGGTTTGTAAAATTTGCAGTAGAGGTTTGTGATCTGTTTCAAGAATTAAGTTTTTAACGCCTGAAATATAGTCGAAAAATACTCAGCCGCCCACGTGAGCGCTAGAGCCTCTTTTTCGATTTGGGCATACCGCGTTTCTGCTTGACTAAGCAAGCTTGACCCAAATGCTGCTATTTCTCACGATTTATTTACGTTTTCCAGCATAAGACAACAACCTAATCCAAAACAACTTGCATCTGCGCTGACAATTATAGTTTTATTTGCATCGAAAATAGCTAAATTTGGATGTTTTTCTAAAATCATTTTTATTTTATTAAACGCCTTGCCTTGTGCTGAACCCCAAAAATCTTCGTTGTCTTTTTTAAGTAAAGCTGTCAATGGTTCTAAGAATTTCGATTTATTATCATCATCATAGGCAATCACTCGATACCGAGTATGATTTTCCTCTATTCTGTATCGTCGCTATCTGTTGTGCGTTTTTTGATGGCTATGTAAGTCAATTCTCGAGCCGCATACCCTTCCACAGTCCTGGCACACCCAGTCTTCGGCAGCAGCCAGGTGTTGTTGGTCATCCATTCTTCCATTTTGTCGCTCCTTTCTATGTTCTCTCTTTTCCGTTTCTAGTCTACGTCGTTGCTCTTCAAAAGTTTGTGCTCCCTCATGGACTGTTCGGCGCCATGTAGCCCTATCGTTTGCCGTGGACTCGAAGTTGTTTATATCGATGTGACCCTTCATCATATTGCCTTTGAGAACGTCCTTGTACCTTTTTTGTTGACCACCTTGATTTCTCTTTCCCTCCTTCAATTGTCCATAAAATATCTGCTTTGGGAGACGTGTTTCAGGCATGCGGATAATGTGACCAGTCCAACGAAGCTGGTGCTTGAAGATAAGGGCTTCTATACTAGTTGTTCTGGCTTTTTCTAAAACACTTATGTTTGTTCGTCGGTCTTGCCATTTGATTCTCAATATTCGTCTTAAACAACTTTGGTGATATTTTTCTAGTCGTTTGATATGCCTTCTGTAGGTGGTCCACGTTTCGCATCCGTATGTTAGAGTTGGTATTATAACTGTGTTGTAGACACGAAGCTTGGTCTCCGCATTGATGTCGTGATTATTGAAGACTCTCTCCGAAAGCCGTCCGAACGCTGTGCTAGCACATTTTAGGCGATGCTGTGTTTCTGCATCAATAGTTGCGTTTGATGGTAGGTGGCTCCCAAGGTATGGGTAATGTTCCACGTTCTGCAGAGGATGGCCATTTATGGAAATGTTTGGAGCTTCGTACCTGGTTTTGGATGGTGAAGAATTTGCGTTTTGGCAAGATTGACCTCTAGGCCAATGCTTTTATAGGCTTGGTTAAATGCGTTGATTACCAGATGTAGACCTTCCTCTGTATCGGCCATTACGACGTTGTCATCGGGGTACTGTAGTTCGATTACCGAGGTTGTCGAGACCTCAGTTTTTGCTCGCAGTCTGCCTAGGTTAAGTAGGCCACCGTCGAATCTATATAGAATTTCCACACCCGGCGGTAGATGTTCCTCAACAAGGTAAAGCATGGCACCTAAAAATATAGAGAATAGGGTGGGCGCAATAACACACCCTTGTTTAACGCCTGTCGTAATTTTGAATGACTCTCCTGGTCCATCGTTGCTCAGGACTGTTGCATTCATATTGTCGTGTAGTAGTCTAAGAATTTGAATTTATTTTTGAGGGCATCCAGCTTTTGCCAGTATTTTTCAAAGAGCTTCTCTGTTGACCGAATCAAATGCTTTGACTAGATCTATGAAGGCCATGAAGAGAGGGCGATTTTGTTCTTTAGATTTCTCTTGCATTTGTCTGGCACTGAAGATCATGTCAGCTGTGCCTTGATTGGGCCTAAATCCACACTGTCTCTCTGTCAGATTTTAGTCAGCAATCGGAATTAATCGGTTTGATAGTATCCGTGCAAGTATCTTTCCAGCAACAGAAAGCAGAGATATACCTCTGTAGTTTCCACATTGGGCCTAATCGCCTTTTTTTGAGGCGTCTCTGAGTTCGGCAGGAATGGTCTCAGTGGTCCACATTTTACTTATTAGAATGTGCATTTGGGAATTAAGTGCGGGACCCCCTTGTTTGTAGACTTTAGCAGCGATACCATCTGTGCCTGCTGACTTGTTATTCTTTAGCTGTGTGATTGCCTTTTTGACCTCCTCTAATCTCGGAATCTCACTTAGGTGTTGTGTAGTTTTCTCCGGAATTTTGTCATTATCGACCTGAGACTCTCTGTTGAGTAGTTCTTGGAAGTGTTCTTTCCATCGTGAATTGATAGATGATCTATCTTTAAGCAGCCTTGTTCCATCTTTGGATCGTAGGGAATTGATACCTTGTGTAGTGGGACCATATATCATCTTAGTAGCTTGAAAGAAGGATCTGGTGTTGTTGGACTCAGCTAGATATTGCATTTCATGTGATTTTGTTGTCCACCATTGGTTTTTTAATCTACGTGTTTGTCTTTGTACTTCTGCTTTGGCTTCTTGATATTGCCTTTTTTTTTCGTTAGAGTTAGGGTGGCTTTTCCAAGCATTATGCGCTTTTCTCTTCCTCTCAATAAGGTCTTGAATTTCTTTGTCGTGCTCATCAAACCAGTCTTGATGTTTTATTTTTGTGTAGCCGACCGTTTCTTCGGAGGCAGATGTTATTGCTGTCTTCAAAATTCTTCAGTGATCGTCCATATTCTCCGGGTATTCTAAAGTACCCAACTTTCGATTCAGAGAAACTTGGAATTTTGTTCTGGTTTGATCATCTTTAAGGCGTTCTACATTGAATCTTCTTTTGATTTGCTTTTTTTGCGGGCTACTTCTTGGTGGAATGTGCAAGTTCATTTTGGCTCGTATCAGGCGGTGGTCTGTCCAGCAGTCGTCTGCACTCGTTATTGCTCTTGTAATGTTTACGTCTTTTTGATCTCTGAAACGTACAATAATGTTATCAATCAGATGCCAGGTTTTGACCTTGGGTGTTGCCAGGAGGTCTTGAATTTGTCTTTTTGTCGGAAAATTGTATTTGAGATTGTGAGGTCATATTCCGAACATAAGGTTAATAGGCGCAGTCCGTTTGAGTTCATGTTTCCAACACCTTCCTTGCCAATGACGCCCTTCCATAGGTTTGAATTCGTACCAACTCGAGCATTAAAATCACCTAGGATGATAAGTTTATCAGATTTAGGTACAGATGTTATGGCTTCACTAAGTTGAGAATAAAATTCATCTTTTTGGTTTTAATCAGCTGCAAGAGTTGGAGCATAGGTGCTGATTATAGTAGCGTGTTGGTGGTTGCTAAGGTTTAGGCGCAATGTCATCAATCTTTCGCTTATTCCGGATGGAAATTCGGTTAGGTGTTCCACAATCTCATTTTTTATAGCCAAACCCACTCCGTGAATACGTGGTTCATCTTCTTCTTTTCCTTCCCAGAAAAATGTGTAGCCTCCTCCGTGTTCTTTAAGTTGGCCTTCGCCTGATGTTCTATTTCCTTAGTTCACGTGCCACTATTGCCGTTCTTCTTTGTGGTCTTGTGGTTGTGTCTGTATCCATAAGTGTACGGATATTCCATGTGGCAAAGTTCATTGGATTTCTTTTTCTTTTGTTTTGACTGCATGTAGTGTACCCTCTGGATGCGGTTGTCCAGTCGGGCAGTTGTTGGCTGGCTATGTTTAGGGCACCTCTTATAGCCCCTTCCCTTTCAGGGTGAGCAGAGTGGGTCCCAAATAGGGCTGCTCAGTCACGGATGCAGCACACGAGTTGCTCTACAGCCAATCCTTGAGCAAAACGGCGATCACACTTCCGCCGCTTTCGTGCCGGTTTGTCACTAAGAGAGCTTCCAGACTACACTGTCCTGCTCCCGTCGCAACTTGCCGATCGCCGAAAGACTTTGGTGTGCGTGGACTTCCTGGTCTTATGTGTCCTAGTAAGTATATGATCTCAGAGTAGAGAATGCCTGTGCGAGACTTTTATTAACGTGGACATGCTGATGCACAGTCAGCAAGCCCACGGTCCCTAATAACGAGTGACGATCCAATTGCGTAAGGAATACGACGATTGGATCCCTCGAGATTAGGGCAGATGATTGCACGATTGAGCACTAGACTCGAATAGTGGGCGGGGGGTCGCCAGATCCCCCCGCCTACAGGCTACAGGCAGTATGGTTCGTCCAAATTCCCATAGCGGACAGATTCATGCCACAGTGGCCTGATCTGTCCGGCCTGACACAGGATTTATTATGGATATATTTACCTGCGAAATTAATCATCCCCAGCAGTCTTAAAAGTTCAGTCTTATTCTCGGGAATAGAGAACTCACGAATCGCCTTTACTCGGTCAGGATCAATCGAAATACCATTTTGGGTGATCAAGTGACCTAAATATTTAATGGACGTTGACCCGATAACGCATTTCTTAGGGTTTAAAGTAATACCTTCCGAGTGTAATTTAAATAAAACTATTTGTAAAATCTCGTGGTGTTTTTCGATTCTACTAGCGTGTATTAATATATCGTCCATATGATAGAGTACCCTTTCTATACCAGCTAATATTTTCGAAAAAATCATCGCAAAATACTCTGGCGCGCACGATATACCGAAAGGAAGACGCTTAAGGAAGAACCTACCATATGGTGTAATGAAAGTAGTCAGCAATTGACTTTCTTTGCTCAACTTAATTTGGTAAAAACCGCTAGTGGTATCTAGTTTTGTGAAATAAACTGAACCGCTTAGCTGAGCTAACGTATGTTCAATTTTCGGCAGTGGTAAATGAGAACGTAACACGCATTCGTTCAATTTGGAATAATCACAACAAAGACGTACTGTGTCGCTTTTATCAACACATACTATTGGACTAACCCAGGTAGTTGGTGTCTCAGTAGGCTTAATAATATCAAGCTTTAGTAATCGATCTAGTTCAATTTTCAACTTTGGCAACAACGCTAAAGGAACTGTCCGGGGTACAGATTTTACAAACGGCTTAGCATCTGGCTTAATCTGTATTGACATTTCACTTTTAAATTCCCCAATTTCGCAAAAAATCTGATTTGAAACTATATCTAAAGTACACCTAGACATTTTTTTCTCAAAATTTTTGTTACAATCAATATTAGATTTGTAATCGCTAATTAAATAAACATTTAGTATAGGTTGCCTTGACTTCCGGACTACATAGACAGTTTCTCTACTCGTTATGCCATCATAAGTCATATCAATTTTGACTTTACCAACGGTATCCAACTGATGATCATCTGCACTCCCACAGGATCGCATCGTAAGGGAAACAGTTTTCTACATCTACATCTACACACCATCTGTCCGGCTTGATGAAATTTCCATTTCCATTGCCAGCTTTGGTCACTTGGGAAACATTTTGCTCCTCAGAACTCTCCTCAGACACATTATGTTCCACAGCACGAACAGACTTTTTCTGACTTTTACACATAGTACTCCAATGTCCCCGTTTTGAAACCGAGCGACACACAGATGTCTTTGGAGGACATTTTTCTTTGTCAACACATGTAGGTATCCCACAAAAACCACATTTTTTAGTGTTATCTGTGGTCGAAAATGCTTTTGTAAACTTTTTCTTCTTATTTGTACTATTTTTCTTAATAGCACTGCTCCTGTATAATTATTTTGTTCTGCGAACTTTGTAGCTTGGCTTGTCTTGCAGCTGTTATGGCCTCAGCTAATGTCAGTTTGTCTCTAAGTTGTAAACGCTCGCAAACCTTGATTTTGGCCACCCCGATGACTATCCTATCCCTGATCAGCTCATCTTTCAAGGCCTGAAACTCACAGTGTTCCGCCAACGCGTGTAAACTTGTTACGAAATTTTCTACAGGCTCGCCCGGTCGTTGAACTCTCGAGTTAAACTGGTACCTCTCAAATATTACATTTCTTTGAGGGATGAAATATTGGTCAAATTTTGCTAGTGTTTCATCATAGGTTTCCCCACCGGTAACGTTCTGTTGTAGCAAAACTTCCTCTACCTCGTTACCCATCAGGTACACGAGCATGTCGGTCTTTTCTTTGTCTGACTTTTTGTGGAACCCAATTACGGATATGTAACGCTGAAAACGCTTTTTTCATTGCGGCCACTGTTAAGGTTGAGTAAAATTGAACTCTGACGGCGATGAGACATTCGCAAATTCCTCGGGCTGCTGCGCAGCCTGCGCCCCCGTAGTGCCTGCGTTATTTCCTGTATTCGGCATCTTGGTACTTGTAGCTTGTCTTTCTCCGTTCCCTTGTTACCGTCACTCAAACCGCAAAGCCTCGACCCGCGCGTTTTTTCTACAAGATTTTAGGGTTAGCTTCCTCGAAAGCCGAAGAAAACTACCGAGCTCGATCACTCACTTGCTACGCTCTATATCTCGAGCAAGGCACCGCTGCTACCATGTCGTATTATTTAGTTATTAAATAAGACACCGAATAATGTTTAAATGGCTATTTATTACGTTACACACGTTCTATTCATAAGCAACTCACTTGGAGAGAAAGCGTGCTCTAAAGGGCTGGTTTTGTAAGCTAATAATAAGTCATGCTAAAAATAAGTCATCTCCTTTGTTCTTCCTTATCAGGCCCTTAGCCGTTTGCACTGCTTTCTCTACCCCTCCGTTACTTTGTTTAAAATGAGGGCTTGAAGTAATGCTGATAAAGTCGTATTTTTGCACAAATTTGTGGAATTTTTGATCAAATTGTATTCTACAATCAGATCTCACTACCTCAGCAATACCATATCTCGCAAACAGCTCTTTTATTTTGGGTATAAAGCCTTTTCTGTTAAGCTACTTAACTCAAAATTTTAAAAAAAACGGGAGTAGTAATCATAAACCACTTTCCTGGTTTATAAAAATCAACCGCAATTTTTTGTCACGGCCGTGTGACCGTTTTATCTTTCTGAAAAATCTCTCTATGGTTCTGTAGATTCTCAATACAGTTTGGACAATTTATAACTAACTAACTTTCTATTGGCGTAGATAAACCAATCCACCACATGCTCATCTTAGCGCGTTCGCGACACTTAACTACGCTTAAATGACCCGTGTGAATAATAACTTTGAATGAGCAAATTTTTAATCACGGCTCTGACCAAAGGATCGACTTCTACTTGTAATTCATCACATTTTAAGTTTTCATTTTTAATTGGACTACGGCTCAAGGTATCAGGAGTAATGAAATTTTTCCCTGGGGTATAAATAACCGCATTAAACGCATTCTAAATCTCTGCAATCTGGGGGTTAAATCATCTAAATTTTTGGTTTTTAAAATTTGCAGTAGAGGTTTGTGATCTGTTTCAAGAATTAAGTTTTGAACGCCTGAAATATAGTCGGAAAAATACTCAGCCGCCCACGTGAGCACTAGAGCAGAGCCTGTTTTTCAATTTGGGCATACCGCGTTTCTGCTTGACTAAGCAACCTTGACCCAAATGCTACTATTTCTCGTGATTTATTTTCGTTTTCCAGCATAAGACAACAAACTAATCCAAAACAACTTGCATCTGCGCTGACAATTATAGTTTTATTTGCATCGAAAAGAGCTAAATTTGGAGGTTTTTCTAAAATCATTGTTATTTTATTAAACGCCTTGTCTTGTGCTGAACTCCACAAAACTTCGTTGTCTTTTTTAAGTAAAGCTGTCAATGGTTCTAAGATCTCCGATTTATTATGGATATATTTACCTGCGAAATAAATCATCCCCAGCAGTCTTAAAAATTCAGTCTTATCGCCTTTACTCGGTCAGGGTCAATCGAAATACCATTTTGGGTGATCAAGTGACCTAAATATTTAATGGACGTTGAACCGATAACGCATTTCTTTGGGTTTAAAGTAATACCTTCCGAGTGTAATTTAGATAAAACTTTTTGTAAAATCTCGTCGTGTTTTTCGATGCTACTAGCGTGTATTAATATATCGTCCATATGATAGAGTACCCCTTCTATACCAGTTAATATTTTCGAAAAAATCATCGCAAAATACTCTGGCGCGCGCGCGATATACCGAAAGGAAGACGCTTAAGGGAGAACCTACCATATGGTGTAATGAAAGTAGTCAGCAATTGACTTTAATTGCTCAACTTAATTTGGCAAAAACCGCTAGTGGTATCTAGAGTACCAAAAGGTCACCGTACGTGGACCTCTGTGCAAGAAAAGGCAAATAAAAATGATGGTAAAATGTGATTGCATATTTTGAATAAACATAGTATTTTCCAAAATCTGAGCTGTTCGTTATTTTGAAATATTTTGGTAGTTTTACTAGACACTTAAACTTAATGATCAACTATATTGGTATCGACATCCCTTTCATGTCGACCAACCAAGCAGGTGCACTTTTAAACTTATCGTGAATGCATGGCACCTCCAGCTGATCAAAGTGACAGTGTTTGATTCTCGGTTTGATTGAACCAGTGATGCGTTAAAGGCAAAACTATGTATAGCATTATACTGGGCTCTAAACGCATCATATCTTAGGATGAACAAAAATGCTGTTATTTTGACCAGCTGGAGGTATCACGCAAGTAGGGTAGGTTAGCCACTTTCAAATAAAATGAGGAGATGAGGGTGGGTGTTGCCCAGGGTGTTGACCAGAATCGGTCTCTACAATATAAGAATGCGGTTCATCGCAAATTCCGACTATTTCACCTTATTTTCGAATATCTACGACTCACACTCAATCTCCAATATTCAAAGGTTCCAAATCTTTAGCATTATGCCTTTTATTATAATTAGTTTCTGACTTTTCTTTTAGCTGTCTTTCTTTTTGCAAAAACTCAGAGTTTGGGTTTAAGACCTCCTCTAGTTTGCTCGGCAAAATAGGGAGAGTTGTTCTTAACTTTCTATTCATAAGCAACTCACTTGGAGAGAAACCATGCTCTAAAGGGCTGGTTTTGTAAGCTAATAATGCTAAAAATAAGTCATCTCCTTTGTTCTTTTTATCAGGCCCTTAGCCGTTTGTACTGCCCTCTCTACCTCTCCGTTACTTTGTTTAAAATGAGGGTTTGAAGTAATGCTGATAAAGTCGTATTTTTGTACAAATTTGTGGAATTTTTGACCAAATTGTGTTCCGCAATCAGATCTCACTACCTCAGCAATACCATATCTCGCAAACAGCTCTTTCATTCTGGGTATAATAGACACTTCTGTTAAGCTACTTAACTCAAAATTTTCAAAAAAACGGAACTAGTAATCATAAACCACTTTCCTAGTTTATAAAAATCAACCGCAATTTTTTGTCACGGCCGTGTGACCGTTTTATCTTTCTGAAAAATCTCTCTATGGTCCTGTAGATTCTCGATACAATTTGGACAATTTTTAACTAAGTTTTCTATCTGCGTAGATAAACTAATCCACCACGTGCTTCAACACTTAACTACGCCTAAATGACCCGTGTGAATAATAACTTTGAATGGGCAAATTTTTAATCACGGCTCTGACAAAAGTATCGACTTCTACTTGTAATTCGTCACATTTTAAGTTTTGATTTTTAATTGGACTACGGCTCAAGGTGTCAGGAGTAATCAAATTTTTCCCTGGGGTATAAATAACCGCATTAAACGCGTTCTAAATCTCTGCAATCTGGGGGTTAAATCATCTAAATTTTTGGTTTGTAAAATTTGCAGTAGAGGTTTGTGATCTGTTTCAAGAATTAAGATTTGAACGCCTGAAATATAGTCGGAAAAATACTCATCCGCCCACGTGAGCACTAGAGCCTCTTTTTCGATTTGGGCATACCGCGTTTCTGCTTGACTAAGCAACCTTGACCCAAATGCTACTATTTCTCACGATTTACTTTCGTTTTCCAGCATAAGTCAGCAACCTAATCCAAAACAAATTTCATCTGCGCTGACAATTATAGTTTTATTTGCATCGAAAAAAGCTAAATTAGCAGGTTTTTGTAAAATGATTTTTATTTTATTAAATGCCTTCCCTTGTGCTGAACCCAAGACAACAAAGTTTTTTGGGGCGATAACGCATTTCTTTGGGTTTAAAGTAATACCTTCCGAGTGTAATTTAAATAAAACTTTTTGTAAAATCTATTCGTGTTTTTCGATGCTACTAGCGTGTATTAATATATCGTCCATATGATAGAGTACCCCTTCTATACCAGTTAATATTTTCGAAAAAATAATCGCAAAATACTCTGGCGCGCACGAAATAACGAAAGTAAGACGCTTAAGGAAGAACCTACCATATGGTGTAATGAAAGTAGTCAGCAGTTGACTTTCTTTGCTCAACTTAATTTGGTAAAAACCGCTAGTGGTATCTAGTTTTGTAAAATAAATTGAACCGCTCAGCTGAGCTAACGTATGTTCAATTTTCGGCAGTGGTAAACGAGAACGTAACACGCATTCGTTTAATTTGGAATAATCACAACAAAGAGGTACTGTGACGCTTTTATTAACGCATACTATTGGACTAACCCAGGTAGTTGGTGTCTCAATAGGTTCAATAATATCAAGCTTTAGTAATCGATCTAGTTCAATTTGTAACTTTGGCAACAGCGCTAAGGGAACTGTCCGGGGTACAGATTGTACAAACGGCTTAGCATCTGGCTTAATCTGTATTGACATTTCAGTTTTAAATTCCCCAATTTCGCAAAAAATCTGATTTGAAACTATATCTAAAGTAAACCTAGACATTTTTCCCTCAAAATTTTTATTACAATCATTATTGAATTTGTAATCGCTAATTAAATAAACTTAGTATAGGTTGCCTCAACTTCCGGACTACATAGACAGTTTCTCTACTCGTTATGCCATCATAAGTCATATCAATTTTGACTTTACCAACGGTATCCAACTGATGATTATCTGCAGCTACCACAGGATCGCATGGTATCAACTTGTTAGAAATATCCCCTGGTAACATTTCGTATGGAAAACAGTTTAAATCTGCCCCCGTATCAACAAAGAATGGAATATTGTGCTTTTTATCAAGTAAAATATCTACATACCATCTGTCCGGCTTGATGAAATTTATATTTCCATTGCCAGCTTTGGTCACTTGGGAAAAATTTTGCTCCTCAGACACATCATGTTCCACAGTACGAGCAGACTTTTTCTGACTTTTGCACATAGCACTCCAATGTCCCCGTTTTGAACACAAGCGATACACAGATGTCTTTGCAGGACATTTTTCTTTGTCAACACATGTAGGTATCCCACAAAAACCACATTTTTTAGTGTTTTCTGTGGTCGAAAACGCTTTTGTAAACTTTTTCTTCTTATTTGTACTATTTTTCTTAATAGCACTGACAGACTGCTCCTGTATAATTATTTTGTTCTGCGAACTTTGTAGCTCGGCTTGTCTTGCAGCTGTTATGGCCTCAGCTATTGTCAGCTTGTCTCTAAGTTGTAAACGCTCGCTAACCTTGATATCGGCCATCCCGATGACTATCCTATCCCTGATCAGCTCATCTTTCAAGGCTTGAAACTCACAGTGTTCCGCCAACCCGTGTAAACTTGTTCTGAAATTTTCTACAGGCTCGCCCGTTCGTTGAGCTCTCGAGTTAAACTGGTTCCTCTCAAATATTACATTTCTTTGAGGGATGAAATATTGGTCAAATTTTGCTAGTATTTCATGATAGGTCTCCCCACCGGTAACGTTCTGTTGTAGCAAAACTTCCTCTGCCTCGTTACCCATCAGGTACACGAGCATGTCGCTCTTTCTTGTCTGACTTTTTGTGGAACCCACTTACGGATATGTAATGCTGAAAACGCTTTTTTTATTGCGGCCACTGTGGAGGTTGAGTAAAATTAAACTCTGACGGCGATGAGACATTCGCAAATACCTCGGGCTGCTGCGCAGCCTGCGCCCCCGTAGTGCCTGCGTTATTTCCTGTATTCGGCATCTTGGTACTTGTAGCTTGTTTTTCCCCGTTCTCTTTTTACCGTCACTCAAACCGCAAAGCCTCGACCCGCGCGTTTTTTCTTTTTGACCGACAAGATTTTAGGGTTAGCTTCCACGAAAGCCGAAGAAAACTACCGAGCTCGATCACTCACATGCTACGCTCTATATCTCGCGCAAGGCACCGCTCCTACCATGTTGTATTATTTAGTTATTAAATAAGTCACCGAATAATGTTTAAATGACTATTTATTACGTTACACAAAAGTCTCGGACATCCAGCCTCAAAAAGTGGGGCTCCCTCCAATACCGGCCATCTACCCGCGAACCTCCTGACCTTTATCGGACAACTGTTACATTACATATGTAAAACTGGTTTCCTATACGTAAAGGCTGTTAGCACAAATACATTTAAAACAACTAAAATTAAACAAAATGAAAATTGAAAAAAGTTTTTTAACAAATTTTAATGCCTTATGAAACGAAGAAAAAAACATGTCCCTGGATTATTTTTTTCTTTTTAGAATATATTTTTTTTAATTTTAACAATGTTTTGTGTTTAACTCGTGATTCTAAAAATGTATAATATAAGTTAATTTTCTTTGAGCTTCTCTGCCTCAAGCTCTTTCGTCCCCAAAACGCTGATTCCGTTTCCTCGTTGAATAGCTATGCTGAGACGCTGATACAGCCAATCACCTTCTTTTTTGTTTTTTTTTTGCTTCAATGAGCATTTTGGAGATTTTATGTAAAAACTGCCTACATACAGGACCTTCCCTACCTAATGTTTCAAAACCCAATGGCTTAAAAACATAGTTATTAGACAGCATTCTGTATTTAATGCTTTTTTTGATTTCTGCTTCTTCAGCGGCTTTACTGTTTTCCAAAGATGTCTTCTTTAAATCTAAAGATTTTCTGCATTCAAATGGAATAAGTGTCATACCATCTGTTCGTTTGCCATCCACTCTAGCGTTTACTCCACTAGGTTCTAAAGTGGGATGGTGCCCTGTTGTAATGAGTGCTTTTTTAATAATTTCGTTGCATTCTTTATGTCTAAAAAATCGGCCTTTGCTATAAAGGCATGATAAACCATGTGTTCCTGAGCAATCCACCATAATTCCACATCGACATATATGAGGCTCAATAATTCGACATCCTAGGCGAAGTCCAATGGCAATTCGAATAAGTTCTCTGTTAAGAAGAAGACCCAAGTTGGGAACTGGTAAAGCATGCAGCCATGCACATGAAAGTTTAGAACATGATGCTTTTATTCTGGCTTGATCCTTCACTTCTTTAGCGCTTTCTAAAACTTGTGTTTTTGCTAATTCCGTGATTGGAACAGTCCGTTCTTTTTGCGTTTTTAAATCAGAGGTTTGAATAAGGTTATTGGTTATTATTTTCCAAGATTCTATACCTGGTTTACATCCATCAATATCAATATTTCCAAAATGATCTATTACGTTTTTAATCAAAGTAGTTAATTGTTGGCATGAAGAAATAAAACTTGGTAAGGCAAGGGCCTCACATCTACGTAATCCTAATCCTCCCGAGTTCGCTGGAAATGATGCTTGAAGCCATTGATCGGACGTTAAATGATTGTTTAGAATTTTGGTGAAGATTTGTTTGATGGATTCATCAAATTCGCCTAAAAGTGGGTTTTCATGGAAATTAGCCACTCTGAGTAAATATTGGAGACGTGGCAAAGATAAACAGTTTCTTAAAAGGTAAAAAGCTTGATGAGGCTCAAGCATTAGCAATCGTTTTTCCAGGAATTCTAGACTGTTTATTTTGATTTGCAACAAATTATTTTTTATTTCATTCAAAGGAGCACCAAGAATTGTAAAATTTTTGAAAATATTAAATTTGGTTTCTTTAAGGGTATCAAGAATTTTGACATATTTGTTCAAAGTGAATACTTCGCATTTTGCTTTATTCAAAAACAGTCCAATTTTTGGACCATCTTTTTCGATCAAAAGGAGATCTTCAGCAACGTTTTCACAAGAGTCTATTAAGGATCCATCGTCCAAGTACCATACATTAAGTTTCGATTTCAGTTTTTGGAAAAGAGGATGTGCGGCGATGCAAAAAAGTAAAGGTCCAAGCGGGTCCCCTTCCTTTGCTTTAAAATTTGATGATATTATCGTTCTAACTGAATGCGCAATCGATTCAGCGCCCCCACTTATTCCAAAGCCTAGTTGTGTTGGTTCAAGAAACGAAGTTGCTTTTTCTTTAATTGCGATACAGATGCATTTTGAGTAAAGTCGTCTAAGGGTTAAACCAATAGCAATTGGATGAAGACTGCCATCTTTTTTTTCAAGGGAGCAAAGGTTAGCGCCAAAAAAAATTGGTTTAATAAAATTTGGAACGTTTCCTAATAGCACCATATTAATAAATTTAGTCAAAGTTGTCAATAGTTTTCTAGAAACATCACCATTTTGATCATCCAACAAATCCAGTAAATGTTGAGGGCGAAGACCATCTATTCCACCACTAGAGCTTTTATTAAACTGCTTGATGGAGTAACGTACATCTTTTATATCAACCTGAATAACTGTCGTATTATCTTCATTGTTTCCGAAGTTTAGGGCTTCTGACCTTGCGGGATGTTTTTCTCTCATAATAATTGCATTTTGTTCTGAAGGCTTAGCAATCTTGTTGTCGGAGACAGCCAGTCTTAAAGCGCCTCTTATGTCGCCTTCTGATACTTTTGTGAGACTCGTTTTGAGAGGATCAGCTCATCATGGGTTTGTACATTTAAACCATTAGGTTTATTAAAAAAATGTAATTTATAGGTATTTGAACTGCTCCTGAATTCGGATACATTTGAAAAAGATCTCAAAAGTTTATTCACCTTAGTTGCCAAAGAATTATTTCCTTTTTTTAATTTCTGACTAATTTTAAAGCAGAAATTAGGAAAAATTAGTAGATGGGTCCAGGATTTTCAACTGTTATCTGTTATGACGTTTTATAGACATTGGTTAAATTTTTCTGCCGCGAAAACTTTGGATCCTTTTGGAACTCTCAATAAAATATTTCCACGAGATTTAAATTTATTAAGAAGTTTAATCAAATTACTTTCTTCTGAAGATTTTTCCGTCATGAGAACTTTACAAGAAGAGCATTGAAATTTTTGTTTCGGTGTTCTTGAAAGGTTTACACACTGGAAATAAAACCATTTATTACAGTAAAAACATTCAATCCATTTCTTGTTAGTAGTAGTAGATTTCAAAGTTCGGTTGCATTTACAGTCAAAATTACACTTGCACACGTTACATTCTATCTGATGCAAATTGTTTACAGAATTTTGTTGAGAATCTGACCTTTGAATGGAAGAACTTCTTAATTTATAAGGAGAATATTGACTGTCTCCAGAGGTTGATGGTCCAGCATCATTTAGGTATGTGTAGGTATTTTCCAGTTTTGCAAATGCTTTGAAAGTTTATTGTCACGAGGGTATTTTGGGGAGTTGTAGAGAGAAAAGGAGGAGTCTTGTGAATCAAAACATTCCACTGACATTAATAACTAATCATACCTGACATTTTCAAATGAGGTATTTTGAATAATAAAATAATTTCTTTAAAAAGTTCAAATCACTTCAAACTTCAACGTGCCTGGGAAGTTGAAACTTCTTATATCCTAAATAATTGCTTCTACGAAGATAAATATGTTGTAAATAAACTTTTATACTTGAGTAACATCGGAGTAAATGTTTTTGTGTCAAGTGACTTTGACTTATTTCTGAATTTTTTTTGGAAAAATTCAGTGATGACTTTATTCAAGCCGTAAATAATTATCAAAAGTGCACTTTTACATATTTAGGCCAAAGTGAGCCCAAATTTGTTGGTGACCGAACGCAGTCAAGACTAAAAATCGATCTTATTGAATAAAATCAGTTGAAAAATAACTTTAAACATTAGTTTAGTAGCAAGTTATATATCTGAGCTAGTCAAGACTAAAAATCGATCTTATTGAATAAAATCAGTTGAAAAATAACTTTAAACATTAGTTTAGTAGCAAGTTATATATCTGAGCTATATTGGCAGCTTATAACAGAAGCAGAAGAACCTAATTCAAATCCGCTAGTTAGAATCGAAGGACTGGAAAAAGTTAGGCGCCCTACATTGTCAACAGTTTATTTATGGATTATTTACTGAATCTACATTCTTTCAATGGACCATTTTCCGAGTTTGACAGGCTGGGTAGCAAAAAGGTTTGCCACCAAAATAAAACAAACTAATTTGCGAAAATAAATTTACATAAAAACTAAAGGTATAGTCTAATAAAATCTCCGCGGGGTTACTGCGTGAGAACTATGAAAAACTGGTTTCAAAATCAGCTCACGCTCCAAAACATGTTCAAACACGAGTTGTAAAGATTTGGCTTCCTTCCATCAGGGACCTATATATCCCTGCTTCTATACACACCTAGCACACAGACCTTTTACTGCTCTGATGAGGAATCCATCCATTTACAGATATGATTCGAGATGTGCAGCAGTTCAATGTGTAGAAATGCTTTTTCCCAGGTTTGTATGCTCATGTAAGTTAAAAGTTTAAAGGTGCAGTCAGAGTTCCGTAAAGTAAGAAAATAAACTACGGTGGCCCCTATCCGCCTGCTCACTTTTCGGTTCTCAATTCTGACATCACAAACAGAAAATTTCTCAGTTCTTAGGTTCTTATGTATCTTTACCCGCCTGCCCACTTTTCAGTGCTTTCTTGCTAAATAAAAGATTAATAAATATAAACGTTTATTGTAAAACGGTAAAGTATATAAAATTTAACGTACATAAAACAACACAAAATAAAATAAACAAACTCGACTCGCACACACGCACTTTCATAACTTTATCTATATAATAAGAAAAAATCTTCCAAACCTAACTCTTCTGGGATCGTTCCAAGCACAGACGCAGCATTTCCACGCTGTATGGCAATTCCGACCTTCTGGGTGATGAAACTCCGAGCCCTTTTATCCGGTAATTTTGCGCCTATTTCAGCGACCAGGCTCTTTGCTTCATCACCCCAAGGGCCAAAAGTCTCCACAGCAAATGGAACAAGAAAGTATCTGTCCTTCAGGTCTTTGTATATGTTATGTTTTTTTTGCTCTCCAATATATGCAGCCCCTCCTGCATTTTGAGATGTTTTTTCTAAGTATGAAGGAGCTAACGAGTGACTGCATGTGGCATCCCAGAGCAGCTCTCTGTCATTTTCCATGAGACAAGTGTGATTCCATCCACTCGTAGCCCATGTGAGCCGTAAGGATCTGCTATTTCGCCGCAAACGCAGGTGTGTTTTACACACACACAGGAAGACCAAGTCTCAGAGCTATGGAAATTCTAAAAGTGTTGTTATTTAAAAGGTTTCCGACGGTTGTGGCTGGAAGAGCACTTATCCAGGAGCTACTCTCGGGTGTACTGAGTCACAACTATTGAATAAATTAACGTAACGAACTTTACATATTTCTAAATCCAAATCATGTTGTTTCAGAGAACATAAATTTTCAAATGTATTTTCTGATAAATTGCAAAGATTAAGCCATTTTGAGGAACATTCATTAAAATCTGAATCAGTTAAAGTTGAGATATAGTCCGGAAGAACAATATTAGCCAGTGATGTTATATCATTCACCGAACCCTAAAAAGCTGACACTGATAGAGTACATAAATCCCTTATTCCTAAATCACTCAATTTAACTGGTAAGGTGCTCTGTAACCAAGATTTCAAATTTATATCACAATTACTAATTTCTTGAATAGTGTTTTTTAAAATATTGTCATATTTTTCCATAATTCACACATCGCAATGTGTAAGAAACTCTAGGTATGTTTAAGTAAATAGTAAGCTATATGTGAGTCTAAGAATTTAAGATTTTCTGATAGTATTTTTATAAAACTATTTTTTTTATCAATTTCTGATGTAATTTGTTTTTAAAAAAATTAGCAGCCTAGATAACTACACTCTTCTAAAGGAGTTTGTAGCAGTTCTGGAGCAAAATTTGAAAATTTCGATGTAATTTGTGATGGATTTTCTGAAATAATTGCCAGTTCACATTTTTGAAAATTTAGATCTAAACCAATTTTTTCACTGTAGTTGACTATCTTTTTAAAATCCTCTAAAACGGTATTTGGATCTCCTGCAATTAGCCCATCATCAAGGTACCATAAATTCATTTCAGATGTCATAAGATTTACTATTGGTTGAATGGCTAGACAAAAAAGAGGAGGCCCAAGGGGATCCGCTTGCTGAACTCCCCTTTGTGAGAAAATTTCTTGGTTATCGAAAGAAAGTATTGAATTATATCTATAGCATTGTGATGTGTACTTAAAGTATTCTCGGGTGTATTGTTTTACACTTGATAATATTTTACTTCTATTAACCATATTAAAAGCATTTTTATAGTCGATTTTTAAAATGGCTTTATCATTTTTATGAGAAAAATTAAGAAAACGTCTCATTGAGTGGGCAGCTGCCTGCCCCGCATTTTGTACCAAAACCTAGTTGGTGGGAACGAAACATGTTGCCTAGTGAATTGGAAATTCTTTTGCAAACTATTTTGGCAGTTAGACGGCGTAGACATAGAGCCACAGCAATGAGGCATATTCCACCGTCTTTTTTGTTGAAGGCAAATAAATGTGCTCCAAAGAATATAAGACGAATTTCTTTTGGAACAAAGCCCGATATAATATGAGTTATAAAAGCTGAAAAAGATACTAATAATTTTGAATTTATTTATCTGTAGAAAACATTGTTTATCTGTAGAAACATTGTTAAATTCTGATTCAAACTCAAATTCATCTTGAAAATTTTTATCTTTGTCTGGTTCTGGATGTTTTGATTTTAAAATTTTTAGTACTTCTTCATTTCTTTCTGCAAGTATGTCATTTGATGTTAAAATCCTTATAGCATTTTTAAAATCTCCTTCAGATATTTTTGATCGTACTTTGTGATTGAGAATTTCATGCTTCGGCTTTTTGTTTTGACATTTGACTTCAATTTTGTTGTTTCTTGGTTTATATTGGGATAAGAGCTCAAACGTAGTTAGATATTTATTTCTTTGCCACAAAATTAGGTTATTTCTTACTAAAGTTGTTAAAGTGACTTTTTTGAGTTACGTGGTATTGGTAAAACAGCATACGGAAAGAGAAAGAGACAAACCCATGAATGATAATCATTGTTGTGAAATTTGTCAAGCAATGACGAAAATTCTTCTGCAATTGTATTTCTAACTCTTTTTGGAATGATTTTGAGTATTGTAGTCGAACATTTAATAGTTGAAAAATACTTAACCAAGCTAGAAATATCATGGTTTGGTTTAATTTCTATTGTCTTTAAATGATAATTATTGTCTTTATCCAAATCTTTTTCTAAATGAAACAATTTGATTTGATTGAATTTTCTCATTAAAAGTTACAGGATCTGGTTGCGATAAATTTTAAAACCAAATGTTGGAATCACTTATTGAAGAGAAATATAGGGTATCTTGAACGTGGTTATTGTGTGTTTTTGAAATATAGATCTTAAGTACTTTTGAGGACGAGAATTTCTTAGAACAAATTTCACAGGAAATTTCATTTTCATCATTCGCACTTTTATTAAATTCTTTGTTAAAGCATAGTAAGCGAAAATGACCTGAGCTTGGATTGCCAGAAAAAAGGATTCGGATAGGAGGTTATTTATTTTGTTTAGCAATTATAGTTGGAGAATCTTGAATTTCTTGGATGTTGTCAGAGGTTGTCAAATAAAAAATTTCAAAACTTAATTTATGTACCTCGGAAAGGGCTAAGCATTCTGCGGAAGTTCCATAAATACCATTTCTCGACATCAGGTTATAGTATTCATCTCTGTTAAGGGAATTAGTAGGTGGACATTTAAAGTATTTAATATAGTTCCAGTTTTCGTAAATGTTTTCTACAGCGCCGTTCCTTAGATCCAGATGATGAGAATCATTATTGAATAGATATTGGCTTACGCATCGAAATAAACAGTTTCCATCGGGAATATTTTCTATAATTTCATATTTTCCTTTTATTTGTTTACTTCGTATTTTATTTTCAAATTTTCATAAATTTTGTTGCGGTGGGCGTTTGACCATATAATTTTCAGATGACTCTTTCCTCAAACTTGTACTGATTGGTGGTATATTATTTGTAAAATCGTGTAAAAGGTTAAAATATATAAAAGTTTTTGATAAGAATTTTTGATGTCTGACTGACAATTCTGACAGTTAAGTGAGAAAAATTTATTAATATAATTCATCCAGTAGCCAACTTGCCAAAAAAAAACAGAAAAAATAAAAAAAAACAAACGGCACAGGCGGATTTGGGCTCCTAGGGACTCTAGTAGGTGCCCTCACGAAGAATTTTTCATAAAAAATCAAAAATGGCAGAAATCCGTATACTGCATATAATTACCTTTTAAATGACGTCATTATTTTAGAACCATTTCTTAAATGGAAAATCCCTTACAACAAACCAATTTTTATAATCTAGTCGAAAATTTTTTTGAAAAAACAATGAAATGCCAAATAAATATCCATTATTTTCGCAAAGAAAATGCCACCTTCTGGCCCTAAAAGCCTTTAAAAATAATCTGATGTTGCTAACGCACGGATTATTAACAAATACCTAACTCAACATTGATGTTTGTTTATCTTTTTGAAACGAATTTCAACCTCCTTCATTTTGTATTTCTTGTACTTTTAGATCAGTGATAACAAAGCAGATCACCCAAAGAAACAAAGTAAGAAACATTCAAAATGGGACCTGATGGCTTGGGTACAATCCATGTATCACAAAGCACAGGAAATATCAAACTTAAAGTAAAAACAAGCATATAAAAACAGGCGAGACATTCCAGACTTGATCTGGCCCAGCTCTAAGTAAGTGGAGTAAGGAGTAAGCTCCTTGAGGAAGTTGAGGACTGTTGACCTCCAAACCACACTAACAGGTGGGTGTTTTGTCATCTGATGACAAAGGAAGAGCAATTTTATATAATCAATATCATGTTATTTTTAGAAATATAAGGAGCTATTACACAACACAGCTAGGTACACAACTTCAAGGATTAACAATGACTAACCGCTTCTATTTTTTCTGACAATCTGAGGAACTTAAAAACTTAAACAACTGGACTGACAATAGTTTTTAGTAAGTACATACACAAGAAAACTAAGTTTCCTTTTTTTCCGACGGTTCATAAAAGTGACTAAGTATTATTAGGAAAATTTTGGAATGCTTAAAATTATGACAGATGCAGTGGTAGTGTTTATCGACCACTACCATACATCGATTTTACCAGAGTTGTTAAAACACATTAGAAACTGTCACTTGTAAAAAATTTAGAGATGACAAAAAACAAAAAAATTGGGCTTTATTTTATGAAATAAGGGTTTAATATATTCGAACCTCGTAATATTTTATATAATAAAAGTAAATGCAGCAAAATTCTCTTACGTTAACAAAAAAAATAACCAAAACCATAACAAAATGGATGCATAGCTTACAGAAGTGTTAGTGGCTAATTACCACAATTCCAAAATTTCTCTATTATCTATTTTATTTTTGTGCTTTAAGTAGTTGACGGGGTTAGAATTTGATATATTAAGTCTAAATAAAAAAATACTTTTCTAACTTAATAAGTTTTGGACGGAGCTTTGAGCTAGGATGCTCGATTGGGTCTAACTATATTGTTTTTCTCTAGAGTAAGAATGAACCTCAATAACAGCACATTGACCATGATCCGTGGAAAGTAACCACAAAATGAACGACATTTTAGTCAAATGTAAAAAAAATATCTTTAAGGAAATTTGTTTTATTCAATCTATTAAAACCTCCAAGAAATTGTTTCCAATAATAAACTCCAAAATAATAAATTCGTATTTCATTAAATTGGATTAAGTTTTTACAAGTTTGTTTTACATACTGCATAGAAAAGATATAAAACCTGGTAAAACATTATAAAATCTTGTAAAACTTTTCTAATGAATTTGATGCATTTTTTTTGGCAGGGTTAGTTTGGAAAAAAAATATAAATATAATTCAACTTTTAAATTAACTACATAAATTAAAGTAAAAATTGTAAAATCTAACTTTTAATTAAAGCTTTAAAGAACAAATTACAAAAGTTTACCATTTTTTATGAAAAGACGACACCTTAAAAACTTCGTTTAATGAATCATTTGTATATTCTTAATTTTATTATACACCCATTGAATTCGTTTTCTCTCATAGTTGCAAATGACTGCTCTCCTCATTGATCCTGTTGCGCGCTTTTATTTCTATGGTGAGTTGAAAACCCCAATTCTGTGAATTATAAATGGAATAAATCCCGAACTGCGGCGGTTCTTGTAGCCAGCTTAGAGTTAACCTTAAACTTAATTCTGGATTCCTTTATCAGAGCAGTAGAAACTGACTGCATTCCTCATCAAAGAAGTAACTAGGTGTTGAGCTGATCTTTATGATTTTTATGTAAATTTTAACTTAAATTCACTGAAGTGCCCGTTTGTTTATTTTCGTAAATTAAACACAAAAAAGATTGATTATGTCGAAAATCAGGTTCCCATCCAAATTTACCTGTCAATTTTTTATTTTCTTTGTTGGTCATTTTGTTTGAGTTTGGTGGTAAACCTTTTTACAACCTAGCCTGTCAAACTCGGAAAATGGTCAATTGATGTCACAAGAAAACCTACAAAACACTCTTTTGATGATTCTGCACTTCAGTAGCAGATATTTTTCAGAAGCCGACGAGTTGCTAGACAGTAAAACTTTGTTTGAAGCTCAAAATGCTGAAATGCGTGGTGGAGGTCCAGGCTTTTGGAACTTAAAATAATGTTTTACCCGAAGAAAAAATACACACAAGCTTTCTGTGTTGAATACTTTAAAGACTTTAATTTGGACAAATTAATTAACGGATTCCCAAAACCTTTTTATATTTGGTGTAAAAATTAAGCCCTTTGATTATTCAGTGCATTTCTTGCCTTTTATAAATATGTCTATAGTTAATGCTGGGTTTATATATAAGCTGTCGCGAAAGTTACGACAGTCGTACCGTACTTTAGCATTTGTGCTGGAGTTACGACAACCTATGTAAAAAGATAGGGACTGTCGTAACTTTATAGCCACGGCCTTATATGTAAGTCAGGAAATAAAGTAAGAGCAGTCACACCAACAGCAGTAAGTTTTAGGTATTGATAATAATCACATATTCAGAGTTCCAAACGGTCACCGTACGTGGACCTCTGGGAAAGAAAAGGCAAATAAAAAGGATGGCAAAATGTGATTGCATATTTTGAATAAACATAGTATTTTCCAAAACCTGAGCTGATCGTTATTTTGAAATTTTGCACTCAATTTGTTGATAAAAAATATGTTTCCCCAAAAATATTTTGGTAAAATTTTACTAGACACTTAAATTCCATTATCAACTGTATTGGTATCGACATCGCTATCATGTCGACCAATCAAGCAGGTGCACTTTTAAACTTATGGTGAATGCATGGCACCTCCAGCTGATCAAAGTGACAGTGTTTGATTCTCGGTTTGATTGAACGAGTGATGCGTTAAAGACAAAACTATGTATAGCATTATACAGGGCTCTAAACGCATCATATCTCAGGATAAACAAAAATGCTGTTATTTTGACCAGCTGGAGCTATCACGCAAGTAGGGTAGGTTAGCCACTTTCAAATAAAATGAGGAGATGAGGGTGGGTGTGGCTATCCCCCATCCCTTCCCTTCCCCCTCTACCCACTCTAACTTTTTATACACCCTCTACCCGCCTCTGCACCCATTTACACCCCTCTACCCCCTCTACCCCCTCTACCCCCCTCTACCCTCCATATACCATCTCTGCCCTCTCTACTCCTTTCTACTCCCTCTACACCCCTCTGCCCCCCTTAATGCTTCATTCATCCCCAATGTTCGACTTCCCTTTCTCTTCATCCCCACTCTTCGACTACCCCATCTCTTTATCCCTATTCTTCGACTTCCCCTTCTCTTCATCCCCACCCTTTATTTCCACCATTCACTTTACCCCTCTACTTTTCTCCCACCACTTACTATTTTGGGCGAGGTGGGAATGACATAGAATTTATTGATTAAGAAACCATAGTTCATTTATATATCAGAGGTAGAGCCACACACATGTTAATAATAGTGGTTGATTATCTGCCTCCTGTTAATAGTGTCCGTTTGCATGTTTTATTCAATAGATAGAATCAAACGAGACTTTTTTTGAAAATTAAATGTTACCAATTTATTATCACCAGGTGTAGCAGATCTATTCCTAAACACGCGAACGAAGTCGCGGGCGGTCAGCAAGTTGTTAAATAAAATTAAACTGTTAATCTCATTTTCCTCCTAAAGATATTTTAAAACGACTACATCTTAATGCATTTTTTTAATGGGAATAATTTAAAAATAAAGTCTAGTTCAGTTTTTTATTTCGCTCCAAAATATACGAGATAAATGGATTTAAAAAACAAATCTAAATAATGCCTAAAAATACATGATTACGCCTGAAGATGCCCTTTTGTTGGTAATAGTTAAACAGTATGCTGTAATTGATCCATGAAGGCGCATTATAAAAAATATGAAAACTACATGAATATGTACTACTAATACTACTACTAATAATAATAATTTTTCTACAAAATTGTTTTTTATTTTTTTTCTAAACTAAAGTTATATAGCAACTAAATATTGCGCTCATTTGGTTAACTTTAAATTATTTGTTACACAATATTTTTTTTCAACTTTTTAACACTTTTCACTGTGGCATCTAGCTCTTGTTTAAATCATTGGTAATACGTTTTATTTTAATGATTATTTTTCAATTCATTTTGATCTAGCATTCCACATTCTATAGTCAGTCCACTTTCTATTAGGTATCTCAAAAGACGTCGAAAATGTTTCTCCTTCTTAAATTCGGCTAGCGGTAGGTTTATTTTACGACTAGATCACTTTTCAAGAGGGCTTTTGGATTTAAAAAAAAATCTTTAGTCCTGGAAATGCAAAACCTAGCACAAAACCCAAACCACCCTTTTTGAAAAATAGTATTTTGTTATCTCATAACCATGTATTTATATTGCGAAAAATGTGTTGGAACAAAGTAAATTTGAGATAAATAAAGAAGAGTTGCAACTTAAATTAAAAACGATCCGACTAACAAGACTAAATACCCGTTTTGGAAATTCAATCTTAGCAACATTATTTGAACAACATAATACATTGCAAATCTTTTTTTTTACCAAAACGAGTTCTAGAGACCGTTAAGAATGATTTGATAGAAGCTATAAGCAAATATTCTGACAAATTAAAAAAATCAAATTAAGGTTTATCTAAAGATGGTTGACATAAAATTCTTTTAACACTATTGGAAGACACTGAAAATATTTTATCTTGCATTTGGAGCTTTTGCATGTGTACAGATGTTCACAATTCTTGCAATAAAATAACAAAATTAAGCTTTAAATAGCGTTTCAAAGCAATACCAGTCCTTTATAGTCAGTTTTTAGTTCAATTTACAGAGAAAGAAAAACTCGAAAATTGGGCACGTTTTGATGTAATCAGCTCGAAAGGAGAAACTCTAGCTGAACTTAAGGAAAAAATATAGTTCCGAAAATATGCCAAACTTTTTTGTACCTATAAAGAGTTTATAAAAACAATTATTTGTTATTAAACGAGGTGAATGTAAGATGAATACTAATTTTGTACAAAATTTATTTATTATACATATTTTTAGTTGATATTAAAAAAACTAACACCAGTTATTTACACAATATCAGCTTTGTTAATCCATGAATCAGAGTTGTTAAAAAAATCCAACCAGTTGACAAACTATTATTCAAAACTACATTATGACAAGTTTCTATAAGTATTACTTACTAACTTACGTGGTATAAAGTAAACAATTTAGAACTTGTTGTAGGGCATACATAACATCGAAGAAAATAATTATTTTTCCGCACTTGATACGAAATTATTATTTAAGTCAAAAGTTATATTCCTATGCTGCACCTTACGGAAAAAAAATGTGCAACATTCAGCATTATGTGGTGTATGAGAGCAACACACACCGGTGGAAAATACCAGATATGTAATTTTTGTATTGCATACCAAGTTCGGGTACTTCCAAGAGGAAATATTAAATCAGTTATTGTTCATTTTGACGGTGCCATAGGCTGCTGCTATGATATGATCAGATGTGTGGTAAGTATGTATGATTTGCATTAGAGAGAGCAAAACAACCGTTGTAGAAAACCATCAATCTATGGATTTTAAATAATGAGGAAAAGTTTAAATTATAGTGGGGGTAAGTCGAATCCACATATAAACAAGAAAACCGCAATATTTTAACCAGATTCCTTTGAGATAGTTGATAAATAATGTCGTATTATTTAGTTATTAAATAAGACACCGAATAATGTTTAAATTGCTATTTATTACGTTACACAAATGTATCGTACATCCAGCCTCAAAAAGTGTGGCCCCCTCCGATACCGGCCATTTACCCGCGAACCTTCTGACCTCTACCGGACAACTGTTACATTACATATGTAAAACTGGTTGCCTATACGTAAAGGCTGATATCACATCTCCCTTTTTATAAACAAGAAGTAAACTGCAAAATGTCCTACATTCTAAACATAATCATTTGAATAGGTAGGTTTTTTAAGAACCCTTTTTGGCCTGGTTGGTGTCACACAATTAGGACTATTTGTCTCTATTTTTAACATTGGGCTTTCCTGGCGCACTTCTATATTCTCAGGCGAATTAATAAACATTTTAGTTTCATCCCGTAACGAAATCGAATCTTCACCTTCGTGTGGCGCACTAGAGCGAGGATCATGACAATCATGATAATTCGATGCTGAAATTACGTTCAGGTAATATCGGTGTCTCAGTCCGAGTTTGAGGAAAATAGTACGGTGGTAAAATTAAATGCCAACGATTTCGACGGTATTGACCAGAATCGGTCTCTACAATATAAAAACGCGGTTCATCGCAAATTCGGACTATTTCACTGTATTTTCGAATATCTACGACCCACACTCAATCTCCAATATTCAAAGGTTCCAAATCTCTAGCATTATGCCTTTTATTATCATTAGTTTCTGACTTTTCTTTTAGCTGTTTTTCTTTTTGCAAAAACTCAAAGATTATGTCTAAGACCTCCTCTAATTTGCACGGCAAAATAGGGAGAGTTTTTCTTAACTTTCTATTCATAAGCAACTCACTTGGAGAGAAACCATGCTCTAAAGGGCTGGTTCTGTAAGCTAATAATGCTAAAAATAAGTCATCTCCTTTGTTCTGTTTTATCAGACCTTTAGCCGTTTGCACCGCTCTCTCTACCCCTGCGTTACTTTGTTTAAAATAAGGGGCTTGAAGTAATGCTGATAAAGTCGTATTTTTGCGCAAATTTGCGGAATTTTTGACCAAGTTGTTTTCCGCAATCAGATCTCACTATCCAGCAATACCATATCTCGCAAACAGCTCTTTCATTTTGGGTATAATAGACTCTTCTGTTAAGCTACTTTACTCAAAAATTTCAAAAAAACGGGAGTAGTAATCATAAACTACTTTCCTAGTTTATAAAAATCACCCGCAATTTTTTGCCACGGCCGTGTGACCGTTTTATCTTTCTGAAAAGTCTCTCTATGGTTCTGTCGATTCTTGATATAGTTTGGACAATTTTGAACTAAGTTTTCTATCTGCGTAGATAAACCAATCCACCACACGCTCATCTTAGCGCGTTCGCGACACTTAACTACGCTCAAATGACCCGTGTGAAGGATAACATTGAATGGGCAAAATTTTTAATCACGGCTTTGACAAAATTATCGACTTCTACTTATAATTCGTCACATTTTAAGTTTTGATTTTTAATTGGACTACGGCTCAAGGTGTCAGGAGTAATCAAATTTTTCACTGGGGTATAAATAACCGCATTAAACGCATACTAAATCTCTGCAATCTGGGGATTAAATCATCTAAATTTTTGGTTTGTAAAATTTGCAGTAGAGGTTTGTGATCTGTTTCAAGAATTAAGTTTTGAACGCCTGAAATATAGTCGGAAAAATACTCAGCCGCCCACGTGAGCGCTAGAGCCTCTTTTTCAATTTGGGCATACCGCTTTTCTACTTGACTAAGCACCTTGACCCATATGCTACTATTTCTCGCGATTTATTTTCGTCTTCTAGCATAAGACAACAACCTAATCCAAAAGAACTTGCATCTGCGCTGACAATTATAGTTTTATTTGCATCGAAAAAAGCTAAATTTGGAGGTTTTTCTAACATCATTTTTATTTTATTAAACGCCTTTTCTTGTGCTGAACCCCACAAAACTTCGTTGTCTTTTTTAAGTAAAGCTGTCAACGGTCCTAAGATCTCCGATTTATTATGGATATATTTACCTGCGAAATTAATCATCCCCAGCAGTCTTAAAAGTTCAGTCTTATTCTCGGGAATAGAGAACTCACGAATCAGGGTCAGTCGAAATACCATTTTAGGTGATCACGTGACCTAAATATTTAACGGACGTTAACCCGATAACACATTTCTTTGAATTTAAAGTAATACCTTCCGAGTGTAATTTAGATAAAACTTTTTGTAAAATCTTCGTGTTTTTCGATGCTACTAGCGTGTATTAATATATCGTCCATATGATAGAGTACCCCTCCTATACCAGTTAATATTTTCGAAAAACTCATCGCAAAATTCTCTGGCGCACACGATATACCGAAAGGAAGACGCTTAAAGAAGAACCTACCATATGGTGTAATGAAAGTAGTCAGCAATTGACTTTCTTTGCTCAACTTAATTTGGTAAAAATCGCTAGTGGTATCTAGTTTTGTAAAACAAATTAAACCACTCAGGTGAGCTAACGTATACTCAATTTTCGGCAGTGGTAAATGAGAACGTAACACGCATTCGTTCAATTTGGAATAATCACAACAAAGACGTACTATGACTATTGGACTTACCCAGGTAGTTATTGTCTCAATAGGTTCAATAATATCAAGCTTTAGTAATCGATCTAGTTCAATTTTTAACTTTGACAACAACGCCAAAGGAACTGTCCGGGGTACAGAGTGTACAAACGGCTTAGCATCTGGCTTAATCTGTATTGACATTTCAGTTTTAAATTCCCCAATTTCGCAAAAAATCTGATTTGAAACAATATCTAAAGTAAACCTCAAAATTTTTATTACAATCAATATTAAATTTGTAATCGCTTATTAAACAAACATTTGCAGTTGGAAAATTAAGAACTTTAAACTGAAAAATCGCATTTCTACTTAGTATAGGCTGCCTCACCTTCCGGACTACATAGACAGTTTCTCTACTCGTTATGCCATCATAAGTCATATTAATTTTGACTTTACCAACGGTATCCAACTGATGATCATCTGCAGCTCCCACAGGATCGCATGGTATCAACTTGTTAGAAATATCCCCTGGTAACATTTCGTATGGAAAACAGTCTAAATCAGCCCCCGTATCAACAAAGAATGGAATATTGTGCTTTTTATCAAGTAATATATCTACATACCATCTGTCCGGCTTATCCTTATATACCTGACCGATGAAATTTCCATTTCCATTGCCTGCTTTGGTCACTTGGGAAACATTTTGCTCCTCAGAACTTTCCTCAGACACATCATGTTCCACAGCACGAACAGACTTTTTCTGACTTTTACACATAGCACTCCCATGTCCCCATTTTGAACACGAGGGACACACAGATGTCTTTGCAGGACATTTTTCTTTGTTAATACATGTAGGTATCCTACAAAAACCACATTTTTTAGTGTTATCTGTGGTCGAAAACGCTTTTGTAAACTTTTTCTTCTTATTTGTACTATTTTTCTTAATAGCACTGACAGACTGCTCCTGTCTAATTATTTTGTTCTGCGAACTTTGTAGTTCGGCTTGTCTTGCAGCTGTTATGGCCTCAGCTAATGTCAGCTTATCTCTAAGTTGTAAACGCTCGCTAACCTTGATATCGGCCACCCCGATGACTATCCTATCCCTGATCAGCTCATCTTTCAAGGCTTGAAACTCACAGTGTTCCGCCAACGCGTGTAAACTTGTTATGAAATTTTCTACAGGCTCGCCCGGTCGTTGAACTCTCGAGTTAAACTGGTACCTCTTAAATATTACATTTCTTTGAGGGATGAAATATTGGTCAAATTTTGCTAGTATTTTATCATAGGTTTCCCCACCGTAACGTTCTGTTGTAGCAAAACTTTCTCTGCCTCGTTACCCATCAGGTACACGAGCATGTCGGTCTTTTCTTTGTCTGACTTTTTGTGGAACCCACTTACGGATATGTAACGCTGAAAATGCTTTTTTCATTGCGGCCACTGTTGAGGTTGACTAAAATTAAACTCTGACAACGATGAGACATTCGCAAATACCTCGCTGCGCAGCCTGCGCCCCCGTAGTGCCTGCGTTATTTCCTGTATTCGGCATATTAGTACTTGTAGCCTGTCTTTCCCCGTTCCCTTTTTACCGTCACTCAAACCGCAAAGCCTCGACCCGCGCGTTTTTTCTTTTTGACCGACAAGATTTTAGAGTTAGCTTCCTTGAAAGCCGAAGAAAACTACCGAGCTCGATCACTCACTTGCTACGCTCTATATCTCGCGCAAGACACCGCTGCTACCATGTCGTATTATATTTATTTTAAATGGCTATTTCTTACGTTACACAAAAGTCTCTTACATCCAGCCTCAATAAGTGTGGCCCCCTCCAATACCGGCCATGTACCCGCGAACCTCCTGACCATTATCGGACAACCGTTAAATTACATATGTAAAACTGGTTGCCTATACGTGAAGACTGTTAGCACAAATACATTTAAAACAAGTAAAATTAAACAAAATGAAAATTGAAAAAAGTTTTTTAACAAATTTTAATGCCTTATGAAACGAAGAAGAAAACGTCCCTGGAATTTAAAACATTCTGCAAGTTAAATTAGGACCAAGCCTATGTAATAGAGAACTTACAGTTGATTAGTACTAGGTACGGAAAATCCATTTTGGCGACTTTATGTGACAGCCTTACAGAAAACAAGTTTAAGACGATTTTACCAAAAAGAGTTGTGGAAAAATTCAGTGATGACTTTATTCAAGCCGTTAATAATTATCAAAAGTGCACTTTGACATATTTAGGCCAAAGTGAGCCCAAATTTGTTGGTGACCGAACGCAGTTAAGACTAAAAATCGATCTTGTTGAATAAAATCAGTTAAAAAATAACTTTAAACATTAGTTTAGTAGCAAGTTATATATCTGAGCTATATTGGCAGCTTATAACAGAAGCAGAAGAACCTAATTCAAATCCGCTAGTTAGTATCAAAGGACTGGAAAAAGTTAGAAAATATATGAGTGGCGCCCTACATTGTCAGCACACAGACTTTTTACTGCGCTGATGAGGAATCCAGCCATTTACAGATATGCTTCGAGATGTGCAGCAGTTCAATGTGTAAAAATGCTTTTTCCCAGGTTGGTATGCTCATGTAAGTTAAAAGTTTAAAGGTGCAGTCAGAGTTCCGTAAAGTAAGAAAATAAACTACGGTGGCCCCTATCCGCTCTTCTCAATTCTGGCATCACAAACGGGAAATTTCTCAGTTCTTAGGTTCTTACGTATCTCTACCCGCCTGCTCACTTTTCAGTGCTTTCTTGCTAAATAAGGGATTAATAAATACAAACGTTTATTGTAAAATGGTAAAGTATGTAAAATTTAACGTACATAAAACAACACAAAATAAAATAAACTAACTCGACTTGCATACACTTGCATACACATACTTTTATAACTTTATCCACCTAATAAGAAAAAATATTCCAAACCTAACTCTTCTGGGATCGTTCCAAGCACAGATGCAGCATTTCCACGGTGTATGGCAATTCCGGCCTTCTGGGTGATGAAACTCCGAGCCCTTTTATCCGGTAATTTTGCGCCTATTTCAGCGACCAGGCTCTTTGCTTTATCACTCCAAGGGTCAAAAGTCTCCACAGCAAATGGAAGAAAAAAGTATCTGTCCTTCAGGTCTTTGTATATGTTATGTTTTTTTGCTCTCCAATATATGCAGCCCCTCCTGCATTTTGAGATGTTTTTTCTAAGTATGAAGGAGCTAACGAGTGACTGCATGTGGCGTCCCAGAGCATCTCTCTGCCATTTTCCATGGGACAAGTGTCATTCCATCCACTGTTAGCCCATGTGAGCCGTAAGCATCTGCTATTTCGCCGGAAACGCAGGTGTGTTCCACACACACAGGAAGACCAAGTCTCAGAGCTATAGTCAGTCCACTTTCTATTAGGTATCTCAAAAGACGTCGAAAATGTTTCTTCTTGTTAAATTCGGCTGGCGGTAGGTTTATTTTACAACTAGATGACTTTTCAGGAGGGCTATTGGATTTAAAAAAAATCTTTAGTCCTGGAAACGCAAAACTTACCACAAAACCCAAACCACTCTTTTTGAAAAATAGTATTTTGTTATCTCATAACCATGTATTTATATTGCGAAAAATGTGTTGGAACAAAGTAAATTTGAGATAAATAAAGAAGAGTTGCAACTTAAATTAAAAACGATCCGACTAACAAGCAACATTATTTGAACAACATAATACATTGCAAATCTTTTTTTTACCAAAACGAGTTCTAGAGACGGTTAAGAATGATTTGATAGAAGCTATAAGCAAATATTCTGACAAATTAAAAAAAGCAAATTAAGGTTTAGCTAAAGATGGTTGACATAAATTCTGAAAATATTTTATCTTGCATTTGGAGCTTTTGCATGTGTACAGATGTTCACAACTCTTGCAATGAAATAACAAAATTAAGCTTTAAATAGCGCTTCAAAGCAATACCAGTTCTTTATTGTCAGTTTTTAGTTCAATTTACAGAGAAAGAAAAACTCGAAAATTGGGCACGTTTTGATGTAATCAGCTCGAAAGGAGAAACTCTAGCTGAACCTAAGGAAAAAATATAGTTCCGAAAATATGCCAAACTTTTTTGTACCTATAAAGAGTTTATAAAAACAATTATTCGTTATTAAACGAGGTGAAGGTAAGAAAAATACTAGTTTTGTACAAAATTTATTTATTATACATATTTTTAGTTGATATTAAAAAAAGTAACACCAGTTATTTACATAATATCAGCTTTGTTAATCCATGAATCACAGTTGTTAAAAAAATCCAACCAGTTGACAAACTATTATTCAAAATTACATTATGACAAGTTTCTGTAGGTATTACTTACTAACTTACGTGGTATAAAGTAAACAATTTAGAACTTGTTGTAGGGCATACATAACAGGAAGGATTTTTTACATCGAAGAAAATAATGATTTTTCCGCACTTGTTACGAAATTATTATTTAAGTCAAAAGTTATATTCCTATGCTGCATCTTACGGAAAAAAAATGTGCAACATTCAGCATTATGTGGTGTATGAGAGCAACACCGGTGAAAAATACTAGATATGTAATTTTTGTATTGCATACCAAGTTCGGGCACTTCCAAGAGGAAATACTAAATCAGTTATTGTTCATTTGGACGGTGCCATAGGCTGCTGCTATGATATGATCAGATGTGTGGTAAGTATGTATGATTTGCATTAGAGAAAGTAAAACAACCGTTGTAGAAAACCATCAATCTATGGATTTTAAATAATGAGGAAAAGTACAAATTATGATGGGGGTAAGTCCAATCCACATATAAACAAGAGAACCGCAATATTTTAACCAGATTCCTTTGAGATAGTTAATAAATACTGTCGTATTATTTAGTTATTAAATAAGATACCAAATAATGTTTAAATGGCTATTTATTACGTTACACAAAAGTCTCGTACATCCAGCCTCAAAAAGTGTGGCCCCTGCAATACCGGCCATTTACCCGCGAACCTCCTGACCTCTATCGGACAACTGTTACATTACATATGTAAAACTGGTTGCCTATACGTAAAGGCTGATAGCACATCTCCCTTTTTATAAACAAAAAGTAAACTGCAAAATGTCCTACATTCAAAACATAATCACTTAAATAGGTAGGTTTTTGAAAAACCCTTTTTGGCCTGGTTGGTGGCACACAATTAGGACTATTTGTCTCTATTTTTAACATTGGGATTTCCTGGCGTACTTCTATATTCTCAGGCGAATTAATAAACAATTTAGTTTCATCCCGTAACGCAATCGAATCTTCATCTTCGAGTGGCGCACTAGAGCGAGGATCATGACAATCATGATAATTGGATGTAGAAGGTAACTGCTTAAATTACGTTCAGATAATATCGGTGTCGCAGTCCGAGTTTGAGTAAAATAGTACGGTGCTAAAATTAAATGCCAACGATTTCGACGGTATTGACCAGAATCGGTCTCTACAATATAAGAACGCGGTTCATCGCAAATTCGGACTATTTGACTGTATTTTCGAATATCTACGACCCACACATAATCTCCAATATTCAAAGGTTCCAAATCTCTAGCATTATGCCTTTTATTATCATTAGTTTCTGATTTTTCTTTTAGCTGTCTCTCTTTTTGAAAAACTCAAAGTTTGTGTTTAAGACCTCCTCTAATTTGCTCGGAAAAATAGGGAGAGTTTTTCTTAACTTTCTATTTATAAGCAACTCACTTGGAGAGAAACCATGCTCTAAAAAGCTGGTTCTGTAAGCTAATAATGCTAAAAATAAGTCATCTCCTTTGTTCTGTTTTATCAGGCCTTTAGCCGTTTGCACCGCTCTCTCTACCACTCCGTTACTTTGTTTAAAATGAGGGCTTGAAGTAATGCTGATAAAGTCGTATTTTTGCGCAAATTTGCGGAATTTTTGACCAAATTGTGTTCCGCAATCAGATCTTAGTATCTCAGCAATACCATATCTCGCAAACAGCTCTTTCATTTTGGGTATAATAGACTTTTCTGTTAAGCTACTTAACTCAAAATTTTTAACTAAGTTTTCTATCTGCGTAGATAAACCAATCCACCACACGCTCTTATTAGCGCGTTCGCGACACTTAACTACGATTAAATGACCTGTGTGAAGGATAACTTTGAACAGGCTAAGTTTTTAATCACGGCTCTGACAAAAGTATCGACTTCTACTTGTAATTCGTCTTATTTTAAGTTTTGATTTTTAATTTTACTACAGCTCAAGGTGTCAGGAGTAACCAAATTTTTCCCTGGCGTATAAATAACCGCATTAAACGCATTCTAAATCTCTGCAATCTGGGGGTTAAATCATCTAAATTTTTGGTTTGTAAAATTTGCAGTAGAGGTTTGTGATCTGTTTCAAGAATTAAGTTTTGAACGCCTGAAATATAGTCGGAAAAATACACAGCCGCCCACGTGAGCGCTAGAGCCTCTTTTTCGATTTGGGCATACCGCGTTTCTACTTGACTAAGCACGTTGACCCATATGCTACTATTTCTCGCGATTTATTTTCGTTTTCTAGCATAAGTAGCACAACAACCTAATCCAAAAGAACTTGCATCTGCGCTGACAATTATAGTTTTATTTGCATCGAAAAAAGCTAAATTTAGAGGTTTTTCTAACATCATTTTTATTTTATTAAACGCCTTTTCTTGTGCTGAACCCCACAAAACTTCGTTGTCTTTTTTAAGTAAAGCTGTCAATGGTCCTAAGATCTCCGATTTATTATGGATATATTTACCTGCGAAATTAATCATCTCCAGCAGTCTTAAAAGTTCAGTCTTATTCTGGGGAATAGATAACTCACGAATCGCTTTTGGTCGGTCAGGGTCAATCGAAATACCATTTTGGGTGATCAAGTGACCTAAATATTTAACGAACGTTAACCCGATAACGCATTTCTTTGGATTTAATATAATACCTTCCGAGTGTAACTTAGATTAAACTTTTTGTAAAATCTCGTCGTGTTTTTCGATGCTCCTAGCGTGTATTAATATATCGTCCATATGATAGAGTGCCCCTTCTATACCAGTTAATATTTTCGAAAAACTCATCGAAAAATTCTCTGGCGCACACGATATACCGAAAGGAAGTCGCTTAAAGAAGAACCTACCATATGGTGTAATGAATGTAGTCAGCAATTGACTTTCTTTGCTCAACTTAATTTGGTAAAAGCCGCTAGTGTTATCTAGTTTTGTGAAATAAATTGAACAGCTCAGGTGAATGAGAACGTAACACGCATTCGTTCAATTTGGAATAATCACAACAAAGACGTACTGTGTCACTTTTATTAACACATACTCTTGGACTAACCCAGGTAGTTGGTGTCTTAATTGGTTCAGTAATATCGAGCTTTAGTAATCGATCTAGTTCAATTTTTACCTTTGGCAACAACGCTAAAGGAACTGTCCGGGGTACAGATTATATAAACAGCTTAGCATCTGGCTTAATTTGTATTGACATTTCAGTCTTAAATTCCCCAATTTCGCAAAAAATCTGATTTGAAACTATATTTAAAGAAAACCGCAAAATTTTTATTACCTTTAATATTAAATTTGTAATCGCTAATTAAACCAACATTTGCAGTTGGAAAATGAAGAACTTTAAACTGAATAATCGCATTTCTACTTAGTATAGGTTGCCTCAACTTCCGGACTACATAGACAGTTTCTCTACTCGTTATGCCATCATAAGTCATATTAATTTTGACTTTACCAACGGTATCCAACTGATGATCATCTGCAGCTCCCACAGGATCGCATGGTATCAACTTGTTAGAAATGTCCCCTGGTAACATTTTGTATGGAAATCAGCCCTCGTATCAACAAAGAATGGAATATTGTGCTTTTTATCAAGTAATATATCTACATACCATCTGTCCGGCTTGTCCTTATATACCTGACCGATGAAATTTCCATTTCCATTGCCTGCTTTGGTCACTTGGGAAACATTTTGCTGCTCAGAACTCTCCTCAGACACATCATGTTTCACAGCACGAACAGACTTTTTCTGAGTTTTGCACGTAGCACTCCAATGTCCCCGTTTTGAACACGAGCGACACACAGATGTCTTTGCAGCATATTTTTCTTTTTCAACACATGTAGGTATCCCACAAAAACCACATTTGTTAGTATTATCTGTGGTCGAAAACGCTTTTGTAAACTTTTTCTTCTTATTTGTACTATTTTTCTTAATAGCACTTAATAGCTTCTGTCTAATTATTTTGTTCTGCAAACTTTGTAGCTCGGCTTGTCTTGCAGCTGTTATGGCCTCATCTAATGTCAGCTTGTCTCTAAGTTGTAAACGCTCGCTAACCTTGATATCGGCAACCCCGATGACTATCCTATCCCTGATCATCTCATCTTTCAAGGCCTGAAACTCACAGTGTTCCGCAAACTTGTTATGAAATTTTCTACAGGCTCGCCCGGTCGTTGAACTCTCGAGTTAAACTGGTATCTCTCAAATATTACATTTCTTTGAGGGATGAAATATTGGTCAAATTTTGCTAGTATTTCATCATAGGTTTCCCCACCGGTAACGTTCTGTTGTAGCAAAACTTCCTCTGCCTCGTTACCCATCAGGTACACGAGCATGTCGGTCTTTTCTTTGTCTGACTTTTTGTGGAACCCACTTACAGATATGTAACGCTGAAAACGCTTTTTTCATTGCGGCCACTGTTGAGGTTGAGTAAAATTAAATTCTGACGGCGATGAGACATTCGCAAATACCTCGGCCTGCTGCGCAGCCTGCGCCCCCGCAGTGCCTGCGTTATTTCCTGTATTCGGCTTCTTGGTACTTGTAGCTTGTCTTTCCTCGTTCCCTTTTTACCGTCACTCAAACCGCAAAGCCTCGACCCGCGCGTTTGTTCTTTTTGACCGACAAGATTTTAGGGTTAGCTTCCCCGAAAGCCGAAGAAAACTACCGAGCTCGATCACTCACTTGCTACGCTCTATATCTCGCGCAAGACACCGCTGCTACCAGGTCGTATTATATTTATTTTAAATGGCTATTTATTACGTTACACAAAAGTTTCGTACATTCTGAAAAAGTGTGGCCCCCTCCAATACCGGCCATCTACCCGCGAACTTCCTGACCTTTATCGGACAACTGTTACATTACATATGTAAAACTGGTTGCCTATACGTAAAGGCTGTTAGCACAAATACATTTAAAACAACTAAAATTAAACAAAATAAAAATTGAAAAAAGTTTTTTAACAAATTTTAATGCCTTATGAAACGAAGAAAAAAACATGTCCCTGGAATTTAAAACATTCTGCAAGTTAAATGTGGACCAAGCGTATGTAATAGAGAACTTACAGTTGATTAGTACCAGGTATGGAAAATAAATTTTGGCGACTTTATGTGACAGCCCTACAGAAAACAAGTTTAAAACGTTTTTACCAAAAAGAGTTGTCGAAAAATTCAGTGATGACTTTATTTAAGCCGTTAATAATTATCAAAAGTGCACCTTGACATATTTAGGCCAAAGTGAGCTTAAATTTGTTGGTGACCGAACGCAGTTAAGACTAAAAATCGATCTTGTTGAATAAAATCAGTTAAAAAATAACTTTAAACATTAGTTTAGCAGCAAGTTAAATATCTGAGCTATATTGGCAGCTTAAACAGAAGCAAAAGAACCTAATTCAAATCCGCTAGTTAGTATCGAAAGACTGGAAAAAGTTAGAAAATATATGTCATTGTCAACAGTTTATTTATGGATTATTTACCGAATCTACATTCTTTCAATGGACCATTTTCCGAGTTTGACAGGCTGTGTAGCAAAAAGGTTTGCCACCAAACTAAAATAAAATGACCAACAAAAAAAATTGACAGGTAAACTTGGGTAAGAAACCTGATTTTTGACATAGTCAAACTTTCTTGTTTTTCATTTGCGAAAATAAAGAAACGCGCACTTCAGTGAATTTAAGTTAAAATTTACATAAAAACTAAAGGTATAGTGTAATAAAATCCCCGCGGGGTTACTGCTGCAGGGTGAGAACCATGAAAAACTGGTTTAAAAATCAGCTCATGCTCCAAAATATGTTCAAATACGAGTTGTAAAGATTTGGCTTCTATCAGGGACCTATATGTCCCTGCTTCTATACACACCCAGCACACAGACTTTTTACTGCGCTGATGAGGAATCTAGTCATTTACAGATATGCTTCGAGATGTGTAGCAGTTCAATGTGTAAAAATGCTTTTTCCCAGGTTGGTATGCTTATGTAAGTTAAAAGTTTAAAGGTGCAGTCAGAGTTTCCGTAAGAAAATAAACTACGGTGGCCCCTATCCGCTCTTTTCAATTCTGGCATCACAAACGGGAAATTCCTCAGTTCTTAGGTTCTTACGTATCTCCACCCGCCTGCTCACTTTTCAGTGCTTTCTTGCTAAATAAAGAATTAATAAATACAAACGTTTATTGTAAAACGGTAAAGTATACAAAATTTAACGTACATAAAACAACACAAAATAAAATAAACAAACTCGACTCGCACACACCTACTCTACTTTCATAACTTTATCTATCTAATAAGAAAAAATCTTCCAAACCTAACTCTTCTGAGATCGTTCCAAGCACAGACGTAGTATTTCCACGCTGTATGGCAATTCCGACCTTCTGGGTGATGAAACTCCGAGCCCTTTTATCCGGTAATTTTGCGCCTATTTCAGCGACCAGGCTCTTTGCTCCATCACTCCAAGGGCCAAAAGTCTCCACAGCAAATGGAACAAAAAAGTATTTGTCCTTCAGGACTTTGTATATGTTATGTTTTTTTGCTCCTCCTGCATTTTGAGATGTTTTTTCCAAGTATGAATGAGCTAACGAGTGACTGCATGTGGCGTCCTAGAGCAGCTCTCTGTCATTTTCCATGGGACAAGTGTCATTCCATCCACTGTTAGCCTATGTAAGCCGTAAGCATCTGCTATTTCGCCGGAAACGCAGGTGTGTTCCACACACACAGGAAGACCAAGTCTCAGAGCTATGGAAATTCTAAAAGTGTTGTTATTTAAAAGATTTCCGACGGTTGTGGTTGGAAGAGCACTTATCCAGGAGCTACTCTCGGGGGCTTGGAGAGATAAAAAAAACGTGCTTTGTGGTGTACTGAGTCACAACTATTGAATAAATTAACCTAACGAACTTTGCATATTTCTAAATCCAAATCATGTTGTTTAAGAGAACATAAATTTTTAAATGTATTTTCTGATAAATTACAAAGATTAAGCCATTTTGATGAACATTGATTAAAATCTGATGACTATATCTCAACTTTAACTGTTGAGACATAGTCCGGAAGAACAATATTAGCCAGTGACGTTATATCATTCACCGTACCCAAAAAAGCTGACACTGATAGAGGACATAAATCGCTTATTCCTAAACCACCCAATTTAACTGGTAAGGTGCTCTGTAGCCAAGATTTCAAATTTATATCACAATTACTAATTTCTTGAATAGTGTTTTTTAAAATGTTGTCATATTTTTCCATACTTTCAAGGTATTTCCAGCAAGGGACACATCGCAATGTGTAAGAAACTCTTGGTATGCCAAAAGATGGTTTAAGTAAATAGTAAGCTATATGTGAGCCTAAGAATTTAAAATTATTTTTTTATCAATTTCTGATGTAATTTGTTTTGAAAAAAATTAACAGCCTAGATAACTAAACTCTTATAAAGGATTTTGTACCACTTCTGGAGCAAAATTTGAAAATTTCAATGTAATTTGTGATGGATTTTCTGAAATAATTGCAAGTTCATATTTTTGAAAATTTAGATCTAAACCGTTTTTTTCACTGTAGTTGACTATCTTTTTAAAATCCTCTAAAACGGTATTTGGCTCTTCCGCAATTAGTCCATCATCAAGGTACCATAAATTCATTTCAGATTTCATAAGATTTACTATGGGTTGAATGGCTAGACAAACAAGGGGAGGCCCAAGGGGATTCCCTTGCTGAACTCCCCTTTGTAAGAAAATTCCTTGGTTACCGAAAGAAAGTATTGAATTATATCTATAGCATTGTGATATGTACTTAAAGTATTCTGGGATGTATTGTTTTACACTTGATAATATTTTACCTAGTGAATTGGAAATTCTTTTGCAAACTATTTTGGCAGTTAGGTGGCGGAGATATAGAGCCACAGCAATGGGGCGTATTACACTGTCTTTTTTGTTGAAGGCAAATAAATTTGCTCCAAAGAATATAGGACGAATTTCATTTGGAACAAAGCCCGATATAATATGAGTTATAAAAGCTGAAAAAGATACTAATAATTTTGAAGAAAAATACTTAGACCATCACCCACCAGATCCTTTAAATGCTGCTGTCTGAGCGAGTCGATACATCCTTTTTTTCTGTTTTTTTCATCTGTAGAAACATTGTTAAATTCTGATTCAAACTCATATTCATCTTGAAAATTTTTATCTTTGTCTGGTTCTGGATGTTTTGATTTTAAAATTTTTAGTACTTCTTCATTTCTTTCTGCAATGTGTCCTTCTAGTATTTTTAACATCTCCTTCAGATATTGTTGATCGTACTTTGTGATTAAGAATTTTATGCTTCGGCTTTTTATTTTGACATTTTACTTCAATTTTGTTGTTTCTTGGTTTATATTGGGATAAGAGGTCAAACGTAGTTAGATATTTATTTCTTTGCCACAAAATTAGGTTATTTCTTATTAAAGTTGTTAAAGTGACTACGATTTTTTTTTGAGTTACGTGGCATTGGTAAAACAGCATACGGAAAGAGAAAGAGACAAACCCATGAATGATAATCATTTTGACGAAAATTTTTCTGCAATTGTATTTCTAACTCCTTTTGGAATGATTTTGAGTATTGTAGTCGAACATTTAATAGTTGAAAAATACTTAACCATGCTATAAATATCATGGTTTGTTTTAATTTCTATTGTCTTTAAATAAGAATTATTGTCTTTATCCAAATCTTTTTCTAAATGCAAGAATTTGTGTTTGATTTTCTTATATTGTTTGAGACCTCGTGTTCCTTTATATGATTTTTTACAAATATCACAGCAAATTTTCTCATTAAAAGTTACAGGATCTGGTTGCGATAAATTTTGAAACCAAATGTTGGAATCATTAATTGCAGAGAAACATAGGGTATCTTGGACATGGTTATTGTGTGTTTTTGAAATATGGATCTTAAGTGTTTTTGAGGACGAGAATTTCTTAGAACATATTTCACAGGAAATTTCATTTTCATCATTCGCACTTTTATTAAATTCTTTGTTAAAGCATAGTAAGCGAATATGACCTGAGCTTGGATTGCCAGAAAAAAGGATTCGGATAGGAGGATAATTATTTTGTTTAGCAATTATAGTTGGAGAATCTTGAATTTCTTGGATGTTGTCAGAGGTTGTCAAATAAAAAATTTCAAAACTTAATTTATGTACCTCGGAAAGGGCTAAGCATTCTGCGGAAGTTCCATAAATACCATTTCTCGACATCAGATTATTGTATTCATCTCTGTTGAGGAAATTATTAGGTGGACATGTAAAGTCTTCAATATAGTTCCAGTTTTCGTAAATGTATTCTATAGCGCCTTTCCGTAGATCCAGATGATGAGACTCATTATTGAATAGATATTGGCTTACGCATCGAAATAAACAGTTTCCATCGGGAATATTTTCTATAACTTCATATTTTCATATTATTTGTTTACTTCGTATTTCATTTTCAAATTTTGATAAATTTTGTTGCGGTGGATGTTTGACCATATAATTTCCGGATGACTCTTTCCTCAAACTTGTACTATATTATTTGTAAAAACGTGTTAAAGGTTAAAATTTATAAAAGTTTTTCACAAATATTTTTGATGTCTGACTGACAATTCTGACAGCTAAGTGAGAAAAATTTAATAATATAATTCATCCATTAGTCAACTTGTTCGCAGCAGAAAAAAGGTTGCTAGGATGCCCGATTGGGTGTTAACTATATTGTTTTTCTCTTTTTCAGGATACTGCGGAGGCCATAGCAACCTTTTTTGAAATTTTGTTGTTTCTGCTTTTTCCAATTGTAATTTTTAACGTGGTAGGTAGGTTGCATAAAAATAGAAGTTGAAAATGGGTAAATTGCTTATTTTTGCAGTTAGCCACATCAGTTTTCATCGGCTGACGCCGAATATAAGGATTTTCGATTTACAATTGGTCCTGGTTCTGGTTGTACCAAAACCGGAACCGATCCATTCATTTTAAAACAATGACGTCACAGTTACAACCCGGTTATAAAATTTTAGAATCAACCTGGGTGGTTGGTTTGACCCTCTGGTTGTAAACAGAACCTCTAAAATTTTGAAAAATTATAGGTAGTCTTTTTTTTAGTAAAGTCCAAGATATATTCACAATATTTTAAATGATAATTATATAATATGGTTTTCTGCCATTTTTGACTTTTTGTGAAAAATTCTTTATGTGTGCACCTACTAGGATCCCTAGAAGCCCCAATCGCCCCGATTTTTTTTTAAGAGAAAAAAGGGTGCCTGGGGGGGGATTGTAATGTGTTTTTTTTATTGTTTTGGGTTGGATTATGTTGGGTTGGACTGCTTTGGATTGGATTGTTTTAGTGAAAAAAAAACAAAAAAAATAAAACAAAACAAAAAAAATAACAAAAAAACAACCGGTGCAGGCGGATTTAGGCTCCCAGGGACCCTAGTAGGTGCCCCCACAAAGATTTTTTCATAAAAAATCAAAAATGGCAGAAAACCGTATACCTTTTAAGTGACGTCATTATTTTAGAACCAATTCTTAAATCGAAAATCCCTTACAACAAACCAATTTTTATACTCTAGTTGAAAAGTTTTTTGGAAAAACAATGATATGCCAAATAAAAATCCATTATTTTCGCAAAGAAAATGCCACCTTCTGGCCCTAAAAACCTTTAAAAATAATCTAGGTAGGTCGTAGATTACACTGATGCATCTAACGTACGGATACTTGACAAATACCTAACTCAACATTGATGTTTGTTTACCTTTTTGAAACGAATTTAAACCTCCTTCATTTTGTATTTCTTGTGCTTTTAGATCAGTTCCAAGTGATAACAAAGCGGATGGTTGCATCACCCAAAGAAGCAAAGTAAAAAACCTTCAAAATGTTACCTGATGGCTTGGGCACAATCCATGTATAATAAAGCACAGGAAATATCAAACTTAAAGTAAAAACAAGCATATAAAAAAAGGCGGGACATTCCAGACTTGATCTGACCCAGCTCTAAGTAAGTGGACAAGGCTCCTTGAGGAAGTCGAGGATTGTTGACCTCCAAACCACACTAACAGGTGGGTGTTTTGTCAGCTGATGACAAAGGAAGAGCAATTTTATATAATCAATATCATGTTATTTTTAGAAATAAAAGGAGCTATTACACAACAAAGCTAGGTACACAACTTCAAGGATTAACAATGACTAACCGCTTCTATTTTTTCTGAAAATTCGAGGAAATTAAAAACTTAAACAACTGGACTGACAATAGTTTTTAGTAAGACATACACAAGAAAACTAAGTTACCTTTTTTTCCCACGCTTCATAAAAGTGACTCTGTATTATTACGAAAATTTTGGAATGCTTAAAATTTTGTAGTGTTTATCAACCACTATCATGCATCGATTTTACCAGAGTTGTTAGAACGCATTAGAAACTCTCACTTGTAAAAAATTTAGAGATGACAAAAAACAAAAAATTGGGCTTTATTTTATGAAATAAGTGTTTTATATATTCGAACCTCGTAATATTTTATTTAATAACATTAAATGCAGCAAAATTATCTTACATTAACAAAAAAATAACCAAAACCATAACCAAATGGATTCATAGCTTTCAGCAGTGTTAGTGGCTAATTACAACAATTCCAAAATTTCTTTAAGGAAATTTGTTTTATTCAATCTATTAAAATTTCCAAAAAATTGTTTCCAATAATAAACTCCAAAATAACAACTTTTTGTTTCCCAGGTAATAAAACCGCATAAATTCTTATTAAAGTTGGTAAGTTTTTATGATGTTTGATAGAGTTTTATAAGATTCTACTGGCCAAGCTGTCTTTCTCATCAAAACTGATAGAAAAAAATTCGGATTTCATAAAATTGGATTAAGTTTTTACCAGTTTGTTTTACATACTGCATAGAAAATATATAAAACCAGATAAAACATTAAAAAATCTTGTAAAACTTTTCTAATAGATTTGATGAATTTTTTTTTGGCAAGGTTAGTTTGGTAAAGTAAATATAAATATAATTCAACTTTTAATTTAACTACATAAATTAAAGTAAAAATTGTAAAATCTAACTTTTAATAAAAGCTTTAAAGAACAAATTACAAAAGTTTACCATTTTTTATAAATACCTTAAAAACTTCGTTTAATGAATCATTTGTATATTCTTAATTTTATTATACAGCTGCCCTCCTGATTGACCCTATTTCGCGCTTTTATTTCTATAGTGGGTTGCAAACCCCAATTCTGTGAATTATAAATGGAATAAAGCCCGAAGTGCGGCGGTTCTTGTAGCCAGCTGAGAGTTCACCTTATATTTAAATCTAGATTCCTTTATCAGAGCAGTAGAAACTGACTGAATTCCTCATCAAAGAAGTAAAAAGCCCTGAATGCTATCTAACTAGATGTTTATAGAAGCCAAATCCTTAAAACTCGTTTTTTAACATGTTTTGGAGCATGAGCTGATCTTTAAACTGAAGTGTTCGTTTGTTTATTTTCGTAAATTAAACACAAAAAAGATTGGTTATGTCGAAAATCAGGGTTCCCACCCAAGTTTACCTGTCAATTTTTACTAACTACTTTCAGGGCTTGCTTCTCATTAGCGAGTTATGTATTAACCCTCTAGTTAAAGAGGAAGATGGCAGACATATACCAAATGCCAGAATAAGAAAGCTGAAGGTAACTTAAAGGTTAATTGCCTTACTCGCTGTTTGGAAACCGTCTTGGGAGTGTGTTTATCAACCACTACCATGCATCGATTTTACCAGAGTTGTTAGAAAACATTAGAAACTCTCACTTGTAAAAAATTTAGAGATGACAAAAAACAAAAAATAGGGCTTTATTTTATGAAATAAGTGTTTTATATATTCGAACCTCATAATATTTTATTTAATAACATTAAATGCAGCAAAATTATTTTACATTAACAAAAAAATAACCAAACCATAACAAAATGGATTCATAGCTTTCAGCAGTGTTAGTGGCTAATTACCGCAATTCCAAAATTTCTCTATTATCTACTTTACTTTTGTGCTTTAAGTAGTTGACGGGGTTCGAATTTGATATAATAAGTTTTGGACGGAGCTTTGAGCTAGGATGCCCGATTGGGTCTTAACTATATTTTTTTTCTCTGTTTCAGGGTACTGCGGAGGCCAGAGCAACCTTTTTTCTGCTGCGAACAAGTTGACTACTGGATGAATAATTAGTTAATAAATACAAGAAAAAGTTCACTTCATATGGTTATTTTTGTAATACATTTTATTTAATATACTTACTAATTATATCAATATATTTAGTAGGAAGGTTTTAATGTTGTTTTATTTGAAATATTTAGGATTATTTTAAAAGTTTAAAAGAATAAAATGCATCCATTTACAATAATCATAGTTTTAGAATAAGAATTAACCTCGATAACAGCACATTGATCAGGATCCGTAGAAAGTAACCACAAAATGAACCCACAAAATAACGACATTTTAGTCAAATGTGAAAAAAAATATCTTTAAGGAAATTTGTTTTATTCAATCTATTAAAACCTCCAAAAAATTGTTTCCAATAATAAACTCCAAAATAACAAATTTTTGTTTCCCAGGTAATAAAACCGCATAGGTTCTTATTAAAATATTATATTAAAAAACAAGCTTAGAAAACAACTTTTTGCACACAATCAAGACGAAGTTGGTAATTTGAGCCGAAGGCGAAATCCATAAGTCGAGCAAAGACGTTATATACTGTATTATTTCTGCGACTGCAAAAAAACAAACAATTGTATTTTTTTTTATTTACTTATTTTTTTACGTTGTTAGTCATCATCAAAGAACAATAATATTGATGGGTGATGTGCAATATTGACATATCCGTGTACAAAGCGCTACTTTCAGGACTTGCTTCTCATTAGCGAGTTATGCATTAACCATTTAGTTAAAGAGGAAGATGGCAGACATATACAAAATGCCAGAATAAGACAGCTGAAGGTAACTTAAAGGTTAATTGCCTTACTCGCTGTTTGGAAACCGCCTTGGGAGTGTTAGAACACATTAGAAACTCTCACTTGTAAAAAATTTAGAGATGACAAAAAACAAAAAATTTGGCTTTATTTTATGAAATAAGTGTTTTATATATTCGAACCTCATAATATTTTATTTAATAACATTAAATGCAGCAAAATTATCTTACATTAACAAAAAAATAACCAAAACCATAACAAAATGAATTCATAGCTTTCAGCAGTGTTAGTGGCTAATTACCACAATTCCAAAATTTCTCTATTATCTACTTTACTTTTGTGCTTTAAGTAGTTGACGTGGTTCGAATTTGATATAATAAGTTTTGGACGGAGCTTTGAGCTAGGATGCCCGATTGGGTCTTAACTATATTTTTTTCTCTGTTTCAGGATACTGCAGAGGCCAGAGCAACCTTTTTTCTGCTGCGAACAAGTTGACTACTGGATGAATAAATACAAGAAAAAGTTCATTTCATATAGTTATTTTTGTAATACATTTTATTTAATATACTTAGTAATTAAATTAATATATTTAGTAGGAAGGTTTTAATGTTGTTTTATTTGAAATATTTAGGATTATTTTAAAAGTTTAAAAGAATAAAATGCATCCATTTACAATAATCATAGTTTTAGAATAAGAATTAACCTCAATAACAGCACATTGATCAGGATCCGTAGAAAGTAACCACAAAATTAACGACATTTTAGTCAAATGTGAAAAAAAATATCTTTAAGGAAATTTGTTTTATTCAATCTATTAAAACCTCCAAAAAATTGTTTCCAATAATAAACTCCAAAATAACAACTAGGTCCTTATTAATGTTGGTGAGTTTTTATGATGTTTGATAGGGTTTTATAAGATTCTACTGGCCAAGCTGCCTTTCTCATCAAAACTGATAGAAAAAAATTCGTATTTCATGAAATGGGATTAAGTTTTTACCAGGTTGTTTTACATACTGCATAGAAAAGATATAAAACCTGATAAAACATTATAAAATCTTGTAAAACTTTTCTAATAGATTTGATGCATTTTTTTTGTCAGGGTTAGTTTGGTAAAGAAAATATAAATATAATTCAACTTTTAAATTAACTAAATAAATTAAAGTAAAAATACCTTAAAAACTTCGTTTAATGAATCATTTGTATATTCTTAATTTTGTTATACAGCTGCCCTCCTGATTGACCCTGTTGCGCGCTTTTATTTCTATAGTGGGTTGCAAACCCCAATTCTGTGAATTATAAATGGAATAAAGCCCGAAGTGCGGCGGTTCTTGTAGCCAGCTGAGAGTTCACCTTAAATTTAAATCTGGATTCCTTTATCAGAGCAGTAGAAACTGACTGGATTCCTCCTCAAAGAAGTAAAAAGCCCTGAATGCTATCCATTTCTAACTAGGTGATTATAGAAGCCAAATCCTTAAAACTCGTTTCTGAACATGTTTTGGAGCATGAACTGATCTTTAAACTGAAGTGTTCGTTTGTTTAAACACAAAAAAGATTGGTTATGTCGAAAATCAGGGTTCCCACCCAAATTTACCTGTCAATTTTTTACTAACTACTTTCAGGACTGGCTTCTCATTAGCGAGTTATGTATTAACCCTCTAGTTAAAGAGGAAGATGGCAGACATATACCAAATGCCAGAATAAGACAGCTGAAGGTAACTTAGTTAATTGCCTTACTAGCTGTTTGGAAACCGTTTTGGGAGTGTGTTTATCAACCACTACCATGCATCGATTTTACCAGAGTTGTTAGAACACATTAGAAACTGTCACTTGTAAAAAATTTAGAGATGACAAAAAACAAATATTGGGCTTTATTTTATGAAATATGTGTTTTATATGTTCGAACCTCGTAATATTTTATTTAGTAAAATTAAATGCAGCAAAATTCTCTTAATTTAACAAAAAAAATAACCAAAACCATAACAAAATGGATTCATAGCTTACAGCACTGTTAGTGGCTAATTACCACAATTCCAAAATTTCTCTATTATCTATTTTATTTTTGTGCTTTAAGTAGTTGACGGGGTTAGAATTTGATATAATAAGTCTAAATAACGAAATACTTTTCTAACTTAATAAGTTTTGGACGGAGCTTTCAGCTAGGATGCCCGATTGGGTCTTAACTATATTGTGTTTCTCTGTTTCAGGATACTGCAGAGGACAGAGCAACCTTTTTTCTGCTGCGAAGAAGTTGACTACTGGATGAATAATTAGTTAATAAATACAAGAAAAAGTTCACTTTATATGGTTATTTTTATAATACATTTTATTTAATATACTTAGTAATTAAATTAATATATTTAGTAGGAAGGTTTCAATGTTGTTTTATTTGAAACATTTAGGATTATTTTAAATGTTTTATTCTATCTATTAAAACCTCCAAAAAATTGTTTCCAATAATAAACTCCAAAATAATAACTTTTTGTTTCGCAGGTAAAAAAACCGCATAGGTTCTTATGAAAGTTGGTGAGTTTTTATGATGTTTGATAGGGTTTTATAAGATTCTACTGGCTAAGCTGTCTTTCTCATCAAAACTGATAGAAAAAAATTTGTATTTCATGAAATTGGATTAAGTTTTTACCAGTTTGTTTTACATACTGCATAGAAAAGATATAAAACCTGATAAAACATTATAAAATCTTGTAAAACTTTTCTAATAGATTTGATGCATTTTTTTTTGGCAGGGTTAGTTTGGTAAAGAAAATATAAATATAATTCAACTTTTAAATTAACTACATAAATTAAAGTAAAAATTGCAAAATCTAACATTTAATAAAAACTTTAAAGAACAAATTACAAAAGTTTACCATTTTTTATAAATACCTTAAAAACTTCGTTTAATGAATCATTTGTATATTCTTCATTTTATTATACACCCATTGAATTAAATTTCTTTCATAGTTACAAATAGCTGCCCTCCTGATTGACCCTGTTGCGCGCTTTTATTTCTATGGTGGGTTGACAACCCCAATTCTGTGAATTATAAATGGAGCACACAAGCTCTCTGTGTTGAATACTTTAAAGACTTTAATTTGGACAAATTAATTAACGGATTAATTGTGTTAGAATTATGGAGTGAACTTTTTGATATCAAGGCATTTCTGCCCAAATATATTTTGGAAAAAATTGGAACCTACTTCAGATGAAGAAGAAAATTAATAAAAGTGTATATACCTACCTATTATTTAGGTATTATTTTACAGAATGATTTACTTAATAATGATTATTTGTAAATCTATTCGTCATTCAAAATCATACTTGCTATCATAAATTTATCGGTTTTCTTTTGGTTTTATAAGTTTAAGAAAATTATTTTGTGTTTGCTTAAAATATTTTGGATGCATATTGGAGAAAAGCTGTACATATTTATGTGCGTTAAAAATAAATTTAATTCTTTATAATTTAAAAAAAAATACGTGTTTTACTTTTTACTATAAGAGCCACCTCTGGGCCCATATTTGCGTGATTAAAAAAAAAACGCAAAGCGCTGTCAAGATAAATGAACACCAAGCAAAAACCATAGCAAAAGCTTAGTGTTCTACTATGCGTTTTTTGTAGAGCTTAGCGTTTCTAATGGGAATACAAATATTCCTTCAAAGTTAAAAAACATACATATTATTTAGGATAAAAATCCAACGCTTGTAAAATAGAAAAGATGCATTTATTTGCGTTTGTGTGAGGTCGAAACTGTAGGGTAGCTTTAAATCACCATGCGGGTATTCAAAAAAAAAATCCGCATATTGACTTAATGTGTAGGTAGGTATGTGATTTGGGTCGCGACACTATATTTGTCCCAAGCATATATTCCTAGCTTTTTTTCACGCTACCTGGGTTGATTTTGTTTTTAACGACCTTCCCTTATGTGTGAGGCATAAAAATGCACTTAATTTTTCGGTGAGTGATAGATTTCTTGGTTAAGATTAATGTTTGTTATTTTTGTAAGCGGCTTTTCTTAGAAAAAAAAGACCTCACGCATCAAAATGTGCACTATAGGCGGTAACTTTTTGGGGTGAGATTATGCTAGGATAAGGATTTAATACGTTGTGAAACGAGCGTATACGGGGTGAGGCAAATAAACAGTGGCCTGTATTGCTCTTTTTTTAAAAATTATACAGGGTCGCAAAGATAGTTGGGGACCTATATTAGTTTTAATTTCAAAGAACCAAAACGCAACAATAAAAGGAGCTTGCAATTATTAGTATCTAGAACTTACATTTTATTTGTCAAGTTGATTATAATTTGTAAGCAGTAACCCCGCGGGGATTTCATTACATTTTTATGTAAATTTTAACTTAAATTCACTGAAGTGCCCGTTTGTTTATTTTCGCAAATTAAACACAAAAGAGATTGGTTTTGTCGAAAATCAGGGTTCCCACCCAAATTTACCTGTCAATTTTTTATTTTCTTTGTTGGTCATTTTGTTTTATTTGGGTGGCAAACCTTTTTGCTACTCAGCCTTTCAAACTCGGAAACAAAACACTCTTTTGATGATTCTGCACTTCAGTAGCAGATATTTTTCAGAAGACGACGAGTTACTAGACAGTAAAACTTTGTATGAAGCTCAAAATGCTGAAATGCGTGGTGGAGGTCCAGGCTTTTGGAACTTAAAATAATATTTCTAACGAAGAAAAAATACACGCAAGCTCTCTGTGTTGAATACTTTAAAGACTTTAATTTGGACAAATTAATTAACGGATTAATTATGTTAGAATTATGGAGTGAACTTTTTGATATCAAGGCGTTTCTGCCCAATTATATTTTGGAAAAAATTGAAACCTACTTCAGATGAAGAAGAAAATTAAAAAAAGTGTATATACCTACCTATTATTGAGGTATTATTTTAAATAATGATTTACCTAAAAATGATTATTTGTAAATCTATTCGTCATTCAAAAACATACTTGCTATCATAACTTCGGCTCATATTTGCGTGATTAAAAAAAAATGCAAAGCGCTGTGAAGATAAATGAACACCAAGCAAAAACCATAGCAAAAGCTTAGTGTTCTACCATGCGTTTTTTTGTAGTGCTTAGTGTTTCTAATGGGAATACAAATATTCCTACAAAGTTAAAAAACATACATATTATTTAGGATAAAAATCCAACGCTTTTAAAATAGAAAAGATGCATTTATTTGCGTTTGTGTGAGGTCGAAATTGTAGGGTAGCTTTAAATCACCATGCGGGTATTAAAAAAAAAGCCGCATATTGACTTAATGTGTAGGTAGGTATATGATTTGGGTCGCGACACTATATTTGTCCCAAGCATATATTCCTAGCTTTTTTTCACGCTACCTGGGTAGATTTTGTTTTTAGCGACCTTCCCTTTATGTGTGAGGCACAAAAATGCACTTAATTTTTCGGTGAGTGATAGATTTCTTGGTTAAGATTAATGTTTGTTATTTTAGTAAGCGGTTTTCCTTAGAAAAAAAAGACCGCACGCATCAAAATGTGCACTATATGCGGTAACTTGTTGGGGTGAGACTATGCTAGGATAAGGATTTAATACGTTGTAAACCGAGTGTATACAGGGTGAGGCAAATAAACAGTGCCCTGTATTGCTCTTTTTTTTTAAATTATACAGGGTCGCAAAGATAGTTGGGGACCTATATTAGTTTTTATTTCAAAGAACCTAAACGCAACAATAAAAGGAGCTTGCAATTATTAGGATCTAGAACTTACATTTTATTTGTCAACTTGGTTATAATTTGTAATTAAAATATTATATTAAAAAACAAGGTTAGAAAACAACTTTTTGCACACAATCAAGACGTAGTTGGTAATTTGAGCCGAAGGCGAAATCCATAAGTCGAGCAAAGACGTTATATACTGTATTATTTCTGCGACTGCAAAAAAAGACACAATTGTATTTTTTTTTACTTATTTTTTTACGTTGTTAGTCATCATCAAATAACAATAATAGTGATGCGTGATGTGCAATATTGACATATCCGTGTACAAAGCGCTACTTTCAGGACTTGCTTCTCATTAGCGAGTTATGCATTACCCATTTAGTTAAAGAGGAAGATGGCAGACATATACAAAATGCCAGAATAAGACAGCTGAAGGTAACTTAAAAGTTAATTGCCTTATTCGCTGTTTGGAAACCGTCTTGGGAGTGTGTTTATCAACCACTACCATGCATAGATTTTACCAGTGTTGTTAGAACGCATTAGAAACTCTCACTCGTAAAAAATTTCGAGATGACAAAAAACAAAAAATTGGGCTTTAGTTTATTAAATAAGTGTTTTATATATTCGAATCTCATAATATTTTATTTAATAACATTAAATGCAGCAAAATTATCTTACATTAACAAAAAAATAACCAAAACCATAACAAAATGGATTCATAGCTTTCAGCAGTGTTAGTGGCTAATTACCACAATTCCAAAATTTCTCTATTATCTACTTTATTTTTGTGCTTTAAGTAGTTGACGGGGTTAAAATTTGATATAATAAGTTTTAGACGGAGCTTTGAGCTAGGATGCCCGATTGGGTCTTAACTATATTTTTTTTCTCTGTTTCAGGATACTGCAGAGGCCAGAGAAACCTTTTTTCTGCTGCGAACAAGTTGACTACTGGATGAATAATTAGTTAATAAATACAAGAAAAAGTTCACTTCATATGGTTATTTTTGTAATACATTTTATTTAATATACTTAGTAATTATATTAATATATTTAGTAGGAAGGTTTTAATGTTGTTTTATTTGAAATATTTAGGATTATTTTAAAAGTTTAAAAGAATAAAATGCATCCATTTACCATAATCATAGTTTTAGAATAAGTATTAACCTCAATAACATTTGATCAGGATATGTAGGAAGTAACCACAAAATGAAACCACAAAATGAACGACATTTTAGTCAAATGTGAAAAAAAATATCTTTAAGGAAATTTGTTTTATTCAATCTATTAAAATCTCCAAAAAATTTTTTACAATAATAAACTCCAAAATAACAACTTTTTGTTTCTCAGGTAACAAAACCGCTACTGGCCAAGCTGTCTTTCTCATCAAAACTGATAGAAAAAAATTCGTTTTTTATGAAATGGGATTAAGTTTTTACCAGTTTGTTTTATATACTGCATATAAAAGATATAAAACCTGATAAAACATTATAAAATCTTGTAAAACTTTTCTAATAGATTTGATGCATTTTTTTTTTGGCATTAAATACATAAATTAAAGTAAAAATTGTAAAATCTAACTTTTAATAAAAGCTTTAAAGAACAAATTACAAAAGTTTACCATTTTTTATAAATACCTTAAAAACTTCGTTTAATGAATCATTTGTATTTTCTTCATTTTATTATACACCCATTGAATTAGATTTCTTTCATAGTTGCAAATAGCTGCCCTCCTGATTGACCCTGGTGGGTTGAAAACCCCAATTCTGTGAATTATAAATGGAATAAAGCCCGAAGTGCGGCGGTTCTTGTAGCCAGCTGAGAGTTCACCTTAAATTTAAATCTGGATTCCTTTATCAGAGCAGTAGAAACTGACTGGATTTCTCCTCAAAGAAGTAAAAATTTCTAACTAGGTGATTATAGAAGCCAAATCCTTAAAACTCGTTTTTGAACATGTTTTGGAGCATGAACTGATCTTTAAACTGAAGTGTTCGTTTGTTTATTTTCGTAAATTAAACACAAAAAAGATTGGTTATGTCGAAAATCAGGGTTCCCACGCAAGTTTACCTGTCAATTTTTTACTAACTACTTTCAGGACATGCTTCTCATTAGCGAGTTATGTATTAACCCTCTAGTTAAAGAGGAAGATGGCAGACATATACCAAATGCCAGAATAAGACAGCTGAAGGCAACTTAAAGCTTAATTGCCTTACTCGCTGTTTGGAAACCGTCTTGGTTGGAAACCGTCTTGGGAGTGTGTTTATCAACCACTACCATGCATCGATTTTACCAGAGTTGTTAGAACACATTAGAAACTCTCACTTGTAAAAAATTTAGAGATGACAAAAAACAAAAAATTGGATTTTATTTTATGAAATAAGTGTTTTATATATTCGAACCTCATAATAATTTATTTAATAACAATAAATGCAGCAAAATTATTTTACATTAACAAAAAAATAACCAAAACCATAACAAAATGGATTCATAGCTTCCAGCAGTGTTAGTGGCTAATTACCACAATTTCAATATTTCTCTATTATCTACTTTACTTTTGTGATTTAAGTAGTTGACGGGGTTCGAATTTGATTTAATAAGTTTTGGACGGAGCTTTGAGCTAGGATGCCCGATTAGGTTTTAACTATATTTTTTTTCTCTGTTTGAGGATACTGCAGAGGCCAGAGCAGCCTTTTTTATGCTGCGAAAAAGTTGACTACTGGATGATTAATTAGTTAATTAATACAAGAAAAAGTTCACTTCATATGGTTATTTTTGTAATACATTTTATTTAATATACTTAGTAATTAAATTAATATATTTAGTAGGAAGGTTTTAATGTTGTTTTATTTGAAATATTCAGGATTATTTTAAAAGTTTAAAAGAATAAAATGCATTTTTTTACAATAATCAAAGTTTTAGAATAAGAATTAACCTCAATAACAGCACATTGATCAGGATCCGTAGAAAGTAACCACAAAATGAACGACATTTTAGTCAAATGTGAAAAAAAATATCTTTAAGGAAATTTGTTTTATTCAATCTATTAAAACCTCCAAAAAATTGTTTCCAATAATAAACTCCAAAATAACAACTTTTTGTTTCCCAGGTAATAAAAGCGCATAGTTTCTGATTAAAATATTACATTAAAAAACAAGTTTAGAAAACAAATTTTTGCACACAATCAAGATGAAGTTGGTAATTTGAGCCGAAGGTGAAATCCATAAGTCGAGCAAAGACGTTATATACTGTATTATTTCTGCGACTGCAAAAAAACAAACCATTGTATTTTTTTTATTTACTTGTTTTTTTACGTTGTTAGTCATCATCAAATAACAAAAATAGTGATGCGTGATGTGCAATATTGACATATCCGTGTACAAAGCGCTACTTTCAGGACTTGCTTTTGATTAGCGAGTTATGCATTAAACATTTAGTTAAAGAGGAAGATGGCAGACATATACAAAATGCCAGAATAAGACGGCTGAAGGTAACTTAAAGGTTAATTGCCTTATTCGCTGTTTGGAAACCGTCTTGGGAGTGTGTTTTATAACCACTACCATGCATCGATTTTACCAGAGTTGTTAGAACGCATTAGACACTCTCACTTGTAAAAAATTTAGAGACGACAAAAAACAAAAAATTGGGCTTTATTTTATGAAATAAGTGTTTTATATATTCGAACCTCATAATATTTTATTTAATAATATAACATTAACAAAAAAATGTGTTAGTGGCTAATTACCACAATTCCAAAATTTCTCTATTATCTACTTTATTTTTGTGCTTTAAGTAGTTGACGGGGTTAGAATTTGATATAATAAGTTTTGGACGGAGCTTTGAGCTAGGATGCGCGATTGGGTCTTAACTGTATTTTGTTTCTCTGTTTCAGGATACTGCAGAGGTCAGAGCAACCTTTTTTCTGCTGCGAGCAAGTTGACTACTGGATGAATAATTAGTTAATAAATACAAGAAAAAGTTCTCTACATATGGTTATTTTTGTAATACATTTTATTTAATATACTTAGTAATTAAATTAATATATTTAGTAGGAAGGTTTTAATGTTGTTTTATTTGAAATATTTAGGATTATTTTAAAAGTTTAAAAGAATAAAATGCATCCTTGTACAATAATCATAGTTTTAGAGTAAGAATTAACCTCAACAGCAGCACATTGATCAGGATCCGTAAAAAGTAACCACAAAATGAACGACATTTTAATCAAATGTGAAAAAAAATATCTTTAAGGAAATTTGTTTTATTCAATCTATTAAAAACTCCAAAATATTGTTTCCAATAATAAACTCCAAAATAACAACTTTTTGTTTCCCAGGTAATAAAACCGCATAAGTTCTTATTAAAGTTGGTGGGTTTTTTATGATTTTTGATAGGGTTTTATAAGATTCTACTGGCCAAGCTGTCTTTCTCATCAAAATTCATAGAAAAAAATTCGTATTTCATGAAATTGGATTAAGTTTTTACCAGTTTCTTTTACATACTGCATAGAAAAGATATAAAACCTGATAAAACATTATAAAATCTTGTAAAACTTTTCTAATAGATTTGATGCATTTTTTTTTGGCAGGGTCAGTTTGGTAAAGAAAATATAAATATAATTCAACTTTTAAATTAACTACATAAAGTAAAGTAAAAATTGTAAAATCTAACTTTTAATAAAAGCTTTAAAGAAGAAATTACAAAAGTTTACCATTTTTTATAAATACCTTAAAAACTTTGTTTAATGAATCATTTGTATATTCTTAATTTTATTATACAGCTGCTTTCCTGATTGACCCTGTTGCGCGCTTTTATTTCTATAGTGGGTTGCAAATTCCAATTCTGTGAATTATAAATGGAATAAAGCCCGAAGTGCGGCGGTTCTTGTAGCCAGCTGAGAGTTCACCTTAAATTTAAATCTAGATTCCTTTATCAGAGCAGTAGAAACTGACTGGATTCCTCATCAAAGAAGTAAAAAGCACTGAATGCTATCCATTTCTAACTAGGTGTTTATAGAAGCCAAATCCTTAAGACTCGTTTATGAACATGTTTTGGAGCATAAGCTGATCTTTAAACTGAAGTGTTCGTTTGTTTATTTTCGTAAATTAAACACAAAAAAGATTGGTTATGTCGAAAATCAGGGTTCCCACCAAAGTTTACCTGTCAATTTTTTACTAACTACTTTCAGGACTTGCTTCTCATTAGCGAGTTATGTATTAACCCTCTAGTTAAAGAGGAAGATGGCAGACTTATACCAAATGCCAGAATAAGAAAGCTGAAGGTAACTTAAAGGTTAATTGCCTTACTCGCTGTGTGGAAACCGTCTTGGCAGTGTGTTTATCAACCACTAACATGCATCGATTTTACCAGAGTTGTTAGAAAACATTAGAAACTCTCACTTGTAAAAAATTTAAAGATGACAAAAAACAAAAAATAGGACTTTCTTTTATGAAATAAGTGTTTTATATATTCGAACCTCATAATATTTTATTTAATAACAATAAATGCAGCAAAATAATTTTACATTAACAAAAAAATAAACAAAACCATAACAAAATGGATTCCTAGCTTCCAGCAGTGTTAATGGCTAATTAACACAATTCCAATATTTATCTATTATCTACTTTACTTTTGTGCTTTAAGTAGTTGACGGGGTTCGAATTTGATATAATAAGTTTTGGACGGAGCTTTGAGCTAGGATGCCCGATTGGGTCTTAAGTATATTTTTTTTCTCTGTATCAGGATACTGCAGAGGCCAGAGCAACCTTTTTTCTGCTGCGAACAAGTTGACTACTGGATGAATAATTAGTTAATAAATACAAGAAAAAGTTCACTTCATATGGTTGTTTTTGTAATACATTTTATTTAATATACTTAGTAATTAAATTAATATATTTAGTAGGAAGGTTTTAATGTTGTTTTATTTGAAATATTTAGGATTATTTTAAAAGTTTAAAAGAATAAAATGCATTTTTTACAATAATCAAAATTTTAGAATAAGAAATAACCTCAATAACAGCACATTGATCAGGATCCTTAGAAAGTAACCACAAAATGAACGACATTTTAGTCAAATGTGAAAAAAAATATCTTTAAGGAAATTTGTTTTATTCAATCTATTAAAACCTCCAAAAAATTGTTTTCAATAATAAACTCCAAAATAACAACTTTTTGTTTCCCAGGTAATAAAACCGCATAGGTTCTTATTAAAATATTATATTAAAAAACAAGGTTAGAAAACAAATTTTTGCACACAATCAAGATGAAGAGCCGAAAGCGAAATCCATAAGTCGAGCAAAGACGTTATATACTGTATTATTTCTGCGACTGCAAAAAAACAAACAATTGTATTTTTTTTATTTACTTATTTTTTTACGTTGTTAGTCATCATCAAATAACAATAATAGTGATGCGTGATGTGCAATATTGACATATCCGTGTACAAAGCGCTACTTTCAGGACTTGCTTCTCATTAGCGAGTTATGCATTAACCATTTAGTTAAAGAGGAAGATGGCAGACATATACAAAATGCCAGAATAAGACGGCTGAAGGTAACTTAAAGGTTAATTGCCTTACTCGCTGTTTGGAAACCGTCTTGGGAGTGTGTTTATCAACCACTACCATGCATCGATTTTACTAGAGTTGTTAGAGCGCATTAGAAACTTTCACTTGTAAAAAATTTAGAGATGACAAAAAACAAAAAATTGGGATTTATTTTATGAAATAAGTGTTTTATATATTCGAACCCCGTAATATTTTATTTAATAACATTAAATGCAGCAAAATTATCCTACATTAATAAAAAAATAACCAAAACCATAACAAAATGGATTCATAGCTTTCAGCCGTGTTAGTGGCTAATTACTACAATTCCAAAATTTCCCTCTTATCTACTTTATTTTTGTGCTTTATGTAGTTGACGGGGTTAGAATTTGATATAATAAGTTTTGGACGGAGCTTTGAGCTAGGATGCCCGATTTGGTCTTAACTATATTTTTTTTCTCTGTTTCAGGATACTGCAGAGGCCAGAGCAACCTTTTTTCTGCTGCGAACAAGTTGACTACTGGATGAATAATTTGTTAATAAATACAAGAAAAAGTTCACTTCATATGGTTATTTTTGTAATACATTTTATTTAATATACTTAGTAATTAAATTAATATATTTAGTAGGAAGGTTTTAATGTTGTTTTATTTGAAATATTTAGGATTATTTTAAAAGTTTAAAAGAATAAAATGCATCCATTTACAATAATTATAGTTTTAGAGTAGGAATTACCCTCAATAACAGCACATTGATCAGGATCCGTAGAAAGTAACCACAAAATGAACGACATTTTAGTTAAATGTGAAAAAAAATATCTTTAAGGAAATTTGCTTTATTCAATCTATTAAAACCTCCAAAAAATTGTTTCCAATAATAAACTCCAAAATGACAACTTTTTGTTTCCCAGGTAATAAAACCGCATAGGTTTTTTTTTTTAAATTTGGTGAGTTTTTATTATGTTTGATATGGTTTTATAAGATTCTACTGGCCAAGCTGTGTTTTTCATCAAAACTGATAGAAAAAAATTCGTATTTCATGAAATGGGATTAAGTTTTTACCAGTTTGTTTTACATACTGCATAGAAAAGATATAAAACCTGATAAAACATTATAAAATCTTGTAAAACTTTTCTAATAGATTTGATGCATTTTTTTTTGGCAGGGTTAGTTTGGTAAAGATAATATAAATATAATTCAACTTTTAAATTAACTACATAAATTAAAGTAAAAATTGTAAAATCTAACTTTTAATAAAAGCTTTAAAGAACAAATTACAAAAGTTTACCATTTTTTATAAATACCTTAAAAACTTCGTTTAATGAATCCTTTGTATATTCTTAATTTTATTATACAGCTGCCCTCCTGATTGACCCTGCTGCGCGCTTTTATTTCTATAGTGGGTTGCAAACCCCAATTCTGTGAATTATAAATGGAATAAAGCTTGAAGTGCGGCGGTTCTTGTAGCCAGCTGAGAGTTCACCTTAAATTTAAATCTGGATTCCTTTATCAGAGCAGTAGAAACTGACTGGATTCCTCCTCAAAGAAGTAAAAAGCCCTGAATGCTATCCATTTCTAACTTGGTGATTATAGAAGCCAAATCCTCAAAACTCGTTTTTGAACATGTTTTGGAGCATGAACTGATCTTTAAACTGAAGTGTTCGTTTGTTTATTTTCGTAAATTAAACACAAAAAAGATTGGTTATATCGAAAATCAGGGTTCCCACCCAAATTTACCTTTCAATTTTTTACTAACTACTTTCAGGACTGGCTTCTCATTAGCGAGTTATGTATTAACCCTCTAGTTAAAGAGGAAGATGGCAGATATATACCAAATGCCAGAATAAGACAGCTGAAGGTCTCTTAAAGGTTAATTGCCTTACTCGCTGTTTGGAAACCGTCTTGGGAGTGTGTTTATCAACCACTACCATGCATCGATTTTACTAGAGTTGTTAGAACACATTAGAAACTGTCACTTGTAAAAAATTTAGAGATGACAAAAAACAAAAAATTGGGCTTTATTTTATGAAATATGTGTTATATATATATGAACCTCGTAATATTTTATTTAATAAAATTAATTACAGCAAAATTCTCTTACTTTAACAAAAAAAAATAACCAAAACCATAACAAAATGGATTCATAGCTTACAGCACTGTTAGTGGCTAATTCCAACAATTCCAAAATTTCTCTATTATCTATTTTATTTTTGTGCTTTAAGTAGTTGACGGGGTTACAATTTGATATAATAAGTCTAAGTAACAAAATACTTTTCTAACTTAATAAGTTTTGGACGGAGCTTTGAGCTAGGATGCCCGATTGGGTCTTAACTATATTGTGTTTCTCTGTTTCAGGATACTGCAGAGGCCAGAGCAACCTTTTTTCTGCTGCGAATAAGTTGACTACTGGATGAATAATTAATTGATAAATACAAGAAAAAGTTCACTTCATATGGTTATTTTTATAATACATTTTATTTAATATACTTAGTAATTAAATTATTATATTTAGTAGGAAGGTTTCAATGTTGTTTTATTTGAAACATTTAGGATTATTTTAAATGTTTTATTCAATCTATTAAAACCTCAAAAAAATTGTTTCCAACAATAAACTCCAAAATAATAACTTTTTGTTTCCCAGGTAAAAAAACCGCTTAGGTTCTTATGAAAGTTGGTGAGTTTTTATGATGTTTAATAGGTTTTATAAGATTCTACTGGCCAAGCTGCCTTTCTCATCAAAACTGATAGAAAAAAATTCATATTTCATGAAATTAGATTAAGTTTTTACAAGTTTGTTTTATATAATACTTAGAAAAGATATAAAACCTGGTAAAACATTATAAAATCTTGTAAAACTTTTCTAATAAATTTGATGCATTTTTTTTTGGCAGAGTTAGTTTGGAAAAGAAAATATAAATGTAATTCAACTTTTAAATGAAGTACATAAATTAAAGTAAAAATTGTAAAATCTAACTTTTAATTAAAGCCTTAAAGAACAAATTACAAAAGTTTACCATTTTTTATAAAAAGACGACACCTTAAAAACTTCGTTTAATAAATCATTTGTATATTCTTCATTTTATTATACACCCACTGAATTAGATTTCTTTCATAGTTGCAAATAGCTGCACTCCTGATTGACCCTGTTGAGCGCTTTTATTTCTATGGTGGGTTGAAAACCCCAATTCTGTGAATTATAAATGGAGTATAACCACGAAGTGCGGCGGTTCTTGTAGCCAGCTGAGAGTTAACCTTAAACTTAGTTCTGGATTCCTTTATCAGAGTAGTAGAAACTGACTGGATTCCTCATCAAAGAAGTAAAAAATAAACTAGGTGTTTATAGAAGCCAAATCCTTAAAACTCGTTTTTGAACATATTTTGGAGCATGAGCTGATCTTTAAACCAGCTTTTTATGGTTCTCACTCTGCAGCAGTAACCGCGCGGGGATTTCATTACATTTTTATGTAAATTTTAACTTAAATTCACTGAAGTGCCCGTCTGTTTATTTTCGTAAATTAAACACAAAAAAGAATGGTTATGTCGAAAATCAGGGTTCTGATCCAAATTTACTTGTCAATTTTTTATTTTCTTTTTTGGTAATTTTGTTTTAGTTTGGTGGTAAATCTTTTTGCTTCCGAGCCTGTCAAACTCGGAAACAACACACTCTTTTGATGATTGTGCCCTTCAGTATCAGATATTTTTCAGAAGCCGACGAGTTGCTAGACCGTAAATCTTTGTTTGAAGCTTAAAATGCTGAAATGCGTGGTCGAGGTCCAGGCTTTTGGAACTTAAAATAATGTTTCTAACGAAGAAAAAATACACACAAGCTCTCTGTGTTGAATACTTTAAAGACTTTAATTTGGACAAATTAATTAACGGATTAATTGTGTTGGAATTATGGAGTGAACTTTTTGATATCAAGGCATTTCTGCCCAAATATATTTTGGAAAAAATTGGAACCTACTTCAGATGAAGAAAAAAATTAATAAAAGTTTATATACTTACCTATTATTGAGGTATTATTTTACAGAATGAACTTAAAAATGATTATTTGTAAATCTATTCGTCATTCAAAAACATACTTGCTATCATAACTTTATCGGTTTTCTTTTATTTAAGAAAATTATTTTGTGTTTGCTTAAAATATTTTGGATGCATATAGGAGAAAAGTTGTAATTTATGTGTGTTAAAAATAAATTGAATTCTTTATAATTAAAAAGAAAATACGTGTGATACTATAAGGGCCACCTCTGAGCTTATATTTGCGTGATTAAACAAAAAAACGCAAAGCGCTGTCAAGATAAATTAACACCAAGCAAAAACCATAGCAAAAGCTTAGTGTTCTACCATGCGTTTTTTTGTAGTGCTTAGCGCTTCTAATGGGAATACAAATATTCCTACAAAGTTAAAAAACATACATGTTATTTAGGATAAAAATCCAACGCTTTTAAAATAGAAAAGATGCATTTATTTGGGTTTGTGTGAAATCGAAATTGTAGGGTAGCTTTAAATCACCATGCGGGTATTAAAAAAAAAGCCGCATATTGACTTAATGTGTAGGTAGGTATGTGATTTGGGTGGCGACACTATATTTGTCCCAAGCATATATTCCTAGCTTTTTTTCACGTTACCTGGGTAGATTTTGTTTTTAACGATCTTCCCTTTATGTGTGAGGCACAAAAATGCACTTAATTTTTCGGTGAGTGATAGATTTCTTGGTTAAGGTTAATTTTTGTTATTTTAGTAAACGGCTTTTCTTAGAAAAAAAAAGACCGCACGCATCAAAATGTGCACTATAGGCGGTAACTTGTTGGGCTGAGACTATGCTAGGATAAGGATTTAATACGTTGTGAAACGAGTGTATACAGGGTGAGGCAAATAAACAGTGCCCTGTATTGCTCTTTTTTTTTAATTACACAGGGTCGCAAAGATAGTTGGGGACATATATTAGTTTTTATTTCAAAGAACCAAAACGCAACAATAAAAGGAGCCTTGCAATTATTAGGATCTAGAACTTACATTTTATTTGTCAACTTGGTTATAATTTGTAATTAAAATATTATATTAAAAAACAAGGTTAGAAAACAACTTTTTGCACACAATCAAGACGAAGTTGGTAATTTGAGCCGAAGGCGAAATCCATAAGTCGAGCAAAGACGTTATATACTGTATTATTTCTGCGACTGCAAAAAAACAAACAATTGTATTTTTTTTATTTACTTATTTTTTTACGTTGTTAGTCATCATCAAATAACAATAATAGTGATGCGTGATGTGCAATATTGACATATCCGTGTACAAAGCGCTACTTTCAGGACTTACTTCTCATTAGAGAGTTATGCATTAACCATTTAGTTAAAAAGAAAGATGGCAGACATATACAAAATGCCAGAATAAGACAGCTGAAGGTAACTTAAAGGTTAATTGTCTTACTCGCTGTTTGGAAACCGTCTTGGGCGTGTGTTTATCAACCACTACCATGCATCGATTTTACCAGAGTTGTTAGAACGCATTAGAAACTCTCACTTGTCAAAAATTTAGAGATGACAAAAAACAAAAAATTGGGCTTTATTTTATGAAATAAGTGTTTTATATATCGTCACCGTCATGTGAATATGGCCTAAGTCCATTTTTTCCGAAAATGAGATTTTGGCGCTATCTTGTAGAAAAAAAAAAATTCTACGAACCTGTACTCAAAGAATACCAATAACTCGTAAGATCGAGCCACGGTATGAATAAATGAAAATTGCCTAACTCCTATGTGACCAAAGACAGTGCGAAAATTGCGTAAGTCCACAGTGTCACTTGGATTAACAGCAGGAAGTATGCTGCTCTCTATTTTTTTGTTGTAGCTGCGATTTAACTTCAAATTATAATATAAAGGTGTTCTGGAATATCCAGGTAAGTGAGTAAAGTAGATTAGACTGAAAATTTTATTAATTTATAGCATTTTATTACGTTCAAAATTCCTGCAAAATTTCACTGGACTTGGGCAATTTTCAAGGTAGTTTTCAATGGAGTTAGGCAACTTTAAACCACAAATGGGCTGCCTAAGTCCAAAAATCAGCTTAAAAATATACGTAAGTCCCTTTTTTAAAATACCTAATTATGCTCAATATGAAGAAAAATGTAAGTTAAACATGACATATAGCGTAGAATCTACTTATTCACACTGGTTGTAAATATTCTTTTCCAATCGCCCCCATACTTAGGTACTAGAATTTTATGGTCAAGCCACGATGACCCAAAATAGTTTTCTTAAATACCTGTTAAATTATTTTTAGATGTGCTAAAATACACTTTAGTAAGACACGTTTTTTGGTAAATTTAAAGACTATAAAGAACTTTGACTGAAAAAAATTAATACCACCTTATGTTTTACACTTTTATACTTTTTTTCAACGCCTAAAAGCAGTGAAAATTTGAAAAATTTGAGTGTTTTATTCTAGAAATCGAAACTTTGGAAAGAAAGCTTTAAAGTGTGAGAAATATCATGGCAAAAGAATGTGAAAAACGTAGTAAAAAATTGCTTCATCAAAAACGTTACCCGTTAAATTATGCTAAAATATTTTAAGCCTTAAATTACCATCATGGCTTGACCATTATACAATCATTGGATTTTTTGTGACGCTAGAAGCTATCTCAAACCAACCCTTGCTAGAAACCCTGTATGTATGACAGATTCTAAAAATTCAAAATCTGTCATATATACAAGGTCTCTACTCTTGCGGAGTTGATCTTATGACATACTCTATAATTATAAACTTTTTTCAGAATGAATCGCAATTCGAGAAGCTTTAGAATTTTGAGCCAAGTCAATACCAATATCAGTAGAGAAAATGAAGAACTCTCTGCAGCCCTAAAGAATTTGCAAAATGAATGCAATGAAGCACAAGAAGTATTAAAAGAAAACTTGAACTAATACATCTCCAGAAACGATTATGAGAACATAATAGCAGGCAACCTAATAACTGATAACACGAAACAATTAGAAGATTTTATTGATGAAGACCTCTTCAATGGAACAATCATTGTAGGGGAAGAAGTTGAAGTAAGTAGCTTGCTACCAGATAAAGCTTCACTGGAGGAAAGTGCAGAGATCACTTTAGAAGATGCAAAAAATGAAACTGGGAGAAAGCAGCTTGGTATAAGACAATGTTCATTGTGAAGAGGAAAGTTCAGTTGTGGAGGAAACTAAAACAGAAAAAGGGATTAAACCAGATATACATACAGAGGATAACAGCTTGCGATCAAGGAAAGTTCTTTCTGAAGAAGAAAATGCAGCCGACTCAGATGAGGATTGGAGTCAAAGAGATGACAGTAATAGTAGCGATGGCGATTTAAACCGAAAGAAAAAGAGACTGATATCAAAGAAAGTTCTATTTGAAAATAAAAATGCAATTTTGAAAAAAAGTATCATAGAAAAAGAAAATCACACAGATACAGAGGAAAACTTAAATGATACAGATGACATTGATGGTAACGAGGACGATAATACAGTATTCAGGGAAAATGAAAAAATTGGGCAGATTAAAAGATTAGTGAACCAAGATGATGTTATCGATGAATGAAGGTGACTCAACGAAACCAGGACGAAAGACAAAGAAAAATAGGTTAAGTGACAGTGAAACATGGGAGGCGAATGCTATGAAGAAAAAAAGAGAACAGGGCGAACCATACAAAGGAAGAAAAGGCAACGAATATAAAGTAGTGAAAAATAAACGGGTGATGGGAAACCGATGTTTGTGTAAGGAAAAAAGCAAAACTGATTCGATAAGATGTTCTAAGATAAGTGAAGAAATTAGACAAAAAATATTCAAGCAGTTGTGGACATATACATGGAACCAAAAGAAAGTTTACGTTAGAGGAAGAACAGTGGTGTTAGAAATAAAAAGACTCAGACATAGAAAAGATAATGACAAGTCAAGGAGAAATAAAAGTTTAGGTTTTTACTTGGATACTAAAACCGAAAGAGTAAGGGTATCAAATCATATTTTGCAATACTCTCGGAATGGCAATGAGAACCATCACATTCTGGTTAAAAGGAAGCCTTGCATCACCCGAAATTAAATTGAATGATCAGAATCAAAGAATGGAAAATCAAAAAGCTCTAAGAAGTGAAAAAATGAAGAAATCAGTTCGAGATTTTTTAGACGGTTTGCCAAAGCTAGAATCTCATTATTGCAGAAAAAATACCACCAAACTATATTTAGAGCGAAACTGGAACTACAAGACGGAGCTATACAAAGTTTACAAAGATGTCTTTTGTGAAGATAAGGACATTCCTGCAGCAAGCTTGACAACTTTTAAGTATATTTTTGATGATATGAATTTAGCTCTATTTAAGCCAAAGAAAGACGAATGTGACCTTTGTGTAGGTTACGACACCAAGACTATTGCAGAAGAAATTTACCAAGATCACATATAAAAGAAAGAGGAAGCCCAAAATGAGAAGAAGAAAGATAAAGAGTCTGATAATTTTGTTTTTACTATTGACTTAAAGTTATTAACGTACCAGCAGATTATGTTTACCATGCTAAAACTGCTAGACAAAATCCGGGTCCCTATACAGTAAAATATTTCCACCATGATTTTTTCCAAAATTTTTCTGGCATAAATTTTTTCAATTCAATTCCTCTTGGCTTTATAGCTGGCGAACCTACAGTTCGAGATTTGAGGGCACTTAAATACACACCAGATGGATTAATTCAGTTTAAACTACGCCATTTTGAGCATTTTAGGGATCTGCCCGTTAGACGAAATAGAAATACCAGCATGGTTCCAATCTCCAGTTTGCCAAAACTTAAAGAGGTAAATTGAAAATAAAAAAAAATACGAGCATCTTCAATCTTTGAAAATGACGATGGAACGAGATTATCACAATTTTTATGATACATTGGAGTTTTCTTAAGTAATGCCTTTTTTTAAAAACTACTTAAGCTTAGTTTTTATTTGAAGTTATCTTCTTAATATTTTTTCTTGTTGTTAACTGCTAATTGATATTCTTACTTATTTAATTATTGCTTGACTGCACTGCTGTTTTTATTTCTTTCAATATATAAATGCGTTTCAAATATATCTGTACACTTTTTTTCTCAGATTTTCTATGTAAAGTAATATGAATATTGCCCAAGTCCAAATAGTTAAACGTGATTTTTGCCTAACTCCAATAAATAATTATTATTTCAATTTTCCAAATATTTTCGATTAAAAAAACATTTACAGACAAAATAATAGAAAACAAAATTTTAATATGTAATCTAATTTTTTAAATGTTTTTTTGCTCTCCTGTAAAATTTGTTTTTTGGCACTTAGGCCATATTCACATGACGGTGACGATATTCGAACCTCGTAATATTTTATTTAATAACATTAAATGCTGCAAAACTCTCTTAAATTACCAAAAAAATAACCAAAACCATAACAAAATGGATTCATAGCTTACAGCAGTATTAGTGGCTAATTACCACAATTCCAAAATTTCTCTATTATCTACTTTATTTTTGTGCTTTAAGTAGTTGACAGGGTTAGAATTTGATATAATAAGTCTAAATAACAAAATACTTTTCTAACTTAATAAGTTTTGGACGGAGCTTTGAGCTAGGATGCCTGATTGGGTCTTAACTATATTGTGTTTCTCTGTTTCAGGATACTGCAGAGGCCAGAGCAACCTTTTTTCTACTGCGAACAAGTTGACTACTGGATGAATAATTAGTTAATAAACACAAGAAAAAGTTCACTTCATATGGTTATTTTTGTAATACATTTTATTTAATATACTTAGTAATTAAATTAATATATTTAGTAGGAAGGTTTCAATGTTGTTTTATTTGAAATATTTAGGATTATTTTAAAAGTTTAAAACAATAAAATGATTCCATTTACAATAATCATAGTTTTAGAGTAAGAATTAACCTCAATAACAGCACATTGACGATGATCCGTAGAAAAGTAACCACAAAATGAACGAAATTTAAATCAAATGTGAAAAAAAATATTTTTAAGGAAATTTGTTTTTCAATCTATTAAAACCTCAAAAAATTGTGTCCATTAATAAACTCCAAAATAATAACTTTGTTTCCCAGGTAAAAAAACCGCATAGGTTCTTATGAATGTTGGTGAGTTTTTATGATGTTTGATAGGGTTTTATAAGATTCTACTGGCCAAGCTGTCTTTCTCATCAAAACTGATAGAAAAAAATTCGTATTTCATGAAATTGGATTAAGTTTTTACAAGTTTGTTTTACATACTGCATAGAAAAGATATAAAACCTGGTAAAACATCATAAAATCTTGTAAAACTTTTCTAATAAATTCGATGCATTTTTTTGGCAGGGTTAGTTTGGAAAAGAAAATATAAATATAATTCAACTTTTAAATTAACAACATAAATTAAAGTAAAAATTGTAAAATCTAACTTTTAATTAAAGCTTTAAAGACGACACCTTAAAAACTTCGTTTAATGAATCATTTGTATATTCTTCATTTTATTCTACGCCCATTGAATTGGTTTTCTCTCATAGTTGCAAATAGCTGCCCTCCTGATTGACCCTGTTGCGCGCTTTTATTTCTATGGTCGGTTGAAAGCCCCAATTCTGTGAATTATAAATGGAATAAACCGCAAAGTGCGGCGGTTCTTGTAGCCAGCTGAGAGTTAACCTTAAACTTAATTCTGGAGTCCTTTATCAGAGTAGTAGAAACTGACTGGATTCCTCATCAAAGAAGTAAAAAGCCCTGAATGCTATCCATTTCTAACTAGGTGTTTATAGAAGCCAACTCCTTAAAACTCGTTTTTGAACATGTTTAGGAGCATGAGCTGATCATTAAACCAGCTTTTTATGGTTCTCACTCTGCAGCAGTAACCCCGCGGGGATTTCATTACATTTTGATGTAAATTTTAATTTAAATTCACTGAAGTGCCCCTTTGTTTATTTTCGTAAATTAAACACAAAAAAGATTGGTTATGTCGAAAATCAGGGTTCCCACCCAAATTTACCTGTCAATTTTTTATTCTCTTTGTTGGTCATTTTGTTTTAGTTTTACTACCCAGCCTGTGAAACTGAGAAACAAAACACTCTTTTGATGATTCTGTACTTCAGTAGCAAATATTTTTCAGGAGCCGGCGAGTTACTAGTAAGTAAAACTTTGTTTGAAGATCAAAATGCTGAAATGCGTGGTGGAGGTCCAGGCTTATGGAACTTAAAATAATGTTTCTAACGAAGAAAAAATACACACAAGCACTCTGTGTTGAATACTTTAAAGACTTTAATTTGGACAAATTAATTAACGGATTAATTGTATTAGAATTATGGAGTGAACTTTTTGATATCAAGGCGTTTCTGCCCAAATATATTTTGGAAAAAATTGGAACCTACTTCAGATGAAGAAGAAAATTAAAAAAAGTGTATATACCTACCTATTATTGAGGTATTATTTTACATAATGATTTACCTAAAAATGATTATTTGTAAATCTATTCGTCATTCAAAAACATACTTGCTATCATAACTTTATCGGTTTTCTTTTGGTTTTATAAGTTTAAGAAAATTATTTTGTGTTTGCTTAAAATATTTTGGATGCATATAGGAGAAAAGCTGTACATATTTATGTGTGTTAAAAATAAATTTAATTCTTTATAATTAAAAAAAAATTCGTTTACTTTTTACTATAAGAGCCATCTCTGGACCCATATTTGCGAGATAAAAAAAAAACGCAAAGCGCTCTCAAGATAAATGAACACCAAGCAAAAACCATAGCAAAAGCTTAGTGTTCTACTATGCGTTTTATTATAGTGCTTAGCGTTTCTAATGGGAATACAAATATTCCTACAAAGTTAAAAAACATACATATTATTTAGGATAAAAATCCAACGCTTTTAAAATAGAAAAGATGTATTTATTTGCGTTGGTGTGAGGTCGAAACTGTAGGGTAGCTTTAAATCACCATGCGGGTATTCAAAAAAAAAGCCGTATATTGACTTAATGTGTAGGTAGGTATGTGATTTGGGTGGCGACACTATATTTGTCCCAAGCATATATTCACGCTACCTGGGTAGATTTTGTTTTTAACGACCTTTTCTTTATGTGTGAGGCACAAAAATGCACTTAATTTTTCGGTGAGTGATAGATTTCTTGGCTAAGATTAATGTTTGTTATTTTAGTAAGCGACCGCACGCATCAAAATGTGCACTATAGGCGGTAACTTGTTGGGGTGAGATTATGCTAGGATAAGGATTTAATACGTTGTGAAACGAGTGTATACAGGGTGAGGCAAATAAACAGTGGCCTGTATTGCTCTTTTTTTTAATTATACAGGCTCGCAAAGATAGTTGGGGACCTATATTAGTTTTAATTTTAAAGAACCAAAACGCAACAATAAAAGGAGCTTGCAATTATTAGTATCTAGAAGTTACATTTTATTTGTCAACTTGATTATAATTTGTAATTAAAATATTATATTAAAAAAAGAGGTTAGAAAACAACTTTTTGCACACAATCGAGACGAAGTTGGTAATCTCAGCCGAAGACGAAATCCATAAGTCGAGCAAAGACGTTATGTACTGTATTATTTCTGCGACTGCAAAAAAACACACAATTGTATTTATTTTTATTTACTTATTTTTTTACGTTGTTAGTTATCATCAAATAACAATAATAGTGATGCGTGATGTGCAATGTTGACATATTCGTGTGCAAAGCGCTATTTTCAGGACTTGCTTCTCAATAGCGAGTTATCCATTAACCCTCTAGTTAAAAAGAAAGATGGCAGACATATACCAAATGCCAGAATAAGACAGCTGAAGGTTAACTTACTCGCTGTTGGGAAACCGACTTGTGAGTGTATTTTCCATGTAAAAAAACTCATTTTTTAAAGTAGTAGTAAAAAAATCATTATTATTATTTACAACAACGACCATTTACGTACCTTTTAAGGGATTCTATTTTTCTTTAAAAGTATTCATTTGGTTTATTTATTTTTTATAATTTCATATTTTCCTATTATTTGTTTATTTCGTATTTCATTTTCAAATTTTTATAAATTTTGTTGCGGTGGGCGTTTGACCATATAATTTTCAGATGACTCTTTCCTCAAACTTGTACTGATTGGTGGTATATTATTTGTAAAAACGTGTAAAAGGTTAAAATATATAAAACTTTTTGATAAATATTTAATTTCTGACTGACAATTCTAACAGCTAAGTGAGAAAAATTTATTAATATAATTCATCTAGTAGTCAACTTGTTCGCAGCAGAAAAAAGGTTGCTAGGATGCCCAATTGGGTCTTAACTATATTGTTTTTCTCTATTTCAGGATACTGCAGAGGCCAGAGCAACCTTTTTTCTGCTGCCAACAAGTTGACTACTGGATGAATTATATTAATAAATTGTTCTCATTTCCCATTTTCGATAAAACTTTGTTTTTTTTTTGCTTTTTCCAATTGTAATTTTTAACGTGGTAGGTGGGTTGCATAGAAATAGAAGTTGAAAATGGGTAAATTACCTATTCTTGCAGTTAGCCACATCAGTTTTCATCGGTTGACACCGAATATAAGGATACTCGATTTACAATTGGTCCTGGTTCTGGTTGTACCAAAACCGGAACCGATCCTTTCATTTTAAAACAATGGCGTCACAGTTGCAACCCGGTTTATAAAATTTTAAAACCAACCTGGGTGGTTGGTTTGGCCCTCTGGTTGTAAACAGAACCTCTGAAATTTTGAAAAATTATAGGTAGTCTTTTTTGAGTAAAGTCCAAGATATATTCACAATATTTTAAATGGTAATTATGCAGTATATGGTTTGCTGCCATTTTTGATTTTTTATGAAAAATTCTTTATGTGGGCACCTACTAGGGTCCCTAGGACCCCAAATCCGCCTGCGCTCGATTTTTTTTTTAAGAGGAGGGGTGCCTCAGGAGGGGTTGTAATGTGTTTTTTTGATTGTTTTGGGTTGGGTTGGACTGCTTTGGATTGGATTGTTTTAGTGAAAAAAAAAACATAAAAAATAAGAAAAAAACAACCAGCGCAGGCGGATTTGGACTCCTAGGAACCCTAGTAGTGTGGGGGCACCACAAAGAATTTTTCATAAAAAATAAAAACTGGCAGAAAACCGTATACGTCATTATTTTAGAACCAATTCTTAAATCGAAAATCCCTTACAACAAACCAATTTTTATACTCTCAAGGTAAGTGGACAAGGCTCCTTGAGGTAGTCGAGGACTGTTGACCTCCAAACCACACTAACAGGTGGGTGTTTTGTCAGCTGATGACAAAGGAAGAGCAATTTTATATAATCAATATCATGTTATTTTTAGAAATATAAGGAGCTATTACACAACACAGCTAGGTACACAACTTCAAGGATTAACAATGACTAACCGCTTCTATTCTTTCTGACAATGAGAGGAAATTAAAAACTTAAAGAACTGGACTGACAATAGTTTTTGGTAAGTACATACACAAGAAAACTACGTTTCCTTTTTTTCCCACGGTTCATAAAAGTGACTATGTATTATTAGGAAAATTTTGGAATGCTTAAAATTTTGTAGTGTTTATCATGCATTGATTTTACCAGAGTTGTTAGAAGACATTAGAAACTGTCACTTGTAAAAAATTTAGAGATTACAAAAAACAAAAAATTGAGCTTTATTTTATGAAATATATATTCGAACCTCGTATTATTTTATTTAATAAAATTAAATGCACCAAAATTTTCTTATATTAACAAAAAAAATAACCAAAACCATAACAAAATGGATTCATAGCTTTCATCAGTGTTAGTGGCTAATTACCACAATTCCAAAATTTCTGTATTATCTATTTTAATTTTTTTCTTTAAGTAGTTGACGGGGTTAGAATTTGATACAATAAGTCTAAATAAAATACTTTTCTAACTTAATAAGTTTTGGACGGAGCTTTGAGCTAGAATGCCCGATTGGGTCTTAACTATATTGTTTTTCTCTGTTTTCGGATACTGCAGAGGCCAGAGCAACCTTTTTTCTTCTACGAACAAGTTGACTACTGGATGAATAATTAGTTAATAAATACAAGAAAAATTTCACTTCATATGGTTATTTTTGTAATACATTTTATTTAATATACTTAGTAATTAAATTAATATATTTAGTAGGAAGTTTTCAATGTTGTTTTATTTGAAATATTTAGGATTATTTTAAAAGTTTAAAGAATAAAATGCATCCATTTACAATAATCATAGTTTTAGAGTAAGAATTAACCTCAATAACAGCACATTGACCATGATCCGTAGAAAGTAACCACAAACTGAATGAAATTTGAGTCAAATATGAAAAAAAAATATCTTTACGAAAATTTGTTTTATTCAATCTATTAAAACCTCCAAAAAATTGTTTCCAATAATATACTTTAAAATAATAACTTTTTGTTTCCCAGGTTCTTATGAAAGTTGGTGAGTTTTTATGATATTTGATAGGGTTTTATAAGATTCTACTGGCCAAGCTGCCTTTCTCATCAAAACTGATAGAAAAAAATTCGTATTTCATGAAATTGGATTAAGTTTTTACCAGTTTGTTTTACATACTGCATAGAAAAGATATAAAACTTGGTAAAACATTATAAAATCTTGTAAAACTTTTCTAATAGATTTGATGCATTTTTTTTGGCAGGGTTAGTTTGGAAAAGAAAATATAAATATAATTCAACTTTTAAATTAACTACATAAATTAAAGTAAAAATTGTAAAATCTAACTTTTAATTAAAGCTTTAAAGAACAAATTACAAAAGTTTACCATTTTTTATAAATACCTTAAAAACTTCGTTTAATGAATCCTTTGTATATTCTTAATTTTATTATACAGCTGCCCTCCTGATTGACCCTGCTGCGCGCTTTTACTTCTATAGTGGGTTGAAAACTTCAATTCTGTGAAATAGAATAACCTCGAAGTGCGGCTTCTTAGTTCTCGATTCCTTTATCAGAGCAGTAGAAACTGACTGGATTCCTCATCAAAGAAGTAAAAAGCACTAAATGCTATCCATTTCTAACTAGGTGTTTATAGAAGCCAAATCCTTAAAACTCGTAAATTTTAACCTAAATTCACTGAAGTGCCTGTTTGTTTATTTTCGTAAATTAAACACAAAAAAGATCGGTTATGTCGAAAATCAGGGTTCTCACCCAAATTTACCTGTCAATTTTTTATTTTCTTTGTCATTTTGTTTTAGTTTGCTGGCAAACCTTTTTGCTACCCAGCCTGCCAAACTCGGAAAATGGTCAATTGATGTCACATGAAAACCTACAAAACACTCTTTTGATGGTTCTACACTTCAGTAGCAGATATTTTTCAGAAGTCGACGAGTTGCTAGACAGTAAAACTTTGTTTGAAGCTCAAAATGCTGAAATGCGTGGTGGAGGTCCAGGCTTTTGGAATTTAAAATAATGTTTTTAACGAAGAAAAAATAGACACAAGCTGTCTGTGTTGAATACTTAATGATTAATTGTGTTAGAATTATGGAGTGAACTTTTTGATATCAAGGCGTTTCTGCCCAAATATATTTGTAAAAAATTGGAACCTGCTTCAGATGAAGAAGGAAATTAAAAAGTGTATATACCTACCTATTATTGAGGTATTATTTTACAGAATGATTTACCTAAAAATGATTATTTGTAAATCTATTCGTCATTAAAAAAAAATACTTGCTATTATAACTTTATAGGTTTTCCTTTGGTTTCATAAGTTTAAGAAAATTATTTTGTGTTTGCTTAAAATATTTTGGATGCATATAGGAGAAAAGCTGTACATATTTATGTGTGTTAAAAATAAATTTAATTCTTTATAATTTACGTGATTAAAAAAAACGCAAAGCGCTGCCAAGATAAATGAACACCAAGCAAAAACCATAGCAAAAGCTTAGTGTTCTATCATGCGTTTTTTTGTAGTGCTTAGGGTTTCCAATGGGAATACAAATAGTCCTACAAAGTTAAAAAATATACATATTATTTAAGATAAAAATCCAAGGCTTTTAAAATAGAAAAGATTCATTTATTTGCGTTTGTGTGAGGTCGAAACTGTAGGGTACCTTTAAGTCACCATGCGGGTATTCAAAAAAAAGCCGCAAATTGACTTAATGTGTAGGTAGGGATGTGATTTGGGTGGCGACAGTATATTTGTCCCAAGCATATATTCCTAGCTTTTTTTCACGCTAACGGTAGATTTTGTTTTTAACGACCTTCCCTTTATGTGTGAAGCACAAAAATGCACTTAATTTTTCGGTGAGTGATAGATTAGTAAGCGGCTTTTCTTACAAAAAAAAGACTATAGGCGGTAACTTGTTGGGGTGAGATTATGCTAGGATAAGGATTTAATACGTTGTGAAACGAGTGTGTACAGGGTGAGGCAAATAAACAGTGGCCTGTATTGCTCTTTTTTTTCTAAATGATCCAGGGTCGCAAAGATAGTTTTCATAGAATCAAAACGCAACAATAAAAGGAGCTTGCAATTATTAGTATCTAGAAGTTACATTTTATTTGTCAACTTGATTATAATTTGTAATTAAAATATTATTTTAAAAAACAAGGTTAGAAAATAACTTTTTGCACACATTCGAGACGAACTTGGTAATTTGAGCCGAAGGCCAAATCCATAAGTCGAGCAAAGACGTTATATACTGTATTATTTCTGCGACTGAAAAAAAACACACAATTGTATTTTTTTTATTTACTTATTTTCTTACGTTGTTAGTCATCATCAAATAACAATAATACTGATGCGTGATGTGCAATGTTGACATATCCGTGTACAAAGCGCTACTTTCAGGACTTGCTTCTCAATAGCGAGTTATGCATTAACCCTCTAGTTAAAGAGAAAGATGGCAGACATATACTAAATGCCAGAATAAGACAGCTGAACTTAAAGGTTAATTGCCTTACTCGCTGTTGGGAAACCGACTTGGGAGTGTGTTTTCCTTGTCATAAAACCTCATTTTCTAAAGCAGTAGTAAAAAAAACATTAATATTATTTAGTTTTAACAACGACCATTCCCGTACCTTTTAAGGGTTTTTAGTTTTCTTTAAAAGTATTCATTTGGTCTATTTACTTTTTTGTATATTTTAATGATTTAGGTTTAGGCCGTACTGTTAAACCTAGGCAACATACTTAAAATATCAGGATGCCAAATGCTAATCACTGGTTTAATTTAAACAAGGTTTAAGATTGCGGTGCAGTTGGCAATAAAAGCATTAATTAATTATACAGAAGGTGAAAATACTAGCTTTTTTCAAAGTAAGGTAGAGTTTTATTAAAAAAAACAAATTCTAATTTGCAAAACACATACCATTTCTTTTAGCAGAATTTTTTCTATTATTGAACGCTAAATCTACAAGGAAATAAGAAATATTTTCAATTTAAACAAAGTAAATAAATTAAACAATATTGTTTCTTCTAAAAGAGTAGTAAAAAATCAATTTCTAGGTTCGTCCTTTTTACAAGAGAGTTAATGTCGCCGATTGCAAATCTGCTTTATATTTTTTTGTTATATCTTCATCAAAAACGCGATTTTACTCACTGTCCGCATATAGCATTTTAATTTTTTTGTTTGCACATAGAAAATAGTGTTTACAACTCGCGGCTAAAATGTGTTTTTTAACTCGCATTTTGTTCTTTCTTTTCTTTCTTTAAAACCATGATTTTAAAGAAAAAGCATTATTTTAGCCATTAGTTGTAAAAAAAATGTTTAAAAAAAAAAGCTAAAAAATACACCTTTCTAGTGTGTTATTTTTCATAAATAGCCCTTCCTAATTTTTTTACCCAACACCTTTAATACCTATCCACATTTCTTTAATATATTGGAAAATTTGCTCGGCCGCGGCTCTTCACTAACATTACCAGTGATTAGGTTTCTTACGAGTAATGAACGATCGATAAAAAATCTAAAACAAAAAAATTAGGGACCGATAGCAAAAATGATCGAACGATAAATCAACAAGAGATCGATTGATAAAGGATCGAGAGCAAAAATCGATCGACAAAAGATTGATTTTATTGTTTTACAATATGCTTGGCTTGGCATGGATGGATGGATTGGCAGCAAAAATGATTGATCGATAAAAGATTGATCAACAAAAGATCGATCCACAAAAAGATCGATATCAAAAATGATCAATTGATCGATAACGAATCGAAAGCAAAAATCGATCGACAAAAGATTGATTTTATTGTTTTACAATATGCTTGTCTTATAATATAATTTAGTAAAAATCCAATAGGTTTCCCACGAATGATGATCGTTCGATAAAAGATGTAAAAAAAAATTTGGATCGACAGCAAAAATGATCGATCGATAAAGGGATAAAAGATTGATGAACGAAAGATCGATCCACAAAAATATCGATATCAAAAATGATCAAGCGATCAATAACGAATCGAAAGCAAAAATCGATCGACAAAAGATTGTTTTGATTGTTTTACATCATGCTTTTAAAAGACGGGGTAGTATATAAGAGTTTGCTCCATTTTTCTGGTGTAGTAGGTAAGGTTTAAAAAATATTTTTTTCTAACTGGGTAAACAAGGGATTGCCCAATTTTTCTAGTTCTATACAAAAATACCAGTCAATTTTTGAAGCTCTATGGTAATAACCAACTACCTCAATAACTAAATTTCATTTTTTAGAGGTTTTAAAGAGTTTTCGGTCAGGCTACTAGATATAATCTTAAAAGTCAAGTGGTGCAAAAAAGTAAGTAAACCGAAGTTTCCCTCAAAAAGTATTTAAATTTTCAAAAATTGTTACAAATTACCACTAATATATAAGTAAATCGAAGTTTCCGTCAAAAAGTATTTAAATTTAAAAAATTGTTACTAATTGCCACTTATACATATAACAGTTAAAACTTGTAATGAAAAATGAATACATTACATTTTTAAAGCAAGCATAAAAAAACCATCGCAAGTAACTGTTCATTTTGCTTTAAGATATTTTAAACCACACCCCTAAAGCAAAAGACGGCTGTCTCTTAGAAATTTAGTTACAAAGTTTAAAATTGTCAAATCTGCTTTTTCAAAAAGAAATATCCTAGAATTACGGTTTTTTTGATTTATTTATTTCTTTAGTTTATCTTTGTTTTGGTTATGTTATTTTTTTTTTCGCGAACGCTGTTTGAATTTAATTTAATTAAGAGACTAGAAAAGACATTGCCTGGTTTTTTAACCTATTACTATCTCGTTTTTTAGCCTGTCACTGTGTTTGGCTTAATTAGCTAGTGTTAAAAAACGAGAAACCTATTTTGATTAAAGAAAAAAAAGACGTCTATACAAAGAAACATAATAAAATGTCTCCAATGTCAGCTGTACTACATGTCTTTCAGTAAACAGGGCAACATAATAAAGCCTTCTTCTTTGGGTTTCTTGTTGAAAAAAAATTATAAGATTTAAAAATTGTCTTGTTTTTGCACATTTTTTACCCTAATTTAATCATTAACTTAGATGAAAGACCTAGTTATAGTTCTTGATCCATCCACTTCTACAACAAATATATTTATTAGTAGTGTTTTGAGTACTATTTTTGTTTTTCTCGCACCACATCGTTGTCCATTATTAAGCTGGAAACTGGGTCAACTTATTAAACATTCTTTATATTTAAACTGACATTAATTCATCAATTCAGGCCGACAACTTTAAAAAAATGGTAAAGAGGAACTTGGCCTACACGATTTCTGACCTATAAATCCGTACGGTTTAAGATTTGCCGTTCAGCCATCTTGGAACAACTGAAGCAGTATTTAGATCAATTTTGAGACCTCATGTATGATACAGGCAGCACAAATTTGATCCTAAGTATTATAGGGAGGTCTAAGGACAAGTCAGCGAGGACTTACAATGTATCCTAGAATATAGATATTATTTTTGCCCCTGAAAAATGTAATTTTTTAAAAGAATATTTATTTTTTCACCTAGATGGTCAGACTTTTAAGTTTACTGCAACAACCTAAAATCTGGGTGTGTTTCTATTCCCTTAGATTTAAGCAACACATTTCAATCTCAAATCTCAGCCCAAAAACGTACATTTACTTTAAAACATTGCATGCTAAATAAAATATGTTGAACTTTAAAGTACATAAAAAGCTATGTGAATCATACATTATCTCAACTATTTCCTACTGTCTTGTACTTTTTATCCCTGTCTAACAGCAGTAGAGTGTCAACGTCTGCAAAAAACTCAAAACAATTTTTGCCAACTTTTTCATAGTATCCGAAAGTACGATCATGTTTCTAACAAAATCAATGATTTACCTTGGCTGAGTCTTGAAAGTTTATACATATACTGGTTCCCAATGCTTATTTTTAAACTTTTAAAAAGATCAAAAAGACTTTATCTGAGGGAAACTAATTTATCGCAGTGAGCTTCATAACATACCGTCCCAATAAGAACTAAAAAACTATCTATGCATAAGCATTTTTCCAAGTTATTTGAACCTAGTTTTACTTACAATGGCGTTAAATATTGTAACGAATTTCAGAAATATTTTTAATTGTGCATCAGCACCATCATTTAAACAAGATCTAAAATATTTACTGATTAAAAAACAAAAAAGAATTGATTTCTACAAATTGGAACGTACTTTACTAGAAGGGAGTTACAGCTGTACAATTTTTGCTTGCTTTACTTTTGTGTATTTTTTTATATTTGCTTAATTTAAGTAAATAAAAGGGTTAATGTTGTTTCCAGTTTTTATTATTTGTATTATTTTTAATTTGTGATGCAACCTTTCAATAAAGACTATTTATTATTATTATTATTATTATTATTATTATTATTATTATATTACACACCCGAAGGTGCAATGTACCTAAATTTATAAATGCCCACTGAACTTAATTAGAATAATTGTTCATGTTCGTCACATTTATTCGTCAATTTTCGTTTAAAAATATATGTTACAAGATTGCCCAAATTGAAATATGCAGCGCCTGCAACATATATGAAGTTAAAACTATATACCATCTTCTCTTTGTCTGTCCCCTATATAGAGGACTTCGACCCGTAGCATGGGTAAACCCAGGTTACATTGTAGAAGTCTTAATCAACCCTAATATTCAAAACTTTCTTTCCTGAGAAATGAAGAACTTTCCCTTTTCCTGTTTTCATCTTTTTTAGTCAAACTTCCAAAATAGTATGGTTATTGAAATTAATTCTGTGTTTCGGACTTCCATTGTCTACATTTTATTTATACACGACGTTTCGATCAGTACAATCTCTGATCGTCTTCAGGTGCAACTACAATCTATTTCTAAGGCTACGTACTTATATACTATGGGAAATCACTCAACCGTGAAAACTCTACCCAAATATTTGGAATTTCAACACTTGGCTTACTGAAAACACCCTGATTCTGCCCAATAAAGGCAGCTTCAAGGAATTTTTGTTTCTTCCATTGTGACTACCTGTGCAAAACCTTTGCTTCTGTCCACTTCATTCGGTGTCGTTTTATTCATGCGTGTTCGGCGACTCCTGATTTTGTTGTTTCACCTCTTTGGGTATTCGTCTGATGTTCTTTAAGCCTAACAGATAGTGGTCTCTTTGTTTCATCTATGTATGATTTACTACACTCACAAGGAACTTGGTAAATGCATTCCTTATTTTGTTTGTTTTCCGGTTTTGTTTTAGTAAGAAGGCTTCGAATTGTATTATTAGATTTAGAAGCTGTTTTAATATTAAAGTTGCAAACACAATTTATACAAGAGTTTCATGCGGCGTTAGGACATTTTGGTTCTTACAAATGCTGGTGTGCTCTCCGTACGGAGGTGTGGTGGACCGATATGTCACGGGATATAAAGCGGGTTTTAAAATCCTGTGACCTTTGTCAAAAAATCAAAAGCTCCATTATGCCCAAACTAGCCCAACATCCCATTATCCCCGAGTAGAAGGAGAATTTAGTGTCTCTAGATCTGTTTGGACCATTACCTGTAAGCCGTGCAGGCTCCTGTTACCTCCTAGTGGTTTTAAATGTTTTTACTAAACATGTTGCGCTGTATCCGTTACGCACCGCAACGACGAGGTCGTGTCTCAATCGCTTAACTGTTGATTATTTCCCTACTATAGGGGTGCCTCGTCGTATCCTGGCGGATCGGGGGACACAGTTCTCCTCTCCCCGGTGGACCGAAGTCCTTGAAACCTATGGCGTGAAAGCCCTCTTTACTTCGGTGCGTTATCCCGAAGCGAACCCTACGGAAAGGGTTATGAAAGAGTTGGGTCGTCTGTTTAGGACCTACTGCAACGATAAACACACTCGGTGGGCTTTTGAGGTTGTTAAATTTGGTAATTTTCTAAATAACGTAACGCATGAATCCACTGGGTATACCGCAAATGAGTTACAGTTCGGCAGGGACCGAATAAGGCTTCTTCCAGAAAGGTATTTGCCGTCTGGTACGGGTTTTGTAGACCATGAGCAGCGATTTATATTGGCTAAGGAATCGCTACTGGGTAAAGCCGCTCGTCGATCGGCTCAAAACGCGGCAAATAGGAAGTGCCCCACTTTCCAAGAGGGGGACTTAGTATTATTGCGTGCAAACCCTCGCTGTTCAGCATTAAATCGTGAAACTGAAAAATTTTTACTTCTGTTTGAGGGTCCTTTTGAGATTAAAAAGCTTATTAGTTTTGCCAGCTACGTCTTGGTAAACTCAGATTCGGATAAAGAGCGGGGAATATTTGATGCGTCTAACTTAAAATCTTATGTCGAAATAGAAGCTGTAGATGTTTAAACTTAAATTCTCAGCTTCAAGGGGGGAAGATGAAATGGTACTTCTGGCTTGCCTGGTATATATGCCACCACCGCGACCGCAAAACCCACAGGAGCGCGGGTTCGATGCGCATTACCATTCAGCTCCGAAATTTTAATTTATTCCTTTGTGACTCGCAGAAATTCACGTGCAGCTCGCTGTAAAACCACAGAGTGAATAAATTAAATTATTTGCAACCCTTAGTCGTAAGGTGGGTGTGAGTTCTGTAATCGGTTTTTCTTGTAACCCATAAGTAATTGGTGCCAATTCTAGTAATTTGAGGTAAGCCTATATTAGTTAGTTTTATTAAACAACGAGATCTTTTATCTGCTTTCGGCCATTGTAATTTTTGATATTTAAGAATTATTTATCAGTTTTGCTACAGTGTATGTTTTTTTTACTTGTAGCGCCCTGTGGTTTTTTTATACGAAAATAAAGCTCCGTTCAACCATATTTCCACCGCCTTTGTCAATCCACCCCCTGTTGTGTTTCAATTGCAAGAGTTGTGAACATCTTTACACATTCAAAAGCTCCAAATGCAAGATACAATATTTTCAGCGTCTTCCAATAGTGTTAAAAGAAATTTATGTCAACCATCTTTAGATAAACTTTAATTTGATTTTTTTAATTTGTCAGAATATTTGCTTATAGCTTCTATCAAATAATTCTTAACCGTCTCTAGAACTCGTTTTGTTAAAAAAAGTTTTGCAATGTATTAGTTTGTTCAAATAATGTTCCTAAGATTGAATTTCCAAACCGGGTATTTAGTCTTATTAGTCGGATCGTTTTTAATTTAAGTTGCAACTCTTCTTTATTTATCTCAAATTTAATTTGTTCTAACACATTTTTTGCAATAAATATACAGGGCTATGAGATAACAAAATACTATTTTTCAAAAAGACTGGTTTGGGTTTTGTGCTCGGTTTTGTGTTTCCAAGACTAAAGATTTTTTTTAAATCCAAAAGCCCTCCTGAAAAGTGATCTAGTTGTAATATAAACCTACCGCTAGCCAAATTTAAGAAGGAGAAACATTTTCGACGTCTTTTGGAATAACTAATAGAAAGTGGACTGACTATAGAGTGTGGAATTTTAGATTAAAATGAATTGAAAAATAATCATTTAAAAAAAAAACGTATTACCAATGATTTAAACAAGAACTAGATGGCACAGTGAAAAGTGTTAAAAAGTTGAAAAAAAAATATTGTGTAACAAATAATTAAAAGTTAACCTAATGAGCGCAATCTTTAGTTGCTATATAACTTTAGTTTAGAAAAAAATTAAGAAACAATTGTACAAAAATTATTATTATTATTATTATTATTATTATTAGTAGTAGTAGTAGTAGTAGTAGTACATATTCATGTAGTTTTAATTTTTTTATAATGCGCCCTCATGGATCAATTACACCATACTGTTTAAGTAATACCTACAAAAGGGCATTTTCAGGCGTAATCAGTTATTTTTAGGCATTATTTAGATTTTTTTTTCAAACCCATTTTTCTCGTATATCTTGGAGCTAAATAAAAAACTGAACTCGCTTTTATTTTTGAATTATTCCAATTAAAAAAAAATGCATTAAGATATAGACGTTTTAAAATATCTTTAGGAGGAAAATGAGATTAAAAGTTTAGTTTTATTTAACAACTAGCTGGCCGCCCGCGACTTCGTTCACGTGTTTAGGGATAGATTTGCTAAAGTTGGTGATAATAAATTGGTTGCATAGTTGTATTACATAAACATTTCATTTTCAAAAAAGTCTCGTTTAATTCCAGCTATTGAATAAAACATGCAAACGAACACTATTAGCAAGAGGCAGAAAATCAACCACTATTATTAACATGTGTGTGGCTCTAGCTCTGATATATAAATGAACTATGGTTTATTAATCAATAAATTCTATTTCATTCCCACATCGCTCAAAATAATAAGTAAGTGGTGGGAGAAAAGTAGGTGGGTAAAGTGAATGGTGGAAATATAGGGTGGGGATGAAGAGAAGGGGAAGTTGAAGAATAGGGATAAAGAGATGGGGTAGTCGAAGAGTGGGGATGAAGAGAAAGGGAAGTCGAAGAGTGGGGAATGAATGAATGAAGCATTAAGGGGGGGGCAGAGGGGTGTAGAGGGAGTAGAGAGGGAAGAGGGGGTATATGGAGGGTAGAGGGGGGTAGAGGGGTGTAAATGGGTGCATAGGGGGTAGAGAGGGTATAAAAATGTAGAGTGGCTAGAGGGGGATAGAGGAGGTATAAAAGGGTTGGTAAGGGTATATAAGGGTTGGTAAAAGAGGTAGAGAAGGTAGAGGGGGTAAAAAAAGCTAGAGTGGGTAGAGGGGGGTAGAGGTGGTATAAAGGGGTAGAGGGAGGTAGAGATAGAGTGAAGGGGTGGGGGATGGCCACACCCACCCTCATCTCCTCATTTTATTTGAAAGTGGCTAACCTACCCTACTCACGCATTCGCCGTAAGTTTAAAAATGCACCTGCTTGATGGGTTGACACGATAGCTAGGGATGCAGTTGTAACAGAAATAGGCATTTTGTAATTTTTTTCAACAGACCGGAAAGTACATATTTTCCATAAAAATGTTTGTACGGAAAGTGTAACTTTACAAAGATGGGTACAAAGATGGGGCCGGAAAATTAAACATTGACCAGAAAAGGAAGATGAGACTGGAAAATGGTTATGTTCAGTTCTATGTTTTATTTTCCACTCCCATTTTTAGTCAAGTTGGCTATGAATTGTGTTGACAGTTTTAAGACTTTTTTGATTAAAAAAAATATATTTTTTTTAATTTTTTTTATTTTTGTTTCTTTTAATTTTTTTTATTATATTTTTTATTTTTGTTTTTTTTTTATTTTTTTTTTCATTTTAATTTTTTATTTTTTTTAATTTTTTTTTTGATTTTTTATTTCTATTTTTTTTTTTTTTTTTTATTTATTTTTTTTGTATTTTTCTACCCTACTCACGCATTCGCCGTAAGTTTAAAAATGCACCTGCTTGATGGGTTGACACGATAGCTAGGGATGCAGTTGTAACAGAAATAGGCATTTTGTATTTTTTTTTCAACAGACCGGAAAGTACATACTTTCCATAAAAATGTTTGTACGGAAAGTGTAACTTTACAAAGATGGGTACAAAGATGGGGCCGGAAAATAAAACATAGACCAGAAAAGGAAGATGAGACTGGAAACTGGTTATGTTCAGTTCTATGTTTTATTTTCCGCTCCCATTTTTAGTCAAGTTGGCTATGAATTGTGTTGACAGTTTTAAGACTTTTTGATTAAAAATAATATATTTTTTTAAATTTTTTTTATTTTTGTTTGTTTTAATTTTTTTCATTTTAATTTTTTTTATATATATTTTTTATTTTTGTTTTTTTTATTTTTTTTCATTTTAATTTTTTATTTTTTTTTTTATTTTTTATTTCCATTTTTTTTTTATTTATTTTTTTTGTATTTTTCTTTTAAATTCTTTAATATTGTTTTTTATTTTATTTTTTATATTTTTTTTTATTTTTGTTTATAATTTTTTTTTCATTACTTTTTTTATTATGTTTTTTATTTTAAACTAAAAGCTTATTAATGACTTGTAGGTGTAAAAATGAGAGAGGCTGATCAAACATTTTTCATATCTACAAGTATATGACAATATTTAAGGAATTAGTTTTTTTTACTTTAAATAATACATTATAGATAATATCAAAAAATATTGGTGTTACCAATAATGTGAAAAATGTAACAATTAAATTAAATTAAAATAATAATTATAATTATAAATAAAAAAGCTCCTACAGGTCAGTTCCTACAGGCAGGGTACCGAGGACGGAGGCCGAATTTCCCCTCTGGATAGCAAGGCCAATCTTTTGTATCAGATAGCTTTGGGCTTTTCTATTCTTTATTTTTGCCCTTATTTCCCTAATAAGATTTTTAGCCGCGCTACCCCAGGGTCCAAACGTCTCAACACTAAATGGGACAAAAATATACTGGTTCGAAAGTTGCTCGTATTTTTTTGTTTTATTTGTTCGCCCAATTCTGCCGCTGAACCCGCTCTAGTGGAAGTCCTACCAATATAGGACTCCGCCATGGTATCACGACATATTTAATAATATCCACAATATTAAAATTAATATATCTGGAGTCTATTTTAACTAAAAAATTATTTTATATTAAACTACATAAATTTTGCTCGGGACTTAACAAACGACTGACGAAAATTAAAAAGTTATGGTATTTTTGATTAGGAAGGAAAGGGCCATTCTTTTTCTAACATTAATAATAACGGCACTAACTGGGGGGGTCCAAATATATTTAAGAAATAAATGGATTTTTTTTCAGATGTTGTAAGAGAACAGTATGGGCCTATCAGTGACTACTAGTTCGAAGAAACTATTATCGATTTTTTTACATATGCCTCGCAGAAGAAATACCAGAAGAAATTAGTATAGGAGCACAATCCTGATCTGGTATTAGAATAAGGATACGAATGCTGATAAAACTGAAAATTCAAAGTGTCTATAGGACGGGTTTAGCGTTAGCAAATAAATCCTCAGGGTACTTGTTTTTAAGAAAAAAGTGACTTGTTTTTAAGCAAGAAAAACTTGACTTGTTTTTAGGAAAAACTTTACTTGTTTTTAAGAATTTTTGCTTATTAAGAAAAACTTGACTTGACACTTTGGTGTAATGTTATTTTTTTTTGAAAAACTTGACTTGTTTTTAAGCAAGAAAAACTTGACTTGTTTTTAGGAAAAACTTTACTTGTTTTTAAGAATTTTACTTATTAAGAAAATCTTGACTTGACACTTTGGTGTAATGTTATTTTTTTTGAAAAACTTTACTTGTTTTTAACAAAAACTTTACTTGTTGTTAAGAAAAACTTTACTTGTTTTTAAGAATTTTACCTGTTTTTAAGAAAAACTTTGACTGGTTTTGGTCAGATTTTAACTCGTTTTTAAGAAAAACTTGACTTGTTCTTAAGAAAAGTTTTGCTTGTTTTGAATTCTCAAAAAATACATAAAAGAAATAAAGTCTTTCTTAGAAGTTGAGTTTTAATTTAACCGCCAAATTAATATAACTTTAAATTTTAGTTAACAAATTCGGGGAAGGGGGGAGTGATAGTCCCTGATTATCGAATTAATTTTATTATAAAAATGTGGTTTATATAAACAAATCCGTTCTAAGCTAAAAAGCCATATTAGAAAGGCCCCACGGAAGATATCGAATATTCGCAATCTTTATTACTCCAGTCAATCTAGTAAAAAAGTAGAAAAAAATAACACATCTTTGATTTTTGGCATAAAGCTTTAAAATACCTTCATAAACAACACCGAAAGTCCCCTAAAATCCCCTGGATCCGAGGTCCACTATATTGAAAAAATTACAGATTTTTTTACAAAACAAGTTATAATAACATATATACAACCCGATATAAGACTGGTGGCAAATATATTTACTTTTACCTCTCCCGATCTCAGTCCCCCCTATTGACAAACTTTTTCTAAAATAAATTTTCATTGAAATTATTGTAAGCATAAATAATTCTAAAAAAAAAGATTCTTCAATTTGACAGATGGTCTTTTACATGTGTCAAATTTTTTTCATCAGCATTTTATCTCCTAATTTCTAGCACCGTACTGATGAGCACCACAAGTGCGAAATCCGGATCTACGGTTAACATTACTTTTTTTGAGGGAAAGCTCGCTATTCATTGATTTTGTTATTTATTCACCCTCGCTAAATCCTTTTTTAAATTCATTAACTCCAGAGCTTAGGATATCTGTAAGGATGATTATATCTGTCTCCGTAGAGACGCTTAATTTTCCTTCAAATTGAAGGTACATCTGCCGATTCTGCAATTTGACAGATGCTTGTCTTTTACATGAATCCTGTGTCAGATTTTTTTCATCATCATTTTATCTCCTAATTCCTAGCACCGTACTGATGAGCACCACAAGTGCGAAATCCGGATCTACGGTTAACATTACTTTTTTTGAGGGAAAGCTCGCTATTCATTTATTTTAATAAATAAGTCTCCTTACAATATGCATTTGAAAATGCTCCACACTATAGACCTATTTTTTATATTTTCTGAGATTGGGGCTTCAAAACTGTCAGAATTCAACTTAACAATACATAACGAATTTTAGCTGATGACGCTAATAAATAAAGATACTAAACAAAGTTATGTCAAAAAACTGTCAACTTACCAATATGGCAGACCTCGGATCCAGGGAATTTTAAGGGACTTTCGGTATGTTGTTTATAAATGTATTCTAAAGCTCTGTTCATCAAATCAAAGATGTGTTATTTTTTTCCATATTTTTACTAGATTGATTGGGGTATATATATAGATTTATAAATAGGCATGCCGATCTCATTTTAAGGTAAAAGTAGGCAACACGAGATCATTTTTGAAAGGCGAGATCCGAAAACGGATCTTGCCTTTTTTTACGTGTATATCGAGTTTGTTAGACTTCTTATGTCCAGCCCTGTTTTATGGCAAATTTTTCGTCGGATCTCGTTTTTCCCATTTTTGTCCAAATTTATACACCGTTAGTGCACAAACCCAAGCTATAGGCGGCGCCAGTATTGATGTGTATAAGTTTGATAAATGTAACCAAGTCGAGGTCCGGTGAGCTGGCAATGTTTCGGGGCTTGCCTTGCTCCTTTTTTACGTAATTTTAAATTACGATTTTTTCGGCAAAAAAGTACTGTTTCGAGCAAAAGCGAGCATTTTACGTTTGATTGTTTACAGAGAAAGGTATATTTTGATAATTTTAGTAAGAAACATCGTAATACGTCCAGCTTTTTAATAAGGTTCCCTATTATATATAAAATAAATGGCGCCACCAGGCACGTTTAGCCATCCATAAAATCTTTAAAAAAAAATTTTCAAAAATGTTTTGCTTGAAAATGAAATTACCTATCTTAATATGAAAACCGCGTCTTGTAAGCTGCTACGGTGCGTGATTTAGGTTTCTATAAGTATATTTTATATATTTTTCTAGATTTTTTTGTGTCCTTTGCTGTTACAGTTTGTGGGTTACGATTTTTTTTTAAATATGTTAAAAACTATGGATCTATCAGACTTCATCATAAATATAGTTTTTATAAAAAGTACAATTATATCCATCTTAGAGTGAAAACTGCGTGATGCTAACTGCTACGGTTCGCGAGTTACGATATTTTAAAAGTTTAACCCCCATTTCTACCCTCTTCGCAACCCTTTGTTAAAATTGTAAAAAAAAAATTTTCAACCGGCCTATGGTCATTTTTAAAGCAAATATTTTGAGAACGAATCTATCGATTTGAGAAAAAATAAAAGATTTTTAAAGAGAATTAAAATACCTTCAACACAAGGTGCCACTTGACCCACTTTCCCTATTTAAATTCTGGGCGTGAGACACAACCCTCGGAGAGGGCACGTGCTACAAAAATGTTAATTTTGTCAAAAAGTGTCCCCCTCGCAAACAAAATTCAGCTCGAGAGTTTTTTTAAATGTCTTCAAAAAATACTTTTTTTTAATAAAGTTAAAATAGGAATATCGGTTTTTCCAATAAATTTTTAAAAACAATAATTAAATTTAGAAAGTTTAAATTTTTAAAACGAATAGATCTCCAATAAATATAATAAAAAATTGTTGACTTTTAACCAAAACGAGATTTCAAACATTCAATTATTTTTTTGAACCGATTTTGATTGGAGTTTCAGTACTTTTATAGCATCAAAATTGTTTCACGGAAACAAAAGTTGATTCATCGAAGCAAAAAATGTACTTTGGAACCAAATATGTCATTTGGCATATTCGTTTGGAATGGCGATTATTCATAGTTACCAGCTGGCCGCCCGCGACTTCGTTCGCGTGTTTAAAATTGTAGATTCCTCCTCCTTCTCCAACTTGCCCCACTTTTATGCCCTCAAACCTTTAGCCCCTTAAACCCTTCCATCTACTCCGTATCCCTTGTGCCTGAAGTTTTTTCTGTCTTTCTTGCTTTAAAGGGTCATAACTTTTGTTCCCGGGAACCGATTTTGATGAAATAAACCTACGTACTCTAGAAATCCAAATAATGTAGCCAAATTCTTCCAGTAGTTTTTTTTGCAAAAAAACACTTTCTTTGATTCCGGTTTGATAGACAATTTATTTTTACTAGGTCCTTGTTATATTATATTATTTTTATATTATCGAACTTGTTGGTGGAGGGAGTAGAGGGGTAACAAAAAATTGCAAAAATAATATAAGAAGCACTTTTCTCCATTCCGGACTTTATTTCCCTTAATTTAATACAACACAACCCATATTTTATTCGGTCAATATTTTCATTAAAAATGGGGTTGAGAGGGGGGACGCGTAATAAAAAATTGCAAAAGTTATCAGAAAAACACCTGTTTCGATTCCGGACTTTATTTCCTTCAGTTTGATACCCAAAAACCCATATTTAAACAGATCAAAATTTTTATAAAATATAGGGGATAATCCCACCTAATAATAGGGGGTTAGTAGAAAACCGCTAAAAGACGTGTCCATCTATTTTATTAGTAGAGGCTACAATAGCAATTTCTAAACCTCTAAGACTTTTTTCTTCTGAGATACAGAAGATCCCTTTACCCCCTTCGAAATAGAATTAACCCTATTACTCCACCCCCAGTTGAAATTTCGGAAAACGCCAGAGCACGTGTTTATTTATTTTATTATCAGATCTCTGCCGCTTTTCGTTTCCGAGAAACCTATTCAAAATTTCAACCCCTATTTTTACTCCCTTAGAGGTAAAATTTTCAAAAGTCCTTTCTTATCGAGCGTTTATGTCACAAACCCAATATGTCCTTAAATTGTCGTAGCTGTAGGTCAAGTGGTTTGACCTATGCATTTATAGATGATCTATGGTCTATGGTGTTGACTATACCATTATTTTATTATTATAGATGTTTTAACGGTTATTATTAATATTATGACACCTGTAAGCCTGGCACCACCGCCGTATCTCACCTTCCTATATACTCCACTATTTATACACACGAGGATCTCTACTTGTGCGCAAATTAAAATCGGATCTCAGTGTACCTTAATTTTATCAAATAAAAACCATATTTCTTTACCCCTCTCAGTGGTTTCCCCTAATATTTAAGGTGTGTAGGAATTATTTAAAATATATACTTTAAAATATCTGTCCCTTCTGGTGGATCTCGGGTTGTCCAAGTTTTATTCGGATCTCAACTTGTTAGGAAAACAGCTATATATATATATATATATACGTTTAACAACTGTTTGGAAATCGGTGTTATAAAGCTCCAAAATCTAGGTAGGGGCAGTTGAAAGGAACAGGCAGAAGTAACTGTGTCAAGGTGCAGTTAGACTGTGGTAGTGTAGTCGTCGTTGTCGTTGCATTGCAGCTGTAGTGAATTTTTTTCCAAAGATAATGCAGAACAGGATATTTTACAGATAAATAGTTAACAATATTTTTTGGTCCACGCTTTTTAATATAATTTTCCTTGTTTAATGTTTTAAACAAATATTGGGGATAATAGACGCTCTTGCAAAATTTTTGAACATGCTAAAAGATCCACCTTACATATTTCTTTTGTATGAACCAAGAAAGTTCCGTTTTTCCTTAATATAAGTTCAAAAATGCTTTAGTTTTAAAACTTGGGGAAGAAAAAAATGTGGTAATTTTGTATTTGCATACATACATACAGTCAATAGTGTGTTCAGTGGTATTAACGATAAATTAACTAGGTACTATAGTAGTTATATCTGATCCACTGATTAATCATTCTGGTTTATTATAATTGTGAAGAAATTAGAGCCTTTTTTCTAAGTGACAAAAAGCGCTTACTTTTAGCATTACTTCGCTTGCATGGACAAATTATGTCAAAAAAATTACCTTTTCAGTCTTATATATTGCTTTAGTAACAACTTTTAGAAAAGTTATAGTACCGTATTATCAGGGGTGCACGGTGGTTGTAGTGAAAAAAGTTCACACAGAGATAGGTAGATATTTTCGGGCGCACATGAAAGAGATGGCATGAACACACCAACTTTAAGCATGGGAGTTATTTCGTGGAAATGCAGACAGTCGATATTTTCAATAAATGAACAAAGTATTATATTTACTTATAATGTATATATATAATTAATAATGGTACCTACCTACAATAAACAGCGGCGTTATATTACACTTCTCCCCTTTTATAGGTCAAACTAGTAATTTTCTAAAATTGTTTATAAAACTATTTAAAAGTAACTTTCTTAAAGAACATTTTTCCCTCAAATATTCCTTATATTACCCACTAGACATATTACAGTAGTAGGGTTATATGGGTGCCGGATCATTTTTGAGGAGGGACCTTGACCTTGACGATGGAACATCTGTTGCCTATGAAAATACCATTGTATCGTACTATTTTATTTTTGGTCTTGGAGCAGATATAGTCGCAGCACCCAAAAATGCCATACGAAAAAAGTTCATAGAATTTAAAGTGTGAAACCCATTAAGGAATCTTAAACAAAACAAAAGTGATATGGGCCGGACTGGCTGTGAAATGAAATTTTTAAAAAAAGATGCTGCTTAATACGTATATTAGTCTTAAATAAAACAATTCTTTACATGTAGGTAAAATACTTAAAGAATTAACTATACTAATTATAAATCACATAAAGTAGGTAACAAATTAGAGGTAGCTAATATCTTCTTATATTCTTAGGAAAGTTTAATGCTTTTCCGTATCACTACCGGAGTCATCAATACTCTTTAACTAATTCTATCAGATCTTTTTTTAGTTTGACGTTTTCCGGAATGTTAACATTTTTGACATTTAAAAATTTGATTAAAAGTAACTTTCTTAAAGAACATTTTTCCCTCAAATATTCCTTATATTACCCACTAGACATATTACAGTAGTAGGGTTATACGGGTGCCGGATCATTTTTGAGGAGGGACCTTGACCTTGACGATGGAACATCTGTTGCCTATGAAAATACGATTGTATCGTACTATTTTATTTTTGGTCTTGGAGCAGGTATAGGTCTGCCTTCTTCGTTGAAGTACTTGGAATTTTAGATGACATTTGCAAATGATACGAGGCGTTGACCATAACAATTACACTGTTTGCTAGTAGGTTTGGTACGAGAACATCGCAAAACCAGTCTTCAAAAATTGTTGGGTTCGTCACAGTGGTAATCAGCGCTACATTTTCCTATATTCTTTGCGAAAGGTTTAAGACAATTTAAAACAAATCATTTCTCATTTCCAGCGTGAAATATAACAATACGCCAAAACGCCATTATTAATACAGTACCACTATTTTATATCAATCACTAACTACTTAACTAAAAAAACACAGTAACATGTACAAGTATATTGTTTATATTCACAATAATATTGTCAATCAAAATCGAAATCGGTAGGTTAGAACCACTATTAGTTTTAAAATGAGTGGGGCCCTGTCTTAAGGGGTGAAAGTAGTAGCTGACGATAGCCTTAAAAGGAGTGATTAGGTACGTTCGATACTTTAACACAAACGAATTAGGAATACTTAGAGGTATTTAAAATACTAAAGTATTTGCCAAAATTTAAAAATTAATTTTAGTTTTTTACACGTACTCTTGAAAAACCCTAAATTGGTATTATGATTACGGCAGCGCGTGCCACTTTTATGGCCAGTTTTTATATGCAATTTTGCGGTGCAGCGACTATATTAACATTGACTCTCAAGCTCGAATATTTTGACCATGGGTAGTCTGAAAAATATTTGGTTTTGACTTTAAAGTATAGATGGGGTTTGCCATGGGTTTAGTAGGTAAGTGTCCTTGAGATAATCTAGAATTTATTTAGCATTGATTCTCAAAGCTCGAATGTTTTGAACTTGGATGGTTTGAAAAATCTTTGGCCATGAGTTTAAAATATAAGTGGGGTTTGTTAAGGGTTTAGTAAGTGGCTTTGATGCAAAACCATTTTATCCCCACACTCTTTTTACTGTAAATGTTTCATATAGATATGTAAGAATCGAATGAATAACATTAAATTTTATACATTTGAGTTAGTTAATTACACATAGTATCTGTTAAACTGCCTTTTAAAAGTACGTACTGAAAATGCTTCGTAATACTGAATAAATTCCGTTATACCAGCGTGAAGAATACGAAGTTAAAACAGAAAATATTTTTAATTATCAACATATAGCAAAGCTCATGAAGATATGGGTATATTTGAAGAGCAACCAGAAAAAATAGAGTGTACCGTAAAAAGGGTATTGCTATAATTAGAAAAACCTCTATAAAAATGACAGAGGTTTCTAATGAAAAGTGAGATGTGCAGCACGCAATATGTGGTGACTTCGAGGTATGGAGGTAAATATAAGTTGGCCTGGATAGATTTTCAAAAAAATGCCCTAATAGTACCGCAGAATGTGTGTGTACACACTACAAGGGGGAAATGATGTGCTATTTTGAAAGGTCTAAAAATGCGTGTGTTGTATGTAGGCAACCATTATTTCAATTCACCCGACCTGAAATCTGTTTGATGTGCAACGCGGGAACCAAAACAGCATTTTTATATGATACGGTATGATGGACAAAAATAAGTAATGTGTGGTTACACTTAACAATATATAATAAATTACCAAATTATAGTGATATATTTTATGATGAAATGACAGAATAGTTTAACCTTAAAACACAGTTTGAGGTGGGGTTGTCCCAATGCTATGCACTCCTTAAGTGAGGGTATACAAATCCGGCCTCATATAATTTAAAAAGTCTTGATGGAGAACCAATACGTAGAGCATTTTACGAATAAGAACTACAAAAGGAAAAAAATCTGGATGTATATTTAGTAGAAAAAGTACTTCGAAAGCGAAGAGTAAAAAATATAGAACAATATTACGTTAAATGGTTGGGTTTCCAAAAAAATCACAATTCATGGATTAATGCTGCGGATATAGTATGAATTTCTTGATTTGAAAAAGTTCGGTTCTTAAAGGTCTCTTGTAAATATGATGACCCCCAATAACAAGTTTATACCCAAAGAATTAGTGGCTTATGACGGCTTAAAAATAGCTCATTACGTTTTTAAATCTCCATTTAGTATTAGCAAATTGAATGTAGAATATAAGAAACAAGCCATTTGCCATAAATTGGTCTTCTGGATTAACCAACATTGAAAACTTTAAAGACATTATTCAGCACATCTCAAGCCTGTCAGAATGTTTGTATATCAAGAGGCTGGAAAATGCCAACTTTATACGAACATACATTTCCAATGTTATTGAGCTTCCACAACAGCCTCCATTGGGCAAAGGAATTCCTAGCTGTATATTTACCACAACAATGAAAATTTATCTGTATGAGATTTATGCAATGTAAAATTTAAAAAAATTTAATAAATGGTAATAATTCTTAGTTTCAAACATCGAATTTTTATTTCTTAAATAATAATAAAGAGACGCATAAATAATAATCCATAATTTACAATAGTTTGCAACAACTTAACTCAAATTAACCTAATTACATAGCTATAACAGGTCTCTCTATTCTAGTCAAATCATTTTCATTTAAAAATCTGAGATAAGCTAGCGCATCTCAAAAACTCTTGGTATGAATATTTAGGAAAATTATGAAAAATATATACAAAATCACAAAATATTAAACTAGGGTTTTGCCTTGAAACTCTGGCCATCAATAGAGAAGGGCGGTAGTAAGTATATGTCAAAATTTGTGCTGGAGGTCACTTGTACCATATATACCTACAATTTGTGTGATTTAGTTCGGCATTTCACCATTGGCGCTGATGTCGCTATTTTCAGATTTTTATAACGGGTGCTAAGTCACCTCAAATTAAATGGTAACACGGCAAAAGTGTGATATAATGTTACACAGACCAGTACCCTCTCCAGATAGGCCGATCAACTCATACCGATTTAGTGTCCTTTTATCCACCTTCGCCGCCATTTTCACTCAAAAGTGACAGATAATCCATTAGTTTTCTGTCAAAATGGCGGCGAAGGTGGATAAAAGGACACTAAAACGATAAGAGCTGATCGGCCTATGTGGAGAGGGTAATGCACAGACCTAACCAAAAATACATTTTTATGAAGGCAGTTAACGTTCTATTAGTCAGATTGTGTAGAGATTATTGGGAATAAGGACACCTTGTTATTGTTGTATACGTTTAATTCATAAGCAACGTTTCGACAATAGTTTTTGTCTTCCTCAGGCTAAAAAATTTTGTTTTTTATAAATATTTGCACGTAAAGAATAAACAAAGAGAACTTATATAATTAACAAGTAATAAAAGGTAGTTAACATATTGTTTCATATAATACCATTTTTTTTGTAATGTTCAATTCTAAAATTGTATATGATTATAATTTTATATATATATATGAAAGTTGATTTGAATTTAAAACAAGAATAAAACAAATTAACAAAACAATTAAAATCCAAACTAGGTAGTTTAAAATTCATAATATTTCTTAATTGTACACATACTTAAATTATTTCTTTGGTTTATTAGGATACGGAAAGATGTTTAGGTTTATTTTTATTGTTATTAAAAAAATTCTACTTTTAGTTTTATTAAATAAATACATTATGGCGCTAACGAGTGATAAAAAATTCAGAATGTAAATCTTACCTTCGAATTTGGTTGTATACTTAGGTAGGCTGGTGATGTACATCTTTAAACTATTGCATGTAATACAAAACATAGATATTAACTATATTTTTTGTAATTTTTATTTTGTTTTTAAAAATTATCACACACATAGATTTGACAGAAAAAAACAATTAAACCACGGTTAAAAAATATTATATTTATAATGTTGGTTCAATTTTAAGATGATCATGATTTGCTTATCTATCACAGAAGAGCAAAAGTAATTAGTATTTAAAGAATAGCACAACTATATTAAAATATTAAGTTTTGATAAAAAAGAAGACGCTAAATTGTGTTTTTCTAATTAGAGACAAAGATAGGTAGAATTATGTCCTATAGTACTACCAAAATTCTATCGTGGTCGCAATATGAGTGCGACGTTGTCACTAATCTTAATAATAATTATATTATTATAGAGTTTGTTCTTATTTACTTTTCGTAATATTTTTTTTATGTTTATTTATTTAGATTTTATGTACCTATACATTTTTTTATGTGTTTCTTTATTTTGTTAGTTTTTTTTTTATTTTATTTTTAACATATTATTATTTTAAGCGTATCCTGTTTAGTAAGGGATGATATATTGCGTTTAGCTTGTTGGCATCGCTACGTAGGTTGACAGCTTTAGTTTTACCAAGATTAATATGTATCATTTCCAAAATGAAACGCTTATAAAAGTTTTTTCCTTTATCCACTATACTTGGGTTTTCAAAGTCAAAATCATGATTGGTTTCAAAGTGGGGAATGGCAAGGGCATGTTTTCCTTTTTTCTTTTTATTTCTATTTTGACAATCATTTTTATGCTGTTATGTACGATTTTCCAAATATTGTTTAGTTTGACCTATGTATACGTTACCACAACTACAGGGAATTTCGTAAATGAGACCGGATTGTTTAGAGGGAGGGGTTTTATCTTTCAGTTTAGTAAAACGAGTGTTCGATGTTTTTATGTTATAAAATACTATTTCCAAGCCATCATCCATAAAGCATTTCCTTAATTTATGTGAAAGGTCATTAACATAAGGAATCTTAAAATATTTTTTAATTTCTCCGCTATTAGTGTGAGATTGTTTCTGTGAATAATTAGATGTTGATAAAGTTAACAAAGGATTATGGGTAATTGTTAATTTTGGCTAGCTTTTTTATTTTATTAACATTATCATTCCAATATTTCTCATGGCTAAGGTTGTATGCTCTATAGAACAGGTTAGAAATAGTACTTATTTTATGCTGCATGGCATGACACGAATAGTAGTTCAGGAGTCTACCAGAACTAGTGGGCTTCCTATACCAATTGGTGTGAACTCGGCCGTTTTCTCGGATAGCAAACACATCCAAAAATGGAAGTTTCCGATCTTGTTCAATTTCAGAAGTAAATTGAATCTTAGCGTGAATTGAGTTAAAAATATTCATAATTTCATCCTGCTTATCCTTAGGGATAGATAAAATTGTGTCGTCTATGTATACAAAAAGAAAGGGGATGTGAAAGTCTATCTTTTTGAAAACTTCATTAAGGACAAAATTCATTACAAGGTTTGCTAGTACTGGGGAGCTAGGGTTACCCATAGCATTTCCATCAAGTTGTTGATATATTTTTTTGTGAAAGGAAAAATAACTAGTATCAAAGCATAGCGAAATCATTTGTAAAATTATATCTATGGGTATAGTGCTGTAAGCTGACATAAATCGTTTATTTTTTTTACTATTTCTAAAACCAAAGATTTAGGAATGTTTGTGAAAAGCGAGATAATATCAAGAGAAATTAATATATAGTCATCCGGAATACACCTACATTTTGGATTTTTTTAACAAATTCGAAAGAGTTTCTGATGTTAAATTGAAAGGTGGTTGTAATAGGGTTAAGAATTGTATGTAACCATGTAGCTATATTGTAAGCTGGGGAGTTTATGCAGCTGACCACTGGTCTCATTTTTACACTTTGTTTGTGGGTTTTCCTTAAGCTGTATAATTTGGGTGGGACTGAAGCATGATTTTTTGTTTTTTTAGACATTGCTTTATCAGTATAGTTAGCTTCTTTAAGATCATTAATAAAGATTTTGATTTTAGATTGGTATCTAGCAGTTGGATCAGACGATAAGAGCTTGTAAGTGTTGGTATCATTTAACATCTAAACCCTAGCGTTGTCAGTGTTTAGTTTTAAATATTGTGTTGTTTCTTTATACTGTTTAGCTATATTAGTGTATTTTTTGTTTGTGTCATTATTATTATTATTATTTTTATTAAGATAATTTGTTAGAATATTTACTGTTTTTAACCTAACGTTCTGCGATTGTTCTTCATTCCAACTGGTTTGTGACGATATGACATACTCAATATCTTTGGCAAATGTGTGGATTGGTAATTGATTTGAGCTAGCTGGTAAAGAAAAACTGAATCCTAAACCCAAAATAGTAGATACATTATTAGGAACATCGGTGCCTGTAAAATTAAAAATAAAGTTGCTATTTTCTGTGATAGTAAACTGATTACTACGATGGACAACAATTTTTTTAATATTATTATCTTGTATATGATTAAATCTTGTTTGGTAAAAATTCGTCAAGAAAGATAAAAAATTTTGATAGATATCTGCAGAAACAAAACATCTTACCTTCTGCTTATGGTCAAATAAGGTTTTTTCTAGATTGTTAATTTTCCATATGATAATCTTAATTTCTAAATTTAGTATCGTAGATTTAAGCCTATGTGCGACAGACTCCACTTCTTTATCAAAAGGATGACTATCCAAGAAAATAGTGTAAAGATATTTATAATTATTTGCAATGTGATTTGGAAAAATGCCCCTTGATCTGCATTGTAGTAGAAAGATTCTTCGATTGATCATTGCGGCCATCTGTGAAGTCAAATTACTTGTTAATTTAGCTATGTTCCAAGCAGTATCCTCGTGCAACAGTCTGATGGTGTTGAATATACTTACTGGTTCCATATTTTTGAAGGTAGTTAACGTCCTATTAGTCAGATTGTGTAGAGATTATTGCGAATATGGACCCCTTGTTATTGTTGTATACGTTTAATTCATAAGCAACGTTTCGAAAATAGTTTTGGTCTTCTCCAGGCTAAAAAAATACCGTTTTTTTTAATATTCAATTTTAAAATTGTATATGTATATAATTTTATTTATATATGAGAGTTGATTTGAATTTAAAACAAAAATAAAACAAATTAACAAAACAATTAAAATCCAAACTAGGTAGTTTAAAATTCATAACATTTCTTTATTGTACACATACTTAAATTATTTCTTTGGTTTACTAGGATACGGAAAGATGTTTAGGCTGTTTTTCTACTTCTAGTTTTATTAAATAAATACATTATGGCGCTAACGAGTGATCAAAAATTCAGAATGTAAATCTTACCTTCGAATTTGGTTGTATACTTAGGTAGACTGGTGATAAACTATTGCACGTAATACAAAACAGATATTAACTATATTTTTTGTAATTTTTATTTTGTTTTTAAAGATTATCACACACATAGATTTGACAGAAAGAAACAATAAAACCGCGGTTAAAAAATATTATATTTACAATGTTGGTTCAATTTAAAGGTGATTATGATTTGTTTATCTATGACAGAAGAAAAAAAGTAGTTTATTGTTTTTTTCTGTCAAATCTATGTGTGTGTGTGTGTGTGTTTAAAAACAAAATAAAAATTACAAAAAATATAGTTAATATCTATGTTTTGTATTACGTGCAATAGTTTAAAGATGTACATCACCAGCCTACCTAAGTATACAACCAAATCCGAAGGTAAGTTCTTAATAATAATTCTTAATTTTTCACTCGTTAGCGCCATAATGTATTTATTTAATAAAAGTAGAAGTAGAATTTTATTAATAATAATAAAAAACAACCTAAACCTCTTTTCGTATCCTAGTAAACCAAAGAAATAATTTAAGTATGTGTACAATTAAGAAATATTATGAATTTTAAACTACCTACTTTGGATTTTAATTGTTTTGTTAATTTGTTTTATTCTTGTTTTAAATTCAAATCAACTTTCATATAAAAATAAAATATACAATTTTAGAATTGAACATTATTAAAAAAAACGGTATTATATGAAACAATATGTTAACTACCTTTTATTACTTGTTAATTATATAAGTTCTCTTTGGTTATTCTTTACGTGCAAATATTTATAAATAAAACTCTATTTTTTTAGCCTGAGGAAGACAGAAACTATTGTCGAAACGTTGCTTATGAATTAAACGTATACAACAATAACAAGGTGTCTTTATTCCCAATAATCTCTACACAATAAATTTTTATTTGGATAGTTTTTAAACCCTAATATATTGACGTAATTTTTACTTAAGTTATAGGTTATCAATCTCATTTTTTCAACTAACAAAAACTATCCACTTTCACAATTCTTATGTGTTGTGGATAAAAATGGTGAAAATTGACAGGCTTTAGTGTAACACATGGAAACTGTTTCAGGTTTTAATGCAAAAACCTACCACCTTATGTTATTGTAAACTTACCCTAAAATACGATAAGTTTAGTCAAATCGAATATGAGACTATGACGTCATAAAGCTTTCGGGTCTTGGTCGTTCCAACCAGGTTTTGCTTTAGTAGCACCAATGAACCCACATAGCAATATGAATGAACGTATATACTTTTTGTAATATCCTGACATAACTTATATATACGCATATTTTTTTTCTATTCAGGGCACATCCATAAATATATAACTAAAATGACACACATTTTTAAATATTCATGAGATGTTTCAATTATATACATTTCATGGATATACATACAGGTGCGTCTGTGGTGTATCCTGCAAAGTATAATTTTTTAATATATTGGAAAAGTTGCTCTGCCGCGAATTTTCAGTAACATTACCAGCGTTTATTCGTATTTTTATACTTCTAATACCATTTAGTACTTATCCAATAAGTTTCTCATGGGTGATGAGTGATCAATAAAAGATCAATAGCCAAAATGATCGATCTTTAAAAGATCTCAAACAAAAAATCATGGATCGATAGCAAAAATATAAGCAATCGACAAAAAAATCGATATCCAAAATAATCTATCAACAACAAGTTCGATAGCAAAAATGATCGATGGCAAAAGATTGATTTTTTTATTTTACATAATGCTTTTAAAATCCGGGGTAACATATTATGAGAGTTTGAGCCATTTAGCTGGTGTAGTAGGTAAGGTTTAATAAAATTATTTTTTTTTAGCCGGCTACACAAGGGTTTGCTCAACTGTTCATTTTTCAAGCTCTATGATCTCCGAGAAAAAGGAAGTATATGGTAATAATCAAATACCTTAAAAAGTAAAATAAAATATTTCAATATAATAACTTCAAGATTAATCGAACTGATAATAGTTTTCTGGGCTATTTTAAAATTAAAACACGACGCTCGGGTACCCTTTCTTCTTTTATTTTTGTAAAGAGTTTTTGTACAGGCAATCAGATATAATCTTAAAAGGCAAGTGGTGCAAAAATAGGAAAATCGAAGTTTCCATCAAAAAACAAAAAGTATTTAAATTGTCAAAAATTGTTACAAATTACTTTAAAATATTATATGTATATATACAGTCATGTAAACGCAAATATAAAAAAACCAGCGCAAGTGACTGTGCTTTTTGTTTTAAAATCTTTTAAATCTTGTTGGCCAACTTCTCCTGTTGTGCAGGTGTACATAATCGTGGAGTTTTGAAAAATATCGCGTTTTTAAAATAATAGGTAGAACTGTGATAGTCCAAAAAAAAATTAAGTATCTCTTCACTCGTTATCAAGCAAGTACGTCGCATATAACAAGTACTAAAAGGAGACACCACAAAGTCCAAAAACAAGAAACCAACAACTAAGGACGGCTAGAAATTCAGCTGCAAAGTTTAAAATTCTCAAATCTGCTCTTTCAAACAGATATGTGTCCTAGAATTACGGTTTATTTGATTTATTTTCTTTTTAGTTTATTACGAACATAATTTTGTATCTCCTTATGTTATATTTTTTGCGAACTCTGTTCGAATTTAATTTAATTAAGAGACCAGAAAGGGCAGTGTCGCGTTTAGCTTAACTTGCTGCTCTTAAAAAAATGAGACACCTATTTTGATTTAAAAAAAGACGTCCATACATACACACAAACATTATAAAATACCCCCCTGTCAGATATACTACATGGCTTTCTGTATACATAGCAACGGATTTCTTGTTAAAAAAAATTAAGAGATTTAAAAATTGTTTTGTTTTTGCACCTCTTTACCCTAATTTAATCATTAACCGAGATGAAAGACCAAGTTAAAATTTTTGATCCAGAAGTAGAATTTTACAAGCACGTCAAATTTTTTAATGACTGACCCTTTTCTAAAACACATATGTTAGTAGTATTTTAAAGGTGAATTTAAATAAAAAAATCCGATTCTTCTATTTACTTAATCTAAAAAACTGTTAATCAGTGTCAAATTTTTTACGGTGAAAGTTTACCTTTTTGATTTTGCAAAATTTTAAGTTTTTTATATAACTTTACATATTCAAAAAATGTTTAATTCACGGTAAAAATTATCGATTATTTTAAAAAAACTAAATAAAAAACAATATATATAAATATATATTTTTGCAAAATCACGCGAATGGTCTGTGGGGGACACCAGAAGCCTCTGCTGTGCAAAATTTTGTTAATTTTTGATGTGCGGTTTATCTGTTTAAGTAAACGAACTGTTTTTAGAATTCAATTCACTCTTAAGTTGTTTTTCTAGCACCACATCTTTGTCCATTGTTAGGTTTGAAACTGTGTCAAGCCATTTAACATTCTTTATATTTAAACTGACATTAAAGTTTTTTATCAACAAACTGCTGTTTATGGGAAACTCGCGATTGCCAAAAATATGCCTTAATCGACAATTAGAAATTTTTAATTCACTACCTAGCTTTAGGTTCAACTGGAGCTACAACTTTAAAAAATGTTCATCTAGAGGAACTTGACTGGTCTCTAAATCAGTACGATCTTAAGTCATCTGGTGACGCATTCGTGTCGCATTCGAGACGCTGCGCTGTGAAAAAGTAAAAATAAAGACAATGGAAGTTCGAAACTCTAATTTTCTCTCAACTGAAGCAGTATTTCTACAATAAGGATATCAGTTACATCAACCGAAAAGAATCTAAAAAAGAGAAGATCAAAAGATCTTGGGAGTAAAGAACGAAAATTTTCGTTCTTTCCAATGCAAGGTGCAATGTACCTAAGTTTATAATTGCCCACTTAACTTAATTAGAATAATAAATAATATGCATATATGTTGTCTGCCCTCTATATAGAGGACTTCGACCCCCGAGCATGAGTAAACCCAGGTTACATTGTAGAAGTCTTAAATAACCCTAATATTCACGATATCAAACAAACATTTTAAATATATTAAAACTACGTTCTGTACTGGCAAATAAATAGCATATTTTCCCATTTTCTGTTTCCATCCGTTTTAGTTAAATTATCAGAATATTATGGTTATTGTAATGCTTTCGATTTTTAAGGTGTTTGTTTTATAATATTTGGCTTTTGATTACCGATTAAGTCAAAATGTTTAGACTAGAGGAACCGCCCTTTGTAGTAGGCCTAACACAATACTGTATGCATAGAAATGTATATTTTCGGAAACAATAAAGTACAGTAAGTAAGTAGTAAGATTACTGTTGTATTGGCTGATCTCCTTTTTGAGTCACAACGAACAAAATACCTAAATAAAAAAACGTACATAAACTACAAAAAACACAAAATCTCTTATTTGAATATTTTCATATATATTTCTTTAAGAAATAATTTGAATTCAAAACAAATGCCAAAAATACGATAGGACGTCTCTGGAGTTAACTAAAGCCCAACTTATTTGTTTCTTGATTTTTTAAATAATTTTTAAAGTTTTGTTTTCTTTTGTAACAGTTTTTAAATGTTATTCTCGACAGTGCTGTTTTATGTACCAGGTCTGAAAATACTTATAGGCGAAACATGTGTCACCTACCAAATTTTGGTGAAAGAACGTTGAGTTTTTCCAATTTCAAGCATTTGAAATCCAAGTGTGGGTCTCAAAGAACCCATTCGGATGGTGAAAAAAGCAGCATATTGACTCAAAGCTTTTTGTTACCCTAAGTAGGCAGATTTTGTCTTTTAACGAGCAACCCTTTGTTGTGAGACACACAAATAAACTTAACTTTTCGAAGGGTGGTAGATTTTTTGGATTTAAAGTAAAATTTGGTATTTTAACAAAGGGATTCTCTTTAAAAAGTAACTTGCTTGGATGAGATTAGGCTAGAAAAAGGATTTAATTCGTTCCAAACGAGTGTATACAGGCTGCGGCAAATGAACAGTGGACTCTTGTTTTTATTATACAGGGTCACAAAAGTATAGTTGACCACCTAAATTAATTTTAATTTTAAAGAACGAAAACGCAATATAAATGGAGGTTGCAATTAGTTAAAGATCTGTTATCTATTATTATTTCAAATACCATAAAACAAAAGCTCGAGGTGTTATTATTCAGCTTGTAATTTTTTTCTTAATAAGATGTGTGCTTGAAACAACTTTACCCACTTATTAACCAAAGTCTCTGCTTATTATTAAGAATACCATAACACAAAAGCTCCAGCAAAAATTTTTGAGCTTGTCATTTTTTTCACTTGACTACAATAATATAATAGGTCTGTCAATTTTCTTTCTTTTAATTTTAAAGCCAGTATGCCCAATATATGATACATTGTAACGCAATTCGACTCACTAACATTTAGAAGCATATGAGATTCAATGCAGCTTATTGTTTTGGTTTTTGTCTTGCTGACAAATTTTGTAATTCACCTTTCCAAATAGTTTCGCGTACATCCGATTGGCGCCCATGGATCTATACAGGCGCAATAAATCATATAATATTAAAATAAGCTCTTAAAATAAAAAAAGAAATACGAATTCTTTCTTAAATGCTTGTGGTTCTGAAAAGAATCGTTAAAGTATAAATAGCAACTGTTTTGGCCTTCCTTGACCTAGGTTAAGGCGGAATTAGACAGACGAACATGCTCAAACAAAAGCTCGTGCAAAACATCTAAAATTTTTTTGTGTGAACATTTTTGTGAGCTTTTCTTTGAACATTTTGTTTGGGTAAATTTTTGAGCAATATATTGCTATGTATTTTGGAAACATATTTTTAAAGATAAGAATAAATATAATTTTACATCAGTGATCAGTGTCACCAACTTTTATTTTAAATTATTGTGAAAAAAAGCTGACGGCAGGCGAAATATTATTATGGGCTATCAGTTCATCAGTCACATGGATTAGTTTTATAATATTATTTCTTAGGGTTTTTCCCGGATTTTTTTGCTTGGAGGGTTTTTTGGGATTTTCTTGCGTTTTTTTTATTTCCAAGGTTTTTTTCCTAAATTAAAAAAAAACAAGAAAATTTTTTCTATCCAAAAATATGAGTGTTTTTTTTTAATTCCTCACACCAGATTTACCTAGAAAGTTTAAGCGCGGATCACCTACTGTTCGGTACTCTGTGGTTTAAGGCCCCAAGGGTTGCTTAAAAAAGCAAAAGGTTCATGAAAATATTAAAGATATAGATCTCTACTGTCAATTTAATATAATAATCAAGGTCGATTACTGACACTGAACAAACAATATGCAAAGAGGCAATATTACGATTCAATAGGGTGGCCGGCGTACTACCTGCGAAAACGCGGGATGATAGACTGGCGACACAGTCTACTAAATTACTGCTAAATTATATTTTTTGACAAGGGTCGGTATCGTAGGCTTCTAAAAGTCGGTAATAAACGGGTATTATTTAAATCGAACGTGCTTTTGTTCATATATAGACTAGACACTGAACAACAATTAGAAATCATCGAAAAAAGTGTAGAAGAAAGCACTGAAAATAATTTTGAAAATAAAATTTTAGAAAATTTTGATTTTTTAAATCTTGAAAATTCGAACACTAGTTTTAACAGTAGTTTAAGTAGTGATAGTAGTAATCAATTAGATAGTACTTTACAAAATGAAGAAATTTTACACGTCATTGTTGCCTACTTTCGATGGCAGTCAATCCCACTTAGAAAGTTTTTTGATTTCTGTACAGGAATATTACGATCTTTATTTTGGTCATTCTAATAAACAAAAAAAATTGGTCCTGTCTGCCATAAAATCGAAATTGGTAGGCAGAGCTCAAAACTTTCTATTAGAAAGACCAGACAGACTTAGACATTTTTGAAAAAATTAAGCTAGCTTTAAGACAAAAATTTGGTGACCCAATTAACCACGAAATTTTAATGCAAGAGCTTCAGTATATTAAAATTAACAAAAACGAAGACATTTTGTACTTTATCGATAGACTTAAGGCCTTTGCCAAAGAATTTTCGGAAAAATCCAGTGCGAAGTAGAAGATAACGCACAAAAATTACTGCTCATATATTAAGTAGAAAAAATATCTGTTTTACTTTTGACCGCAAATTCTTCCGAATCTTTAAGGACGCTTCTTATGCTTAAAACGCCCGCAACTTTAGACGATGCTTACAAGTATGTAATGAGTAATAACATAGTAAAGGCACAAGTCAATTATACAAGTAACAACCCATTTGCACAAAAGAAACAATTCGTTTTTAAAACCTAACACTAATTTTAGACAAACTCAAAATTTTAATCGCAACCCCCAAACTAATCAAATGAGACCAAAACCACCCCAACAACGTTTTAACCTATCCATGCAACCTTTTTCAAACCCTCAGTTTACCAGACAATTTAATTTTAATCCACCTTTTAACTCTCAGTTCGGACAATTTAATTTCAACTTTAATCAACCTAGACCTTTTCAAAATCAACCTCAAAATTCTCAAAATTTAGGAAGACCAACAAATGTCTTCGTCCCACAAAATAAACCTATTTTTGACAAACCAACCCCTATGTCATCATCAACAATTGGTCCGTCAAGACAACACTCTCAAAGACCCCCATACACTGGACCCCAAAGATTTTTTAAACCATCGGGATTTTTAACAAATGCAGAAACATACCCCGAACAGACTTACGAACAAACGTACGAGGAAACCTATGAGAAACAACCTTATAATTGCTATAACGAAGAAAATTCTGACTATTTTTTCGACCCTCACATTTACAACGAGGAATCCACTAGCCATCAAGAAAACCCTCTCACAAATTTATTTCACAAACAATCGCCGCAGGCAAAAATTTTCAGGAAACGGCCTCAAAGCCCTACGTTAACTTAAATAATGTTGCTTGACAAATCGAACTACCGTATTTTTATTTACCAGAAAAACAACTAACAATTCTTATTGATTCAGGAGCCTCAGACCCCATAATCTCCCCAAAAATAGCCAAAATTTACCCAAATAATATATTTTTTGAACCTTTCGAAGTAACCGCCTGCAGAAATACATACCATGAAAATGAAAATTTAAAACGAAATTTATTACAAGAACTAGGAATAAATGAAATTTTTCAAATGCGTGTTTTAAACTGTCATAAGGACTTTGACGCATTAATAGGTTTAAAAGACCTTAGAAATTTAAACGGTATGCTCGACTTCGAAAATAGAGTATTAAGTTTAAACAAAATTAAAATTCTTTTTTCGTTAGCTTACAACGAACCTCTAAAGCAGCCGATTCAAAATTTTCATGTCAATTCTTTGACAGTCCTGTCAAATACAAAAAAGGCAAAGAAAATGTCGTCGCTGACGCACTCTCCAGAATAGACATCAACATCCATGAAACGAATGATTCCATATCTATATCCCCTAACGTCGATCACTCTGTTGCCGACTTAACCGATTTTATTCTCTCCGATTACGTCATTAACGAACTTTACAAAGACACACAGACTAACATAGGCCGCCTTAATTTAATGACAAATCCTTCTCAACCAATTCAAACCAACAAAAATCAAAATGATAACGACTCTGACGTCACCGTTCGCTCGAACAATAACACAAATGGCAAACACCTACCGATATCAGAATTGCCCTTAAATTACGCACTAATCGATTAATAATCGATTACGGAAAAGAATATAAACATTTTCATACAAGCCCGTTTAAGAAAAATCATCACTTCATGCGCATAAACACAGCACACAACAGCAATACGTTTATAAAATCCTAAAAGAAATTGTAAAACCTGCTACCTTATTTACAGTTTACATCCCAAATAACGAACTTAAACTTGAATTTCGAAGAATAGTTAGAGCAATTTTAAATCCTAGCGCAAAACTCATTTTTTCAAACACTTATGTGACAGATGTCATTAATACCGAATAGCAAACCGAAATAATAGCAAATTACCACAAATCTAACCATAACGGCATAACGAAAACCTACAATCATTTAAAACAAAAATATTACTGGCTTAAACTAAGAGACTGTATTACAAATTTTATAAACACTTATGAAATATGGCTACAGAATAAGTACGAAAGACACCTATATAAAATCGCATATGAAGGACCCTTATCAGCCGAGAAACCCTTTAAAACTCTCCATTTAGACGTTTTTCGATTTTTAAACTGTCAATTTTTAACTATTATTGATTTTTTTCTAAATTTGCACAAGCTTACTTTATCTCCGACAGAAACGCCGTCACAATTCTTAGCAAATTAAGACATTATTTCTCCCACCATAACACCTGTCAAAAAATTGTTACAGATAAAGGAACCGAGTTTGACAATAACCTTCTTAACGAATTCTGTCAACTATTTTGTATTGAACTACATTATACAACTCCCGCTAACTCGTCTTCTGACAGCCCGATCGAACGATTGCCCTCAACTTTGTTAGAAAAATTACTTAAAAATGCAAAATCCCGAGGAAACACCCCAAAACTTAATGACGTCAGCCATCTTAATATATAACCAAAGTATACACTCTACTTGTTTGTTCCCCCTTCTTAATTTTATACGGACCTTATGTTAACGAACCAAACATAAACAACGACCTCACTCTTTTTGAACGATATAACGAACAACGAAAAAAGGAACTACTACCTTTCCACAAATTTTCAAAAAGGCATATCCAAAACAATTACAAAACACACAAAAACACCGAAGCGCCCCCTGAAATTCAAAAAGATCAAAATATTTATAGAAAAAACACCCTTCGAAATAAAATGAACCCCCAATTTATCCCTACAAAAGTAACAAAAGTCACTAAAAATATTATCACTGGTATCTCAAAAACTAAACCGATTAACACACATGTCAGAAAAATAAAAAGACTCAGGAAACAACCTAAATCATTGACGGTTCCTGATCCGGTCCCTCCTGAAAATTGACGAATCTCAACCAGGTCCTTCAAGTCAACAGATTGGACAATAACGGATTCTACACCGAAGAAATATCTCTTACTTTAATCATACCTTTTAATATGACTAAAATTAAAATTAGTCGATCAAGTTAATAATACATTGTCAAAAATACAGCTTCAATTCCTTGAATCATCCTTAAACGATACGTACAACACTTAGGCAAAATTAATTTTTTAGAAAACAATGACTTTAGAAAGAAACGTGAGTTATTCAACCTACTAGGAAGCGGTATTAAATTTGTCACAGGAAACCTGGACAACACTGACTTAGACACAATTACCCAGAAGTTACAAATACTAAAACAGAATCAAATTAACATGATGCACCTCAGTTCATTCGCTGGGAATATTATAAACAAATTCCAGGAAAATGTTAACATTATAAATAAAAACGCAAAATGCATTCGCTTTGAAATTTTAAAATTAAATAATGAAATAGCGTTGATGCTCAGCATGCAAAACCAAATTTTACAAATCTCAAAATTAAACAAATTTTTGGAAAAAATGCTTAGAATGATATCTTTTGCGCATCTGCAAACTCTGGATTTCGAAATTTTGAATGTCAAGGAAATTAGGGAAATTTGGCAATATTTGACAGCTCATTATCCAAAAAATTTTCTATGGCCACTAAAACACCTGTCAGAATTAACTCTTATATGTAAAACAGGCCTTATTATGTGAAAAGATATGTCAATCATTGTAGTTAAGATACCAATTTTCGAAAAATATTCTTGTATTCTTAAGATAGTTTATCCAATACCTAATAATGAATCGAAAATATTGATTAGCCCTAGTAAGTACTATTGTAACAATTTATGGTATCAGCAATGCTCTGAAATCAACTCAAATTGGATTTGTTTTAACCCTATTGCAACCCAGTTGCCTTTTACCAAAAAATTGTCTTCTTGCCACAGTAAGAAATAACTTTCAAATTCACACTTTAACTTATAAAAGTGGTTTGCTTTTCTGTACAAAAAATCCTGAAACCATTTACGAAAATTCCTTTCAGTTTCAGAAAACTACACTTCCAAGCTGTTATCTTATCAACAGCCAGTGTGACGTAATAATTAACCAAAATAAATATTCCTTATTAATAAATAACATTTCTGTTTCATTGCCAAAAATAATAAACCTTCCTGAAACAAACTTATCTATTAATCTGCAAATAAGACATTTAGAAAATCCGCAAAAAATACAGGAAGACCTGATGGATACTTTAGTCCTACCTACTATAACTAGTATAGTACCTTGTTAATTTATCGCTAATATCACTGAACACACTATTGACTGTATGTATGTATGCAAATATAAAATTACTACATTTTTTTTTCCTCAAGTTTTATTTTGTCCATATTTGGTACCCAATCAACCCTAATTTTAAAACTAAAGCATGTTTGCACTTATATTAAGAAAAAACGGAACTTTCTCGGTTAATACAAAAGAAATATGTAAGCTGGATCTTTTAACATGTTCAAAAATTTTGCAAGAGGATCTATTATTACCAATATTTGTTTAAAACATTAAACAAGTTAAATTGTATTAAAAAGATTGTACCAAAAAATATTTTTAACTATTTATCTGTAAAATATCCTGTTCTGCATTATCCATGGAAAAAAATTCACTACAGCTGCAGTGCAACGACGACTACACTACCACAGTCTAACTGCACCTTAAAGGTTTAATATATAATTTACCTTTTTTACTCTTGCAAAATTTTTGAACATGTTAAAAGATCCACCTTACATATTTCTTTTGTATTAACCAAGAAAGTTCCGTTTTTTCTTAATATAAGTTCAAAAATGTTTTAGTTTTAAAATTACGGTTGATTGGGTACCAAAGATGGACAAAATAAAACTTGGGGAAGAAAAAATGTGATAATTTTGTATTTGCATACATACATACATACAGTCAATAGTGTGTTTAGTGGTATTAGCGATAAATTAACAAGGTACTATAATAGTTATATCCGATCCGCTGATTAATCATTCTGGTTTATTATAATTGCGAAGAAATTAGAGCCTTTTTTGAATTGAATTATTATTATATATATTGAATAATTATTAAGGGTAAAGTAAAGTTACAAAAATATTTAAAAAAAAATCTTCCTCCCCACCACTCCTCATAGTCGTGAGGCGCGGATTACCGCTTAAAAGTGCAATTTTTGAGTTTTTTGCCGATATTTGAAAAACTCAAAATTCTTTTGGATAGGAAAAATTTTCCTTTTTTTTTTTAATTTACGAAAAAACCCTTGGAAATAAAAACAACTCGCAAGAAAATCCCAAAAAAACCTCCGAGCAAAAAAATCCAGGAAATACCCTAAGAAAAAATATTATAAGTAACCCTAATCCATGTGACAAAACTGATAGCCAATAATAATATTTCGCCTGCCTTCGGCTTTTTTTCACAATAATTTAAAATAAAAGTTGGTGACACTGATTACTGATGTAAAATTATATTTATTCTCATCTTTAAAAATATGTTTCCAAAATAGATAGCAATAATTTGCTCAAAAATTTACCCGAACAAAATGTTCAAAGAAAAGCTCACAAAAATGTTCACACAAAAATTTTTAGAACTTAGGCCAAGGAAGGCCAAAAAAGTTGCTATTTATACTTCAACGGTTCTTTTCAGAACCACAAGTATTTAAGAAAGAATTCGTATTTCGTTTTTTAATGTTATATGATTTATTGCGCCTGTATAGATCCATGGGCGCCAATCGGATGTCCGCGAAACTATTTGGAAAGGTGAATTACAAAATTTTTCAACAAGAAAAAAACCAAAACAATAAGCTGCATTGAATCCCATATGCTTCTAAATGTTAGTGAGTCGAATTGCGTTACAATGTATCATATATTGGGCATACTGGCTTTAAAACTAAAGGAAAGAAAATTGACAGGCCTATTATATTATTGTAGTCAAGTGAAAAAAATGACATGCTCAAAAATTTTTGTTGGAGCTTTTGTGTTATGGTATTCTTAATAATAAGCAGAGACTTGGTTAACAAGTGGGTAAAGTTGTTTCAAATTTAGCACACATCTTATTGAGAAAAAAATTACAAGCTCAATAATAAAAGCTCGAGCTTTTGTTTTATGGTATTTGAAATAACAATAGATAACAGATCTTTAACTAATTTCAACCTCCATTTATTATTACGTTTTCGTTCTGTAAAATTAAAATTAATTTAGGTGGTCAACTACACTTTTGTGACCCTGTATAATAAAAACAAGAGTCCACTGTTCATTTGCCGCAGCCTGTATACACTCGCTTAGATCGAATTAAATCCTTTTTCTAGCCTTTTTTTCTTTTTCTCATCCAAGCAAGTTACCGCCTATGGTGCACATTTTAATGCGTTTAGGTTTTTTTAAAGAAAATCCCTTAAAGTATCAAATTTTACTGTAAATCCAAAAAATCTACCACCCGTCGAAAAGTTAAGTGCATTTTTGTGTCTCACAACAAAGGGTTGCTCGTTAAAAGACAAAATCTGCCCACTTAGGGTAACAAAAAAGCTTTGAGTCAATATGCGGCTTTTTTCACCATCCGAATGGGTGCTTTGAGACCAACACTTGGATTTCAAATGCTTGAAATTGAAAAAAATCAAAGTTGTTTCACCAAAATTTGGTAGGTGACACATGTTTCGCCTATAAGTATTTTCAGACCTGGTACATAAAATAGCACTGTCGAGAATAACATTTAAAAAATGTTACAAAAGAAAACAAAACTTTAAAAAATATTTAAAAAATCAAGAAACAAATAAGTTGGGCTTTAATTAACTCCAGAGACATCCTATCGTATTTTTGGCATTTGTTTTGAAATCAAATTATTTCTTAAAGGAATATATATGAAAATATCCAAATAAGAGATTTTATGTTTTCTGTAGTTTATGTACTACCCATTTTTTAAGTTTTTTTATATAGGTATTATGTTCGTTGTGACTCAAAAAGGAGATCAGCCAATATAACAGTAATCTTACTACTTACATACTGTACGTTATTGTTGTTAAAATTTCTATGCATACAGTATTGTGTTAGGCCTAGTATACAGCGAAAATCTTAAAACTAAAACTAAAAACCAAAAGTTTTGCAAATTAAATAAATTTGAAAGAACAAAGGGAGGTTCCTCTAGTCTAAACATTTTAACTTAATTGGTAATCAAAAGGCAAATTATATTATATATATTAATATATAATAATATATTAATATATAATAATAAATATTATTATAAAACAAACTACTTAAAAATAAAAAATATTTTGAAAATTTAACTAAAACGGATGGAAACAGAAAATGGGAAAAAATGCTATTTATTTGTCAGGACAGAACGTAGTTTTAATATACTTAAAATGTTGGTTTGATATCGTGAATATTAGGGTTATTCAAGACTTCTACAATGTAACCTGGGTTTATCCATGCTCGGAGGTCGAAGTCATCTATATAGAGGGCAGACAACATATATGCATATTATTTATTATTCTAATTAAGTTTAGTGGGAAATTATAAACTTGCATTGGAAAGAACGAAAATTTTCGTTGTTTCCTCCCAAGATCTTTTGATATTCTCTTTTTTAGATTCTTTTCGGTTGATGTAACTGATATCCTTATTGTAGAAATACTGCTTCAGTTGAGAGAAAATTAGAGTTTCGAACTTCCATTGTCTTTATTTTTACTTTTTCACAGTGCAGCGTCTCGAATGCTTATGTATCAGCAATCGTCATCAGGTGAATACAGTATTCACCAGATGACTTAAGATCATACTGATTTAGAGACCAGTCAAGTTCCTCTAGATGATAATTTTTTAAAGTTGTTATGTTTCCAGTCCAGTTGAACCTTAAGCTAGGTTGTGAATTAACAATTGCTAATTGTCGATTAAGGCATATTTTTGGCAATCGCGAGTTTCCCATAAACAGCAGTTTGTTCCTAAAAAAATTTAATGTCAGTTATATATATATATATATATATAGAATGTTAAATTGGTTGACCCAGTTTCAAACCTAACAATGGACAAAGATGTGTTGCGAGAAAAACAACTTAAGAGTGAATTGAATTCTAAAAACAGTTCGTTTACTTAAACAGATAAACCGCACAACAAAAATTAACAAAATTTTGCACAGCAGAGACTTCTGGTATCCCCCAGAGACCAATCGCGTGATTAGGCAAAAATATATATTTATGTATATTATTTTTTATTTAGTTTTTTTTTAAATAATCGATAATTTTTACCGTGAATTAAACATTTTTTGAATATGTAAAGTTATGTAAAAAACTTAAAATTTTGTAAAATCCGTGAAATGATTATGGGATAATGCTTTAAACTTTCACCGTAAAAAATTTGACACTGATTAACAGTTTTTTTAGATTCACCCTTAAAACACTATTAACATATGTGTTTTAGAAAAGGGTCAATGCCTTCTGCATTAAAAAATTCGACGTGGTTGTAAAATTCTACTTCTGGATCAAAAATTTTAACTTGACCTTTCATCTCGGTTAATGATTAAATTAGGGTAAAGAGGTGCAAAAACAAGAAGATTTTTAAATCTCTTAATTTTTTTCAACAAGAAACCCGTTGCCATGTATACAGAAAGCCATGTAGTATATCTGACAGGGGGGTATTTTATAATGTTTGTGTGTATGTATGGACGTCTTTTTTTAATCAAAATAGGTGTCTCATTTTTTTAAGAACAGCACGTTAAGCTAAACGCGACACTGTCCTTTCTGGTCTCTTAATTAAATTAAATTCGAACAGAGTTCGCGAAAAATATAACATAACCAAATACAAAAATATTTTCGTATTAAACTAAAAAGAAAATAAATCAAATAAACCGTAATTCTAGGACATATATCTGTTTGAAAGAGCAGATTTGACAATTTTAAACTTTGCAGCTGCATTTCTTAGAGATAGCCGTTCTTAGTTGTTGGTTTCTCGTTTTTGGACTTTTTGGTGTCTCCTTTTTGTACTTGTTATATGCGACGTGCTTGCTTGATAACGAGTGAAGAGATAATTAATTTTTTTTTCTACCTATTCTTTTAAAAAAGCGATATTTTTGAAGACTTCACGATGATGTACACCTGCACAACAGGAGAAATTGACAAACAAAATTTAAAAGATTTTAAAACAACATGCACAGTCACTTGCGCAACAATTTTTGACAATTTAAATACTTTTTGTTTTTTGATGGAAACTTCGATTTTCCTATTTTTGCACCACTTGATTTTTAAGATTATATATATATATATATGGCCTCAGAAAACTATTATCAGTTCGATTAATGTTGAAGTTATTGTAATGAAGTATTTTATTTTACTTTTTAAGGTATTTGGTTATTACCATATACTTCCTTTTTCTCGGAGATCATAGAGCTTGAAAAATTAATAGTTGAGCAAGCCCTTGTATAGCCGGCTAATAAAAAATAATTTTATTAAACCTTACCTACTACACCATCTAAATGGCTCAAACCCTCATAATATATTACCCCGGATTTCAAAAGCATGTTGTAAAATAAAAAAATCAATCTTTTGTCGATCGATTTTTTGCTCTCGATCCTTTATCGAGCCTTCGATCATTTTCGCTATCGACCTTGTTGTCGATATATTATTTTGGATATCGATTTTTTTGTCGATTGCTTATATTTTTGCTATCGATCCATGATTTTTTTATTTGAGATCTTTTATCGATCGATTATTTTGGCTATTGATTTTTTATCGATCACTCATCACCCATGGGAAACCTATGGGATTTTTACTAAATTGTATTAGAAGTATAAAAATACGAATAAACGCTGGTAATGTTAGTGAAAAATCGCGGCAGAGCAACTTTTCCAATATATTAAAGAATTATACTTTGCAGAATACACCACAGACGTACCTCTATGTAATGGATGGATGAAATGGATATAATTTGAACATCTCATGGATATTTAAAAATTTGTGTCATTTTAGTTATATATTTATTGATATGCCCTGAATAGAAAAAAATATGCGTATATATAAGTTATCTCAGGATATTACAAAAAGTATATACGTTCATTCATATTGCTATGTGGGTTCATTGGTGCTACTAAAGCAAAACCTGGTTGGAATGACCAAGACCCGAAAGCTTTATGACGTCATAGTCTCATGTTCGATTTGACTAAACTTATCGTATTTTAGGGTAAGTTTACAATAACATAAGGTGGTAGGCTTTTGCATTAAAACCTGAATCAGTTTCCATGTGTTACAGTAAAACCTGTCAATTTTCACCATTTTTATCCGCAACACATAAGAATTGTGAAAGTGGATAGTTTTTGTTAGTTGAAGACCTTTTACACAAGGTATCACTCTTTAGTAGTTCTTATTTAACCATTAAATTGTGGCTGTTAAAAGAAATTTGAAAAAATTAGATAACCTATAACTTAAGTAAAAATTACGTAAATATATTAGGGTATAAAGACTATCCCAATAAAAATGTATTTTTGGTTAGGTGTGTATAACATTATATCATACTTTTGCCGTGTTACCAATTAATAAGCTCATAACTAACCCATTTTTAATATTTCTATGCGATAGATACTGAGGTGACTTAGCACCCGTTATAAAAATCTGAAAATAGCTACATCAGCGCCAATGGTGAAATGCCGAACTACATCACACAAATAGTAGGTATATATGGTACAAGTGACCTCCAGCACAAATTTTGACATATACTTACTACCGCCCTTCTCTATGGATGGCCAGAGTTTCAAGGCAAAACCCTATGACTTCCGAAATAAAGTTTAATATTTTGTGATTTTGTATATATTTTTCATAATTTTCCTAAATATTCATACCAAGAGTTTTTGAGATGCGCTAGCTTATCTCAGATCTTTAAATGAAAATGATTTGACTAGAATAGAGAGACCTGTTTTAACTATGTAATTAGGTTAATTTGAGTTAAGTTGTTGCAAACTATTGTAAATTATGGATTATTATTTATGCGTCTCTTTATTATTATTTAAGAAATAAAAATTCAATGTTTGAAATTAAGAATTATTACCATTTATTACATTTTTTTAAATTTTACATTGCATAAAGCTCATAAAAATAAATTTTTATTGTTGTGGTATATAGACAGCTAGGAATTCCTTTGGCCAACGGAGGCTGTTGTGAAAACTCAATAACATTGGAAATGTATGTTCGTATAAAATTGGCATTTTCCAGCCCCTTAACATACAAACATTCTGACAGGCTTGAGATGTGCTGAATAATGTCTTTAAAGTTGTTGTTGGTTAATCCAGAAGACCAATTTATGGCAAATTGCTTGTTTCTTATTTATGTTTTCTGTAGATTCAATTTGCTAATATTAAATGGAGATTAAAAAACGTAATGAGCTATTTTTAAGCCATCATAAGCCACTAATTCTTTGGGTATCAACTTGTTATTGGGGGTCTTAAATCCTTTTATGTCAACAATCATATTTACAAGAGACCTTTAAGAACTGAACTTTTTCAAATCAAGAAATTAATACTATATCAGCAGCATTAATCCATGAATTGTACTTTTTTCGGAAACCCAACCATTTGACGTAATATTGTTTTATATTTTTTACTCTTCGCTTTCGAAGTACTTTTTCTACTAAATATACATCCGAATTTTTTGCCTTTTGTAGTTCTAATTCGTAAAATGCTCCACGTATTGGTTCTCAATCAAGACTTTTTAAATTATGTGAGGCCGGATTTGCATAACCCCACTTAAGGAGTGTTGTAAGTGTGTTTTAAGGTTAACCTATTCTGTCATTTCATCATAAAATATATTACTAAAAATTAGTAATATATTATATATTATTAAGTATTACAACACATTACATATTTTTGTCCATCATACCGTGTGATATAAAATTACTGTTTTGGTTTCCGCGTTGCCCACCAAACAGATTTCAGGTCGGGTGAATTGAAATAATGGTTGCCAAAATACAACACACGCATTTTTACACCTTTTAAAACAGCACATCATTTGCCCCTTGTAGTGTGTACACACACATTCTGCGGTACTATTAGGGCATTTTTTTGAAAATCTATCCAGGCATTGATAACACAACTTATATTTACCTCCATACCTCGAGGTCACCACATACTGCGTGATGCACATCTCACTTTTCTTTAGAAACCTCTGCCATTTTTATGGAGGTTTTTCTAATTATAGCAATACCCTTTTTACCGTACACTCTATTTCTTCTGGTTGCTCTTCAAATATACCTATATCTTCATGATTTTTGCTATAAGTTGATAATTAAAAATATTTTCTGTTTTAACTTCGTATTCTTCTCGCTGGTATAACGGAATATATTTAATATTACGAAGCATTTTCACTACAAATGTATAAAATTTAATGTTAGTTCATGGACATTGTTACATATTTATATGAAACTTTTACAGTAAAAAGAGTGTGAGGATAAAATGGTTTTGCATCAAGGACACTTACTAAACCCTTAACAAACCCCACCTATACTTTAAACTCAAGGCCAAAGCTCAAAACAATCGAGCTTTGAGAATCAATGCTAAATAAGTTCTAGATTATCTCAAGGACACTTACCTACTAAACCCATGGCAAACCCCATCTAAACTTTAAAGTCAAGACCAAATATTTTTCAGACCACCCACGTTCAAAATATTCGAGCTTGAGAGCCAATGTTAATATAGTCTATTAATTAGTAAAACTGGCCATAAAAGTGGCACGCGCTGCCGTAATCATAATACCAGTTTAGGGTTTTTCAGGAGTACGTAAAAAAAATTAAAATTAATTTTTAAATTTTGGCATACACCTCTAAGTATTCCTAATTCGTTTGTGTTAAAGTATCGAACGTACCTAATCACTTCTTTTAAGTCTATCGTCAGGTACTACCTTCACCCCTTAAGACACTCATTTTAAAACTAATAGTGGTTCTAACCTACCGATTTCGATTTTGATTGACAATATTATTATGAATATAAACAATATACTTATACATGTTACTGTGTTTTTTTAGTTAAGTAGTTAGTGATTGATATAAAATAGTGGTACTCTATTAATAATGGCATTTTGGCGTATTGTTATGTTTCACGCTGGAAATGAGAAATGATTTGTTCCAAATTGTCTTAAACCTTTCGCAAAGAATATAGGAAAATGTAGCGCTGATTACCACTGTGACGTGAACCCAACAATTTTTGAAGACTGGTTTTGCGATGTTCTCGTACCAAACCTACCAGCAAACAGTGTAATTGTTATGGTCAACGCCTCGTATCATTCGCGAATGTCATCTAAAATTCCAAGTACTTCAACGAAGAAGGCAGACATAATCAAATTTTTAAATCTAAAAAATGTTAACATTCCGGAAAACGTCAAACTAAAAAAAGATCTAATAGAATTAGTTAAAGAGTATTGATGACTCCGGTAGGGATACAGAAAAGCAATAAACTTTCGTAAGATTATAAGAAGACCTATTTTATGTGATTTAAAATTAGAACAATCTAAAATAGTTATTTCTTTAGGTATTTTACCTACATGTAAAGCGTTGTTTTATTTAAGACTAATATACGTATTAAGCAGCAACTTTATTTAAAAATTTCATTCCACAGCCAGTACGGCCCATATCACTTTTGATTTGTTTAAGATTCCTTAATGGTTTCACACTTCAAATTCTATGAATTTTTTTTGTATGGCATTTTTGGGTGCTGCGACTATACCTGCTCCAGGGCAAACAATAAAATAGTACGATACAATGGTATTTTCATAGGCAACATATGTTTCATGGTCAAGGTCAAGGTCCCTCCTCAAAAATGATCCAGCACCCGTATAACCCTACTACTTATTACTTTTATTAGACACATTTATTCTTTTAAATGCCATAACTTTTGTTTCCGTAAACCGATTTTGAAGAAATAAATGCCTATGTGTTGCCTCGGAACACAAGGAATGCAATATTGAAAGTCCCATCAAAATAGGCTGGGCGGTCTATGCGTGATGCTGGAACAAACAGACATACATAGAGACAAAAATTGTAAAAATTGCATTTTTGGTATCTCGTTTGGTCAAACAATAAAATATAAAAAAATAGTCAATGTACAATTCAATGTACAGAAATGATCTTTTTAGAGATTTATTATATGTATAGATAAATAACTAATTATAGTCAGGGGGATAAGTAGCGATTTTTCCAAATTTCATAAAATTTCGGTTCAATGGATTTTGCCTAATTGTCTCCCAAACAGACAGACAGACACCATCAAAAAATTTTATATTTAAGTCTTTCTTTTTGCCGATTCCATTAGCCTATACTATCGTATGGATGGCTAAAAATAGAGTTCTAGATTACTACATAGCCGGTACCTACTAAGTTTTTGTTTATGGGGGATAAAAATAACACGACCGCCTTATTTATAATATTGCTATTGTTATTTTGATAGAGTGATGAAAGAGATAAATTTTGATATAAAAAGTTTGGTCACCTCTACTTGATAGCTGTAGGTATTGCCGTATGTATATTGACTATATAAGGCTATAATAATAGGTATTTATATTCTTTGGTTTAAAAAATAGAGATTTACAAATAAATATACCAATACATTTTAGAAAATTAATAGTTTATTGTCAAAAAATGGCGGGGGGGTTTACTGTATCGCCACTGCGTATCATTAATATTGTTAACATCGGTTGGTCAGGGGATGGGTACATAGTTAAATATAATACCTTCTATATTTTATTTTATTGCAAAGATCGACTGTATGCTTTTCCACAAAACCACTCCCATGCTTAACATTGGTGTATTCATGCCATCTCTTTCATACGCGCCCAAAAATATCTAACTATCTCTGTGTGAGTTTTTTTTTACAACCACCGTGCACCGCTGAAAGGATATTACTAAAGCAGTATATAAGATAAAGAAGGTAAATTATTTGATATAATTTGTCCATGCAAGCGAAGTATTGCTAAAAGTAAGCGCTTTTTCTCATTTAGAAAAAAGGCTCTAATTTCTTCGCAATTATAATAGACCAGAATGATTAATCAGCGGATCAGATATAACTAGTATAGTACCTTGTTAATTTATCGCTAATATCACTGAACACACTATTGACTGTATGTATGTATGCAAATATAAAATTACTACATTTTTTTTTCCCCCAAGTTTTATTTTGTCCATATTTGGTACCCAATCAACCCTAATTTTAAAACTAAAGCATGTTTGCACTTATATTAAGAAAAAACGGAACTTTCTCGGTTAATACAAAAGAAATATGTAAGGTGGATCTTTTAACATGTTCAAAAATTTTGGAAGAGGATCTATTATTACCAATATTTGTTTAAAACATTAAACAAGTTAAATTGTAATAGCATAATCCTACTGGAAATATTAACACGCCAGGACGAATTCGTATTAGGTAACTTGGATAAGTAAGTACCAGTGCGGAACGATGCCTATTTGTGAGTGGTTCAAGGTTGGAAATCTAAGTGTATGATGGTGTTTAATGATGTATAGTGGAGGGTGACCAGTGAAACTACTGATGAGCCCACGCTGGTTACCCAGGGCGAAACATCGTTTATTATTTCTCTTTTCGCTTTGATCTTTTGTGTGTTCCTTGTGGAATACTCATCCAAGTTTGAATTTTCTTTATTTCCACCCAAGATCTTTTGATCTTTTGTTTTTTAGTTTCTTTTCGGTTGAAGTAACTGATTTGGAGGTTTTTTAACTTCTTCTTTATTTTAATTGTCTTAGGAGCATAATCCTACTGGAAATATTAACACGCCAGGACGAATTCGTATTAGGTAACTTGGATAAGTAAGTACCAGTGCGGAACGATGCCTATTTGTGAGTGGTTCAAGGTTGGAAATCTAAGTGTATGATGGTGTTTAATGATGTATAGTGGAGGGTGACCAGTGAAACTACTGATGAGCCCACGCTGGTTACCCAGGGCGAAACATCGTTTATTATTTCTCTTTTCGCTTTCATCTTTTGTGTGTTCCTTGTGGAATACTCATCCAAGTTTGAATTTTCTTTATTTCCACCCAAGATCTTTTGATCTTTTGTTTTTTAGTTTCTTTTCGGTTGAAGTAACTGATTTGGAGGTTTTTTAACTTCTTCTTTATTTTAATTGTCTTAGGAGCATAATCCTACTGGAAATATTAACACGCCAGGACGAATTCGTATTAGGTAACTTGGATAAGTAAGTACCAGTGCGGAACGATGCCTATTTGTGAGTGGTTCAAGGTTGGAAATCTAAGTGTATGATGGTGTTTAATGATGTATAGTGGAGGGTGACCAGTGAAACTACTGATGAGCCCACGCTGGTTACCCAGGGCGAAACATCGTTTATTATTTCTCTTTTCGCTTTGATCTTTTGTGTGTTCCTTGTGGAATACTCATCCAAGTTTGAATTTTCTTTATTTCCACCCAAGATCTTTTGATCTTTTGTTTTTTAGTTTCTTTTCGGTTGAAGTAACTGATTTGGAGGTTTTTTAACTTCTTCTTTATTTTAATTGTCTTAGGAGCATAATCCTACTGGAAATATTAACACGCCAGGACGAATTCGTATTAGGTAACTTGGATAAGTAAGTACCAGTGCGGAACGATGCCTATTTGTGAGTGGTTCAAGGTTGGAAATCTAAGTGTATGATGGTGTTTAATGATGTATAGTGGAGGGTGACCAGTGAAACTACTGATGAGCCCACGCTGGTTACCCAGGGCGAAACATCGTTTATTATTTCTCTTTTCGCTTTGATCTTTTGTGTGTTCCTTGTGGAATACTCATCCAAGTTTGAATTTTCTTTATTTCCACCCAAGATCTTTTGATCTTTTGTTTTTTAGTTTCTTTTCGGTTGAAGTAACTGATTTGGAGGTTTTTTAACTTCTTCTTTAAGTTAAATTGTATTAAAAAGATTGTACCAAAAAATATTTTTAACTATTTATCTGTAAAATATCCTGTTCTGCATTATCCATGGAAAAAAATTCACTACAGCTGCAGTGCAACGACGACTACACTACCACAGTCTAACTGCACCTTAAAGGTTTAATATATAATTTACCTTTTTTACTCTTGCAAAATTTTTGAACATGTTAAAAGATCCACCTTACATATTTCTTTTGTATTAACCAAGAAAGTTCCGTTTTTTCTTAATATAAGTTCAAAAATGTTTTAGTTTTAAAATTACGGTTGATTGGGTACCAAAGATGGACAAAATAAAACTTGGGGAAGAAAAAATGTGGTAATTTTGTATTTGCATACATACATACATACAGTCAATAGTGTGTTCAGTGGTATTAGTGATAAATTAACAAGGTACTATAGTAGTTATATCCGATCCGCTGATTAATCATTCTGGTTTATTATAATTGCGAAGAAATTAGAGCCTTTTTTCTAAGTGACAAAATGCGCTTATTTTTAGCATTACTTCGCTTGCATGGACAAATTATATCAAATAATTTTCCTTTTTAATCTTATATATTGCTTTAGTAATAACCTTGAGAAAAGTTATAGTACCGTATTATCAGTGGTGCACGGTGATTGTAGTAAAAAAAACGCACACAGAAATAGGTAGATTTTTTTTGGGGCGCGTATGAAAGAGATGAATACATTAACTTTAAGCATCGTAGTGATTTTGTGGAAATGCAGACAGTCGATATTTTCAATAAATTAACAAAGTATTATATTTACTTATTTCCTTATCCCCTGACCAGCCGAAGTTAATAATTAATAATGGTATCTACCTACAATAAACAGCGGCGCTAATTTACACCTCTCCCCTTTTCTACGTCAAACTAGTAATTTTCTAAAATTGTTTATAAAACTGTTTAAAAATAACTTTTTTAAAGAACATTTTCCCTCAAATATTACTTATATTACCCACTAGATATATTACTTCTATTAAACACTAGACACCGCCGCGCCGCTTTGCCTGTGGTTTTACCCATTTTTTCCGCTTTTATTCCTTTAAATGCCATAACTTTTGTTTCCGTAAACCGATTTTGACGAAATAAATGCCTATGTGTTGCCTAGGAACACAAGGAATGCAATAGTGAAAGTCCCATTAAAATGGGCTGGGCTGTCTATGCGTGATGCTGGAGCAAACAGACATACATACAGACAAAAATTGTAAAAATTGCATTTTTGGTATCTCGTTTGGTAAAACAATAGGATATAAAAAAATCGTCAATGTACAATTCAATGTACAGAAATAATCCTTTTAGAGATTTATTTTTTTAGTCAGGAGGATAAGTGGCGATTTTTCGAAATTTCATAAAATTTCGGTTAAGTGGATTTTGCCTAATTGTCTCCCAAACAGACAGACAAACACCATCAAAAAATTTTATATTTAGGTCTTTCTTTTTGCCGATCCCATTAGCCTATTCTATAGTGGATGGCTAAAATTAGAGTTCTAGATTACTACATAGCCGGTACCTACTAAGTTTTTGTTTATGGGTAAGAAAAATAACACGACCGCCTTATTTATAATTTACCGCCTTATTTATAATTTAGAGATAAAAAGTTTGGTCACCTCTACTTGATAGCTGTAGGTATTGCAGTATATCTATTGATTATATAAGGCTATAGGTATTTATTATTCTTTGGTTTAAAAAATATTCAATGTACAGAAATTACAGATTTACCACTAAATGTACCAATAAATTTTGGAAAATTAATAGTTTAACGTAAAAAGATGTGGGGGGGTTACTGTATCGCCACTGCGTATTGTAGATAGGTAACATTAATATTATTAAACATCTGTTGGTCAGGGTATGGGGACATAGGTAAATACAATACCTTCCTCATTTTATTGTTTTAGTAGTATTTCGGTGAGAACTCTTACCAGGGAAACTGGAAATTTATATGATAATTTTTATCATTCAGGGTAATGTGTTTTTGCGAACCTGCCTATTGCGTTTAATTTGCTAGTATATCTTTTTGTGCTATTAAAAATTGTCATAAATTTTACCTACCTTTCCTTTTGTCTAAAAAAATATTTTCGTAACACGTTTTTCTTGATTTTTCTTGCACGTACCTACCTACTTACATGTCTTCTTCGAATAGAGTAAAAACCTATTTTTGAATTAGGTATTTATTTTTATTTTATTGCATTTAACGTGCTAACATTTTACGAAAAGAAATCACTTTGTATAAATTAATGTACAAAATTTTTATAAATAGATTGATTATCTTTTTGATATAAATTTCATTCTTTTCTTAAGCTTTCAACTTAGTTATTCAATATATTTTAAATGCTAGGTTTTGTAAAGGGGATTTTTACTGATTTTTGCTATTTTTTTTTCTTCTAGATTTTTGTTAATTTTGTTTAGTTTTATTTTTCCTTTTTAATGAAATTGGACTTCAATTTGAAATTAAACTGTGGTCTAAAATCCCTTTTATATTTCCTAGAAATAAAACAATTTTTTTTCTGGTAATTCTAATTCCTTTGAATTTGGTTTATTTTCGGTACACCCTCGTCAACAACCTGAGGTAAAATTACGCCAGGACGAACACCAGGGCTAGGCTTCTATAAGCAAGTACAGTCAGAGAAAGACGGTAGCTGGGAGACTGCGGTTGAACAGCGCTGTCTTGTACGCTTGTTACCAAGGTAAAGGAAACCGAAAAAAACATAAAATTTAATTTTACTGTATTAAAACCAAACCTCTTAATACATTATTTTGTATTCTCTAAAACAAAAATCTTTTATTTTGAATCCATACATTTTTTTTACATCCTATTTGTGAAACAGTTGAAATCCTTTAGTTGATGGATAAAAGACGCAGTGAAAAAGGCAGCGATCAGTACCATTAAATCAACAGAAGAATTAAAAAACAAGGTAAGGTGAGCAAAACAAGACTGGATAACACAGAAATGTCAATAAATAGAAGATCTAGATAGACTAGAATAGACCTTTAAATTTACACAAACGCATAAAGGAAGCAGCAGAATTATTAAATAAAGGATAAGCTGGAATCCTTGTAAACAATCAGGGCAAAATCATACCGGATATCAAAGAAAAACTAAAAGAATGATGTAGCTACATAAAACATCTCTTTACCGATAACCGATCCGAACAAACAGAAATATTCTCAAACCTGTTATAAACTTAAGTTTTCTAATTAAAACAACCGATTTAAAACATACTCAATTAATTATAAATTATGACGGAAGAGGATCTACATATGTATTTCACATTAAGTTGTCGAAAGCTAGGCACCAAGCGTGCCCCGACCTATTTATGCACCTTGCCAATTCAGTGCGCCTGTGCGCCTTGAAGGTGGCAAATTAATGGTAAACACTGGAAGCCTGTTTCTGCGGGGTTAATACAGCAGACCGGTATGGCTAAATTAATGACGTCAAGTTATGTTGTTGCCAAACTTAATTCGCCTTGTTGCCATATTGCAAAATATAAACCTGGATATTACAAACTGTTTTCAATAAAATGCGTTTTAATTAAAAAAAAATCGGCCTATAGTTTAAATTTGACACATTTATTTTACATCTGCAAGGTTAATTTTAAAACCATAAATACAGTTGTAGTAGTCACGTAACATATCTGGGTTCTTTTATGTTTCAGAATTTGAGAATAAACTGAAAACCATTATTATACTCTTTTAAAAGATATGTTTAATTAAATGCTTTTTGTTTTATTTGAATTATAGTTCCTACAGCATGATGTTCATTTTGTAGTCTTTTACATTTTACTGAAGTTCAGAAATAAGGGAATTACATTAAAATTAATTTTTGTAGATATATTTTTAAAAATCTTAAATACTTTAAATAAAACATCATTAAAACCCTAAAAAAATACTAAAATTAATAAAAAAACAAGAGTTTTTTGTACTTCAGGGCAAAATGATCTTCCTGTATTTCGATTGGTCACACAGAGGGTGGAATCGAAATACAAAAAACTCTTGTTTTTCCATTGCCGCAGCCATTTTCCGTTCGTTTTTTACTAAAATTAATGTCTGTACCTAATAAACCATGTGTATTTACTTTAATACAAAGTCAAACTTTTTCTAATTAGTTATAGTACCTAACCTGAACCTGACTCAAAAAACGCACCACGTTACAGGACATAGACTTTAGACAGCAGTTGTTGTAAATGTAGTCGTCGCTTGAGCATTTTTTAAGTCTGGGTCAGCACGCATAGGTGAGAACCACATGTAACCCTACTGTCAAGTATTTTTCTTTATATAATTTAACAAGTAAATTTATCCAATAGCCGAAAAGGTTTTTCTGGCCTCTGCAGTAAAGTAAAAATAAACAAGAAAACATATTTTATTTATTTATTTAATTCTCTCTCCATATGATGCATTTTGTATATATTAGATGTGTCAACCCAGCAACCTAATGCCATATTTTTAAATTTAGTGCCTAATTTTATATTTCTATCTTTTTCTAACATAGCGTGAGTAAAAGACAGAGATGAAAAATTTAGTATCTAATTTAAGTTGCTGCATAAACCTGCTCTTATATTATATCAAATAGTAACCTGGTCAACTAAAACAACAAAAATAGATTTATAAAGTACCTATCCGAAAAAAAAACTAAAGGCAGATATTCCGTAAGATAAGCAGTATGAGGTATGCGGTAATACGCAAGGAAAATAAACTATAGCAAACACATGCTGCTGTTTATAGTGTTCAACTAATCTCTTTTAGTAGCTTTTAGTTACTAATTTAACCAGCCTTAGTTTTAGTGGGCACTAAACAAAAAAGTGTCTTTGAGGTATATATATATATATATATATATATATGAATGTTTGTTTTAATAAGTATAAGATCAAAAATTGATAAATTTAAAATATTTTTAGCCCAGTTTGTTTTGTCAACAATTTTTTTGTAAAATTTCGACAATAAAGCTTTCTTTGATTTGATATTTTCATTGCGTCTTACCGCATACCTCATACCACTTACCTTACAGAACTCTGGATCCGCCTTTAGCTGTCTGGTGTACAAACCTACTAGAAATGTAGTGCTCAAGGGCCTCCTATTTATGACCTGAAAATACCAGAAACAACTCTATTACAAACCATATGATATTCACTACACTAAATCACTCTACCTTTGCTGTCAGTTGAATTTATATTCAGGATTGCCAACGAAAGAAATAAGCAAGGTAATTTTTTAGTTATAGACCGAGGAGGTAACAACTGATCCAATATTTGTACATGTATTGCCAGTAATGCCATGTAAATCTGATAGTTATGCTGAGAAATTTGTGCATGTATTGCCAGTAATGCCATGTTAATTTATGTGGGTAATGGCAACTAATGCAATGACGTCACACCCAAGTAAAATATATACATACATACATACATATACATACCGGTATGATGTATTAACCCCGCCAAAACACGCCTTTGGTTACCACACTCCCTCACACTTAAGTCCTGTTTCTGGGTTAATACAGCATATCGGTATGGTAAAATTAATGACGTCACGATATGTTGTTGCCAGACTTAATTCGACTTGTTGCCACATTGCACAATAAAAACGTGGATATTACAAATTGTTTTCAATAAAGTGCGTTTTAATTTAATGAAAGTGGGCCTATAGTTTAAATTTGACACGGTTATTTTACATCTGCACCACCTAACGCCCGGTTCCCAGCTATGCGCGCAGACCCTAACTCTAAAAACGCACCACGTAACTGGCATGCATTTTTTGAGTCTGTGTCAGCACGCATAATTGGGAACTAGGTGTAACCCTACTGGTATTTTTCATTGTATAATTGAACAAGTAAATTTATCCAATAGTCAACTATTTAGCCAAAAAGGTCTTTTTGGCATCTGCAGTAACCTAAAATGAACACGAAAACATGGGAATCCAGTGTAACCATAATGTTATTTTTCATTGTATACTTTAACAAGTAAATTTATCCAATATTCAACTATTTAGCCAAAAAGGTCTATCTGGCTTTTGCAGTAACTTAAAATAAACAAGAAAACATGAAAACTAGGTGTAACCCTACTGGTATTTTTCATTGTATAATTGAACAAGTAAATTTATCCAATAGTCAACTATTTAGCCAAAAAGGTCTTTTTGGCATCTGCAGTAACCTAAAATGAACACGAAAACATGGGAATCAAGTGTAACCATAATGTTATTTTTCATTGTATACTTTAACAAGTAAATTTATCCAATATTCAACTATTTAGCCAAAAAGGTCTATCTGGCTTTTGCAGTAACTTAAAATAAACAAGAAAACATGAAAACTAGGTGTAACCCTACTGGTATTTTTCATTCTATAATTTAACAGGCAAATTTATTACAATTTGGCCAAAAGGGTCTTTCTGGCATCCGCAATAATCTAAAATAAACAAGAAAACCTAATACCTCTGTCATTATTCAAATGCACAACTTATTAATTTAGTAAGGTGAAACCCTTTTTTAGTTATAGACCGAGGAGGTAACAACTGATTCAATATTTGTACATGTATTGCCAGTAATGCCATGTAAATCTGATAGTTATGCTGAGAAATTTGTGCATGTATTGCCAGTAATGCCATGTTAATTTATGTGGGTAATGGCAACTAATGCCATCCCCTCGTTATAGACTAAATGCGGGATTACCCAGCAACTATATGCACAATTTTTAGATTTAGTGCCTAACTTCCCGCATAGCAAGCCTTTGATATTATATATTACAAAGATATTTAACATTATATATACGATATATATGTTAAAAAAAACTTTATTTGTTTCACAAAAAGGAAACATGAACGGATATTACTGTATATTCAATGTTAATCAGTTAATATTTGAAAATAAAATATTACCCAAATATTTGTTTTTTAATAAAAACTAAATATATAAATTTTATAATTATCACGTAATATTCTCTAAATAAGGTTTTTAATATTTTCCTCTGCATTTAAAATACTACATATTTTTTAGATAAAATTTATTGCAAGAAATTATATAAAAAAACATGAATATTTTCACAATATTCAGTGTGTATTCGTTTGAGTATATACTATTTATCTGTATTTTGTAGACGCTACAAAAGATTTTTTGTGAGTTTGTCTTCTTATAGATTGTTATTTTTAGTTTTCTATATATTACTTTTGTTAAAAACTAAAACGATGATGTCCGAAAGGTCCCATATAAAAGTGCTCAGGATATTCACTCATTAATTTGCCAGAAATTGGCATAATAATTTTTTGTTGAGTCTAGAGAACTTGTATAATTTTTTTCTTTACTTATATTTGTTATTAAACTTAAACATTACTTTTTTAAAAGTTTTGGCTTTATATTTTTTTTATAAACTTAATTTTTTCAAAAATTTCTGTTTTACAGTATTATTTGAAAGATTAAAATAACACATTTTTAAGAAAATTTCTGCCCATGTCATTTTTATAGTTTTCTTATTATAAAATGTTTATATGCCACGTATTATCTATTTATACAAATATTTTATTTCCAGATGTAGCTGCAGCAAGAAGAAATTCCCTTTCTTTACACACCACCATGAATACAAAGCTTCATATTTTCATAAAAAACTGATTAAAGATGTTGTAGATAGAGACAGACATCAACCACCAAATAGAATCGAGATAAACATGAGAATATGTACTGGTATAATGCTTTGCTCTCTTTGACTTAAACTAAATATTTAATAGAAAACTTAATTCTGTATTTTCTGAATAAAATTTAAAAAAATGTAATTCAACTGCTTAAATTAAGAAATGAGGAAAAAGTGTTTGTTTCTTATTAAAATACTTTTCAAAAATTTTAAACTATTGTTGTTAAAAATTTTTAGCTGTACAAGGCGTTTTTATTTTTAAAAAAATTAAATTTAGGCATTTTAGGTTTTTTTTCTAACAAACAGCACTTTTTTTAGGTGATACCGCATATTTTTTGGATATATAAATAACATAGAAAACGACATTTTCTACCATTTTAAAGTTCATCTAAAAAATTAATTTTACTCACGTTAATTTTTCTAAATTTAGGATGCGACCTATTATTGTTATTTTGGTAAGTGGGTATATTGTTGTAATATAAATGACAATATATGCAGGATATATACAAAACGTATATACCTTATATATATGATCATAGATTTGTAATGTAGTATATTGCAGTAATATAAATCTTATATATACCCTCAATAAAATATTATGGATACAAAAAGAATATACTTTTATGGATATACCATTCTTTTATATAAAAAAAAATTGGACAAATAAAAATTTTGTATATCGTAATGAATATCGACAGGACTATATAAATATATACCATAATGGATATACATTAGAACATCAAATTTGGTATAATAGAATATAACTCGAATATTTTTGTGGAGAAATTAATACATGTTCAGAATATACTTATAACGTATATTCGGTGGATGTTACCTAATGGGTACCTCTGGATCTAAATTGGATCTTTTTTGGAGCTCCTACGCACGTCGAGTGAATATCTGGGTGATATACACTCTTCTCCGTTTTCGTATATACGTACAATATTTTTTTGCTATGTGGGTTTATATCTCTAACTCTTTCTAACATAGCATGAGAAAAACACAGATATCACAAATTAAGTACCTAATTTAAGTTGCTGCATAAACCAGCCCTTATATCATATAGTAACCCATTCAACTAAAACGACAAAAAAAAACTTCGCTGTCTTGTGAACAAACCTACTAGAAACTTGTGTTGGTCCATTTGTTGAGTTTTTTATTGCCTGTACTCATTAATCTTGAAATTTTTACATTCTCTGTGAAAAATTGGGCTCAAATTTACACATATAGGGCTCAAGGGCTCCCTATTTATGTCCTGAAAATACCAGAATCAACTTTATCACAAACCATATGATATTCATTACTCAAACACTCAGTTGACAAAACACCAACGTAACCATGGAATGGTCCCTCCGTATTCATTGCATGCTTTGGTTGTGCGGACAGCATGAGATGGAGCTACTCCAGGCAAAGTTTGCCTTTAACAGAAAGAGAGAGTAATAGTTTTGCCCATTTGCCAAGACTAGCTATTGTCACTCTTTCACAATATTTTGCCCATAAGCTCCATCTCATTCTGCAATAGCGCTTAGGGGCCATTCCATGGTTATTAGTTCAGCAGTTAGCAAAACACCCACCTATTAGGGTCCCAAGTGTCCTCGACTTTCTTAAAGAGTCTCTCTCATCCACTTTCTTAGAGCTGGGCCACATCAAAGTTGAAGCGTACGTTTCACATCCCTTTGTGTGTTTTTTTAGCCTGTAAGTTCCATATTTTTTGTGGTTTATACAACAGGTTTGGCCTTCATCGTCAGGTTCTACATATTTTAAGGTAATTTTTTTTGTTTGCATAAGTGAGGCAGACATATGGCCTATGTAACTTAATGGCTGTGTGATTTCACCACAAAACTTCAAACATTTAACAAAAATTCACAAAAAATGTATAAAAATTGTTTACAATTTATTTTCTTATTCAGGCTTGCCAACCAAAGAAAAAAGGAATGTAACCATAACGTCACACCTAAGTTAAATGTTACGTCATCGTAAGGTGTAGTTACTCGCAAAAATACCGGTCACCCTGTTACCATACATGTATGCTATATTAACCTCGCAGAAACTGACCTTAAGAGGTTATTATATCAATAAATAAAATTTAACTCTAATATCACTTTTTATGCGTAACTCTAACATCACAAACATTTTAAATTCAAACAAATTTTTACAAAGACCGTTTATATTGGATTCACAAAATAAGATTTAACATTATTCGTTATTTTAAAATCATTTCCTAACATTTGTATGTCACTAAGAAAATAATCACGTTGAAATTTATTTACCACATTTTGGTGAATGGGCAAAATTGTTATACAAAATTTAGTGTAAATTTTGATGAACAGTAAATTCTTGATTTCAGTTTAATTTGCGGTTATAATTTGTAGGTACAATGTAACAATGTAATAAAAATTAATTTTAAAAATATAAGAATTGCAAGGGTTATGTAACTGAAAGGAAAATATAAAACAATATTACGACAATATGAAGAAAAAATACACATTTTTACAGTAATCAGAAACAACAAGAATGCTTTCGAACCTTATAGTTTAATGTAATAGCCTAAATAAATAAATAATCTACTTTGGACACTTTAGTGAATGTAATAGATATGCCGAGCGGAAACACGAATTTACAATGTTTATTTTTACTACTGTCATGTGACAGTTATTTGAAAAAAAGTTTTTCCTTATATAAAGAAGGTTTAGAATAAGGTGTCATTGTTTATGTAAACAATAACTGGTTGACCAAAGCCACCTAGCGTTATAAAACACAAGTTCTAAGATAATTTACATAATGATCTAGTCTAGGCTAGACACGTAGTCCTTGAATTTAGGAGGTGGTGGAACTACCTTCCTTTTTGGTCTTTTATAAATATCGTTTTCAATGGCAAAATTGTTATACAAAATTGAGTGTAAATTTTCATGAACAGTGAATTCATGATTTCAGTTTACTTTGTGATTATCTTAATTGTAAGTAAGATGGTGAAGAAATGTATTTTAGCCCAATAGAAATAGCTTTTAAACTCACGCAAAGGAAAGGGCGGACCGTTGTCCGATACAAAGGTTTTTGGAATGCCCATTCTAGAAAAAAAAATTCTCAACGCGTCTATAGTCTCCCAGGCCGTAGTACTGCGAACTTGGACCACATGCATGTTTTTGATTTAATTTCCATTAAATCACAGTGTACGCGTTCAAAAACTTCTTGAGCTTTTGGCCAAGGAATAAGATAGTTTTTGGGTGGATCCTGTTTATTTTCCTGGCAAGGGAGACAAGGCCTGCACATGTTCTCTATGTCACAATGGATTTTTGGCCAATAAAGATATTTTCTAGCAATACTTTTAGTTTTATTAATGTCAATATGACTGACATGAAGTTCTTTTAATAAAATTTGTTTTAAGGACTTAGGAGGAACAAATCTATGGCCAAATATTAACGGTGGGATTTACTAAAAAGGTTTAGTTTATTTTAGAATGGTCCTAGGTTTAAGTGAAATTTTTGGTTTCAAGCATTTTAAACCAAAACTTCTTGAGTTTTAAACATAGTTTGATTTACAAACAGAATTTTAATAAATTTGTTTATTGAATAACATCTTAACACAGTCTTTTGTTGGATTTAAAAAGAAAGTTTCAATTTAGAAGAAAACAAAATTAAAAAATTTAAACCTACAGGGGGTTTAAATACGTCGCTGAAGTTGGATTTGGATTCAGATTCAGATTTGTAAATATTACAGTGGACCAAATAAATCAAGAATAAATATTTTAAACGCGTTTATCTCTGCAATCAACTTCCCGATTTTGACGAAATTTGCAGGTTAGTCTTCATATACCTCCCTCCTCATAAATGACGAGTGTAAAGTTGATGCGAGTTCGCGTACGAGCAGCAGGCGAGTAACAACTTTAACTGGATTTTAGGCTTATGGGACACAAAATTTTGACCAACTTACATATATCCGATCGGCTTCAAATTTGTCATGTTTATATAGTTGCGATGACAACACAATATTATAGTGTAATGAACTTGATAGCTCCCCCCACTCGAAGGGGATGGAGGGGGGTACAGTTGAAGTACGCCCGATTTTGTTGAAATTTGGTATGTGGGGGCATTTGGGGATGGCGATGACAAATTTCTAATCACATTTTAAAAATTCAGTATGGCGGATTCAAAATGGACGATTTTTGGTCATGTTTTGCTAACCAATTTTAACTGACTTATACCCATCCAATTGCCTTTAAATTTGGCATGCATTTATAGTTCCGGTGACAATACAATCATAATTATGGTATTATAAGGCAGCCCTTCCCTTTCCACGAGGGGAGTGGAGGGGGGAAAACACTTACGTTTGTCTGATTTCAATCAAAATTGGTACAAGGGGGTTTTGTGGGGGTCATGTTTTGCTAATCAATTTCATTCTTGGCGCTTTTAGATACTTTAAAGACCTTTCAAACGAGGTACAAAATGACCCCCCAGCAAACGTCGTTAACCCCAAAAAATGACATTATATTGTAAAATAATAAATTATATAAAAAAACATGCATTTTTTAATCTCGACGTTGTCCATAGAATTTGATTTTTCGGTTTGATAGACGCTTTAAGGAGCTTTCTAATGACGTATGATATGACCCTCCAGCAACCGTCTTTCACCACAGAAAACGACCTTACATTGGAAAATAGAAGAATTAAAAAAAAGGAATTTTTCAATCTTGACGTTGTCCATAGAATTTGATTTTTGTGTTTGATAGATACATTAAATACCTTTCAAATGACGTACGATATGATCCCCCAGCAACCGTCCTTAGCCCCAAAAATTGACCTTATATTGTAAAATAAGAAATTTTGAAAAAACTTGTATTTTTCAATATCGACGTTGTCCATAGAATTTGATTTCTGTCTTTATTAGGTACTTTAAAGACCTTTCAAATGACATACGATATGACACCTCAGCAACCGTTGTTAACTCCAAAAAATGAACTTATATTGGAATTTAGAACAATTTTGAAAAAAATGAATTTTTCAATCTCGACGTTGTCCATAGAATTTGATTTTTGGCTTTGATAGATACTTTAAAGACCTTTTAAATGACATACTACATCACCCCTCAGCAACCGTCGTTAACCCCAAAAAATGACATTATATTGTAAAATAATAAATTTTGAAAATAACATGCATTTTTCAATCTCGACGTTGTCCATAAAATTTGATTTTTGGCTTTAAAGACCTTTCAAATGACGTACGATATGACCCACCAGCAACCGTCCTTAACCCCAAAAAATGACCTTAATTGGAAAATGGGACAATTTGGAAAAAATGCATTTTTCAATCTCGACGTTGTCGATAGAACTTGATTTTTGGCTTTGATAGATACTTTAAAGACCTTTGAAATGACGTACGGTATCGCCTCCCAGCGACCGTCCTTAACCCCAAAAAATGACATTATATTGTAAAATAATAAATTTTGAAAACAACATGCATTTTTCAATATCGACGTTGTCCATAGAATTTGATTTTTCGCTTTGACAGATACTTTAAAGAACTTTCAAATGACGTACGATATGGCCTCCCAGCGACCGTCGTTAACCCCAAAAAATTAACTTAAATTGGAAACTAGGACAATTTTGAAAAAAATTAATTTTTCAATCTCGACGTTGTCCATAGAATTTGATTTTTGTGTTTGATAGATAATTTAAATACCTTTTAAATGACGTACGATATCACCCCCCACCAACCGTCCTTAAGCCCAAAAAATGACATTATATTGTAAAATAATAAATTTTGAAAAAACATGCATTTTTCAATCTCGACGTTGTCCATAGAATTTGATTTTTCGCTTTGACAGATACTTTAAAGAACTTTCAAATGACGTACGATATGGGCTCCCAGCGACCGTCGTTAACCCCAAAAAATTAACTTATATTGGAAATTAGGACAATTTTGAAAAAAATTAATTTTTCAATCTCGACGTTGTCCATAGAATTTAATTTTTGGCTTTAATAGATACTTTAAAGACCTTTTAAATGACGTACGATATCACCCCCCACCAACCGTTCTTAAGCCCAAAAAATGACATTATATTGTAAAATAATAAATTTTGAAAAAACATGCATTTTTCAATATCGACGTTGTCCATAGAATTTGATTTTTCGCTTTGACAGATACTTTAAAGAACTTTCAAATGACGTACGATATGGCCTCCCAGCGACCGTCGTTAACCCCAAAAAATTAACTTATATTGGAAATTAGGACAATTTTGAAAAAAATTAATTTTTCAATCTCGACGTTGTCCATAGAATTTAATTTTTGGCTTTAATAGATACTTTAAAGACCTTTTAAATGACGTACGATATCACCCCCCACCAACCGTTCTTAAGCCCAAAAAATGACATTATATTGTAAAATAATAAATTTTGAAAAAACATGCATTTTTCAATCTCGACGTTGTCCATAGAATTTGATTTTTCGCTTTGACAGATACTTTAAAGAACTTTCAAATGACGTACGATATGGGCTCCCAGCGACCGTCGTTAACCCCAAAAAATTAACTTATATTGGAAATTAGGACAATTTTGAAAAGAATTAATTTTTCAATCTCGACGTTGTCCATAGAATTTGATTTTTGTGTTTGATAGATAATTTAAATACCTTTTAAATGACGTACGATATCACCCCCCAGCAACCGTCCTTAACCCAAAAAGTGACATTATATTGTAAAATAATAAATTTTGAAAACAACATGCATTTTTCAATCTCGACGTTGTCCATAGAATTTGATTTTTCGCTTTGACAGATACTTTAAAGAACTTTCAAATGACATACGATATGGCCCCCCAGCAACCGTCGTTAACCCCTAAAAATGAACTTATATTGGAAATTAGGACAATTTTGAAAAAAATGAATTTTTCAATCTCGACATTGTCCATAGAATTTGATTTTTGGCTTTAATAGATACTTTGAAGACCTTTTAAATGACGTACGATATCACCCCCCAGCAACCGTCCTTAACCCCAAAAAATGACATTATATTGTAAAATAATAAATTTTGAAAACAACATGCATTTTTCAATCTCGACGTTGTCATTGAATTTGATTTTTGTGTTTGATAGATATTTTAAAGACCTTTCAAATGACGTATGATATGACCCCCCAGCAACCGTCGTTAACCTCAAAAAATGAACTTATATTGGAAATTAGGACAATTTTGAAAAAAATTAATTTTTCAATATCGACGAAATTATCTATCAAACACAAAAATCAAATTCTATGGACAACGTAGGGATTGAAAAATTAATTTTTTTCAAAATTTACCTAATTTCCAATATAAGTTCATTTTTTGGGGTTAACGACGGTCGCTGGGGGGTCATATCGTACGTCATTTGAAAGGTCTTTAAAGTATCTATCAAACACAAAAATCAAATTCTATGGACAACGTCGAGATTGAAAAATGCATGTTGTTTTCAAAATTTATTATTTTACAATATAATGTCATTTTTTGGGGTTAACGACGGTTGCTGGAAGGTCATATCGTACGTCATTTCAAAGGTCTTTAAAGTATCTGTCAAAGCGAAATATCAAATTCTATGGACAACGTCGAGATTGAAAAATGCATGTTTTTTTCAAAATTTATTATTTTACAATATAATGTCATTTTTTGGGATTAAGGACGGTTGCTGGGGGGTGATATCGTACGTCATTTAAAAGGTCTTTAAAATGAATGTTGTGTTGTTTCCAAAAAAAGTCAAAAAAAAATATCAAAACCAAAAATCTAATTCTATGGACAACGTCGAGATTGAAAAATTCATTTTTTTTTAAATTGTCCTAACTTCCAATATAAGTTCATTTTTTGGGGTTAACGACGATTGCTGGGGGGCCATATCGTACGTCATTTAAAAGGTGTTTAAAGTATGTGTCAAAGAGAAAAATCAAATTCTATGGACAACGTCGAGATTGAAAAATGCATGTTTTTTCAAAATTTATTATTTTACAATATAATGTCATTTTTTGGGGTTAAGGACGGTTGCTGGGGGGTGATGTCGTACTTCATTTAAAAGTTCTTTAAAGTATCTATCAAAGCCAAAAATTAAATTCCATGGACAACGTCGAGATTGAAAAATTCATTTTTTTTTAAATTGTCCTAACTTCCAATATAAGTTCATTTTTTGGGGTTAACGACGGTTGCTGGGGGGCCATATCATACGTCATTTGAAAAGTCTTTAAAGTATCTGTCAAAGCGAAAAATCAAATTCTATGGACAACGTCGAGTTTGAAAAATGCATGTTTTTTTCAAAATTTATTATTTTACAATATAATGTCATTTTTTGGGGTTAAGGACGGTTGCTGGAAGGTGATGTCGTACGTCATTTAAAAGGTCTTTAAAGTATCTATCAAAGCCAAAAATCAAGTTCTATGGACAACGTCGAGATTGAAAAATTCATTTTTTTTCAAAATTGTCCTAATTTCCAATATAAGTTCATTTTTTGGGGTTAACGACGGTCGCTGGGGGGTCATATCGTACGTCATTTGAAAGGTCTTTAAAGTGTCTGTCAAAACCAAAAATCAAATTCTATGGACAACGTCGAGATTGAAAAATGCATGTTGTTTTCAATATTTATTATTTTACAATATAATGTCATTTTTTGTGGTTAATGACGGTTGCTAGGGGGTCATATCGTACGTCATTTAAAAGGTCTTTAAAGTATCTATCAAACACAAAAATCAAATTCTATGGACAACGTCGAGATTGAAAAGTGCATGTTTTTTTTCAAAATTTATTATTTTACAATATAATGTCATTTTTTGGTGTTAACGACGGTTGCTGGGGAGTCATCGTCATTTGAAAGGTATTTAAATTATCTATCAAAGCCAAAAATCAAATTTTATGGACAACGTCGAGATTGAAAAATTCATTTTTTTAAAAATTGTCCTAATTTCCAATATAAGTTCATTTTTTGGGGTTAACGACGGTTCCTGGTGGGCCATATCTTACGTCATTTGAAAAGCCTTTAAAGTATCTGTCAAAGCGAAAAATCAAATTCTATGGACAACGTCGAGATTGAAAAATGCAAGTTTTTATCAAAATTTATTATTTTACAATATAATGTCATTTTTTGGGGTTAAGGACGGTTGCTGGGGGGGTGATGTCGTACGTCATTTAAAAGTTCTTTAAAGTATCTATCAAAGCCAAAAATCAAATTCTATGGACAACGTAGAGATTGAGAAATTCATTTTTTTCAAAATTGTCCTAATTTCCAATATAAGTTCATTTTTTGGAGTTAAGGACGGTCGCTCTGGGGCGATATCGTACGTCATTTGAAAGGTCTTTAAAGTATCTATCAAAGCCAAAAATCAAGTTCTATGGACAACGTCGAGATTGAAAAATTCATTTTTTTCAAAATTGTCCCATTTTCCAATTTAAGGTCATTTTTTGGGGTTAGGGACAGTTGCTGGTGGGTCATATCGTACGTCATTTGAAAGGTCTTTAAAGTATCTGTCAAAGACAAAAATCAAATTCTATGGACAACGTCGAGATTGAAAAATGCAAGTTTTTTTCAAAATTTATTATTTTACAATACAATGTCATTTTTTGGGGTTAACGGCGGTTGCTGACGGGTGATCTCGTATGTCATATAAAAGGTTTTTAAATTACCTATCAAAGCCAAAAATCAAATTCTATGGACAACGTCGAGATTGAAAAATGAATTTTTTTCAATATTGTTCTAAATTCCAATATAAGTTCATTTTTTGGGGTTAACGACGGGTGTCATATCGTATGTCATTTGAAAGGTCTTTAAAGTACCTAATAAAGACAAAAATCAAATTCTATGGACAACGTCGAGATTGAAAAATACAAGTTTTTTTCAAAATTTCTTATTTTACAATATAAGGTCAATTTTTGGGGTTAAGGACGGTTGCTACGGGGTTATATCGTACGTCATTTGAAAGGTATTTGAAGTATCTATCAAATACGAAAATCAAATTCTATGGAGAACGTCAAGATTGTAAAATTCCTTTTTTTTAATTCTTCTATTTTCCAATGTAAGGTCGTGTGGTGAAGGACGGTTGCTGGAGGGCCATGTCATATGTCATTAAAAAGCTCGTTAAAGCGTCTATCAAACCAAAAAATCAAATTCTATGGACAACGTCGAGATTGAGAAATTCATTTTTTTCAAAATTGTCCTAATTTCCAATTTAACTTCATTTGTTGGGGTTAACGACGGTAGCTGGGGGGTCATATCGTACGTTATTTGAAAGGTCTTTGAAGTGTCTGTCAATGCCAAAAATCAAATTCTATGGACAACGTCGAGATTGAAAAATGCATGTTGTTTTCAAAATTTATTATTTGACAATATAATGTCATTTTTTGGAGTTAAGGACGGTCGCTGTGGGGCGATATCGTACGTCATTTGAAAGGTCTTTAAAGTATCTATTAAAGCCAAAAATCAAGTTCTATGGACAACGTCGAGATTGAAAAATTCATTTTTTTCAAAATTGTCCCATTTTCCAATTTAAGGTCATTTTTTGGGGTTAAGGACGGTTGCTGGTGGGTCATATCGTACGTCATTTGAAAGGTCTTTAAAGTATCTGTCCAAGCCAAAAATCAAATTCTATGGACAAAGTCGAGATTGAAAAATGCAAGTTTTTTTCAAAATTTATTATTTTACAATACAATGTCATTTTTTGGGGTTAACGACGGTTGCTGAGGGGTGATGTCGTATGTCATTTAAAAGTTCTTTAAATTACCTATCAAAGCCAAAAATCAAATTCTATGGACGACGTCGAGATTGAAAAATTAATTTTTTTCAAAATTGTTCTAAATTCCAATATAAGTTCATTTTTTGGGGTTAACGACAGTTGCTGGGGTGTCATTTCGTATGTCATTTGAAAGGTCTTTAAAGTACCTAATTCTATGGACAACGTCGAGATTGAAAAATACAAGTTTTTTTCAAAATTGCTTATTTTACAATATAAGGTCAATTTTTGGGGTTAAGGACGGTTGCTGCGGGGTTATATCGTACGTCATTTGAAAGGTATTTAAAGTATCTATCAAATACGAAAATCAAATTCTATGGAGAACGTCAAGATTGAAAAATTCCTTTTTTTTTAATTCTTCTATTTTCCAATGTAAGGTCGTGTGGTGAACGACGGTTGCTGGAGGGTCATGTCATACGTCATTAGAGAGCTCCTTAAAGCGTCTATCAAACAAAAAAATCAAATTCTATGGACAACGTCGAGATTGAAAAATGCATTTTTTTCAAAATTGTCCCATTTTCCAATTTAAGGTCATTTTTTGGGGTTAAGGACTGTTGCTGGAAGGTCATATTGTATGTCATTTGAAAGACCTCTAAAGTGTCTATCATACCAAAAAATCAAATTCTATGGACAACGTCGAGATTAAAAATTGCATTTTTTTTAAAATTGTCCTAATTTCCAATATAAAGTCATTTTTTGGGGTTAAGGACGTTTGCTGGGGGGTCATTTTGTACCTCGTTTGAAAGGTCTTTAAAGTATCTAAAAAGGCCAAAAATGAAATTGATTAGCAAAACATGACCAAAAATTTGTATTCCTTATCCCCAAAAACCCCCTTGTATCAATTTTGTTTGAAATCAGACAAACGTAAGTGTTTTCCCCCCTCCACTCCCCTCGTAGAAAGGGAAAGGCTGCCTTATAATACCATAATTATGATTGTATTGTCACCGGAACTATAAATGCATGCCAAATTTTAAGGCAATCGGATGTGTATAAGTCAGTTAAAATTGGTTAGCAAAACATGACCAAACATCGTCCATCTTGAATCCGCCATACTGAATTTTTAAATTCTGATTAGAAATTTGTCATCGCCATTCCCAAATGCCCCCACATACCAAATTTCAACAAAATCGGGCGTACTTCAACTGTACCCCCCTCCATCCCCTTCGAGTGGGGGGAGCTATCAAGTTCATTACACTATAATATTGTGTTGTCATCGCAACTATATAAGCATGACAAATTTGAAGCCGATCGGATATATATAAGTTGATCAAAATTTTGTGTCCCATAAGCCTAAAATCCAGTTAAAGTTGTTACTCGCCTGCTGCTCGTACGCGAACTCGCATCAACCTTACTCTCGTCATTTATGAGGAGGGAGGTATTTGGAGAGTATCCTGCAAATTTCGTCAAAATCGGGCAGTTGATTGCAGAGATAAACGCGTTTAAAATATTTATTCTTGATTTATTTGGTCCACTGTAATATTTACAAATCTAAATCTGAATCCAAATCCAACTTCAACGACGTGGTTTAAATAGCAAACACTCTGTAGAATAAATTAAAATTTACCCTTGTTAATTAATTTTTCCAATTAATACTTGATGTCACAACTATTTAGATGGGTAATAATAAAATAAGGTGTAGATTAATTTTTTATTTATTTAAAAGGTGTTTTTATTTATGAAATGTATTAAGAAACTTAAATGAAAGTTTTTCTACATTTCTGTCACTGTCGATTTTATCAGTTTAAAAATATTAGCGCTGTGTTCAATTACAAACAGCGAGTTCGGATTTTTTACCTCTGCTTGCACCTTGGCTTGTACCAAGCTCTACTGATAAAAGCTACAGCTTTAAGATGAGTCATCATCATCATCAAAGGCAATCACTCGATACCGAGTATGATTTTCCTTTAGTCTGTATCGTCGCTATCTGTTGTGCGTTTTTTTGATGGCTATGTAAGCCAATTCTCCAGCCGCACACCCTTCTACAGTCCTGGCACACCCAGTCTCCGGCAGCAGCCGGGTGTTGTTGGTCATCCATTCTTCTATTTTGTCGCTCCTTTCTACGTTCTCTCTTTTCCGTTTCTAGTCTACGTCGTTGCTCTTCAAAAGTTTGTGCTCCCTCATGAACTGTTCGGCGCCATGTAGCCCTATCGTTTGCCGTGGTCTTGAAGTTGCTTATATCGATGTGACTCTTCATCATATTGCCTTTGAGAACGTCCTTGTACCTTTTTTGTTGACCACCTTGATTTCTCTTTCCCTCTTTCAGTTGTTCATAAAATATCTGCTTTGGGAGACGTGTTTCAGGCATGCGGATAATGTGACCAGTCCAACGAAGCTGGTGCTTGAAGATAAGGGCTTCTATACTAGTTGTCCTGGCTTCTTCTAAAACACTTATGTTTGTTCGGCGGTGTTGCCATTGGATTCTCAGTATTTGTCTTAAACAACTTTGGTGATATTTTTCTAGTCGTTTGATATGCCTTCTGTAGGTGGTCCACGTTTCGCATCCGTATGTTAGAGTTGGTATTATAACTGTGTTGTAGACACGAAGCTTGGTCTCCGCATTGATGTCGTGATTGTTGAATACTCTCTCCGAAAGCCGTCCGAACGCTGCGCTAGCACATTTTAGGCGATGCTGTGTTTCTGCATCAATAGTTGCGTTTGATGATAGGTGGCTCCCAAGGTATGGGTAATGTTCCACGTTCTGCAGAGGATAGCCATTTATGGAAATGTTTGGAGCTTGGGGATTCGTACCTGGTTCTGGTTGGTGAAGAATTTGCGTTTTGGCAAAATTGACCTCTAGGCCAATGCTTTTGTAGGCTTGGTTAAATGCGTTGATTACCAGTTGTAGACCTTCCTCTGTATCCGCCATTACGGCGTTGTCATCGGCGTACTGCAGTTCGATTACCGAGGTTGTCGAGACCTTAGTTTTTGCTCGCAGTCTGCCTAGGTTAAGTAGGCCACCGTCGAATCTATATAGAATTTCCACTCCCGGCGGTAGATGTTCCTCAACAAGGCGAAGCATGGCACCTAAAAATATAGAGAATAGGGTGGGCGCAATAACACACCCTTGTTTGACGCCTATCGTAATCTGGAATGACTCTCCTGGTCCATCGTTGCACAGGACTGTTGCATGCATATTGTCGTGTAGTAGTCTAAGAATTTGAATATATTTTTGAGGGCGTCCAGCTTTTGCCAGTATTTTCCAAAGAGCTACTCTGTTGACCGAATCAAATGCTTTGACTAGATCTATGAAGGCCATAAAGAGAGGACGATTTTGTTCTCTAGATTTCTCTTGCATTTGTCTGGCACTGAAGATCATGTCAGCTGTGCCTCGATTGGGCCTAAATCCACACTGTTTCTCTCTAATCGGTTTGATATTATCCGTGCAAGTATCTTTCCAGTAACAGAAAGCAGAGATATACCTCTGTAGATTTCACATTGGGCCTTATCGCCTTTTTTGAAAATGCTAACTATAGAGACGTCTCTGATTTCGGCAGGAATGGTCTCAGTGGTCCATATTTTACTTATTAGAATATGCATTTGGGAATTAAGTGCGGGACCCCCTTGTTTGTAGACTTCAGCAGCGATACCATCTGTGCCCTTATGTGTCCTAGAAAGTATAGGATCTCAGAGTAGAGAATGCCTGTGCGAGACTTTTATTAACGTGGACATGCTGATTCACAGTCAGCAAGCCCACGGTCCCTAATAACGAGTGACGATCCAATGGCGTAAGGAATACGACGATTGGATCCCTCGAGATTAGGCCAGCTGGTTGCACGATTGAGCACTAGACTCGAATCGTGGGCGGGGGTTAGCTAGATCCCCCCGCCTATAGGCTACAGGCAGTATGTTTCGCCCAAATTCCCATAGCGGACAGATTCATGCCACAGTGGCCTGATCTGTCCGGTTTGACACAAAATGAGTAGGATTTGAGTAAGGAAAGTTTTTTTTGACTGATCTTTTAGATAACCTTAATGTTTTACTTTCATTTTGTAAATAAATTGTTTTCGGTTTTCTTATTTGGTATATTTTTCGTCCATAATCAGTCGCGATTCTTCAAAAACCGTCAGAAAATCTTGCCCCTACAAAAAATCTGACGATTTTTAAACATTGCTTAATGCTTTTTTGTCAGGACTAATTGCTAATATTCCTTAAATATTTTTATGTGTAAACAAACCTTTAAAACTTTTAACATAGATAGCCATGGAATATTTCGCTGTCACTGTTTAGAAAAGTCACACAAATTCTGTCTTTCCTTTTACATGGTGAGAATTTTTGACACTTTTTGATGTTTATTGGTACGCGTGATAACAATTTAGGTCCGCCATAAACCAGTCCTGCAGAATATCTTTAAAATATTAAATTTACAAAATGTTATTAAAAAAATGACGTAGATTCTCTTACAACGTTAGGATAAATATTAAGGAGGCTGAGTTTTTATTTTAAATGAGGCGATAAGTGAGAATCGCCACTTCCCAGAATTCTGTCTGTTGAGATTTTGTGTCGTTTCTGAAGAATCGCGACCTATGTGCCAAATTTTTTGGCGTATTTACCATTTGCCATTTTAAAACCTGTCAAAAAAAATTAGTTTTAGGGCATTTTCTTGTAAGATATGGCGTATTTTGAGAAAAAGAGTAGTTCTTTGTGGTATTTTGCAATAACAATACAAAATAACCAATAACTGTGTCTTTTCTGTATGGGTAAGTGTTTTTTGAAAATTGCTTTTAAAATTTAGTACCCGACACAAGTGTAAATATTTAGACCTGTGGGGGGGTATACTATTTTAGATCCTAGTAAATCTCACTGTAAGATATTTGTGTTCCCTGTAGGATCTTCCCGTTTGAAGGTGCTAAGTTTTTATTTATTTGTGAAGGCCAGTTGCCCTCGTTTACATATTTAATTATTTTAATAAGTTCTTTATCCAATAAGGTTTTTTGTCTTATTAGATGGTTGTCAATTGGCCATGAATCGACTGTGTCCGTAAAATTTATATAGAAACCTAGGTCAGAATCTCTTGGGAAACCGTTTTTGTTTTTATTGGCAATCTGGACAGGAAGTCTGCGATTGGATTGTCTTTTTTCTTAATGTATTCGATTTTATAGTTAATTTTAGAGAGAACCGGAGCCCATCGCTGTAGTCTATTGGCGGCCATCTGAGGAAGTCCTCTGTTTTCTCCAAACAAAGCTATTAGGGGCTTATGATCTGTCCTAAAAGTAAAAAAGTTTCCAATTAAATACTGATAAAATTTTTCTGCGCAATATCTGATACTCAAGTCTTCTTTTTCAATCGTACTGTACTTTACTTTTGCAGGCAGTTCTTTTCCATTGGAAATGTGTGAAATATAACCACTAATATTAAATACTGAATTCGAGGCATCAGTCGTTAGATAAATTGGTAAATCAGGATTAAAAGCCGCGTCCTCCAACTTAAGAAGACCTTTGTCTAAATTTCCTAAATGAGTGACCAAACAATTACCCGTAATTAAAATATTACCTATGAAATTTACTACTGGCATACCGTCAAACAGACTTTTAATGGATTTTTAAAAAATGCTACTAGTGTCTTAGTACCAAAAGGTAATCTCAAAACTTTATAAAGCCCACGAGTAGTATTCCATGTCAAAATTTCACTAGATTTTTCGTTAACCTCGAACTGATTATACGCCGTTTTTAAGTATATTTTGCTATAAAGTGTACCTTTAATTAATTTTGCAAAAATATGATCGATTTTTGGTAAAGGCCATTTAACATCGTGAATTCTAGAATTGACTGTTTGTTTATGCGCACATAAGCATATTTTTCTCCCTTCTTTTAAAACCGGAACTAAGGGAGTCGCCCAATTGCTACTTCGGATTGGAACAATCACCCCTTCTTGGTCCAATCGAACTAACTCTTCGTCTATCTTTTCTTGGTAAGCAAAAGGAACGTTTCTATACTTTAAGTAAATTGGGGTTGCGTTTTCTTTTAAATCAATAGTTACTTTAACATAATTGAATTTCCCCAATTTTTCGCTAAAAACCCTAGAATATTTATTTATCAATCTGTTTATTTCATTTTCTGCTGAAAAAAGATTCACCATTTCAATTTTAATATTGAATGTCTCAATCCAGTCCCCTCCCAGCAAGTAGTTTGGTCCTCCATTGTACGGGCTCTAAGGGCGTCTTTGTACATGACTTGGACCTCAATGTATCCTTATGGCGCAAAAATGCTGCCATTGTAACCTCTCAGCTTTCAGCTCTTGAAATATTCTGAAATGAGAAAAATCTTTTTGGTAGGTGCTGCATTTAAAACGCTTACCGAGCTTCCTGTGTCAATCAACATTTTATATGGCTTTTGAATAATTAAAATGCTAACTTTAAGTGAATTAAGAGAATTATTTAAACTAGTGTTTGTGGTATTTACGGTATTATTAGAAATAGTCTTTTTTTCCGTATAAAATAAATCAGATTCGTAATTACTTACGCTTTCTTTTTCAATATTTCCTGTACTATTTGATGAATTGTTTACGTCTTACGTATTTTTGTACAAATTTCACAACGATAATTTTTAAAATAACAAGAAACACTTAGATGTGATGATGAATTCCAATATTTACAAAAATTTTTACGATTAGAATGACTATTTTTAGAAGAAAAATGAGAAGCAGTACTGACCAGGTTGCGCGCATCCTCCGTTCGGTCGTGGCTGATTTGGCTGACGTGTTTTATGATGTTGCGAATTTGCTTGTCTCTGGTTGGTCCGATTGAACGGCTTGCTGGTGGATCGATACTGTTGATTTGCGTGGTACCTATTTTTCTGTACTGAACGTTTTGGCGGCAATTTCGCTGTGACGAGTGCGAAGAGGGTCTGATCATAAATGGCATAAAAATCAACAACCTACAATATGCCGACGACACTGTTATAATAGCAGACACGTGGGAAGGCCTGCAAGAGTTGTTGAATCAAATTGTTACCAAAAGTTCGCAATTCGGGCTTGACTTAAATGTTGGGAATACAAAATGGATGATTATATCCAAGGAAAAGAACATCAGAGGCATCTTAGAAGTAAATGGGCCGCAAGTCAAACGCGTGGATTCATACAAATACCTCAATGAGAACTGGGACAACGTGCAAGAAGTTCGTGCAAGAACTGAACAGTTCAGATTATCTTTTATCAAAATTAAATCACCTTTGTGTAGTCGCGATCGTAATATCACTCCCCGAATTCGTGTGCTTCGGTGCTATATTTTTATCAACTTATATTATGTCATGGAAGCATGGACACTGACTGAGGCCATGTGCAAAAAGTTATTATTTTGGATGGACAGAGTAACTATGTGGATGTTTTGGTTAGAATAAATAAAGATCTTGAAGTTTTATTTACCATCAAAAAACAAAAACTTGTATATTTTGACCATATTTTGAGAAATGACAAATATAAACTTTTAAAATGGATAATAGAAGGCAAAATTGAAGGCAGAAGAGGTCCGGGTCGTAGACGGATACCATGGCTTAAAAATCTTAGACAATGGTATGGTGTTAGTACTACGACACTTTTTCTAAAAGCAGTGGAAAGGGTACAGATCGCGGTGATGATAGGCAATGGTCAAAAAGAGCATGGCACTTGAAGAAGAATATAGTTAAAAAATGCATAAGAGAAGGTTGCGGCAAAGACGGAGTTGCAGAAAAATTTTCTCTTTTTTGGAGTTCTCGTTTAGTTTTAACTGAACATTTAGTAAAGCACTCCTTACTGGTACTTGGAACAGCAATTGGAACAAAAAAAGCGTTGTAGCTAAATTAGATAAATGTTTTCCTCTAATTTTTTTTATTTTGAGATTTTGGAATTTAGGCAAGAAAACTACCAGAACAAAAACAACTATATTGGTACTATAGCATTTTTATGTCGTAGAAATATTTTTTGCAATTTTAATTAAATATATATAGTAAAATTTTAAAAAATATGCTGAAAAATTACATTTTTTTCCACCTATCAACTCTAATATTTCAAATATGTATAAATATAAACCTCATTCCAAATTCTCCAGAACAATTTCAATATGGCGGCTGACAATTAAACAGAGAAGCTAAATAGAACTGTTATTTTCAGTGTCAAACAACTGGTTCCCAGCAATTTGGAATGGAGTGTAATATTTATTTCAAGTTAAAAGCCAGTTAAATTTATATGGTGTTTAGAATGTGATACCCTACTATTAACACGTTGCCCATGACCACATGTGGGCATTTCTGTTTTACGTCTCAGGAGCGATAATCACGAAACAGTGGAGGATTTGTGTCCACCGGTGGGCATCCGGTCCTTGAAAGTAAAACAGAAATGCCCACATGGCTCAACGTGTTAAGGTGATTATGGCCGTAACAACAGTGGCGATCCCAGTCATTTGAAAAAGGGGAGGGGGCGGTTTCGATACGAAAAAAACTAGAATAAAAGCATTGCTTTTATGAGGAAGATATCAATATATCCAAAAAAAACTTTGTAACTACGCGGATTTGGCCTGAAATCTAGGGGGGGTACTCAGATTTTAAGTTGTTTATTTCATACATTTTTATTTTAAAAAATGTTTAAATGTGCCGAAATTTTTTTAAGAAAATAACATTAAAAATGCAATTTTTGATTCAAATTAAACCAAAATTGTAAAAAATCAAGGTTATCATAGTGCCGCAGGCGAAAATTTTTAAGAAAATTGCACTGAAAAATGCATCTTTTTATTTAAAGTTAAACTAGAATTGTACATATATCAAGGCGCAGCATGTGAAAATTTTTAAGAAAATGATACTACAAATGCCATTTTTAACACAAAATTAAAGAATACTGTAAATATCAAAGGTGCTATTGCGCCGCAATTGGGCCCTACTTTGGATTTTGTAAATATTTTCGTAAAAAATTTAAATCCAGGGCAGGTGGTACTTACCCCCCTGAAATCCGCGCTCTAGTAACTGCGTATAATTTGTTCAGTTATAAAAACATAGATAAAAAACCGCAAAGAAAACCTAATAGCTAAATATATTTTTTTTTAAGGTCCAAAAAGCTTCTTAAGTTGCAACATTACCTTTTATATAGCAATATCTCAAATAATATAAGATACCCATCTCAAAAAAAAGTTCGTTTCCGGTTTTTTTTGGGCAAACCGGTGAATAACTCGCTTAATGTCAATTTCAATATGTCTGTTGATATGTAGCAACGCACAGACGAATTTCCGTCATAGCGTTTTTTCAATGCTCCGAGGAGGAGAATCTTCTTTCTGACGAAGCATTACTTACTGGCAAACATCCAAGAATGTTTTTATCAACGGAAAAATATCGTCACACTTGATCATTGTCTCGAAAACGTTATCATATATGTTTTGATTTAATTAATAAATTGTGTTTTGGATTAGTCAAACAGATTATAGTATTTGAAGAGTCCACGGAAAATTCTACTTTTTGCATGGACTCTACGCCTTTGCCTTTTTTCACTGTACAGGATATTTTTAGAACACATTTACGCAGTGATGCTTCGCGTTTCTTCCCTTTTTCAATTTGGCACATAAATCTACTACTATTGCAGACTTGTTGCCATGTTTAACTCAAAACTGTGACATTTGGCTTTCCTCCCGTGGACTCTTTCTTCATTTGGAAACGACATTAGTTAATTTTGCCTTGATTTTGGCTTCACGTTGTATAAAACTTGTTATGAATATGTTCAGGTCCAAAATACTATATATAGAACCGTGATTTTATGTCCGAAATGATTTTGTCTAAAACTTGTTTATGAATAGAAACTCCATAATACTCCATCTTTGTTATCTACTTTTTTTCTGGAGCAAAGGGGTGGGGCTATCCCCCCCTTCTGGGTCCGCCACTGACAACAACCACCTATATGAATTTAAAGCAATTAAATTAAAAACTTACCTTAAAAATAATTATTAATAAAATCATTTAAATTAAATCTAACTTTAAAAAAAAACAAAAATAACATCAAATTACGCATTATTTTTTATTAGGAGAGTAATAATAATTACAAAATAATAATTGATTAAGTATGAAGTTATATGTTGATATTATATGTTCAAAAAAATAGTTATCACGTTGAAAAACATCCTTAAAAAATTTCGGTTGAATAAGCAATTATTATTAACATTATAAAAGCAACCACAAAGATAAGCCTTGTCCAATTGGAAAAATAATAATAAAAAATACAAGCTATTAATAAGAAAAATAGGCCAGAGGGGCAAAACATTTTATATGTTCAAAAATTCAAAAAAAAAATCGGTTAAATCTCCCTCTCTAAGGTAAAATTAAATAATTTCTTTTTTATATTTCTAACTCCTATTGAAAAAAATCGTAAATATTAGATTTACGAATTAAAAAACATTTTCTTTCGATAAAATATATCTCTTATCTTTACTTAAACTGCTCATTATTAGGAACTTTATAAAAAATCATCCCCTCTCCATGCAGTTGTGTTAGAACTTAACACAAAATATAGCGGGTTATGAAACAATTGTGTTACCTGTCGGGCACATCCAACTTTTTACTAGAGTATCTCCATGCCTACTTTGATTTTGCTCAAACTAATGCTGGATAATTATAAAGCAATCCTTTACTCACCAAAATGACGTTATTGGATATTTTTATTGTAACTTCGATCATATGAATTTGTGTCCATTTTAATGACATTATAGACCAAAGTGCGCCATCTGGAATATTTGGGGTGGCAAAAAAGGCATCAATCGAATTCATAAATGTACCCCTTTACCAGTTAAAAAAAGCAAAAAAAAATTCAATTAGTCAATTTATATAGTACATACATTTTTGATGAATTTGTTTTTTTAAATGTTTACTGTTAAAACTGTTCTAAGAATCCTTATTTTTTTTATTTTTTGGAGTTCTTCCAAAGGTGCCATTTGCATCAGTCGGATTTGTCCTTAGCTACCAAAATCAGTCAAAAATCCTTTGTTATTAAGCACTTCTTTCAAAAGTGGAAAAAGCCAATTGGCACCTTGACTTAGTTTAAAATAATTCAAATTTATGTTCAATGAAAACAATTAACAGGTGTTTTTCAGTATTTGGTGAACACTTGAAAAAAATTATTTTGTAAGAGAGATCTGAGTTTTTTCAGGAGAAATTATATAAGAAATTGGCTCGAATGACATTTTATTTAGAAGATCGTTTAAATTGCTTAACAAACATGTAAGATATTAGTGTTTAAATTTGGCAAGGAGCGACAAATAAACATTTTTTTACACAAAAATCAGGAAAAAGGGTTGGGTAAAATTACATTTTTCTTAATAAAAAAGGGAAAAAACATACCATCAAAATAAGGTAAGGTATCACTCAGTCTACTTTTATTCTTTAAATATTGGTGGTCAAACTGATCCCCTGAAAAGGTTCAAAATGTTTTCTTCATTCGATACCAAATTTAAAAGCAAATAAACACCAGTGCTAGATTTTTATAATATTGACATGTTTTTCTTAAATTCCGGTGATAAAAATCACTATACGAAATTTTCAACAGAGCCAAAAAGTATCCCTTTTCAATTCGTGCTCAAGTACTTTTCTTTTTCGTTTTTCTTTAAACAAGTGACCACTGATCTGCAAGCCTTGTTTATTTTCTGACGTTTTTTTTTATATTTACTAGATGATATAAAACATGTCAAAAATACGTAATATTCTTCTATATTCTACCTACTAAAAATAAAAATATAATATGATGAACCAAAAAATGTATTCAAAATTTTTTTACACGGTTTTACCATTTCATGAAAATTTTTTATTTTTCACTTTCTAAGCTTGTTTCGGCAACTAACTAACTAAACTGGTTTCTTCTCCTAAAAATGCCAACTTAGTTAGCGAAACACGAGCAGAGAGTGACAATCTTTTAATTAATCATTCACACCTAAGGTTCCAGTCGTCCCAGTTAAAGTACTTATAGATTTTACTAAACTGATTCAAATAATAGATTTTTTTATAAATTATTACGGCTCATTGGCGTTTTTCCAATCTACAGGAAAAACAAACTCTCAAAACTTCTATAACAGCTTATTTTCCCACTCAGGTACTGTTTACTTAAATGTCAGCTTTGGGTACTTAAATGTTTTGATAGTGGTTGTTGTGCATGCTCAAGCTAGATCGAATCTTTTAAGGTGGCAGTTAAAACTGTCAAAATATGTTGGTTGAATAAAATTTAAGTGAAGAAAGTTGGTTTAATTCAACACTTACTCATCTACAATCTAAGATGGGCTACTTGAACAAAAAATAAACTACAATGATAAATTTGTTCCTTGGGTATAGTCTTTTCTGTTTTTGACATGCAGTTTTATTTAAATTCCATTCTCTGTTCTGTTTTAAAATATCAATTGAAATAGGTGAGGGAAGGCTTAAAATAGGTTCGGAGATAGGTCCAGAAAATTTGCAATGAATAATTTATTTCATTTAACCCTTCGTCTGTGTAGAGAATTTTTTTTTACGAGATCTGTGTGGCGGGGTATGAGATACCCCCGCAAAAAAAATAAAATATAGCTGCGAATATATTTTTTTCTATTTTTTTTACTTTTATAATGCTGATAGTTTTATAAACCAAAAAAAAATAAGTAGTACTCCATTAAGATACTATAAAAAATCAGGAGTGAAAATAGGTGAGAGTCAATATTTTTCATTTTTTTGAACTCCTATTTTCTTTAATAAAAGCTGTGAAAGAAAAACTTAAGTAATATAAGAATACACCTTACAAGATATGAAAAGAAGCTACAACTAAAAACAAAAAGAAAACGAATAAAAAAATACTGCAAAACAAAAAAGTTATGGTAGTTTCAAATCATAGCAATTTCAACATGTAAAATGTGGATGTCCAATACAAATTGCTATGCTACACACTTCACATGCATAAAAAGTTTTTCTGTCTTTTACTATGTCACAAAAGTCACATCTCTTTGAGGCTCGCATTCGTTTGGATGGTGTTTCAGGAGGTATAATTGACCTTTTTTGTGTAAATCACAAGGAAGGCGAAGATTTTCGGCTCTCCTATTTCGATGACCAGATACTAGTTGCATTCCCAATTCTTTTAGATAATTACGACGTCTTAGTCTTTCGTTGCTGTTATTCTCTTTAAAAATTTGTTGTGAATTAACACCATCAGTGTTTAGATGTGAATAAAAAACGATTAGGGGCTATCTTCTGCTGTTGCGGGAAACATTGTAATTAGCTGATAACTCATCCAGGATGTCAACTCCCCTCTTGGTAAAGTTATAAAATCTTATTATTTCTGGCTTTCTTTTTTCAGCTGTCTCAGGATCTATAGCATTATCATGATGTCATATCGAAAACAAGCCAACGTTTTTTTTTTTTGGGTACATAGGAAACAGCAGTAAAGTTTTCTTGAAATGCAAATAAAGATTTGTTGACATCTCGATGGCGTACGTTTAGCAGATCAATCGGAATTTCCCTTTTAGTTTTTCGCACTGTGCCCAATGTAAGTTTATGATCATTCAGTAATTTGTTAATTAGCTCATACCTCGAAGTTGTCGAATATCATGTTGCGATTAGTGCCGGATACTGGCTCTGTCAGCCTTAGAACTGGTGCATATATTTTTATATCGTACTTGGCTAGTTTATTCGTTTAAAAGAGACACGACCACAATAGGCCTCAAGCTTTTCGTCAATCGTTAGGTAGGCACTAGGAGTATAACATACTTTGCAATTTGTCAAAATTGCTTGTCAATGGTTCGTCTTTCGGCCCTATTGTGTATGTTGTCGAAACGCAAACAGTTTATCAAGAAGGAAAACCGGTGCAAAAACATAGTTGTCCTAAAATCTCTACTCCCGTTCCATTAGTACTTCACAAATCTTCTAAGTTTTGCCGATTCGATCTGTATAAACCAACCCCACCCAAAAACCGCAGTTAATTCTAATTCATCAGTTTTTCTGACCATATACTGATGATGAGCGTTGTATTTTGACTGATATGAATAACAATCGGCACGGTAATTTACTTCACAGCACTCAGTGCGGCAAAGTACTACTTCCCGGGCCCCAAAAAAATGAGGAAAATTGCACTTTACACACCTAACTTAAAAAAAAAAATAAATATTGTTTGACATACCGTTTAATTTTCGTTACACCACCTGTGTGGTGGGGTATGTGATACCCAAACCAAATTTAACACGTTATAACTAATCCAGCAGGCACAACAGACTGAAATTTTCACCAGAAACCTACTCCTCTCGCCAAAGTAAACAGCTACTGACCTCTTTGTTTTACGAGTACAACTTTTACTAAGTATAATTTAAATCAGAAGCAAAAACTTAGGTAGATTACTATTCTTTCTTTCTCTTTCTTCTTTAGAATCATGTTGTTTTGCTATATATTTTAGTTGGCAAAATATCCACTAATCTGTATTTAGATACAATATGTAGACTTTTTAATTCTTCCCGGACACTTTAGAATCATCTTCTTTTGTTATAAATTTTAGATAGTTGCCTAAGTATCCACTGCTCCATATATTTTGGCATTATATACAGCGCCTAAAAGAATAATAAAAATAATGACAAATATATATTTTGCCCTTTAAGATAGGACGACCAATATATTTTAAAAATGTTCTTTTGAGGGGCACAAGTTTATAAACTGTTTAAGAGGTTTTTTGCACAATAATTTTTTAGTTAGATAAGCAGATGTTTTTATCTAAGTTATAAGTTAGAGACAAAAGTATCAAGCCAAAGTAAATCAAGTTATGTAATCTGCAGTTTTATTTTCTTAGTTTATATGAGTTTCAACTAATATCTTCAAAATCTTAGTAGGTTCGCAGTGCGTGGTTCAACTTTCATAGAAATATTAACTAACCAGTTTTGAAATACACACATATTATTTAATCCTGTGTATTCCATTTATTTGATAGATGAGTGAGCAGCTATTTACATTTTAAAGAATTTTTTATCGTTAATATTCTCCAATTTTTATGTCCCTCACATATTTTATTCAAAAAACAAGAGAGACTAATAGCTGGTTTCCGAAAAGCGAGTTAGCGTTAACTCAAGTAACATAACTTTGTAAAACTCTTTAAAAAGCGGGTTAAAATTAACAAGGGGTAATCAGGGCTTAGTTAGTTAAGTTAAGTTAAGTTACCTTACCTCTGGGTTAACATAAAAAAAATATAGGCTTCAAACAGCAAAAAACTGGGATGTATAGCTCGCGCATTACCCTCTCCACATAAGCCGATCAGCTCTTATCGTTTTAGTGTCCTTTTATCCACCTTCGCCGCCATTTTGACAGAAAACTAATGGATTATCTGTCACTTTTGAGTGAAAATGGCGGCGAAGGTGGATAAAAGGACACTAAATCGGTATGAGTTGATCGACCTATCTGGAGAGGGTACTGGCCCGCGATTTTATTGAACTCTCTGGTAACCCGCTATTGAGAAACAGGTCCTAAGAATAACTTTTAATCAGTAACATTTTCCGCAGTATTATTTCATGCTGCTTACTTAATATTTTAAGACTAAACGGTATTAGTGTAGTAAACAATTTTCTTCAGGTACCTACCTATTTAGCACTTACCTGACCCCCTTTTTGTACTAAAGTGGAAACTAAACCACCCAGTACTTTTTTTAGCAATTCCAGCGCCCATAAATTTGGGACCTTAGTAAGTGCCTACATGCAAGATTTTTTTTATAAAAAACTGCAGAATTTCTTGCTGCCCAACTACATAATAAACATAATAACTGGGTGTATTGGTTAAGTTTGCATTTACGAGTGCATTAATAATTGAACTGGAGACACTCCTGCTATGCTACCTCATGGTTTAAAGACAACAGGTTAAGAAAAAGCATGCAGATTTAAAAGTCGACTGCTGACGCTAGACGAAATAATCATATTCTATTTTACACAGGAGCTTCAACGACTAACAAGAGTCTTTCTAACCTTTAATTGGAGCTTTACTGACCTGTTTTGTTAATACTTAAGTATCCATGTGTTTTTGAAACTGAGGTTGGGATCTAAAATCTATCCTTTGGACTCCAAGATACTTGCCCACCACGCTGGTCACCCCAGGAGAAACATCGTTTAATTGTTCCTCTTTTTGCTTTGGTCTGTTGTGTGTTCTTTGTGTTCCTTGAGACACTTATCCATTTTTGAATTTTCGTTCTCTTCTCCCAAGATATTTTGATTTTCTCTTTTTTAGATTTTTTTCGGTTGATGTAATTGATTTGGAAGTTTTAACTTCTTGTTTTAATTGTCTTAGGAGCATATTCCTATTGGAAAGATTAACACGCCAGGACGAACCCGCATCATATACATATATCTATATATAGTAAGTACCATGCAGAACGATGCTTATTTGTGAGTGTTTCAAAGTTGGAAGTCAGAGTGTGCGATGCGATACGAATCCACTGACGAGCCCACGCTGGTCACCCCGGGCGACATTCTAAGCATATTTCTAATAATAATAAATGTGTTCCTCTTTTCGTTTTTCGAATTTTCGTTCTTTCCTCCCAAGATCTTTTCTTTTTTAGATTCTTTTCGGTTGATGTAACTGATTTGGAAGTTTTAACTTGTTAGTTTCTAATGTGTTCCAAAAACTGGTAAAATCGATGCGTGGTAGTGATGGTGGTCGATAAACACTACCACAGCGGCTGTCAAAGTTGTCAAGTTGTCTTCACGTTAGCAACATTCCGCAAACATGTATACATGTCAAAGACGTGACTGATGAAAAAGATCAGCGATAGATCGCAGAGTTTTATATGTTTGAACCTGGTAATATTCAACTAGAAAAATAACCATAACCACGACAAAGCGAATTCGTAGCTTACGGCAGTGGTAGTGGTTAATTACCACAACGGAATAACGTTTAGCTATTGTTTAAACGCAGTAATTACACAACCACTACGAAGTGTCAAATAAGCGTTCCAAAATATCTCTAATAATATAACCAAAGTCTCCGTAAGCATCGGGTATCTTTAAGTATTTATAAGACTTTTTTACCCACTATAAATATTCCCGAAGTATGTACTTTTTATGTTTCTGTTAGAAATATGCTTAGAATGTGCCCAACAAATATTTTGATTGGATGTATACCTATCATATTCTACGCATGGTCAAAAACTAACGTTCTTTATGTGTTATGTAAAGTATATTGAGCGCATATACTTAGCATGTTAATGTTCCTTTTATACTATGTGAATATATATATATATATATATACATAGGTATACGTAATCGTATAGATATTATTATATAAAGTATACGAGAAAAATATAAATCAAAAATTTATATATATATCAAGCCCAAGTAAATCAAGTTATGTAATCTGCAGTTTTATTTTCTTAGTTTATATGAGTTTCAACTAATATCTTCAAAATCTTAGTAGGTTCGCAGTGCGTGGTTCAACTTTCATAGAAATATTAACTAACCAGTTTTGAAATACACACATATTATTTAATCCTGTGTATTCCATTTATTTGATAGATGAGTGAGCAGCTATTTACATTTTAAAGAATTTTTTCTCGTTAATATTCTCCAATTTTTATGTCCCTCACATATTTTATTCAAAAAACAAGAGAGACTAATAGCTGGTTTCCGAAAAGCGAGTTAGCGTTAACTCAAGTAACATAACTTTGTAAAATCTTTAAAAAGCGGGTAAAAATTAACAAGGGGTAATCAGGGCTTAGTTAGTTAAGTTAAGTTAAGTTACCTTACCTCTGGGTTAACATAAAAAAAATATAGGCTTCAAACAGCAAAAAACTGGGATGTATAGCCCGCGATTTTATTGAACTCTATGGTAACCCGCTATTGAGAAACCGGTCCTAAGAAAAACTTTTAATCAGTAACATTTTCCGCAGTATCGTTTCATGCTGCTTACTTAATATTTTAAGACTAAACGGTATTAGTGTAGTAAACAATTTTCTTCAGGTACCTACCTATTTAGCACTTACCTGACCCCCTTTTTGTACTAAAGTGGAAACTAAACCACCCAGTACTTTTTTTAGCAATTCCAGCGCCCATAAATTTGGGACCTTAGTAAGTGCCTGCATGCAAGATTTTTTTTATAAAAAACTGCAGAATTTCTTGCTGCCCAACTACATAATAAACATAATAACTGGGTGTATTGGTTAAGGTTGCATTTACGAGTGCATTCATAATTGAACTGGAGACACTCCTGCTATGCTACCTCATGGTTTAAAACAACAGGTTAAGAAAAAGCATGCAGATTTAAAAGTCGACTGCTGACGCTAGACGAAATAATCATATTCTATTTTACACAGGAGCTTCAACGACGTTTTGTTAATACTTAAGTATCCATGTGTTTTTGAAACTGAGGTTGAGATCTAAAATCTATCCTTTGGACTCCAAGATACTTGCACATATGCCGCAGAGAAGATCAAAAGATCTTGGGAGCGCATCAAGTGACTTTTTGTAAGTACCATGCGGAACGATGCTTATTTGTGAGTCTTTCAAAGTTGGAAATCAGAGTGTGCGATGGTGTTAAATGATGTCTGCATTGAGGGTGACTAGTGAATCCACTGACGAGCCCACGCTGGTCACCCCAGGAGAAACATCGTTTAATTGTTCCTCTTTTCGCTTTGGTCTGTTGTGTGTTCCTTGTGTTCCTTGGGACACTCATCCAATTTTGAATTTTCGTTCTCTTCTCCCAAGATATTTTGATTTTCTCTTTTTTAGATTTTTTTCGGTTGATGTAACTGATTTGGAAGTTTTAGCTTCTTGTTTTAATTGTCTTAGGAGCATATTCCTATTGGAAAGATTAACACGCCAGGACGAACCCGCATCATATATATATATATATATATATATATATATATATATATTAAGTACCATGCAGAACGATGCTTATTTGTGAGTGTTTCAAAGTTGGCAGTCAGAGTGTGCGATGCGATACGAATCCACTGACGAGCCCACGCTGGTCACCCCGGGCGACACATCGTTTAATTGTTCCTCTTTTCGTTTTTCGAAATTTCGTTCTTTCCTCCCAAGACCTTTTCTTTTTTAGATTCTTTTCGGTTGATGTAACTGATTTTGAATTTTTAACTTGTTAGTTTCTAATGTGTTCCAAAAACTGGTAAAATCGATGCGTGGTAGTGATGTTGGTCGTTAAACACTACCACAGCGGCTGTCAAAGTTGTCAAAATTTTAAACGTTCCAAAATCTCCCTAATGGACACTTTGAGTTGGTCATACGTACGAGGTGCCCAGCGTTATACGTGAAATTTTCCGGGTCGGATGTTTCTGTTTTTTACATTTTATTACCATGTATTACTATTTTGCTTTCTTTGGTTCGGCCGCTCGTCCATTGATTTTTCGCTCCCGTCGGCAAAACTGAGTATTTAATGACATCTTCACGTTAGCAACATTCCGCAAACATGTATACATGTCAAAGACGTGACTGATGAAAAAGCTCAGCGATAGATCGCAGAGATTGGACCTTGATATCTGTATTCGAGCGGAAGAGCAGATAAAACGAAGACAGATTATTGCGCTATACGTTTTCGTGTACGTCCTATGGCCAAATTAAAGTGTCTATTATTTCTTGCGGTGTGTTCGTTTATACACGCTGCTGTGGGCGCTTTCAAATCTTGAAAACATTTTTTTGACTTTGTTCTTAAACAGAGACAAGATACTAGTCCAACGAAAACTCCTTAGAAAATAATAACCACTGTTTAGTTACAAAATTTGTCATCACCCGACGAAACAAAAACAACAGCTTGGAATAAATTCCATATCGTTGTAAACGTTAGAAAGGGAAAGCGAGGGAGATATGTAGGGTGTGACGCAGGGGCGAAAACAACATGTGCATGGCAGAGCGAGCGTCTGTTTTGCCGCGGTCATTCTTGAACTGTGAGCGTGAGTGATTTGATTTGCCTTGGCTGTTGAGTGATCGATTTCTCTCGCGGCTTCGAAAATTAGGTCACAAAATTTCTCAGATACTAGGGGTATTTCGGAATACTTAAAATTTTGACAACTTTGACAGCCCCTGTGGTAGTGTTTGACAACCACTACCACTACCACGCATCTATTTTACCAGAGTTGTGGGAACACATTAGAAACTGTCACTCGTAAGAAAATTAGAGATGAGAAAAAAACACAAAATTGGGCTTTGTTTTATAAAATAAGCGTTTTATATGTTTGAACCTGGTAATATTCAACTAGAAAAATAATCATAACCACGACAAAGCGGATTCGTAGCTTACGGCAGTGGTAGTGGTTAATTACCACAATGGAATGACGTTTAGCTATTGTTCAAACACAGTAATTACACAACCACTACGAAGTGTCAAATAAGCGTTCCAAAATATCTCTAATAATATAATCAAAGTCTCCGTAAGCATCGGGTATCTTTAAGTATTTATAAGACTTTTTTACCCACTATAAATATTCCCGAAGTATGTACTTTTTATGTTTCTGTTAGGAATATGCTTAGAATGTGCACAACAAATATTTTGATTGGATGTATACCTATCATATTCTACGCATGGTCAAAAACTAACGTTCTTTATGTATTATGTAAAGTATATTGAGCGCATATACTTAGCATGTTAATGTTCCTTTTATACTATGTGAATATATATATATATATATATATATACATAGGTATACGTAATCGTATAGATATTATTATACAAAGTATACGAGAAAAATATAAATCAAAAATTTTGCATATGCTTATGAACCAGAAGTTTGCTTCAGCGAAGAAGTATTGTGCTTGGGGCAATAAAATACAATTTTTAAGACTGCAACAAAGGAGGAATGCATGTTTTCTCTTATTGGTGATCTCTATAAATATATACGTATAAATTCTAGCGTGGAGGTGAAAAGGGTTAGTGCTATGTTATATACAAAACGCTGATGCGCAGGCGGAGGAGGGAGGAGATGTCTAAGCACACTTGGCCAATGACAATTAATTATATTTCTTAATAATCGACTAAGGGTAAAAGCACCGAGGGGGCGTGTCAGGAAAACTTTTCGTAATTTTATGAAGTGGAGTAATCCAAATGTTTTGGTTGACCCTTATTTACAAGATAAAAAAGCAAGATCATTTGTGTCTAAAAATATCTGCCAAATAGATGACATTATTTGGCCTACGTAATCGTCTATTTGGGTCAGTTTTCTCAAATTTAAATTTTTAATAAATCATTTATTTACCAGTAATGACTTATAGCGTGTAAAATATTCGACTCATTAGTACCAAATTTAAAAATTCATTTATTGCAAATAGATAATCAAATAACTCCAAATCAATTGTTTTTAAATATTAAATATTTTATTAAATAAGACTTTGTTAGTGTCAAGTGGAAACGTCATTTCGGGCTAGTAAATTTCTGCGAAATAGACGACTTCATTTAGCACAAATGAGCAACCTCCTTAAAAAAAATGGAAATTTCATTAAATGCAATTGACTGCAGTCTAAATATCTAGTTGGCGCCGTTTTCTTAGTATATGTACGTCGGGTGAATATCTGCGTAATTATCAGGGCAATATCCTTCTCCGCAATATCTTTTTGATGTGGGTTTCTTGTTAACAAATTTTTGCCAGTTTGTTGACAGTAAATTTATTGATAAATTGTAACTGTTTCACATTATGACATTAATCGTTTATCGATGTACAGGGTGATAATTTCTAAACTTTTCCTTTGGAAAAGTTTTTTGGATTGAATTTAGGAAAATTATTTATAAAGCAATTTAATAAACGAAAAGTATTCCTACATTTTAAGACACTGCTGTCAAATTTTGACATTTTGTTTTAAGAAAAATACGAAAATGATGGACTTTTTAAATTAAACATCTTATGTATGTTCCATACGTTCTCCCTTAACCTTTTTTAGAAATATCTTCAACGCTGCTCTATATCTTAATTAGTTAAATAACTTTTTACCATTGTAGAAATCTATAATAAAATTTAAAAAAAAAACAATTTTTTTAGGTGTTGCCCTTTTCAATTTAAAAATCAAATTAAAGAAGATATTCTACCCAGCAAACACAAAAGGATGGCGGAAAATCGGACCGATGCCGATATCGCCATCGTCAGCGCTACGTCGTCAGCGGTTATTATATATTGGCCTGATGTCGGAACTATGAAAGTTTATCCTAACAAAAAATGGATACTTGTAATGTGAACGACTTCGATTATCGATCATTCGCCAACACGTGAGCGACCATCCTGATGTAATAACTAAACAAAAATTTATGTTTTTTTTTCTCTTTTTAACAATGCCAACCCACTTTCCATCTTTTATTTGTGATATCACTGAAAGGTGGTGGTCGTCGTGAAAAAATGTGACAATTGGTGACGGGCGGGGGAGGGTGGGTCATGCGGGTGACTCCCAACTACTCCTGTTACATTTTGTAATGAATCTTTATTCCCCTCCCCCTTGACGTGACATATATATTTTGACATTTTAAATGGCAGAAAATTGGTTGGTAAAAAATATGGTAGTGCAGTTAACGAATAGTAAAATTTGTTAGATGATAAAAACCTAAAATATCTTAGGAACTATTAAAGATAAAGCAGCTTTAAGGATTTTTCCTAAAAGAATTTATTTCTTTCGAAAAAAAACGACAAATTACGTATATTTTGTAAAGTGTCAATGTATGATTTTTTCCCCTAACTATTGTTGTTAACTATTTTTTTAATTATCTTTCGAAGTCCAAAGTCGTTTGTAAACATTTCCCAAGGGAAAGTAAATAGGAATGTATAGGAATGTATGGTATCTCAGTTTAAGTTGATTCAGGGAGATCACTGCTCTCTTAAATCAAGAAAGAAGCCTTATACATATAAGTTAAAACTTAATTTTCAATAATTAAATGAGAACAAAGATTTCTTACATATACACATCTGGTTTGCTTAGTCGTTTGCCCACCTTGTCAAAGGCGATTAACTACGCGCCTAAAATATTAAGAAGTTTAAATTTTAGTTGTAACTGATAGCGCGCGGAATATTAAAAAGCAATTTTTCACGGTATAAATCTTGCACTATAACCGCATGCGCTGTTATTTTTTAATCAAGCAAGCAATTATAGTGTAAAACTGATTCCAGCATATTCACAAACCGCGCCAACGTGACAATCTTCGCCTAAATAATATATGATTCAGCGCAAATTATATATGTATACCGCGCAAGCTAAAATATTGCATTTTGGGATTTGCTTATTTTTTTATTGTTTTGGTGGTTTTGCACGGTTTTGTGATTTGTGCGGTGATGTCATATTACGCGCCGGTAATAGTCTTCAGCGGTATATTCTTGTGCATTAGAGAGGGAGAGCAATTGCCTACTCTCGTTCCTACCTGCATTGCCCCCAGATTCGCAATTCCCAACTGCTTTTCGTTACCATTTGTAACTGGAAATGATAAATAAAACAATAAAATTACTAAATACTTCAATTTTAAAAATATTTGGTGCCCTTTTTAAAGAGGGGGAGGGGGAAGAAAAAAGGTATAGAAAATTTTACAACGATGGACCAGATAAAATTTTTCAAATAGGTGGTTCACGCGTTTATATATGTAGAAGGCTTTCTTTTACTTCAGAAGGTACGGTTCTCGTTCAAAATGAGCAAAACGTCAGCGAGCGAAACGTCAGTTAAGTGTTTTGACAGTTTTCAATCGATAAAAATACATGAATTATAAATTTTTATTTAATTTTTTCATCGTATTAAAGAGGTGTTGTGTAAAAATATATCTTTTTATATGTACCTCTGCATATTTAGGGATAAAAAGAGATAAAAAAATATAAGTAAGTAACCCATTTAACAGAGTATTTTTAGTTAAAAAGCCTACTATACGGAGATAAACCCACCGTCAATTTGCTTTTTTTTTATTTTTTTCACGAAATTTTTGGAAAAACTGTGTTTTTTCCTTGCGAAATCATTTATATGATTATAGTAAGTCCAAAATTCCAACAAGTTTTATTCAAATTTAAAGAAAAACCCGCAAAATTGGATTAAAAAACACATACGTCCCATAGTCCTAAACCCTAACCCATTTTAGTAAATATCGCCCTTAAAGTTAGTTTTCGGTTTTATCACCATTCGTATCCTTATCTCTATCGAGTCGACCTATCGAGCAGGTGTACTTTTAAACTAATGGCAAATGTGTGACAGCCGCAGCTGATCAAATGCGTAAAAACATCGTTTCGTACGCGGGGATGGTCGTAACGTTACGACTCCCTTATCGTACCTAACAAGGTTTTCGTGCATTTGATCAGCTGGAGCTGTCACGCATTCGCCCTGATTTTAAAAGTGCAACTGGTCGACTCGATAAAGATAAGGATACGAATGCTGATAAAATTCAAAATTAACTTTAAGTGTCTACTATGTTGCGGAGCCAAACGCATAACCCGGCATGTATAGATTAGCGCCTTAAACTCTTCAATCGGGTCGAATTTCTTTTTTGCCTGTGGTTTTTTCCCGTTTTTTTTTTAATTCTGAAACAAACAAACAGACAGACAAAAATTGGTTAGAAGCTAACACCAACAATTATAAAAAAATATTGAATGTACAGAAATGATTTATCTAAATATTTATTAGTTGCGGTCGATATTTGCTTCAAATTGTTGAGTTGTATAGTGGAGGTATATCCGAAAAATCGATTCGCTCAAAGGTTTTTGAATTTTTCAGGTTTTATTTTTTTAACAGGAGTTATATTTGAACTTAAATTTCAATAAACACCTGCTTTTCATGTAGATAAAAGAGATGAAGAGACACTATATTCTCTTCTATATTCTCCTCTGTAGAACTACAGATTCATCTTCTCCACAAATTAACCACTAAAATTGCCTACAAAATCCACGTTGATCACGGGATATTGGTCCAAAGAGCGTTCGTTAATTGCAAAAAACTAGATTGACCTGTAATCACGTGATCAAAAATCCCTCACGTCCACGAGGCAAATACCGAACGCACCTATGTGCATATTGATTAAATTGGATTTGCAAACGCAATTGACCAATTCATTTCTTTTATCCTTAAACCAGCACAGTACTTTAAGCTTGTTTGGGGCTATTTTGCTAAGGTATATAAACGTTAAGCCTTCAGGAACTGTTTAACAAATTCAGAAAGTGTGCTATCCATGCACTTCTAGAAAATATCCCCTAATAATGTTAAATAAACCTTCCGAATTCTTCCTAACTTACAAAGCAAATAAAAAGATCAAATTATACGGGGGTTTTGACAGGGCAGTGATTGAATTAGGACATCGAGTGGGGTTTTCATTACATTTGATATTAGACACTAAAAAAATAGATCGTCTGTAACAATGTAAATATTCGACCACAAATACTTATTGGAGTTTTAAATAGCAATCCTGAGAAAGTTTTTCTTTATTTACTACATTAGAAAATTAATAAGAAATAAAATACAATAAATTAACTGCGTTTATTTTTGACATGGACAATTTGAAAAATATACATTCGGTACCCGGTGTATCATTATATTTTGAACCACCTGTTAAATCGGTTAATACATGATCAAAACGCGTAATTTGTGAGTGTTACTTTTAAGTATAATTTTGCTAAACAGGAGATATTCTTTTTTTTCTGTCAGTGACCTTAGCTGAGGAAATTTTCAAAACGTGTCATGTAATATCCATTCTTTTTGGAGTCAAATATCTAAAAAAATTTGAATGGAAGTCATATTGTGTAAAAATTAACATACGACTCAAGGCAATAATTAAATTCCAAATAAGTAAAAAAAAATTGTAACGCCATCAATTCGAAATATTCAAAAATTACGATAGGTGGCCTTAGAAAAAAAGTTTACGTCATTCGGCAAAAAAAAAGTGCTCGGAGTCCCCAACTAGCAATTTGTCGACGACTCACGTTATGCACCTCGTGCAAACGCTGCCTCACAACGCAACGTTTACCCTTATTTAAACATGGCCCTCTTTTGCAATCACTAATTTGGTGGATGATTTTTTTGATTGAGTCTACTCGGAAATCTGTTAATGTGGGTTTTAGAGTGCAATTATTTGTTCAAAAATTATATTTACTAAAAATGATGAACTATTTCTAAAAGCTCTTGTTGAGTGGTTGCGTGCACATACATACCAGAGGTTATAAAAAACTTAACCCAAATTTTTTATGACTCGGGTCGGGTGTCACGATTGCAGAATATTGGGCCTAAAATGTCTTTAAAATTATGGCTAAAAAGGTGTATTTATACACATGTTTTAATACTAAATTTATCTAAGTAATTTAACAAAAATTCAATACAGTACAAATAATCTGCAGAACAAAGCGGAAAAAGGCAGCACCTACCTTCAGGTAGTTAGTGCTTAGCAAACCTGTAGGCACCTGTACCATGAGGTGGTCATAAGGGGTGGCGGGACAGGAATATGTCAGACACACCGCAGACATTATTGAGGCTGGTTCAAAGCCATTGGGATTCAAAGGCTTTGGAATCAGTTTGAACTCTTGGTAAAACCTTTTATTTAAATAGAAAAAAACAATTATAACACTGTTAAGTTAGGTTGGTTTGTAAATTTAAACTCACTTGACAAAGCAAACAACCATGGACGGAGAATGACCGAACTCGCCTCCAGGGGGAAGTAGAAAGTCCCAGCAGCACGAGCAGAGTCCAAAGGAAGCCTGATGACTAAAGAAAATGGCCAAAATTAAATTTAGAAATGTGGAAATGACTTACCTTCATGCGTAGCGAAATTTCCTGCGCTGAAACAGCACAACTGTAAAAGTGTCACATGCAAATTATATATCGAAATAAAAATTGCAAATTTTGAAAAATTATTTTTTAAAAAATAAAAAAAGTTGGACGGCGATGCTCGACTATGAACCTGACGTCTGACATTTGTCAAACGTGAAATCACATCGGTGCCAAACCTGCGCATACGCGTTCACAAACGATAGCAAATCTGGTTGTTCCAACCAAAATTCCTAGTTACTTTTACCGTAATACTTTGGTCAAAAGTTCTGCAGTTGCTCCTACTACGGAATCGGGGTAGGACCTACTAGAATTTTCAGTAAGGTTTACCGTATTAAATGGTTCAATATGACTTTAGTAGCTGTAACCACAAAACTTTAGTAAAAGTAACTTGATTTTTGTTGACAAAAAATCCGGTTAAAGTACACCAAGAAAAATGTCTAGTAACTTTGACTAGCAATTGGGTCAGCCTTACTAGAAACTTTAGTCAAATAGGCGTAAACTAAACTTTTAGTTGTTTTAACCAGACTCACCTAGTTAGCTGACTTTAAAATAACCGCAGACTATAGTTGCAGTTACCCAAGTACCCTACTAAGCTATCTAGTAAACGTTACTGTGAATATAGGTTAAGAATAACAACTCAGATTTTTTAATAAGTCTAACCAACTCTTTTAGTCACTTTAACCACATTACAAAGCTAAAACAAACGGATTTTTCGCTCATCCTAATAAATGCTATTTGGTCATTATGACTATACAGGGTATCCCAAAAGTTCGAGTCCACCCTAATATCTCCAAAACCAAAAGAGGAAGAGAAGTAAAATTTTACATAATTAGACGGCTTACAAAAAATTGTTTTTTTTTTGAAGGCTAATCATCGCACGTGCCGTTAAGGAGGCGGAGCTAGGGCCTCGGCGATATATTTTGGAAAATTTAAATAAAGCTTTTCCTTCTGTTTCCAAAAACACCTAATGCTACTTACTACTACTACTACTTACTAGACAAAGAATATTTGTTTTTTGTTTAACTCATTGGTCTTATGGAGATGATTTTATCATTTTATTTAAAAACCGTTAAAGACAAAACACCTAATGCTACTTTTGTCTTTAACGGTTTTTAAATAAAATGATAAAATCATCTCCATAAGACCAATGAGTTAAACAAGAAACAAATATTCTTTGACTATTTCATTGATTTTATTTAAAAAAAACTGTTAGAGAAAAAGGTAACATATTAGGTGTTTTTAGAAACAGAAGAAATAGCTTTATTTAAATTTTCCAAAATATATCGTCGATGCTCTAGCTCCGTCACCTTTATCAAAAAGATCCTTTTTTATAAACCGTCTAATTATGTGAAATTTTACTTCTCTGGCTCTTTTGATTTTGGAGATATAAAATCCGTTAGTTCTAGCTTTTCGTGCGTTAAATAATGTTCACTTTTACAAGTTTTATAAGATTGAAAGAGGCAATTTAAAAAGAAAAATAGGTTTTTATGCGATTCTGCGAGATAGTATGATAAATTGGGCACATTTTTAAGAGTTTCTAGAAGATTTTACGCCACAGAAATATATTGTGTATTAAATTAAATAATGTACATTTTTACAAATAGATATAAAAAGGCAATTTAAAAAGAAAAATAGGTTTTTACAGATTGTGTGATAAATTAGATACCACGTAATACGAAAAAACATTTATGTTACGTAACTGCAATGTTTTTTTGTTACTTGTTACGCAACCCAAATTGTTACATTTTCATCTCTATTACATCGCCAGTACGTCAATTGTCATTATCCTTAACGTAATTCTTACTTTTTTTACCAGAGGTTATAAAAAACTTAATCCAAATTTTTTATGACTTCATTCGGCTGTCACAATTGCAGAATATTGGGCCTAAAATGTCTTTAAAATTATGGCTAAAAAGGTGTATTTATACACATGTTTTAATACTAAATTTATCTAAGTAATTTAACAAAAATTCAATACAGTACAAATAATCTGCAGAACAAAGCGGAAAAAGGCAGCACCTACCTTCAGGTAGTTAGTGCTTAGCAAACCTGTAGGCATCCTGTACCATGAGGTGGTCATAAGGGGTGGCGGGACAGGAATATGTCAGACACACCGCAGTCATTATTGAGGCTGGTTCAAAGCCATTGGGATTCAAAGGCTTTGGAATCAGTTTGAACTCTTGGTAAAACCTTTTATTTAAATAGAAAAAACCAATTATAACACTGTTAAGTTAGGTTGGTTTGTAAATTTAAACTCACTTGACAAAGCAAACAACCATGGACGGAGAATGACAGAACTCGCCTCCAGGGGGAAGGAGAAAGTCCCAGCAGCACGAGCAGAGTCCAAAGGAAGCCTGATGACTAAAGAAAATGGCCAAAATTAAATTTAGAAATTTTCTAGAATATGTGGAAATGACTTACCTTCATGCGTAGCGAAATTTCCTGCGCTGAAACAGCACAACTGTGAGAGTATCACATGCAAATTATATGTCGAAATAAAAATTGCAAATTTTGAAGAATTATTTTTTTAAAAATAAAAAAAGTTGGAAGGCGAAGTTTGACTATGAACCTGATGTCTGACATATGTCAAACGTGAAATCGCATCGGTGCCAATTCCGTGCGTACACGTTCAAAAACGACAGAAAATCTGGTTGTTCCAACCAAAATTCCTAGTTACCCTTACCATAATACTTTGGTCAAAAGTTCTGTAGTTGCTCCTACTACGGAATCTGGGTAGGACCTAAAAGATTTAAGATGGTTCAAGATGAACTTAGTTGCTTCTACCACAAAACTTTACTAAAAGTAACTTGATTTTTGTTGACAAAAAAATTCGGTTAAAGTACACCGAGAAAAATATCTAGTACCTTTGACTAGCAATTGGGTCAGCCTTAATTGAGACTTACCTAGTTAGCTGACTTTAAAAGAACTGCAGACTATAGTTGCAGTTACCCAAGTACCCTAACTAAACTATCTAGTAAACGTTACTACGAATATAGGTTCAGAATAACAACTCAATAGCCACTACCGGATTGTTAACTGGATACTATAGTAACGCTTACCATTTTGTTCGATAAGTTTAACCAACTCTTTTAGTCACTTTAACCACATTGAAAAGCTAAAACAAAGGAATTTTTCGCTCATCCCAATAAATGCTGTTTGGTCATTATAACAATACAGGGTGTCCGAAAAGTTCGAGTTCACCCTAATATCTCCAAAACCAAAAGAGGCAGAGAAGTAAAATTTCACATAATTAGACGGTTTACAAAAAAGTATTTTTTTGAAGGCACAACTGTGAGAGTATCACATGCAAATTATATATCGAAATAAAAATTGCAAATTTTGAAGAATTATTTTTTAAAAAATTAAAAAAGTTGGAAGGCGAAGGTCGACTATGAACCTGACCTCTGATATTTGTCAAACGTGAAATCGCATCGGTGCCAATTCCGTGCGTACACATTCAAAAACGACAGAAAATCTGGTTGATCCAACCAAAATTCCTAGTTACCCTTACCATAATACTTTGGTCAAAAGTTCTGTGCCGTTAACGTGCCGTTAAGGAGGCGGAGCTAGGGCCTCGACGATATATTTTGGAAAATTTAAATAAAAATTTTCCTTCTGTTTTCAAAAACACCTCATGTTACTTTTTTCTTTAACGGTTTTTAAATAAAATGATAAAATCATATTCATAAGACTAAAATTAAACAAGAAACAGATATTCTTTGGCTAGTTCATTGCTCTTATTTAAAAATGTAACATATTAGGTGATTTTGGAAACAGAAGGAAAAGCTTTAGTTAAATTCTCCAAAATTTATCGTCGACGCCCTAGCTCCGCATCCTTCACGACGAGTGCGATGATCCCGGACCGAGCATCCAGAGATACTTTTTTGTAAACCGTCTAATTATGTGAAATTTTACCTCTTTTGCTTCTGGAGATATTAGGGTGGACTCGAACTCTTGGGACACCCTGTATAGTCATAATGCCCAAACAGTATTTATTAAAATGAGCAAAATATCCCTTAGTTTTAGCTTTTCGTGCATTAAATATTGTGAACTTTTACAAGTTTTATAAATTGAACGAGGCAATTTAAAAAGAAAAATAGCTTTCTACGCGATTCCACGAGATTGTGTGATAAATTAGGTACAGTTTTAAGAGTTTTTAAAAGATTTTACATACAGTTTTACTAGTTTTATAAGATTGTGTATTAAACAATGTGCACTTTTAAAAGGTTTTAGATTTAACAAGGCAATTTAAAAAGAAAATCAAGTTTTTACGTGATTTTACCAGATTATATGATAAATTAGGTACCCAATTATGCAAAAAACATTTGTTACGTAACTGCAATGTTTTTTTTTACTTGTTTAAATCTTTGTTACATCGCCAGTACGTCAATTGTCATTCTCCTTAATTTAGCATATTACATAGTCCTAAAAAAATGTAAACAACTGTTCATTCATTTTTTTAACATTCTTTTAACAACCCACTTCTTTTAACAATACACACAAGAAAATTTTAACATTTACTTATAAGTTACTGGCAAAAATTTTTTGAATAAAAAGGTTGACAAAATATATTGTACATATTACTACCTTTAACTGGTTTTAAACTACTTTTTAAGAAAAAATTAATATTGAAAGCCATAATTAATTCACTAAATTTTAACAACAATAATACAATTTTTTAACTAAATTTATTAAGTATATTGGATATTGTCAACACTTATAAACGATGACCATGTTCCTTTATTACCTAACTTTTTAAGTAAAATGGACGGCACCCTAATTTTTAACAAAGTGATGTTAAAGAAAAAAAATGGAAATTTATTTGGTAAATTTGGGAAACCAAATAATAATAACAAATTGAAATGCTTATGTAAATTTCTAATAGGTTAATTAAAAGATCTGTTTTAAGAAAATTAAACTATATTTTTTAGCCATATCCTGTATAAAAATATTACACCAAAGTGTCATACCAAATTACCACCGCAGAGGTTATAAAAATCTTAACTTAAACTCAAATTTTTGATGACTTTGGTCTGGTGTCACAACTGCATAATATAATAATATAAAAATGGGTAGCATTTTAGGCCTAAAATATCTTTAAATTTATGGTTAAAAATACACATGTTTTAATACTAAATTTATATAAGTAATTTAACAAAAATTCAATACAGATAGACATCTGAAGAATACAGGGGAACAGGGCAGCACCTACCTTCAGGTAGTTGTGTGTTTAGCAAGCATGTAGTCATCCTGGTCCATGAGATGGTTATAAGGGGTGGCGGAACAAGAATATGACAGACACACCGCAGACCTTCTTGAGGCTAGTTCACAGGCATTGGGGTTCAAAGGTTTTGCAATCAGTTTGAACTCTGGCTAAAACCTTTTATTTAAAGAGAAAATACTAATTACCGAATAAGCATTTTTGTCTATATAAAAGTTACAGTAAATAATATAAAACCTTCATAAAATAACCAGAAGTTATATTATTTAGTGTTGGTGATAATTTTATAACTCTGATATATCTCTTAAATGAGTAAAAAAGACTTGGAAAACAACTGTTCAACACCAGCTTATAAAAATTTATGGTACATATAGATTTTATAAAACTTCCTTATGAGCCCTCAAGTATAGAGATTATTACAAAAAGGTTTTAAAACTGTTCTAACAACACTACATAACAAATTAAAGGTTTTTATGGATTTAGAAATATAGATTTTCCATCTTTCTTCCCTTTGCTTGTTATGTATTATTTTTTCTTCTTACAATAAAAAAGTTTATTAAATGGTGTTTAGCAATCCTCTAAAATAAATAAAAATGAAAGTGAGATAAGCTGAAGCAGGAAAATGAATATTTATATAATATATTCAAATAAAAGCTGTTTTTCAAGTCATACTACTCTGAAATCAGCTGCGGTCCCGTGTGTACTGTATAGTTTTCGAATACACTCACGTAAATTTCATGGGCTCCAAAAATACTTGAGAAAACGGGAAAAAAAATATTCATTTAAATATCAGTTTTTTTTTCATACGCGTTTTTTTCTTTCTGGGACAAATATTGAATTTTGTATGTTGTTCTTAACCCTAACAAGCAATATTTCGATTGAAATACATGCTGAACCCCCATAAATAACGTTTTTATTTAGGCCGTTTTTGCGAGCTTAACATAGTTACCATTGATCCAGCGTACTACATATACCAGGAAAAATACCCGCCACCACACACTTCAAGCCCGCATGACTGTCAGGTTGTTCCAACCAGAATTTCTAGTAACCCTTACCATAATACTTTGGTCAAAAGTTCTGCAGTTGCTCCTACTACGAAATCTGGGTAGTACCTACTAGAATTTTCAGTAAGGGTTACCATAAGAAATTATTCAAGACGGCTTTAGTTGTTGTGACCACAAAACTTTAGTAAAAGTAACTTGAGTTTTGTTAACAAAAAAATTGGTTACGGTTACCAGTTTTACGATAACTAGATCGAATCAGTTGTTTCAACTAGAACGATTAGTCAGACTAACCCTAGATATAGTCGTTTTAACTAGAAAACCCGTGACTTAAGTTCCTAGTAAGCTCATTTTTCTCAGTGTAACCAAAAAAACTGGTTACGGTTACCAGTTTTACGTTAACTACATCAAATCAACTAGGACGATTTGTCAGACTAACCCTAGATATAGTCGTTTGAACTAGAAAACCCGTGACTTAAGTTCCTAGTAAGCTAATTTTTCTCAGTGTAACTAAAAAAACTGTTTACGATTACCAGTTTTACGTTAACTAGATCAAATCAGTTGTTTGAACTAGAACGATTTGTCAGATTAACCCTAGATATAGTGGTTTTAACTAGAAAACCCGTGGCTTAAGTTCCTAGTAAGCTAATTTTTCTCAGTGTGTACCCCGTTCCCACCTACCACTTTTACGTGCGTGCCCACTCACGCGTCACACGAGTGTCAAAATATTTCATATTGACATCATGTGACGCGGGAGTGGGCACTCACGAGAAAGTCGTAAGTGGCAACCGGGTATAACTCTTTCTTTAGTTATGATACATTTATAAACACACACTTTCAAGAAATAGAACTAAAAAACAGTAGGTTATCAGTTTTGACTTGCTTATATTACGGGAAGATATTTAGTCTTTATAGTGTTATCCGAGGTATTATCAGACTTTTTTTTATTTTTAGGCGAACGAGAACAAAAAAAATATCCATTTATGGAGTCAGCATAAGCCAATGTGGATCGAAGTTTGTGAAAGGATTTTCCACATGCCACATGTTATTTAAAACAGCTTGTTCTTTTTACTATTTCTATATTTTTACAGAATATTTTTCATCCCTTATTATCTGTTGTTTTTTTTGCTTGGTTCTTCTGCGGCTGTTAGAAAAAAGTTATCCCAGGGATCACTTTTAACCGATCACCCTGTATCCACAAAATTAAAAAGTTTAATTCACAACCCAGTGCTCGAACAGGTGAAAAGCAACTGTGCTCATGTGTGAATAAGAAAATGGCGCATTAAACAGCCAAGGGCAGATTGATTACTTCATGCTATGGCAGCCATGCAATATTATGAGGCTCACATAATCTATACCAACCTCTAGGGGAGTGAAATTGCTTTTTCTATATTCTTGGTCCTATTAGAAGCCAGCTTTTGCTACTAATTTTGTTAATACTTACCCCCGGTTCCCACCCATGACTTTTTTTTGTGTGCCTACTCACGCGTGTCACATGATGTTAATTAATATTAAATGTTGTGAGTCATGTGACACGTGCTAGGGCAGGCACGAAAAAGTCCGGTGGGAACCGGGTGTAAGAGGAGAGATTCTATTTTTTCTATCAGTGACCTTAGCTCAGAAAACATGAATCTAAGACTGTTAAATTAATTGCCGTACTGGCGATGTAACAGAGATGTAAATGCAACAACTTGTGTTGCGTAAAAAGTAACAAAAACATTGCAGTTACGCATCATAAATGTTTTTTCGCATAATGGGGTACCTAATTTATCATACAAACTGGTAAAATTACGTAAAAACTTATTTTTCCTTTTAAATTGCCTTGCTAAATCTAAAAACTTGTAAAAATGCACATTATTTAATACACAAGCTTATAAAAACTAGTAAAAATAAATTTCTGTGGCACAAAATCTTTTAAAAGCTCTTTAAAATGTTAACAGAATGAGAAATAAATTCCTAATGTCCATAGCGGAGTTAAATATAAATATGGTACTCCGGTATATTTCATAAAGTTCGTTTTTTTGCTATCGATTCATCATGGTCAAATCCAACAGTTTTCTGTTGGTAAAACTTTCTTTTTTATGTTTAAAATGTGCCTAATTAATCATATCTTTAAGAGTCAAATAAACACCAGATTTGACTGAACTTTGAATGGAGGGCACATTTTGTAAAAACTAAGACACGGCTCAGAGAACTTTTTTTGATGAATAAGCTAAAATTACTTTTTAAGGCCACCGATTCGTGCTTGACATCCAAAGTTCACCCAAATCTGAGGTTTATTTGACACCTTGGCCAAGGTCACTGACAGAAAAAAAAAGAACCTCTCCTTTAATAATAATAATACACTTTCTGAACCAAATTATTTAATGAACATTTTTTTTTATTCAAAACTTAGTTTATCTATAGCCCTAATAATAAAAACTCCGATTGAATTATTTATGGAATGTTTAAAATTGTTAGTTTCAATGACATTATAATAAATAGTTCAATTTGATTTTTTATTAATAAGGCTTTAGAATTTACATGCCATAAATGAGTTCAAAAAAAAAAAAATGTCATTAATAATTTTGAGCATTATTGTTTTTAAAATATAAATCTTTCTTTAAAAGAGGTTTAAAATCAGTTAAAGGTAAGTGAATTATATTACAATATACTCAATAAATTTGGTTAAAAATTGTACTATTGCTGTTAAAATTTAGTGAATTAAATATTGCTTTTAATATTAGTTTTTCTTAAAAACCAGTTAAAGGTAAGTAAAATGTATAATATATTTTGATAACATTTTTACACAAAAAAATGTTACCAGTAACTTTTAAGTAATTGTTAAAATTTTGTTTTTTTTTCTCATAAAAAAGTAACAGGTGGGTTGGTAAAAGAATGTTCAAAAATATATGAATAGTTGTTTATATGAAATATTAAAGGTTTGCTTTAAAAATGTTACATTTCTTTAGAAATTTTACCATTAAATGATACATATTTGTTAAAAAAATGTATATAAGTAAGAATGTAACACTGTTACTTTAAGGAGAATGACAATTGATGTAACAGAGATGTAAATGTAACAACTTGTGTTGCGTAACAAGTAACAAAAAAACATTGCAGTTAAGAAACATAAATGTTTTTTTTGCATAATGGGGTACCTAATTTATCATACAATCTGGTAAAATTACGTAAAAACCTATTTTTCTTCTTAAATTGCCTTGTTAAATCTAAAAACTTGTAAAAATTCACATTATTTAACACACAATCTAATTAGAACTAGTAAAGATATATTTCTGTGGCGTAAAATCTTTAAAAAACTCTTTAAAATGTGCCTAATTTATCATACAATTTCGTAAAATCGCTAAAAACCTATTTTTATTTTTAAATTGTCTCGTTCAATCTTATAAAACTTAAGTGCACATTATTTAATGCACGAAAAGCTAAAACTAACGGATTTTTTGCTTATCCTAATAAATTCTGTTTGGTCATTAGGACTATACAGGGTGTCCCAAGAGTTCGAGTCCACGCTAATATCTCCAAAAGCAAAAGAGGCAGAGAAGTAAAATTTCACATAATTATACGGTGTACAGAAAAGACTCTTTTTGGATGCTAATTATCGCACCCGTCGTGAAAGTGGCGGAGCTAGGGCGTCGACGATATATTTTGGAAAATTTAAATAAAGATTTTCCTTCTGTTTTCAAAAACACCTATTATGTTACCTTTTTCTCTAACGGGTTTTAAATAAAGTGACAAAAACTTTTAAATAAGAGCAATGAACTAGATAAAGAATATCTGTTTCTTGTTTTACTCATTAGTCTTATGGAGATGATTTTATCATTCTATTTAAAAACAGTTAGAGAAAAAAGTAACATTAAGGGTTTTTGAAAACAGAAGGAAAAGTTTATTTAAATTTTCCTCCAAAATAGATCGTCGACGCCCTAGCTCTTCCTCCTTAATGACAGGTACAATGATTAGCCTTCAGAAAGATACTTTTTTGTAAATCCTCTAATTTAAATTTTGGGACACCCTGGATAGTCATAATGACCAAACAGCATTTATTAGAATAAGCAAAAAATCCGTTTGGTTAAGCTTTTCAATGTGGTTAAAGTGACTAAAAGAGTTGATTAATCCTATCAAACAATTTCGTAAGCGTTACTAAAGTACCCACTTAAAACAACTAGACAGTCCGGTAACGGCTACCGTGTTGTTATCCGAGCCTATATTCGTAGTAACGTTTACCAGATGGTTTAGTTAGGGTAACTAGATACTTGGGTAACTACAAATATAGTCTTTAGTTAGTCAGTTTCTAACTAGGAGAGTCTAGTTTTAACAAGATAAAACAACTAAAATCTTAGTTGACGCTTATTTGACTAAAATTTCTAGTAAGGCTGACCCAATTTCTATCCAAAGTTACTATATTTTTCTCGGTATAAGGTTAATTTATGAAAATTTCTTTGGTATGTGAATTAGCAAGCTTTAATCTTAGTAGAAATATATATAAATAAAAAAATAACATAAATAGAAAGAACTTTATTTTCATCTCAGCGAAGTTAAGTACAGGCTTCTGTTAACTGAGAATAATAATGTTTATCTTAATACAAACATAAAAAATAATTATTTATGAAATTCTGACTTAAAAAATTATAAGCCACCACAAAAAAAGTTATAAACAAAATAAATATCTGTTTAAAATGTAATAAATACGTACAAAATAAAATCCATAAGAGAAAAATGAGTAAAAAATAATACAATAATATATCAAAGGTAATAACACAAAATTTAAAGTTTACACAATTTATTGATTCAAGTTCAATTTATACTTTTTATATCTGTACTCAAATGTTGTTGTAGAGGCCAAACTAAATTCATGGGGAACAGAGTTATAGATTTTGGACGTATTGTAAGAAAAAGATCTCTGAAATATGGTTGTTCTATGCCTAGGAATAATGTTATGGCCATGTGTAAGATTTTTATTAAATAATTTTATTTTTGATGATTTTGTGAACAAAGCATGCAAATTGGAGTTTAAACCTACTTTTTGTATTCAGCCAGTCTATCTGTTTCTGTTATCATCTCGATAGATCGATATGGAAAAATTTAGTTTGAAAAAAAATAGTGATTTATGAAATTCTGACTTAATAATATATAAGTCCTTACAACTCTGTTTTTGTTTTAGGCAGTCACAACAAAAAAAAGTTATAAAACAAAATGTACTTATATTTAATAATTATCCGTTTAAAATCTTTAACAACTAATAATGAAAATTCCAAATCAAATTCAAATAAACACTACAAAAAAATTTATGTATAATAAGTATATCAGTTTAAAATCCATAGCAAATACGAGGTGATTCAAAATTCCCTAGAAAAACTTTAACTGTAGGTAGAATTTGTTGTTCTGAAAAAGAATTAGTAAAAGATATTTTTTTAACTTTTTCGTTTCAGGAATATATGCATTTAAAAATTGTTAATATTTTCTAAAAAGCATGCAAATTGGTAAAAACATCAATTTTTGAAAACAAAACTTTGACAACTGCAAAATGCTTGACAAAAACCCTAAAACATTTCATTGTCAACACACGTAGACTGATTTGGTAAAAGTAGTTTACCTAACAAGTGCGGAAAGCGATACTTTACCATACGCGACGGCAGTTGCACGAACGACGCGTAGCGGAGTTCGGGCAAGTCGTCAGGGGCACGGCACTTTGCGCATGTGTTAGGTACAAAATTTTACCTATGAGCACCGCGAGTTACTTTTTTGAGGAAAGAAATAAAAAAAGAAATATTAATTTATTTGTTTATAAATAATTTTTTAATTTAAGTTTTAGAGTGTAGTAAAGTTTTCTTTCCGGCATATACACTACTTTTAGTTAATTAGATTTAAAACTAAAAGTGCAAGTTCATAGCCGACGAAACTCGACGCTCATGTGCTTCTGAAATGGAATAAACTTTTATTAGAGACTTATTGGGCGTTACTCTATAAAGTTTTACCATAATATGGGAAAACCGTATTTTATTTTGGTTGAACCTTAACTATACTTTAAAAAAAAGTGTTATTGGAGGTCGTATTATTTTTCCTTATTCCTAACCTAAAATTTCTAACCTTGTAGGGATTTTCCCTGATAAATTCTCGCAAAAGAATTGTATCGTCAGTCTAGCTGAACCTCAACCTTGTAGGTTTCTCCAATTTATCCATTTTTTCACATAAATTTTAAAAATTTACACGACTGTATTTGATTTGTTTATAAACAAAAAAAAATCTAAAAATGCAAAGAATATTAGAATAGATTAGATTCTTTATTGGTGCTAATATTGCTTCCGAACTTACAAAAGTCAAAAAAAAATCAAAAGTCGTGTCGAAAAACAAACCAACCATCACTATTATTCGTTAAATTGGGGTTATGTTTAAAGATAAGGGACGTACGGTAACTGTAACGAATTAAGGGAACACTGTATTTTATTACAATTCCCTTAATAAAAACTGAAGTCACGCGCAAGCTCAGATGTCAAATGTCAATTTTCCTTAATAAGGGAATTCGAAAATGTACGCCCAATAAGTTCCCTATTGTTGCGACGGATTGCGAGTCAGTGCAAAAAGGTCACTGATAGTTCGCTACAATAACCATCCAGGATGTCATGTCAAAGGCACCGATCAGTGCGGTAAAAAAATTTTACCGCCCAAGTGCGCCGCAACTATCAGTGACATTTTTGCCCTGACTCGCAATCCGTCGCAACAATAAATGAAGTTTATTCCATTTCAGAAGCGCATGAGCGTCGAGTTTCGTCGGCCATGAACTTGCAATATGCAACAAATTGCACTTTTAATTAAATAAGTAGTGTATATTCATTTAAGTATAGGCAGGGTACTAGGTGTTTAATTAAATAATGTTTATTTTTTCACTGTTGTCTTCATTAAAAAACAAATTTTTTTAAAGCTTTAATATTTTTGGAGTGCCGTTAACTTTTTTTGCCGCCCAAGTGCCGTAAAGAAAACTTTACCGCACTCTAAAATTTAAATTAAAAAATTATTTATAAACATAAATTAATTTTTTCTCTTTTCTCAAAAAAATCACACAGAAAATTGATAAAATATACCTATTTATGTATTTGCTCCCAAATTTTAAAAGAACTCGCGGTGCTCTTAGGTAAAATTTTGTACCTAACATATGCGTAAAGTGCCTTTACCGCTCTTGACAACTTCCCCGAACTCCGCTACGCGTCGTTCGTGCAACTGCCGTTGCGTGCAATAAAGTATCACTTTCCGCACTTGTTAGGTCAACTACTTACTATTAAAGGCGATTCCCGAAAATTTTACTCCTAAATTCAGAGAAAAAATATGAAATTAAAACAAAATAATCAAGTAACGTTTCTTAAATTAATGATATCTAACCACTGTTCAAATCTTTCCTGGGCATTTTGAATCATCCTGTATAAGAGAGCAAGGTTAGTGTTCCTGTGTGTGACAGATATCAGTAAGAAAAAAGAGTCGCGACAAGATTTTTAAAGCTACTTTCGATGAAGTTTTTAGGTTATGAAAAATTAACTTCAATTCCATTGGCGTGACAAGAAGTAAAGTGCTGTAAAAAAATTAGGTAAGTAATTACGCTATTCATAAGGTCTATAAGAAAATCTTAAAATCTGATAGTTATTATGTAAAGAGTTATAATATCAAGCTAGTATTATTTCCAACTTTTGCTAATATACGTAGCAAACTCTTTTCGTTTTTCTTACAGTATTTTCTCTTTTAGAAAACTAAAAAAATCTATGGCCATTTGTGTAGATGTAAAAAAAACAATATAACATTTTTTAAAAATAAGCCGGGTGAGTGTTTTAGTCCCGTAAGTGGGTATAAAAAAAAAGTCCTTTGGCTTGCAAAAGGTGGGGAAGAAACGATTTTGAAATATATTTTAGACGGATAGACTTTAATAAAACATCCAAGTTTTCGATCTTGGGGGGGCGCCGCTCGCGCCGCCATCTTGGATTATATGTGCAACAAACTTTTTTTTGCTTTATTATCTTAACAATTGGTTATGCAAAAAAATATTTAATCGCAATGTTAAAGAAAATAAAATTATCTACATAAAAAAACATCAAGCTCCGAGTGAAAACACGTATTTTGTCAAAATTTTAGTAAATATCCCATAGCATAGCATATTTACACATCCTTCCATAAGACGGCACCAGCGTGCTGTGAGCCTGTGTAGCCAATAATTCCGCTAAAAAAGTTCACTGATTTACGCATCTACGCACATTATGCGCACGAAGGCTCTTTAAGTGTGCTTTTGCCTTAACAGTCTAGTTTTTCTCTACTTCCAGGTTAAAGCACGGGTTTGTTAAGCAAAACGTGTAAGATTGTGTTGCTCTGGCTGGTAAACGAAATAAAATCCGAAAAAAAGCCGAAAAAAAAACAAAAAAAAAACACGCTGAAAAAACTAATCCCAGAAGAAAACCCTTATTTATTAAAGAATAAGTTTATATCATCATATCATTTTTTGCGGTTATATTTTTTTTATATTGATCCTCTGGTGGTTTAAGTACAAATAAGTTAAACAGCTCGCATAGATGCCTAAATCAATAAGCTTTTGTAGCCTAATTATGTATTGACCACAAAGACTCACAGATTTCAGCACCCTGGTGTTGCCGTATGGTATGGCAGGCATGCGTAGGTGTATTATTATAAATCACTGAGCTTTTGAAGAGTATTTATTGGCCATACAGGCTCACACCCTTACTCTACCGAAAAAAAAGTCAATATGAAGAAGCCAAAGCAGAAGTACAAAGGCAAACACGTAGATTAAAAATCCAATGTTGGACGACAAAATCACATGAAATGCAACATCTAGCTGAGTCCAACAACACCAGAGCCTTCTTTCAAGCAACTAAGATGACATATGGTCCCACTACACAAGGTATCAATCCTCTACGATCCAAAGATGGAACAAGGCTGCTTAAAGACAGATCCTCTATCAATTCACGATGGAAAGAACACTTTCAAGAACTACTCAACAGAGAGTCTCAGGTCGATAATGACATCACACAGATTTCAGCACGCTGGTGCCGTCGTATAGGAATCTGTGTAAATATTCCCCCAGGTAATACATTTTATTGTGTTTTACTTATTTATGCACCATGGCGCGTTTTTTTCATCTTTTTCTGTCGCTTCAAGAACCATTTCATTGAGACGTCTAGTCGCTTTGAATTTTGAGACGATGAATTCTTCCAATTATCTTTATTTGTATTTCTGCAAGACTTTTTGTTCAGTATAAATCTCTGATCATCTTCAGATAATATGAAATATTTTTGATAAATATTAAGTACTTAAATTTTGATTCGTTTTTCTTAGATTTAGTTTGGGAAGTCACAACCAAACAACTGCTCGAAACCGAAAAGATAAATCCAACTTCCCTACCGTTACATGCTCCTCCACACTCTTTCTTACAGTAGCAAGAAACAATTTTTATTATTGTCTCGGAGGCTGGTTTATCTGTCATGGCCATGGGAAACAGACCATTTGCCTCTAATTTACATCCCCACTCCCCTGCCACTGTTGAACTTGGTGATACGTTTGGAATGAATAGTTCTTACTGGAGGCAAAGAAATTTAATTTGTGTGTGCATGTAACTTTTTACCTGTTAGGTATACAAAAAAGTTTAAATACACAAAATGTAGATAATTTATTTTTCTTCAACTTTGCCATTAAATGTTTTTCGGTAGGGTCAAACGTTACGAAGATTTAGTTAAAAAAAAAGTTTTTTGTACGTATAATCCAAGATGGCGCAAACGGCGCCCTCCAACGTCTTCAACATATTTAAAAATCATTTATTCCCCACCTTTTGCAAGCCAAAAACACCTACTGCCTGGACTATTTGACAAAAAGACAATAATTTAACTGATTTGTTACTGTTGGCAAAAAGTATTTTTTAATTTTTTTCTTCTTCGCCCAACAAAAAGCAATCGTTTCTGTTTTTAAACACGTGCAGTCGAGTATTTCCGAGATATCCATCTCTATTACTTTGATGAACCATGTGGCGACTCTTTTTTTTACTGATATCTGTCACATACAGCGACTCTAGGAGAGGTTGAAACCTCTTTGCCATTAATAGATATTTACAAATTAACACATTTATATAAAAACTAAAATTAGCTTTGTCTTGTATCCGCAGGCCTGTACAATGAATGTTTACATTGATCACAATCACAAACCTGAGGCATGTACACAGGATTACCCATAAGAGGCTTTGGAAACAAGGACAGAAAGGGGTAAAAACTAAACACTTCACTGGATATTATCGGTATAGGATTCGTATGTAATGCAGAATAAGATCTTGTTAAAGACATTACTTTTGAAGAATTACCCGCTACTGGTTTAAAAGCTGAAGCCGATACTTCTTTGGGACTAACTGAACGGCATTCGTTTTTGTCGGATTCAATTTTAGGTTTCTTGATGCTGAAGTGTTCTACGGCTTTTAAAAGATCATGGTTGCATCTACAGGAAGAAGAAACGAATTTAAAAAAGTCGGGTCGGGTTAATTCTAAAATAAATTAAATTAAAATATTAATTTAGTTTATTTTATTTCTGACATTTTTTTATTTTTATGTAATATAATCGGTCCTGAGCTGATCTGAGCTAGTTGACTACACTACACTGAAAAACATTTTCGCTCCGATGTAACGGTGACATTAATTTTGTTGCTCAATTACATTGGGTAAAAAATGTACTTTTTCATTTGGTCAATGTATTTTTACATATTATTAATGCATATTATGTATGCATTAAAAAGTTATGAATAATATATAAAAATATATTGAACTAATAAAAAAAGTTCATTGAGGAAGCTCAAAATTTTTTTCAGTGTACTTTTGTTAAATAAGTGACAGATCGGCCGCTTTTACAGGCAATGTAAGCAGTCTGCATTCATTGCAAATTTTCATTTCTGGGGTATTTAGCAAAAGTTTTTGATTTGATTGATTGATGCTTATTTACGCTTTACAATATCGGTTTTCTACGAAGAGGGAAGGGGATACCTTAAGAACAACGTGGGACACCCCGCTGGGACAACGTGGGGCACCTTTAGGATAACTTGAGTCACATATTTGACAATATCAGACAATTGGGATACTGTGAAACACTAAACTGTTCAAGCACGACGACTAAATCAATTAGTTTAAACTAAAGGCTGGTTCATGGTTAAATTAATTTTCCTTCTCTGTAACTTTTGCTGTAACTTTGCCTTTGTGCCTTAAGTAAAAATTATAAATATTTAGGAGGAACCCAATAGGATGTTTTAGTATTCCATGGTAAACTAAAAGAGGAGATACGGGGAGCATTATGATCCTCTAGAATGTAAAATATTAGGTTTTACCTGAGTGCTTTTAATATGTTTTTATAACACGGAGGAGGCTACACATTTTTCTGGAAAGGAAAAGAAGAATATGAACCACGTATTCACGGAGTACTATAGTATTGATTATAATCAGCGCCTACGCTCCAACTTTTGCAGCTGATGAAAACCAAAAAGATGAATTTTATTTTCAACTTAGTGAAGCCGTAACATCTGTACTTAAATCTGATAAACTTATCATCCTAGGTGATTTCAATGCTCGGGTTGGTACGAATTCAACCTATGGAAGGGCGTCATTAGCAAGGAAGGTGTTGGAAACATGAACTCAAACGGACTGCGCCTATTAACCTTATGTTCGGAATATGACCTCATAATCTCAAATAAAATTTTCCGACAAAAAGACAAATTCAAGACCTCCTGGCAAAACCCGAGGTCAAAACACTGGCATCTGATTGATTACATTATTGTACGTTTCATAGATCAAAAAGACGTAAACATTACAAGAGCAATAACGAGTGCAGACGACTGCTATACAGACCATCGACTGATAGGAACGAAAATGAACTTGCACATTCCACCAAGAAGTAGCCGTCAAAAAAAGCAAATCAGAAGAAGATTCAATGTAGAACGCCTTAAAGATGATCAAACAAGAACAAAATTCCAAGTTTCTCTGAATCAAAAGTTGGGTACTTTAGAATACCCGGAGAATATTGACGATCACTGGAGAATGTTGAAGACAGCAATAACATCTGCCTCCGAAGAAACAGTCGGCTACACACAAAGAAAACATTAAGGCTGCTTTGATGAGCACGACAAAGAAATTCAAGACCTTATTGAGAGGAACAGAAAAGTCCATAATGTCCGGAGAAGCCACCCTAACTCTACCGAAAAAAAAAGTCAATATCAAGAAGCCAAAGCAGAAGTACAAAGGCAAACACGTAGATTAAAAAAACAATGGTAGGCGACAAAATCACATGAAATGCAACATCTAGCTGAGTCCAACAACACCAGAGCCTTCTTTCAAGCTACTAAGATGACTTATGGTCCCACTACACAAGGTATCAATCCCCTACGATCCAAAGATGGAACAAGGCTGCTTAAAGACAGATCCTTTATCAATTCACGATGGAAAAAACACTTTCAAGAACTACTCAACAGAGAGTCTCAGGTCGATAATGACATCTTCGAAAAAATTCTGGAGAAAATTACACAACAACACCTAAGTGAGATTCCGAGATTAGAGGAGGTAGAAAAGGCAATCACCCAGCTAAAGAATAAGAAGTCAGCAGGCACAGATGGTATCGCTGCTGAAGTCTACAAACAAGGGGGTCCCGCACTTAATTCCCAAATGCATATTCTAATAAGTAAAATATGGACCACTGAGACCATTTCTGCCGATTAATTCCGAATGCTGAACCAAATCTGCCAGAGAAACAGTGTGGATTTAGGCCAATCGAGGCACAGCTGACATGATCTTCATTGCCAGACAAATGCAAGAGAAATCTAGAGAACAAAATCGCCCCCTCTTCATGGCCTTCATAGACCTAGTTAAAGCATTTTATTCGGTCAACAGAGAAGCTTTTTGGAAAATACGGGCAAAAGTTGGATGCCCTAAAAAAAATATTCTAATTATTAGACAACTACACGACAATATGAATGCAACAGTCCTAAGCAACGATGGACCAGGAGAGTCATTCCAGATTACGACGGGCGTTAAACAAGGGTGTGTTATTGCGCCCACCCTATTCTCTATATTTTTAGGTGCCATGCTTCACCTTATTAAGGAACATCTACCGCCGGGAGTGAAAATTCTGTATAGATTCGACGGTGGGCTACTTTACCTAGGCAGACTGCGAGGAAAAACTTAGGTCTCGACAACCACGGTAATGAAAATGCAGTACGCCGATGACAACGTCGTAATGGCCGATACAGAGGAAGGTCTACAGCTGGTAATCAACGCATTTTACCCAGCCTACAAAAGCATTGACCTAGAGGTCAAACTTGCCAAAACGCAAATTCTTCACCAACCAGAACCAGGTACGAATCCCCGAGCTCGAAACATTACCCATACCTTGGGAGCCACCTATCATCAAACGCAACTATTGATGCAGAAACGCAGCATCGCCTAAAATGTGCTAGCGCAGCGTTCGGACGGCTTTCCGAGAGAATCTTCAACAATCACGACAACAATGCGGAGACTAAGCTTCGTGTCTACAACACAGATATAATACCAACTCTAACATACGGATGCGAAACGTGGACCATCTACAGACTGGAAAAATATCACCAAAGTTGTTTAAGATGAATACTGAGGATCAAATGGCAAGACAGACGAACAAACATAAGTGTTTTAGAAGAAGCCAGAACAACTAGTATAGAAGCCCTTATCTTCAAGCAACGGCTTCGTTGGACTGGTCACATTATCCGCATGCCTGAAACACGTCTCCCAAAGCAGATATTTTATGGACAACTGAAGGAGGGAAAGAGAAATCACGAAGGTCAACAAAAAAGGTACAAGCACGTTCTCAAAGGCAATATGATGAAGGGTCACATCGATATAAACAACTTCGAGACCACGGCAAACGATAGGGCTTCATGGCGCCGAACAGTCCATGAGGGAGCACAAACTTTTGAAGAGCAACGACGTAGACTAGAGACGGAAAAGAGAGAACGTAGAAAGCAGCGACAAAATAGAAGAATGGATCAACAACACCCGGCTGCTGCCGGAGACTGGATGTGCCAGGACTGTGGAAGGGTGTGCGGCTGGAGAATTGGCTTACATAGCCATCAAAAAACGCACAACAGATAGCGACGATATAGAATAAGGGAAAATCATACTCGGTATCGAGTGAATGCCTATCATGATGATGATGATGATGATAATAATCTACGTTAGGTAAATAGTAAAACATGCGTAGCGCGATTTTTATGTGGTTTCATAACTCTTGATATAATAAGCACATATAAGAATGACAATTTTTTGAGCTATGTAATAACTTGATATAATATAAAATGGTAAAAGAAATATTTTTAGTTTAAAAATAAAAATAATATAAACGCCGGTTTTTTAAATATTAATATAAAAATATAATAACATACATTTGAAAACACCTCTAACCCGTGTCCCTTATTTAGAATCCGTATTTAGAGGCCAAGCTGTGATTATCTATAATATTATTGTTATAATTTTTATCGAAATTAAACCACAATAAAAATAATAGCAATAATTATTTTGGTGGACCCTGTATGTTATGTTGTTTTAAACCAAGATTCTTTAAAGCTGATAAAAGAAATTGTTCATACTTAACTGATACGATTTTCTTGCTATCTGTCAAACTGGAACCATTTAGACCTAATCTATACTGTTTTTTTAAACGTCGTTCTTTCTTTTTGTTATTGGAAAAAATTTTGGTCTGCTGAACAATCTTGATCTCGTTGTTTAAATACGCAATCTAAGGAACTACCATCAAAAAACATATTTAACACAATTGTCCATTTTTTGCTTATAGACAATTGTGAAAAAATACTCCCCCGTAGCATTCCCCGGTTGCCCAAATAATAAATAAGAAAATTTCGATTTTATGCTGTTTACTTATTTTTATTTAGAAATAATTAATTTGCTTTAGTTTTGCCACAGAAACCTACCAGCACGGTCATTTTTTTTCTTGTAAGAAATTGAAAATTATCTTCTTATTATCTAGATAGCGTTATTGCAACACCAAAAAAGAGAATTAATTAATTAGTATTGCTATCATCCTTGGTAGTGTCTGACACCCACAAAAAATTTTGTAACAATACCTTTATATTAGTTAATCTACCTTTACTATTGTCAATACCGTAGCCAGTTCTGTTTTTCTACCCATGGTAGTAAAACTAGATTAGAAAATAATTTTTATTATGAAAAACGTTAAATATTCCCTTCTTAATTTTCTGGTATTATTTTGGGAGGTTATTTTGTTTATGTTTATGAGGTTATTGTTTATGTTTTTTTTTTGTTATTATCTAGATCGTGTTATTGCAACACCAAAAAATAGAATTAATTAATTAGTATTGCTATCATTCTTGGTAGTGTCTGACACCCACAACCAATTTTGCAACAATACCTTTATGTTAATTAATCTACCTTTAATATTGTCAATACCGTATCTAAGTCTGTTTTCCTACATATTGTAAGAAAATATTTTTGAAAATAACTTAAATACACAAAATAGATTTAAACAATTTCTTGGACCATATTCCCAGATAAGTAAGTAACTCCCGAATTCCCCTGAAAAGGCTAAAGTTGCCACGTTGAGGGAGCACATGCTGTCTACACTACTTGTGCCATAGGAAACCAATACTTGTCTCCGACGTGTTTCTTAATTTCTGGGAACGTGGATTTTTAATAAAAAAATATATCTCAGAAAAATAGAAAAGAAAACAAACGAGATAATGAAGTAGTTCCCAGTCTAAGATATTGTCTATGAGGCTCGAAGAACAGTTTCAAAATCTATTTAAAGAGTCCTGCTGATACGTTAATACTTATTTAACGTTGTTAAGCCACAATAGGTTTCCACATGTTAGAAATATACCCTGATGATTTATTTGCAAGTTTGACAGATAACATCTCGTATCATAAGTTAACGAGTTTAAAAAGAAATAGAACAGAATAGTGGTTGATAAAAACTTTGATTCCCCTTTTTCTTATAAAATAATTACCTCCCCCAATTTCTTTTACACAAGTGGCGTGGTTTTTGTACATTCGGCTGCATGATGCATTGTTGAAACGTTTATAGTACTAGATTTTTATTCTTTGTAGCCTTTATTTTTGTGCAGAATAATAATCTTATGTAACTTTCTTTGTTGATTAACTAGATGACTGGCAGCGCTTCGTTCTTGGATAAAATTTGGTTTTTAAGTGATCCACGCTTTGCCGTGCCTTTTCTTTTTTATAGTCACCAGAGGCGTGTGAAGAAAATTGTATAGGTATATACATTAACAAATAAGTAACATTCATTGAAAAAAATACTAAGGTTATTATTTGTTACCATATAGTTACTGCATTTTTAAAACTTTATAGCATTTTGATCATAAAATTCAGTACACTATAAATGGCTTTGGTTACTAGATGTTGTTTGACAAGTAAACGAAATGTTTTATAGGCGGTACATTTTTTTTTGTCTTGTGGTAGAATATATATCTTAATACTTTCATAAATCACAGAATTTTTGTAAAGGTTATGGACATCGCACTGGATACATAGGATCCTGGCAATCTACCGATTTCTTTTATTTTTTAAGATGTTATTTTCCTTCTTCAAAGAAGCATTCTTGGTAATAGGAACTTTTGTATGAACCCTTCCGGGTAAGCCAGAAAATGTCTTCAAACTCTTAACATTTTTGATGTTTAGGTCAGTGGTTTTTAGGAAATAACTCTGTTAAGGTTACTCTTTTAGTTGAAATTTTAATATTTAGTGAACTTAAGCTGTTAAAATTTGACTTTGGCAATTTAAGAAAAAAAGGTTGATGGATCAATTCAAATTTTATCAAAGTCAAAATCTTAACAATTCGTCAGGTTAAAAAAATAAAGGGTGTTTCTTAAATATTGCCAAACCATTAATTTAAATATAAAAAACTTTAATAGTTGAGAATGATTTGTGACTTATCCGAAAGAGCCACACAAATGTTTCAATTACCAAAAATGCCCGGGGACAACAACATATCAAAAAATTAATGAAATCGCTAGATCGCCAGGATACATGTATCCAGTGCGATATCCTTTAGGTACTGGTAGTGGTAAATTATTTATACGCAGATTGTTGATACGATTTGAAGCAGTCACAAATTTTGTTGTAAATGACTTACAGATTCTAATATAAAAATACATAGTACAGGTAATATTTCCTCCTGTACAAATACAGGGTTGCCACACGATTCTCTAGATAAAATTTCCTACTTTCTCCCAAATTATTTAAAAAATATCCCGATGTCATAGCAATTTTTTGCAGTTTTGCCTAAAAACATACCCTATTTAGTTAGCCCAATATTAAACCCCGAAATTTCGGTTTCCATTATCGAACAAAAACAGAAAAGCGATAAATTAAGTATGGGGACTCAAGGTATGATGGATTGCGGGTTTGCGCAGGGTTTAACTAAGTTACTAAATTATGATGACAATAGTTCAATTAACGCGCCTAAAACCGAACTTTTACCACACCTAATTGACGCAGCAAAATCAATCTGTACTGCTTTTAATATGGAATCAAATTCAAGAAAATTTAACTTTGAATCCGGCTTGATTCCGACAGTACGAAACATTGTCTGGGAAAATAGACTAGATAAATTTTTATGTAGCTCCAATTTTGCCGAAAAATTTAAAGAGCTAAAGCAACAACTTCAAACAGGGAAAGAGCTCAAGACCACAGCTTTAAGCCATAAGTGGTTTATTCCTCCTGTCTTTACAATTATGTCAGAAAATTTGGAAACATCAGAGCCAGTAGTAGTGGTTCTTTAAACTACCGGGGCCCTCATCCCAAGTCCAGGACGAAGGGCCAACAATATAGGCAATCAGCACGACCACAGAACCAGCCCTCGTTTCACCAAAAAAGCTCTTATCGGAAATAGGTCGAACGACAGAGGTAGGTAAGCGAAATGTGCAACTTTTATTTGGTGAGAATAACTGAAGCAGTTTGTGTTGATTTTGTATTGTTGCTATTTTTTATACATTTGTTTATTTCGAACAGCTTTTTTTATGTTACAAGTTAATCGTATCGAACTAAAATAAATTAGGAATAAAATTATTATGATACTTTTTTATTTTGCCCCTTTTGAGGAATTCATTGATGGGCGTCCCTGCAACCTTTGCAATAGTCAGATTGAAGCACAATGCCCGTGAGAAGAAGATCCAACATCTCGTTTTCAGGCTGAGACAGCGGTTAATTTTTATATAAAAACATAATATAATAAGCAGTTAGCAATCACTTTTATTTTAACAAATAACTAGATTCGAATTTTGTCATTTTAAATAAATTATTTTGAAAAAGTCTTTCCGTCGTTCCCTTGCGCTAATATTTAGCGCTGTCGTGCCGATAGTTAAAACAACGCAAAAATAAGGACGTCGAAATTCGCGAGTGGTGAGTTCCATTGAAACTAAAAAGAACCTATAAGCAACCAGCAGAGCAACCAGCGTCCTTACTTCACATAACGGATATGGAAGGAATACCCAGCCCTTGGTAGACACAGTAGATAAATTTCCCATGTAAGTAAAAACTGTTGAATCATCTGGTTTTATTTATTATTTTATAGTGATATTTTTAAAATCGATTCGATTTTCAAACAAAACACACAAACAACATGCCTGACCCACCAGCAAACGCGGCAAACCCAGCAGCTCAAAATTTTCAACCTGCCATGCAGATCGAACCATATCGATTATCAGAATATTTTTTGATCCTTTTTGAAAACAATGGTGATCAAATATTTTTGGAAACTTTTCTAAATGCTTGTGATTGTGCTTATAATATGTCCCTTGGTGAGCAACGTGACTTATTGGTAATCCATATCAAAAATAAATTAAAAGGAAAGGAAAAGGGAAAACTCTAGAAACCCACTTTCCTGGATTTAAATAAGACAACATTTAGGTACCTGTTATGGAGATACAAGAGTCCTTTCGCCGTTGATTCAGGACTTACAGCGACTTTAACAAAAAACAAACGAGTCATTTCTTTTGTTCTTAAATCGTTTGCAAGTACCAAATTTAAAAATTCACGCAAACGTTCAAAAACCAAATACTCTACAAATATTCACTCTATGGCTCTTAATACGCTCTTGACCAAACTTTATTTACGTTTAGTTCACATTATCCCCGCTAGCAACCCAAAAGATTTACTTGAAGCGCAAGTAAAAATCAGGCGTGAATTGCAGCTTTATTATTTTGAAAACAAAAAATTAATACTAGGCGAAACAATCCTCCAAGTCGACCTAACAATCTAACCCCAAGGAGAATGACATCCTCTCAACCAGTGTTTTAAATGCTGCCGTACTGGTCACACTTATAACAATGTCGCGGTTTTGTACAAAGACCACCGGTTTACCCAAATTAAATTTAACAACAAAATAACTCTAATTAAAATTTACAGAATCGACCGAATTTTGGGCAAAATTTTAACCAAAACCAACCTGGTCCTTCACAACCGAGACCTTACTTTACCCAAAAGATTCAAAGCAACTTAAGACCTTTAGTCGTACAGAGAAATCCGAATTTTAACCAACAAAATAAGGCTCATGTGTCAATTTTCACTATGATAACACTTACTGTTACCAAGACCCAATACAAGAACAAGAATGATACGATAATTTTCAATATAATTTTGATCAATCTCCACTACAAAATCAATACACCGTTGATAAACAATACTTTAATAATTTTGAAAACCAGCCTGTTTTAAATCATTTTCGGCCACCAACAAAATTTTCAACCCATTTCGAACCAAAACCATCCACCCAATCCGTCTCAAACCACAGAAACAGAAGTGGCGCAGAGGACGGCGCTAATTCAATCTATGAGGATCGATGGCCTCCACCAAAACCCAAAACAAAATTTCCTTTAAACGTAAATTTACTTAATTTCGAAAAATCTTTACTACATTCACGACGCTACAAACCGCTTTAAATTTCCAGTTGACACAGGCGTAGGAATCTGGTTATTTAAAGAAAAATCAGTCGAAAATTTTAAAAACACATTTTCCGGAAATACATAGTTCAAGGGATAACCGATCAAAAAGTTTTAATAGCCGAATTAACCCAAATTCCTGTTAATAAAGACGTTCTACACAAAGTCTATAATTCCAATTTAGACACGGACGGAATTTTAAAACTTAATAGACACTAAAAGTTGATTTTCTGCTTTATGGCGAATGCTTGACAGCTTCAGCTGATCAAATGCGTGAAAACATCGTTTTGTTGTAACGTTACGACTCTTTTATCGTACTTAACGAGATTTTCGTGCATTTGATCAGCTGGAGCTGTCAGTGCACCTGCTTGATTGGGCGACTCGATAGAGATAAGAATACGAACGCTGATAAAACTGAAAACTAACTTTAACAATGGGATTTACTAAGATCCAAAATAGTACCCCCCACAGGTTTAAACATTTATACCTGTGGGGGGTACTAAATTTTAAAACCCATTTTTAAAAAACACTTACCTATAGAGAAAAGATACAAAGTTATTGATAATTTTGTATTGTTATTGCAAAGTACCACAGAAAAACTGCTTTTTTCTTAAAATATTCCATATCTTAGGAGAAAATGCCCTAAAACTAATTTTTTTCGACAGGTTTCAAAATGGCAAATGGTGAATACGCCAAAAATTTGGCACATATTATCTTATTTAGACCACCTCTGGAGGGTGGTTTAAATTTTTAGCTCCCACAAAGGATTGTTTTGTGGCAATTGATAATAAGTTCCTTTATAATTTCCCTAAGCAACCGTTTTTACAAGAATTAATTTACCTTATATAATATCCCAAGGTGTTCATTAATCAATAAAACACTTCCAATTTTGTCCAGAAAAATGCCATATTTTGAACCCGTTTTCACCACAAAGAATATATTTATGAGGGCACTACGAGCCAAAGCCCTTTTCATTTATTTACAAACAGAACTGAAATTAAAACATTGAGTTTATCTAAAAGCTTAATCATCAAACAAATCTTTCCACTGAAGAATTGCACTGAAAGGTCTTAATTCTGCAGCACCGAACAGTTTGTTGAGCCGACGTGACTCCTTTGTGAACGCATCAGTTAGATTCAGGTCTGTTTTTAGCCGCATTTTTTTTCAAGACCTACTTTGATGAAATATTTTTATTTGTAGTTTGCGATTGCGATGAGTTTGTGTTTGTAAAGTTTTTTGATACTTTTGTTAGAAAACCCCTTTTAAATAAAAAAAAGTTAATCTAATTCTTATTTTACCATTATATATCGAAATGGTTTTTTGACAGTGAATATTAATCGCGAAAATCAATAAGCAATGGTAAGTTTTGATAAGAATAACATATAACGTCAATTTTAATTTGCTCAACAGAGTGTTTACCATTTAGATCCCCCCTTAGGGTTAAGAAAAACTTCTTTTAAATAGAAATTTTCTTCTTAAATCCAAAAAAAGATTGTGTTAAGATGATTATTCACTAAAAAAAACAATTAAAATTATTCTTATATATCAAACTATGTCGAAAACTCAAGGAAATTGGTATAAAATGCTTAAACCCATCAATTTCACTTAAACTTAGGACCTGTCTAAAATAGGCTAAACCCTTTTATTAAATTCCACTGTAAGTGTCTAATTATTATGCATTATCGATTTTAAATCGAAAAAATTCATAGCGAATTATAAAACTATCCCTATATACGTCGGTAATAAACCCATCGCTAAAATAATCTGCTTTAATGAATTGTCTTTAAAACCATACTCCCTCATGATAGTTTAAATTTTAATTCAAATTAAAAATCAATCGAGACTCGATCATTTAAACGATGAAAAAAGACAGCTCATCTCAAATATTTGTTTTGATTTTTCTAACATCTTTTACATTGAAAGCGACCAACTGCCCTTCATCATTGAAAATAAACACACAATAGCAACAAATAATGCACATCCTAGCATATGCAAGCAATGGTAAGTTTTGATAAGAGTAACATATAACGTCAATTTTAATTTGCTCAACAGAGTGTTTACCATTTAGATCTCCCCTTAGGGTTAAGAAAAACTTCTTTTAAATAGAAATTTTCTTCTTAAATCCAAAAAAAGATTGTATTAAGATGATTATTCACTAAAAAAAAACAATTAAAATTATTCTTATATATCAAACTATGTCGAAAACTCAAGGAAGTTGGTATAAAATGCTTAAAACCAACAATTTCACTTAAACTTAGGACCTGTCTAAAATAGGCTAAACCCGTTTATTAAATCCCACTGTAGTGTCTAATTATTATGCATTATCGATTTTAAATCGAAACAATTCATAGCGAATTTTAAAACTATCCCTATATACGTCGGTAATAAACCCATCGCTAAAATAATCTGCTTTAATGAATTGTCTTTAAAACCATACTCTCTCATGATATTTTAAATTTTAATTCAAATTAAAAATCAATTGAGACTCGATCATTTAAACGATGAAAGAAGACAGCTCATCTCAAATATTTGTTTTGATTTTCACGAAATACATAGTTCAAGGGATAACCGATCAAAAAGTTTTAATAGCCGAATTAACCCAAATTCCTGTTAATAAAGATGTTTTACACAAAGTCTATAATTCCAATTTAGACACGGACGGAATTTTAAAACTTAATAGACACTAAAAGTTGATTTTCTGCTTTATGGCGAATGTCGACAGCTCCAGCTGATAAAATGCGTGAAAATATCGTTTTGTTGTAAGGTTACGACTCCTTTATCGTACTTAACGAGCTTTTCGTGCATTTGATCAGCTGGAGCTGTCAGTGCACCTGCTTGATTGGGCGACTCGATAGAGATAAGAATACGAACGCTGATAAAACTGAAAACTAACTTTAACAATGGGATTTACTAAGATCCAAAATAGTACCCCCCACAGGTTTAAACATTTATACCTGTGGGGGGTACTAAATTTTAAAACCCATTTTTAAAAAACACTTACCTATAGAGAAAAGATACAAAGTTATTGATAATTTTGTATTGTTATTGCAAAGTACCACAGAAAAACTGCTTTTTTCTCAAAATATTCCATATCTTAGGAGAAAATGCCCTAAAACTAATTTTTGTTTACAGGTTTCAAAATGGCAAATGGTGAATACGCCAAAAATTTGGCACATATTAGCTTCATCATCTGTGTTCGAGGTTATAAAGTTGATGATTATTTAGACCACCTCTGGAGGGTGGTTTAAATTTTTAGCTCCCACAAAGGATTGTTTTGTGGCAATTGATAATAAGTTCCTTTATAATTTCCCTAAGCAACCGTTTTTACAAGAATTAATTTACCTTATTTAATATCCCAAGGTGTTCATTAATTAATAAAACACTTCCAATTTTGTCACCACAAAGAATATATTTATGAGGGCACTATGAGCCAAAGCCCTTTTCATTTATTTACAAACAGAACTGAAATTAAAACATTGAGTTTATCTAAAAGCTTAATCATCAAACAAATATTTCCACTGAAAAATTGCACTGAAAAGTCTTAATTCTGCAGCACCGAACAGTTTGTTGAGCCGACGTGACTCCTTTGTGAACGCATCAGTTAGATTCAGGTCTGTTTTTAGCCGCATTTTTTTTCAAGACCTACTTTGATGAAATATTTTTATTTGTAGTTTGCGATTGCGATGGGTTTGTGTTTGTAAAGTTTTTTGATACTTTTGTTAGAAAACCCCTTTTAATAAAAAAAAAGTTAATCTAATTCTTATTTTACCATTATATATCGAAATGGTTTTTTGACAGTGAATATTAATCGCGAAAATCAATAAGCAATGGTAAGTTTTGATAAGAGTAACCTATAACGTCAATTTTAATTTGCTCAACAGAGTGTTTACCATTTAGATCCCCCCTTAGGGTTAAGAAAAACTTCTTTTAAATAGAAATTTTCTTCTTAAATCCAAAAAAAGATTGTGTTAAGATGATTATTCACTAAAAAAAAACAATTAAAATTATTCTTATATATCAAACTATGTCGAAAACTCAAGGAAATTGGTATAAAATGCTTAAACCCATCAATTTCACTTAAACTTAGGACCTGTCTAAAATAGGCTAAACCCTTTTATTAAATTCCACTGTAAGTGTCTAATTATTATGCATTATCGATTTTAAATCGAAACAATTCATAGCGAATTTTAAAACTATCCCTATATACGTCGGTAATAAACCCATCGCTAAAATAATCTGCTTTAATGAATTGTCTTTAAAACCATACTCTCTCATGATATTTTAAATTTTAATTCAAATTAAAAATCAATTTAGACTCGATCATTTAAACGATGAAAAAAGACAGCTCATCTCAAATATTTGTTTTGATTTTTCTAACATCTTTTACATTGAAAGCGACCAACTGCCCTTTATCATTGAAAATAAACACACAATAGCAACAAATAATGCACATCCTAGCATATGCAAGCAATGGTAAGTTTTGATAAGAGTAACATATAACGTCAATTTTAATTTGCTCAACAGAGTGTTTACCATTTAGATCCCCCTTAGGGTTAAGAAAAACTTCTTTTAAATAGAAATTTTCTTCTTAAATCCAAAAAAAGATTGTGTTAAGATGGCTATTCACTAAACAAAAACAATTAAAATTATTCTTATATATCAAACTATGTCGAAAACTCAAGGAAGTTGGTATAAAATGCTTAAAACCAACAATTTCACTTAAACTTAGGACCTGTCTAAAATAGGCTAAACCCTTTTATTAAATCCCACTGTAGTGTCTAATTATTATGCATTATCGATTTTAAATCGAAACAATTCATAGCGAATTTTAAAACTATCCCTATATACGTCGGTAATAAACCCATCGCTAAAATAATCTGCTTTAATGAATTGTCTTTAAAACCATACTCTCTCATGATATTTTAAATTTTAATTCAAATTAAAAATCAATTGAGACTCGATCATTTAAACGATGAAAAAAGACAGCTCATCTCAAATATTTGTTTTGATTTTTCTAACATCTTTTACATTGAAAGCGACCAACTGCCCTTTATCATTGAAAATAAACACACAATAGCAACAAATAATGCACATCCTAGCATATCCATCACAAAAATATACAATCCAAAAATATACAAAGAGGAAGTAAAGAGACAAATCAATAAAATTCTTGACAACAACATAATAGGACCATCGGTTTCGCCGTGGTCATCTCCCATGTGGGTTGTACCGAAAAAGCTCGACGCTTCGGGAAAACAGAAATGGAAAGCCGTAATCGATTATAGAAAATTAAATGATCCTTTACCGAACATTTCCAACCTATTTGATCAATTGGGTAAATACCAATATTTCACAACACTCAACCTTGCATCCACCAAATGGAAATCGACCTTACCATGAATTCGTTCTTGTTGACAATAAACAAACAAAATGAAAAAACCAGTTTTGTCACATTTTTGCCTGTCACGGCCACCATAATGGATTTTTGAATAAAAGAAAATGTATTCTTTTTGATGTCGGTATGATACGGCTCGGTTGCCAGTTTGACTTTTTTAGAAATTATATAGCCTGTGTTATCTGCAGCATCGATACGAGCAAATGACGTATCAGTTATTAAAATCGGATAAGTAGCTTTTTAGTTATGGCGGAACAAAGATTTGTGATGCATTATAAGCTACACTTCATTATCCGGTCCAATTTCAATATGGGGCTAAATGGAAATGTCACTGTTAGTGTCAAAAGACTGGTCCGTAGCAATTTGGAATGGAGTTTACACACCTTTTTAAAACTAACTCCAGAACCGCTTTTTTCCTGTTAGGAAACAATTTGCTTAACATTTCCATAGATTCAGGGCTAACAGACACATCCTCTTTGTCTGTATTACTATGGTGTGTTTCTGAAGAAAGAGATTTCGGAGTTTCCAATGACTTAGTTTCTGGAGATGTAACTTGCATCCCGTATATGCGTCCTGGAGGGAGGTAATCGTACTTTTTGCCACCTTCGGCAGAAGCTAGATGGAGGGCTATTGCATCTTCTGCCGCTTGTTGCCGTTTTAAGGCTACCTAAAATAAAAATATGCGATTTTGTCTACTTTTTACGAAAATATGATATAACTAGCCGATTGTCGCCATTTTGTATGCAAGTTTCGCGAAATTTTTATTGACTTTTTGCTTAAAATGGTCGTTTTTCTTGAGAACTTATTTTAATGTAATAAAGCCTATAGGGCATTTCAAGCTTATTTTTATTAAAAAAAAGAAAAACGCTTTAACAATCTACTGGTTTTTATTAAAAATCTTGAAATAACTCCAAATCATAAAATCACCATCACACTTTGTTTTGGTATCTAAAAAAGCCAAAATATACAAACAGTTTTGGACCTAAAGCAAATAATATTTTTTCAATTATTGTATATTTTGTCCCGTCCAACCCAAAAGAAAAGTTTTACTGGTTCATGGTTCACAATAATTTTTAACATAAAAGTTAACATCATTCTTTCTTTAATTCCAATGCCTTTATTTTAGTTTGGAAAAGCCATAATAAAGCATTTAAAAAAAAAATTAAATATATAAAAGTAAGAATTTACTAAAATTATGTTTTGGTTTTTCTTGTCCCGTCCAACCCAAAGTTTAAAGGTTCGCCCTATAAGCTCTGGTTACAATTTATTGTTTTAAACTATTTTATTAAATAACCTATGGTTTTAGGAAATTATTTATTAGAAAATATAGTCATAATTTTAATCATATAGAAGTCACAGCTGGTTTTACTAGTAATGGGTTACTTTTTTGTCCCGTCCAACCGCTTGGAATGGCCGTATAGAGAGAATGCAGTAGTCAATCTCTCATCAAAATCCGTTTCGAATTGGAATTAACTATCATAGTCATTTTCATAAAGTTTTCAATTTGATCGAAAATTCACAATCTTAGACACCATAAACACGTATACAATGAGCTTCAGGATACTGCAAACATAGGGGGAACTAGTCCAATTTACTCTCTCGTCGTGCCGTACAACCGACGTCGGGTCGAAGCACGCTGCAGTGTTATCTTTTTGAAATTTATTTTTTTATTATTCAAGAACATTTTTGGAGACTTTTGTAAATCGTCCAGAACCTAGTTTATAAACGATTCATAGGTTTGTGCAGAATTTTGAAAAGTCTGTTTGTGTAACGCCAAGCAGCCATAAAAAACCCACTGTTATAAATGACGAGCAGGAGGTACGAGATGTGATGATTTGCGCTGCAGTGGAGAAAAATCGAAAGTTAACTAGCCACCAAATTGCCGAAGCAGTTCATACGTCTTACGTGTTCTCAAAAGAACGGTTATCATTAAGCGTCAAAAACGCATCAAATTTTTTCTGAGGACAGCTATCGTCGTATGGAATTTTGCGAAACAATGATGGAAAGGGCTAATCGTGATGAAAACTTTCTGAGATCTATTTTTTTCATAGATGAAAGCACTTTTCCATTTTTGAATCGTCATAAACCAACACACGTTCGATATTGGTCGAGGGAAAATTTGCATTTGTATTTTGACGTAAGAACACAGTATCCCCAAAAACTAAATGTTTAGGGGGGGGGGGGGTACTGTAGGGGAACAGGTAATTGGGGTAACTGAGTATTGGTTGCTCCACTGATAGTTGTGCGGTGTCCCTGCATCTACATACACTGCCAAATTGGACTTCTTCCGGCCTATGTTCGCAGTAGCCTGAAACGCACTGTATATAAATTTTCAACAAAATCGAAGATGAAAGAAGAAGTTAAAAAAAAACCTCCAACCGAAAAGAAACTAAAAAACAAAAGATCAAAAGATCTTGGGTGGAAATAACGAAAATTCAAACTTGGACTAGTATCCCACAAGGAACACACAAAAGATCAAAGCGAAAAGAGAAATGATCAAACGATGGGTGAGGAGCCCACGCTGGGTAACCAGCGTGGGCTCCTCAGTAGTTTCACTGGTCACCCTCCACTATACATCATTAAACACCATCACACACTTAGACTTCCAACCTTGAACCACTCACAAATAGGCATCGTTCCGTACTGGTACTTACTTATCCAAGTTACCTGATACGAATTCGTCCTGGCCTGTTAATATTTCCAGTAGGATTATGCTCCTAAGGCAATTAAAACAAAGAGGAAGTTAAAAAAAACCTCCAAATCAGTTACTTAAACCGAAAAGAAACTAAAAAACAAAAGATCAAAAGATCTTGGGTGGAAATAACGAAAATTCAAACTTGGATGAGTATCCCACAAGAAACACACAAAAGATCAAAGCGAAAAGAGAAATGATCAAACGATGTTTCACCCTGGGTAACCAGCGTGGGCTCATCACTAGTTTCACTGGTGACCCTCCACTATGCATCATTAAACACCATCACACACTTAGACTTCCAACCTTGAACCACTCACATATAGGCATCGTTCCGCACTGGTACTTACTTATCCAAGTTACCTGATACGAATTCGTCCTGGCCTGTTAATATTTCCAGTAGGACTATGCTCCTAAGGCAATTAAAACTAAGAAGAAGTTAAAAAAAACATCCAAATCAGTTACTTCAACCGAAAAGAAACTAAAAAATCAGTGAAACTACTGATGAGCCCACGCTGGTTACCCAGGGCGAAACATAGTTTGATCATTTCTCTTTTCGCTTTGATCTTTTGTGCGTTCCTTGTGGGATACTCATCTAAGTTTGAATTTTTGTTATTTCCACCCAAGATCTTTTGATCTTTTGTTTAAAATCAAAGATACTAAGATTGTACGTTCTTCAGAGAGATATAGATGCGGGCTTAGAAGGTAATCCTTGATCTTAAAAACCCCAACCAATTTTAGAAGTACCCTCTACACCCCCCTCGGTGATTGATATATTGGTTTAATACTGCAGAAACCTTTGAAATCGTGCACACAACAATTTAGACTGTATTTCGTTGAATTCAAAATCTCGAACCACATATTTTGATAAAGCAACACCACACCTACCACCCTCTTCCTCCCACTTTAAATTATGACTTAAAAAAATAAAAATGCCAAAACACTTGTATACTTATTTTATTAGAGGTCTATTGCTTTTCGATTTTAAAAGACAGAAAATGATTTTAAAATTTCATTTCCTATTTTTGTTCCCTTGGGGGTAAATAAAAAATAGTAGTTTTCACAACTAGTGGCTAAAATAGTGCTGTTTTTACAAGCGTTGGTTTAAATAACAAGCGTAGCGATAAAAACAACAATGGTTTCCATAGCGATATTTCCATATGCCTTTTTACTTCGCCCATTCATTGTTGCGACATTTTAATCTTTGACAATTTGATATTTTGACGATGTTTTAAATTATTTTTTCGTAAATACTTGGTGAAAACTGGCCGAAATGGCTTAATTTCTAGGCAAAAATAATTAGATTTTTTCAATATTACTATTTTTCGCTATTTCTCTTTAATTTTGGGTAAAAAACGAACAGAAATCTTTTTTTACACCCGTGATAAAAAAAAAGTTTTTTTGCATCGGTAAACAAATAAAAGCCAGTTATCTGCAGATAGTTACCACAATCAAGTTTTTGATGAAGGTATAAATTTTTTTTTATGCTGTTGTCTGCCACAAAAATCCAACAGTTTTCCGTTGGTAAAACTCTCTTTTTATTAAATCATTTTTTGGTCATTACAATGACCATTAGTATGCCATTTAGAAGGAGTTCTGTAATATTTTTTATTTATGAAAATTTTGTTTCTACATAAAAAGCTTTTAATAGAAGTTTTCATAAAGAATCAAACTGTTAAGATATTTTAAAGTTGACAATGTCCTTATAAAACAATACTTTTTATTTCGATTTTTAAAGTCAACATAAAATTTCTTTTAAAGTGGTGTATCGTACTTGATAACTTAACTTTTTTATGTTTATTTTAGGTATGTATATTTTTTTATTATCCGCCCACATTTCGTAAAGATCTTTAATTTGAAATGATGCGGCGTAACAAATGAGCCAGGCTTTTAGTTTTTCTCCAGCATACAGAGAGGCTAATTGCGAGCTAATGTAATAATCCGGGTAAATAGTTTTCTCCTCAGGTAAAGTTCTTACCACAGATTAACAACAAACTGAGGGTTTACTTGATGTGGTGACCGATTTTGGGTAAGCAGCATATAACTATTAGGTATATAAAGGCCCAGGATGCGAGAAAATTATAGCTAATTTGGCCAATAAGATAAAGACGGCTCGATCTGAGCCTGCGCTTTTAGCTGACGCATGCGCATTGGAACCCGTCATTAATCCATTGGCCCCGGGGTTTCCGCTACGCTGTTTATCATAGGAACATACGCGGTCAGGGCTTTTAAGTATGTCATAGTTATATGGTGAGCAGGCTTGAAATCATTCAGCAGCGTCGACTAAGCCGTGGTTGTTGAAAAAGTCATTAGACTTTTTAAGCACAGAGGACCGATCCGTGGTTTGTTGGTGACATGTATGAGATGCCTAGCGGTAGATGTGGAATTTGCCAAATCGGACATTTTTATCTTTTATATTTTATTGCGAGGTAGCAAGAATGACCGTAAACTACCCACCCAGCTGATACCAGTTGACCTAAAAACATGAAAATTGAAGGATACTCAAATAATAATAAATAATTAAAATTCATGATCAAAGTAAAGCTGTGAAAACGTTTTGTCAGCACCTTTTTGGTTGTAAATTAGCTTGCTTAGTTTTTGTAATACTTTTTCCTTTCATAATGTAAGCGCAACCCATTTTGATGACCATAATGGTATTAAATCAAAAGTATTTATTAACCTTTGCTCAAAAATAGTAGGTAGTTGTGAGTTTACAGCTGTTCTTGATACCTGGCAATAAAATATAAAAGATAGAAACGTCCGATTCGGCAAATTCCACGTCTACCGCTAAGCACCTCATACGTGTTACCAACTTAAACCACGGATCGATCCTCTGGGTTTAAAAAGTCTAATAGCTTTTTCAAAAATCACCGCTTAGTCAACACTACTGAATTATTTCAAGCCTGTTTACCATATAACTATGACATACTATAAAAGCCCTGCCCGTGTATTTTCTTATGAAAAACAGCGTAGCGGAAACCCCGGGGCCAATCGATTAATAACGGATTCCAATGCGCATGCGTCAGCTAAAAGCGCAGGCTCAAATCGAGCCGTCTTTATCTTATTGGCCATATTGGCTACGATTTTGTCGCATCCTGGGCCTTTAAATACCTAATAGTTTACTGATCACCCAATGCGCATAACACCCCCCACCACATCAAGTAAACCCTCTGTTTGTTGGTGCTCTGTAGCAAGAACTTTTAAAAGCCTGGCTCATTTGTTAACGCCTCATCATTTCAAATTAAAGATTTTTGCGAAATTTGGGCGGCTAATAAAAAAATATATTTACTTAAAATAAAAATATCAAAAAATTAAGATATCAAGTAAATCATTTTAAAAGAAATTTATGTTGACTTTAAAAATAGAATTAAAAAATATCGTTTTATAAGGAAAATGTCAACTTTAAAATATCTTAAAAAGTAAAAATGGTAGATAAAATTTAACAGTTTGATTCTCTATAAAAGTTTCAAGTTTTTAATTTATCCAAAATTTTTTAGGAAAAGCATGTTTAAAATCGCCGCTTTTTGAAAATTAAACTAAAATCGTAAATGTCAATGGTGTTATAATGCCGCAGGCGAATAGTTTTGCAATTTCTGCAGGAAAAGTTCTAAAACTTTTTGATTTTTTCAATAATTATTCAAGTCCAGGGAGGAGGTCATGCTAAATCTTGTTGGCGATTGCAAAGACGCGTCGCTATCAATAATCAAATCCAGAAAACAAAAATCTGGAAATAAAATCCGGAAAGAGACCGCCGAAAAAAATAATTCAAAAAATAATTATAACTAACCCAAGCTAAATCTAGAAAAAAAGACCCCGGAAAAAGAAAACGCAAAAAACCCCCAGAAAAAAAAAACTCTAAACAAAAATTATTATAACTAACCTAAACTCAACTCTCAAGTCTATACCCACTGAACTCAAAGTAATATTTTTTTGATTTTGACTTATTTTGAATTAATTTTTATTACATAGAAATCAATTTTTCCTGGGTTTGTTTCCGGTTTTTTTTTCTCCTGGGGATTTTTCCAGAGTTTTCTTTCCGGAGGTTTTTTCCGGAGTTTTTTCCAGGGGTTTCTGTTTACCCCAACCCAACTTAATAGAATAGAATAGCTTAGTCAAATTTCCAAAATTACAATTTCATGAAAATTTAGTTGATCACTAAATACTATTTTAAAAAAGTTAGGTTAAAATATTTAATTATTTTACAAAAATATTAGTTTTGTTTAAAAAATTTACTGTCACTCACACTTACAATACACCAAAACAATAATTAAGAACAAAACATTTAAACATGGTTGGAATCAATAAAATAGCTATGACTAGGAACAATTTTAAAAACTTTAGTGCCTGTCCAGTTGAGTGTGGAATTGTAAAATTCATCTAGAATGTAAAAAGTCTTTATTACAAGAAAATCTTTATTTTTTTTTTTTAATTTAGATTTATTGAATGCTTTGGTAGTTTGTTGAAGAGTTTTACAGCATGGTATCCAGGTCCATTTTGACATCTTTGCAAACGATGATAGATTGGTCTTAAGTTATTTCTGTTCTGTTTCTGTTAAACACAAATAAATCATAATGATTCTTAACATAAATTAAGTTCTAAAGGATATACTCACAGGGTAATGTCAAAATTCTGTTTCGATAATTCGATATCCCAAACCAGCTATTATTCTAACAGCTTTTCTTTGCATTGAAAAAACCCTTTGTGCTCCACTCGCATGACCCCATATTAGCAAAGCATAGCTCATATGTGAGTGTAGCAAAGAAAAGTATGTCTGTTTTGTAACTCTAGAGGAGGCACATCTTGCCAAGTTTCTCAACAGAAATGTGTTATTGCAAAGCCTATTTGAAATTATGTCAGTGTGTGCATCCCAAAGAAGTTTTTGGTCAATGTACACTCCTAAGAATTTTACTCTGTTTGTCATAGATTCTATATTTTTTAGAGACAAAGTATAGTTTTGCCTAGCTCTCCACTGTGTCTCCCTCGACATACAGACAGCTGCTTGTAGATCTGGATGTTGGACCTGACCTGTGGTATCATCTGAAAATTTTACATACTTTTCGAACTTCGCTATTTTGGGTAGATTATTAATATAGATTAGGAATGGAATAAGACGTAAAATTGAACCTTGCGGTACGCCTATGTCTATTTCTTGCTTGTTCGAATTCAAGTCATTATAGAACTATTTGAAATCGTTTAGTTAGCAGAATGTCATGAGAGACACAATCAAAGGCCTTGCTCAGGTCACAAAAGGTGGTAACTATGTATTGAGAGTTCTCAAAGCCTTCCATTATACCTTTTTTAAGATTGCTAAAGTTATATTTTTGCCTTCCCTAAAGCCAAACTGACTGTTACTGATTAGATCATTTTTTTCAAGATAACTTGGAATTTGCATAGGTATGCATTTTTCAAGAATCTTGGAGAAAACTGACAAGACTAAGATTGGTCTGTAGTTACTTGGATCATTCGGATCCCCTTTCTTAAAGATTGGGATTACTTTTGCTGTTTTTAGGCAATCAGGGAACCTTTTCTCCTTATTGCAATAGTTTATTCATTTTGTAAGAGATATTATTAGTGGTTATTAGAAGGTTTTTTTCATTAGGGTTCTATTTAACTTCAAAATATCTTTGCTCGTCTTTTTTTTGAGCTGGTCAATCACCTCCCGTACTTTGTTAAATGAGAGTTCTTTAAAGAAAAAAGTGTGATTGTTTGCATTAATTTTATGTAAATTCAAAATGGGGTCTAAATCTCCTTTTTCTGTCTTGTTCTGCAGATCCGCTGCTATATTTACAAAAAAATTATTAAAATTTTGTTCAGTTAATGTTACTGTGTCGTTTTTGGTATTTTTTCTTTTTCCACGATACTCGTTAATTATTTTCCAGATGCATCTAATTCGGTTGGTAGACTTTTTAATTTTAGTTTCATTGCATTGTATTTTGACTTTTTTATAGCTTTTTTGTAGCTTTGACGGATATCTTTGATGTATTCCGTAAGTTGATCTGTAGGATGGTTTTTAAAGATGTCATTTAAGTACTGAACATGTTCTCTCATATTTTTTAGATCTTTATCAACCAATCAATGTTGTTTGTTTGGTTTTCTTTTACTTTATATGTTTTTTTTGTAAATGCCCCATTATATGCCAACTCAATCAGCTGCACAAGGTTCTGAAACTTTAGCTCCACAGAAGTAGGACAGTTTAGAAAACTAAAATCATTTTTAGAAAATGTTTGATAAAATATGTTTTTTCCTACCTGATCTGACACAACTTTTTTAAATATTTTTTATTTTTTTTTTGAGAAAAATTAACGTGACAAGTTGTCTATCATAATCTGATTTTCCTGGCTTTACAATGCAAGCATGGCAGTTTCCGAAAAATTTATAAAAATATTATCCATACAGCTGTTATCGCGAGTACGTTCAAAAACTGTCTGGACTAATGTATACGACTGCAGCATTTGATTTAACTCTTTACATGTTTTTTCATTAGTATAGAATTTTACATTAAAATCACTTACCAAAATTATTTTATTATGTGTATCTAGTTCACTTAAAATTGTATCAAGATTGTTCAAAAAGATGTCAACTATAATATATTTATATGATCTTACTCCACAAACTTCAATACATTTTTCCACACTCAGCTTCCTAATATCTGTCAATTCTTTATAACTAGTGTCCTTTTCAAGTAAATAGTATGGCAAATGCCCCATGTAAAATAAGTTTTGCCGTAGGCTGGAAATGCCGTTTTAACATGAGGTCCGGGACCCTTAGCTGATTACAAAAAAAACTATTTTTTATTATATATGCACACGCGCAAAGGGGTCGGGGAGGGGAAAGTTTTAAATTATTTTTTTACATGTAATATATTATATTTCATTATTTATATTTCAAAAACTGCTTAACTAATTTAGTTAAAGATAATATCGGTTGGAAGGTTATACTTGCCGCAAAATATATGACAAGTCTAAAGCTTCAGCCAGAGTCCCGGAGGCAGCCACAAAATTACAAAATTTTGATTTAAAAAACCAACAAAAAATTTTAGTTTTTAAAATCTAAGTTTGATGTAGCATAACAATTTTAATTTATAAGTTAGAATAAGACTAATCAACTTTTAAATATGCCTAAAATATATAAGTATAAGACGGTATAAAAATGTTTTATAGATTTGTTTTCATATTTAAAAAAAAAATATATTTTTTGTCTTCGGAACATCACATTTTCCTTATTTTTACTTAATTGATTCTCATTAAAAAAAAAATTTACTGGTAAAAAAAACCTATATTTATTTATAAATATATTTTTTGTGCTTCCCATTAGTTGGCCAAAATAAAAAGTAGCTGCAACATTGACCTTAATGACTTTGTAGTTGTCTAGATGTCGTCAAATTAGAAATATAGAAAAAAATTATTTTTTGAAAAAGCACCATTGTAAAACTATTTCTATTTTGAATGAATTTTTGAAAGGTGATTCTGGTTTTGACTATGGAGTCTTAACCACTAGTAATAGAGCTTTCGAATGATGTATAAAATAATATACGGTTCTATGAAAAAAAAGTGAGTTTTAGACGGTTCAATTCCAAGAAAATCGAATTTATAGGGATTCTGCGTTGTTGTTGGGTGAATCCCCTATGTTAAATTGGTTTTGCGGTAGGCTGGAGAAACTTCAGGGGAATTACTACAAAGATAATTTTAATTACAAACCCGCGCAAGGGAGGGGGGCAAAGGGGTCGATTTAATTTGTTTGCATGTGTACTGGTTTCTTTTGAAATTTATTGTGCACAAACTAGGTATTAAACTGATTTTTAAAAAAATACTATCGTATGGAAGGTGTTACCGACCAAAACTGCTTTTAGTAGTATAGCCCTGGAGGTAACAACAACAAAATATTATTTTCTTAAATTTACAATTTTAATACAGCAGCCATAACACATTGAATTTTTATTTGTTAAAGTAATTATATACGGCATAAAAATGTTCCAAATAACTGTTTCCATATTTAAGAAAAAAATTTGTTTGTTATAAGAATACCGCATTCCTTAAAAACATGTTTGATTTTTTTTTGTCTGGTTCCTGCCATCCTCTAGCCCCTCCCCGACTCTCTCCACCTCTCGTTACCAGCGGGTTAACACGTGTTCTCCCGTTTTTTTCCTTTATATAATCATAACTTTGGTTTTGATGAAATAAAGCCTATATATGTATCTCCCAGGAGCCCAACGAATGCAGTAGTGTAGTTCAGTGGTTTTTACATGATGCTGAGACGCAAATAGACACATATTCAAAAATGGATTTTTGGTATCTATTTCACTCGGTTAGAATTCAAAACTAAATAAAAAATGTTGAATGCACATTATATGTATATAGGTGTACGGTTGAATGAAATGAATGAAAATGAAATTTTAACGAAATTCAAATAATAACGATCGAGATAAGAATGTTGTGTTGTCCTTGGGTGATTTTACCGTGGACTAAAGTTTTTTTTTCTGGCTCCTGTTTTTACCAAAATTTTGGAGAAAAATGTTAAAAACCAAAAAATTAAAAATCAATAAAAATTATATGTCAGATTTTGTACGTATAAATGTCAATATACAAAAAGTTTTGACACATACATAATAATATGCTATTCTGAAATCCCATGACATGAAAATTTGCATGGTTCAACAAATAATTTTATTTTAACCCCGGGACGAAAAGTGCCATTTTAGTTCCTGAAGTGCAAAAACTATTTTTTGCAGCAAGCCCATGTCCCTGGAGCTACTGTCAGAGGAAATTTGGAGTACGATGGTAAATATATATTTAATAAGGCATATCTTCTCTATAACGATATAAGAGTGAGTGTATTATATATACACACATATATACTCTATTCAAGTTTTTTTCTCAGAAAACCCTATATTTTTAGTACGTCTTAAAGTTCTGTCCAACTTTTCTTCTCTTATTTGGGAGCACGCAGATAGTCCTAATAAGATCAAAATTATTGCTAGTTTTTTTTTCAGTGTTAAATAATGGGTAATAAAACAGTTGTGTATAATTATATATGTTTTTGTTTTGGAACAAAAAATGTTAAAAAATGAGAAATATAAATTATTTTTTTTGTGTATCGATAAGTACCTCCCTAATTTACAAGTGAAAGGATTTGGACCTCTATTGTCTTTGTACTTTTTCACAACGTTTCAACTGATGTAATATCTTCAGTCGAAACGTTGTGAAAAATTACAAATAAAGATAATGGAAGTCTAAAACCTTTCACTTGTAAACAAAGCATTGTCTAGAACTTTCAAGGATCTAATTACTATATTTTATTATTTATATTACTATTATGACATAGGTTCTTTTGAGTTACTAAATTTCTTTGGTGCCTATTTTATTTTGAAAGTAAAATATCAAAAGTATGACTCCATTCGTTTTTTTTTTAAAAGTAAGGGTTCAGTGTTATTTGTCCTTAAGGAAGAAACATGTAAATAAAACATGTAAATAACTGTAACATGACTCTTAAAAAGAGATAACGTTCGCAGCAGCACCGCCCCCAATTGGAGCTTGTTACGGTAAAACTCACGTTTTACGTAACTACTGTATTACCACTAAAATTTGTAAAAAAAAACTTAAAATCTAATAACTATAATTTTATAAAATACGCACAAATACAAATATTATATTATAATTCTATTCTAATACCTCTACAGCCATCTAGGGGAAAATCAGTAACTTTCAAAAAGCAAATGTTAAGATTTTTGTGTTCTCTTTAAACATCACTGGAACTATATGACACGAGATCTTAAAGAATAACATTAAAAAAATGGTTTAGTTATTTTATTTTTACGGACACGAAATTGACTTTATTTTTGTTTTTAGTTGTCCGGCTAAGGTTCTCAATTCTTCATTTTATGCAAAATATGTGTAATTTGGCACTCTTATATGGAGAATTCTTTAAGACTGTGGAAGAGGAAATCGATGATCAGTTGTTGGGAGTACGATGGCGGCGATTTTACTAATATACTGCTTGCGTTTATGAAGTATCTTAAATGTGTCATGTTTATTATACAAATAGATAAATAATACAAACTTACTTCAAATTTTTAGAAACAATTCTAAAAAGTCTATATGGCTCAGGTTTTCAGATTCAGAATTTTATTATTTTTAATTAACATTTTTACACTATTAATATAATTAACTTCAGGGTGGTGGTGATTATATGACACGAGATCTTAAAGAAAAACATTAAAAAAAATTGTTTAGTTATTTTATTTTTACGGACACGAAATTTACTTTATTCAACAATAACAAAATTGGTGGGCATGAGTTAAATAAAGTAAATTTTTGATCCTTAAAAATAAAATAACTAAACCATTCTCCAGAAAATTAATCGTTGGGTTATGTGCTGTATTATTTAAGAAAAAAAACTTAATACTAAATTTATACTATGTATACATGATGGGATTAAATCCCGATTGAAATCACTGAAGCTTTCTTTAACCTTATGTATAGAGTAGCTATAAAAATATATTTTAAAGTTATATTACGGAAACATTTATGTATACATAATTATAAGTTTAATTGAAATTTACAATACAAAACTTACTAAAATTTGTATATATTTGGAAAGTTTTCTTCTTGTACTTTTTCATAATAATATAATAAAATAACTTTCGTAAAAAAATTATATACATAAAACTCTTAACTATATTAATTGAAACTTACACTGTAAAATTGATATGTTTGAAAAGTTTGTTTTTGAGTTTTCTTGCACTATTTTCAATTTTTTAAAACTACACTTGTATCGAACCTCTATAAGTTGAATCTCTCTTTAACTCAAATCTCTCTTGCTAAAGAAGTTGTTTGGTCATTTTTTTTGTGACTGGGGTAGCAATAAAGATATTTTATAAAATTTAATTTTTTTTATAGCACCCATATTGTCTTAGAAGCACACAAAAGCTAATTTGCATAATAAGAGTTTGTAAGAAACCTGCATGGTTTAAGTTATTTTAATTTTGTAATAAGTAAAGTAGTAAAGTAATAACCGTACCTCAAAGAAGAACGGCAATAGTGGCACGTGAACTAAGGAGATTAAACATCGATATCGCTGCTCTCAGTGAAACTAAAAGAGCAGGCGAAGTCCAACTTAAAGAACACGGAGGAAACTACACATTTTTCTGGAAAGGAAAAGAAGAAGATGAACGACGTATTCACGGAGTGGGTTTGGCTATAAAGAATGAGACTTGCACATTCCACCAAGAAGTAGCCCTCAAAAAAAGCAAATCAGAAGAAGATTCAATGTAGAATGCCTTAAAGATTATCAAACTAGAACAAAATTCCAAGTCTCTCTGAATCAAAAGCTGGGTACTTTATAATACCCGGAGAATATTGAAGATCACTAGAGAATGTTGAAACGGTTGGCTACACACAAAGAAAACATCAAGACTGGTTTGATGAGCACGACAAAGAAATTCAAGAACTTATTGAGAGGAAGAGAAAAGCCCATAATGCTTGGAAAAGCAACCCAAACTCCAACGAAAAGAAAAGGCAATATCAAGATGCCAAAGCAGAAGTACAAAGGCAAACACGTAGATTAAAAAACCAATGGTGGACAACAAAATCACATGATGCAAGATTTAGCTCAACTAGTCCAACAACACCAGAGCCTTCTCTAAAGCTACTAAGATGATATATGGTCCCACTACACAAGGTATCAATCCCCTACGATCCAAAGATGGAACAAGGCTGCTTAAAGAGAGATCCTCTATCAATTCACGATGAAAAGAACACTTCCAGGAACTACTCAACAGAGAGTCTCAGGTCAATAATGATATCTTCGATAAAATTTCGGAGTTTTGTGTAGTTTTCTACACAAGAACACCTAGATGAGATTCCGAGATTAGATGAGGTTGAAAAGGAAATCACACAGCTAAAGAATAACAAGTCAGCAGGCACAGATGGTATCGCTGCTGAACTCTACAAACAAGGGGGTCCTGCACTTAATTCTCAAAAGCACACCCTAACAAGTAAAATATGAACCACTGAGACCATTCCTGCCGAACTCAGAGACGCCTTTATAGTTACCATTTTCAAAAAAAGCGACAAGGCCCAATGTGAAAACTACAGAGGTATATCTCTGCTTTCTGTTGCTGGAAAGATACTTGCACGGATACTATCAAACCGATTAATTCCGATTGCTAAACAAAATCTGCCAGAGACACAGAGTGGATTTAGTCCCAATCGAGGTACAGCTGACATAATCTTCAGTGCCAGACAAATGCAAGAGAAATCTAGAGAACAAATTCGCCCCCTCTTCATGTTCTCATAGACCTAGTCAAAGCATTTGACTCGGTCAACAGAGAAGCTCTTTGGCAAATACTGGCAAAAGCTGGATGCCCTCAAAATATTAGACTACTATATGACAATATGAATGCAACAGTCCTGAGCAACGATAGACCAGGAGAGTCATTCCAGATTACGACAGACGTTTAACAAGGGTATGTTATTGCGCCCACCCTATTCTCAAATTTTTAGGTGCCATGCTTCACCTTGTTGAGCAACATCTACCGCTGGGAGTTGAAATTCTATATAGATTTGACGGTGGCCTACTTAACGTAGACAGACTGCGAGCAAAAACTAGTCTCGACGACCTTGGTAATCGAACTGCAGTATGCTGATGACGATGGCCGATACAGAGAAAGGTCTACAGCTGGTAATCGATGCATTTAACCAAGCCTACAAAAGCATTGGACTAGAGGTCAATCTTGCCAAAAGGCAAATTCTTCACCAACCAGAACCAGGTACGAATCCCCAAGCTCCAAACACTTCCATAAATGACCATCCTCTGCAGAACGTGGAACATTACCCATACGTTTGGAGCCACCTATCATCAAATGCAACTATTGACGCAAAAATACAGCATCGCCAAAAATGTGTTAGTGCACAATCATGACGTCAATGCGGAGATCAAGCTTCGTGTCTACAACACAGTTATAATACCAACTTTAACATACGGATGCGAAATGTGGACCATCTACAGAAGGCATATCAATCGACTAGAAAAATATCACCAAAGTTGTTTAAGAAGAATCCTGACAATCAAATGGTAAGAAAGACGAACAAACATAACTGTTTTAGAAGAAGCCAAAACAACTAGCATAGAATCCCTCATCTTCAAGCACCAGCTTCGTTGGATCGGTCGCGTCATCCGCATGCCCGAACCACGTCTCCCAAAGCAGATATTTTATCGACAACTGAAGGAGGGAAAGATAAATCAAGGAGGTCAATAAAAAGGTACAAGGACGTTCTCAAAGGCAGTATGATGAAGGGTCACATCGATATCAACAACTTCGAGACCACGGCAAACTCAATTTTGACTAATTTTTAGATGTCCGATTTAATTCAAATTTAGCATGCGATTATAGTTCCGGTGGGGTTGCCAACTTTTAATTTTGATATATCTGGACATTTGGTTACGCCAGTTTTTTTTTTATATAAAATAATATTTGATGCAAAATCGGGACATTTTCAGAAATGCTTAGAAAATAAATAAAACAATAAATTGATGGTTTTTTAATTTTAATTTACAAGCTAGCTAAGAAATTTCAATCGAAACAAAACAAAGTAATAGTATTAAAAGGGAAGTTAAAAAACCTCCAAATCAGTTACATCAACCAAAAAGAAACTAAATATCTTTGTGGGATGCTCATCCAAGTTTGAATTTTCGTTATTTCCACCCAAGATCTTTCGTTTTTTAGTTTCTTTTCGTTTGAAGTAACTGATTTGGAGATTTTTTAACTAATTTTTTGTTTTAATTGCCTTAGGAGCATAATCCTACTGGAAATTCTAACACGCCAGGACGAATCCGTCTCAGGTAACTTGGGTAAGTACCAATGCGGAACGATGCCTATTTTTTGGAATCAATCAAAGTTGGAATCAATCAAATCAGTGAAACCACTGATGAGCCGACGCTGGTTACCCAGGGTGAAACTTCGTTTAATCATTTCTCTTTTCGCTTTGGTCCTTTGTGTGTTCCTTGTGGGATTTTTATCGCAGTTTGGATTTTTGTTATTTCGACCCAAAGTAATAGTATATTACATAAATAGAAAAGAAAGTGACAAATTTCACAGGAGCGTGAATATTGTGAACGAGGTGTTAGCTGAGTAAAACAACACGCGAGTTTAAGAAAGTCACTTTCTATCGAGTTATGTATGCTACTTCTCCTACGAACACTTTTGAATTGCACGAATTTTTTCAAATAAAATTGCTTTTACTCACATGTGCGCAAAAAATTTCTGCAGACGGGTGAAATTTAACGTTTTATAAGGATGCAAATCATGTGAAATCCATTATTTTCATATGTGGTCGTGGGAAAAAAAAAGTTAAACTACAAAAAAACCTGTAGTCCAGTAATTTTCATAAAAAACTAATTTTTTCTTGTCCAATTATGTTAACCCAATATTTAAAAGCGGAGAAAAGTCAAACATTAAAAACTACAGAGGTATTTCAAAAATTTCTTTCGTAAATTGTTTCAATCAATAGTCACCGATAACATTGCACTATATTTTCAAAACATAATTATAAACCAACAACACGGGTTTGCAAAAGGTAAATCATCAATTACAAATCTCTTTATATATGAAGAAACTGGAAGCCTTGGAAAGTGGGTATCAGGTAAATGTGATCTATATCGTTTTCTCCAAGGCTCCCGACAGGGTCGATCATAAGCTAATACTTGATAAACTTAAAGTCATGGGTATCCATGGCTCAGCTTTCAACTGCTTTCGGTAATAATCTAACTAGAAGACGCCAGGCAACAAAAATAGAGAATGTTGTCTCTGCTGAGTTTAATGTTTTGTCAGGTGTCCCCCAGGGTGGACATTTGCCTCCATTGTTATTTAAAGCATTTATAAATTATATATTTTCCGCTTTAGAAAACTGTAATTTTATACTTCTTGCTTATGATCTAAAATTCCGGTGACCATACAATAATATGGTATTACTAGACACCCCCCTCCTACCTACGGGGGAGTGGAGGAGCTCAAGCTTCTCCGGTTTAAACCGAAATTGGTATACGGGGGTTTTTGGAAATACGAAATACGAATTTTTGATCATATTTTGAAAATTCAATATGGCGGATTCAAGATGGAAGATTTTTGGTCATAAAAAAAACGGAAACTCTTAGAATACGTTAAATTTGGGTCAGATCTTCAAATTTGGTATCTATGCATTTATATTTCCGGTGGAAATATAACAATATAGTATTATTAGTCACTCCCTCCTCCCTACGAGGGAGAGGAGGGGGGAAAATACCTAAGTTTGTCCGATTTCAATCAAAATTTATATACGAGAGATTTTGGAGATAAGAAATACAAATTTTTTATCAGATTTTGAAAGTTCAATATGGAGGATACAAGATGCACATTTCTAACTGACTTATACACATTTGATTGACTTCAAATGTGGTATGTGTTTGTAGTTCCGGTGACAATACAATAACATGGTATTATCAGGTACCCACCTCCCCCTAAAGAGGGAGGGGTAAAGGAAAAATATATATTTTTTTAATTTTTTTGAAGGGGTTTTTAGCATATATTAAAAAATAATGTTCATAAAATAAAGATCATAAAGTGTTTCTAGGGTCGACAAATTCATTCAAAATTTAACCATATGTAGTACCGGTTCAAATTTTAGAAATACTACCAAAATTCTAGTGTTTATAGGTATTCAATATTTCTTCAGTGATAGGTAGGTTAAAAATTCGATTTTCATGGGACAAGTGTACTGTCTCCTGAAAAGAAATTATTGTTGTCGAAAATAGATTTCTAGTTAATCTAACAAGAAAATCTATTAGCATAGGCGGCAGGCAAAAATTTAGTTAAAATAACAAAATCTTTTTTGCTGAATCTCAGTTTTAACAAAGTTATATTGCTAGACAAACAAACATTATTTATGTGGTAAGTCTATTTATTCTTGGAAAACTTAAATTAAAAAAGTAGACTTTGCTGAAACAATAAAAAACTTTATATAGTTCTATTTATTCTTAAAAAACTATCTAATTAAATTAATAAAGTACACTTTGGTAAAATAATAGGGACTTTTTGGGCAGTTTACGAAAATAACAACTTTTGTGGCTATAGTTATTTGACAAGCCTTCAGGAATAAAGTTATTTCGGTTATTTTCTTAACTATTTGTACGCTTACCTATAAAACAATATATTAAGTGTCTCCGTCAATCAAAAACTAACAATTCTAAACATTCGTTTTGGAAAAAATTGCAAAAATACAGAGACTTTGAAATTTATTGACAGAAGGATATAGAAATAAGCATAAAAATTGTAAATAAAGATAAGCAAGGCGCTTATTTAGCGGCAAAATGACGTCATTTTTGTTGTTAACTTTATTTTGTTTATATTTACTTCTATCAATGCACCACAAAGTCTTTTTATTTTTGGCAATTTTTTTCAAAACGAATGTTTGGAATTGTTAGTTTTTGATTATGGAAGATGCAGAATATTTTGCTTTATGGGTAAGCGTAAAAACAGTTGGGAAAACGAATCGTAATAACTTTATTCTTAACGGTTTGTCAAATAACGATAGCCACAAAAGTTGTCATTTTTGTGTGTTTACCAGAAAGTCCCTAATAAAAAAAATTGTTGCCACAACTAAAAAATATTCAAACCCATTATACTAGTTTTGTATTTTCCATGGCACTCCTTAGCTCTAATAACAAAACTGTGAAGCGTTTTGTTCAAAAGGATGGCTTCCCCATTTGGATATTTTTTATATATGCAGGTGCAAGCAAAGCATTAGTTTGCGTAAAAATAAGTGCATTTTCCAGGTTGCCTAAAAAGTTTGTCAGGCTTTGACAGACCAAATTGATTTGGGATAAGACAGCTTGAAAAGTTAGGTACTACTGACGATATGGTCAATAGATGCTTTCAATATGTGAATACCTTTTTCTAAATGATTTTAATTGCTAAATATTGTAGAGATTGTTGAATTGTAATTGTCAATCAATCGTTTGGAGCGTGATATTTGAGAGTTTAGTGTTTTAAGTACATTTTTCTATTTTCTCTGTAAACTATCAATCGCGTTTTTATAAAATTTCCTATCATCAAAATCGAGAGTACCAGAGAGCTATTTTTTTACCTTACCTACTACGTTAAGTAGGCCTTTCTTTAGCCTAGAGCAAGATTTTTTTAATTTACTTTGGGTTAAATTTATTAAATAATTAGTTCTTAATAAAATGATTTCTGGGAGACCGTAATATGATATCGGATTTTTCAAGTTTTTCATTGAAATTTGATTCCTTAATACATTACAGTGTTTTTTTAGGTTAGAGAGAGCTGTTAGTTTACAGTTTTTAGGTCAATAAAAAAAGAAAGATGTGTTTAGTATAAATTAATTTTGATAGGGCCAAATTTATAGGAAGAAGGGAATTTTTTAAAGGAATTAATTATATGCCTTCAATGTTTATAGGTCGAACAGCCAGGAACGCCAACCTCAGAGTCGTTAGAATCCTGAAGTTCATTTTCCTGCAAATTTGATTTTTGTTTAGTTTTTGTTCTCCTTGCAGAGCATTTGTGATAAGTGCCCGAATTTGTTTTAATTTGTATAGGTTATGGGTTTCGACAGTGGTTTCCTTAAACTTGGGTAAGGCTTTATTACGTAACTTCGTCCGTATGCAGGCCGATTCAACAGGATCAAAATTTGGCGGGTTATCGCGTTTTTTGTTCCGTTTGTCAATTTTTTTTTAAAATGATTTTCAGCGATAACTGTGGTGTATTCTTTATGTTCCTCTTTAATACAACGATAATCTTGAATTATTGATAAACGAAATCGTTCTACGGGCGCGTTAGAGTTGCTAGTTGTAGAAGTCGTGTAGTGTAACTCGATTTTATATAATTTGCAGAAGTCCTCTATGTATTTATTTTTAAATTCGGTTCCGCGGTCCGAGTTGATTTTTAGAGGTTAACCGTGATGCAATACAAAATTTAAAAGAAAGTCAACAGCTGTTCCTGTTAGACTAATTAAAAGGTACGCCTGGCCATATCTCGAAAAATCGTCAAAAAACGTCAAAAATATTTGATTATCGATTTTAAAAGAAATCAATATGTATTCGTTCGAATGGTTTTAAGGTGATGGGTGTCAAGTTAAATTTTTTATCAGGAGGGTTTCTGTCGTATTTATTTTTTTGACAGGTCTCGTTTACAAATTGTTTAATATTTTCGATCATTTTAGGCTAGTAAAATCTAGATGTTACCCTATGACAAGTTTTTGTAGTGTGATAAAGTGTTAATTTTTCTTTTTGCTCGTCTTGTTTCTCGATGTCCTCTAAAAATTTTGAGCATTGAAAAAATCTTAAAGAGGAATTTAGAAATAAGTTTTGTAAAGTAACCGTAAAAGTTTGCGCTAAATTCGCGTTTCTAAAATAAAGTGCATAAAATGTTTTTGGGTCGATAAATTCTTTCAAAAATTTAACCATGTGTAGTACCCGTTCAGATTTTGAAAATACTACCAAAATTCTGGTGTTTTCGAAGATTTTCAAAAACTGACATTGAATTTTATTAATTTCGCCCTCGGTATTAATGATTTGGTGTTTATTGGTATTAAATATTTTTCATGGGACGAATGGACTATCTCCACACTGAGAAAAAATTCTTGTGGTCTTGTTCATAGGTATTAAATATTTGGAGGCCTGGTCGTAATAAAGTGAGAAACAAAAACGCTTTGTCTGATATGCCACGAGTAAGAGTGATAGGTACGAAAAAAAATTCTTGTTGTCGCACATAGATTTCTAATTAATCCAACAAGAAAATCTAATTGCATAGGCACCAGGCGAAAAATTTTGTTAAAATAACAAAATCTTTTGTGCTGAATCTCTTTGCAGTTTTAACAAAGTTATATTGCTAGATCCACAAAAATTATTTATGAGGTAAGTCTATTCTTAGAAAACTATCTACTTAAATTAACAAAGTACACTTTGCTGAAATAATAAAAAAAGTTTATATAATTCTATTTATTCTTAGAAAACTATCTAGTTAAATTAATAAAGTACACTTTGCTGAAATAATAGGGACTTTTTGGGCAGCTTACGAAAATAACGCCTACCTTTAAAACAATTTATTCAGTGTCTCCCTGAATCAAAAACTAACAATACTAAACATTCGTTTTGAAAAAAATTACCAAAAATACAAAGTCTTTGAAATTGATTGGCAGAAGAATATGGAAATAAGCATAAAAATTGTAGATAAAGATAAATAAGGCGCTTATTTAGCGGCAAAATCACGTAATTTTTGTTGTCAATTTTATTTTGTTTATATTTACTTCTATCAATCCACGTCAAAGTCTTTTTATTTTTAGCAATTTTTTTCAAAACGAATGTTTGGAGTTGTTAGTTTTTGATTATGGAAGATGCAGAATATTTTGCTTTATGGGTAAGCGTAAAAACAGTTGGGAATATAAACCGTAATAACTTTATTCTTGACGGTTTGTCAAATAACGATAGCCACAACAATTGTTATTTTGGCGCGCTCACCAAAAAGTCCCTAATAAAAAAAAAATTTCCACAACTAAAAACTATTCAAACCCATTATGCTAGTAGGGTAGGTTAGCCACTTTCAAATAAAATGAGGAGATGAGGGTGGGCGTGGCCAAACCCCCCTTCCCCCCTTCCCCCCTTTACCCCCTTTACCCCCTTCACCTCTTTAACCCCTTCACCTCTTTACCCCCGTCACCCTCTCTTCCCCCCCCACCCTCTCTTCACCCCCCACCCTCTCTTCACCCCCCCTTTCCTGTTCATTCCCTCTCCTCTTCTCCCCCTCCTATTTACCTACACTCTTCACCCCCTGCTCTTTACTTATCCCCTCTACTTATCCCCTCTACTTTTCTCCCACCACTACTTTAGTTTCTAGCGAGGAGGGGATGACATTTTCCTCCTCCACTATTTTTTGAGCTAGGTGGGGATGCGGCACATATAAGTCGCAGTAAAAAATAATGTCTCTTTATAGTTTTATATTTGTTAGAGTATTAACAAATATATTGATTTTAATTTAAATTAAAATGAGTGGTTTTGATTTAAATAAAAAAGCACCAAAAATGAGTGCTTTTATTCAGTTGCTTTCGGGTGTGTTTATGTTTTTCTTCAAGAAATATGAAGATATGGTTACATGTAGAGAGGAGTTGGTGATTGACAGGGATGTCAATAGTTTCATTAATCCCTTGGAGGAAGAAGACTCCGATAATGATGAGATTGTCGAAAAGAGCACATGTGCTACATCCGGCCTCGTAAGAATGCGGGACATTAAAGCGGATAAAACCGTGAAACCGGGGTACCGTGAGAAGACCATGTGTGTTACGCAGTCTTACGTGGCAATCAAAATCGGTGAGGAACAATTTGTTGCGTTATGTTGTGAGTGTTATTTTAATCAAGGGATTAACACTCCTATGGGCCACAATAAACACGTCAATCTGCATTACACAGACAAAATGAATTGTAGTCATTTGACGTGTGCCATATGTGAAGAAAAACTGTACCAATTAATTTACCCAGAGACGTGCCTAATATGCCTTGGTGGGACCGAAACAAGCATAACAAATCATAGGTTACGTCACGAATAAAAAACGCTTTTTTTTACTCATTATTTTCAAATTTAAAATAGTGGGGGAAGCAAAAAAAAGAACATATAAATGAATAACAGGTCCAACGCAGCATCATAACTAGTTTAAACGTTGGAAACACAATAAAAATGAAAATTGATAAAAGTTTTTTGTGTGATTTTAATGCCATGTTAAATGAAGAGAAAAACATGTCACTGGAAGTGAAAACATTTTGCAAGTTAAATGTGGATCAAGCTTACGTAATAGAAAATATGCAGCAAATTAGCACTAGATACGGAAAATCAATTTTGGTGACTTTATGTGACAGCTCGACAGAACACAAGTTTAAAACGTTTTTACCAAAAAGAGTGGTGGAAAAATTTAGCGACGACTTTATTTCAGCTGTAAACAATTATCAAAAGTGTACTTTAACATACCTTGGACAGAGTGAACCTAAATTTATTGGGGCCCGTACACAGTCAAAACTAAAGATTGATTTTGTCGAATAAAATTAATTGGTTAAAAAATGACTTTAAATATTAGTTTAGTGACAACTTATATCTCCGAACTGTATTGGTTATACATAACAAAAGCAGAAGAACTTAATTCGAATCCACAAGTTACCAGTGAGGAACTAGAAAACGTAAGAAGATATTTGAGTGGAGCGTTGTTTTGCCAGCAGTTTATTTATGGATTATTTACCGAATCTACATTCTTTCAATTGATGTTACAAGAAAACCTACAAAAAACTCTTTTTGTAATTCCGCACTTTAGCAGATATCTTTCAGAAGCTGACGAAATGCTAAATAGTAAAACGTAGTGACTCTTTTTTATATTAAAATATTGACTTTGCAAGGAAAATGTCTTGGTTTGATTCCAAAGAATACAAAGAATTTCACGACTTGCAAGGGGCCATAGAGTATATTTTCGAGTTATTTCGAGATAGGTGTTTTGAAGCTGAAAATGCCGAAATGCGGGGCGGAGGCCCAGGTTTTTGGAACGTAGAAGAATGTTTTTTAATGAAGAAAAAATACAAAAAAAGCAATATTTCTCTGTGTTGAATACTTTAAAGACTTGAATTTGAACACATTAGTTAACGGATTGATTGGGTTAGAATTATGGAGTGAACTTTTTTTGATATTAAGGCGTTCCTGCCCAAATATATTTTGGACAAAGTTGTAAAACTTGCATCAGATTTAGAAGAAAATTAATAAAAGTGTATGTACCTATTATTGATGTATTATTTCACAAGATGATTTACTTTAAATAGTGATTAATTCTAAATCTATTCAACATTAAAAACATGCTGTACTAACCACTACACGATAGGTTTTTTTTGCGCTTTAATAATTCATTTTATATTTGTTTTGGCTACCTTATAAAATTATGTTTTTTTTTTGGAATGTATAGGGGTAAGGCTGTATATATTTATATGTATCAAAATAAATTTGTCTTAAAAATATAAACAAATTGTGCTGAGAAAATATGTGTTTTACTTTTTTACAAGAAACAGCCAACTCTGGGCCCATATTTGCGTGATTAAAAAACGCAAAGCGCTGCCAAGATAAATGGTAAAACAGCAAGCAAAAACCATAGCAAAAGCTTAGTGTTCTACCATGCGTTTTTAATGGGAATACAAATATTCCTACAAAGTTAAAAAAAAATGTAAATATTACTTAGGTTAAAAATTCAACGCTTTTAAAATAGAAAAGATGTATTTATTTGCGTTTGTGTGAGGTCGAAACTGTAGAGTAGCTTTAAATCACCATGCGGGTGGTCAAAAAAAAGCCGCATATTGACTTAATGTGTAGGTAGGTATATGATTTAGGTGGCGATATTATATCCGTCCCAAGCATATATGCCTAGCTTTTTTTTCACCCTAAATGGGTAGATTTTGTCTTTTAATGAGCATCCCTTTGTTGTGAGACATAAAAATGCACTTAACTTTTTCGGTGAATGGTAGATTTCTTCGCTAAGATTAATGTTTGTTATGTTAGTAAGCGGCTTTTCTTAGAAAAAAGACCACACGTATGAAAATGTGCACTATAGGCGGTAACTTGTTGGGGTGAGATTATGCTAGAATAAGGATTTTAATACGTTGTGAAACGAGTGTATACAGGATGAGGTAAATGAACAGTGGCATGTATTGCTCTTTTTTTTTAAATTATACAGAGTCGCAAAAGCATAGTTGGGGATATATATTAGTTTTAATTTCAAAGAACCAAAACGCAACAATAAAAGTAGCTTGCAATAATTATTAGTATCTAGAACAACTTGATTATAATATTATATTAAAAAACAAGGTTAGAAATCAACTCTTAGGACACAATCGAGACGAAGTTGGTAATCTGAGCCGAAGGCGAAATCCATAATTTGAGCAAAGACGTTATTTACTGTATTATTTCTGCGACTGCAAAAAAAAGCACACAATTGTATTTTTTTTTTAATTTACTTATTTTTTTGACGTTGTTAGTCATCATCAAATAACATTAATAATGATGCGTGATGTGCAATGTTGACATATCTGTGTACAAAGCGCTACTTTCAGGACTTGCTTTTCAATAGCGAGTTATGCGTTAACCAACTAGTTAAAGAGAAGACAGCTGAAGCTAACTTAAAGGTTAAATTCCTAACTCGCTATTGAGAAACCGTCCCTAGAGTGAGTTTTCCTTGTGAAAAACCTCATTTTATATAGCAGTCGTATAAAAACATTATTATTATTTAGTTTTAACTGCTAGCATTAGGTACCTTTTAATGGTTTTTTGTATTTTTTTAAAACTATTCATTTGGTTTTTTTATATTTTAATGATCTACTTATTACACCGTACTGTTAAACCTAGACAAGAAACTTAAAATACCAAAGTGCCAAATTCTAAACACCGGTTTAATTTAAACAAGGTTTAACATTGCGATGCAAAGTTCGGTTTTATGCAAAAACAAATAATACACATAGATATGAAAAATTAAATATTTTTATTAAAAATTAAAATTAAGAAAAAAACTACATTAAGGTTAAAACTACATACATAAAACTAAAAAATTAAAACTAAATTTACAATATATATACACTTTCCCTCTATAGAATTAAAATTAACAAAAAACTACATTAATTAAAACAAAATTTACAATATGTACTTTCCCTCGATAGGGAAAACGAAAAGAAAAAAAATCTTAGAATCCTGTTCTTTCCAAAAATTTTCTCTCTTTTTCCTTTTCCCTATTAAGGCGTATTTCGGATTCCTCCAGTTCCCGACGAAGACGATTAGTTGTGGCCTCCGCGTCGCCAACAGCCTGACGAATCTGCAACCTTTGATTCCTGACGCGCTCCATGGCGTCGATTTGCGACGCCGTAAAAAAATCGTCTTCATCTGGAACTGGACGAAGTACCGGAATTTGAATTTGTGGGTCCCCCACAAGCCGAATTTCCACAGGGGTTCCCCCTTGTGTGTGGAACATTGGGGTTGGAGGTGGGGCAACTGTTCCTCCCAGCTGTTGTCTTCCAGCAAACCTGTAAAAATAAAAAAAAACTTTAAAAATTAACGTAACAAAATATAGGTAGTAAACTAGCTGAATAAAAGAGCTTTGCTTGGGTTTTTTAAACCGATTTTGATTAAATAAAGCATACATAAAGCCCAGAAATTCAGTAGTAAAACTCCCATTAAATTTAGTTCAGCATTTTTTTTTTACGTGATCGACGGTGGAATAGTCAAACGAACACACGACAGACTCAAAAAATAAACTTTTGGTATCTATGACGTTTGGTTAACTAACAATTTCTATTTATAGATTTATTATAGGTATATATAGGTAAAAGCAAATGCTACTTTATTTAAAAAAATAATTTAAATTGTAAGTGTATTTACCTTCCAGGCCGCACAACTCGGTCCTCCAGCACCTGAATTTTTCTGGGTGGTTCATCAGCTGGACCACGGAACGAACAGCTGGGCTGTGGCTCATTAAATCTATAAATCAAAACAAAAAAGAAATTTATATTTACATATTAAATTGAACGTCCAAATATCCAAAGAAGACTTGTCTTTAAATGTGAACCAATTTCTAATAGATTTAAAAAACAGACAATATACTTTTTTAATTTTAGAGAGAATTCCTTAAGTAATATTAATAACAAATTTTTACCTTCTTTCTTCGGCTCTTCCCGTCCCTACAGCTCCCGCCATCGAAGCAGCCCCGGATGAGCCAGCCGAATTGTCAGTCACATTGAATCTGTAAAACAAAAAATTTTTTTAATTTTATCAACAAGCAGGCGGTAATATATGTGCGCTTTAGCATACTTATTTGAGTGCGGTATTAAAAATATAACACTTAAAAATCTTGCGAGAACGTTCTGTCAAAACCTACTACTACCCTAATAAAAAATAATAACAAAAAAAAAATATATATTTTTTCTACGAGCGTGCAATCGCATGTTCCATACTTTTTTTTGTGAAATAATTAATTCTACGAGGCTATTGCGTCTTGACTTGCGACATTCTAATTGCTAAAATTGAAAACGTTATGTTTTTCTGGTTTTTTAGAGAATTCTTTACCAAGATTATAAATCATAATTGATAAGATATTTTTTTTGCATTTGGGGATCTAAATATCTTTTTCGGTTTTAAAGAGAAAAGAAAGAAAAAGGTAGTATCACAGAGGAATTTCTTAGGTAATTCCTGTGTGGTAATATACACAATAAATTACAAATTTTTTACCTTCCAAACGACGCCGGCGTAACAAAATTCCTAATCGGCTGGTAGTTAGGAATCTCTTCTTCGTCGTCTGTTTGCGTTATAAGGTCTACCACGTCCTCGACTTCCTTCTCGGCGACCTCCTGGGCGACCTCCTCGGCCACCTCCTCGGCGTCCTCCTCGTCGTCCGACCCTTGAATATCCCAAAGTTGTGAGTTATAATCAAGATCGGACGCCTCCGCCCACATCCTCGCTTCGTCATCGAAGTACTGTTCTAAATTAAAACTTTCTTCGGCCATTTTTTAACACACACAACTAAAAAAACTCGGTAACACTTCAAAAAGTCTTTCAATTTTGGCAACTAAAGACAGACTAACTTGCTATATCCGTAGCTGCTTTAAATGAAATCTTTGGTTTACCACCCTCTCATTTTTTAGCTCCTCCCTTTGACTTCGCTGCACCAATTCCTAGGGAAGTACCTTTTTTCTCTTTTTAGAGCATGGTCTAACGCTCTCCTTTTAGAGTATTAAGACACACAGAAAAAATATTCTAAGGGTGACATAATAATACCAATTTAAAATATTAATTATAAATAATATTTTTTTTGCGACCGTGCGAGAAACAACACTTTTCCGCACGTATTTTAGTTTGTAAAGTGGCACAGTAGTACGGGAAATTGTTTTTTCCGACTATGACTTTTTTATTATCGACTTTTTACGTAAAGTATCTTTTCCATCTTTTCGCACTAATCAGAATAATAAATATTTTCTACAAGCGTGCGGAAAATAACGCGCACGCATTTTAATTCAAAAAAAAATAATATTTCCCGTACAGGGAATAAATTTGCTTTAAGACTTAATAAATGCACCCATTTAATCCCGCTTTTGCGGGAATAAAGTGGGTCATTTATTCCCTAGGGAAATAAAGTAAAATTTATTAACATAGCGACGCATATGTTTCTGCGTTTCGGCATACTGGATGTTATCGTTTGACATAAAGACAGAGCGATGGTACATGTGGCGGTTTGTCTACAGAGTGCGATTTTTTGAAAAATAAATAAAAAAATATAGTATTTTTTTTTACTTTTCTGCTTATTCTAAAGTGTATAAAATAGTATATAAACCTCAGGAGTAAAGTGATGCTTAATCCCTCGACAAATTATATTATATAAACTTTTTTGCCTCGGGATTAAATATACCACTTTACTCCCTAGGTTTATAATGTACTATTATTATCGGGTTTTTTTTATTATTCTAAGTGATTCTAACTCTGCATCTAACGGTTGTCCCGTCGCAAAAAAGAATAACTTTCTGCGCTAGTTAGGTAAATAACTATTTCCGGTGCTGTAAATATATTTGCTATAAGACTTTTCTACCTTACATTTTTTAATATCGGATTTCTTGTTGCATTAATTTTTTTTGCTAACTATGCATCTAACGGCTGTCTCGTGCGTCGAAGAAAGACTTTCTACATTGTTTAGGTAAATAAGTATTTTCTACGGACGTGTGGGAAACACCACTTTCCCACACGCATTTTAAGCCAGAAAGATTACACCGAGTTTTTCCCCGCACTCGGACTTTTTATTATAAAGTCAACTGCAGTCGCGTGCGGGAAAGCTTAACTTTCCGCACTAATCAGAATAATAAATATTTTCTAAATGTGTACGAAAAACAACCCGCACGCATTTTGATTTTAAAAAAATGGGTATTTCCAGTACTAATTTGGCTTTAAGACTTTTCACCCTTAAATTAATTTTTTTATTATCGGCTTTTTGTTGCATTATTTTTTTTTGCTTTTCTAAGTGATCCAAATAAAAAAAAAATATTGATCCTAACCCGTTATGAGGATAAGGTTGATTATAGCATCAATCATTCAAAAACACTCTATTACAATGTAACTTTCGAACTTTAACTTGCCATAATATTTACAATAAAAGCTGTCCCTAGATTAATGTTGATTGAAGCTTTAGTTCCTGAGAAAAAAAAATATTCGAAAAAAAAATCAAACAGAATGGGTACTATTTTTAACATGCTCTAAATGCTATCAAATGAAATAGCCGCGATCTTTTAACGTTATAAAATTTAAAAAAATTGTAAGGGGGAAACGCTGTGCCCCCCCCCCCCCTCCACCCCCTCACCCCCCCCCCCCCCAAATCAAAAATGTCAAAACCAACAGCGGTATGCAGTCCCTTTATAATAAATGACCGTATGCAGTGCGGATTTTGCAAGACGTATCAGCAAATAAAATGGTTCAATGCATCTGGAGTTTGTGAGGAATGCCAGGATTTGTTTGAAAGGACGACGGTTTCTAACGAGCCTCCTCCTAATTTATTGGAACTTGACGGTTTCCTGTCATCCACAGACTCGGAGATGGAAGAAAATTCAAATCAAAGAAATAGTTAATGGTACCCTATAAATATATAAATCTCTTTTTTTTTTTGGATTATTAATAAAAAACTACACTTCATATCTTATGTAAAACTATTTTTCAAAAAAATATATATATACAATTATTATATACTTATAATATTTAAAAAATACATTTTATTTCTGATGTAAAACCTACAATTATAAACTTACACCATGATAAAAAAAAAACATTAAAAATACTGGCTACTTATCTAACAAAATAAAATAATTTAAAAAACTTTATCCCCGTTGAACAGTACCGTTTACAATGTTGTACGAAATAAGTGAATCGTGAATTATTAATGCAAACACCTTAGTATTGTCTGGAAACTTTGATTTTCTTGTGTTAAATTCCAGTTTGATGTCGACCGTGGATGAGGTTATAGAATCTAGTTGATGCGAACAATCTATAACAAATACTGGGTTGGCGATGAAACTTTCAAAGTCCAGCATTGGGTCACTGAATGTTTTCCCATAATAGCTTTTTTGAAAATTCTCATATGCGTAAAAGGCAGCCCCGCATAGTTTTTTTGAAAAATCGAGATTCCATCTCTCGTATGGAAAAACTATTGAGTTGATATACAGTCTTATGTCACACATGTCAGCAGAAATAAATTCTGTTGCGTCCTTGCTTTTGCTGTTACTATTATTGGTATTTTGGAATGCAACAATTATGTATCGAGGCTTTTCCAAGTTTGTGCTACTTCTTATCGCCCACGTATCTGAAGAGGTACTTCGAAGAAGTGGTAACTCATAAAGATCCCACATGCGAAAAGCAGCTTTAATATTTACAGCTTTATTTACTTTGGACAAAATTCTTAACTTTTCCTTATCGCCTGGAATGATGTGTTTAATCCTCCATTCAATTTTGTCAATGGATATTTCGCCATCAACTTCACCAATGTAACTGTTGCTAAATGTGTGTGCCAAAACTAGAATTAACTCATGTTTTTGATTAAAAATTCCTCTTGTATAGTCTTCAGCAAACCCCATTAAATATTTGAGCGGTAATCGACCACTAAAGGTGTGGCTTGTCTTATCCAAAATAAATTGATCATTTTCACTAAGTCCCCATCCGTAGGTATTTAAAGTTTTTTCTTGACGACTTCCAAAGGAAACAAGCGTTTTTAATGTCGAACTGATACCCGGCTTTCTAACCACACAAATTTGTTCACTACCTATCTCGTAACGTATTTCATCAAAAAGAAAAGCCAGTGCGTTATTTGATAGGTAACATTTTTTAGTGGTATCATTTGGAGTAAATTTGCCCTCGATGTAGATATAACTGTTAGAAATATCCAATATTAAATCCTGAAATTGAATTGGAATTCGAATTTCATCAGAATTTTTAAATGATGGGCTACCAAATGGCTTGTAGCTGAATTCCTCCAGGCTTATTATTGAATTTTCAAAAATGGGTTCTCCAAAAACTTCCAGTTTTTCACTTGTTGATGTCATTTTGTCGATTTTTTATTCGTAGTCCAAGAGCTGTTAAAGACTTTTTTTGTCTGCACTTGATTTTATCGCTTTTTTTATTCGTAGGCCAAGAGCTGTTAAAAACTTTTTATCTTCAGTTGATAGTTTAGAACGTTCTCTCGTTATGTTTCTAACACAACTGACTTTATTTCTAAATTTACGCTTGTTTTTATTTATTTGTCTGTTTATCTGGGTGGATTCGTGTTGATGACATCGAATTTTGGTATGGTAACAAAATCCCATTCTCTTTTAAAATATTTATGAAATTTTCTTGAGCTCCAATTTAACAATTATTTTTTCTCGTTGAAAATTTATCAGCTGATTATTATCATCCAAGATCCTTAGTGTGATGTTGTCGATGTACTGACGACCTTCTGGAAAAATGGGCATATAAATAATGTTGTTTGGTTCTTTACTTAACTTATATCCAGGTTCTACGTCAATATCGAATTCATATAGTGTGTGAACTTGTTGAGAGTTTAAGAATGCTCCTGCCGTAATATTTGAGTCAACTCGTATTAGTCTTACTCGAGAAATATCAACCATTGATGATGAAATATGATTGTCGTTCGGTTTTAAGCGTTCCACCATTCCAAATCCCAGTATCTTTCCAATAGAGTTGGGATGATTAAAATGTAGATAGTATTTTGACTTAATTTCACATTTCAAAGTATTATTGTTGGCATTTAAACTAAAAATGGTATCATCAAGGTCTTTGGCTGCTTTTTGAAGTGCCTTTAGCATAGCATTGCTAATTTCAGATATTTCATATGCCCCTGGTGGTATTTTTATCAACACTGGTCCTTTCCATTGCTGTTTGCTATAACCAAAACAATTATTTGTTTCATCTACTTTAAAAATTGAATTGTAGGAATAAAATCCCACCAATCCTAATCCATATTTTTCTCTTTTGTCCAATTCTAAAGGAGGATAAATATTTGCATGAAGCACACTTGTGTCGCTATGTAAAGTAAAGGTGTGCGACATTTCTTTATTGTGTTTTACAACAAGTCGACAGTAGACTACAATCAACACTTTCTTCAGACTTTAAAATTCTAGATCCTTCTATGTTACACAAACAACAATAAATTTTCCTCGGAGGTGGACCATCTATCTGATCTTCTGTGGAACTGCTTACCGAGTAGTGGTCAGTACAATACTGAAACTTCAACACATCAATATCACTTTTAAGTTCTTCCGGTAATCTATCCCACACTAAAGCTATTTCATTGGGAGCGCAGGCAATCATTACTTCTTTCGGCATATCACTTAATTCTTCTTTCGTCATTTTCAGTAAACTTCCACATATACTAAAAGCCCGCAAAGATTTATGCATTTTCTTTAAATTTTCACGTTCCGACTTTGGATTTGAAAAACAATTCATTTTACTACTGCTAAAAAGGGTTCTTTCTCATTAAAAACTTTAGGCATAAGTGACCACACCAAACTGTGTCGTAGTTCTGTTCTTTTGTATATGTATAGCGAATCTCAGTGGCAGAATGTGTGCCAGTGCGCATGTATCTCACAAACTCTAGGGGTGGGGGTAAGTTTCCAAAGCTATCATAATATACAACATTTCCTCCTTTCTTTCTGTAAGCGGTCCAGTGACTGCCCATTTGTTGGAAGGTCTCCAAGTTAATAATCCCGGATTCATCCTTTTTTGGCCCGTTTTTGGGCAGTGTGTCACGCATAAAAATACCTTTAAAATTGGCGATTTTATATTTCTTTGCATATTTTTCTAGATCAAAATTTGATAAAGCCCTTCTTGGTAAGGGCTTTAGTGGTTTTTTGAGTTTTTTAAATACAATCCAAGTCCGGTGCGAAATGGTTTCAAATAGAGTCCACTTCCATTTTTACTTTCTGATAATGTATGTTGCTTTTTATTGTTAATAACACTATCCTTATTTTGGGCCACACTTTTAACTGCCCTCGCAATACCTGCTGCACCTCCTGCTAAACTTCCGATCGCGGATAACGCTGAGAATAAAGGAATAAGAGCAGGGAACGCAAATGGTAAAAATCCGCCTGTTCGAGGTATAGGAATAATTCTCGGTGTTCTAATAAACTTTTTTCCACCATATGCTTTTATATGCTTTCGTGCTGCAGCCAATGCAAGTTTTGATATAGTTGATACGTTTTGATGTTTTTGTTTATTGGTTTTTCGGTAGGATTGAAGTTCCGATCGAATTTTTCTTACAGCAGCACCCAACGCCACTTTTTTTACATTCTTTCCTTTTTTAACACTTTTAGTTTTTTTGCGTTTATGGCCCATTCCAAATGTTTGCTTTGTTTTCATAGATTTTCCTTTTTTTACTTTTCTGACATTTTTCCCGTTTTTTGTTCCTCCTGTGATTTTGTATTTCAGCCCCATTCCAAACCTCTGCTTTACTTTCATAGCTTTTGCAACAAACCAAGCAGCAGCCTTCTCTTTGAGTCCTGTATTGGTCGACTTCACAATTTGTTCTGCCGCGTCTTGCAGTTGCTTATCAGCTTTGTGTCGTTCTTCTAAATTATTCAAATTATTTGCGTAACTGATATCATGTTTTTTGCAAGCTTTATCTAATTGATTAATTCCAGGGTCACCCCTAGCTAATCTCTTATTTAGACGAGTGGCTGGGCCACAGAATTGGTAAAAAGGAAGGTGTAGTTCAACTGGTAACTTATTTATCAGAGAATTAAAAATACCATAACCTTTCTTTTTGTTGCACTGTCTTTTGCGGTCGGGTAACAACATTTGAATGAAAACAATTATATATCTACCTTAGCTTAAATACAAATTTTAGTCTCTATCGTCATGCGTCTCGTGCAACAACAAGATAAAATTTCTGTTATTAATTTAGATGAAAAAATTGGCCATGGTAGCATTAAGTCTCGCCATGGAAAACTACTACCGAATTCTATTCGAGGTCTTATAATAGGACCATCAAACTGTGGAAAAACCAATGTTCTTATTACACTTTTAACACACCCTCTTGGTTTACGTTTTGAAAATGTTTATGTCTACTCTAAATCACTTTTTCAACCAAAATATGAATATCTAAAGAAGATTTTGACTCCGATAAAGGGATTAGGATATTACACGTTTGATGACACCTCCAACGTCATACATCCAAACGAAGCAAAAGAAAATTCTGTCTTTGTATTCGATGATGTAATTTGTGATAATCAGGATATTATAAGAACATATTACAGTATGGGTAGACATAGAAATATTGATTGTTTTTATTTAGCCCAAACGTATTCTAGAGTGCCAAAACAACTGGTTCGAGACAATGCAAATTTTCTTGTAGTGTTTAAACAAGATGAAACAAATCTCAAACACATTTTTTCCGACCATGTTTCACCAGACTTTACATTTTCTCAGTTTCAAGAAATTTCTGGAAAATGTTGGAGTGATAAACATGATTTTTTAGTGATTGATAAAGACGCTGATTTAAACAGTGGAAGATATAGAAAAGGTTTTGACAACTACATATATTTATAACATATTCACATTCTTTATTAGTTGCAAGTTGAATGAACGGAAGCACACATCATAATCATGTCAATTAATGATATATCTTTAAAACGTGAACTTGTTTTAATGACTGACGCTGTAAGGAAAAAGTTTAAAGCTCTGAAAAGTGAGCAGTTACATGACAAAATTGGGTTGGATAAATTTTATGGACCCATTTCCAAACCCCTAGTCTCGATTTCAGAAAATGTTGCGAGCATCAAGAAAAATAAAAAACCTGCAGCTGTCTCAATATCAACAAATACAAGGAATAATGATCTGGAGAAAGAGGAGGGAACTGAAAATGTCAGCGAAAAATCATTTGGGAAAGAAAATTTAGAATTATATCCAATTAGTCCGCCATTAACAGGCACGCCCTCAAACAATTCAAAGTTGACCGATAGGTCACCGAATACAACAGGGCTGACTGATAATGATATATCTTTTATGCGAAGATCCGGAGAAGAATCACAAGCTATAGCTATGACCTATATATATGGGTTAAAAGATAATCCAACAAGGTATGATACTGTGTATGGAGTCCGATATAATATTGCTAATAAGAAGATGTATATAGGAGATGTAATAATAAGATTTCCTGGTGGAATGATAACATTATGGCGTGGAAAACATAAACTCGGAGAATACATCGGATCTCGACAATTATATGACTTACTGTTTTTAAAGAAACCGCATGAATCCAGCATAAACGAAATTGATCAGAATGTTCTCAGCGATTACAAAGATATTCTTCAAGTTTCTAATGCCTACTTTAATCGATACGATAAAATAAATGGAATAAATAAAAGTAAATCTGCTAAATTTACCAATTTTATTAAACCGCTTATTTTTGAAAAAACAGGATCTGGTCTTAAAAAGCGACAAAACATAAATTTAAAAAATAAATTACTTGGCAATAAAAAAGTTGAGTATGTGTACTGGAATACAACGCAGGAGTTGGTTGCACGCTTGCGACTATTGTGGAGTTCTAAAATGGCTGGGCATACAGGGCACGATAGTGAAATACTGTCCATTATTGAAGAGCTCAAAGAAGAAGGTGTTATATATTAATTTTAAAAAAAAAACATTTAAAACCATGAATATTTTTAATTTAGTGTTAGTTGTTAAATGAAATGGTTGGTGTGAACACTATAGATAAGTTCGGACGCTTGGGTCATAGTTCTAAAGTGAAGATTATAAAAGGGCTGAATGGAAACGGTTTTAAATTGACTTCAGACCAACAGTTTGATATTGATAATAAGCGGTTATGCAACGTTGGAGATGCGATAAATGAAAACGATGCAGTTAATTCGAAGTTTTTGGAAAACCGTCTAGGAAAGATTGTAGAAGACTTAAAAGCAGCTATAACAGTAGCTGTTAGTCTTGTTCAATCCAATTTAGAAGACTTTATAAAGAACAAAAAACCAACAGTTGAAGATTTAGATTCTGAGGTATGGTACAAATTTCAACATTTGCGTATAAGAATCGAAAAAATTGAAAAAATTGTTTTATTACATCATCCAGGCTCAACTGTGTAAAAAATTACAAAGAAGCTAAAATGGTTAGTCAGGAAAAACTAAGTGTAGTTAATGAGTTGCACAGAACAGCAAGGAAAAATTTTCCCAGAAGAAAAACTATAATTAAGGGATATAATGATTTGTGGCAAATCGATTTGGCTGATATGCAACAGTATTTAAAAGAAAATAACGGTTATCGATATATTTTGGTCTGCATAAATTGCTTTTCTAAATTCGTGTGGGTCAGGCCCTTACGGACCAAAACAGGACCTGAAGTTCATGACGCAATGAAAGATATATTTAAAGAGGCAAAATGTTTCCCTAGCAATCTCCAATCTGATCAAGGAACAGAATTTTTTAATGCTAATTTTCGAGCACTTATGAAGAAAAAAAGAATTAATCATTACTGCACGTATAGTACTAAAAAAGCAGCTATCGTTGAAAGGGTAATTAAAACAATAAAAAACAAATTATTTAAGGAGTTTTCTGCTAGGGGTAGCTACAAATGGATTGATATTTTAGAACAAATAGTTAATAAATACAATAGAACAGTACACACCACTATTAAAATGAGACCAATTGATGTCAAGCCAAACTCCCATATTAGAGCATTTCAAAACATAAAAATTGCGCCGAAAAAGTTTAAGTTTAAAGTTGGAGACAAAGTTCGAATAAGTACATATAAATCAATTTTTGAAAAAGGATATACTCCATCGTGGTCTACAGAGCTGTTTATAATTGATAAAGTTAATTTTACAAATCCAGCCTCATATATTTTAAAAAGTCTTGATGGAGAACCAATACGTGGAGCATTTTACGAATTAGAACTACAAAAAACCAAAAATCCGGATGTATATTTAGTAGAAAAAATACTTCGAAAACGAAAAATGAACCATAGAAATGAGTATTACGTTAAGTGGCTGGGTTTCCCTGAAAAGCACAATTCATGGATTAACGCTGCAGATATTGTATAAAGTTTATGGTTTTAAAATTTTGCACATCACTTTTCTACTGGCTACTCTATTGTAAATATGTTTGTTGACGTACAAGGATTTAAGGCTCACAATAACAAATTTATACCCAAAGAATTGGCGGCTTATGATGGTTTAAAAATAGCTCATTACGTTTTTAAACCTCCATTTAACATTAGCAAATTGGATTTAAAATATAAGAAACAAGCCAATTGGATTATGAAGTACCACCACTGCATAAACTGGTCTAATGGATTTACCAATATTGAAGATTTTAAAGATATTATACAGCACATTTCAAGTCTGTCAGAATTTGTGTATGTTAAAGGGCTGGAAAAAGCCAATTTTATCCGAAAATATATTTCCAATGTTATTGAACTTCCAGAACATCCTCCGCTGCCCAAAGGAAATCCTAGCTGTTTATATCACAACAATAAAAATTTATCTATATGTGCTTTATCCAATGTAAAATTTTTAAAAAATTTATTAAATGGTAATACTGCCTAGTTTAAACATGGTCTTTTGATTTGTTTTTTTAGGTTAAGGTAGTAAATAAAAAAAACACTTAAATAAATACATAAATGTATTTTTTTATTACACAAATAATAACAATTGCTAATATACATGGTTTACTACACAACATTATAACGGTAACATAGTTCTTTCTATTCTAGCCAAATCATTTTCATTTAAAGATCTAAGATAAGATAGCACTTCTAAAAACTCTTGGCATGATTTAATTTCTGAATGACCCCAAGGTAATGTACTCGTAGTGCCCGGTATTAAATAACGTTTGTCATCGTGGGAAGACAGAGCTACTTTATTTTTTGTTTCGGTGTAGATATTATGTAATTCACTCTTAAATGTTTTCATTTTACGAAAAATTAAACCGCCCTTTTCTACAATATTTTTATAATCCTCAATTGACATTTGTTTTTTAATAATCGATTTTTTTATACCTTTTGCCTTTTTAGTCTCTTTTAAAAGAGACTTTATACAATATGCCTTCGCGCCAGTACCATAAAAAGCCATTATTGGATTTCCAGGAAATTCATCTTTCATTTTTCCCAACACCGAAGGACCTTTTATAATGCCAAACCTATTATTGATATCATAGTTAGACGTGTCAAAATAATTCGGATTATCAACCATATATTTATAAAAATCATTTGTTATGACTTTCATTACTAATGAATCGGTATCCATGTATAAGAGAGACGCTTTATCTTTGAATTGTTTTTTCATAACATTATAGAAAAAGTCATAAATAACTGTTTTTGACAAGTCCAAGATACAAAAACCAAGATAAATTGGTTTGTCGTACACAACCTTTAGCTTTCCCATGTGAAGAGCAACAAAATCGTCGGAAAATATTGAGCTGTTCTTGAAATTGGGTCGCGCAACTAATGCTCTAGCACCAACTTTTCGACCAATAGTTTCCCAACTTGTGACTAATTTTATGTCCTTGCGATTTTCTACATTCTCCATAGTCTTACCATATGTGGAGTTTGTAGAAAACTTAAAAAAGTCACTCTCAAAAGGAGTTTTTGCCTTATTTCTTAAATCCGTGTTAAAATCAATGTATCTTTTTAACCAAGGAGATTGATTAAACTTTAATATTCGATGGGTTTTTATAATAATAAGGCCATGTTCAATGGCTTGTTTTAAAGTCCTATAGTGAACAACATACTTTTGTTTGTGGTTTAAATTTGGGATAAGTTTTTTAATTTTTGACTGGGATTCAGGGGGAATTAAATTTTCAACCAAAAAAGGGAGGTCTGAATGAGAATTGTGTAAATCAAGTGGATAATAAATATCAACCTCAAGTACATATCCAATAGGACTATTTTCTGAAATATCAGAAATATTTAATTGCAAGATTTCCTGTTCTGTAAGCCATTCAAACCCATCAGTGGGCAAAGGTTGAGACATGCTATGGCCGTATAAATTTGTTGCGTCTAAGTACATAATGAAAGATGAATCAACATTGGGGTCAAACTCTGGAAGATACTTATTATTCGCGATATGTTTTCGATCTGTACATTGGCTTACACCCCCCCGAATACCGTTTTTAAAGAAATGTATCATATCGATGTCGGTTAGTAGCTCTAATTGAACTTTAGTCATTCTAAGCATAGCATCAAAGGACAGTGAGGGTAGTGTATAATATTGCGCTGGATCTAATTTATAGGCTTTTAATGAATTTAAGCGAAATGCTTCGTAACTGTCACAAAGAGTCAGTACGTCCCCAGTTAAATAAAAATTTGCAAATTCGCCCAGATTTCTACATCCAAATGTTTTCCAAACTTTTTTTGCTCTTTCATAGTCTTCATCGCTAATATGTTGTTCGTTTAGATTATCATAAAATTGATTTTTTGTTGGTAATTCACAAACATCTAATTTTTCAAGGCTTGTGACAAAACTATAAGGAAAAACACCTTTTTGCCTCATCAAATTAAACTTTTCTGGGTCGGGAAAATACTTTTTAGTCTCAAAAAATGACTCAGAATCTAATCCTTTGCTTATATTTTCCAGCGAAGTGCTTAAGAATTTAAAACTATCAATAAATCGAAGTTTTAAATACTTTTTCTTTATTTCTCCCTTATAGTTTGTGTAGTCGTGCATGTATATGGATTTGGTAAAAGAAATGTATTTTTCTTTATTTTGGGCAATAACATCGATTTTATCCCCATGGCGACACAGTTCCTTGATAAACATGTGACAATCATAGCCGCTCAAATTATGGAACACAATGGGGACAAAATTAGGCGTTTTATAATTTAGATTGCACTTACTATGTGCGGCAATAAAGCGTTTTCGTCCCGTTATATGACAATGGTCAGTTACCTTTGTATCAAAAGTCTCAAAATGTTTTTCACATATACCACATTCACTTGCTTGTTCCATTTCAATCAGTTCCTGATCGTTTAAAGGTGTCATTGGCACTATATCCTTTAAATATTTGTGATATAGCTCTCTTAAGTCAGATTCTATACGCTCAACGAATACTTTCGCAGCATCAGAGCCTCGATAGAGCACAAACTTTGAAATGGATCTATCAAAAGAACACTTTATAATATAAGCAAATGAATATGGTTTATGTATAAAATTTCGTTCCGTAAATGATCCTTTGGGGTTGGGCTCACAACTTTGTATTGGTGCTAAGATGGATTCAAAATCTGCGTAAACTACAAAGGGTACTTCCATTTGCTTTTGAATATTTTGAAATTTTAAAATATTTGAGGGAACACTGTTCCCGAACTTATCTATACGCATATCGGTCGTAGGAGCGACAGTAAAGATATGTGTGCAATCGTTTTGTTGATGTTGATGTAGATTTTTTGGAGATCTAAAATGGATTAAACAACCATCACAAAAATATAATTTGTGGCCATTAGAAGAAATTTGTTTAGACACTAAAGCCGAAAAATTTTTTATCCAACAATAATGACTTTTTTGGCAATTATCACAAACGTGGTTCTTATCTTTTGACTGACAATCCTGCAAAACCAATAATAAGTTAATGTGAAAATTCTTTTTTTTTCTTGAGTAATAATAAGGACCTACAACTTCATAATTCATTTTACCATTTTCGAAAAAACTTTCGAGACCATACACATTAATAGAGATATCATTTAGCTCCTCAAACTTTGATATGTCGTGTAATTTTACTGGAAACTCCATACCTGTCACATTAATCACCGAAGAATAGTGTGGGTATGATGAAATTAGGTTAGGATTCTGATGAGCGGGTCGCAATGCTGATACTATCGCCCAGGCAAAGCAGGCTTGATCTTCATTTTTGACATTTATGACAGCGTGCTTATTCTCAATGGGTTTGGGTAGCTTGATGTATGAGGAGCCTCCAACAGGGTTACATTTATTGATGTTCACCTCCAAATATGAAATTTGTTGTAAGGCCCATCCTTAAAAAGAGAAAATAAATAAATATAAGTAATCGTAGGCCAAAAAATTTTTAAAAAAAAAGCTATTTAAATTTACATTATTTTTAAAAATATTAATACCTACCAGAATTACGTTCTTCAAACTCTGAAGTTTGGTTCATCAATTTATCGACAAAATCATTATAGATCTCATTTAAGTCGGAGCCTTCATGCACAATTTGATTTTGTGTGTTAAACGACTTTTCTTCACATTCTTCATTTTTGGGCATCACAAATAGAGCAAATAATTCCAGATTAATTTTAATTACATAGTATTCTTCTATTGATCTCTGCAACAATTCGCATACTTTGTTTTTAACATCTATAAAAAATTGTTTATAGTTTGTGCCCATTGACTCAGGGTGAATCCTGTAATTAGCAATCTTCTTTCCGAAAGCACTTCTTATTAAACTGACCCCGTCCGATAGCGGAACGCATGCATTTGTGCGGTGTTGTTGTGTTCTACAATGTGCAGCCATTAAACGTTTTTGTACATATACATTACATGTTGGACACATTACTTTTTGCACATCCTGGTCACAAGCGGTTGATGTTGATGGCAAACTATTCGCAATCATAGTCGACTGTCCACTATTTTTCACATTTTCTTTTAATTTTAGTCTTTTAGCCGGAGATGCATCGGAAGTTGTAACTGGTGTATTTTTACATGCCGTGCGTTGATGCCTCTTAAGATTATCGACACGAGTAAAATTTTTTCCACAAAACTCACACAAATTCATTTTCGTATCGTGCACTATATACTCCCAAAAACGAACTATTTTATAACTTGATAAAACACGGCTATTTATATACCGATACTCTCCCACCAAAAAATGTATGTACTAAGAGAGGGGAGAAATCACTCTTCCGTTGTAGAAATACCGACTTAAAGAGAGATATCCCCTCCTGGCTAAAAACTAAAGTAGTGGTGGGAGAAACTTAGAGGGGTTAAGTAAATAGAGAAGGGCGAAGAGAGTAATGGTAGGGGAAATGAAGAGAGGAGGAGTAGAGGGGGAGAAGAAGAGAGGGGGATATATGAGAGGGTCAAAGGTCGAAGGTCAAATATCAAGGGTCAAAGGTCAAAGGTCAAGGGTCAAAGGTCAAATATCAAGGGTCAAAGGTCAAAGGTCAGAGGTCAGAGGTCAAAGGTCAGGGGTGAGGGGTTGAAGGGGGTGGCCACGCCCACCCTCATCTCCTCATTTTATTTGAAAGTGGCTAACCTACCCTACTTATGCTAGTTTTGTATTTTCCATGGGACTCCTTTGCTCTAATAACAAAACTGTTAAGCTTTTTGTATAAAATTATATTACAGGCACACGCACTGGAGTCGTCAATGAATAAATTTGAAGAAAACAAATCTTCAGGTAGTATCTTGGAAACTAGTAAAGTTAATAAGATATTTATTAACATATCAAAAAGTTATATAAGGTGTGGCAGTTTCAAATATGACTCAGATGATCCAACGTGTTCAGCCAAGCAGGAAAAATGTAGAAAATGCAATTTTTTTGGCCATTTCAACAAAACAAAAGAAAAGACCGTTTCCCCAAAAAGAATTGATAATTTTAAGCAAAATAAAAAATTAAATTTTAACAAAATAAAACAAAACAGGAAGACATATCCATATATATTTCACATAGACGATGATATGACAATCAACTGTAAAGTGGGGGGGGACTTGTCCTTGAAGATAGATTCGGGGTGCAAAAGTAACATGATAGATGACAAAACTTGGGAAAAACTTAAAGAAAAACAAATCCTAGCATTAAATCAAACAAAAAACACTACAAAAAAATTTATGTCCTATGCAAACAAAACCCCTATAGATGTAATAGGTTCTTTTGAAGTGAAATCAAAGTAGGCAACAAAAAAGGCACTGCACACTTATATGTAATAAAAATGTAATATAAATCCAAGAATCTGACACTAGTGCAGTTAATAACGTTTCTAGCACTCAGTCCTCAAAGGCTCCATTTCCCAAATTCAAGGATATAGTATTGGATATTCCCATTGATCCTGGAGTGAGGCCTGTCATGCAACCTTTGTTGCAATTAAATAAAACACAGTAACGTTGGGTAACAATTTGTTATGATTTAACTTTTAAATTATATTAAGATGTTATTCATGAAAATTACCCAGGCCTCTACCATTCCTATCTTTTAAACCATAGACCAATTTCGACAACTTTCTAACAATAACACAAGGTTTAGGTGAAAATTTAGCAACAAAGTTATTCCCAGCGTTAGAATGGATATAGTTTTTCTTCCACACATAATTAACTATGAAGTATTCCACATCTCTTCTACGCAAGTCATAACATGGTTTGCTCTTTTTGTAGGTATTATACAAATTTTTACGAACATCTTCATAAATCTGTTGTACTTTTTATAATTTGTTACTTGCATTTGTCGAAATTAAGCCATAAAATCTTCCATCAAAGGGAATGTTACGAGAAAAATTTAAAAATGATGGAGAAAATTCTGTAATATCATGTTTTGCAAGACGAATTGCCTGTGCAATTTGATGAATTTTATCACGCCATGTTTTATGGTTTTCATGTATGTATTGTCTTATAGCAGTTACAATAATTCTATTCACCCTCTCAGTATGATTAATTTGAGGATGATATAGAGCATTATAGAAGATCTTTTGAACATTATACAAATTAGATATAAAAACACTTCCGTTATCACAGCAAAATATTTGGGGAACTCCAAAAATAAGAAAAACTTTATTTTCGATAAATTTAATGATAGCTTGAGATGTAGACTTAGCAAGAGGCTGAACAAGTGTATATTTCGTAAACCAATATACTACGACAAAAAGATATTGATAATCCCCTTTACTGCGGGAATAAGGGCCAAGTAAATCTGCAGAGATCATTTGCAAGCCGGACACACAGTACATTTTTTAATAAATTTTTAAACACTCTGACGCATATTAGGCCAGTAATAAAGTTCAGAAATTCTGGATAAGGTTTTAGAAATTCCAAAATGTGCTGAAGTAGGTTCATCATGAAGCTTTTTAATAAGTTCTTTTCTGTGAGCTTTTTGAACCACAATTTTCCAATCTGTGATGTTGCCATCAAAATTGTACTTAGAAAAGATATGTTTATACAAAATGTTATTTTCAACCTTAAAAGCAAGCAACCTTACATTTTTCATCATGTCTTTGTACCATGTATTAAGGGTAAGAGAAGTTATATTTAATACAGCTACATCTTCAAGACTTCGAGATAAAGCATCAGCAACAGTATTACAGAAGCCTTTCCTATGAACAATGTCAAAAGAATATTGAGTTAATATGACGATCCATCTTGCAATACGAGGGCTAGGATTTTTCATGTTAAATAACCACAGAAGAGAACTATTCAATATAGCAAGCAACGGAATTTTTCTATGCCAAACAAAATAGCCATCAATTCTTTTTCAGTTGTTGTATATTTCGTTGACATTTAGGTCATCATCTTCTTGATATAAACAACAACCGACCCCAGTATCTGGTGCATCGCACATTAAAATAAAAGGTTTTATATGATCAGGGCTAGCAAGCACAGGAGCAGTTGTGAAAGACAATTTTATATCTTTGAAAGCTTTTTTTCGGCCTCTGGAGTCCACTGTATAGGCTGACCTTTTTTTCTACCTTTCAGCAAGTCTGTAATTGGACTGCTTAAAAAGGAAAAAATATTTAAAAACCTAATACACTTGGTTGCTGTCCATCAGCCGTGCAAAAGTGGAAAGAGATATCAGTGGACAAAGATAAATTTAGAGAATTTAAAATATGCAGGCCTTCATGACCTAATATAGAAGAGCAACTACCGGTGCCTACTAAAGATAAAAGTTTACATTTATAGACACCAATATTAATATATGGTCTGTCATCAAATTTTTCTTAATAAATAAAGGATTAATAATTAATATTTGTGGCTTGAAAGAAGACTAGCTATGAGATATGTAAGATGAGTTTTGAGATTCAGATGAGAAATTTTGAGACAAATGAGAGATATTTTGAGATACTGGTCCATTTTGAGATAAAGAATTAAAAAAAAAGGGATTGAGCTAAATTTCCATGACAAAAGTTTGAGTTAGTTTGCGAGTTACTATTCAAGTTAAAAGATGTTGAATTGACAAAACTGTGAGAATCTGATTTTTTATTTAATTTTGTTGGCTGTTTTGTGGTCTTCTGCCTTTTGAATGATTTTGAGTATTTTGACCCCCAACAGCATTGGTTTACTGATTTATGCTGCTGGGACCTCCCACGTTTTTTGACTTGCAGGTTGGGCAGGTTGGTTTGGTAAAGTTTTTTAAACCACATCCATAGCAAAATAGAGTTTTTTGTTCTCTACAGACTCGATAAGTGGACCTTCATTTAGACAATTCCAACAAATTGCTAATTTATTGTCATAAAAAAAGAATTGACATTTACAGAAAACGAAGACCTATTTAAGTCAGGTTTCATTCTATTTCTATAAGCAAAATTACGATTTTAAGTTACTTGTAAAGAACCTTCCAATTTTTTACAAAGTTTTGTCAGTTCATCAATACTTGAAATGTCTTCCAAACGCTGTCAATAAATTTTTTCGAATACTGTCTACGATTTCAGTCTCCAAAACAGGATTAATTAATCTGTTATAATAGCATTTCATAGAATCAATAAAAATAAAATATGCTCTCTAAAACCTTATTTACGAGCAGCAATTTCACTAAGTGAAACGTCCCACACTGGGGTCCCCTAGTTTTTGTAAATTTTATTTAAATTTTTAAAAATATTAAAATATATCAGTAATTCACGTAAAATATTGAAACCAAAAAGTGGTGTAAATCGAGCAAGTTACACAGAAAACTCATCTCGTATTAAGGGTGTTGGGGTTATTTTGGGAAGAAATGCATTGCACACAGGCGTCGTTCATAAGGACTATATCTTCACACGGTTCTAGTGTCTATAAAATGCGAAGGCACGGTAAAGCGTGGATCACTTAAAAATCAAATTTCATCTAAGAACGAAGCGCTGCCAGTCACCCAGTTAATCAACAAATAAAATTTCATAAGTGATTTTTTATTCAACATCAATCCAGCATGAAGCTAAATCTACGAAAACCACGCCAATTTTCGCCAGGTGTGTAAAAGAAGTTGGGGAGGGAATTATTTTCTAAAAAATTCAACGTTTTTATCAACTTCTATTCTGTCCTATCCCTTTTTTAAACACGTTAACCTATGATACGAAATGAACTTGCAATAAATCATAAGGGCATATTTCTAACACGCGGAACCTACTGTGGTTTAACAACGTTAAATAAGTATTAAAGTATCAGCACGACTCTTTAAATAGATTTTCAAACTGTTATTCGAGCCTAATAGACAATATCTTAGACTGGGAATTATTTGCTTTTGTTTTTTTTTCAAATTTTCTGAAATATTTTTTTATTAAAAATCCACGTTCCCAGAAATTAAGTAACACGTCGGAAACAAGAATTGGTTTTCTATGGCACAAGTGGGAGACCTTCAGGTTCAGGACTGTCCAGGCATGTCATGACATGACCTGTGGGAGCGGGGAATACAACTTTAGTCTTTTCAGGGGAATCCGGGTGTTACTTACTTATCTGGGAATATGGTCCAAGAAATTGTTAAATCTATTTTGCTCGAAGATTTCGTGTATTTAAGTTATTTTCGAAAATATTTTCTTACAATATGTAGGAAAACAACTTAGATACGGTATTGACAATAGTAAAGGTAGATTAATTAACATAAAGGTATTGTTACAAAATCGGTTGTGGATGTCAGATACTACCAAGGATGATAGCAATAATAATTGATTAATTCTATTTTTTGGTGTTGCAATAACGCGATCTAGATAATAAGAAAATAACCTCCTAAAATAATACATTATAAAGGAATTAAAAAAAATATTTTTTAATCTAGTTTTCCTACCATGGGTAGAAAAAAAGAAACTGGGTACGGTATTGACAATAGTAAAGGTAGATTAATTAACATAAAGGTATTGTTACAAAATTGGTTTCGGGTGTCAGACACTAGGATGTTAGCAATACTAATTAATTAATTCTATTTTTTGGTCTTGCAATAACGCTATCTAGATTATAAGAAGATAATTTCAAATTTCTTACAAGAAAAAAATGACCGTGCTGGTAGGTTTCTTTTGTTTATTGTCATGTGTCAAAACTAAAGCAAATTAATTATTTGTAAATAAAAATATGTAAACAGCATAAAATCGAAATGTTATTTATTTGTGCAGTTAGGTACAGCTAGATATTTTGATACGGTGTTTATTTGGGCAACCGAGGAATGCTACGGGGGAGTATTTTTTCACAATTGTCTATAAGCACAAAATGTACAATTGTGTAAAATATGTTCCTTGATTGTAATTCCTTAGATTGCGTATTTAAACAACGAGATCAAGATTGTTCAGCAGACCAAAATTTTATTCCAATAACAAAAAGAAAAAACGACCTTTAAAAAAAAAGAGAATAGATAAGTTCTAAATGGTAGTGGTTCCAGTTTGACAGATAGCAAGAAAATCGTATCAGTTAAGTATGAACAATTTCTTTTATCAGCTCTAAAGGACCTTGCGTTAGAACGACATAACGTACAGGGTAATAATTATTGCTAATATTTTTATTGCGGGTTAATTTCGATAAAAATTATAACAATAAGATTAAAGATGATTACAGCTTGGCATCTAATTATGGATTCTAAATAAGGGACCCGGGTTAGAGGTGTTTTACTGATGTCCGGTGACCAGGATGTGAGTTACTAAACTGATAAAATTTGTATATAGAGACCTGATACTTTTTTTTTGTTTTTGTTTCAGATATTACGACTGACTCTTCATCCAGTCAGAGTTTTGCATCGTCAATAACAGCAGCAGTTACAACAACATTGCAAAGGATTAACCAAGAAACAATAAGAACTACAAAAACAAATACAGGTTGTTTAAAAGGAAGAAGGCCGCTACGATCAAGAGACGGAAACTTCGAGAAAATTTTCGCAGAAGACAGCAACGTAATGATAATGAAATAGTGGAAAATGTTGATGGAGAAGTGGAGGGCCAATTAACCATCTTACCGACAATGGCGTCAATGTCAAGTGGTAGTCGACGAACAACAATCACAACTAAGAATGAAATACCAATACAACAATATAACCAACATGTAGGCGCACCTTTATTTTTGTCGCTGTTACCTGCTATTCACCGATTTTCAACGGATTCAAATGGAAAACACCCTATTAAGTTCCTCGATGAATTACAAATTTATATAAAGAAAATGAACGTACCTGCTGAAGTACAATTAAACACAGTACGGGAGGCACTTTCTGTGGGCGGCGCTGATGATTGGGCTGCTATTTTTAGTGACTCATGGAGAACTTATGATGATTTTAAACGAGATTTTCTAAGCACATTTTGGTCGGAATCAGACCAAAATACATTGCGACATGAAACTGCAACTGCCAAGTGGAATCCAAATAGAAACAAATCGATGGAAGCGCACTTTGTAAGGTATATTGGACTATCTAAATTGTTAACCACTCTACTGCCTGAACAAACACTGCTTAATAACATTATGACGCATTTTCCGGAAAGCATTATGGACACTAACCACCGATAAAACCATTACTCGCACTGCTGAATTTTTAAGAATTCAAGAAATCATTATAAAAAACTGCTGGACGATATCACCTATTGCGAATAAAATGCGCACACCGAGCAACAATATTACATAGACCTCGGGAAACGACTATCGGTCAAATTAGAGAGGCCCAAATATTTGACCGCCATAGAACTAATAGGGCCAAACATTCCCAGTAACAATAGGGGATGGTTAATTTTAACAAAAATGGGATGGAAGACAGGTCAAGGGGTCGGTCGTTATTGTCAAGGAATTCGAGAACCAATTAATATTGCCCTAAAATACTACCGCCACCCATCTGGTTTGAAGTGTCACGACGAGGAGCCTCTAGCATATAAAGAAGAATCCCTAAAGCGGTTTATTACATGGAGAAAAGGGACCCTTGCTTCTGTTGCTTCTGTTACATCATCGCAAATGTTCGAAAATAATTTACCTGAGATAACGTTCAACTACTTAAAGGAAGAATTTAATGCATTAATTGATACCGGATCAGAAATAACGTGCATATCCCATAAATTTTATAACAATACTATAAAATCTACTAGCCCACCTATGCTGCCTATGAGAGCAATGGTATAAGGACAAAAAGTAAAACAAAAATCAGTTCGCAAGTTTTTCTTTGGTACCTTTGTGTGTACTTGTTCCATTTGTTTTGCTGTAGCGATTCTTTTACTAACTGAATTTCCTTGTGTGCAGACGCGTATTTTTTTATTTCTTCTAAACAGATGGCTACTGGCCGTGTGTATTCCAATAAATGGTGAATGTAATCTTTATCAAAAGGCTGAATTTTAGAGTTATATAAACATAACCGTGACACCGGGTGGCTTATAACTTACTTTGAACCTAAAAGACTGTAGTCTTATTACCCATCTTTCTATCCTTGCACAGGGTTTCGATTTGGGATTAAAGATTGTTTCAATAATATCTCCATCCAAAAGGTCATGAATTGCCTGATCCACTTTTTCTTCCAGTGGTATTGGTATTTGTCTATAAGGTGTTACGTTTTACGTAACTCTTGTGTTAAAGCAACATCTTCCTTAGTATATTAACATCAATTAATTATTTTTCTGTTAAAAATAAGCACAAAAATAAATATTAAAATAATCGTATTCAAATGAGACTTGAGACGCCATTTAAGTGTAGACAGAGAAACTAATGTACAGCAAATTACTTTATGAATAAAACAGTAATAGTGAGTTCGAGTTGGACACACCGGGCGCCTCAACAATCAACCTCTGCGTTTCTTTACGTTAATAAGAAAGAGACAGAGGCGACCCTGTGATGTTCAAGGTGCCAAATTAAACTCATTTTAAATTGATGTGTAGATAGAATACTCCTACCTATGATTGGTGTCGTTAATGGAGACTGTGCGAAAATGTAATATTCTTATTATCTTATTCACCTTAATTTGTTGAGCGACAAAATGCATCAAAATTTGTCTAGTAATCCTTGGAACACACTTGTCATGAAGTGATTTGGTTTAACCCAAATGACTTTGCGATTTTCTGTTTTGTAATAGTGGCGCGCATCAGACAAAGATAGTGAGGAAAATCCGCAGAAATTCGGGAGTAATTTCATTTAATAGAGCGGTTTAGTATATGAATATCATAATAATCCGACGTAATTTGTGCTTGTTTTTAATTATCCGGTGGCTGAATACATCAAATGTAATTTTATATGACTGAAAAACTGCGGTTTGAATTTTCTTGAGAAAGAGTTCCCTGCAAAACCAATCTTTTATTTTCGACCTTTCCTATAGGTTCCACTTCCCTAATTTTCAACTCATAATCAGCCTCATTCACATGCAAAGCATTAATTATAAGACACATTTTGAAAGAGTAATAAAAAAAATGAGAAGATTACCAATAAAGAAAAAGCAGAAATAGGAAAATATAAAAGGGATTTTTAAATCCTATCTTGAATCCAAAACAAAATAAAAAAAACAAACTCCAAAAAACACCAAGCAAAAGCGAAACTATCTCCTAAATTTTTTTTTATTTTACTATCAAAAATACACGTTGTAAAAAGCGCCAATTAGTTACAATTAAATAAAACACAGTAACGTTGGGTGACAATTTGTTTTATTTTGTTCAATTAGATTTTAGGTTCCTCAGGGTTCGTAGGTTTTGCTAAATTAAGGAGAAAAGTTCCACTTACCTATTTTAATGTTCTTTGTTGTTCCAATTCTTTTCACTTTAAAAACATCACACTTTTTGTTATTGCAAAATTGCAACCACTGTTTCTCAAATAGGGTGTAAAAAAATGTGTGGATTCACAATAAAAGATTTTGTTGTCTTAGAAAATGAAAAGTACTGTATTAAAAGCTTAGTTTTAATACATTAAAATTAAATTTGATTTGGTATTTTTTTCTTCAGTTTCTTTTATTTTGGTAACAAGTTTATAAGACAGCGCTGTTCAACCGCAGTCTCCCAGCTACCGTCTTTCTCTGACTGTACTTGCTTATAGAAGCCTATCCCTGGTGTTTGTCCTAGCGTAACGTTACCACAGGTTGTTGATGAGGGTGTACCGAAAATAAACCAAATTAAAAGGAATTAGAATTACCGGAAAAAAATTTCTAGGAAATCTAAAAGGGATTTCAGATCAAAGTTTAACTTTAAATTGAAGTTCAATTTCATTAAAAAGGAAAGATAAAACTAAAAAAAAAATTAAAAAATTTGCAAAAATCAGTAGAAATCCATTTTACAAAACCTAGTATCCAAATATATTGAAAAACTAATTTGAAAGCTTAAGAAAACAATGTGCTTTAGTAAGTGAAAACCTAAAATACAGCTGTAAAACCAGAGTTCTTAAATGAGCAAGGTTTCAAATACCAGCTTAGAATTTTAAAGAAAACTAGGCAGATCCAGTTTGTCGACTAACCAATTTTAATTACGAAATGACTTTTCATCATCTCCAAAAAATAACTGCATACTAAATATGCAAAATCAATAAAATAGCATACTAAATATGCAAAAACAATGACTAAAACATTTAGTTAAACTACAAAAAAAAAAAGATATTGCTATTAAAAATTTAGGTACTTAGTTGTTTTTGGGCAGCAAACAAACAAAAAAAATATATCAGAATATTTCCCTACACATTGCTAATAATTCCAAAGTGAAATTAAAAGAATTAAATTAAAAATAAAGGAAAAATTCGAAATATTAAAACATAGTTAAAAAACTACTTGCCTCTTCGAATGCTCGGTGGTAAAAGAGGCAGATTCTAGTCAGTAACGGTGGGACCCTGTCTCCTCAAATAACAAATGTTAGACCAATCACAACACAGAGTTTCCAGAAAAACAAGTTTTTTCCTCAATTTTTTTAGGTTACCCTGCTGCTGCTGGAACAAAATAAAATAAATTCACTTTAACCTGACACAGGTGACTTTAGTCAACTAATCTTAAAATTGATTTTATCAAGTAATCAGTAATTGTTAAATTTTTCTTTAAATTGCGGTTTGAATTTTCTTGAGAAAGAGTTCCCTGCAAAACTAATCTTTTATTTTCGACCTTTCCTATGGGTTCCACTTCCCTAATTTTCAACTCATAATCAGCCTCATTCACATGCAAAGCATTAATTATAAGACACATTTTGAAAGAGTAATAAAAAAAAATGAAAAGATTACCAATAAAGAAAAAGCAGAAATAGGAAAATATAAAAGGGATTTTTAAATCCTATCTTGAATCCAAAACAAAATAAAAAAAACAAACTCCAAAAAACACCAAGCAAAAGCGAAACTGTCTCCTAATTTTTTTTTTATTTCACTATCAAAAATACACGTTGTAAAAAGCGCCAATTTGTTACAATTAAATAAAACACAGTAACGTTGGGTGACAATTTCTTTTATTTTGTTCAATTAGATTTTAGTTTCCTCAGGGTTCGTAGGTTTTGCTAAATTAAGGAGACAAGTTCCACTTACCTATTTTAATGTTCTTTGTTGTTCCAATTCTTTTCACTTTAAAAACATCACACTATTTGTTATTGCAAAATTGCAACCACTGTTTCTCAAATAGGGTGTAAAAAAAATGTGTGGATTCACAATAAAGATTTTGTTGTCTTAGAAAATGAAAAGTACTGTATTAAAAGGTTAGTTTTAATACATTAAAATTAAATTTGATTTGGTATTTTTTTCTTCAGTTCCTTTTATCTTGGTAACAAGTTTATAAGACAGCGCTGTTCAACCGCAGTCTCCCAGCTACCGTCTTTCTCTGACTGTACTTGCTTATAGAAGCCTATCCCTGGTGTTCGTCCTGGCGTAACGTTACCTCAGGTTGTTGATGAGGGTGTACCGAAAATAAACAAAATTAAAAGGAATTAGAATTACCGGAAAAAAAATTTCTAGGAAATCTAAAAGGGATTTTAGTTCAAAGTTTAACTTTAAATTGAAGTCCAATTTCATTAAAAAGGAAAGATAAAACTAAAAAAAAAACTAAAAAAAATTGCAAAAATCAGTAGAAATCCACTTTACAAAACCTAGCATTCAAAATATATTGAAAAACTAATTTGAAAGCTTAAGAAAACAATGTGCTTTAGTAAGTGAAAACCTAAAATACTGCTGTAAAGCCAGAGTCTTTAAATGAGCATGGTTTCAAATACCAGCTTAGAATTTTAAAGAAAACTAGGCAGATCCAGTTTGTCGACTAACCAATTTTAATTACGAAATGACATTTCATCATCTCCAAAAAATAACTGCATACTAAATATGCAAAATCAATAAAATAGCATACTAAATATGCAAAAACAATGACTAAAACATGTAGCTAAACTACAAAAAACAAAAAGATATTGCTATTAAAAATTTAGGTACTTAGTTGCTCCAAAAAAACATGTTTTTGGGCAGCAAACAAACAAAAAAAATATATCAGAATATTTCCCTACACATTGCTAATAATTCCAAAGTGGAATTAAAAGAATTAAATTAAAAATAAAGGTAAAATTCGAAATATTAAAACATAGTTAAAAAACTACTTGCCTCTTCGAATGCTCGGTGGTAAAAGAGGAAGATTCTAGTCAGTAACGGTGGGACCCTTTCTCCTCAAAAAACAAATGTTAGACCAATCACAACACAGAGTTTCCAGAAAAACAAGTTTTTTCCTCAATTTTTTTAGGTTACCCTGCTGCTGCTGGAACAAAATAAAATAAATTCTCTTTAACCTGACACAGGTGACTTTAGTCAACTAATCTTAAAATTGATTTTATCAAGTAATCAGTAATTGTTAAATTTTTCTTTAATTGCCACCGGATAATTAAAAACAAGCATAAATTACGTCGGATTATTATGATATTCATATACTAAACCGCTCTATGAAATTACTCCCGAATTTCTGCGGATTTTCCTCACTATCTTTGTCTGATGCGCGCCACTATTACAAAACAGAAAATCGCAAAGTCATTTGGGTTAAACCAAATCACTTCATGACAAGTGTGTTCCAAGGATTACTAGACAAATTTTGATGCATTTTGTCGCTCAACAAATTGAAGTGAATAAGATAATAAGAATATTACATTTTCGCACAGTCTCCATTAACGACACCAATCGTAGGTAGGAGTATTCTATCTACACATCAATTTAAAATGAGTTTAATTTGGCACCTTGAACATCACAGGGTCGCCTCTGTCTCTTTCTTATTAACGTAAAGAAACGCAGAGGTTGATTGTTGAGGCGCCCGGTGTGTCCAACTCGAACTCACTATTACTGTTTTATTCATAAAGTAATTTGCTGTACATTAGTTTCTCTGTCTACACTTAAATGGCGTCTCAAGTCTCATTTGAATACGATTATTTTAATATTTATTTTTGTGCTTATTTTTAACAGAAAAATAATTAATTGATGTTAATATACTAAGGAAGATGTTGCTTTAACACAAGAGTTACGTAAAACGTAACACCTTATAGACAAATACCAATACCACTGGAAGAAAAAGTGGATCAGGCAATTCAAGACCTTTTGGATGGAGATATTATTGAGGCAATCTTTAATCCCAAATCGAAACCCTGTGCAAGGATAGAAAGATTGGTAATAAGACTTTTAGGGTCAAAGTAAGTTATAAGCCACCCGTTGTCACGGTTATGTTTATATAACTCTAAAATTCAGCCTTTTGATAAAGATTACATTCACCATTTATTGGAATACACACGGCCAGTAGCCATCTGTTTAGAAGAAATAAAAAAATACGCGTCTGCACACAAGGAAATTCAGTCAGTAAAAGAATCGCTACAGCCAAAACAAATGGAACAAGTACACACAAAGGTACCAAATCTTTGAACCAGAATTGTCACTGTATGGTTATATATTGGTAAGAAGCAATAGAATAGTAATCCCAGAGAAACTTAGGATGGAAGTTCTTGAATTAGCTAATGAGGGTCATCCAGGGATTGTGTCAATGAAGAAGAGGTTAAGGACAAAAGTATGGTGGCCAAAGATTGACAGTGAGCAGAGAAATTTGTTACAAACTATAAAGGCTGCCCCTAGTGTCTGCTCCTAATCGGAGTTTTCCTAGAAAGGCTTGGGTCGACATTGCTATAGATTACCTACTAATCATAGTAGGTAACTATAGTAGGTACAAAGATGTCAAGAGAATGCGTTCAACAACAACTACTAAAATTTTAGATGTGCTTGGAGATGTTTTCAGCTGACTAGGTTTACCAGAATCTATCACGTTAGATAATAGATCTTTCCTAATATCGCTAGAATTTGAAAACTATTTCAAAGAAAACAACATAACACTATTTTACACAAAAGCCAGATGGCCTCAAGCAAATGGAGAAGTTGAAAGGCGAAATAGAAATGTGCTAAAGAAATTAAAAATAAGCCAAATCTATAAAAGAGACTGGAAAAAAGACTTACAGGATTACCAGATGATGTACAACAGCGCCCCCCATTCTAGCATGGGGAAAACTCCCAACGAAATATTTTTTTAAAGGATCTCTAGAGATAAATTACCAAGCTTTCCAACTGACCATTTTAATGATCCAATGGATATCATAGATGAAGAAGTACGAGATTATGATAGATGGGAAAAAGGAAAAGGAAGGATTTATGCAGATAAGAAAAGGAGAGCTCAAGAATCAAACATAGATTGCGGAGATACAGTGGTAGTAAAAAATTTCATTAAAGAAGATAAACTAACGCCTACAATGAAGTGCCACATACTATCGTAACAAAAAAAGATGCATATGTACAAGTAAAAAAATAAGGAAACTGTTCAAGTCTACAGGAGAAATATTGTCCACTTGAAAAAAGTTGCAGGCGAGTGATCACTTGCAAACAATGACTGAAATATAAACAGATATTTATACAATACAAATATAGCTAACTACTACCTTACAAGAAAAAATTTAGTATTTACCTTTGAGGGAAACAGATTTTCTTTTAAGGCCTCTTTGCACCTTCTCCTGCTAGTGCTGTTTTCAATGTTTCATATTATTCGTTCTATTTAATAATATATTGTTTGTTGTTTATTATAGTTAGTTAACCGTTAATATCATTAAAGTAAAAGAAAAGTTGTAACTACTCTCTGATCTGCTAGGTAAGTATAAAAAGACTGAATCTATTTCACCCACTTAAGTAAATATTTTGTTAAATTATAGAATTAGATTATTTAATTATTAATAAAAAGACTAATCAAAGTCCTATTCACTTTATTGTTTTGAAAATTATTGAACCAAATATTACAAATTTTGTATGTTAATTATTTACAGTAATATTTTTCATTATTATTATTTTTGTTCAGGAAAGGGGGAGGAGGAAGATATAATAAACAATTACATTATTTAAAAAAAAAAGATCATTAATTTATTTAGAACCAAACATAAAAAAATCTATTATCAAATAAATAATAAAAAATTAATTATGAAATTTTTATAAAAAGGAAGGGATGTAGTATACTGACCTACAAACGTGTTGGCGGACCGCGTAATTAAGTCGATACAGTTTGGCAACACTGACGTAATGCAGGTTGGCAACACTGACGAAATGTAGGTTAGTTACACCGACGAAATGTAGGTTAGCAACACTGATGGAATACGGTTGGTCAACGAAAGGCAACGGTAATACACAAGAAGGCGCTTACGGTTGGCTACATTGGAGCCGAACTGAGCTGTCACTGAGAAAGGGCATGATGGTGATCGCCATATTCGACAGAACGGGGATATGGGATAAAAATAGTAAAAGTGTCCCTCAGATGTTCCAGCGGGACTCTACAGCATTTTGTTCGGCAGTAAAACTATTACCATAAACAACATAATGGCATTCTACATAGCAAAATGCTTATATGTTCATACTGTTGGTGGCCAAACATGAATATGGATATTGAAAAGTTTATAGCGTCTTATGACGTATGTCAACAGTGTCAAAACTTTACAAATCCTAATAGTACATTGTCACAATGGCCTGCAGCTGCTCATAATTTTTTTAGAGTTCATGTTGACTTTTTACATAAATGTGGGTTTACTTTTTTATTGGTTATTGATCAAAAATCAAAATGGATTGATGTTATTTTAGTCAAAAATGGCACAGATGCTTCAGACACTATTTTTGACCTTAAAAATATTTTTCCCATTTATGGCCTTCCAGTTTTGATAGTGGTTTAATTCTACTGAATTTGAGTTATTTTTGCAAGCAAATGGAATTAAACCTGTCAAGTCTCCGGGGTACCGCCCGCAGACTAATGGTGTTGCTGAAAGAGGGGTTCAAATCATAAAAAAAAGATCTGGAAAAAGCATTAGTTGAAAAGGGAAAAAATTTATCAAAGAGAAGTATATGAAATAACTTGCAAAATTGTCTATTTACATTTCGAAATACCCCTTCAACTGTGACAGGAATCTCACCTGCTGAATCTATTTTAAAAAATAGACCTCGCACTCGCTTTGACTTGTCTAAACATTCTATTCACAACAAATCCAATGTAAAAGTTTTTACAACAAAACATTTCTACAGATTAAATCAGAATCTCTATGTAAAAAATAAACGTATTAAATTGTGGCAAAAAGGTTTGGTTAAAAAAGTTTTAAGTCTCAACACATATTTAGTGAATATTGAAGGATATATTCAATTTGTTCATGCTGATGATATGCGCAATGCTGGTGAAAATTTACCATCAAAGAATATATCCAGTGAATTAGATTCTATACCAAAAAATGTTAAACCAGAGATTATTGTTTTCAATAATATTTTGCCAAATAGTGTATTTGGTATTTGTTATTTGGTATTTGGTATTTGGTATTTGCATTTGGTATTTGGTATTTGGTATTTGTTATTTGGTATTTGGTATTTGGTATTTGGTATTTGATATTTGGTATTTGGTATTTGGTATTTGGTATTTGGTATTTGGTTTTTGGTATTTGGTATTTGGTATTTGGTATTTGGTATTTGGTATTTGGTATTTGGTATTTGATATTTCATCAAGTACTGTCATACTTAATATGTCAGAATCTGTAAGTGATCAAAATGAGAGTGTTTCTAAAAATGCTACACAAATTACAAACGAAGTTGTCGATAATAAGGGTTATTTTTGAACCTTCGCCTATTGTAAAATCACTACTAGTAAAAACTACAAGATCTGGGAGATCTGCTAAACCACCTTTCAGGTTAAACTTTTAAAATAAGAGGGGAAATGTATATGATATTTTATTGGGTCAATTTACGTATATGGACTTCTATATACTAAAGCCAACCAAACTAATATTCTGTGGACATACCACGAGTGTAAAGGCACCGCAAGTCATGGTGTATCGTAAACTTTGATTTTTCTTGTCTATTTTTGAGTGCCTTATAAATTTCAGTAATAGTAAACTCATGTGTCTTATATGTACAGTACGTAACACAAAATACTTGGCATGACGTAGAATATAAGTGGGAGGTGTACCAAATTTGGGAATTCGTTCACCCTTTGCTCAATCATTGTTTCAAAGATCAATTTATATGTGACTATGTACTTGGGAGTTTGTGTTTATAATCATTAATTGCTAGAAGTGGGCCACCACATGGTGGGGTCGATTCTTAAGCAAAAGGCAAAAATTCTGGCGAGTCAGTTATGTGGCAATGCCAAATGCGCCTGTATCATTCAGAGGGTAAAACCATCAAGTTGGCCAAGACCGAAACCTCTGACTCCTAAATGTCAAAATCACTTTTAGGTTATATTTTTATTAAAATTTCTTTTTGCTATCGTGGGAATATTTTTTGTCAATTTTTAACGAAAATGTGTTGAAAAAGACCAGACTAGCTGTAGATTTAAAGAAGTCACAGATGGACCAACAAAATTCACGAGGCAATATTTTAGGAATGTCAGCCATAGCTACAGAAAGTCGCAGGTTAAATTAGTCTTAAATAAAAGCCTTTTCACAGTTGTACAAGGTCCCGTATTCTTGTAGTTAAAAACGCTCAGCATTTTCAAGAACTATAGACAAAACAGCAAGTGGTTTGTACAGGTTTTATGAAAAAGGTAAGCGCTTCTTAAAGCGAATGGAAAAGGGTGTTATGCGATTCAATTTGGAAAACGCTTAGCGTTTTTCATTACAAAGGTAAGCCATTTATTTTTCTATGTGTATTTTTATTAAAATTTTAGAGGATCCTCGGTACATAATCAGCATTACTTTTACTATTTTATTAATATTTATGTATAATATTTGCATGAGTAAAAATAAAAGCGGGGCGACCCGGTTTGGTACCTATTTCTTAAGTTAAATGACCTGTTTTTTATTACCCATATTTTAAAATTAAAGCACATATAGATATTTTTATTTTTTATCGTATCTCAAGAAACCAAAGTAACTTTTAAAAAATGCATCTTGTAGCAGGAGAAAAGATTTGAGTATAGTTGATTAGTCGTAGTTTTTTTTTATTTTTTAAAAACAGCACCTTTCCAGCTAACCCGACCCACTTTTCTTAAAATATTTTACAAAAAACAAGAAGAAGATCAAAGTTATATTTTAAATTAAAAATAATTGTCTGCAGTACTTGAACAAAATTATATATACAGGGTAAGATATATATATAAAAGATAGCAGTTTTAGAATAAATTTTTAAACATTTATTTTCATATTAAATCCTGAGACTAGATCTCACCCCAAGTAACTTTTTGTCTCATATTTTACAAAAAAACATAAAAAAAAATAGAATTATTCGAAAAAATTATAATACAATTTTAATAAATTTTTATGAACAGAATTTGAACATCTAAAAATATAATTTTTATTGATATAATTTTCTCAAAACTTTTACCTGCGACGCATATTATTTATTTTTAGATAAACTACTGAAAAATGTTGGACTACCTCGACAACAATTACCTACTATATTTAAAGGCAATCATAAGGAGGAAGAATAGTAGGTACGTGTCATTTTGGATTAGTGTGTAGTATGAATATTTTTTCTCAAAAGCTTTAGTTTTTAGCCAAGCAAAACCGTGCCCGAATTAAAAAACGTCGAGGGATTAAAAGCACTTTCTGAGTCCTGAGGTGTACACGCTATTTTATGCTTTAGAAAAAGATTTCTGGTAGTAAAATATAATCTCGGAGAAATAAAGTAAAAATTTAATCCCCGGGAAGTAAAGCAAAATTTTAATCCCAGAGAAACAAAGTAAAAATTTATTCTGTAATCATTTAATGATTTCTAGTACGTAGTAAAATTTAATCCTTGGGAATAATAATAGAATAGAATAGAAATAAAGTTAAAAACTATTCTCCAGAAAATACAGTAAAATTTGATCCCGGGGATTAGATGCCCTTTTACACTCCTTAAAAACAGAAACTAAAAGGCTACTTATATTCTCTAAAGCACATAAACATGTTGTTAGGAACTATCAGGGAAAAGTCAATCAATTTTCAAAAAAGTATGCGAAGCTCTCAAAATAATTTTATTAGTTAAAAAACTTGATCGCCATATTTTTTTTCTACTCTTTCATTGTTCTGAAATTTTTAGTTTTTTTCTTTTTTTTACATCTATCCCCAAGTTGTTTGAAAGCTCGTTTGAAATTTATTATTTACCGTTAATTTTATAACGATTTTTTTATACTGGAGAAATTCAAAAAAACTGGAATAATTGCTGCAGTGTTAAGAGGAATACCCCGGCGAATACATCCTTCTCAGACTTCATGACGTTTTGCACACACCCAAGATTGCATTTGCGTCCCAATGACAGTGGTTATATATTTTTTTTTAACCAAAAAGACAAAGTCTGCTTCTCTGTTAATTAATAGTAATATTACTACTACTCTATCAACTACTGTTTTCGCAATATTTCCTGTAGGAATTGAATCATTTATTTTTTGATCATTTTAAAAATTAAATTCGTAATATAATGGCGTCTAAGAAGCTAGCAGCGCAACCCTTCATTTTTTTCCAACCAGTATAGTGAATTGTAGCAATTTAGCTGTAGTTTTGTTTGGAAAAAAATTAAAGCTAGCTTTTTAAAAAAATTAGCACAGGCGATACAATGTTTTGAGAGAAGTCAGCATCGTATGCCACTGCAATCTAATAAAAAAAATCGAATTAAAAAAAAGCAACCAGATAATAAAAGTTGATTTATTTCTTCATAGTGATACCATATAATTTAAAAGGAATCAGGCTTTGTCCTTTTAGGCAAAAAATATACAAGGTGAGTAAAAAAAAATCGACTAAAGTAATTATAGTATATTATAGTCCTCAGTAGTTGAGGCGGAAAAACAAAATATACTTTAACATGCAAGTTGGATGGATTATTATTAATACAACATAAATAGTTAATTTAAAATGCGCCTCTGCTTACCTGTAGGGACAATTTTATTGCAGACCCTTTTTTGCTGCCGGGATTATTTTCTTCACAATTGGTATTATTATAGAAGTCAGTTGATAGTGATAAGGAAGATTGTTTTGCGTTTGTCCATATATCTCAGAGCCGAGCATATACATAAGAGAACTTTTAGTTTGGCAAAAAAAAATATACAGGTTCCAACAAAATATTGCCAACACATTTTTAATGTTTAGTTAAAGATTAAAGCGTCATACTAAATTTTTAAATGTAATTTTTTTATGCTTTTAATAAAAGTGTGTTTTACCCACTTTCAACCAAGCCTATTTGCGTGATCATGTAGAAGATACAAATCAAAAAACGTATTCAATAGTCCGATTTTTACGTAGGTTAGTGACCACTAATGACCAGAGTAACTTTAGTTTGGCATGTGTTTAACTACACCACACAAGATAATATTTTTTTTAAAATGGAAACTAGACTATCAATATTCCATATCGACAATTTATTTGACTACCGATTAAATAAGTTCTTTAAACCGTCTTTCTGATTTTATTTTGAAATCAAATTACGAGGAAAATTTTACATTTTGACTTTTTGAAATTTCAATGGAAAATCTTATTATATTTAAAAATAAAAGTTAAAAAGTAGATAAATACGCTTTGATATATCAGGTATTCAAAAAAATTGGTGAAATGGTTCATTCTTTCATGTACTATTTAGATGACTTTTACAGTTTTAAGATATGTCTTTTTTTTCGTGCATTTTTGGTAATAGAATTTTGAAAACAGGAAATAATTAGGACAGATGTAAATTTTGTATAATTTTGATACCGTCGGCAAAAGAAAAATTTCGGAAGCAACCAACTCAACCTTAATATTTATTGAACCTTAGGCACTAAAACTAAGAAAAATAAAGCGAATCTACCAACTTGGTGAAATATTGATAAAATTCTAAATTTTGTCTTGCTGGCGCCCAAACGGTCAGCGCCTAAATATCCAAAGTCCAAAAGTCCTGTATTTGCATTTGCTTAACTATGTTACCCAATTTTTGTAATTCAACCTTCCTCCCTAATTTTGTTATTCTAGGTAATTTAAAAATAACATAATTTTGTTTGGTGTTCAAGTCCCAAAATTTAAATAAAAACCAAACTTTTCTTGCATCAGATAACTAGACTAGCTACTAGTTTTATCTTTGAAAAATATCAGGTGAGGGTGTAGATTGAAATGAAGCTATCCCTCTTTCCATGCGTTTAGGACAAACATTCGAGAAGCTAGTCATCATAGTGATTTATTCGTTATGAACTTGCAGGAATCCCCAATACTGAACGAAATGTCGCGTCAAAAAATCTGTCACCAAAAACACGACAATATATTTGACGAAAACGGCCTACTAGATTTCAAAATTCTGCCAGTTTGAACCTCTACGAACAAAATATCGCAACACCGGGAAGGGATGAAAATCGTCATGATACCGTTCAAAACTCCGGCCGGCTTCTCTGGTGGGCTCAAATTATTACGCAAATTTCATTAATAAAAATTATGGTAAATAATAAATTTAAGTATTTAGTCATCTCTAGCTTCATTTAGCCTTGTTTCTTATTTTTGTATTTTTATTAAAAAGCAATCGACAATTTGGGGACTGCAGGAACATATCCCAATTAGATGACATTTGTTATCACATACTGACTAGAAAATGGCGAGTGAAAATGTTTTCATTTGAAAATCATTATTAAACCCCTTTCAGTTACTAAAATAATTTTTTCTCGATGAAAAAATGTGAAATCAAGTACAAGGGATGAAAATTAAGCTAAACATATCTCAGGTAATTTATCATCAATGTGAACTACTTCAATATCTTTTGACACGTCAGAAATTCTGTCGCATCAGAATTTCTGGCGTTTGCCTAAGAATCGGCCCCGCTGCACTAAAAACAGGGATGCTTTTCAAAGTAAACCAAAAGGGCCTGTATTGTGCCCTTTCTGAATACTCATCCAGAGAATACCCCTTTGCCTCAGAATTTTGGGGTTACTCCACTTTCAAAGAAAACAACTGGAAATTAAATTAAAATGACCGTCTTGTTTGTTTAGTTTTGTTTAGTTTATAGTTGGTCTCAGATTAACCCTTGTTAAAAAGGGAATATTAATATAATAATGTTGATAATCTAGTTTTTACTTCCTTTTTAGAGGAAAAAAACGAACTGCTAAAACTCGCATTGACAAGGAAGCCTTAGTAAGAATTGAAAAGCTGCAAAGAGCTATGAAGCAACAACGAGAACTCCATAATTTTAATGTTGCCTGTATAAAAGCGGAAAATAAATATTGGAAAGAAAAAACAAAACTTCTTCAATCTGATTCTGATTAAAAATTGGTTTCACTAATTTTATATATAAGGCCTTTTGCAAAGATGGGTACTTATTACCTAGTAAAAAGTGTTTTGTAAGTTTAGCCTGTTTTATTCTAAGAAGAATATTTTGTTTTCAATTTAGGATAGTTTTGTTAATATAGTACAAACTTAAAGGGTCAATTTACTCACTGTAATACACAATCAGTTTTGGGGAAAAACGTGATTTAGTCTTAATTGTGTAAAATAATTTATCAAGCCGAAGAAACAATTAAAAAATTTCTCAGCTTTAAGCCCTAGTAATTAGTTGATAATTTTTTTATGTTTAATCCATTTTCATGCCTGTTATTAGATTTAAGTTTCTTTTGAAGGTAAATTAGACTTTTTAAATATTAGTTCGAAGTACTGTATGCCTGTCTGATATATTTTTAAATCAAATTAGTGAAAAGCTTCTTAATATAAAAAGATAAATTTTAAGCAATATTAACGTCGATTGCTTAGTTTATTTTTAAAAGTAATATTTAAAGTAATGTTTATTTTTTAGTTAATAAACAGGTAAAAAGGGTTTTCATGTGTTACAATTATAGTGTCCTCAAATGTCCTTCAATCGAGCCTTGAATCCTAAAGTTTCAATTGTCCTAAAATTTTTAAGAAAAAAAACTAATACTCCTAAAATTTCAACAACTTTTTCAATTTGTCCTAAAATTTTATAGGTGTCCTAAAAACAAGAGATTTTCCCAAAAATTTGATTTTTAAAATAATTTTTTAGGGAGAATATTTTTTTTAAAGATCTTTAAAAAATCTAGCACTCGCCTCGATTTTTACTGTAGTTTGTGGGAAATTGCCATTTTTGTAATTAGTTGTCTGGAAAACCCAAGTATGTCAATTGAAATTTTTAATTTTTTGATTGAACAATTAGGTATACACCAAAAATCAGAAAAGAGATGGGAGGGTTTGGTTGATTTGATTTGAAAAATATTTATTAAATAACTAATAGTTAAAATGCGTAAGTAAAATATTAAAATCCGTCAAAACAAAATTTCTAACCTATAAAACCTTTCAAGGAAGCCTTAATGTAGATGGCGACATACCTTGTTCTTTACTCATTCTTAAGCATTCCTTCCGACGACTATAAAATGCATTTTGTGCCAAAGGAGCCCTTAAAGCGTGAGGAAGCCTCAAGGCTCGACTATAAATACCACCCCAAAGTAGTCATGAAGATACTCCAGTACAAATTTGGCTGTGTTCGACAGGTTAAATAATTGTTTCATAACCTGTTATGTTATGTGTTAAGTTCTAACTGGGAGAAATAACAAACTGATGGAGGGTGCATTTCCATTAAAAACAATCATTGTTTACTAATTAGACAACAAGTCACAGTATACCATGAAAATCGGTATTCGTACGCCAAGTAGCAACGCTGTAGTGTTTATTTTGCGTGATTATTGCTTTGAGCCAGCGGCGTGCGGTTTTTTAATTAAAAATATTCTGTGAAAAACCTGAAAACCTATAACGATATTTAAATTACGTTATGTAAAAGGCATTGTTATTATGAATAATAATTCAAAAAGTATTGAACAAATTAATTCTTTTAGTGGAAAACAATTTGAATTTTATTTCTTTGATCATATGCTAATCTTTAATAGCTAATTTTTTTCATACAATATCACTTCAATTAATAGTCTGTTTCATAGAGCTTTCTGAGATAAGAATTCAAGTTATATAATAAGTACCCACCTAACTACCTACTACGTACTATAAAGAAAGGGAAAGAGCTTACCTTTTTTGATGCGAAAATTTCATCGGTCCAAATAATAAGGTACTTATTATAAAGGTTCTGACAACCCCTGTATACCTATTTCATTCACTTATTATGAAACCAATGCAATGAAAGCGAAAAAATTTAACAATATCTTCACACAAATTCTTTATTGCAAAACACAATCTATGAATTAGCTAGTTCATGCAAGCATATAATGTATTATTTTTTTAATTACAAAATCTAAGAATAAAATACTTTTTGCAGCGTTCAATCTTGTGAACTTATAGTTAGATTATTATAATTACCTTAAATTACAGGGTGTTTCATTATAAATGGCCCCCTCCTGTGTTTTAAATACAAAAGTTTGTAAAAATTTGATTTATAAATTCTTCAAAAATAAGTTAAAAAAAGTTTTATTTAAAATGTCAAATATTGATAGCAACTTTCTAATTTTAAATACAACACCCTGTATATTTTTGCATTTTGAATTTTAGTTCTTTTCCTGATTTAGAAATGCACACCTTGTATGCACTGGGATCAATAGTTTTTGAGATATTGGACTTGGTATTTTTAGTTTTAAAAAATAACAAACATCCTGCTTTATGAGTCATAGCCACCTAAGTGAAAAAACTTCCAATATCTCAAAAGATATAAGCCATTTATATCGTAAATTTTTTAGATCTAAAAATTTATTTTTTTTAGTTCCGTTTTTGACATTACCTATAAAATATTATTAAAGCTTAGAATGGCAATAGTTTTAAAACGTTCTATAATAGTACCAAAATAGACTAAAATTGAGAAGTAATACTTCAAGTTACTTACTTAGGGAGATATAAATTACCTGTTTTTAAGACTTGACATTCTTTACATGTAATTGTATAAAATAACCAAATGTTCTAAAATACCTATTACAAAAAAACATAATAATGTTAAATTATTGCAAATTAAGGAAAACTGAAAATTCTGATCTTAACAGGAAATATTTACAAATTATAGAGTTTTTAGACTCAGTTCTAGTCAATTTGCAAATATATATACCGGGTGCATAGCGCTAGATCTGGGTATAGGATTTTCATACTTTTGCTGATTTAAAGCTACCAACAAGGGAACCCAATCAACAGCAATTTAACAGCTAATTTCTTGCAGTGAAAATAATTTTGCACCTACAGCCGTTTTCGAGAAAATAGAACTTCCATGTTTTTACAGTAAATGTAGATATGTTATTTTCTGGGAAAAGGCTGGTTAGAAAATTATATTTTCCTTGATAAATTTGCACAAAATTAGGAGATTAGGTAAAAATCCTATAGCTGGATCTGAAGCTGTTTACAGTGTAAATCTATCTTATAGGTGAAGTAAGTTATTTTCTGGTATTATTCTTGTTTATCACATAAGATGAGGACTATTTTATTTTTTACACATTTTACCTGTTGTCATATATCACAATAATATAAATATAGTTGATTTTTTTAGCTAGACGTCTTGTCATAACAAATTACATTTTTGATCTTCAGCTTTATTTTTATAAAATTATACTCACATTCCGGTTTTCTAGTTAGCATGTGTCCAGCAGCATAAGTGTTAAATACCACTAGAGGTTTGCGGTTTTTGTTTACTTTTATTTTGAGATATGTAGAACATTTTGATTGATGACGTAAGTGCCTGTACTGAAAAAAATCAACGATATGCTATAATTATATGCTCATGATACGTATGCGTAGACGTGAAATTTGGTACTTAATTCTGTCTTTTTCTCATCTATAAATAGACAAAGAGTTTCACTTAAATGGGGATATTCGAATTCCGCCTTTATGGTGCAACGTAGTATTTTTCATCAAGGTTATTACGACATTAACTTACGTAGTATAACGTCTCCATGTTCTTAACCATTAACACAACGAGTGTTAACGAAGGAAAATCGAAGAGGAAAGGAATAATGGCGCTGAATATAAAAGACAAAGATGTCCGATCCAATAAATTTCACGTCTACGCTTATGTATCATGACCAACTTAAACTCCCTAATGACTACCCTTTACGCTAGCGCTAGCACACGCTATGTAGATAAGGTACTTACAAAGAAAGAATAGTATAATATTATTATATTGGTGAATATATTATTAATACTTATCTTGTTTACAATGTAACATAAAATTACAGACGTAGGTACAATATAATATAAAATTATAAATATATACGAGCAATAATATGATCAATATATAATTCCAGAAATATGTACCAACAATAAAAAAAAATATTTACTGCTCTGAATCTCCACCCAAAATTTAGCTAGCAAGTGTAAACGGTTTGACGTTTTTGACTACCAAACCCAATATTTTTTGGCAAATTTTGGTTTGTCGCAGAGGAAAAAACATTTTTTGCACTTGGAGCTGGATTTTTAAGTCTGGGCTCAGAAAGTCTAGAAAAAAAAAACTACCCAAAACAGTCAAACCAAAAGCCTAAGCTAAGATTTTCGAGTTCCCTATATTGAGAAATCAAAATAAGCAAAGCGCCCTCTAACCTAAAGCCCCCAACTAAGACCCCCGATACCATGGCAACTGCAGGTGTTTTTTCAACAAGGGCCACAGTGGGCAGAAGGGTATTTTTACGTTTTCTGACAAAAAACCATTCGAGGTTATGTTTATCTTTCAAAAATATTTTTTCAAAAACGAATATGAAACCACTTCGCGTGTGCGGTCGCCCGCCGAAAATGGCCTAGCGCTGCGCGAGCATTACCCCGAGTTTATCAAAGAACCAAGAGAACTTTACTGGCTTACTGGAATTACTAGGAATTTACCTAGACACATTCCCATAACTTTACATAATTTTGTTTTTATTTTGATTCAATAATTTTTTTTTTATTTTAAATTATTGCTGCATAAGTTATGTGCAAGTTTGCTAGTGAAATCTTGGAGGCCTAAGGATAGATTTTAGATTTTAACCGCAGTTTCAAAAACTCACGATACTTGAGTATTAACAAAACAGGTGAGTAAAGCTCCATTTAGAGGTTGAGGAGACTCTTGCTAGTCGTTGATGCTCCTGTTTAAAATAGAATATGATTATTTCGTCTAGCGTCAGCAGCCGATTTTTAATTCTGCATGCTTTTTAAGTTAACCTGTTGTCCTTAAATCAGTGCTAACGGCTAGCAGGAGTTTTTCAAATTCAATTATAAATGCACTTGTAAATGCAACCTTAAACATTACACCCCGTTACTTTAATATGTAGTTGGGTAGCGTTTTTTAAGCAAGTAATTCTGCAGTAAATGGTTTTTTTTATTTTAGTATTTTACTTGGTTTTTTTTTGTAAAAAAAATCTTGTATGTAGGCACTGACTAGGGTCCCTAAAGAGTTAAAATTTATGAGCGCTGGAATTAAAGTAACTCGCGAGCTATAAATCCCAGTTTTCTTGCTGTTTTTAAGCCAATATTTTTTTTAGGTTACCCCTGAGGTAATGTAACTTACCCTCACCTTGAAGCCCTGGAAACCCTGGAGTTAATTTTAACCTGATTTTTAAAGATTTTTACTAGGTTATGTTGCTTGAGTTAACACAAACTCGCTTTTGAGAAACCGGCCCTTAGTCTCTCTTGTTTTTTGAATAAAATAGGTTAGTGACTTGAAAATTGGAGAATATTAATCAGGAAAAATTCTTTAAAATATAAATAATAGTTGCTCATTCATCTTTCAAATAAATTAAATACACAGGATCAAATACTATGTGTGTATGTCATAACTGGTGGTTAGTGAACACTTGTATGAAAGTTGAACCATGCACTGTGAACCTGCTTAGATTTTGAAACTCATATATCCCAGGACAATAAAACGGCAGATTACAAAACTTGATTTACTTTCGCTTTCGCTTGATACTTTTGTCTCTAACTTATAACTTAGATAACAAAACCAAACCTCTGCTTCTGTAACTAAAAAATTATTACGCAAAAAAAATTTAAACAGTTTGTAAACATGTGCCACTCAAGAGAAAATTTTTGAGAAATATTGGTTGTCCTCACCTAAAGTGCAAAATATGAAAAAAAAATTAGAGATAGAATATTTCTTGTTATTTTTATTATTCTTTTAGGAGTTGTATATAATAACAAAACATATAGAGCAGTGGATATTTAGGCACTACCTAAAATGAAAAAGAAGAAGATTCTAAAGTGCCACCACCCAGAGAAGAAGAATAATATATAAATTAAAAAGTCTACAATTTGTACCCAAACATACATAGCAGTGGATATTTTGCCAACTAAAATGAATAGCAAAACAAGATGGTTCAAAGTAAGTTTTTGGTTCTGATTTCAATCATATTTGGTAAAACTTTCTTAAATAAACAAAATTTATTATAGTCTAGATCCGATATCAAAAATTAATTTAACTCTTATCGTTTATTGCAAATTACAAATTTTCTGGACCTATTTCTGAACATATTTTGAGCCTCCCTTCATCTATTTCAATTCCATTAGGAAAAAAAGAAAAACTATACTCAAAGAACAAAACAGAGAACGGTTTTGAAGGGGGACACTCACAGATACTTTTTGGCTCTGGTGGAAATTTCATAGGGTAATTTTTATCACTGGAATTTAAAAAGGGATAGGTCTTTTAAACGTCGCTACTATTATGTCAAAATTTTAAAAAGCTAGGATGACTGGTGTTTAAGATATTTGCTTTTAAATTTGGTATGGAATAAAGAAAATGTTTGAACCTTTTTAGTGGATTAGTTTGACCACCAAAATTTAAAGAATAAAAGTAGGCTTATTTGGATGGTAGGTTTGAGAAAACAATCAGAAAATAATCATGAATTGTTTATTCCCTTTTTTATTATGAAAAATTTAAGTATAAAACGAACGTTTTTTCCTGATTTTTGTGCAAGAAATTATTTATTTGTCGCTCCATGACAAATTTAAACTCTAATATCTTGCATGTTTGTAAAGCAATTTAAACGATCTTCTAAATAAGATGTCATTTGAGCCACTTTTTTTATATAATTTCTCCTGGAAAATCTCATGTCCCTCAAGCCAACCCCAAAAAGCCTGTTTATGGAAAAAAATATCTAAAAAAGTAATTCCTAGACTACTAAAATTGTATAATGTTTTTCAAGTGTTTACCAAATACTCAAAAACACCTCTGTTATGTTTTCGTTGAACATGAATTTGAATTATTTCAAGCATAAGTCAAGGTGAAGGAAGTGCTTGATAATAAAGGTTTTTTGACGGACTATTTTACAAATCCAAGTGATGAAACTCTGGCTCCTTTGGGAGAACTCCAAAAAATAAAAAATTATGGAGAAACGTAAAACATAATATAGGCACCATAAGGGTTCTAAGAACAGATTTGACAGTAAGCATTTTTTTAAATAAACACATCAAAAATGGACTATATATAAATCCATTTTTGTCGAAATATATACTTTTTATGACACCCCAAATATTCCAGATGGCGATGACGGTGACTTAAAGCACAAAAATTTGATGAGAATCTAGATCAAGTACACACGTATAATATATTAACTTCAGGGTTTTCGGAAACACTGATTCCATTTTATAGAATAAACATTTCTTGGGGATATTATAATTAAGGTTCCTAGGGGCAAAAAGAATCGTAAATGACAAAAAACGTGTGACTCAAATAAGAAATTTTTGGATCAACTGACTTCATTGTTGGTGTAAAAAAATTTTTTTGAGGTAATTTAAGGGGCCTAAGGGTGAGTTTTAGGGGTAAAGTGGTAAAAACAAAATACTATTGATAGAAAGACATAAGACATCACTTTGGAGATTCTGGGGTTACCTAAATTCATTTTGGGGGTTAAACAGTTTTTAGGGGTAATGTAAGGAGCCTGAAAGGGCAACATAAAAAATTATTGGTGTAAAAGATATGTGATAATTTAATTAAGGGTTTTTTGGGTCTTCCAAAATTAGTTTTGGTGTTCCAATTATTACAATAGGGATTCAGACTAGGATTTAGATGTAGTTATAGGGAAATATACCGATTTGGATATTTTTAAGTCTTCTAAACTTTATAAATTTAACTGAAATATGTTAAGAGGTAATATAAGTTTGGGCTGGGTCCCAAAATTGTGTCCTAAGACCCTTCTATTATCTCCAGAATTTTTTTTTATCCAAAGAATGATGTCAGTAGATCCCAAAACCTTCAATTTGATATATTTATTTATTTATTTATTTATTACAGAAGTATCAACAGTACTGAATGCCAATTACAGATACGTCTTAAAGCTACTCTGAAAAATGGTTGTAAATAAACATACATGCATGCAGGACCTTACACTAAAGGGTCATGCAAATTTGAAGAAAGTAGAAACTTGAGTCTGTGTCTGTTCAACTTTTTGAAGCATTAAGAATTTATGGAAATCTAGAAATAACAAAAAATAACCATAAACCAAGAAATATAATAATGAAAAAACAATATTTAAAATTACTAATTGGACAATACTGTCTAAACTAGTTGAAAATTATAATTGTTTTTATCAAAGGTAATTATGTAGTAAACGGTTTTCGTTTATTTTGCATTTTATGAAAAAAAAGGTCTATAAGGAGTTGAAATATACCGGCCCGATTATTTTTTGGAATGTGAAAATGGGTGAAAAAATTAGAAAAAAATGTACCATGTTGGTGGGGTTGAGTTGGTTTGGGTTAGTTAGTCTGGGTTAATTTAGTTGAAAAAAATCGGATTTTTTTTATCGGGGGTAATTTTGGGTTCTTTCCACCTAGTAATGCAAAAAAAAACTATATACTACTTATCAAATTTTAACGAAAAGAAAAAAAATATATGGTAAACAATGAAAAATAAAATCAATAATTTACTGAGCAACCTACGACACTGTTCTCGGAAAACCACGGCCGCCATCTTGCTATAGCAACTTACCTGTGAAAACTGATTTTCCTCGTCGTATTTCCATTATGTTGGCTTTCTTACACTTTGTACACATAGCACCTTCGTCCCGTCAGGAAACGCACCATTTAAAACCACTAAATTGTTTGAAATTCTTTGCGAAAACTCGAAAAAACGAACCAGAAGCCTGCCGTGCACCAAAATGCGACAAGACGTTTCCGCCGACTCATCTTCCTCAAGCTTAGCGCGGTTTCGAGTAAATTCGGGCGATAACGGAAACATACAGCAAACCTGTCTGATGACTCATTGTCCTTGTTAACTATAATGGGATAAAAAAAGACAAACCGAGTCTGGGCATAAAGGATGGTATGTATTGAATTATAGAGGTATTCAATTCACAGATAGGTGACACGATACTAGGAAAAGGTGATGAAATCAATTTGTTGTCCTTGTTTGATTTATTAAATCAAGATAGTCATTCGTTGACTTAGTTGGATAGTATTAGTATTTAGCTTGGGACACTGACTGGATGTAAACAGTGTGTATATTGTGACTGAATCTTTGGATAACAACAAATCGAGCCATTAACCCTCCATCAGTTTGTTATTCCTCCAAGAGTTCTAACATGGCTGCTTGGAGAGTGGGTCAGTTTTTTAGAAAGTTTCTAATAATGACCATTTCAAGTAAAGGTATTTTTTTTTAATTTGTAAATCTAATATTTATGGATTTCTTCCACATTCCAAAAAAATTATCTAATTATACTTTTGAGAGGGGTACAAAAAAATGTTTGAAAGTAACTCTGTGTTTCGGACTTCCATTGTCTATATTTTATTTATACACGACGTTTCGATCAGTACAATCTCTGATCGTCTTCAGTTTGCACCTGAAGAGGATCAGAGATTGTACTGATCGAAACGTCGTGTATAAATAAAATATAGACAATGGAAGTCCGAAACACAGAGTTTCTTTCAAACACATCATTGTCTCAAACTTTCAAACAAAAAAATGTTTGTTTAAGATTTAACGAAATTTTTGAAATTTTATTTTCATCATGGTATCCGTTTTTTTGAACATATAAAATGTCAGTTTTAATTCATTTTAAGTGTATTTAACATAACCGGTCTAAATTCTGTTTTTAATAACTCTTTAACTTAAACTTTAAAAAAAAACCTAAATTAAACATAGTTTTTTAGCTGTTTTAAAATCCAAGATGGTGGTCGGTTTTAAAGTATCACATTAAACTAGGCTTAGCTTTGGGGTTGCTTTTAAAATGTTAATAATAGTTTTTTATTCCACCGAAATTTTTGCAGGATCTTCTTCAACGCGATACTTAATTAATTATTTATTTTATAATTATTATTACTCTCCTATAATAAAATATATGTTTTGTTGCTCAACTAAAATATACTACAAGTTATTTTATCGTTTTACGGGGAGTGGGGGGAGGCGGAATATTTCTTCTCTATATACTTACTCGTTTATATCCCTACTAAAACACTACTTTTTAGAAGTTTTGAAGGGGGGAGAGGGGCAGAATATTTTTTTTTGTTAACTTATTAGTTTCTATCCGCTTTAACAGAATATTTAAGTATTTCTAAGCGGGGTGGTGTGGGGGGTCTGAATTTTTTTTGGCAGTTTATTTATTAGTATTTATACAAATTAATATGATTTTTTTCTTATTTCTAGATATAACACTATTATTGGCCAAAAAATAAGGACCTTCCATATCATCGTGCGTCGTTATAATATCAGAATGCTAAAAATTATTTTGTACATTTTTGTGCATATTATAGTTTAGAAAAGCTTGTTTTTAGAAAACTTTTTCCTATATAAAATTATTATCTGTAAAAAAAAGAGTTTCGCGCGAATACGATCAGAATCATATTTCTGCAGTGTTGCGTTGACCTTTACCATTTCTAAAAAATGGTATGTAATATTATTTGTGGTAAACACAAATCCGAAACACTATATTGTGAGAGCTTGAAGTAAATTTTTGATCGATATTCCATTAGGTAAAGTGTACAGAGTTTCAGTTTCCTTTTCGCAAACAAGTCGTTATACTGCAGCGTATTACTAATCATTGCGCCTTATCTGAAACTGATAATGACTTGAAATAAAATATCTATAAACTAGCTGTGATTAAAATTGTAGATTCTCCTTCTCACTTCATTTTACCTCACTTTCATTCCCTCAAATCTTTAGCTCCTTAAACACTTCCATCCACTACAATACCCGCTTTGCCTGCGGTTTTTTCAATTTTTTTTGCTTTAAATAGTCATAACTTGTTTCCGTGAACCGATATGAATGAAATAAAGTCCATGAACTCCCCAGTAATCCAGGGAATAAAGCAGTGGAGTATCATAAAAATCAGTCCATTAGACAGATAGAAAGAAAGACAGACATACAGACAGATAGACAAAAATTCTAAAATCTAATTTTTCTAATCTATATCGTTTGGCTAGAAGACGGCACTAACAATTAAAAAAAATATTCAACGTACAGTAATAGTCTTTCTAAGACATAATAAAATAATAAATCTCTGTTTGTTACAGCATCACATAAAAACTAGTAAACATATTTGGATGGTTTCACTACTGGATTTGTTGGAGTCCTGGGCAGAACAAAGGCCTTATTTTATTCTGGGAACAAGAGGTATGATCAGGTAAGCAACAAAAAAAATACACAGGCAAAACGGGTATTCAACACAAAATTAGCATGACGCGCTCCAATGAGCAGGGTGTCTAAAATTCGATGGTTTTGCGGGTTTTTGGGTACTTCTAGAGGAGATAGAAATTCGACTCCACTTTGCGATGCTCAAATTTCAAGACAATATTTCTGACAAAAACTGCATTTGAAAAGTCTGCTGTTTGGGATAGGCCCTATAACTTTTTTATTTATGAAAATATCTTCGTAGAGTTAATTGTATTTTTGTATAGTTTTTAAACTTAAATTTAATTACCAAATCAGATTTCATGGGTTCAGTTTTAGTTTTTAAGATATAACTCAAAGCTGGTATTTTTCTTATGCAATGCTTTCTTTCCTTCAAAACGATATGCTTCGTAGAAAAATCGGATGAATAGTTATGGAGTTATGAAATATTTTCCATAATCATATAGTAGGACATGATTATTCAAAAAATCTAGAGCATAAAATATAGGTATAATAATAGTATGTATGCCTTAAATTCAGTTAAGAAGCCAAATAGTTTTTTAATTCTTCGTAACAAATTATTTTTATCATCTCAGATTGACAACCATGGAACTCTAGATTTTTTTAAATAATTTTTTATCACAGTCTACCATATGATTTATGGAAAATATTTACTTACTTGACAACTATTTATCCGATTTTTGAAGGAAATTAAAAAAGCATTTAAAATGTAAAAAATAATGGGGGTGTTCCATAAGAAAAATACAAACTTTGTGTTATATCTCAAAAACTAAAATTTACTCGTGAAATCTGATTTGGTATTTAAATTCTAGTTTAAAAACTCGACAAAAATGCACTTAACACCACGAAGATATTTTCGTAAATAAAAAAATTATAGGGCCTATCCCAAAATTCAGACTTCTCAAAAAGCCCCCGTAGCTCGAAGACGCGGTGACATATTGAAATCTAGTTTTTACCAAAAATCTTTGCTTGAAATTTGAGCTTTGCGGGGTTGAATTTTAGGTCAGTCAAGCCACCCCCTCCCCTAAATATATTCGAGTTTTGATATGCTTATAATTTCGAACCAATTTTAAACCACTTTTAAAAATTTTGAACCACACTCCTTCCTGGTTTTTTTTATATTCAAAATGGAGGTGCAGTCGGATGTCAAACTGCTATTTAAAAAAAAAAATTACAGAAATTAGGGTGGTTACATATTTTTGAAAGTGGTACAAAACTAATTCAAAATTATAAGCATATCAAAGTTCGATATTTTTTCGAGGGGGGTGTGGCTTGACGTCAACCTGCACCCACCACCATATTTAACAAAAAAACAGGGTTACTAGCGGACTTTTCGAAATTCTTTTTGGTGATATTAGGAGTTCGAAATTAGTTCTTAATTTTCGGATAGTTGCTTTTAATTTTTCTCTGAGAAATTAGAGGGGTGTAGCTTGACCTCCGGCTGCACCCCCAATTTTGAATGTAAAAAAACCAGGAAGGAGTTTGGTTCAAAATTTTTAAAAGTGGTTTAAAATTAGTGCGAAATTAATTCGAAATTATAAGCATATCAAAACTCGAATATCTTTACACTCTAGAATTACCCGAAATCCCTTAAAACCATCGAATTTTGGAAACCCTGTACACTAGTATTCATAAAACTTCAATACTCAATACAATTTTTTTCGGATTTTTGATGTGTTGTAAATAGAGCTTCTTGTAAATATTCCTCAATGATGCTCGTTAGTGACTTTACATGGGCCTTTATTTCCAAAGAAAATAAATATTTATAATATATATAATTAATATCTTTTGTTATTTATCATTTTTATTATCAAAAGGAATTTTAAATCAAAATCAAGTAATAGTTGACAAACAATAATTTATTATTATTATTACAAATGAAACAAAAAAAATATCTTTGCAGCCCTGTTATTTTGCAATGTTTTTTTAAGGCGTCGAGAACATAGAACTAGCCAAAGTTTGGCAATATACTTCATCATTAGCTATTACCTCCCAGCCTCGTAATATTGCTTCGAGCAGATCTTCCGCATCAAACGTCCCCAAACATTCTCCATTGACGGCCACGGAGAAGTTCAATGTTTTGATTTCCAAACTACGCTCTAACCCTCTTTGCCGGCCGTTTATATTGGGCAATTGTCTGGCTGGAAAATAAAGAGTGTTTTCATACATCATCTCTACGGAAGGCATAATGACGTTTTCCAGATGTTTAAATAGCCACGAGTAAATACTTCAACGCATCAGTATCCGTATACCTAACGCGTTTGAAGCAAAGCTAAAATACACGACATTTTTGACTTGTGCATGCCATGTTTCGAACGATGCCCGTGTTTTTGAGGAGTGCGATGACAGAACAGCTGATTCCACTCGTTGCGTACGGAAAGACGTAACATTGCGGTCCCACGAACAAAGACAACGATTTTAATCAGCAGTTCTGTCATCGCACCCTTTAAGTAAGCCCTCTTGCGCTAACCCAGCCCCACATATCACCGAAAATGCTCGAGTTACTTTTTGACAAAATTTTCCGTTAAATCGGCAATGCAGGTGTGCGTTTGGAAATAAAAGATGATGGTGAGGCGAGGATAGGGTAAGGTAATATTCAGGATGACATCAAAAATCATCGGCTAACCCTGGGGTATATATTCCCTTAAATTTTTGAACGCGGGTGTTGAATTTGTTTTGAAAATTAAATTTGTTTTGGTTTATGGAAATAATCCATTAGCAATGCAAATTGCTTCAATTACCATTATATTCGTGTAAAATATACTTTTTGCTCAACCAGACCAAAAAAGTAAACAAGAGAAACACACTTTTTAGAATAAAACGCTATTGCGGGTAACTTTTACCCAGCTCAAGAAGGCGTCGATTCTGGAGCACCCCGGGCGATCACCTTTTTGATTTCGAACGGTTTTGTGGAAGCCCAAGTATAATTTGTAACCTAAGGTGACTATTTTCAAACGCACCCCTATATACCCTAATTTTCCGGCAATCTGATGACGACTGAAAAAATTTTTCAACGGTGAAAACCACTCTATTTCAAAAATTATCTTTATTATTTATATAACGAAGAAAAAATATTATTCTGCCCTGTTCCTGCTCCTTACTCAATTTAGATTTCTTGGCAGCCACACAACAGTCTGATGGAGATTCTTCCTCCCTCAAAAAGTGGGTTGCGAAGCAGGAAAGCAGTTAAAAATGGATTTGTGTTAAGATAAAATTTATCAACTGAGCATCTTCATCGTCTGTCATTTTTCTTGTCCCTCCAGAAGCTCGTGTTATTCAAGTTTCTTTTTTTTATATACACAACTGTGGATTTATTTCTATGAAAATGCTCAGCCGCTCTTGTTATGAACCATTTATCCTCTGTTATGCGAGTGAATATTTGTGCTTTTATAAAAGTAAACAACTGTCTTTGGATATAAAAAACTTTTACAATAAATTTTTTAAGACGTCAGTTTTGATTATAAATAGCGTCGAATAAAATAGTTGTCAAGTAGATAAATTTAAAAGCCCGATTTAATCCAAACAAAATATTTGTACAAAACTTTTATGAATGGGAGTGTACATTGTGCCAAAATTTGACATCCTAAAATGTCCTTTTTATCTAAATCGAAAACCGAGAAGTCTATCCACTCGCCAATGTAAAAAAAATTGTTTCTGATAAAAATGAGTATTTTTCCGAGGGTCAAATTCAAAAATTGTAAAAAAATCATCGTAATTTTTTTAACATATTTTTTAAAACATGTTGCATATTTGTGGGATTCTGAGTTTGGATATTTCCGAATTATCAAGCATGTTGAATGAGAAAACCAAAATCTTAGGCCTGCCCAATAAAACTGTAAAAATTTTTTGAATATCGATCTTGGCCGTTTGTTTATAAAATTTTGATTTTTGTAGTTGACCGATAGTTTGTAGAAATCCGCACACAGGAAATAGCTATTTACGTATGAAGAGCACGAAGCACTACAAGGCTTTTTCTACAACCATAGATTTTACAAAAAACAATTATTGAAGTTATAAATCCTTCATCAAAAACATGATTTTAGCACTGAATAAGCAAACAAGAAAGATAAATCCGGCGTGCCCGAAATATTGGCGCAAGTAGCCGCGCATCTTCCAACTTAATTCACGCCATTTTTGTTCGTCTTAGCTGTAGACACTGTTGTGTTAATTTAAGTTTCTGTAGCGTGACTGTTGAACTCGTATGGGTACAACGAGAATCTTTGAATTATTGAATTAAAATTTCTTTTATTTATACTTTTTACTTACCGTATATTTTTACACTAAACGTTATTTATCTATAGGTAATTATTTTGAATACATCGTACACATAGATAATACTAAATTGCGGTTATGAGATGCCCATTTTACAAAACAATCCACAATCCGCATCAAGTAATCGTTTCGCCGACAAAATAAATCAAGAATTTTCTTTACTAATTATGTTTATTAATAGTGTGACTTTTCAATTCTTCGTGCTATAGAGTTTTTCTTCTTATATGATTTTATGCCAAACAATATTACTTGTGCAGATAATGGTTGTGTGAATACTGCGAAAATAATTAATACTAGTAGGTCTTAAAAAGATGGAGTAAGATAATTTACAACTTATGCGCAAATTAATACCTATCTCTCCATCAGATATCAATACTGTTCATTGTGTTTTTTACACTGTGGTACCTTTCATGTCCTTAACTATTAGTGTGTCTATCGCTTTCCGCATTAGTAAATATAATAAATTGCTACTTTTCTGTACGTAATACACATTGCATTATTTTTAAAATAAGTATAACAGAAACTATTTGGTATCGTGAAGTAAAAAACGCGCAATTAAATCAAATAAATAAACGTAAAATCTTTGTTGTCGTAGTTACTAGTAGTACATTATTTATAAAAGAAGTGAATTTCACATATCACACGATTATTTCACTTGGCTACCGTCTCGTTCAATAATATAGTAGTAGTAGAAAAACTAATACGACACATTTGCGCAAACATTTTTCTAGACGCTTGTAGAAAAATAAACATGGTAATTTAAAACGTTTCTAGGTTTCAATACCTAATTGTTTAAAAAGAAAATTTCTTCTACAAGTACGCTGAACCCCCAATTAACTCTCTGTTAAAAATACTATACATGACCCATTTATCAAAGCAGTTCCACAGAAAAACTGAAAAAACGTTGCTTTAGTGCGTTAAATAGAGACAATTATCTTTGTATTTTCTCAAATCTCTATCCAGCGTTAACCATGTGGCACGTTTTTTCTTATTTTTCTCTGAAATTGCTGAAGGTAAACTTACTTAATAGTCAAGCATTATTTGCCCATATTTGCCTTATAACACCTTTTGTCTCTTTTATAACAAGCGATATACAAAAAGAACCTATGTCGATTTACCTAAATATATACAAGAATAGGTAATTAAACTAACATTTGTTTTGTTTTGTAGTAGAGAAACTAATACGGCACTGTCTAGCGCTGCTTGCTATTTAAAATTTTCGAACCTAATCCGGTCCCCCGTTCTCTGCCAAGCCACTGACCTCGATGTCACAGAGAGCCTACGTGCGCACAACGCCCAAAAGGAAAGATTTTCGCTCCTTTGTTTACCTGTTCACTAATTTTAGTAACTCTCTGCAGATAACTAAAGCATGGCTTTTTTAGTTACGGTTGCAAAAAATTTTTTTTTGATCATGGTGCCAAAAAAAGATTTCTGTCCGTTTTTTACCCAAAATTAAATAGAAATAACAGAAAATAGTAATATTGAATAAATCTAATTATTCTTGCCTAAAAATTAGGCCATTTTTGCCAGTTTTCACCAAGTATTTACAGTAGACGAAATTTTTTCATCGCTGAAAACCACTCTATTCCAAAAATTATTTTTATTATTTATATAACGAAGAAAAAATATTATTCTTCCCTGTTGCTGCTCCTTACTCAATTTAGGTTTCTTGGCAGCCACACAGCAGTCTGATGGGGATTCTTCCTACTTCCAGAATTGGGTTGTGAAGCAGGAAAGCAGTTAAAAATGGATTTTTGTTCAGATAAAATTTATCAACTGAGCATCTTCATCTTCTGTCGTTTTTCTTCTCCTTCCAGAATCTCGTGTTCTTCACGTTTCTTTTTCTTCCTAATACAACTGTCCACAGTTGTGTTTATTTATATGAAAATGCTCAGCCGCTCTTTTTATGAACCATGCGTCCTCAGTTATGCGACTGATTATTTGTGCTTTTATAAAAACGAACAACTCTCTTGGCATTTAAAAAAACTTTTACAATAAATTTTTTAAGAAGTCAGTTTTGAATAGAAATAGGGTCAAATAAAATAGTTGTCAAGTAGGTAAATTTAAAAGCCCGATTTAATCCAAACAAAATTTTTTTACAAAACTTTTATGAATAAGAGTGTACATTGTGCCAACATTTGACATCTTAAAATAGCTATTTTCCTAACAAGTGCGGAAAATCGATTTTTCCGCACGCAACTGCCCTTGACGGATCGACGCGCAGCGGAATTCTGTTAAGCAGTTAAGTTTTTTCCACTGACAAACAAATGCAAAAAGAACTGGTTCGTCACACCATAGCAACCAAGGAATTTCGTAGGCAATATGATGAACAGAAACTTCGAATCAGTACAGGTTTTTCGAAATTTGACATATCGGTGTGGAAAAATTTTTTTTGCGGAAAAACGAATTTTCCACATTAAAAATAGTGAAGAAAATGCGATTTTCCGCACGCTCATAGAAAAAGTCTTTTTTTACCTCAATCGAAAACCAAGAAGTCTATCCACTCGCCAATTGAAAAATTGTTAAAAAATCATCGTCATATTTTTAACATATTTTTTAAAATGTGTTGCGTATTTGTAGGAGTTTGGATATTTCCAAATTATCAAGAATGTTTTATGAATCGGGGAAACCGAAAATCTTAGGCCTGCCCAATAAAGCTATAAAAATTTTTTGGATATGCATCGTGGCCGTTCTTTTTAGAAAACTTTGACTTTAGTAGTTTAGTAGAAATCCGCATACAGGAAATAGCTATTTGCGCATTAAGATTTTTTCTATAACCATAGATTTTACAAAAAACAATTTTTGAAGGTAATAAATCCTAATCAAAATAATCCTTCATCAAAAACATGATTTTAGCACTGAACAAGCAAACAAGAAAGATAAATCCGGCGTGCCCGAAATGTTGGCGCAAGTAGCCGCGCACTTCCATCTTTGGCAGATAACTTAATTCACGCCATTGATATTCATCTTAGCTGTAAACACTGTTGTGTTAATTTAAGTTTCTGTAGCGTGAATGTTGAACTCGTATGTGTACAACGAGTATCTTTAAATTATTGAATTAAAATTTTGTTTTATACTTTTTACTTCGTTATTTATTTAATTATTTTGAATACGTCGTACAGATAGGTAGGTAATATTAAATTGCGGTTATGAAGTGCCCATTTTAAAAAACAATCCATAATCCGCACTAGGTAATCGTTTCGCCGAAAAAATAAATCAGAATTTTCTTTACTAATTATGTTTTAATTTTTTTTCTTATATGATTTTATACCAAACAACATTATTTGTGCAGATAATAATGGTTGTGTACATAATGCGAAAATATTTATTACTGTGGATGCTAAAAATACTTAAAAAACATTTAAATACGTATACTTATGCGCAAATTAATACTTATCTCTCCCTCAGACATCAATACTGTTCATAGTGTTTGTTACACTGTAAAGTGATAACTTTCCTGTCCTTAACTATTTGCGTGTGTATCGCTTTCCGCATTAGTAAAGATAATATATTGCTACTTTTCTGTTCGTAATACACATTGCGTTATTTTTAAAATAAGTATAACAGAAACTATTTGGTATCGTGAAGTAAGAATCGCGCTATTAAATCAAATAAATAAGCGAAAAATCTTTGTTGTAGTTAGTAGGAGAAATAGTACATTATTTATTTAAAAAAAAGTGAATTTCACATCTGACACGATTATTTCATTTGGCTTCCGTCTCGTTCACCAATATTCCGGAAAATTACTCACTCGTGTGAAATCTGTCACTTTCTACAAAAGTAATGTAATATACTATTCTCCACAAATTGCGCAAAAATTTTTCTAGACGCTTGTAGAAAAATACACGGAGTGTTTTAAAATGTTTCTAAGTTTCAAAACCTAATTGTTTAAAAAGAAGTTTTCTTCTACAAGTACGCTGAAACCCCTATTAACTCTCTGTTAAAAATACTATACATGACACATTTATCATAGCAGTTCGACAGAAAAACAGAAAAAAAGATGCTTTAAGGATAATGTGTTAAACAGAGACAATTATATTTACTTGCTCTTATATCTCTATGCAGCGTTAACCTTATGGCACGCTTTTTCTTATTTTTCTCTGAAATTGCTGAAGATAAATATGCTAAATTGGTGCTTATTTAATACGTAAGTCAAGCATTATTTGCCCATATTTGCCTTTTGGCTTCTTTGTTCGCCTGTTGACTAATTTTAGTAACTGTCTGCAAATAACTAAAGCATGGCATTTTTAGTTACGGATGCAAAAAATCTTTTTTTCTGATCACGGGGGTAAAAAAAGATTTCTGCCCGTTTTTTACCCAAAATTACAGAGAAATAGGAGAAATTTATAATATTGAATAAATCTAGTTATTCTTGCCTAAAAATTAAGCCATTTCCGCCAGTTTTCATCAAGTATTCACAAAAAAATCATTTAAAAACATCGTCAGAATCTCAAACTGTCAAAGATTGAAATGTCGCAACAATGAACGGCACCAAGTAACAAGGCACATCGCGATGGAAACCATTGTTATTTCATTTACCAGCCTCCTTGATTTATAGTGTGTATAGATGGTCGGTTGCGAGAAGCTTGAATTTTAAAAATTTCGCCTGCGCATAATACTTAGGATTTCAGTTTACTTTTAGACATTTTTTATCAGCCAGCATTGACGTGGAACCGTATCGCCATAGTTTAATGTTTAATACATTTTCGCCAGTGCCGCATTTAAAATATGTTTTTGCACAGTCTCAGCTAAACAAGCAACACAAAATCTGATTACCCCCTTTGTAACTTTGCTAATATGATTAGTGGTGGTCTCAGGGGCAGGGACGCTAATTCAACTGATTTTTTTTATATTTCGTAAAAAAATTTTGGCTTAAATTTCAAAAAAATTTGACCGATGCGGCCTTACCACGTTGCTAATTGTTATAATTTTATTTTATTTTTATTCAGCTTCTGTCAACAGCACTTAAAACATGTAAAAATTTAAATTTTTAGCAGTTTTCTAAAAAAATTTACATGTTTATTGCATGATTTCAGCTTACCCAATCCACTTCATATTTTACAAGAAACGTTGAAGAGACCAAAATTTTAAAAGAATTTTCTGCTTAAACTGTAAAAAAGTATGCCTGCGACACTATAACATGATTTAATTTGTTTATACGCGAGCGCTTTTATATAAACCTCACTAAAATCATTTTAAGCACCAAATCGATTTATTTTAAAGCGATTTAAGACAGCGATTTATCGCTTTAAAGCCGATTTTAAGGTCGGTATAAACGCTTTAGAGTATCGCTTCTAACCTAAAGAAATACTTAATCCTTGTTATGGAAACCTAGTTGTTTTCCTTGTTTTCAATTTAAAGTGACCTTTAATGAAGGACATATAAACCTTCGGAGAAAAGGATTTTAACGAAAACCGGTTTTAAACGCATATTGGTTGCTACAATTTTAATCTAGTTTTAGGGAACACTTAAAACGTGTGAAAAAAGACATACTTTTGGAAAATGTCCAAAATCAAGACTAGATCTCGAGATCCTCCAAAGGATTCGCGCCTTTGCATTTATTGTTTTAAAAATATAGATAAAGTTTTGTAATTAACAACTTAAGACCCACTAACCCACTCAACCCACAAAAAAAAGCCGCGACCGCGCCTGTTAATTATAAGCATTATTTTAAAAATTATTTTTGGGGTATACTTATGTACTCTTTTTGCTCTAGAAAATTATGGTCGGACTAATTAAGATAATATATGTACAGAGTAAGTATTATATCGTAATTATAATTTGTCATATACCAAATAACTGATCGTTAACTGTTGGATATTATATATTATTTTGTTTAAACTATAATATCACTCATAAATTGCTACTATTAACACAATAACTATCAGTAGCGGCTCGTTGTAACCAAATCTAGCAAATCAATATACAAAGGTCGATTCTTTAAACGGAACGGTGCTTGTAGCGGATTAGAATTTGATTGAATAAAAAAATCCAAAAACACGTCAACTGAGATTTTTAATTTCCTTTCATCATGCTATTTTGGATTTTGTCTATGTTATTGAGTTTACGAGGTATTGCAATTTTTTATTATTTTTAAAATAGGACACCCTGTATATTTTGCAATTTTTGAAATCTGCAAACAATTCTCTCTTGAGCAATACCACACAGTAGGATCTATCATTTATGATAATCAAGATATTTTTTTCTAAATCTGTATGGAAAACTTCGATATTCATTCAAATATCCCCCGTAAAATAGGGCATAGACAACAATTTCATGCCAGTTTAAATGCCTCTATTTTGGAAACTATAAGAGTGGGGTATTGTCAAAAAGATAATTTTTTTTTTAAGTCAAAAATGTCAAATTATACCGGGTGTCCTATTTTTAAAAAAATATATTTTTGCCATACCTCGTAAACAAAACGACATAAAAAAAAAATAAAAATCTGTTGACGTGTTTTTGGTTTTTTTAAAAAACCTAATTCTAACTAATTCTAATTATTCTTACAGGGCCGTTTATAAATGAAAAAAAAATAAATAAAAAAGTTTCGGCCCACCTGGACGCGAAGTAACTAATTAAAATAAGTACATCGCTCGCGACTCTCAAAAAAAAGTGTGAATCACTTGGTCTAGTGGATTCTAGAGCACTAAAAAGCGGGCCGCCTACCGCGTTACGAGGCACAGTGGGCGAAATCGAGGTTTTAAGGGGACAAAACTATTTTCACGCTGTCGTTAGGATATTTTAAATTTTTTATCTCTTTCGAGAGTCACTATGTTAAAGTTATTTTCAAGAATACGTTTTTCAAAAATTTGGTGATAACCTATAAAACCTTTTAAAAAAATGAACTTTTTTTGATAAGGTTTTATAGATGGCTATAATACGTGCTTGCTTTACTTTTTGTTGCTATTTCTACACAGGAAAATACCCAATATTCTTTGACAACCATTTCAAAAAAAACTCCATTCTGGTGGTAAAATTTAAAAAAACGCTTTTTATTAATAATATATATATATCAATAATAAAACAAAAATGAAATAATTCTGGAAAAATTAAGTTAGACAAGGTATTAATTCTACCTTAGGTTTAATTTGTAATCTGCAAAAGTTTAATTTTTCTGTATAGTATGTTAAAATACATTACATACAATAAAAAATTTCAAAATCTCTGTTGACTCCTAGGCACACCGTAAGTGGTACGTTTCGAATACAAAAATAACAATTTTTTTTTATATATTTTGAGAAAAAGTGCTCAACTGGAGTACTTACACAACAATTACTAGGTTGGAGTTTACAGTCATTCCTGAGCAACTTTTTGGAAACCAATTGAAGAGAAAGAATTTTAATTAAATAATAATAGTCCTTTTACTGGAGGCGACGAAGAAAAATTTTGCTGAATGTGCAGGTAAACTTAATAAAAACTAATAGATCAGAGGCAAACGATCCCCTTTATCCCTCATCGGGTACAAAAATTTCACTGGTGGAATTTAAAATACTACCGTTTCTAATGAAAAACCATCCGTCTGACGGCGCAATCGGTGGTGGCCCGCTACGGTGGCCACGCCCCCAAAAAGAATTCAGGGTCCTTAAACTGCTCTTAAAGAAATATAAATTGTAACAAGTCTTTTTTATACTAATTTAATCCGCAAAAAAATTTTACCTAACTGACAGTTTTCGAGATTTTTGTCGAAATGTTAGAAAACATTGAGTCCGAGAGCCTAAAAAATAAAAAGTGGGAGTTTTACTATAAAATGATGATTTTATAGTGGCAAAAACTTGATCCTGTGACAATTTTAAGTTTCATTTAAATTGGTTCAGTAGTCGCTGAACTTCGACTCTCCGAAGATTGTGAAAAATTTAATGATTTTCTATTGCTCCCCTAAAAATCCTCAAAAATTAGCTGTTTGACTTTGGACAATTTTTGTGATATTTTTGTCTCGTACATAGAAACAGACCAATTTATAAAAAAAATAGCGCAGGTCTTACTCGATCCGCAAATTTTTGCGGGCTCTCCGAAAATGATCTGTATTTTGCATTTTTCTTCACATTTTTACAAATATGTCAAAAACTATGATGGTTAGTCAAATTTCGATACAGATTTGGAATCAGCCACTCTATAAAAAGACACAATATATATTTTATTTTAACACCCAAAAAGAATTCAGGGTCCTTAAACTGCTCTTAAAGAAATTTAAATTGTAACAAGTCTTTTTTATACTAACTTAACCCGTTGATTCCCATTCTGCAAACAAATTTTACCTAACTCTGACAGTTTTCGAGATTTTTTGTCAAAATATTGGAAAACATTGAGTCTGAGCGTCTAAAAAATAAGAAATGGGAGTTTTACTATAAAATGTTGATTTTATGATGGCAAAAACTTTATCCTGCGACAATTTTAAGTTTCATTTAAATTGGTTCACTAGTCGCTGAACTTCGACTCTCCGAAGATTGTGAAAAATTTAATGATTTTCTATTGCACCCCTAAAAATCCTCAAAAATCAGCTGTTTGACTTGGACAATTTTTGTGACATTTTTGTCTCGTACATAGAAACAGGCCAATTTAGAAAAAAAATAGCGCAGGTCTTACTCGATCCGCAAATTTTTGCGGGCTCTCCGAAAATGATCTGTATTTTGCATTTTTCTTTACATTTTTACAAATATGTCAAAAACTATGATGGATAGTAAAATTTCGATTACAGATTTGGAATCAGCCTCTCTATTATAAAAAGACACAATATATATTTTATTTTAACAGTATGAGGTGCCCTAATTTTTTTAAAGGGTGGCCTTTGGAGTGGGTTAGTGCCGATCGCTGGCAGACGAATGATTTTTGGTTAATAATGGTAAATTCTTTAAAATACCACCAGTGAAATTTTTCTATCTTATTAGGGGCAGTTTTCCTCTGGGCCACTGGTCTATAATGCAACCTTGGCAAAAAATGTTAGCTTAAAATAACGCCGCAACAAAAAATTTGTAGACAACAAATTTATCGTTGCAAGAAAAACTAGGAAACATATTTTAATGACAAAAATTTTAAAACTTCCTTAGTTTTTAACATTTTATGAATATTGTTAAATTGAAACCAAAAAAAAATACTTATTTTTATAAAAATGTGACGTAAATAAATTCAAAGAATTTCATTACATAAATTGGACAGCATGAAAATCCTTATGCTAGAAAAATAATTTTAATTTCCACTTTTGTAACAAAATATAACAAATCAATAAAGCCACGTTTTCAATGTTTCTCACATCTATAGCTATGGTCTTTAAAAGCTATTATCATCATTAATTCATCATCATTTTTTATAAACTCTTTTTTTCTTGTACATACTAAACAAGAGATCCAAAAAAAGATGAATAATTGACACAGTAAATTAAAAATACGTAGAAATATACAAATATTGAGAGGTAAAGTATGCTCCTCGACGTTCGATGAGTACTTTTGTCTGAGACTTCAAAAAGCCACACAGATGATTTCTTTTTCTGGGAAAAATATTTTTTGAGCTGTTTCAAAATACGCAACAATATTGACACTTTTTGCTTTCTTTTCATTTAAAGGGTACAAATGAAACTCACCCATATAATTTTAATAGGGAACATGGGTTTAGTCAGGGTCGAATACAGAACAGGGGGGGGCAATTGCTCCCCCCTTTGCAGCTAACCTAACTAAAACTTAAGGCAACATATAATATACACGCAAAAAAATTTAGAATGGGCTTGGATAGGCCAAACCGCCCCTCTTTTGAAATCGGCTGTATTCGCCCTTGATTAAGTGGCACCTTATTGGAATCGCCTTTTTTAATTACGTTTTTAATTAGTTAGTAATTTTTTAGAAAATTCATGGAATGTGTTGGAATACTCGCGTTTGAAATGAACATGAGCCAACAAAAAACTCAGTTTGATTACTTCTTTGATTAGTTACATGAACATTTTTTATTTTTGTTTTGGCTTTAGAAGCACAGTTAGTATTTTGAACAAATTTAAAAAAAAATATACATTTTGTGAGCCATACCTCTTTGGAAAGCTGGTATTCTGCGCTACCATTATTCATCAAAATTAAAATCTCTTACGTACATCCTAGCGAATATTGTATCAAAAAAACGGTGTTGTTCTTAATATAAAATACTACTATGCAGCCGCTGAACTTTTACCGATAGCTACAATTTAAGTCATTGTAATTTTATTTATTAAATAAAAAAGAATATTACATTAATAATTTAACAACAAATACTACTTAAAACATTATTTTAGAGATGGGTAGAGTTGTAGGAACAGATACATCTTAATTAATTATTTTTGTAATTTTTGGACTTGGTGCTAGACTGCTTGGACATTAAAGGAATGGTGAACTTCAGAGGCCTGCTTTGAGTAAAAATTCAAAGCTCTGTGAGTGGTTTTAATATACTCGGGTACATTCTGTATCAAAGCATGTATTTTCGGGGTAAAAGATACACCTGCTTTATGCAAATCTTGCTTAAATTCACGTACGTATTCTTCATAATTGTTATTTAAAACTTGTCCAATACAGCTAGTAACTACTTTATTGAATGAATAAAAGGCAGCTATGTACCTATTTCCTAGAATTAAAAAAAACGTTGTAAAATAAGTGATGCTTTATATAGAAATGTCATGCATACAAGGCGAAATTAACTCCTAAACTTCAACTTTCTTTAAAATATTTCGAGCATTATGCCCATCGAACTTGCCATAATGATCAAAATTTATTAAGGCTTTCTTTATCCATTCTGAGGCAATTTCAGGAAAATCATATTCTAAAGAATCATAAAGCTTTTGGACTATGCCCAACATCAAATGAAGTTCTAGTGGGGAGATGCATTGTATAACTGTAGTTTCCTCGTTACCAATAATTAATGGAATATTAACGCAGTTTTCTACAAAATATACATGCATGCTTAATAGACAATGATTAATAATATTAATTAACAAATTTAAATGAATTATGAGAAAAGTTTAATTTAGCCAGCAGAAAATAAATAATTTCTAAAAAGAAATCAGATTGGTTCAAGAGAAATTCGTAAGAAAAAGAAAAAACTTACTATAATATTTAGCTTTACTTTTTATTGTTGTTGCACCACTCGCTTTCCATAAAGTCTTTAACAAGCACTTTTTTGTAATTCCTTGGAATTTATTTCACACCATGGAGATTCGATTGGAGTCCCAAAAGTAGCATAATAAGCTTTTGATCGGTAGCAAAAGTGAAGGAACACATTCCACAAACACAATTTAAATCTAATATGTTGAACAATATTTGTAAATTTGTGTAAAATTCTGTAAATTGGGGTCCCAGACCTATTATCATAAGATTTTAACGCCTGCAATTTTAAATTTTACATATTATTCTGGGTTGTTTTCAGGTAAAACAGTTACACAAACTTTCAACGAACCGCCATAACTGTCAATTTCAATTTTAACATGGTAGTCTTCGGTTAAATCTCTTACATTTAAAATGTGTTTCAAAAGACCAGGAATATTTGTACAGTACAGCAAAAAAGGAATATCGGCCTCTTTGGGACAGTCAATGTTCGGCAAGTCAACTTTAGAAAAACAGCTGTCCAGGGAATGGCTCGTTTTCTTTAAATCAGTTATTATTTTGGATTCTTGCAAGTTCTTATTTACAGTTCCGAGGCATTGACATTTTTGATACTATGTTGGTGGATAAGTTGCACTCAATTTGCAATTCTCTGAAACTATTTGCACTTTTTAAAAGTCATATCGAACTTTTGGCATCCTCTTTCGGCAATAGTTCAAGGTTCAAGTTCTATTTAATAAAACAGAGTTGCCCTGTATTCCTTTCTCCTGTAATAAAATCTGACTCGCAACTTGTTGAGTACAGTTTTGTGCCATAGAGACGGTATTCTGCACTTTAGCAGTAATAGTGTATGTATGACTTTTGCCTTTATGAATTTAACTGTTATAACAATTGCATATCCTTATCGCGGTAGCTTGTACTGAAGGAAATATTGAAGGTCTACCTTTTTTCTGTAAGATATAGTTGAATGAAAAATTCTTCGAAAGCGAGCAACTTTACAAATTTTAGATACGCAGATACTTTTCAGTGTTGGAAGTATTTTCATCTTTTGATAATCTACCATCTTTGTTAAATTGTCATTGTTTATTTTAATGTAGCAGCTTTTACAAAGGACTGTTGAAGTACATATATCAAACTCGTCATAATTAGGTGAAAGTAATTTTACCAAATTTTGTACTTTTCCAGTTATTTGGCGACCATCACCTGTTTTATATATATATATTTATATATATAGGCTATTTCATGCGATTTTATGGATTTCGGCATCTTTAAAAACTAAGAAACGCGTACTAAAAATGGCACATCGAACACACACAAAATGACAAAATACAGTTGAAACTTGTGTTTGTTTTCTTTTAACAGGCACGCGTTGTCTCTAAGATAAGATTGTAGTTATATTAGATTTGGCTGATGCGATTTTTAAGGAGTTTCTGTTATATAGGTGGCAGAAAGTTATTTTGATATCTTTTTATGGGATCAATTATTTTTAAATATTTTCTTAAATAAAATTTTGCTTCAGAAGAGAAGTAACAATAAATTTTTGTATTTATTATAAAAATCGAAAATATAAAATGCCACTAGCTGAATCGTCAGTCAGTGCACAGTGGTATTTCTGTTTTTAAACAAAAATTAATGTTTGGTGTGTTACTCGCTAGGACGTACGTAGGCGATTTTAATTCCGATAGATAATGGTAGCGCAGAATATCAGCTTTCCAAAAAGATATGGCTCGCGAAATGTATATTTTTTTTTAAAGTTGTCCAAAATAATAACTTAAATTCCCTCGAAAATAAAAATGGAAATTATGGGTGTATAAATAGCACAGTTTTTCTAATTATCTTATTTACAAAAGGCTAAGAGGAAAAACTAAAGTATATAGAATAAAAATATCTTGAGAAAAATAATTTTTAAAATATTAGGACTAAAGGTAATTAAAAGGTGTGTGTACGTTAACAAGGTGCCTAATGAAAATCCGGAAAAACTTGTAGAAGGAAAAGTCTTCAAAATGATCTATTTTATTGAAATACAGGTAATTTTTGAGAGATGGGGGAAAAAAATCTTTGATTTTTGATTGACTACTTAATATTATTTTCCTCACGCTTGCGAAAATAATTTTTTCCGCACTCGACTGCTTGACAATGACCGAACTCCTACGTTGTTCGGTCAATAAAGTTGATTTTCTGCACTTAAGTTAGAAAATATCAGTTTTATGTCAAAAAAAAAAGTTTTTAATTTATGTATATTTATTTATATTATATAAATGCATTGTAAAAAAAATATTTTTTTTTACATTTATCTACAATTTGTCGAGTTGGATTTTAAAATGATATGGTTTTGCTGTATTAATTTTTGTGGTTTACAGATTTTATAATAATATGAGTTACTACAAACGAATTAGACTTACATCTTATGTTCTGTAATATATGATGGCTAGTGTATTTTTACGTTTCATTTTAGGGTGTCCATTTATCAATTTGCGTTTATTTGTTCTTTTGAGTGGTTTATGAAGGTGCAAGCTGCTGCGATATTTCAAAAAACTGAATAGCTATTTTCAACTTAACCAAAACTTTTCTAAGGAAGACTTCCTCTTTTTTGTGTTGCTGTTTAGGTTTTTGCTTTAACGAAAATATAGTTCAAGTTTAACAAATTTAAAAAATCAGTAATATAGTTAAATAACTGCTATCAAAATTAAAAAAAAATATCGGGTCGACACGAGTTTTGAACTCACGGCCTTCGTCAAGAACTAGGGTTATTCAACCAGTATTTAAAACCCTAGTCACTTGGCCACCTTCTCACCTCACAAAATTTTCTTTACATTCGGTATAGCCTCTAAAGACGAGCATGGCCAACTTGATTACAAATTGTGGCAAATAAACTCCAGATTTTTAAAAGTAGGTAAAAATAGTAGATAAAAATGTGACAACGGACACATAAGACCATTAAGTCCAAGCACACCAGTCTTTCGGCGATCGGCAACTTGCGAAGGGAGCAGGACAGTGTAGTCTGGAAGCTCTTAGTGACAAACTAGCACGAAAGCGGCGGAAGCGTGATCGCCGTTTTGCTAAAGGATTGGCTGTAGAGCAACTCGTGTGTTGCATCCGTGACTTAGCAGCCCTATTTAGAATCCACTCTGCTCACCCTGAAAGGGAAGGGGCTATAAAAGGTGCCCTAAACATAGCCAGCCAACAACTGCCCGACTGGACAGCCGCATCCAGTGGGTACACCATATGAGGTCAAAACAAAAGAAAAGGAAATCCAATGAAGTTTGCCACATGGATTATCCGTACACTTATGGATACAGGCACAACGACAGCACCACAAAGGCGAACGGAAATAGTGGCACGTGAACTAGGGAGATATAACATCGATATCGCTGCTCTCACTGATAATCCTATTCAAATATATGGAAAGGCGTTATTTGCCAGGAAGATGTAGAAAACATGAATTCAAACGGACTGGGCCTATTAACCTTGTGTTCGGAATATGACCTCATACTATCAAATAGAATTTTCCAACAAAAAGACTAACTCAGGACCTCCTGGCAACACCCGAGGTCAAAACACTGACATCTGATCGTGTCATTATTGTACGTTTCAGAGATCAAAAAGAGGTAAACATTACAAGAGCATTAACTAGTGCAGACGACTGATGGACAGACCATCGCCTGATATTAGCCAAAATGAAGTTGCACATTCTACCAAGAAGTAGCCGTCAAAAAAAGCAAATCAGAAAAAGATTCAATGTAGAACGCCATAAAGATGCTCAAACCAGAACAAAATTCCAAGTGTCTCTGAATCAAAAGCTGGGTACTTTAGAGTACCCGAAGAATATTGACGATCACGGAGAATGTTGAAGACAGCAATAACATCTGCCTCCGAAGAAACGGTCGGCTACATACAAAGAAAATATCAAGACTGGTTTGATGAGCACGACAAAGAAATTCAAGACCTTATTAAGAGGAAGGGTAAAGCCCATAATGCTTGGAAAAGTCACCCCAACTCTAATGAAAAGAAAAGGCAATATCAAGCCAAAGCAGAAATACAAAGGCAAACACGTAGATTCAAAAACCAATGGTGGACAACAAAATCACATGCATATCACAATACAAGATCTAGTCCAACAACACCAGAGCCTCCTTTCAAGCTACTATATATGGTCCTACTATACAAGGTATCAATCCCCTACGATCCAAAGATGGAACAAGGCTGCTTAAAGACAGATATCAATTCACGATGGAAAGAACACTTCAAAAAACTACTCAATAGAGAGTCTCAGGTCGTTAATGACATTAATGACATCAAATACCGAAGAAAACTACACAACAACACCTAAGTGAGATTCCGAGATTAGAGGAGGTCGAAAAGGCAATCACACAGCTAAAGAATAACAAGTCAGCAGGCACAGATGGTATCGCTGCTGATCTCTACAAACAAAAAGGTCCCGCACTTAATTTCCAAATTCACACTCTAATAAGTAAAATATGGACCACTGAGACCCTTCCTGCCAAACTCAGAGACACCTATATAGTTACTATTTTCAAAAAAGGCCCAATGTGGAAACTACAGAGGTATATCTCTGCTTTCTGTTGCTGGAAAGATACTTGCACGAATACTATCAAACCGATTAATTCCGATTGCTGAACAAAACCTGCCAGAGACACAGTGTGGATCGCTAGAGAAATCTAGAGAACAAAATCGCCCCATCTTCCTGGCCTTCATAGACCTAGTCAAACCATTTGACTCGGTTAACAGAGAAGCTGTTTGACAAATACTGGCAAAAGCTGGATGCCTTCAAAAATATATTCAAATTCTTAGACTACTACACGACAATATGAATACAACAGTACTGAGCAACGATCGACCAGGAGAATCATTCCAGATTACGATAGGTTTAAACAAGGGTGTTTTATTGCGCCAACCCTATTCTCTATATGTTTAGGTGCCATGCTTCACATTTTTGAGGTACATTTAACGCCGGGAGTGGAAATTCTATATAGATTCGACTGTAGCTACTTAACCTAGGCAGACTGCGAGGAAAAACTATGGTCTCGACGACCTCGGTAATCGAACTGCAGTACGCCGATGACAACGTCGTTATGGCCGATACAGAAGAAGGTCTATAGCTGGTAATCAACGCATTTACACAAGCCTACAAAAGCATTGGCTCAGAGGTCAATCTTGCCCAAATGTAAATTCTTCACCAACCAGAACCAGATACAAATTCCCAAGCTCCACACATTTCTCTAAATGGCCATCCTCTGCAGAACGTGGGACATTACCCATACTTTGGGAGCCGCCTATCATCAAATGCAACTTTTGACGCAGAAATACAGCATCGCCTAAAATGTGCTAGTGCAGCGTTCGGACGGCTTTCGGAGAGAGTTTTCAACAATCACGACTTCAATGCGCAGACCAAGCTTCGTATCTACAACACAGTTATAATACCAACTCTAACATACGGATGCGAAACGTGGACCACCTACAGAAGGCATATCAAACGACTAGAAAAATATCAGCAAAGTTGTTTTAGACGAATCCTGAGAATCAAATGGCAAGACCGACGAACAAACATAAGTGTTTTAGAAGAAGCCAGAACAACGAGTATCGAAGCCCTTATCTTCAAGCACAAGCAGAGATCAACAAAAAAGGTACAAGGACGTTCTCAAAGGCAATATGATGAAGGGTCACATCGATATAAACAACTTCGAGACCACGGCAAATAATAGGGCTTCATGGCTCCGAACAGTTCATGAGGGAGCACAAACTTTTGAAGTGCAACGACGTAGACTAGAGACGGAAATAAGAGAACATAGAAAGAAGAGACAAAATGGAAGTATCGATGACCAACACCCGGCTGCTGCCTGAGACTGAGAGTGCCAGGACTGTGGAAGGGTGTGCTGCTCGAGAATTGGCTTACATAGCCATCAAAAAACGCACAACAGATAGCGGTGATACGGTATCGAGTGATTGGCTATGATGATGAGAGCTGAGCAACGATGGACCAGGAGAATCATGAAAAAACAAAAAATTATCTGGCCTGAAATATTTACTTCGTGTGATCAAATCGATTACAAATTGTACAAAATGGCTCATTTTTACGGTATTTTTATGATTAAGAGATTAACAATGCTAGTTATGGTTAAAACTAAAATATATTAAAAGTGCAGCAGTGAATTTCAAAAAAATACGAGGAAAAACTTTCACAGCATCATGATTAAAGTCGGTCCAAACTGAACAGTAATTCAAGAAGTAGTAGGTAAAAAAAGTTGTCGACAAATATTTGTCTACACGCGCTATATCGGCCCTCTGGTATTTCTTATTACCAAAATTTAAAGAAAACTTTACCCACACAATTTTTTATAGGAACTTTTTTTAAAGGTAACAAATTATATATCAATTTATTTATATGCTGCCTTGTTTAATCAATATTTTCGGCGGTAGATGTTAATTAACTTTTTATCCGAGACATATAGCAAACAAAATATTATATCAAAAATCTTAAAAAAAACCTTTTTTTTATAAAACAAAACAATTTGTTTTTAAATCGGATAAAACCGAGTTATCCGGAATTACGCATATATTCAAGATGGCGGCGAATCTAGAGAGAAATTTTCTTGGAAAAATATGGTGTTAAGAGTCTCATATGACCTTCTACTTTTTGTAAAAAATTTTGCTGTTAAGTGAGTTTTGTAGATAAATCGCGCTTTTCTAACTTGTATTGGAGTACATGTAAGATTGTGTCAAACGGGTTGTCAAAAATGGGACTTAAAGCAGTTTTTATGTTGTGTTAAAATAGCAAATAAAATAAAAAATAAAAACACCCAATTAAAAAACCGTATTGAATGTTATTACCCAGGTTATGCGATCAGGTGACCACACACCTCTCCCATTCTCCCCGTTTTCCTAAAAATATATAAAGAAAATTGTTATTTATGTATTTGAAACCTAAGATTTTGAAATTATTTATTAAAATACATACGATACAGAAAAATTACATTTCTGCAATTGGTTCAGAAGGTGGTGGACCCTTTTTTTCATTACAGCAGTCATCAACTAATGATCCGCGCGACGAATAAAAGTCAAGGAAGCTTATTTGCCTGTATAAGCTCAGCTTATTAATATGTTTGGCACAATTTTTTTATTTTACTTATTAAATACGTATACATAGTCAAAGAGAAATTGTCTGTTCACCTCTCGCTCTGTGTTTGCTTAATTGTAAACCCATAATCACCATTTTTAAACAGAAGGTGGCAACTTTTAGTCTTCTTGCAGTACACAGATATTAATCTTTTTGAGGTAATGCTGTTGAACACAAAAAAATAATTCGATAAATGATTAAATGCAAAATAACAACTTCACATAAAAATATAACCTCAAAATTACCCTGACAGTTTCTGTCCGATAGGTCATGGCCTGCTTGATGGTCTTTATTCTAGTAATTTTATTTTGCAGCGTAGCCAGCTTGTACCATTAGTTGATACTACAAGTTGTCGACATATTTTTGTCTAGATGCGCTAAATTGACCCCCTGTTATGTTAAGAATAACGGAGATAGAGGGCGCCACAAATGTGTATTTTTTTATAGAAAAAGAACCAAAACCTTTACAATCTCTGTTTAAATACGTTCCAATTAATACCTCACATGCTATATTCTGCATTAAACTGGTGTTTTTAAAAAGTCCCTGCCATTATCTCCGCCCCTGGGGAGAAATTTTAATGTTCTTGAAATGGGACCATCTGGAGCACAAACATATTCTACGAACTTACTAAGTTTGTTCAAAATGGGACAAGCGGTTCTTGCGTTAGGCGCGTTGGTGACAAACAGACATTAACGCAAAAAATGAAAAAAAAAATTGAGAAAAAATGCCGGTTATTTAATAAGAATCTTATTCAGATTTGAGTAGCATTGGGTAACCACAATCTCTCCTCTCCCCCTTGGATACGCCATTGTATATCCGGCAAAATTCGAAGTTGCCGAAAATCACATGATCTGCTATAGATACTTCAAAAACATAGAAAAATCATGTCTCGTTTTATTTCTATCTTAAAAACCGTAGAAAAGAAGAAGTAAGGATACCTTCTGGATCACTCTGTAAAAAGCGTCAAACATTTTTATTTTTATTTATTTATTTATTTCCAACGAGTAGCACATATAAAAGAAAAATTCGGAAACCAAAATTATTGAATAAAGCAAATTTTCTCAATGAGACTTTTTATGTCTTTATGATTTAGGTAGGTTATTGGTAAATAAGTACTTAATTTCACGACGTGATATTTTAATTCTCGCGTAATGTTTTGTTGCAAAGCAAACAATTAATTTCCTCTTTTATCTCGAAATACAAAAGGATGAATATTATATTATTTTGAAAAAATTTAAATTTTAAAAGTAGCTACGCAGAATATTATTGCAATATTGCAGAATGAAAAAACACTCACTAACGACAGTTGTCAACAATAATTGAGTAGGTACTTTTGTTTTGTCTTGGCGGACGCCCACGGTTTATCAGAATGTGTAAAATCAAACCCAATAAAAGAAAGTTCAATTATAAAACCATTCACTATAGAAACTGCAATTCGATAAACAAATTTTCTATCCGAATCTTATTTCTTCACACCTATTCAATAACAAATTCGAAATTTATAAGACCCGTTTTTGTTCATCGAACTCATTTAATATCAAACTCGTAATTTGTAATACCCATTCGGAATTCGTAAGAATCGGTGTTTTATGCTAAATTCATTGCGCATTCGCCAATAATAAATGAACGGGAGGCGTACACGCAGGTGGCGCGGCGGCGTACAAGTAACGTTCAATAGTTTGTGTACAGATATCACTTGCATTCCAGTTGAGAACAAATTTCTGATAAACAACGGGTCATACGAATTACGGTTTTGAATTGAATTACCAGTTTGATATTGAAAGAGTTTAATAAACTTTTCGATTAAAAACGGGTCTTATAAATTTCGACTTTGTTATTGAGTGAGTTTGAAAAAATGAGGTTCGGATAAAAAATTGTTTTAGCAAATTGCAGTTCTTATCGTAACTCGTTCTTAAGATAAAAATTTTTATTAAATACATAAATTCCTGGTTTGACAAACATATTACCTCAAGAATTTGTAGTGTCAACTTTGCAGCACTCTATCTCAGCTACATGTTACTATTCAGAAAAAGTGTTTTAAAAAATTATAGAGAATTTTGATATTTTGATTTTGCTTCTTTTATCATCTTTTATTTAACTTGCATTAAATGTATGTAACTAGTTTTTGTTCGGGTGGAATCTTGCAACTTAATTTGACCAACTTCCCGACATCCGATCGACTTCAAATTTGGCGTGCTTATATAATTGCGGTGATAACACAAGAATATAATGTGATTAAATTGACAGCTCCCCCCTACCCAAAGAGGGTGAAGGGGGGAACAGTTAAAGTACGCCCGATTTCGTTGAAATTTGTTGTGTTGGGGCAGTTGGGGATGGAGAGGACGAATTTCTAATTAGATTTTAAAAACTCAATATGGCGGGTTCAAGGTGGACGATTTTTAGTCAAAATTGGTATGCGGGGGCTTTTGGGGATAAGGAATACAAATTTTTGAAAATTCAATATGGCTGATTTAAAATGAACGATTATCGGTCATGTTTTGCTAACCAATTTTAACTGACACTGTTAACTGTCCACATCCGATTGTGTTCAAATTTGGTATGCGTTTATAGTTCCGATAAAAAAACAATAATTGTAAGGTACAGTGAAAGGCGGAAAAGATTTAGTTTTTTCGATTTAAATCAAAATTGGCATATAGGGGTTTTTAGGGAAGGAGATATAAATTTTTGATCAGGTTTAAAAATTTTAATGTGACGGATTCAAAATAGACGATTTACATTACAAATCTAAAAAAAACTTTATTGTTATTTGCACTCAAATGTAGAAAATTATTTTTTATCTTTCTTAGCGATAAAAGCGATGCGCGCAAATTAAAAATTTTAAGTTTACGGCAACAAAGAGAACTACAAAAGAAGAACTTAAACTAAATTCTTCTTCTATTCGAATTATAAACATAATGCTTTCATCTAAACAAGCTGAGAACGGGTGAGATTGCCGTGCTTGCCAAGCCTTTGAATATATCCTTAGGTTATAGGGTAATACAACTGTTGAATCGTCGATGTGGCCAATATACAGTTAAAATAAAAAAAGTTAAATTTTGAGCCCATCACTTTTATTATGGTATAAGAAAGATAAAAAAATTATTTTATACTTTTGAGTGCACTTAATAAAAGCTTCAAACAATACAAAAGCGCTGTTCTGTTTTGTGAAAGTTACCTCTCAAAAAATTTTCCAATCACCATTGAAAGCCTGTTTTTATTATAGGGGTGTCGCTTTTTCTTAAGAGTAATGGCGTATTTGTTTTTGATTCAGAAAGCTTTGTCTTTTTTTAATTTTGTTCAAACTGCGCCCAACTTTCCACGAAAAAAAAACAATAATTTTAGAAAGTCAAAGGGTACCAAACGATTGCGATGAGTTTCCCGGAGAAAAGGTTCTGTGGTTTGGTATAGTACTATCTCTCTCTATTTTTGTTTTTTCTTGCTTTAGAAAGGTAAACAAATAAGTCGGATTTAAAATTTTTGTTGTTTTCAGTTGTAATGGATTTAAACGATCGATACGGGATACGGGGTACCGAAAACGCTGTAGTCAATGGGTTACTGAATGGTGAATATTTCTGTCTGATGTTTATGTTTGTTGGATGTGTCACAGCTGATGAAATTTGTACAACAACTTACAAATATTCTTGAATAGAATAGATTTAAAGCCACAGCAGCTTTTCGTTTACCAATGTGTTAAAAATATTTTTCAGCAAAAACCACTTAAATACGAAAATAACCAAAAAAGCAAACAAAAAAGTTTGGTTAAGGCTCGTTTCTCTTGGCTTATCGAACGAATTCGGAAGAAAGTAGTACATTACGTCATTACTATGAAGTCATAGATACCAATTGGTTAACCAAAGGAAAAGAAAAGCTCGCCGAAATCGCCTAATTTGTCTGAGAAGTTTACATTTGTACTGTATACCCACTGCAGCTTAAAAAACAGAAATTGACCATTTTTGACATATCGGTCGGCTTTGTCTCCAATAGGTGTCGTTACCTATTCTGAATCAATGATATATATAATAGTTTCCGTTCAATGTACTGCTCATATATTTTGTGGTATTTTAGCGTTTAATTAATAAAATTTAATTATTAGCGTTTAATAGCTTTTGTATATCATGTACCGATTATAAATCTCTTATTTCTATACTTGTTATAAATAATGTGTAAAATTAACAAGTTTAAATAAAAAAGTTTCTTTGAATAACGGAATAGTCTCTAAAAAAAGCAAAAAAAAATCTATGTTAGAAACGATCTTTTTATCCCGATGTTTTTTTACCAGCGATGTTAAGTTTCGATGTTGACATCTATGTTCAACATCCATGCTTTTTTGATGTGCCCATCACTATTCTCAAGCAAATACGTCATAAATAATATAAATTCTGACTTATTATACAAAATTCCGAGTGGTTTTACGGCATTTTTTAAATCAAATCGTAATTCCTAGTGTTTTTACAGAATTTTGTAAATCAAGTCGGAATTCCAAGTTATTTTACAGAATTTTGTAAATCAAGTCGGAATCCCGAGTTATTTTACGGAATTTAAAAAAATAAAGTTGGTAGTGGCCCTTCTACGCTTTCATAAAAATGTGAAAAATGTAGTAAAAATTGCTTAGTCAAAAACGTTAAATGCAGCGGATGTAACATGGTATTGATCAAAGTTGACAGCCTTGTTTTCCTATAACGTCAACAGCTTGCCACTAATTTTACATTATTGACTATACAGTCAATTCTACAAAGACGATTTCTAAAACAAGTTTTGTTTACGAAAGGTATTGTGAAGATTATAAAAAAACGCAAATTTAGAGAATATATATTTTTTATCTTGAAACCCTAAGTTTAGGAAGCTGTGGGAGAAAGAATGAAAATGAAATGCCAAACTTCCCAGAAAAAACTTTTTAACTAATAACTAAAATATTTAAGAAACCTTATAAAGTGAAAAAAAGTCTACAAATAAAAAGTGAACTATAAAATATAATTTAAAGAAAAATATATCCCAAAATCCTTCCATTAAGTACTTCAACCAAAAAGAATATAAAAACAAAACATCAAAAGATCTTGGGTGGAAACAACGAAAATTCAAACTTGGATGATCATCCCACAAGGGACGCTCAAAGGACCAAAACGAAAAAGAAATAATCAAACGATGTGTCCCCCTGGGCAACCAGCGAGTGGTTTCCTGGTCACGCTCCCCAAACATCATTAAACACCATCATACATTTTGATTTCCAATTTTCAATCACTCACAAATAGGCATCATTATATAGGTCACCTGATGCAGGTTCGTCCTGGCGTGTTAATATTTCCATTAGGATTATGCTCCTAAGTAAAAAAGAAAATAAAAAACCTTCAAATCAGTTATTTCAACCGAAAAGAAAGAAAAAGAAACAACAAAAAATTTAAACTTGGATGAGCATCCCACAAGGGACAGCCAAAGGACCAAAGCGAAAAGATAAATTTTCAAACGATTTCGTTATTGACGTCACGGTATGTTGTTGCCAGACTTAATTCGCCTTGTTGCACATTGTACAATAAAAACGTGGATATTACAAACTATTTTCAATAAAATGCGGTTTTTAACACATTTATTTTACATCTGCAAGGTTAATTTTAAAACGATAAATACAGTTGTAGCAGTCACGTGACGTATCTGGTATTGTTGCCAACCTAAAAACGAAAAAAAAACAGATTTTTTTTTAAATGTCAGGTAGTTTGTCAGTAAAATGTATTAATTTATATTGAAGAGGCAATACCAAGAAATAATTTTTTTGGCAAAAACACGAAACATACTGAACTTTAAAAATATACATTTTTTGATCGTATTTTTGCGAGTAAACATGAGATATCATGACGTCAGTTATGACGTTTTACATACCATACCATCTAACTACCTTTCGAAGGTAGTTAGATGCTCGTGGTATGTTATAATTTACGTTTATTTTACTTGTTAGAACCCTTATGAGACAACACGAGTACAATTAATAAAATATTAAATGATGGTTCTCAAAAATTAAAAAAAGGAAAACTCACGTGACCTCTATATCGCACGACCACCCTTTCTCATTATCCAAACTTCGCCGGTCCGCCAGCGCCACCTTTTGGTTTAAAATCATAGGTTAAGGAATAATTTTTCCATCAAAATTTTTGTTTCAGAATTTGAGAATAATCTGGAAAGCACTATTATATTCTTTTAAAAGATTCGTTTGATTAAATGATTTTTGTTTTATTTGAATTTATTTATTTGAGTTTTTTACTGAGGTTAAGAAATACGAGGATTACATTAAATTCATTTTTTTCTAGTTAAACTTTAATAACACTTAAATACTTTTAATAAAACATCATTAAAACCCTAAAAAAACACTAAAATTTATGAAAAAATGAGAGTTTTTTTGTACTTCAGTGCAAAATGAACTTCCTGTATTTCTATTACGCACACAGAGGGTGGAATCGAAATACAGGAAGTTCATTTTGCAATAGAGTACAAAAAACTCTTGTTTTTCCATTGCCACAGACAGCTTTCGTTTGTTTTTTACTAAGATTAATGTCTATACTTAATAAACCATGTGTATTTACTTTAATATAAAGTCAAACTTTTTCTAAATAAAGTTATACCTAGTACCTATCGCCCAGTTCCCACCTGTTAATTTAACAACCTAAAATAAACAATAAAACATATTTTATTTATTTATTTTTCTCTCCACATTAAATTTAGTGCCTAATTTTATATTTTTATCTTTTTCTAACATAGTATGAGCAAAAAAAAGAGATGAAAGGTTAAGTACCTAATTTAAGTTGCTGCATAAACCTGCTCTTATTTTATATCAAATAGTAACCCGGTCAACTAAAACAACAAAAATAGATTTATAAGTACCTATCAGAAAAAAAGACTAAACGAATTCAGAGTTCCGTAAGGTAAGCAGTATTAGGTATGTGGTAAGACGCAAGGAAAATAAACTATAGGAAGCACATGCTGCTGTTTATAGTGTTCTCTAAGCCGCAAGTGATAAGGGGTCGAGCAGCATATGTTTCCCATTGTTTATTTTCCTTGCGTCTTAGCTCATACCTCATACCACTTACCTTACGGAACTCTGAAGCCGCCTTTAGCTGTCTGGTGTACAAACCTACTCCATTTGTTGAGTTTTTAATTCGTGTCCTCATTAATCTTGGAAGTTTTACATTCTCTGTGAAAGATTGGGCTCAAATTTACATACGTAGTGAAACCAAGTGCCAAGTAAGTCCTCGAATTTTTCTCAAAGTCTTATTGACTTTGTTAGAGCTGGGCCACACTTTTTAGCCTACAAGTTCCATATTTTCAATGGTTTATACAACAGATTTGGTTGGTTGGTTGTTTGCATAAGCGAGGCAGAGATTAACTTGTGGTTGTGTGTTTCCACCACAAAACATTTCAAACATTTAACAAAAATTACAAAATATTGTTTACAATTTATTTTCAGATTCAGGATTGCCAACCAAAGAAATAAGCAATGTAACCATGACGCCACACCTAAGCTAAATGTGACGTCTTGGTAAGGTGTAGTTACTTGCAAAAATAGCGGTCAACCTGTTACTATACATACCGGTATGCTGTATTAACCCCGCAGAAACAGGCCTAAAGTGTATGATCGTGTTTAATGATGTTTGGGGAGGGTGACCAATGAAACCACTGATTAGGGAGTCCCCGTTGGTTGCCCAGGGCAAAACATCGTTTGATCATTTCTCTTTTTGCTTTCGTCCTTTGGGTGTCCCTTATGGGATGTTCATCCAAGTTTGAATTTTCGCTGTTTCCACCCAAGATATTTTTATCATTTGTTTCTAAGGTTAGCCACTCAACCATCTGTTATGAAATGACTGGATCAAATCTTCGCATTTTTCAGAAAATTTTGACTTATATTTTCCGGTTTAAGTGCTCCTAGCGGTGCGATACTTTCAGAATGATGTCGAAGTTTACACCATTTGTGCCGCCCTTTAAATATTAATAAAAGACGGCATTAACTTTAATTATGTCAACTTCATACATTGCACGATATGACCATATTTAGATGAAAACAATGTCATAAATTAGGAGCAAGAAGGTTAGGTAACCAACTTAAGGGCTATTCATAAATTACGAAACACCCGGTTCCTACCTAGCACTTTCCCGTGCGTGCCCGCGCACGCGTCACATGGCTGTCATTACATTTCATATTTACATCATGTGACGAGACAAAAAGTTTCTAGCCCAACCAACAAAAGGGCTATAATTTGTCGGGGATTTAAAAACATTTTAGTCCTGAGATGTATATAATATTTTAGCACTTTAGGATAGGCAAGACATTAAAAAAAAATTACGAAAAAAAAATTAAATGCAACTAAACGATAGGTACTCTATTTCTAAAACGTCGTACTTAATGAATAACGGAGTTATTCGCAACTAAATGGGTACCAAACTCTGACATAGGCTCTTTTGGTCGAATCTCTTTTCTAAGCAGAGGGGATGTACCTTAGTATCAAGCTACACATCCTATAACAAACAAACCGTCTTATTATTTTACTATGATGATCCAGATCATGATTGTCACTGTCAACTGAAAATATTGGTGTGTTATGACAAGTAACTAATAAGTAAAACGAAAGCCACTCGATAAATATTAGCCAAACACGCCACACCGTCTGAAAGACGTTAATCGCAATGGAACATGTTGAAAAGGCAGCACAGGAGGCTGTAGGCCAATTACTACTAAGAAAATGTAGAGGGCAATATAAAAAACAGTTATTTGAGCTTATCAAATTGTGCAAATAACGGAACGTAGAAGAATTTACAGAATAAAAGGAAAGGAAAAGTCAAAAAAGCCTGAAGCATCGTCACTGTCGAACCTTTATTCGATGATAAAAGCCACAATTAAACCAAACATGGGCATCGACATTAGAGCTCAATCAAGCTACGCCCCCGCCACAACGAAACTCCATTTGGATATTGTAAAAATTATGTACTAATTTAGTTTTAGTTTTACAAATTACGTACTTAATGAATAACGGAGTTATTTGCAACTAAATGGGTACCAAACTCTGACATAGGCTCTTTTGGTCGAATCTCTTTTCTAAGCAGAGGTGATGTACCTTAGTATCAATCTACACACCCTATAACAAACAAACAAAAATATTAGGAACCGATGGTTTTTGTAAACTAAACGTACCCTTATTTAAGAGTACATATTAACTTTCATTAAATCTGTCTCCTAAGCATGGGGGGTGCAGCTTAGCGCCAAGCCACACCCCTCATTTTAATCTATTATCATCTTTATCTATTAAGTTCAAAATTTTTTTAAAAACTAAATTAGTACATAATTTTTACAATATTCAAAATGAGTTTCATTGAGGGAAGGAGGTGCAGCTTGATTGAGCCCTAAATTAGCAAATTCAGCAAACTAACAGCTTTTAATATTGTTCTAAACACGTTACACTTTTGTTACCATGTTTTATTTATATTCAACTTTGTTGACAGTTGACAAAACACCCACCTGTTTAAAGCTCAAGTGTCTTCGACTTTCTTAAAGAGTCTTATAGACTTTCTTAGAGCTGGGCCACACTTTTTTAGCCTGTAAATTCCATATTTTTAATGGTTTATACAACAGGTCTGGTCCACTTCATCGTTGAGTTATACATATTTTAAATGTAAGTACTTTACTTTGTTTGCATAAGCGAGGCATTTTTACTAAAAAATAAACCATACATAGCTTATAAGAATACCTTTTTTACTTTTGAGATATTGGGCAGATGAAGGATTTTAATTTGACATGATTGTCCGCCCTTTTGTCAACCTCAAAATATGACAAATAACTACTAACGTAGGACCCAACCACCAATGGCATGATTTATCATACTTTGGACTTTGGAATACGAGTTGACTGGGGATAATTAGGCGCGCCTAAAGTGAGTGCGACCGTGGTGCCGATTCTCGAATTTTGTAGGAAAGGTCGCACGTGAACTGTCACCTCCTTGATATCGACCAATAACGGGCTTTAAAGCTATCACGAGTTATCCCCCGTGGAGCCCTAGGAGCACGGAATGTTAAAACGATTGGTCAGGTTTGTTGAGGTGAATGAGTGCGGGACGATTGAACACAATATCGCGTTAAAGCGAAACTTTTACTTAGATCGATAGGGTTAACCGATCATGGATATAGATGTAAAGCGCATGACATGAATATTCAAAAGGAATATTCCGGCCACATCTTAAAAAAATTCTGTGCTGGTCGTTTAACTGTACTTGTTCGAATCGAAAATCTACTTAGATGTTCTTGCGCCAAAGCTCATTTTCTTTGATTTTGAGATGAAGTTTAAGACGCGAGCCGCAGGCGAGTATCTTAATTTCTCGGGGCGTGTAATGACCGTAACATGTGAGTATAGTGTACTATGCTTTACCTCCGACCAATGCAAATGTCATCATAAATATCACAAATTATTATAAATTTCAAAGGCGAACACTCTTAGGTCAAAAACCTTCATAACTTGAAGTTTCAATTACGATCTATCTAAAACATGAAAACAAATAAGATAAGGGCCTTTTCATATATCTTTCTAAAAATAAGGTTTTTTTCTTAAAAATGCGTAATATGTCAATTTAACGGGACTTATTTTTGGTTAGGTACTAAAATTATATTGGATTTATTTAGGTTTAATAAAAAATATAGAAAAATAATTCACAAATAATTTACATTTTTGCGTCAATTAGTGCTCTTATAAAATAAAGTTTCATCACTTGTCACCCCATCTTGTGGCTTACGCCTAAGCTTTAGTATTTTTCCAGGACCTTAAATGAACCATTAAAATCTTGTAAAATTAGTATTATTAGTTTGTCGAACGTAAAATATATTACCGTCATGAAATACAGAGTCAGCCATGTAAAAAAAGCAAATTACCTGAATTCAAAACTCCTTTACCTTTTTGTTAGGACACGGTGTAGAGGATAAATGAATACATCCAGAATTTTCGGTAAAGTAACCGTTATAATAAACGAATCAATAGATACTTAAAGTTATCTCGATCGAGTCGACCAATTAAGCAAGTGCACTTTTAAAATCATGGCGAATGCGTGACAGCTCCAGCTGATCAAATGCACGAAAACCTCGTTAGGTACGATGCGTATACGTACGAAACGATGTTTTCACGTATTTGCTCAGCTGGAGCTGTCACGCATTCGACAAAAAAGTTTAGTTTATCATAAAAGCTACTTCATTCATTCATACGGCACAGCATACATTTTATGGAGACATTTCGCCGCGGACCGCTTTGCTGGGAAGAGGTTCTGCCGCGAGTCGTTCGCAAATAATAAAAAATTATAAATCTAAAAAAACAGAATTTAAAACTAACTGACCCAATAAACCCCAAAACAAACAACATTAACCTTTTAAAGACCAATATAAGTTATTTTCGCACCACCGCTGCGAAACGGCTAGTGTCTCGATTAATCGCTTTCGGTTAATCTCTAACATATAAATCGGTCAATTGGTTTTGCAGATATAAGTATAAGTTTCTTTTATGCATTCGAAAAAAAGAGATGGGTATATCAAACCTTCTTGAATATTTTCTTTTTTTATGACCATTTATGTGTCTTGTACAAAAAAGGTAAATAAAATTAAGATTCAGTTTTAAACTTTCTAAAAATGTTTATGTTTTATATAATTCCCAAATTCTCGTTTCACTTAGTACCCCTACTAAAAATTGTGTCGTCGTAATCCAAATGACGATGTCAATTTATTTGTCAAAATTCTAAATATGGTTTATTTCGTAGTAGAAATCCACTCAAAAACCGCAAATTTAAAAAATTATATCTCGACAACTTTAAGAACTACAAGATTTAGGATAGTTTAAACATTTTTGAGAATTTCAATATCTACAACATATAAAAATTTCAAGCACTTCCACTAATGTGAAATTTCCCATATATTGTGTGCGTCCTCCTTTACAACTTTTTTGGAGAATTCACTACTTTTTTGTGAATTCGCAATTATTTTGGTGAATTCACAGGTTTTTCTCTGATTTTTCTGAAAACTCACAGATATTTCCCATTATTTTTATTTCATGAATTTATCGCCATAAAATTTTATTTTGTTGTCCGCGTGTTCTTTGCTCACTTATGACTTGATACTACCCTATTTTTCTTTTAATTTTTCTTTTCAGTAATTTTGTTATTTAATTTTAATTAAAAAAATATCGTGATATTTTGTTCGATATTTTGTTCGATAAAAATCACATTTAATTTGATTTTTTTTTAGTGAAAACTTTATCCGACCGGATTTTTTTATTTATTTGTAAGTTTTACCTTCAGCCAGTCGTTCAAACACTCAAGAAAAAGTCGGTTTAGTTTTGTTGGCCAAGGGTGTTCGAAAATTGTTTGTGAATATAGTAACCATGCTATAACCAAATTTTTGTTAGCCGTGTCATTTTCCAACCAAAAATTGTTCTTAGTGTCGACAGATAAACAGCGAAAATAGTTGTTCGTGTGCCCCGTCAAAGTTGAGATATAACCCTGGAATTTTACGCGGTTTTATGATTTTCCTAAAATAATAACAAACATGTATTTTTGGGAATTTTACCAAAAATTGTTGTGCAATTACCAAAAATTCATTTAGAATCCGTCCCATATTGTCTATTAAATTTTATTTTCCCGTTTTTCGAGGTATTTTTTCCCAGTGCAAAATACTGTAACTATTGGCCGGATTAAAGAAACAAGGTCGTTATTAAAACTCCAATATTATATTTTTAATATTGAAATAAACAATACCGCGAAGGTTTGTTTCATAGAGCAAGACTTCAAGGTATAAATGATAATGTATAGGTAACCGTCGCCATTTTTTGATAAGATGTTTTTTTTCCTGCCATAAATACGAAATGGACAGACCTGCACTTTGTTACGCTTTAAAAAGAGCTATTTTTTTATCTTTAAATCAGGAGAAAAAGAAATGTGACAACTTCTAAAGGGCTCTATTTTGGGTCCTATCGAGCCTTGTATTCTTGCCAACTCGAGCAAGCAGACGGTTGTGGGCACTCAGCAATGAAACACCAAGTGATACAATCTCGGAATATATTGTTGTAAAGTAGTGTAAATTCGCTTGTTGTAATAGCAAAGCTTAGTAAAGGCATGCACGCACTATTTGTAAAACAATAAGTATAGAAATTTTAACAAATAAAATAAAGTTTTAAAAACTAACATTTTAGGGGTCTTTCCTCTTGTTTTTATTATTAATTTTAATGATGAAAAGAAAAAAATGAACGTCTTTTATCAAATATCAAAAAGTTGGAATAGTATTAAAAAAAATAAAAATTAGGAGTTTCTTTTGATAAGTTTTTATAAAATTGTATGAGTTGTTTATAACTGTTTAAAAGAAGGGTTGGACAGGGAAATATTTCTTATCTGTTTCCACGTAGCTAGCCAATGACAGGGCTAAACAACTCTGGAACAGATGCACAGGACCCATGACTGGACTATGACTACTTAGGCCAGGGCAAAGCAGCACTCAGGACAGGAATCGAAATGCATAGCGTTGTCATTCGAAAGTCTATACTATAACCACCCATGGCTGTGCACCAAAACCAAGCACCCTAGACAGATATAAAAACAACCTTCTAGAACAAGGGAGAACATCCTAACGTATCATTTATTTATATTGATATATATATATATATATATATATATATATATATATATATATATTGATTAGGATTGATATTGATAAAGGAGCATTTTGGTGTAGGAACCCTTTCTTCTTTTTTTAACGGTGAAGTTTTCTTTTTTTTTAAAGTAAATATAAAGTCAGAAAGTTTACCAAATTAAGGATTTAAATTAATTTTCTTTAAAATTGTAAGCAAACATTTGTAAATTGCTTCCAAGCGATTTCAATTATAAATTTTAATTCAAATTTATTCACTGTATATTATTTTCCACTCTATCTAGGCAAGGGAATATTATCAAAAGTACTCTTTCCTCTTAAATATGTAGATTTTCATTTTAGAAATTTTATTATTCTCTAAATACTTTTTTTTTAATAATATTTATGGCACCACTACCCTTCCTAAATTGTGGATATAGTCAGTAAAAGAATGAAAAGAATCCACCCTCCGAGAAAAATAAAAATAAAAAAGAAAGACTTAAAAAGTTCTGTCATATTTATAAAAAGAAAAACTAAAAAAAGAACATTTCGACTGAACTTTTTTGCCATAAATGATTCCAACAATGTTGAAAACCGCTACAAAGTATTTCTTTTTACTGATCTTATACTAATTTAGTTGGGTGAAAACTAAAATAAACTTGTTTCTGAGTGGGAAACTTTTAAAAGATATTCCTTTTTTTTACTAAAAATATTTTTGTTTTTTTTTACAGATTGATTTAAAGTTTTCTTGCATTTATTTAACAACAAACGAACTCACTTACGAGTATGAACTGAGAAAAATTCTTAATGCTGCCTCACTTACTTCTGACATAAAAAAAAGGTTTCTTCAGACAGCATGAGGGAAATAGAAGTTGTATTGAAATTATTAATAAAAAACCTTTTGATGATGATATCAAAAAGGTCATTTATCTGGTAGAATTCAAAACTTTTTAACTCCGGAAGAGTCACAAGTTGAAATGAAAACACAATTACATGTTGATCTTTTAAAACTTGAGGGAGATCTGGCTCTAAAATTGGAAAAACTGGATAAGCCAGTATGTGCTTCTACAACACCTCACTCCCTAACAATTTTGTCATTTCAAAACAAACCAACATATTCCTCAAATAAATCAGTACCTCCTTATAAATAGAATAGTATCTAGGAATGTATCAGATGGGGAGTTGTTTGTCAGTGCTTCTGATTTATTTAAAGGCTCAACAAGAACCTTTGATATAGTTTTAAAATTAAAAGGAGACTTCCTTCCATATTTTTATGAACAAGATCTTGCAGGACAATGGGTAATATAGAAAGTGTAAAGAACCCCGCGCGAAATACATTGAAAAATTATTTCGGTGAAATTTTATAAAATTTGAGTATGTTATTGTAAGTTATGAGATAAGAAAAATGTGTATATATATGTCTAGTTCCAGAGTCGTTTTGAAGTATATAAGGCCCGCTCAAAATGGCATTTCCTGACCGAAATAAAATAAGTTATCGAAAAACATGGGTTACTGAGGCATCACACATGAACTGTCTTATTATTATGTTGGTAAAATGTTAACTGGTTATATACAGGGGCTAGTAAAAAAAAATCATTCTTTGACAACTTTTTATTTTCCCCGTTATAAAAGTAAAAAAATTATTTTTGATCAAACATTGATGTTTTAGTATTTTTTAGATAAACTGAATAAGTTTTTCTTCCTAGTAACAGTTAGTTTGTGTTTTGAGGAAAAATGTTTTCTACTAATAAATAATTATTTTGCAACTTAAAAATCTAAATATTCTTTTGCATTCAGTTAAAGTGGGAAATAAACTTTAAGTAATTGAATTTAATTTTTTTATTTTGTTCCTGGCTATGATGTATATGCAAAGCAAAATGTTTTATATCATTAATTTTTATAAAAAAGTAATCAGTATTTAATTTCTTTAAAACTGATCGCGGTATTTTAATTTAATTTTGCGTACTCCGTTATCATACTTTTATCTAATACAGGATGCAATTTTTTGTCATTTTTTTATGTTTTGCATCTAGGATGATAATTACTTTTATGAGTGGAACATTTGTTGACTGTTCTTTATGATAATAATTATTCATCCTTCTTCGGATAAGCCACTGACTTTGAGCAGTATCAATAGAGTATGTAGGTGCAGTGGCGTAGCCAGAAATTGACTCTAGAGGGTTTCGTCATTTGGTAACAAACTAATGATGCTCTTCTAGAGTTACAGGATTACATTTATTATTATGGCATATTATTGTTTTTCAGCCCCACCAAAAGTGTTATTATTTAGTTTAGAGAACCTTGAGAAACCTTTAAAACATCATCAAAACATAAAAAAGTGATTAAAAAATTGCACCCTTTATTAGATAAAAGTATGATAAAGGTGTACGCAAAATTAAATTAAAATCCCTTCATCAGTTTTAAGGAAATTAAATATTGATTACTTTTTTCTAAAAATTAATGATACAGAACTTTCTGCATGTACCTCATAGCTAGGAAAAAATAAAAAAGTAAAATTCAATTTGTTTAAAGTTTATTTACTCGTCACTTTAATCGAATGCAAATGAATATTTAGATTTTTAAGTTACAAAATAATTATTTCGTAGTAGAAAACAATTTTCGTCAAGTTTTTATGGTAAATAAAAATTAACATAAAATAACTGTCTCTGGGAAGCAAAACTTGTTTAGTTTATCTAAAAATAACCTGCTCACATTTTACCAACATAATAATAAAGAAGGTCTATCTGTAGTTCCTCAGTAACACATATTCGTCGATAACTTATTTTATTTCGGTCAGGGAATGCCTTTTTGAGCGTGCCAAATATACTTCAAAACAACGTTTTTGTTAAATTTACCGTCTATGTCTCTGGAACTAGACATAAAAATCAATTTATATTTACGCATTTTTCTTATCTTATAACCCACTATTACATACTAAAATTTTATCAAATTTTAACGAAATAATTGTTCAATGGATTTCGTTCGTATAAGGCTTATATAGATGTTTACCAGTGTAGCCTATTAAAAAGGTTCGAGTAAATCAGATAAAAAGAGTTTTACTTCCTATCTAATAAATTGGCACTTTACGACATAGATACAATTTCGGAATTAAGTTTTCTCTGCAAGAAAATTGAGGAGTCACTTTTGTGGGCCAGTAGATACAAGCCCTCTCCTTCTAAAAAAATCAGGATTATTTAAGCCAAATTTTGCTTATTCTAATGAAAATAACTCAAATGAAAATAGACCTTTGTCTTCTTCAAATTTTAACAAAAATATCTCAGATCCAAATATAAGTTTGTCTAACCAAGCTTTTAATAGGTCGAGTGTTGCTTCTATAAATAATCGAACCCCTACTTGTTGGAATTAGAGGGTCATACCTATCTGTTTGTAGAAATCCTAAGAATATTTTTTGTTTTGGGTAGTGTTTAAAACAGGTCAGATAAAAAATAGTTTAAGGTGTTCAGAAAACCGACCTCAAAGCGGCAGGAAACGAGGCCTCGGTTCTGTCGTCAGTACATAATATACTCCTCAGCAAAACCCAATCGACATGCGACCCTATACTACCCCCACAATTGCAACAGGCAGCCACTACATCAAAGAAACTACAAAAACGTCAATAACTACTGATGTGGCTGACTGGAAGAAATGGTTAAGCGTCGTAAGAAAGTTTTTCTCTTTCAACATTGCCATAAGCCCTATTTAAAAAAAGGGTCAATGATAATCGCCCCTATCTCTCCACTAAAATTTTAAATAATAAAGTTTTGGCTCTGGTTGATTCAGGTGCGAATAACTGCCTTTTAGGCGCTTACTTTTATCTCTTAAAAAAACTTAATATTCAAATTTTTTACGATTCAAAATTAAATGTTATCTACCTATAACTTTAAACAGTATATCTCGAAAATTAAAGTTTTAGTTATTCCAAGTCTAAGTCATGGGTTAATTCTAGGTATAGATTTCTTACAAATATTTCAAATTAAATTAAATTTTAAAGATTTGTCTTCTACGCTTGCATCTCTCTGTTAACAATTAGATCGTTCATGATTTTTCTGAAAGTCAAAAACAAGAACTTGATGAAGTTGTTAAATTATTTGAATCCATAGATTCCAAAGATAAATTAAGGTTGACAGATGTCATTACTCATCATATCAATACCGTAGATTCCTTGCCTATAAAACAACGTGAATATCCTCTTTCACCTGTCATGTCATGTGTGACTTGGGTTTATCAAAAAACCAACATTCTCCTTGGTCGTTTCCTTTTTGGTTGGTTGAAAAAAAGCCGGGGAAATATGGGGTGACGAAGTATTCGAGGAAATTAAACAAAATAACTATACAAGACACCTCACACATCCATCTTTTACTTAGAATTGACATGATACTACAAAAATTACGCGACGCATAATTTTTAATATCGACTGATCTTAGACAAGACAAGTCAAGACAGTTTTTCAGTATACAGCATGGACTTTTCCTATAAAGTCCTACCTATGGGCTTATGTAATAGTAGTGCAAGTATGCAACGAGCTTTGAATATGGTGTTTTGACTTCGTTAAAACAGCATTTTAGAGGGCTTATTATATGTCGACATGATAAGCGCCTTAGTGCACTTACAAAATTTGAACGTAACGTTGGCATGAGTTGATGGAGTCTAGTTCGCGATGACCGATGACATGTGGCAGACAGAGATTTTTCAATTTTTTACAGAACAACAGACAAGGTTACAAAATGCTTGGATGAAAGTTCGGGGTCTAGATGGGATATAGGTATAAAGGCGATATGGGCACATTAAATGATTTGTATGATTTTATAAGGAATAGAGCTGATTTGTTGGAGCGTCTAGAAATGAATCGGTCCGATAAAGATCAAGGTTCGGGGCAAAGATTTAAAAGCAAAAATTTATTTACCTCGTCCAGTGAATAAAATGACTATAAGGAAACTGACGTATCTAATATTAAAAAAACATAGGGTTCAGGGCAGCATTTTGTTTACCAATGTGAAAAGTTCCAGTTTTTGTCAGTTAAAGAGCAGGCTAAGCGATTAAAATTATGGAACAAGTGTCTACGTTTTGCCCGTGTCGCTTATACGGTAGTTGCAAAATGAGTCATTCTCGTGAACATAAAACGTTGCTTTACATTGATTCGGACGCCAACCATACAATGACGAACTCAAATAATATGGTTACTGACTCAAATAATAAGGTCAGAGCTTTTCTTCTTTTTCTAGTTACGGTACAACTTTGCTGTCAACTGCGGTTTTAGATGTTGCGGACATTAAGGACACTCTGTGGCCAGTGCGCATTATTTGGGATCGCAGTCTACCTATAAGACGGAAAGTTTTGACAAATTAGGCCTAGAAAAGCAAAAAATCGATTTCTGTGTTTTCAGCATTGTGTCAAAAATAAACTATCAATGTGAAATTAGTTTTTCTTCGAGATATAAAAACTTCAAAGCAACATTAAATTGTTTAATGACTTCAAAAATTCAGGTACTTTTCCAGGCATGCCTGTCAATCCAAATAGTTTCTCTATACCTTAATACTTAAGATTAGCTGATGAGATTTTCTATAAACCGGGACCCGTAGACAGAATTTATTGTGCAATAGGCAATACAGTCTAGGCTTAAATAACCCAGTTTTACAGGAAACTCAGTTAGGATGGATAGTTTTGGGTAAAATCTGTGGAAACCAACAATTTAACAAAACTTGTGCTTTGACACAAAATGTTCAAAATTATGAAATTCAAACTCAATTGGCTAAGTTCTTTGAAATTGAAAACGTGGCTGAAGAGATTGAATGGAAAAACATTTTGTTGAAAACACAAAGGTCGGTATTTACTAAGGACTACTATAGTTTATTGAAAGTTTGATTGAGGGCTGACACATATATGGGTATCGAAAAATGTATTTTAAGCGGAACCAGAGCACAATTGATAAGATAATTTTACTTGGATAGACTTCAAAATGTACTGGAATGAGACGCATAGGGGGACCATTTTTTCTCAAAATAGTCCAAATAATTCGGAAAAATTAATGAAATCTGTGAAGAAATTTGAGAACTGTCAAAGTAGACCAGAAACGGGATTCCGAGTAAAATTTGGGTTAATCAGACCATTTTTAAAAGGTGGTTTATTTTTTTAATTTTTTTTTAATAAACATGATTTTGTTGATTGTTGATTTGTAATGTAAATTTTAAAGCATTTTAATAATAAAAAAAGCAAATTCCACACTTTTTTCTGCTTCAGTTGGCTATTCCAGCGCGTTTTTTAAGTGGAAGTACACGAACGTTATTATCTCACTATATGGCTCTCAATATAAACTGCTCTGGGTATGTGTCATCTCTCTTTCATTTACTTTTTGCGGTTTGCACTATAAAAAGTTAATTCGAGGTGGTGCAGAATAGCGCTTTTTGGGCGACATCACTGCCACTCCTAAATCAAGAAAGCCTTTTAAAAGGGTTCACTGCATCGATCGCGCAACCAAATCGCGTGGTAAAAACTGCGCCACACAAACCGCGGAACCTAAACGGCGCAAGTCAAAACCGCGTAAGACCAAAACCGCGCATGGCCATAACCGCGCATGACCATAAGATTTAATAAATTGTGTTATTATTACTGGGTTGGGTTGAATTGGCTTTTTTTAAACTCAGTTTTAGTGGATCAGGCTTAAATACTTTTAGGGCCATTTGCACCAACAAGTTAAGTGGCCACTCAGTTAAGTCAGCGGCTGGAATTTGACTTACCTAATTTTGGCTAGATTTTGCCAGTCACATTCTAACCGAATACTTGACTAAGTGACCACAGTTTTAGTATTGGACGGTTTTGGTATTGCGCGCCATTTTATAATGCGCGGTTTTTTTTTGACACGGGTTTGTTTTGCGCGGTTTTGTTTTTATGGTTGAAGCCCTGAATCTTTAACAAGCTTATAAAATTAACTTTGGTTTGATTGGCGGCCTATTTTATAAGGCTCTGTCACACATAAAACCTAACTAAAATTTAAGAAGGATTAATTTGACATATTGTGGCTTGGTGGGCATGACATAACCCGTTCAAAATGGAGCGGAAAGAGGTAAGGAAAAATGACAAAAGGGATAAAGCGTAGTTCAAAACTGCCTTTTTAGTAACATTAATCTCAAAAGTATAAAATAACTACTGGAAGCTGGGGGTTGCAAATGACAATATTTTTGAATTTATTTCTTACAGGATTTTTTAAAATATTTTGTTTGTTTTTTTTTTACGACGAATATAGGAAATGGAATGTTTTTATTTTTTGTGAAGTGATTTAAGAAGTAGGTTATTATTATAAACAAAACGATTTGTGACATTTATTGGAAAAATGGTGTAATAATTTAGGAATTAAATTATGACCTTTATATATTAGACAATATTTGTCTAGCACGATTGTGACCTTTGCGCTTTGGTCTATGCTTTTTTTTATTCCTTGGCTTAATTTTTAGAAAAAATAATTAGATTTTTTTCAATATTACTATTTTTCGCAATTTCTCTTTAATTTTGGGTAAAAACGGAAAAAAACCTTTTTTTGCAGCCGTGATCAAAACAAAAAGTTTTTTTGCATCAGTAACCAAAAAAGCCATGCTTTAGTTATCTGCAGACAGTTACTAAACATGTTTTTTATGAAGGTATAAAAAAATATATTTGCAGTTATATGTAATATTAGATAGTTGTAGCACTGCCTTGGTGACATACAAGAAATTTTTTAATGACATAAATGTATTTTTAGTATGTAATTATAAATAGGTACTTTTTAAAGTAAAACCAGATGTATCTAAAAAAAATGGAGTGAAGCACCTGTCTCCTAGGTAACGTAACCGTAGACAAACATTATATAAGGAAAATGGCTGTTTATACAAGAAATAACATGACATAAGATAGTATGTATCAGGGCTGAGCCCCGACAGCCTACCATATGTAAATATTAATATCCGACGTTTTACTGACATATTTTGCACAATTTCTTCTTTTAAAACAGTAAAAAAACATAAAAACCATCCAAACACTATAAAAAGCTAGGGTTATGGTGAAAGATCGTTAAAATGGCGTCGTGGTCACAGAACATGACATAAAAATATAAAAGTTGGGCGTCTTATGATAAATTATATACCGCCCTATTCTAACTTAAGTAGCGAGTCAGTAACAACAAAATTCATGGATTAATTAAGAACGAGTGCGACGTTGGCGCAAACAAGTGCGGAAATTCTGCAAGAAATTAACTATCGATTTCTAAAAAAAATATTATCTCAAAATATATTTTTTTGTTATATATTGGTACATACTCTAACTTTTACGAAAATTTTATAATTTTCTTTTGATGAAAGATTCGAGAGTATAATATAATTGATTTCAGAAAGTTTAAGTAGGGTTATATTCTTTTAAAGTGTACCAAAAATGGAAACTGGCAGAGTTAAGTTATTTGGAAAGAAGTATACCCGTATAGAATGTGGTTGAGGAGGAAACTGCCTGTTCAACTCCTTAAGCGCTGCCCTTCTTAGCAATAGTAACGTGAATCAAGTCGGTAGAGAACAAATTTAACAAAATTAAACTTTTATTATGAGTGGTTAGCACCCATACTAATATTTTTTTTAATCATAAATATATTACTTCTAATAATTATTTCATACAAAAAAAGTTGCATCTAGGAGTTTATTTGAGAAAATGATATATTTTTAATGCATTCTGTCAATTCTTCAAAAATGGCTATTTTTGGGGGCATTTGGCGTGAAAAACGCAAACTGATTTTTGTAAATTCGAACAATTTTTGAAAGCTTGTTCCTTAGAAAATATAATTTTAGTGGAGAATCAAAATCACCCAGAAAATATGGTAATCCCAAGGACATAAACGAAAAGATACGAAAACTGACCTAAAATTCAAAGTTTTTTTAAGCATAATTTTTAGCGTTTAGAGCTTAATTATAAATTTCTTGACTATTTTTGACAATTTCTATAAAATTTTTTTATTTTCTATTTAAATCTAAAAAAATATTATAAAAAATATAAAAAAAAATATTTAAAAGTAACTGATGGGAGAGCAATGTTCGTATTTTAAAGAAAATGGCATATTTTATGAAAATATGCCTATGGTTCAAAGATCAAACCGAGGATCAAACCTAAATTTGGTCAAAATATAGAATGCAACTAAAACAAAACAAATGCAGGTTTAAGCTTTGTTTACTCTATTGGGACACAATTTATACAGAAAAATCTATTAGTATGTTTTCACATCGTCCTCAATACATATTGAAAAGATTCTCGTCTTTTTCTTTTATAGAGCATGTTCTCTGTTCTGAAAAAGGCGTGATATATGAAAGAACAAGAAGCTTGATTTTCGATACAGATTGAGTACGATGTGAAAATGTGAATATGTTAAATTCCTTGATTAACGTGGTTCCTATATCTTATAACTTTGCGAAATGTATCCTGAAAAATATTTTGTTTTATTTTTTGATTAAATATTTTTTTAAATCATTTATACAAATTTATTTAAGGAAATTTTCAAGGCCTATAATTTGATAAACGAAAAGATTCAATAAAAAATTTGAGGAAAAAATCAAACTAAACTATAAATTCAAACTTAATTAAAGTTTTCCCAAATTGTGTTTTGCAGTAAAAGATATATTCTGTTAAGAATCACGTGAAAAGTGTCTTGAAAAATCCTTAATCACACAAAAATTTGTTTGATTTAGTTATCAAATAATGTAAAGTTTTAAAATTTATAGTTGCTGACAAATTAAATAATAAAATTTTGAAAAATAGACTCTTTAACTCAAAGGGTGAGGGGTTTAACTTTTAAAACGATACTAACTTATAACCCTTACCAGCTAGAGGCATATGGCTTTCACAGGAAGATAATTACATTTTCAACACAAAAAAATATTAAAAAAGATATATTTGTATTTTTTTTCAAGGTTTTATGGCCTTTAAGTTTTTTTGCTTTAAAATTACCAAATTTGTTTTGCATTTCAAAAATTGATTGAATATATAAATAAGCCATTTCTTTTTTTGCAAAATTCCATCCTGAGACTGGCAATGATTCAAGTTCCTAAAATTGGTAGTTGTCAAGGTTTTCTTCAAGCAAGATTTTGTCGAGTGGACTAGTTTTGGTTTTACGAAGAGAGTTTAGCAAAATTTGGCTAGGTTTGGTAGAAGTCATAAGGCTGTAATGGTTGATTATAAACCTACTATTAAAAACACTTGTGCATATTTTTAACTATTAATAGTGTATATATTTATTTTTTTAATAAAAATGAAAATATTCTACAGAAATTAACTAATCAGTAAGGACCAGCCCACTACAAACAATATATTTTTAGTAATTTTTTAAAAAAACTACTACACTAATAAAAAATTCCTCTGGATTCTCCTTGAGATTCCTTAGATTGTATGCTTCTTGCAATTTTTTGTAAAAATCATATTTTTTAAGATAAAATACAAAAAGTAGAGCTTTTTTTAAATCTACTTTTTTATAAATTTCTCGAAAACTGTTTGGTTTACGAAAAACGTTAAGAACATGAAAGATGACATACTTAGTGACGTCCAAAATGGATTCATATATTTTTGTTATATCAATAAATTTTTTTTTTATTATAACAAAATAATTTTTAAAGAACCTTGCCTCAAAACAGTATTTTTTATACCTTAGCTGCTTCTCTTTGTGAAAAATATTGCTTTACCAATTTGGATCAAATTTCAATATGATATGATGATGATGCAGCCAAAGTACACAATTTCTTTTCATGATCAAAATTTGCTAATAGGTTTGGTAAAGAAGAGTTTGATAGGATGTCAATGATTTTTTTGTAAACTGCCAGGCAAATCAAACTGCGGCTTTACAAGTTACATTATAATTTTAGAGGGTGACCTAAAAATGATAGATTTATAGCTATGTTATAATCATTGATTTTGTTGACTCATCGTGTATAAATATGATGTAATTTGCAAAATTTTGGCAATCCGATTACTTGTATATTTACCAGTTTACAAATTTCTTTACAATTTCTGCCTCTCAGTGTACATACATAAAAGGTCTACCCTGAAAAAAACAATGCGGGTATTTAAACACACTTGAATTCTGCATCATAATTTTGCATATGAAATAAAGAATTAACTTTTTGGGGTAAATATTTGACTAATTTAACTTAGAAGTGGAAGATTATGTAAAGAATTGAAGAAAAAATTGCATATTTTAACAAAACCCTTATAAATACATTATTTCATTTTGCAAATCATGGGCAACTTTTAAAGTAGGTATTTTGGAGTTTGTATATTTCTGTAATTCCCGGCTAGTTTTTGTCACCCCTTCGCCCTTATTTATTGACATTAGAATTTTTTGTGCTCCCTCAAATTACCAAATGCCTTTTACATAACTGGGTATAATAAATTTCACACTACCATAATAAATTTCACACTACCATAACACAAAAACAGTAAAAAATAGAAAATCAAAAGAAACGTAAGAGTTATGTCGATGTTTACTTACGGCGGCGGCGGTAGGTATGTTTTTTGGCTAAAAGTCAAGCAAGGCTCCTTCTCGCTATTGATTTACTGGGTTTGGTAATGTTTGGTCGGGTTGATTTGGATTGGATTGGGTCTGGTGGGATTGAAGTGAAAAGAAAATCGTCAAAAAATCTCTTTCCCTCGAACAACAACAAAACAAAATGAGGTTAAAAATCAGGTCACGTGATTTAAAGCACCAATAGCAAAAAGTACTGCAATCTATCGGTTAACTATGGAACTACGTGTATCACTTAAATTTAATGAAGTGGAAATGTTTGGAAGTCGATGCTTGATTTTCTTTGCCGGGGTTTTCCGACATAGGGCTCTTATGTCCAATATTTGAAGGCAACCCTTCAAGAAAGAACAAGTGGCTGCATCGACTGCCAGAATAGCAGATGAGAATCCATTGCGAAAAAGAATTAAATTTGACGTTTTTAAGTCTACTTTTTTATTAAATGAAAATTTTTACACTTTTTCCTAATTAAAAAAAAATATTGTACAGAATATTGCTGATGTGATAACTTTTCTGGGAAACGACAAGTTTTGAGAACGAGATGAAATAAAAAAAACTGCCTAGAATGCAGGAAAAATTCACCGTCAATCTCCTATGATTTCTTCCACTATATCCTTAGAAAATTGGTATTTTTTCCTTGCCAAATTCCTTCTACATCTATAATAAGTCCAAAATACCAGCAAATTTTACTCCAGTTTGAAAATAAACCTGAAAAATTAGATTAAAAATCACATGCGTCCCATAGTTCTAAACCTTAGTCCACATTAGTAAATACCGCCCAAAAAGGTTACCAGATGGTCGTCTTCAAGTTTCCAGTCCTTTTAAAGAATCCGTGGAAAATCTAGGCCACTCCTTTGATTAAGCTAAAACTCGATTTTTATTTTTACTATTTTACCGTCAGGTTATGGTTAGTGACGAACAGTGTAGTCCGCAGCGTATTTTGCGGCGGGATACTCCTGGGGACAAAATTTTGACATATGAATTAAATACTGTCACTTTTGGTATGACAGTGGTATGACAAGTTCGCCATTTTTAACATAAGCTTATCCGAGCTACACATTTCAGAAATAATATCATATGATTTTTACGTGGATGATTTGCTAACAGGAAACCGCCAAACAAAGTTGTGTAGAGTTGGCAAACATTTTGGCCTCAGGATGTTCTCCGTTAAGAAAATGGTGCCCAAATGTACCAGATATGTTGGGCAAGCACAAATCAATTCGATGAGTTGTCATTTGGCGATGATATCGTCAGAAAAATTTTGGGACTTGGTTGGTTGACAACTTAATTTATTCTACAAATGTTGTAAATAACGAAAAGGTGACAAAAAGGACAAAGCTTTTTTGCGTAGCAAAATTATTTGATCTGCTAGGTCTTCTAAGTGTCAATCTGGCAAAGGTTATGCTTCAACAATTGTGGAAACAAGAACTTCCCTGGGACTCGAAAATTTCTTGTCATTTGCAGACTACTTGAAAAATATTTATTTTAGAACCTTCTTGTTTAAATGACATAAAATTTGAACGTCATGTTTTATGTTTAAATCTAATTAACATCGAACTGCTTGCCTTCTCTGATGCAAGCGGAACTGCTTTTGGCTCTTGTGTGTATATTCGATCCGAAAATGACAAAGGTGAAATTTTCTGTCATCTTTTGTGTTCTAAAACTAAAGTGTGTCCAATTAAACCTCTAACCACACCTACGGCTGAATTATGTGCTGCACATGTTCTTGCTAAATTAGTGAACAAAGTTGTGACTTCCCTAAGAGTCCAGTTTGACAATTTTTTCTACTGGAGCGATTCTAATATTATTACTTTTACTAATTTATTAAAGCCCTTTGTTAGAAATAGAGTAGCGGAAATACAAGAGCAACTAATAGTGCATCTTGGCGCTATATATCCAGGCACGAAAATCCACCTGATCTTCTAAGTAGAGGCGTAAATCCTAAAAATATTGCATCTTCAAAGTTATGGTGGCATGGGCCAGATTGACTATTAAAAAACGAAAGTTCATGGCCAGCTATCTTTGACAAGATTGATATTTCAGATTTACCTGAATTGAAACCAAGTTCAGAAACTACTTCTTTATTTATTTATTTTGATAAAATATTTAAAATAATGGAGTTTCCTTTTGAAAACTATTTAAGTTTAAATCGCTTAAAAAGCTTAGTTGCTCAACTTTTACGTTTTAAAAACAATTGCCTAAAAAAAGATGAAACTTCGAATTAAAGGACCTTTGATAGTTTGTGAGTTGTTGGATGTTTTTAATGTTTTAATAAGGATTTCCCAATTCATATCTTTTCCTGAGGAATATAAAAACTTGCTTTTATCACAACCTATTGATAAGAAGATTAAACTTTTATATTTAAACCGTTTCTTAGATCAATCTGGTATAATTCATGTTGGTGGTCGGTTGAAAAGGTCGAGTTTAAATTAACATAAAAAACATCCCATGATTATAGCTGCCAAGCATTTTTTAACCGAATTAATTTTCAAATCAGAGCATTTAAATTTAATGCATGCTGGACCTCAGCAAACGTTCCTCAGCGTCGTGAAAATTTTTGGGTGTTTTCTGGAAGAAACTGTCCAAGGCTGTAGTTTATAGCTATCGATTTAGGGCCAATACCTTCCCAAAGAGGGATTCCAAATAAATTTTCCATTTCAAGTTTCTGGCTTAGATTATGTTGGGCCATTTTGGATTTTAAATAAAAAGGGGACGTGGAGCAAAAATGATAAAATGTTATGTGTGTTTGTTCGTTTGTTTTTTCACTAATGCCATACATTGAGAAATGGTTAGTAACCTTTCAACCGAAATTTTCTTCTTAGCTTTTAAACGTTTTATCAGTCGAAGGGGTAAACCATCAGATTTTTTTTCTGATAATGAATCTAATTTCTCTTGGGCGAATCGAGAACTTCAAGAGTTAATGAAGTTTCTTGACCAAAATGAAGACAAATTAAATAATTTTCGCATTTTGGGGACTTTGGAAGGCTGGGGTGAAAAGAATGAAGCATCATATAAGACGCGTTTTGGGTCAAACCTCGGGTAAATCACACTGTACGGATAAAGAATTTACTACACTATTGTGTCAAATAGAGGCTATCTTGAACAGCCGTCCCCTATCGCGATTATCAACCGATCTATCAGACCCTTTGCCTTTGACACTATCCCATTTCCTGGTTGGAAGAACAATGTCTACGAATGTAGAACCTTGTCACACTTTAAAGAAAATCGTTTGTCCCGTTATCAAAGACTGGAGCAACTTAGACAATATTTATGGAATCGATGGTATAAAGAATATATTTCTGAGCTACAGCAACGTACTAAATGAAACGAATCAAATGGAAGTTTAAGTGCCACACACTCGTGTTAATAAAAGACGATAATCTTCCTCCGTTAAATTGGAGATTAGGTCGTGTTACAAAAGTATTTCCTGGTAAAAACAATGCTATTCGTGTATGCGAAATAAAAACACAGATGGGTTCATTAAAAGAGACTTTGACACATTTTTGTGGACTTCATTATGTTGTTAAATGCAGTTGCTTTAAGGCCGGGGGCATGTTTTGACTTCGTTAGAACAGCGTTTCAGTGGGCTTATTATATGTCGACATGATAAGCGCCTTAGTGGACTTACCAGATTTGAACGTGACGTTGGCATGAGCTGATGCCGTCTAGTTCGCGATGACCGATGACATGTGGAAGCCAGAGATTTTTCAATTTTTTAACAGAACAACAGACACAACAAGAAAAGAGAAGACCCTGACAAATATTTCGCGATTTTTATTTTTCCTATTTTAATACAGTCCGCTCTAATAAAATTTACGAGCAATTCACGTCGTTTAATATAATATGCGCGTTAGAAAAATATGGTAGTCGGTCCCTCATTAGAAAGAACCTTATTGTTTAACTTATTGTGATGATATGATTGCCGTTAAAAATACATTTTCAAAACATATAACTATACTACAAAAAAATTTTTATAGGCTTAAAAAATGAAACCTTACTCTACAAAAATAAGAAAAAAAGTTCCTATAACATATGAGTCAAAAATCAACACTTTTTTTTCTAAATGCCTTTAAATTTAAAAAAAAAACACTAACAGGCGTCATTTTCAACAAACCCTTTAAATCCTATAAAAGTGTAAATTAAAAAAAAATCCAACAATAAAAATAATGTTTTTCCGACAGTACCAGAATAAAAATAAACTTGTCACAATAATCGCTGTACTATACCGATAAAAACCCGCTAAACCGCGAACTGCAAGATTGATTGGTTGAAGTTTATTTGTTTATCTTGTGTACTTTTTTTACTTATTTATTTGATACCTTTGCCTGGCAGTTTTTTAGTCGACATCGAAGTGGTCTTTTTTTTTGACGGTTTGTACTTGTGCGTGTTTAAAAATTAAAGTAAAATGTTTACAAACGACGAATATGCTGACATATTACTAATTTATGGTGAATGTCGTAGAAACGCCAATTTAGCCAGGCGAATTTATCGGCAAAGATTTTCACAGCGAACACATCCCGATGGGAGAACAATGGTGCAAGTTTTACAAAGACTTCGTAAAACAGAGCAAATTCAACCTCATAATCAAGGGCGGAAATAATTTTAGAAATTAACAAAATGAATCTCGTGTCCGCAAATAAAAATGACAGTAAAACTCGTGGCATATCGGACAAAGGGTTTTTGTTTCTCACTTCATTACGACCAGGCCTCCAATTTCTCCATTAGATATTGAAGGCCTTGTCGTAATGAAGTGAGAAACAAAAACGCTTTGTCCGATATGCCACGAGTTTTACTTTCATTTTAGAAATTGTTCAGGCCAATCCTGAAATTAGCACTACAACCCTTGGCCAACAAGTTGGGTTGTCTCATACATCTGTTCATCAGATTATTCTGATTATTCATGGGCTGAAGAAAATCCTCATACGATCCAAGAAGAGCATTTTCAACAACGGTTTAAAATTAATATCTGGGCTGGCATTCTTGATAATTACATAATTGGTGTTTTCGAATTACCACCAAACCTAAATGGCCAGACGTACCTTAATTTTTTAACTAATAACTTCCCAGTGCTCTTGGAAGAAGCACTAAATAATATGGCAATACAACAAACGCTAAATTTGTGGTATCTTCATGATGGGGCGCTACCGCACATTATTCAAGGGGTTATTCAGCATTTAAATGCCCCTGCCTCCGATATGAATCCATTAGATTATGGGTACTGGGGGGAGCTAAAACAGTTGGTATATGGGGATGGTGAAATTTTAACAGAAAATATGCTAAGACAAAAAGTGTTTGATAGTGCCGCGATAATTGAATAGAGAATACTAGAAAGGGTGCAAAGAGTTTGTTTAAATTGGTGGTGTCGTGCTGAGGCTTGTGTTGAAAGGGGTGGAAGACATTTTGAATAACTTCTTTAACTAAGTTTTCATAACTAGGTAACTGTCTTTATTTTATTGATTATTTATTTTTATACACTAATTTTATCCGACATTTTTACCCACTTAACACTCTTTTTGTATTTTTAATATAGCTGAATCGGCGCCATTATAATGAAGTGAAACGCCAATCGTATAGACCCGTCCCGTTCTAGCGTTCGTCGCAGCACACTGTTGCCAAATTTCTTGAACTTTAAGCTGCCATTTCTCGAAAACTATTGATTTTTGACCCATATGTTAAAGGAAATTTCTTTCTTATTTTGACATTTTCTATCACCCGTTAACAGGTTCGCAAAAGGATCGTTTACACCATGTATGTAAACTTGGATAAATGTTTTTTTGAAATTAAAACTCGTGGCATATCGTACAAAGCGTTTTTGTTTCTCACTTCATTACGACCAGTGCCACTAATAAGGATGAAACAGGTCTGTAGGTGTCTGGATTCTCCATTAGACATTGGAGGCCTGGTCGTAATGAAGTGAGAAACAAGAAACGCTTTGTCCGATATGCCACGAGTTTTACTTTCATTTTTATTTGCGGACACGAGATTCATTTTGTTGTTTTTTAAATGTGTTTTTTTTGTCCCTCGTTATATTATTTGGGCTTTTTAATAGATGAGGATGGCCTAAGAACCATTCCTGAAAAAGTAAAGGTCATTCTCGACTTTCCTATTCCAAAAACTACCAGCGAAATTAAACGTTTAACTGGTCTTATAAGTTGGCATCGTAAATTTTTGAAAAATTTTGCTTCTGTTTGCTCTCCAATTAATGATTTACTTAAAGGGCGAAAAAAAGAACAATCCATAACTTGGACTAAAGAGGTAATAAAGCTTTTAATCAAATTAAATGTATTCTTACATCCGCTCCAGTCTTGATTAGTCAAGCTTTTACTAAACATTTTTATATTCAAACTGATGCACGTAATACAGGAGTTGGATCAGTTTTGTGTCAATTAGATGATAAAGGGCTTGAACTCTCACTGAATTTTCTAGAAAAACACTTAATAAATGTCAGAGAAATTATAGTGCAACTGAAAAAGAGATTATCGGTGAACTTTTTGGATTAGAACAATTTAAAGGTTATGTAGAGATTTCACTTTAGTGACTGACGTGGTTTCACAATATCTCGAACCCTTCTGATAGATTAGCGCATTAAAACCCGAGAAACGGTATTTTTTAATGTTAGAAAGAATGAAACGAGAACCGGACAAATATCCTACCTATCTTGTCAAAAATAATATCTTATACAAACACATTCCTCATAATCATGGAATAGTCAGTAATCTTGTTGAATAGAAAATCGTTAATAGAGTAATTGTTACAAGAATCATATATTTCTGACAATCAACAATCTGGGGATAATTGTATTCATAAATTTTTTTTAGTTATTAACACTGCAAAACATGAGTCAACTAATCATAGTCCTAGTTTTCTTACTTTTAGAAGGAACATCCCTTTTACAGGAGATTATTATGGCAAACTTAGTGAAAAAGATAAAAATTTTGAAGTTATTCAAGATAAGAATTCTAGAATGGATAATTTACGAGAACTTCCAAAATTAGGTCCTGCTTTATAAATACAGTTTTATCTAATATATCTTATGGGGGTCATATTCCGAACATAAAATTAATAGGCGCCGTCCGTTTGAGTTCTTGTTTCCAACACCTTCCTTGCCAATGACGCCCTTCGATAGGTTTAAATTCATACCAACTCGAGCATTGAAATCACCTAGGCACAGATGTTATGGCTTCACTAAGTTGAGAATAAAATTCATCTTTTTGGTTGATTATAGTGGCGTGTTGGTGGTTGCTAAAGTTTAGGCGCAATTTCATAAATGTTTCGCTTATTCCGGATGGAAATTCGGTTAGGTGGTCTACAATCTCATTTTTTATAGCCAAACCCACTCCGTGAATACGTGGTTCATCTTCTTCTTTTCCTTTCCAGAAAAATGTGTAGCCTCCTCCGTGTTCTTTAAGTTGGCCTTTGCCTGCTCTTCTAGTTTCACTGAGAGCAGCGATATCGATGTTATATCTCCTTAGTTTACGTGCCACTATTGCCGTTCTTTTTTGTGGTTGTGTCTGTATCCATAAGTGTACGGATATTCCATGTGGCAAAGTTCATTGGATTTCTTTTTCTTTTGTTTTGACCGCATGACCCACTGGATGCGGTTGTCCAGTCGGGCAGTTGTTGGCTGGCTATGTTTAGGGCACCTTTTATAGCCTCTTCCCTTTCAGGGTGAGCAGAGTGGGTCCTAAATAGGGCTGCTCAGTCACCGATGCAGCACACGAGTTGCGCTACAGCCAATCCTTGAGCAAAACGGCAATCACGCTTCCGCCGCTTTCGTGCCGGTTTGTCACTAAGAGCTTTTAGACTACACTGTCCTGCTCCCGTCGCAACTTGCCGATCACCGAAAGACTTTGGTGTGCTTGGACTTAATGGTCTTATGTGTCCTAGAAATTATAGGATATCAGAGTAGAGAATGCCTGTGCGAGACTTTTATTAACGTGGACATGCTGATGCACAGTCAGCAAGCTCACGGTCCCTAATAACGAGTGACGAGCATGGCACACAAGAAGAAGAATAATTAAAAATTCTGGATGGAAATAACTTAGGTACCTCTCATATTAGTGACTTAATAGCCGACGTTTCTCGAAATATGTTAAATAGTGATTACCCAGAGAAGAGAGGCTATAATTCTACTATTTTTGAATAAGAAAATGATTAGCTGACTATAGTCATGTCATTTACACATACATTCTACACACATTTTATAGACAAACAATTCCTTATTATTTTTTTTCCTTCCAGATGGTTCTTCCTTTTCAGTACCACTGCACTTTTGGACAGAATAATTATTGGATACTTTTTACAGTTTTGGCTTAGTATTATTATTCTTGTTATTAAACGTTTTTATTATCGTAAATAAATCATATACAAAATAAATACAAAAGTTCTTACTTACGAATAATTGACGACCTGTGATGTCAGTACATAGTACATAGTAAGCAAGATTCGCGATCTTCCACTCAGGCGTTTATAAATTTTACTTTACTAAGTAACTTAAAAAAAACAAAAATATATTCCAAAATTCAAAAATTTGAAAATTTTGTACCCCACACCATGATATACATAATAATACATAAGGTATTTTAAGAAGATAAAATTTTGGTCACACGTTTACAAAATTTTAAGAGGGAAGAGGGAATTTGTAACCATTATATCGTTATATATTTGCTATCAAATTTTACTTCTATATTTTATATAGCCAATATTTATTTCTTCAGTTTGTTCCTTAAAATTTCTTTTTAAATTTATTTGATCAGTCAAAATGTTCAGTGCAGTGAAATGGAACGGCTAAGCATTATCCATTACGGTAAGTTATCAGCCAAATGTAATGGATTAGATTTTCTTCTCCCTTTGAACACCACTTTTTTCGGAAAAAGTCTACACGTTGAATGCAAATTTTAAGGAAAATTTAGTACCTGGTAGAGATGGGTAAATCGATCATTTTGTACTGAACGAATCGATCAGTGATTCGGATTAGTTTAGCTAATTCAGGCTTGTTCATTTATGTGGGATCGAGAGAGAGAAGAAGAATGGATTAGATAGCCAATCGCGATTAAGTGTCTACGGTGCATTTAGGGGCTAATTCATCATTTGAAATTAAAATAAAGAAAATTATGACCAAAAAAAAAAAGGTGTATTTAGGATGCAACTAAATACAAAATACTCTGCTGACCAAAAAATCTATATTTGCATACAGTTTACCCTGCGCGCAGGAATTGGAATCAAAGGAACGAATGAACGACTTACTCAGTTTATGGTCACAGTGGGTCAGTGAGTCATTTGATCCATTTCGTTTGATTCATTCTGTCTTCGTCCGTCATTCGACTCATTTCACTGATAGAATCATATCGAGCAAACATGATTAGATCGTTCAATACTCGCAAGTGATTCGATCATAGTGAACGAATCGTTCACGAATCAGACATCCTTAGTGCCTGGCTGACGTCTGAGCTTTAAAGTTGTTATCTGGTCAGTATTGTTGTCTTCGCAAAAAAATTAATAAAGAAACTATATTCTGGTCGATTTTCTTCCAGGAATTTTCATATTTTCTAGAATTTCTAGAGAATAATGTCCTCCTGACGTCTCATTTTCTTCAAGGAAACTAATTGTTACTTTACCTAGGGATAAATTCTTAGTCTAAACAGGTTTTAAAATGAAGTAATGAGTTTTTTTCTGGTTTTTCCTATATGTTTTTTTAGGTAATTTTGACATTGGTGATCCCACGCGTTTTCTTAAGAGTTAACTCAAGGACATGAAACTGTCAAATTAATTTTTGAACTTCATTCCATTTTTTGGAACACATTTTAAAGTAATAAAGCTTAATGTTGATTTTCTTTATATTATACAATTTAAAATTCATTAAACTTATTTATATTTTTTCTTTCCTTAAAATTTTCTCGTTATATTTTTTTGCAAAGACACAGACATCTGAATCATTCCGACTTCAGCCTAGCACTGAATTTATTTATTCTTACCCTTGAAATTTTTCTTGATTTGATGTCAAGTTTAAACCTTGTAGTTGGGCAGAATTTCCAATGTTGCGGTGATTTTGATAAAAATTGGTATGATCAATAAACCTAAGAAAGCAAATTGTTTTCGTCGTCGCATTGTGGTCGGCGTCGTAACGCTTTAGAATGAGTCGTGACTTTCATTTAGGTTTTGTACAATATTAAAATAACCAAAATAGCTAGAAAATATTTTATTTCACTTTTAGGTAGGCAACGAGTGTCTCTTTCTGTAGAGGTATTATATTGTAAAAAAATATTTCAAATCTTTTTAGAAAAAAGTAATTAAAATGATACTTGAAATGAACAAATTTATGTTTTCCTTAATTCTGGTTAATTTGCTGCAGTTAAATTGCTTTAAGGGTGATTTTGGTTTCTTCTTGAAAAAAAATGAGGTCACAACTAACTCATTGTTAATATTTCTAGGCGATATATACTGAGGTGACTTAGCACCCATTATAAAAATCTAAAAATAGCGCCAACGGTAAAATGCCGAAGTAAATCACACAAATATGTTCAACAGTCACGCTACAGAAACTTAAATTAACACAATAGTGTTTACAGCTAAGATGAATAGAAATGGCGTGAATTAAGTTATCTGCCAAAGATGGAAGATGCGCGGCTACTAGTGCCAATATTTCGCGCACGCCGGAGTTCTCTTTCTTGTTTGTTTTTTCAGTGGCATAATCAATATGTCCACCTTTTCTTCTATTCTATTGTGACTATAAAATTATGTCCAAAGAATTCCAGTTTTTCATTCCTGGAATTTACAGCTATTATTGTTAACTCTATATTTGTGAGTCCACTCCCATTTCTCCCGTGAATTCTATTAAGTGAAAGTACCTAAAAAATCTTGATTTAGCTGACACTCATTAACGATACCCCCATTGTATAGATTTGTTGTTCTCTGAAATTGTTACTTCTGGATTAAGAGTACCCATGGCGGTCCTTGTGCCATAAAGACCATATTTGGATGGGTCCTGATAGGCGGAGAAAATTCACCACCCAATGAGTTTGTCTCATTATACACATCTGTCCTTGTGTTACTTCTGTCAATTCTGATTATTTGAACCAAGGTCACATGATACCTTGTCCTTAACCAGAATCGCCATCGTATTATTTCTCACATCACTGTGTTGTGAAAGACAACAAGGGATTTTCAAAAATCCAACTGGTCTCTGATGGCTCTTCAAAATTATTAAATAACTACAGCCTAAATACTGTTCTCCTTTTTGGTCCTAAATTACAAAATGATATTGTTCAAATTTTGCTATCTTTTAGATTTTTCCCAATAGTTTTCTTTTCGGAATATTATTTTTGTTTTTTAAAGAAGATGTCAAATGCCAAAAAGTATTATGGAGATTTAATCCATCTGAACCCATTCAGATCTCCAATCTCGGTACCGTCACATATGGCCTGAACTGTAGCCTTTATATGTATTGTATGGTCATGAGTATCCTCTAGCATCAGATACCCTTCTGATTTTCTAGTTGTATTAATCAAATCAATTAATAAGTATACTTTTTTGAAGTGGTTTTGAACTGCGAAAGTGGACCTCCCATTGTCCAAATTTTCTACCTTCTATTCCAGAAGTACAGCAGCAAAACATTTCTGTTTCTCACAAAGACCATTCCGTCCTGAAAACATTACGTCTTGAGTGGAATCCCATCTCGGATAGGTTCTCCTACTCTGTCAAACCCATTGATCGCGGTTGGACCAAGAGGGTAATTTTGTCAGAAATAGCCAAAATATATGATCCTTTGAGATTCATAGCTCCTGTGGCGTTTATTTGTAAAAAAATTGTGGTTTTATCTTTGATTAAGGAAATCGGGTTTTGAATTAAACAGTTAAAAGTTTTAAAGTGCGGGATGCAAATACATTTTTTTTGTAATTACCCGTTGCTCGGTCTTGGAGATTGGGAGTGGGAGAAAACAAAATGTACTTTAGTGGACGCCACCAATTTTTCCAAAATCAGCTAAATTGGAAAAGCTGCCTATTTGTTTTAGCTGTTTAACCAAAACACGATTTATAATTTGTGGAAAATTTAAAAGAAGCAAATTTATTCACTCGTTTAATGAATTTAATATAAACATGTCTGTGGCAATCTTTTTAGAAAAACACAATGGTCTTTTCGAAATTTTAATGCGACATTTCGTTACGTAGATACTATCATTAGTATCAAAAAGTTAAATACAAACCAAAATGTTTTATTTCGTATTTTAGTTTGTTTTGCCATTTCTTTTCTTTGTTTTGTATGTCGAAAAGTAATATTTATACCTAAATAAAAAAACATGTTTTGAAAAAAGGTGCGCATTTGATTTTCTCCGCCATCTGGGATTTAAATATGACGGCAAAGCGAATGATTTTTTTCAAAAGGCTTATTTGTCTTCTCACTACATTTTTTTTGTTGGAATAAAGTTATAGCAAAAAAACATTTTTTTATTTTTTTCGGTTTAACTGGTATGTTCATATAAAATATCTTTGTTGTCCAGAAAAACCCAAAAAAAGTAGTTTTTTATTTAGATTTTATTTAGAATAGATCTGATAATACCATTTTTCAAAGCTTAAAAAAGTAAAACAGTAACGCAAATACCACATGTCTCTATCTTCAATAAGAACGGAGTTTTCCATTGAATCCCATCGAAAATGGGACACCCTGTATACCTCGCCCTCCGGATATAGTTACAGCTATTGGACCCGTGTAATTCACACCATAGTGTGAGAAAGGTTTAGCTTGGGAAACACGCACTTTTGGAAGATCTCCCATCAAGCGATATACAGGGTTTGGTTGATCTCTGAGTTATCAAAAATATCTGCGAAATAAGAGAAATATTTGTGAATTCACAGGAAAATCTGTGAATTTACAGAAACATCTGTGAATTCACAAATATTTCTGTGAATTCACAGAAATATTTATGAATTCACTGAAATATTTTTGAATTTACAAAAATATTTGTGAATTCACAAAAAATGGATTAAATTCTCAAAAAAAGTAATGGATTCACAGAAAAATTTGTGAAAAGAAATATATATATATATATATATATATATATATATATGGCCTTTGTACACTTTCGAAGGTACCAAGAATTATATTACAACATTTTAAAACACTTACTTGAGCAGCCATTATTCGTTGACGTTCCTTTATAAGACCACATTTGGCGCAGTTGCAGTTTTTGTACATACACATTTTCTTGTGTCCACGCAAAGTAGATATCATACCATGGTTTCGACATCTTGCACATTTTGGCACTCTTGCAGTTCTGCTACTCGATAATAACATCTAGACCAAAAAGATATTATTAATTTTTTCACATAAGTTTTCACTGCATTTTATTTAACTTTTTAGAACTTCAATCCAAAAAATATTTATCATTGAGAAGTACGATGTTCTCTTCAAACTTTGACAGACAGACAGACAGACAGATAGACAGACAGACAGACAGACAGACAGACAGACAGACAGACAGACAGACAGACAGACAGACAGACAGACAGACAGACAGACAGCTAAAACGATGATGACACTCTGTCTGTCTGTCTGTATGTCTGTTTTTGTACACATTTTTTTAATATAAATATAATAAATATTTCTTTGGTATTGACCGAGTAAGTTCCGTTTTTCCTTAATATTTAAATAGTTCAAAAATACTTTAATATTAAAATTGAGGTTGACACGGTACCAAAGAAATACAAAATTAAACTTGGGGAAAAAAGTAGAAAAAAGGTGGCAATATTGTATCTGCATACATAAAGACAGTCGATAGTGTGTTCAGTGACATAAGCAATAAATTAATAAGATATTGTAAGTGGTATTTAGGAATATTTCATATATCCGCTAATCAATCATACGACGAAAAGCGTTTACTTTTAGCATTTCGTCGCTGGCATGGACAAATTATATCAAATAATTTACATTTTTAATCCCATATTTTGCTAGTTATAACCCTTAGAAAAGTTATAGTACCGTATCAGCCGTTGTTGTGGTCAAAAAGACTCACACAGAGATAGGTAGATATTTTCGGCCGCGTATGAATACACCAACGGGAGTTATTTCGTGGAAAAGCATACAGCCGATCTTTGCAATAAAATAAAATGAACAAGTTATTGTATTTACGTATGTCCCCATCCCCTTACCAACCGATGTTAATAATAATAATGGTAGGCCAACCATTGATATTATTAACATTGGTTGGTCAGGGGATGGGGACAAACGTAATTATAATACTTTGTTCATTCATTCAACGTTGGTGTATTCATGCCATTTCTTTCATACTTCCCCGAAAATCTCTACGTACCTCTGTGTGTGTCTTTTTGACCACAACGGCTGATACAGTACTATCACTTTCCTAAATGTTATTACTTGCAAAATATGAGATTAAAAATGTAAATTATAATTTTTCCATGCATGCGACGAAATAATGCTAAAAGTAAGCGCTGTTTGTCACTTACAAAAAAGGCCGTAATTTCTTCGCAATTATAATGAACCAGAATGGTTGCTCAGCGGATAGGAATATAAATATTACTTAGTATGCTTTACATGCTGTCAATGTCATTTAATGCAATTTTCGTTAACAGATACAAGTTTCTCACATCAAAGAATTTATAAAACGATATTAAAAGACACTAGTTTTTTAGGAAATAAAAATAAATATTTAATTAATAATATATATCCATTTTTCTGTACCCAATGGCTGTAAAAAATATGTCAAATGTCATTTTAGGTAGTTTTTGATAAAAGATTCAAACTCGCCGTATTCGAAAACCTAAACCTTGATATCAACCACCATCAAAAAAATGAAATTTAGTCATTGGCCGCTCTTTTGGATTTTGCGCTGAATATCTCAATAAGCTCAACATTTTCGAGATGTGGTCCGGCGGATTCATAATCTGGGGAGTCTCAGCTTTCATATGACACCACAAAATCTACTATGTTAAAAAAATCCGGGCTTGATTAAAAATCGCCACTTATCCCCCTGACTATAATTAGTTGTTTATCTATACATATAATAAATCTCTAAAAGGACCATTTCTGTACATTGAATGTTTTTTTAAAATTGTTTGTCAAACCGAAATACTAAAAATACAATTTTGACAATTTTTGTCTGTCTGTATGTCTGTTTGTTCCAGCATCACGCAAAGACCGCCCAGCCGATTCTGATGGGACATTCACTATTGCATTCCTTATGTTGCTCAGGAACACAGGCATATATTTCATCAAAATCGGTTCACGGAAACAAAAGTTCCCCAATGTGGGCATTAATGGCACTTAAAGGAATAAAAACGGGAAAAATGAGTAAAACCGCAGGAAAAGCTGCGCAGCGGTGTCTATTGTGTAATAAAAGTCGAGTGTTCGTGCAAGAGTTATTTACCAAATTTCGGCCAATTTAATTTAAATTTCCGCGGGGCAATATGCATATGATTTGTCTCGCACCGATTCTGTGCGGGGGCGCAACACTCGCGGCAGGAAGAAGGTTAAGTTCGGCACGTAAAACGTCGTAGTGCAAATTCCAAGATTTTAACCAAAAACCATCACTTTCAAGACTTCCTGAAACTCGACTACAAGGTAGGTGCACTGTTACATTTCATATGCATTCGAATTTTCCATTTTACTTATTTCTAATATCAATTTTCTACCTCAAAAGGTAATTTTGTTAATATGTGGTGTATGAGTTAGAACCAGCAAACTTCATCTTAATTCACCCTTGTACCTTCATTAAATGGTCCTTTGATCCGGATCTTTCCATTTTCCTCTTGCAGTACCTACTATTTACAATTTCCAGGATACCAAATTTCCATTTTCACCATTTTCCAACAGGTTTTTCCAGTTTTTCAAAAAGTCACGTGTGTTAAAAATTAATTCAGGTTGATATCATTTCCTAATTGAATAAAGGTACATATTCTTTTAAATCCCACAAAAAACGTTACAGTTTTACAATCGACCAATTCGGTATTGTAAATCCACGCGTTTACAATTTAATGTGTATTTATTTGGGTATCTACTTTGGCAAAGTAGCTTGACCACAAAAGTTGACCGGCTTTGCCTTATAAATAATGCACGTGTTCCGTTCAGCAACGTCACACATCGCGAGACTTTGACAGTCTTTTCACTTTTGTTATCACAAGGCGTGGTGGCAGAGCGGTAGAGGTTTTGACTATTGTCCAGGGGGTCATGAGATCGATACTCATTGCGATATGGTAAAACTTTTTTCTTACTGTTCTATCATAATTAGTTAATTAATTACAAACAAATATCAAAAACATTAATAAATTAATATTAATAAATTAAAAATTAATCTCCTTTTTTTTCAGTTCCCTTACGTAAATTACATAGGCAATTAAAAAGCTTAAAACCATTTCAACTTCATTAGCTTTAAATAAAAATTCAAAATGACAAAATCCAAATCCAAACAATTGCTAGATAAAAGAACTACTGGTTCAAATCAAATGAAAAATGACGTTGCAAAACAAGCAAAGATCGATTCGTCGTTCCATTGTTTGTTTAAGTCGAGGTATGAAGATATTGATGAGTGTCACTCTTGAGGAGTTAAGTCTCGACTTCGAACGGCAGGACAGCATCAGGAAAAACTTTGATATGCTTTTCTATGAATGCCGAGGTATATATTACGACATTTTTCGTGCAGGTAATACCAATTATGTCACACCAAACTTCCCTTCTGTAAACGTTCCTAGATCAAAGATGGCAATTTTAAAAACTGGCAACACTAGATCGATCTTTACAAAGTCATGGTTCATGACAACCCCGATTTAAGTGACATAAAAAAGTTTCAGCAATTACGCAGTTCAGTGACTAATGAAGCACTCTCATTGGTAAAAAAAATTCTCTTAGCTGACAGCAACTATAATATTGCATACAATGCCCTAATTAAGCGGTATCAAAATAAACGGCTCATAGATACTACTGCTTTAAATGCTATGAATTCAGTTTCAATAAAATCAAGTTCTGTGAAAGAGCTTCGACTGCTAGACACGTTTTTGGAGAATTTAGCCATTTTAACAGAGCTCAGGTTTCCAACAAAAGAGTGGGACTTCCTTATCTTTAATCAACTCCTTTCTAAGTTGGATGCCAAGCTCCGTACGGAGTTTGAGCTTACAGTAGAGAAAAAAGTAAGGTTGAAATTCCTTTGTCCAATGATTTGTATAACTTCCTTAAGAATCATTGTATAGCATTGGAGTCTAGCATTCTAGTCAGAATAGTTCTTTAAGGAACACTTTAACATCATCTTACAATACAACAGTTTCCGAAAATCCAAGCCATGCAAAAAAAAACCTTCTTATTCCAGCATAAAATGCTATTTATACCAGTCTAATCATGTACTAGAAAAATGTCAAGATTTTCTTAATAAAAAACCCCAAGAAAGGCTCGACTATGTGAGACAAATCAACTTGTGTCAAAATTGCTTGCATTTTGCTCACCAAACAAAGAACTGCCCCTCTTCTTATAACTGCCGAGGATGTCGTTTAAGGCATCATAGTTTAGTTTGCTTAAATCCATCAAGTAGCCAACAGAGTACCAATCCGACTCATCAGCAAAATTCTAGTCAAACAAGTGCTTCTTCAACTAGCTGTCACACCACAACTATTTCAAACAAATCAACTTTCCTACTTTCCACAGTTGTGGCTGACATACTAGATTCCTTCCAACCTGTCAGAGTTTTACTAGATTCGGCAAAATGCCTTAACCAATTGGGCCTACCCAGGGAACATTTTTCAATTCCAATTCAAGGCCTCAATCAAATGTCATCTTCCAATTCCAAGGGCAAAACAAATTGCCTCATTCGACCTCAAGGTCAAACACAGCTTACCTTTCAATTTGAGGCTTTAGTCCTGCCACAGCTACGTTCCAATTTACCTGCCCACTCCGTTGATTCTAGTAATTGTAAACATATTTGTAATATACAACTTTCCGACAAAAACTTTCATACCGTGTCCTATAGATATCTTGGTAGGGTGCGAACTATTTCCCAAAATTTTAAAAGATGGTGTAATTCATGGTGAGAGGGGACAGGCTAGTGCATTTAATAGGGTTTTTGGTTATGTACTGATTGGTAAAATTGATAATACGGTTCAATTGATACCAGACTCGGTGATTAGCTGCTACACTTCAATCGAACCGCCACTAGAGGTCTGTCTCGAGAAATTTTGGGCAATAGAGCAGGTTCCACATAAAGTACATCGTAGCCCTGAAGATGTTTTGTAGGCCATAATTCCGTAGCTGCAGGCATAAATTTACAGCAAGAATTAATATCACTACTGCGTCTTGGTTGTTTCGAAGTCAAGAAATGGACAAGTAACAAATCAGAACTCTTATCTTCCTTTTCAGATTCCGAGACACAAATGTCAATTTCCTTCGATAAAGCAGAACCAAATTTTATTAAAGTGCTGGGCCTTCAGTGGGACCCAGTTACTGATTCATTTACGTACCTTGTCAAACCTGATAATACCCCTTGCACTAAAAGAGGTATTCTTTCTCAAATAATGAAAATATTTGACCCATTAGGCTTCTGTTCACCGGTTTCCTTACTAGCCAAGCATATCAAGCAAGATTTATGGAAGGAAAAAATAGAATGGGATTCTATTCCTCCTTTATATATACAAGATACTTGGAATCAGTTTCGTACTGAGCTTCCTGTACTTTCTACTATTCGCTTACCCAGACGTCTTACTGTAGATAAACTAACTCGCGTAGAACTGCATGGATTTTCCGACGCTTCGATGATCGGTTATGCAGCAATTGTTTACCTTCGTATTGAAACCATTTCTGGCGAGATATTTACATTTCTTGTTACGGCAAAATTTAAGATTGCACTAGTCAAGACGGTTAGTATCCCCAGACTGGAACTCTTGGGTGCTACTTTACTGTGTGACCTTATCTCATTCATTCAAACAAGCTACGCCGAAACTCTAGTTTTCAATGAAATATGGGCGTGGTCTGATTCACAAGTAGTATTACGCTGGTTATATGATTCTCCCCATACTTACTTTGGTGGCTAACCGTGTATGCAAAATACAGAAAACTTTACCTTTGCACGTGTGGCATTATTCCCTCTGCCGTCAATCCAGCAGATTCTGCCTCTCGAGGATTAACACCCAGTTAGCTTGTTCAACATGATATGTGGTAGCAAGATCCATCTTTTCTTAGACATCCCCGAGAGGAATGGTCTGATGGCTTCCTGTGTTCAGAATTTTCTAGCTTCGAAAACCTGGAAGAACGCAAAGCATTTGTAGCGGTCATACACGGCCCACATGAGATAGATATTTTCTTGGAAAAATACTCTTCTCCTACATGCTTAAAACTATTTCAAAAGTTAAATATTCAGATCACTTAGTTACTGAGGAAGAACAACAAAATTCGATGATTGTTCTTGTTCGCCACGGTCAACACATAGTTTTTTCAGACCCTATACTTATGATCCAAACGAAAAAGTTGCTTCCAAAACCCTTTCGTAAACTTTTATTGTTCTTGGATAAAAAAGACTGTCTTCGGGTAGGCGGTCGTATCCATCACGCCAATGAACTTTCCTATTCTGCCAAGCATCCGCTATTGCCACGATCACACAGGCTTACGTCATTAATTATTGAGTATACACATTTAAAGTATTTACACCCAGGCCTAAAAACTCTTCATTATCTTTTAAAGCAGCAATCTTGGATTTTATCTGCTCGATATTCTATCGAAAAGGTAGTTTCTCATTATATCTTATGTTTTAGGCTTCATCCAAAACCAACTGTGCAACTTATGGGAGATTTACTTCGACAAAGAATTTCTCAGCTGAAAGCATTTTCACACGTCGCCATTGACTATTGTGGCCCGTTTGCTATCTCTATGTCGAGATATAGAGGATCTAAACTCTGTAAAGGTTATGTTTTGGTGTGCGTTTGCATCGCAACCAAAGCGGTGCATCTAGAGCTAACTTCAGATCTTTCTACAGACTCTTCTCGCCGCTTTTAAAGGACTTGTTTCTAGACGTGGACGCGTGTCCCACGTATATTCCGACTGCGGTTCCGCATTTCTCGGTGCAGATCGATTACTGCAAACTTACTCAAAAGAAGCTTGTAAAAATTTAAGTATAACTTGGCATTTTTCCAGTCCGGGAACTAAATGGTTTAGCCGAGGCAGGAGTAAAATCTACCAAAGCTCAAATAAAGCGTGTTGTTGGAGAACAACGCTTAACGTATGAAGAATTTATCACTTTATTATCTCAAGTCGAGGCTTTAATCAACAGTAGAATTCTTTACACCCACAGTCTTGACCCCAACGAACTGCTTCCACTTACACCTGGGCATTTTCTTACTTAAGAGCCCTTAAATTCCCTACCAGATCCCGACCTTTCTGATCTAAAGCTTAACACTCTGTCTCGCTGGCAGCTTGTGCAAAGACTGCAAGCTGACTTTTGGAAGAAATGGCGTTTATAATATCTAAATACACTTCAGCAGCGTGCTAAGTGGACAGAAAAATCTGACGATATTAAACTTAATACCTTGGTCGTCATCAAATCTGAACAAAAACCACCCATGCAGTAGTCGCTTGGGCGTATAGTTGAAACTCACCCGGGTGCGGACGGGCTTACTCGTGTCGTTACGGTTAGGACCGCTAAAGGCACTTTTCGTCGACCGGTGGTCAAGCTGTGTCCTTTACCCTTGCCAGAGTTAGGAAGCCATTAATGGCCTCTCTCCGGTTTACTTTTTATATTTTAGAATTTTGTTTTTTTATTTTGTTCTTACTTTTTTCATTTGTGCACAATTCGTTGCAAAATTCGGGTACATGTAAAACTGTGTTGTCCTTTAGTGGGATAATTAAATTTTGGAAATAAATATTTTTCTTTTTCTTAAGTAAAACACACGTGTTTTGGTGGCCGGAAAATATTCGTGCAAGAGTTATTTGCCAAATTTCGGCCAATTTAATTTGAATTTCCGTAGGGCAATATGCATATGATTTGTCTCGCACCGATTCCGCACGGGGGCGCGACACTCGCGGCAGTCGTAGTGCAAAACTCGAAAAATTCCAAGATTCCAACCAAAAACCACCACTTCCAAGATTTCCTGAAACTCGACTACAAGGTAGGTGCACTGTTACATTTCATATGCATCCGAATTTTCCATTTTACTTATTTCCAATATCAATTTTCTACCTTAAAAGATAATTTTGTTAATGTGTGGTGTATGAGTTAGAACCAGCAAACTCCATCTTAATTAACCCTTGCACCTTCATTTAGTGGGTAATGAAAGTGATATTTGAGAGGGAAAATGTTCTTTAAAAAAGTTACTTCTTCTAAAGAGTTTTATAAACAATTTTAGAAAATTACTAGTTTGACGTACAGAACGAGAGAGGGGTACTATAGCACCACTGTGTATTGCAGGTAGGTACCATTATTATTTATTAACCTCGGTTCGTCAGGGGATAGAGACATAAGTAAATATAGTAATTTGTTCATTTATGGAAAATATCGACTGTCTGCTTTTCCACAAAATAACTCCCATGAGTAGTTAGGCTGTGTAGGTTTTGGATCACTTAGCGTTAACGTTAACGTATGTCCATCTGTCTGAAACTCCCTAATATCACGTGCCTGTAAGTGACGTTAGAAGTGTTATGTGATCACGTGACTTGTGTTCTACAGAGTGAGTCTCTTCGGGGATTCTACAGGGTGCTGTATGTCCAAGAGGGTTGTTAGGGGGTTGCAAGGGAATGCCATAAAGGCTTGTGCGAATAGGAGATGTGATCACGTGACTTATGTTCTGCAGAGTGAGTCTGCTTGGGGTTTATACAGGGTGCTCTAGTGACATGCACCTGTTATCTGTCATTTGTGATCTCTAGCCAAGCTGTCAAGTGCCACAAGGTCTTAGACCACTTAGTGCTAACGTATGCCTGCTGAAATTCTAATGTTTGAAACTTCCTAATATTAGTTGCCCATTCTCGGTCACAAGTGCCAATGTATGGAGTAGAAAATGACGTCACGCATAGCATTGGGGCCTTATTATTTCAAGAGTGGCACTATTTGAAAAATGTCGAGATGAGAGAGATTGCTATCAGCCGGTATACTACTACTATGTTTTTCTCCTATGGTTTCTGTAAAAGACTAATTTTGGTTTGCTGCGCAGGGGACAAAAGACCTTAGTAGTTTTCTGCGAATATCTCGAGTTCTAAGTGATCGATTTGAAAAATTCTTTTTTTGTTAGATTGCTGTGTTCCAATGCTATTTATTCTTGGAGAGATGGGGAAGCCAAAAGGGCATTAAAGTGCTTGACCTTGGTAGTTTTTGTCGCGTTAGAGCGATGGGATTTAAAAATATTTTAGTGTTACAAAGGGGGAGGGCATGACAAAAAGGTTGTATTATGTGTGTGACCCAGCTGTGCAGCTCGAGTTAAAAGGCTTTTATTTTTACGGTAAATAATATTATTATTATATGGATTTTAAAATGATCAAAATGTGTGCTTTTGTGAAGACAAAATCCAGTATACTCAAGATGTTTAAAAAAAAAATAGAAACTAAATGGGATACGAGGGTGATTTAAATAAAACAAGACACTTTTTTTAAATTATATTTTAATGTTAACCCACTTCATCTACACCATCGTATTTACAAACCGTGTCTTCGCAAATTTCTGATAGTTGGGATAAATTTTTGTGTACAACAGCACGGCATCTACAAAGTCAAGCTTCCATTCGTTTGGTAATATAGGATAAATGTGTGTAAATTTTTCCTCAATAACATGTTTACAGGTTTCAATACTGAAACAAATCTAGCCTCTGAGCCATGTGAAAATTTTTCCATAATCTTCTTGTTCCAACCAATTTAACCAATAATTTTCTATCTGCTGAGAGTTTTCCATAATATTAGAATATTTTTTTAATGATTATTATTATTCAATTCAAATTGTCCTTTTCCAGTCGTCTTTCTTTTATGTATTTTTTTAAGATTTTTCCCTAAACTTGAATTTCGACAAATATCACACGTGTACGAAGCTATGCTATTACCTGGGCTAATTTTTACCAAGTCGAGTCTCTGACACTTTTCACACCCAAGGGAATGATATACTTGTGGAACATTGGCATTGCTTCTCATTTCTAAAGAAAAGCAACAGACGTGTGTTCTACAGCGCTTTAGAACTACAACTGAAATGATTTGAATTATTAAGACGCTTTTTACCATAATGCAACCAAGGAAAACTAATTGGTTGCTTTTGTTCTGCCAAATGTAGAATTATTATTATTATTATGAAAGTCTCTGTTTAAAACACGTTCATCAGTAAGACTTTAAACACTAAAGCATAAAGAAGTAAGAAAAAATGCCAATACCTGTAAAATATATATGTCCTAAATGTAAAGGGAAAACTGGTTTTCAAAACTATTACTGTATACCATGAACATGGGATCGAGATATTGCTAAACCTGGTGGATGGAAGTACACGCCCCTCAAATACTTTAGAAACCCAAAAAATGGTGAAAGAACTAAAAAATAAGTAATGCTATGTAATCTTGCATAATAATAGGTAATAAAAGAATTTTTTTTATTTTTATTTTATAATATATTTTTTAAATTATGTTTAAACAACATTAGATTTATCTATTCAACTGTTATGTTTACTATCTAATCCTAACCATTTAACAAACACTTTATTTTTAGAGCGTTTTAAAATTTTTTCCACCAGGTAGACATCAGGATATGTTACTTTTTGCAGCTGAATTTCATAAAATCCTCCCTTAATTTCATTTTTCTTGTCATCTTCCAATATGTATGTGATGGGATTCGTAAGCTGAATTTTCTTTATACTAAAGATTTTCGTCGACCAATTAGGCATGTACATTTTATCAAACACACCAAGAATTTTTGAAATGCGCACATGATCTCCAATCATATATTTAGGTTTAAAAGTCATTTTTATATAACTATAGGCGGTATTTAACAACATTTGTTCATGTTTTTTCTTCACCTCGACAGGTTTCATGCCGATTGTGCGATGCTTTCGATTATTGTATGCATTTACTATTTTAGATAGTAAATCCAACCACTTGTAGGACCCTTGGTAATTAAATTCTTTCCACATTAAATTTTTTAGTGTTCTGTTTACTCTTTTCACTATTTGTGCTTTTTTTTCACTATAAGAGCTGTAGTGTTTTACTTTAAATTTTTTTAACACTTTTTCCATGGAACAATTATAAAATTCTTTACCCAAATCGGTTTAAAGATGTATGGGGGCTTGCACCTTAAAAACTTTTTCCATGGCCTGAGATACTTCATGTCCCGTTTTGGTTTTTAAAGGGAAAACCCAAACGTACTTTGAAAAACAGTTAATTACAACCAAAATATACTTGAATCCTTATTTTCAGAAACGTATGGTATCATTTCTACGAGGTCAGCTTGAAATAAATCATTTAATGATTTTAGTATTACTCTGCGTCGGGTGAAATTTTTCCTAGCCGGTTTATGTAAGCCTTTAGATAGAAAACATCTTTTTCTCTCAAACTTTTAATTGTTTTATTGTGATTTAATGTACTATTTTTATTGTTTTGAATGATGTTTTGAGAGATCTGATATCGACAATCATCTCGCACATAGCCCTTTGTGCCTTCTGAAAGATAAGAGATTGAACTTTCAATATTTGCAATAATATCACTTAAATTATCTTTTTGTGGGGGCAGAGCAAAATTAAGACCTTTGTTTAAAAGTGATATTTCTTTGTTATTAAAAGTTTGAGAGGATAGGTTTTCTACAATGTTATATTAGATAAAACAGATTATTTTGAAAGGGTAGATAATCTAATAAAAAACGGACCCTACAAACAAGTCCCAAAGAACCCCTTACCAAAAATGATTAACAAGGTAAAAAACACAATTAAAAAATGTAACAATATTATTACTGACAATAATAAATATAAACTACAAGTCAGCAATCCCATTATGCCGAAACTGTATTGTCTTCCGAAAATCCACAAGCCTGGAAAATCGGTTAGACCTATAGGTCTACTACTACTTACAACATTTCGAAATGGCTAGCAAACGAGTTTGAAAATTTACCGATAAAGGAAAAAGGTTTTTCTGTTCAAAATTCCCTTGAATTTATCAACAAAGTTAAAGATATTTCACTCCAAGAAGGTGAAATTTTAATCTCGTTTGATGTTAGTTCGTTGTTCTCTAGTGTGCCGATCCCCAATACCTTACAATACCTGGAGGAATTACTAAGAAAAAACAATCTAGAAGACAAACAGACTTTAGAATACCTATCTTTAACAAAACTCTGCATGAATCAAAATTACTTTCAATATAAAAATAACTACTACTAGCAATTAGAAGGAACCACAATGGGTAATAGTTTATCACCTTTTATCGCAAACCTATTTATGAGCAAATTTAAATCAGATATAAGTAAAGAATTTCAGTATTTCCCCAGAGTATGGTTCAGGTATGTAGACGATGTGTTTGCAGTATTCAACACTAAAGTAACTAGTGTTGAAAATTTTATGGAAAAAATAAATAACAAATTTCCCACTATTAAATTTACTTATGAAACAGAGAACAACGGTACACTGCGATTTCTAGACACTTTAGTTATAAGAAATAAAAATAAATTGGACTTTGACCTATACAGAAAAGGCACGGCCACCAACAGGTATATTCCAAATGACTCTTTTCATTGCTTACAACTTAAGCTTGCAAGTTTGCACTTTTTAACATATAGATTAGTAAATTTCCCCTTAAACGAAGAAAGATTTGAAGCAGAAAAGAATAGGATTAGGAATATAGCTGGCGAAAATGGTTACGACGAAGGCTTAATAAATAAGCTGATAAATAGACATTCTTTTCAACAGACCTTTCGGAATTCTACCTTTTTTAGACAAAAAGATAGCTGCGACTGAAAATTTGTATCAATTCCTTATAATCCTAATTATACGAAAGGATTACACAAAGTATTTAATAACACCGGTTTTAAATTAGTATATCAATCCGGTAACACAATAAGAAGCTTACTAGGAAATCCCTACGATAAAACTACAGTTCTAGAAAAAAGTGGAATTTACGAAATTAGTTGCATGGATTGTGACAAAAAATATGTTGGCCAAACGAGACGCTCTATTCAAACACGTTTTGAAGAACATTTAGCACACTTAAAATACGGAAGAACAGAAAAGTCAAGTGTGGCCGAGCATGCTTTTGAAAACAATCATAGATTCACATTAGATAACCTAAAACTTCTAAAAAGTGTACCAAACAAAAGACTTTTGAATGCATATGAAAGTATGGAAATCATTAAATCCAGAAATAGTTTAAATAAAGATAGAGGACCCATTCCGTTTAGTACACTTTATTCTTTGGTTGAGGGGAGATAAGATTAAAAATCGTGATCAATCACAAATTATTAGTCTTTTCTCCGCCCACTAAAGGATTGTATATAAGATAGAGCGTAGATTAATTTAGTTCATTGTTTATCGTTAGCGAAACGCGCATCGAGTGCAAAAAAGTGTAGTTTTGGTTTGTGGAAAACAATCATAATTTTGTTTTAGTGCAACCAAAGGTTCCAAATTCCCAACATAATTATTATTTTCATATTATATATAAACGTTACAGGTCTTATATTTTTTTATCTATACATAATATTAAGCATTGCCTGCACTGTGTCATTCTTATTTTCTTCACACACCTGAGAACAACAAAAACAAAATGTCATCATCGTCCTCAGAAAGTTCTCAACAAGAAACGTTTGACGGTATGGTGTTCTAATCCATAAAAAAGATTGAAAAGGTATGTAGACTGGTTAAAACAAAAGAGAAATTTAATTATTGGATCACTTTTATTATAACTTTAATTTCGAATATAAAAATTTGTTTAAAAAATAAGCTTGATTGTGTACGAAATTTTTCTAAATTAGAAGCAAATTTGGCCCTTTTAAAATATTACGTAAACTACTTGAAAAATCAAAAAAGGATTAATTTTGGCAAAACTAAAAAAGTTAGATCTTTAAAAAGAAATTTAATGTGGGAGGATGTGGAAATCTGCTTTGGTGGTCGAATTAGGACAGGAATTATTACGAATTTCACCATCAAAGAACCCAAGATTTTTAAAAAAAAAAGCATTCAAAAGTTTTTCTGTTCAGATTAAAAAGGCCCTACTCTCTGTCATCTGTGATAAAAGTTAATGTCATTTTCTCGGGAAATTTTATAAAGTTGCATGAATGCACTATACAGACTGATGTGAAGGCTTTTTCCACAAAAAACAGCATAATAGACCAAACGACAAATTTAAAAAAATGGTATGAGGAAAATGTTACTCAAAAAATACTAACTAAGATGGAAGATTTTCAAGAAAGGGATAGTGGATGGGCCCTCTATGAAATTCTCCATCTCAAAGTTAATATTAATCAGCACACACCTATAAACTGTGGTGACTCGACCTACGTTGATTTACCACAGTGGATTAAAAACACCAAGGGGGTTATCAATGTAAAAAATAATGATAACTATTGCTTTCTTTGGACTATTTTGGCTGATTTACACCCTGCTGCTCAGAATGGGACTAGAACTTCCTCGTACCCTCATTTTAGTCCGGTGGGGTTAAAATATGAGGAGCTTGAGTTTTCTATGAGGTTAAAAGATATCTCTAAATTTGAAGAGGTAAATAGTTTATCAATTAATGTTTTTACTTGTGAAAAGAGAGAAATTCTTCTTCTCTGTTTGAGTAAATCAAATTTTTCCAGACGGGTTAATTTGCTCATTTTAAAATGTGATGATGATGTTGATGACGTAATTGATTGATAGCGAGAATGATATGGAGGTGGATTCTGTAGATTTTGAAATTGTTAACCCAAAAAAACGCATCTATCACTTTGCCCTCATAAAAAATCTATCACGTTTACTTTGCAAACAGATTGGTCGTAAAACGCATAAAAAATGGGTATGTGATAGGTGCTTAAATTGGTTTGTTTCCAAGGCAGTTTTGAAGAAGCATTATTTAGATTGTAGAAATTTGAATTTTGCTAAACTAACTCTGCCTCGTGACGATGATAAAATTTTAAAATTTACGGAATTTAAAAATAAAGAGAAGGTTCCACTTGTTGTTTATGCAGATTTAGAATGTTTGTTAGAAAAAATGGAAGGTAGAAATACACTATCAAATACACAAAAAACACAACATCATATTCCGTTTGCTATTGGATATTATGTGAAATCTTCTTATGACGACTCGCTCTCATACTACCATCAGTTTGTGGGAAAAGACTGCATTTCACGTTTTGTTCAAGAGCTTAAAATCTTTGCTGAAAAATTGGATAAAATTTTCTCAAATATTGTGCCTTTAAGACCGTTAATCACTGAGGAAAAACTTGATTTTAAAAATGCAACCCATTGCCATATTAGTGAACAACCGCTGAAAAAGGATGAAGTGAAACATTTGGACCATTGTCCCTTGACAGGAATGTATCAGGGTGCAGCTCACGCGGGGTGTAACTTAAATTTTACAGATTCACACAGCGTTTCTGTACTTTTCCATAACTTGTCCGGATATGATAGCCATTTCCTTATAAAATCTTTAGCTAAATCATAGAGGGTAGAGTTCAACTTCTCCCTGTTAATAAAGAAAAATATATTTCGTTTACAAAATATATAGAAAATACCTCTGTTAAATTTAGATTTATTGATTCTTATCGCTTTATGGCTTCAAACTTAGATGATTTGGCTTCATTTTTAGACGATTCAAAAAAAGGTATTAAAAAAAGTTTTTCTAAGGAAGAGGAAAAGTTTAAATTGGTTACTCGTAAAGGTGTCTTACCCTATGAGTATCTCGATTCTTGGGAAAAGCTACAGGAAACTGCCCTTCCACCTAAAGATGCGTTTTATAGTAGCTTGGTAGGAAAGGGTATTTCAAATAATGAGTATGAAAGTGCTCAAACCATTTGGAATACCTTTAATATCAAATGGCTTTTGGACTACAGTCTTTTTTATATGCGTACAGACATAATCCTATTAAGTGACGTCATGGAAAATTTCCGCTTTATATGTCTTTCTACCTACAAACTTGATCCCCTTCATTACGTCACGAGTCCAGGTTTGGCTTTTTCGGCCATATTGAAACAGTGTAAAGTAGAACTGGAACTTTTGATGGATGTTGATATGATCATGTTTGTGGAAAAAGGCATACAAGGCGGTGTTTCTCAGTGTTCAAACAGATATGCCAAAGCCAACAACAATTTGTTATTTAAATTTTACAGATTCACACAACGTTCCTGTACTTTTCCATAACTTGTCCGGATATGATAGCCATTTCCTTATAAAATCTTTAGCTAAAGACATAGAAGGTAGTTCATACAATCCAAGCAAGGAAACGTCATATTTGATGTATTATAATGTTAACTCGCTTTATGGTACTGCAATGAGTTAACCATTACCATATGGTGGTTTTGAATGGGTTGAAAATGGTCCATGCACTAAGGAAGAAATATGCAACATTTCTGATAGCAGTGACATAGGATACATTTTTGAGGCAGATATTTCTTATCCCCCTGAACTATTTGATATGCATAAAAACTTTCCAATTCTAAAAGTAAGTTACCCAAGCTAATGACCACACTGTATAACAAAGAGCGATACATTATTAATTATCAAAACTTGAAACAGGCAATTAGTTTGGGTTTAAAAATTAAAAAAATTCACAGTCCTTAAATTTAAACAGTCTCCATGGTTAAAGCCTTATATTGACTTAAACATTCACATGCGTCAACAGAGCAAAAACAGTTTTGAAAAAAACTTTTTCAAATTAATGATTAATTCAGTATTCGGTAAAACCATGGAGAATGTTAGAAAATAAAAGAGGTAAGGTTGGTGACCAAATGGTCTGGACGTTATGGGGCGCGTTCCTACATCTACAAACCAAACTTTCATAGCTTAACCATATTTGATGAAGATATGGTTATAATTGAAATGTCTAAAAACAAAATTATTTTCAATAAGCCCATTTATATCGGATTTGCAATTTTAGATTTATCAAAAACTTTCGTGTATGATTTTCATTATAATTATATTAAAAAAATGTTTGGAAATAGGGCTAAAATGACATATACAGACACTGACAGGTTAATTTATCATTTACATGTTGACGACATTTATGAAAATATGAAAAATGACATTGACAGATTTGACACATCTGACTACCCACCAGACAACATTTTCAACATGCCGTTAAAAAATAAAAAAGTTTTGGGGCTTATGAAAGATGAAAATAATGGTGCCATTATGACAGAATTTGTAGGTTTGCGCTCCAAAATGTATAGCTTGAAAATTTTGGAAAATGAGGGTGAGTTGATGGGCCATCAAAATAAACTAAGACAGAAAGGTTTTTGTGAACAGGAAATTGAAGAGAGTAGTCATTATTTTAACATTATTAAAAGGGCTAAGGGTGTAAAAAACGCTTCACTGAGAAAAATTACATTTAACGACTACCTTGAATGCCTTTTTAAACAAAAAGTCACAGAAGTTTTACAAACTTTAATTAGATCTTATCGACACCAGGTGCATACAGTCAAGCAAAAAAAAAAGTCGCGTTGAGTCCTTTTGACGATAAATGTAAATTATTGCCCCACTCCACCGATACTTTCCCTTGGGGATATACAATTAATTAGATTCCTCATAAATTTTTAATCAGTCTACATATTTCGTTCATCTTGTAAGGTTCTGGGCATCTAATAGTCACACTGAGAACTTTTAGAAAATTGGACTTTTAATATATAAGGTAAGTACATAATTATTATCCTTAATACAGGAAAAATAAATTTTAAAAGTATTATTTTTATACACCTAGCTACACAGTTTCAATATAGTTTTTTCTTGTTTCAGTCCGATTTGTCCATGGAGAGTAAAAAATTACAACAAAATTCACCATTGCCTTCAACTTCAACATATCGAGAAAAAAGAAATTATGGTGAGCAAAGAGAATCAGACCAGCCATCAACTTCAAAATATATGGGAGAAAAAAGAGATTTTGGTGAACAAGAACAAACAGAAAAACGATTGAAGACTAGTGCAGGACATCAAAGTGTTAAGAAAGATGTATGTGTATATTGTAAAAGAATGGACTGTTTTTGTCACAACTATATGAATTTTGTTAATGTTGGTTCCAGATTTTGCCTGTTTGCAATAAAATGTTTTGTTTTTGTCAAAAGTCAGTTGAACATCATAAAAATTTAACAGAAATGTGTGAGGCCAAATCTGAATATAAAAAATTATTTTGTTTTGAAGACATGCCCTTAACATAATTTTTTATTTAATAAATATATTTTTAATAAAAATTAATTTTTGTTTATATTTTAGATCCACAAAGACTGTGTTTTTTGTCGTAGAAACGTAAACCACAGCTTAAGAATGTGCAAACACGTTGAAACGAGAAATCTGGGTGTTAAATTACTGCTTAAAAATTATGGTTATAAAATGGTATTTCAATAAATCAAAAGATTTACCAATTATTTGTTTTATTTCATCATTATTTTTCGTTTCAATATTGATAGAGGATTAGAGGTCAATTAATTATAATTCAAAAATAAATCAAAGCAAGTAAACATGTTATTTTTTTTTGTCGCATTTTAAAACATCATGATAAATTTATGAAAAACAAGTTCTTAGGTTATCCGTCTTTGTTCTAAATTAGCTCATTAGTAAGCTTTACGTAAAAATATTATTTTAAATTCTTGATAAACAGGGTCATAGGTTATCTTGAGTATACTCGATTTTGTCTTCACAAAAGCACACATTTTGATCATTTTAAAATCCATATAATAATAATATTATTTACCGTAAAAATAAAAGCCTTTTAACTCGAGCTGCACAGCTGGGTCACACATATAATACAACCTTTTTGTCATACTCTCCCCCTTTATAACACTAACATTTTTTAAATCCCATCGCTATAACGCGAGATATTTGCAACAAAAACTACCAAGGTCAAGCACTTTAATGCCCTTTTGGATTCCCCATCTCTCTAAGAATAAATAGCATTGGAACACAGCAATCTAACAAAAAAATAATTTTTCAAATCGATCACTTACAACTCGAGATGTTCGCAGAAAACTACTAAGGCCTTTTTGTCCCCTGCGCAGCAAACCAAAATTAGTCTTTTACAGAAACCATAGGATAAAAACGTGCGCACATAGCGGAAAAAGTACCTTCGGTATACCGGCTGATAGCAATATCTGTCATCTCGACATTTTTCAAACAGTGCCACTCTTGAAATAATAAGGCCCCAATGCTACAAGTGTACGTCATTTTCTACTCTATTCATTGGCACTTGACCGAGAATGGGCAACTAATATTAGGAAGTTTCAACCATTAGAGAATTTCAGCAGGCATACGTTAGCACTAAGTAGTCTAAGACCTTGTGGCACTTGACAGCTTGGCTAGAGATCACAAATGACAGATGACAGGTGCATGTCACTAGAGCACCCTGTATAAACCCCAAGCAGACTCACTCTGTAGAACATAAGTCACGTGATCACATCCCCTATTCGCACAAGCCTTTATGGCATTCCCTTGCAACCCCCTAACAACCCTCTTGGACATAGAGCACCCTGTAGAATCCCCGAAGAACTCTGTAGAACACAAGTCACGTGATCACATAACACTTCTGACGTCACTTACAGTCACGTAATATTAGGGAGTTTCAGCCATTAGAGAGTTTCAGCATAGACAGACGGACATACGTTAACGTTAACGCTAAGTGATCCAGAACCTACACAGCCTAACTACTCCCATGCTTAAAGTTGGTGTGTTCGTGTCATTTCTTTCATGCGCGCCCGAAAATATCTACCTATCTCTGTGTGAGTCTTTTTGACTACAACAAGGAACAAAATAAAAAAACAAAATTCTAAAGTATAAAAAGTAAACCGGAGGGATGCCATTACTGGTTTCCTAACTCTGGCAAGGGTAAAGGACACAGCTTGATCACCGGTCGACGAAAAGTGCCACTAGCGGTCTTAACCGTAACGACACGATTGAGCCCGTCCGCACCCGGGTGAGTTTCAACTATATGCCCAAACGACCACTGCATGGGTGGTTTTTGTTCCGATTTGATGACGACCAAGGTATTAAGTTTAATATCGTCAGATTTTTCTGCATTATCTTTGGAAAACAATTCACTACAGCTACAATGCAACGAGGACTACACTACCACTGTCTAACTGCACCTTTATGTTTCTACAATGGGCGAGTTTGGAATCTCAACGATTTGCTAATCGGTTGCATCAAACAAGTTCTTGAAATGTTCTGATGCCATCAAGCGCGTTCTTCTGAATTTCCGATGCAACCGACTGATGCCAACAATGCTCATCGACCCCCGGAGCCAAGGCAGAGAAAGAAAAATGTTTCCAAATCAATTAATAAATGGTGTGGTTTCCCAAATACCCCTAAATAAATTTAGCGAGCTAAGAGGCCCTGGTTCTTTTGAAAATGTCCTTGCTGTTATACCTAGATTGCATGCATATAGAAATCCCCAGTCCTGCAAATGACAATTAATTCTACAATGATATCTTTGGAGGTTGCCCGGGCTATTCACATGATGCCCGTGTAGAAAAACACCTCAATCTTTCAACGCATTGAGAATTTGGCACCAGAGGGTCTGAATATTCTGGGAGATACAGTATAGCCCCTAAGAAAATATCTGATAGTGCAGCCATTTAAAGACAATGGACACCTGACAAATGCTCAAAAAAAATTTAATAAGAAACTGAGTAGCTCGAGGGTGGTTATTGAGGAGACTTTGAGAAGACTTGTTGGGGTAAGGCTGAAATACCTTCACATATACAATAGAGAATACTATAATACTCAGGCAGGATGAATTTGATGCCGAGATGAGAGATGGCATAAATTTCTTGGGGGAGCAAAATATGCCAGACGAAGATTTTGTGGAGGATCAAAATGTGGAAAATGCAGCAGAAAAGAGAAACCACCTAATAATAATAAATAAATTAATGTTAGTCCACAGACAGTTTGCTTTTTGCCGCTGGATTCTATCTCTATCTCTCTTTTATAAGAAAGGTGTAGTCCCCTCTGTCTCTGAAAGGGAGGTAAAATCCAGCATCAAAAGCGAACTGTATGTGGACTCACTATTAAGCTTAGATATGTATCTTATTTGTTAGAGTTATAGGTTTAGTTATAGGTTATATATTTAAGGTAATGCTGGCACAAAAATTGTATTTTATTAATTTTTCTACTGCAGAGCTATTTACTTTTTTGTTATTTTCTACAAAGATAAAATAAAAAAATGAAAGTTTAAAAAAAAAAATTTAATAGAAAAAAACTAAACAGCAATAAAGTATAAGCGCAAGTGTTCATATAAAATATATACCTACCTAGGACTTTAGTGCAAAAAAAACTCTTTGTATTCAGTGGCGTACACATAAATTATTTCTGGGCGATGCTAGGTAGGGGGGAGAAAAAAATATTGAAATTTAATGTAAAATTTTTGAGAAAAAATAGGGAAAAATTTATTTTGTTTGTCTGTTTTCAGAAGCTTTCAGGGGGAGCCCCTAAGCCTCTCTCCTTCCTACGTACGCCACTAAATGTTTGCATTTTGTAATGTGTACTTACATGACCGCAAAGCACAATAAGTAAATAAGTAGCTACCTAACTACTACCAATAGGTATTTTTTTAAAATGTAGTTAACAAAACTAGGGTACTAATACTCAAAATAAATAAAACATAAAAAATTAATTTTTTAAAATCAAAAAGGACAAAATAGTCAACATTCTTAAATTCTAATTAAAATAAAAAACTTAATAATAATTTCTACCTATATGGTGATGATTTTGTGACAGTCAGTGTGACCTCTTAGTTTATCATAGTAAAAAGCATATAGATGTATAATAAAGAGATAAAAAACTATCACATATAGGTTAAAATAAAATAACTTAAATCTACTTATAGCCGAATGGCCTCAATTTCTTGTTTTTTAAGATCCTTTCGTTCATTCCATTTTTTCTCTTCTCTATCATTTTTCAGTTTCAAATATTGGTTCATCGTGAATTCACTTTTTTTTTCTTCTTTATCTTTTCTTAGTTTTCTTCATCAGAGTTATTTTTATTAACAACTTTGATGGAAGATGTTAAAATATTATCTGGAGGGCAGCTTGATGCCTTATGTCCCAGTGTTTCATCAAACACTTGAAAAAACTCCCACAATATTTTGCCTTCTCCTGTTGTTTCTGTTTTTTCTTTATCCTGCCGATACGTTATTCTGCGATACTTGGAGTTACACCATAGTTTATTTTTCTTGCATTTGGGATTAATAAACTCTTTTTCCATTCCTAATCTAAGATCGATTAAAAGTTTAATAGAATCAGATGTTCATTTCATCCTTTTTTCTGTTACCCTTGATGATTTTAGGGTTTCGAGGCTTGCCACATTTTCTCCATTTGTTGTTGTGTCCTCATGGATATCATTGGCTGAAAAATAAGTGACAGTTTTATTTTATGACATTTTTTCAAAATTTTTAATACCTATAGCTACTTATCAATATTTTTTTTAGTAGGTTAGGTTAGGTACCTAATATCAAAACCTTCACATTAATACTTAGTCCTAAATAAGAACCCAGTATCTACATAAAATCAAAATATGAGTTTAAAAAAAATTGTTACTTATTTTTTTTGTAAAAAAACTGTTGCCAGAAAAAACAAGCGCTCATGTGAACTTCATTTACTTATTTGAAAAGAGTGAAAACGTAGATATGGGTTTTTTACTTAGGATGGCAGCATTGAAAAAAAGTTGCCGTGATTGCACACAGGCATATATATTAAAAAAGAAATGGCATGTAAGTATATTGTTTGAGCAAATCTAACTATTTTATAATACCTCTTCTTCTTCTTCTTACTTCCTCCATAGCAAGAGGAGCATGTGGCAGATTCTCAAACATGATGATTTCCAAGTTACCTACCATGTCTGGCTGAATTCCAAGTGAAATTAATTGCCTGGCCTGCACTGCACTTGTAATGTAGTCTAATATAAACATTTCATCTGAAAATAAAATAAAGTAATGTTTATAATGACAATAACAGCAATAAGATTAAACACCCATGTTCTTATCACTTTTTATGATGCTATTAGACAGTAATTTATAGTTAATGTAGCAAAAAAAAACTGGGAGAAAGCCCTATCATCAATACCCTAAAACCTATCTTATAGTGGTGATGCACTACAAAAACAGTAGGCGTATTTTACCCACGTAAGTAGGTACTTATTAAGAAGAGTACCAGCCAATGCAACCTACGGCGCCGGCAAACTCTGTATAAACCCGCCTTAACTTACCTGTTAACAGCATTACCAGTGTCTCTAAAGTTTCCGCGAAATAAATCGCTTTTCCGTTGATGGAAAACCTAACACTTTCCATTTTTTTTCTCGTAAAAAACACAAGAAATAAAAACATCAAGTTTCTTTTATTGTGATGTTATAAACAACTGTTTTCGCGCGAATTGCAATCGGGTTCTTCGTTTTTCCATGCGCCTCATCATTGATGCCTGTCAAAATCATATGTTCAACTATTGTTGGAATCTGTGCAAATCGATAGATGGATTTCAGATTAGATTAAAAACTCGCCTAATTAGTCGGGCATTAGAGAGTGAAGTTGTGGTGATTTTGATACAAATTGGCATAGTTGTAAAATAGACCAAAACTAATTTAAAAAGTATATTTTTTAGTTTGGATTCACATTACAGATGGCGTCGCGGCGCCCTAAATTACTTAAATGTCCCTATATTAGTTTTTATATGTATCTCAAAAATTAAAGAGTAATTTTTTTACAGATTTTGTTGGCCAGTAAAATTAACTTTTCATCCCTGTATTACACTTTACTCGTGCTCTTCACCACTGTCTATAGTATTGGATCAGAACACAGAATACTTTTCAGTTTTTTTTGAAATTCAGTAAATTGATTTTTTGGAGGCCATTTTAGGGGTGATTTTGGTTTACCATACAAATTATTTTTTCTTTTGAGTTTCTGAAAATTATTCGTTTTTAGCAAATAACATATCTCATCAGATAAAGTGATAACAAAATCGCAAAGTTGCCAATGTTGCATTTTTACTAATTATCGTAATTTTTGTAATCACTTCCTGTTTCTTTTTTTAACACTCTAGCTTAAATTTTTCAAAAATTTTTATTATTGTAAGAGAAAATAGTGCAAAATCATTAACTTAGTGTTCAAATTTTGTTTTTATACATGTTCAAATAAAAAAAATATGGAAGAAAAAACGATTTTTGGTCCAAATTGACAAAGTTTTACTTTTGTCTCTGGCACTTTTACATTTTTCATCTGATTATGATGCCTTCTCCAAAAACCTGCTCCTTAGCGTGCTGGCATTCACACTATATAAAAAATCAATTAAAATTGAATTTTATATAAGCGGACGGGTCCGAAAGTTGGTATTTTTGCAGACCTCTCTAAGGTCGTACCATCATCATAATAAAATTTAATCAAATGTATACGATTTTGCCTTAATTGAGATACAAATGTAACTAAAAATAAGTATTAACATTTTAAAAAGTAAAACCAAAGTATAACTTAAAGTAGGTATTGCATTTATTGTATTAGTGGGTGCAAACGTTAATTTCACAATTTTATTTATTACTTTCGATTTTTTTTTATTTAAACTTATTTTAATTAATTAATTTATTAATTAAAATAATTAATTTATTTAAACCGACGCCTCGGGCCGAACGTGTCGTCACAAGTCGCGGGGCATGAAAAGGCCTCCCACACCTAAAATTTGGGTTCCCGTAGATACTCCTCTCCTTTGCAGGTGAATATAGGCCAGTCAAGTAAGAATCTAAATAAATCATACCTTTTGTTTTTGTATGTTTTAAATACTAGTATTTTGGCAATGATTTGTATTGTAATAGAACACATGCTCTCAAATTGGACAATTTTTTTAGGGTAGAAATTTATAAAACAAATAATTATATTTTTTTGCAGTATCGAGATGAGAATCTCGCACCTTTCGCGCGCCGGGCATTGTGTGTGCTTGTCCAATGAGAGATCGGATACTTCTCGGTTGAGTGAGATGCATAGTGATTACCTGTGTGTGAAGAAAAGAAATAAGCTTACGGAATGTCTGGATTCCAACCTCACGGAGATTCGCGAACAGAACAGGCAGATTATTACTTATTTTATAGTATTATTCCTTGGGGTCTACGTGTGAATAAGGGTTTTGTTGTTTGAAAATGCTAAAAAAGGCAAATGCTAAATCTGGAAAAAGTCGTAACCTTAGACTTTCTTCAACCCGAAAAAAAAAGTATTTTTTTTTACTTGTTAATTTTGCCTTTACAATATTTTTATTTTGGTTGAAAATATTCTTTACTATATAATTTATATTGTTGTAATACATACATACATGCATATAGAAATTCCATTCTTAACAGTATAGAGCGTATAAATAAGTTATTTTTGTACAAAAGAAATACATGTAAAATTTTGTGTTGGTTATATAAACTTAAAGTCCAATGAAAGTGGCATTCTATTACTTCTCTCACTTTTTGCCATTTACAACAAAAAAGAGGCATGAAAAGGAGCAATTTTCTACACAATTTTCAATATTTTATGAAAAATTCTTTGTAGAGGCGTTTGCTAGTGGCTCGTTAGGACACCAAATCCCACCTCGACTGATTTTATTTTATGCAAAAAGAGCTAACAGGGGCCGTTGGATTGTGATTCTTTAGTTGTTTGGGGTTGGTATAGGTTGGTTTGAGTTAGGCTCCGAATTTTTTTTATAAAAACAACAAAAATGGCACAAAACCGTATATACTAAATAATTACCAATTTTATAATGGTGTCTAACTGTCTGTCTGGGGCACGATAACTCAAAAGCTGGTAAACCCATTTTTAAATTTGATACGATAATTCTTTGGCACCAGGTCATGGGCTGATTAATCTTTACTGTGGTACGGGGAAAAGCCACATACGGTCTTCACATTTAAATGGATAATTTAATTTTCATCAAAAATTGTACTTCTTCGAAGATTGTCAGAGCCGTAGATTTTGACATATTTAAAAAAATAAATCTATAAATATCCTAACTTAAACCGTAGCAGCTAGCGAAACACGGTTATCACATTCAGGGCCGGTTTATGAATAGCGCACGACGTTGAAGTAGAATTTCAAATTTTCGATCGGATTTCAAAAAATATGAAGTTGAAAGCTCCCCGAAGGGGGGGGGGTTACAATCTAGTATATTCGATTTCGTTTAAAATTGGTATATAGTGGTTTTTCGGGTCGAGGATTGCGAATTTTCGATATTTGAAAAACTATAAAGTTGTTAGCTTCCCACTGAGTTGGGGGGGGGGGGGTTACCATTTAGTATGTCCGATTTTGTTTAACATTGGTATGTAGCAGGTTTCGGGGTCGAGGATTACGAATTTTCGGTTTGAAATACTATAAAGTTGATAACTTTCCGCTGAGCTGGGGAGGGGGATACCATTTAGTATCTCCGATTTTGTTCAAAATTGGTATATATTGAAGCTGAAAATTAAGAATTTTTGACCAGATTATCAAAATTAAGTTGACAGCTTCTGGAGGGGTATTTTAGATTTAGCTCAAAATTGTTGAATGTTGGTTTAGATTTCGCAAATTATGAAGTTTTTGGGAACCGAAAGTTACGAATTTTCTCAACTTTCACAAATTATAAAGTTAACAGCTTCCGAGGGTTGGGAATTCCATCTAGGCATCTCAAATTTATTTCAAAATTGGTATGTGTGCGTTTTGGGGACCGACAATGAAATATTTTAGAACAGATTTCAAAAATTATGAATTTGACAGCTCTTCGAGCACAAGGGGTGTGCCATCTATAAGTATCACCGGTTTTGTTCAAAATTGGTAGTTAGGTGAAATTTTCATGCCATATGTTATTCACAGCTCGATAGCTCTCAAAATGGCCTTTTAACAGGCATAATTTTTTTTTCTGCACGAGACTAAAAAGCCACGATGGTAATTTAAGGAAACAGTGGGATTTACTAAAACGGTTTAATCTATTTTAAAACGGTCCTAAGTTTAGGTGAAATATTTGGTTTTCAGCATTTTAACCGAACCCTCCTTAAGTTTTGGACGTAGTTTAATTTATAAGAAAATTAAAAAAAAATTGTTTATTGAATAATCATCTTAATTACTTATATGCCACTCTAATTAAAGCTTAATCAATACTTGATGTCACACAACGATTTAGATGTGTAATAATAAAATAGGGAGTACATTAATTTTGTATTCATTTAAAAGGTGTTTTTATTTATTAAATATATTATAAAAAACTTCAATGCAAGTTTTTTTACATTTCTATCACTGTCGTAATGTCAGCTTAAAAATATTAGCGCTGCGTTCAATTACAAACAGCGAGTTCAGATCTTTTACCTCTGCTTGCACCTTGGCTTGCACCAACCTCTACTGATGAAAGCTACAGCTTTAAAATGATTGGGCTTTGAGTAAGGAAAGTTTTTTTGACGGAGCTTTTAGATAACCTCAATGTTTTACTTTCAGTTTGTAAATAAATTAATAGTTGTTTTGGATTTTTTTGTTTGGTATATTTTTCGTGCATAATTCCTGACCTTCACTTGTGTTTGATTTGCCTCGTAGTGCCCTCACAAATACATTTTTTGTGCTGAAAACGAGTTCAAAATATGGCGTTTTTCTGAACAAAATAGGAGATGTTTTATTGGGTAATAAACAACTTGGGATATTAAATAAGGTAAATTAATCTTTGTAAAAACGGTTACTTAAGGAAATTATCAACGAACTTATTACCAAATGACAAAAAACAATCCTTTTTGGGGGCTATAAATTTAAACCACCCCTCTGAGGTGGTGTAAAAAATCACCAACTTTATAACCTCAAACACAAATAATGGAGATATTATGTGCCAAATTTTTGGCAAATTCGGTATTTGCCATTTTGAAACCTGTCAAAAAAAATTAGTTTTAGGGCATTTTCTTCTAAAATATGGTGTATTTTGAGAAAAAAGCAGTTTTTCAATGGTATTTTGCAGTAACAATACAAAATAATCAATAAATTTGTGTCTTTTCTCTATGGGTAAGTGTTTTTTAAAAATTTGATTTAAAATTTAGTACCCCCCACAGGTGTAAATATTGAGACCTGTGGGGGGTACTATTTTAGATCTTAGTAAATCCCACTGAAAATGTTTTAGCATAATTTAAGGGGTAAAGTTTTTGATGAAGCAATTTTTTACTACGTTTTTAACATTTTTAAACCATGATATTGCTTACATTTTAAAGCTTTCTTTCCAAACTTTCGATTTCTAAAATAAAACACTCAAATTTTTCAAGATTTTACTATTTTTTAGGCGTTCAGAAAAAGTATTGACAAAAATCATTTTCTCCTTGTCAAAATAAAAAATATTTAGGGGGAGAGGGGAACCCACAAAAAAAGCAGAATTTACAAAAACCGAAACACAATTGATCAGAAAATAAAACGTCCGAAACGAAATATGAACGAAAGTAAAACACCAAGAAAACAATGGATACGAATATAATTTTATAGAATTTTAATTTACTGGATCTTTAAAAAACACGAATATAATTTATCCGATTATAATTTTCGCGAATCTTAATATATCAGAATTACAAACGTATCGAAAATAATTTTCTAGTAACGAATATGACCCGACCCACAAATTTATAGAAAATAATATGCCCGATCCTTAAATGACTAGAACCCCAATGCATCCGAATTAATGACACCGTAATTGCATAGAAATAAATAGGTCCGAAAATTATTTTAAAAGAAACCCAAAACGTAAGAAAATATTTGTAACGAAAATAATTCAATAGAAACATAATAATGCCGAACCACAATATTCAAGAACCCCAATTTATCCGAAAATGATTTGAACCGACAGCCACGAATTCAATTGCTACGTTGCCAGGCTTACGGCAGGGAAGAGTCGAAGTAAGTTTTGATATTGTATAGCGTTTTTGACACACTTCCCCTTAACCGATTTTGATAAAATTTGATATACTTACATAGGTGCGATGACAATACAATACTAATAAAAATTAACCCTTCACTTCTACCCCCACCCACTCCATAGGAAAATGCGTTTCTGTAGTATATGGATCGGTGACAGCACAATATTAGGAAAAATCAACTCTCCCACCTCCGCACTCTCCATAGAAAAATACGTTTTTGACACACTTCCCATTAATCCATTTTGATTTTAATAAGATTTGGTATACTTGTAACCGATTAAGATACAATATTAAAGAAAAGATCTCCCCCTTACCCCCACCTCTCCATAGAAAAATGCGATTCTGAACGACTTCGACCCGTTAAGTGATTTGAATAAAATTTAGTATATGGATTTAGGATCTGTGTAGCGCAATATTAGGAAAAATCAACTCTCCCACCGCTACCCCCACTCCCATACTCTTTATAGAAAAATACGTTTTTGACACACTTCCCTTTAATCGATTTTGATTTTAATAAGACATATATTTTTTATATAATATTTAGAGGTAAATAATTGAAATACCTATGTAAGGAAAGTTAATATTTAGGTGTATGTTAAATAAGTGAGTAACTATTTTGCTGTATTTTCTGACAGCTTGTATTTTTGCTGTGATATTTTTGAAAAATTGAAGTTTGGTAGAGTTTTATCAAAAGTGCCCTCGAGTGCTGCGATATAAGTTACATTAACATGTTGCTCGTGGCCTTACCCCAATAGCACAAAAATATTCCCCGAACATTCGCTGAATGTTCAGCTTGGATATTGGGAACATTCCCTGAATGTTCTCTTAAATCCTCTAAGCATACCAGGGATATTCAGGTAATATTCTGTGTCTGCAGTTTTGTTATTTCTAGAACATCATGGTAGAACATTCATAGAGTATTTTCGCAGGATTTTCATAGCACTTTTATAATATTATAGGTCCTCCTAAAAAAATGAAAAAAAAATAAAGAAAAAGTTATTTGGTACCCACGGGATTCGAACTCTCAGCCTTCCATCCATAAAGCACCTTTTCAACGGCTTAATCTTTTGCGCTACGAGGACTTATGAGAAAAATTATATATTAGCGGGATATATCTTTTTGAAAAGCACTGAATTGCTTGTTTTTACATAAAATCATGATTACGCCCGAACGGCTTAAAGAATTTTTATCATTTTTTTTATGGGATAAAAATAACCCCCCACACCGAATCCTCCCAAACGGTAGTGGAAGGGGATTTTGTTAATTGTTCTATGCAGTTGTATCTTAACGATGGTGAAAGGATATTATGTTATAATTATATTATGTTTCAATTGTTTAATAGATTTAATTTATATTTAACATTAAGTTAGACTACTGTTAGTTCTATTGATGGCTGTGTAGCTTTTACTTGTGTTGACGCTCCTGGGATGCCGTTTTTTTAATTAGGCCCTGAAGATGACTATGTGATGTCAAAACACGTAGGCTAAATAAAAAATTTATTAAAGAGGAAGGACGTTCTTTTCATTCACACCCAGTTTTTTTTATTATGTTATTTGCTCTTTGCAGGATAACTCCCGAACGGCTCAATCGATTTTCATAATTCTTGTTTTATTCGAAATAAATCATTATTAGTCATTTTATAAACATAAATAATTTAAAACAAAATTATGATTGTTTTTCACAAACCAAAACTACACTTTTTTGCACTCGACGCGCGTTTCAGACAAAAAGATACCTGCGACTCAAAATTTGTATCAATTCCTTATAATCCTAATTATACGAAAGGATTACACAAAGTATTTAATAACACCGGTCTTAAATTAGTATATCAATCCGGTAACACAATAAGAAGCTTACTAGGAAATCCAAAGGATAAAACTACAGTTCTAGAAAAAAGTGGAATTTACGAAATTAGTTGCATGTACTGTGACAAAAAATATGTTGGCCAAACGAGACGCTCTATTCAAACACGTTTTAAAGAACACTTAGCACACTTAAAATACGGAAGAACAGAAAAGTCAAGTGTGGCCGAGCATGCTTTTGAAAACAATCATAGACATTAGATAACCTAAAACTTCTAAAAAGTGTACCAAACAAAAGACTTTTAAATGCATATGAAAGTATGGAAATGATTAAATCCAGAAATAGTTTAAATAAAGATAGAGGACCCATCCCGTTTAGTACACTTTATTCTTTGGTTGAGGGGAGATAGGATTAAAGATCGTGATCAATCAAAATTTATTAGTCTTATCTGCGCCCACTAAAGGATTGTATATAAGATAGAGCGTAGATTAATTTAGTTCATTGTTTATCGTCTCCTGATGATGCTAACGTTGTTAGCGAAACGCGCGTCGAGTGCAAAAAAGAGTAGTTTTGGTTTATGGAAAACAATCATAATTTTGTTTTAGGGCAACCAAAGGTTCCAAATTCCCAACATAAATAATTTAGGTAACCATTTCATTCTGATCTAAATCTGGACGAACAATATTTATTATTAATTGATTATTATTTGTTGTAATTTTTATTTTTTCTGTATTTTTTACCCAAATAAAGTGACTTTAGGAGTACATAATTCATTTTCTTGAATTATCTGTAAAAATTAAATAATAATTTAAGGATTTTGTGAAATTTAGTCTACTCAAAAATAAGTTCTGACCTGATGAAATCGTTAGGAATGGTAACTGTCAATCACCAAATTTCTATTTCAGGTGGACTTTTGATGGAAATATGGGTAGTTTTTACCATGCCTCTCAATTTTGAAACAACAAAAATTATATCTTTGGTTCCTTTACATGGAAAAAGACAATAATCCTGGCGGCCATCGTAACATCTAGACTTTGCAGGCTAAGTAGTATAAACTGTCGGGAACTTTTTTTTTATTCAGTTTAAAGCAAAATTAAGACGCTACAAAAGATTTTTTGTGAGTGTTTCTTTTTATAGATTGTTATTTTTAGTTTTTTATATATTACTTTTGCCAAAAACTAAAACGATGATGTCCGAAAGGTCCCATATAAAAGTGCTCAGAATATTCACGCATTAATTTGCCAGAAATTGGCATAATCATTTTTTGTTGAGTCAGAGAACTTTTATAATTTTTTTCTTTACTTATATTTGTTACTAAACTTAAACATTACTTTTTTAAAAGTTTTGGCTTTATATTTTTTTTATAAACTTAATTTTTTCAAAAAGTTTTGTTTTACAGTATTGTATTTAAAAGATTAAAATAACACATTTTTAAGAAAATTTTTGCCCATGGCATTTTTATAGTTTTTTTTATTATAAAATATTGCTTTTTACCACCAGCAAACTGGATAAAAACTCATAAAAACTGATTATCTATTTATAAAAATATTTTATTTCCAGATGTAGCTGCAGCAAGAAGAAATTCCCTTTCTTTACATACCACCACGAATACAAAGCTTCATATTGTCATAAAAACTGATTAAGAATGCTGTAGATAGAGACAGATATCAACCACCAAAAAGAATCGAGATAAACATGAGGATATGTACTGGTAATAATGCGATATGGTGCCTGCGAGTGTTAATATACTGCTTTGCTCTTTTTGACTTAAACTAAATTTTTTAATGGAAAGCTTAATTCTGTATTTTCTAAATAAAATAAAAAAAATGTAATTCAACTGCTTAAATTAGGAAATGAGGAAAAAACCTTTCAAAATTTTAAACTATTGTTGTTAAAAATTACAGTTCTCCATGTTTTACCGTCCTAGAAGTAGAGGTAAAGGGCTTGAAAAAATAAGTTTTTTATAGCTCCATCAAAAAAACGATTTTAGTCTCTGTCCACAAATAACAAAACCATGGTTTTTTTAAGTACCAATGAAAAAACCCAAGGATACAAAACAAAATCCCATAACTTTCTTACCCAGTTGGCAAAAAAATAGGTTTTCACAAAAAAATGGCATAATAGTTCAGTGTACCAAACCACCTAGGTAGAATAAGCTATATATTTTTTAATATCTAGGACTCGTAATGACCCCCCGTGTGCATTTTTTGGATATTTTTTAATAAGTAAAAGATACCCTTTAGAATAAAGTACGATTTTAAGCAGTAAAAAATTTCTTTCCCACAACAACCTCGGGACTAAAGCGTATTTTAAAGCCTTAGCAAAATGTATCCCTCCCTACGGTCGGGCTACAAACCTTTTGCCGAAGGATTAAAAGTAGCACTTTAGTCCCTAGTTTTATAATGTACTATTTTTCTAATAATGACCTAAAATAAAACTAAGTATTTTTAATCGGTTTTACGTCTTAAAAGCAATGGAATGTTGTCGCAGTGGGAAGTTATCGAGGTTGCTGGAAATAATTTTTATAAATTTTTAGTTTTTGGAAGTTCTTAATGTTTGTGTGAGTTGAATATAAGGTAGTTTATTTTGCACTCAAAAGTACACTGAATTGTAAAGACGAGAAAAAATAACAACATTTCAACAAACAAAACGCGATTTTACCTCGCTTCCTGGACAATAAATTTTCACAGCGCAAAAAGCTCTTAGTTTTCATCTATAAATCATTTATTACTGGCACAAGTTTTCAAAAAATTCCAATGTTTTTTGGTTGCCTTTCTTAATCAAATATAAATATTTCTGCCCTTATTTTAGAATACCCTTACTTTAGTGGCTATTACTTTTTATCTTTAAGTTATCTAGTCAATTATAAAATGTCTTAGCGTATTTGGGGCAACTTTTTTTCGGATATCACACCATTTTAGTTAGGTTAATATTTATTTCCAGCATTATTTTTTATATTCTAAAAGTCACAAGGGTAGACCTGCCCTTAAATCTAAAGGGGAATAATCGATTCGAGTTGTTGGTTTACCTTTTAGGTGGCAGAAAGATATAGATACACTCCAAAATATTGAAAAAATTATACAGAAAAATTACAAAAAATCTTACTTAAATTCTTTCGTGGGATATAGGCTTCTTTATAAGATGGAAAAAAGAGACAACTTCTTTCCTCGGGACGTTTTGTTCTTTATTAGAACTTTTTGAACCTTCGGAAGTCGCTGTCAGTAATGCCAATAAGTATTTGCCAATATTCCAGTGGCGCACCCAGGAATTGACTTCGGGGGGGGGGGGGGTTAAGGATAACTCATAAAAAAAACTTAATTTGAAGTAAAAATGTGACCATAATTGGTACAAGGAAACAGGTGCTTACAAGCGCGGATCTGGGCTCAAATGTAGAGAGATGGGGAGGGGGAATTTAAAATTGTTTATTTATCAAAAATTTATTGTCAAAATTATGGTATAATGCGCCGCAGCCAACATTTTTTGAGAAAATAAAACTTAAAATGCAATTTTTTATTTAAAATTAAACTAAAATCGTAAATATTGATGGGGTTTCAGGAATTTGAGTTGTTTATTTACCCTTAATTCGTTTGCAAAAATGCAAAAAATGACACTTAAAATGCCATTTTTAACACCAAATCGCTCGCAAAATGTTTTGATAAAATACCATTAAGACACGAAATTGTTAAAATGAAAAGCGTTACAGCGCCGTAAGCGAAAAAATTGTCTTTTTTTTTCATGCAATAAACAAGTGTATATCCTTTGTTTGAAAGTTTGGGATAATGATGTATTTAAAATGAACTCTGTGTTTCGGACTTCCATTGTCTATATTTTATTTATACACGACGTTTCGATCAGTACATTCTCTGATCGTCTTCAGCTGCAAACTACAATTTATTCCTAAGGCTACGTATTTATATACTATGGGAACTCACTCAACCGTGAAGTTTCAGAAGTTGGCTCCGCCCAAGGAGGGGCTTCCAAATATTTGGAATTTCAACACTTGGTTTACTGAAAATCTGCCCAATAAAGGCAGCTTCAAGGAATTTTCGTTTCTTCCAGTGTGACTCCTTGTGCAAAACCGTTGGTTCTGTCCACTTCATTTGGTGTTGTCTTGACCGTGCGTGTTCGGCGATTCCTGATTTCATTGTTTCACCTTTTTGGGTATTCGTCTGATGTTCTTTAGGCCTAACAGATAGTCTTTTTGTTTCACCTATGTATGATTCACCACACTCACAAGGAACTTGGTAAATGCATTCCTTATTTTGTTTGTTATCCGGTTTTGTTTTACTAAGAAGGCCTCGAATTGTATTATTAGATTTAAAAGCTGTTTTAATATTAAAGTTGTTCGCTACACTTCGAATTTTCTCTGATACTCCTTTAATGTATGGAATTGTGAGGAATGCATTTGCCTGGTTTTGGTCTTGTAAACTCTTTCCTGTTTGCTGAAATTTAGAAATAATATCTGTTATAAGTTTAAGGCTGTAACCATTCTGCTGCAGATCCTTTTTAAGTTTCTTATTTTGGATTTCCAAGTCATGAGAATTGTTACAAATTTGAACAGCTCTATTATACAAAGTTCTTATTATGCCTCTTTTGTTTGTAGCAGAATGATTTAAACCTTGATTTAAATATTGTCCTGTGATTTTGATTTGTGAGTGATTCAGAGTTGGAAGTCAGAGTGTGCGATAGTGTTAGATGATGTCTGGATTGAGGGTGACTAGTGAATCCACTGACGATCCCACGCTGGTCACCAAGGGCGAAACATCGTTTAATTGTTTCTCCTTTCGCTTTGGTCTTTTGTGTGTTTCTTGTGGGACACTCATCCAATTTTGAATTTTCGTTCTTTCCTCCCAAGATCTTTTGATCTTCCCTTTTTTAAATTTTTTTCGGTTGATTAACTGATTTGAAAATTTAACTTCTTGTTTTAATTGTCTTAGGAGCATATTCCTATTGAAAAGATTAACACGCTAGGACGAACCCGTATCAGGTGACTTATAATAAGTACCATTCCAAACGATGCCTATTTGTGAGTGATTCAGAGTTGGAAGTCAGACTATGCGATAGTGTTAAATGATGTCTGGATTGAGGGTGACTAGTGAATCCACTGACGATCCCACGCTGGTCACCAAGGGCGAAACATCGTTTAATTGTTTCTCCTTTCGCTTTGGTATTTTGTGTGTTCCTTGTGGGACACTCATCCAATTTTAAATTTTCGTTCTTTCCTTCCAAGATTTTTTGATCTTCCCTTTTTTAGATTCTTTTCGGTTGATGTAACTGATTTGGAAGGTTAACTTCTTGTTTTAAATAAAATAAATTAAATAGAAGATATCCTATTCACTAAATAAGAATTAATTTTTCTCTTTGGCAATAAGCTTACTTGGGATCGTATCACAAACAGTTTTTTTTCCGCGCATGTGACCGACGTTAAGAGTCCCACTAAACTGACAACACCGCTAGTCCTGAAAAGTGATATATCCGGGATTGGTATATTCCGGACTAAATAAATTGGAAACTGTGGCGGGTCTGGAAACGATTGTTGGGTTTGCTACTTTTTTATTTTAAAAAATCATTTCCCCTCTGCGCATGCTCAAGAAGTTATATTTTTAAAAAACTTATTTTCAATTTATATACACTCCCAAGTATGTTGGTTGTGGTGGGTCTAAGTTAGTCTTAAGAGTGTATCGGGACTGAATGAGTGGGCTGGATAAATATATATATGTACATTTTGTATATCGTGACGGGTATCGACAGGATATTCTGTATAAATATAAACCATAATGGATATACATTAAAACATCAAATTTGGTATAATAGAATATAACTCGAATATTTTTGTGGAATAATTAATACATTTTCAGAATATACTTATAATGTATAATCAGTGGATGTTACCTAATGGGTACCTCTGGGTCTAAATTGAATCTTTTTTGGAGCTCCTATGCACGTCGGGTGAATATCTGGGAGATATCCAGGGCAATATCCTTCTCCGTTTTCGTATATACGCTGGATATACGTGCAATATTTTTTTGCTATATGGGTATGTACGTACATTTTGCGTACATTTTAGGGCTACCTCTCAAACATGCAATTACAGACTAACACTAAACGTACGTAAGCGTACGCACTACGGAAGTACATAAGCGTATGTACTATGTACATACCTATTATAAACAATTAAAGACGCTACATAAAGTTAAATATTCAAACAACTAAATATAGCTTCTGGGGTGACATCTGACATATCTGGTCTAACATATATACCTCAATATATATTGATATTGCTTGTCTAAAGAACGCACTCATACTACTGTATATATAGCGCCTTTCTCTCTCTAGAATTTTAATATGGGATCCGACTGTATCTTTTTTAGAACTGCATCGCTTGTCGTTATTGGAAAAATTTACGTCTTTTGTTAACATTACGACTTATGGCAAAACGGTTTGTTTGTCCTATGGCAACACTTCGTCCCAGAGTCGTACATTTTACGGCGGTACTACGTCCCGGGACCAATTACGGAGTACTATGTACGTACAAACGTGTACGTATATACAAAGTACGTGCAAACGTGTACGTACATACATAGTACGTACACTAAAAACCGTTATGAAGTATATTACATTTTTAGCAGAGTTTCTCTACGTATAGGTGGTGGTCTCGTAGTAGAGCATCTGTCTCTCACCCGGGAGGGTCGGGTTCAATTCCCGGTGTGTCCTACCCCAGCAAACACGGTTCCCTCGGGCCTTCGTCGGTCCGATATCGATTGCCGAATTTGTCGTCATCGGCACGACGTCGATTTACGATATCGGTCCAGCAGTATTTTTTGTCCGCTTTGCGATGTAGGCCCAATGTATGTTTGCCGATGCAGCGTTAGACTATAGCCAATCGTCGGACCAATGGTAAATTTTACTTTGTGCTGAAATCGGCATACCGTCGCCGTACGATTAAGGTACGATATGGTTTAACCACATGGTACCAATCAGCCGCCCATAACTGCTTAATTTGGTCGGTCTAATGTAGGCAAGCTGGTCGCGGCCCGATATTGGTAAACTATTCACGTCCGAAATTGGTTTCCTTAAGCGATCCAATTTCGGCGATTGACAGAGGTCCGTCGGTGATTTAAAGCTGCCCGACATTGGCAAACTACAAAGTTTTGATAATACGGGTGCTTAACCAGTCGGACTGGTTTAAGTGGCCGAACAGGTGATTATTATAGAGAAGTAGCACCATCTTGTCAAGTCCGCATTCTAGTTTTGAAATATCTTTGGTCATTACATATATAATATTATTCCACTGTACAGGGAATATAGTGACATTAGCACAATCTCTACATACTAGGAAGGAACTATTAAGCAGTTTAAATATTTTAAGGTGACGTAATCGGACCATCGTCGGTTGCTGATTCTCGACCAATCAAACAAAGTTCCAATCAGACCGTCATCGGCCCTAAAGCGGATAAAGTGGGCGTCAGCATAAAGTCGACTATAGTAAATCGGGCCATTATCAGTTGCCGATTCTCGACCGATTAAAGAAAGTTCCAATCGGACCATCATCGACCGTAAAGCAGATAAGGTTTGCGTTGGCATAATGTCGACTATAGTAAATCGGGCCACGTCAGTTGACGATTTTCGTCCGATTAAACAAAGTTCCAATAAGACCGTCGTCGGCCCTAAAGCGGATAAAGTAGGCGTTTTCATAAAGTCGACTATAGTAAATCGGGCCATTATCAGTTGGCCGATTCTCAAACGAATAAAGAAAGTTCCAATCGGACCATCATCGGCCCTAAAGTAGATAAGGTATGCGTTGGCATAATGTCGACTATAGGAATTTGGGCCATCGTCAGTTATCGATTCTTGTCCGATTTAACAAAATTCCAATCGGATCCTCGTCGGCCCTAATAAAGTGGGCTTCGGCATAAAATCGACTATAGTAAATCGGGCCATCGTCAGTTGCCGATTCTCGACCGATTAAACAAAGTTCCAGTCGGACCATTGTTGGTTCTAAAGTGGTGTCGGCATAAAGTCGCCGATGCCGAGACACTGCCGACGTTGTCGACATTGGCCCGATTCAATGCCGACGATTTGTGTTTGCTGGTATCTGTTTTTATTACATAGTTCGGAATTTACCCTCTTTGCACCTCTCAACTACCTCCTAACCCCCTACCCCTTCCTACCCCCCAAAACCACCCCATACCCAAATTTTTTCATAATATTGTATTGTCATCGGACCTACATTACTGTGCCAAATTTCATTAAAATCGGTTCACGGGAAATGTGTCAAAAATGAATTGCAATATTTGATAGACAGGTACACAGTCAGAAACTCTGAAGTTAAATAAAATCGTTTAATAAAAAAACATAAACGGTCGATTTGCGCTTCTCGCAAATCAGTCTATCTTATTACAAAATTTCATACAAATCGGTTAAGCCGTTTTTATAAAATTTTGTTACAATCTTTTCAGCCGTTTTTTACAAAATTTCATCCAAATCGGTTTAGCATTTTGACGTGATTGAGTGGTGGACATACATACACTCACACAAACTTTCGCATTTATAATATTATAGGATAGGATAAGATGTAGGATTCTTTGGATTTTTATTAACTTGTCGCAAATTTGATTTATTTTCCAACACTTTTAGAACTGTAACAATATTAATTTGCGCTACATATCTTGGGTAAGATATCTTTATATTTTGTTGTTTAAAGTTAATTAAATTTTGTTAATTTTTTAAAAATCAGAATGCTTTAACCTGCTTAGTTACTTTAAATAACGCACAGCTCATTTTCGGCTCGCGAAAGGCACTGGAAAAATTAATTGGTTATATTTTTTCATTTAAAATGTGTAAAAATGTACCTTCGGCTCTTTTATACACACATTTAAACTTAGCTCGCCTTCGGCTCGTCAACAACACCTGATTAATGTTCATACATATCTGCTTAACAAATGAAACATTCGCCTTCGGCTCGTGACACTGGAGGTGACTATGACTTTAACGTATCTTCAAGAATAAAAAATTATATAAATGTAAAATATCTCGCGAACTATTAATTTTACAACTACAACTAGTAAAGTTGTCAGTTTTACTGGATTTAATTAGGCTATAACTTTCCAAGTTAACCTTTATTTACATCTACCTTTGTATTTTGTCACCGGCATACGCAGGGAGGGGGGAGGGCTTAGGGGCTCAGTCTCCTCTGAGGAACACAAAAAATAGACCCATAAAGGTTAAATTTTCCCCAAAAATCGTCAATAAAATGGCATTCTGGGACTGCCATGTTTCTCAAGCCGGGGAGGGCTCCCTCTTTCCAGGAAGAATTTCTGCGTACGCCACTGATTTTGTTAACATTACTTTTACTTTTGGAAAATTATTGCAGTTTTCTTTCAATTTTTATAAAAATTTTCCTTTTTGGCAACATTTTTACGTTATAATGACTCTCGTACGGCACTGATCGTATAATGACAGTTGTCATTTTGCGTACTTGTTCCTTATATTTAAAACGAAATTACTTCCAATATTGCGTCATATGTTTTATTATAAATATTTAAAAATTTCTTTATTAACTTTTTTGTTCTTATGATTCTAGCTCGTGTTGACAAACATTAAGTGAACTACAAAACGGCTAAAACTTTTAATTGATTCTTATGTAAAAAACTTCAACAAAGCAAACTGTGCCATTTTCATCACATTAGGGCTCGCCGTTTTTGAGATTTTTTTTGTAAAAATTAATTTTTTTTGTATTTTTTTTTGTTTTTTTGGATGTTTTGCCCTCAAACTAAAAAATGGTTTATCCTAGAGTACTCAAAACTTATTTTGGACTTCTGTAAAGAAAATAGCGGTTCAGAAACCGTAAAAAAATTAAGTGGCAAAAAAATCACTCGGTCGAGTATTTTTGACTGCAACCATTTCACATAATTTTCGAAAAATCCTGAAGACTCAAAAGCTAAAAACTAATCTCAAAAACCAACGACGGCCTCTGAACACATATTTTGCCTTACATTTGCCCAAAATTTGCTTTAAATCTGTTAGTTAGTTTTTGAATACTCATTTGATATATTTTAAAAAACGGCAGAAATATCCTCAAATTTACACCTTTTTGAAAAATGGGGCTCTGCGGGCCTTTAGAAAAGTCTCAAAATCAGTAACTTATCTTCTTCCGATTTAGCCGGTTTTCAGTAGGCTTCGCCAATGCATTTGAGGCTTAATTTGTGCAAAATTTTAAAACGATTAGTGAACTTGCTGGACAGTTAGAACGGAAAAAGGCCAATTTTTGACACTTTTTGCCATTTCAACTGTTTTCCGATTTTTCTGAAAATCATCGTGGTTTCATCTCCCACTAGTGCTTAACAACAGTGCCAAGTTTCATCGCTCTAGGTCAATTCGTTTTCAATTAATAGCGAAACATTCCCGCGCGCGTCCTTCTACGGGACTTAGCTAGTAAGTAACGGCCCCGTGTTATCTTCCAAATAGAGAAACTTGTCAACGCCGCAATCCAGGGCCTATGACGCTCTAGAGATTTCGCTTCTAGATAATTATTGTCGAAACTTTTGTAGTTCTGTTTTTTTACGGTTCTAGTAGTTTTTTATTCGAAGATATTTTATTCTTGTCTTTTAATTGTTGAGCAAATTAAGGTTCGCTTCAATTTTATTCGGTTATTTTGTGATCGTTTAAATTGGTTTCCGATAAATTAGGTTTCTTGATATTTAGGTTTCTGCACCATTATGTTTCGCTCATATTATTTTCGTTAAAAATATTTTTTAACTTTTTGTGTTTCTGTAAAAATATGTTTCGCTTAAATTTAATTCTATGCATATATTTTCTGGTTGCTCCACTGATAGGTGTGCGGTGTTCCTGCATGTACGTACACTGGCAAATTGGACTTCTTCCGATCTATGTTCGCAGTAGCATGAAGCGGTCGGTATACGAGTCTATAGCTGTAATAATGGCCATCTTACAGGTTTAATTTGTGAAACCGTAATAGTCGGGGGTTTTTTCAAACCTATAGAAAGATTTTTGGTGATTTTGTTTTAATTTGGCACACACTTAGGCATAACCACCAAACCAATATAAATTTTTTCGGCGACGGGGTACGTTAGGCGCCGCGACGACCTAAACTTTTTTTAGGACATAGGGTCATTTTGACAGCTGTATCTCGGTCATGTATCAATATTTTTTAATTTTGGTTAAACCTCGTAAAAAAGATATAAAATGTCAAAAATTCAAGATGGCGGATGTAGTCGAAAATTTAGTCTGGAAAAAAGATCTGAAACTTTTTTTCGACCTCCCTGTAATTTTTTACTGCCAAAATAGGAAACCTTATGCCTTTTCACGTTTAACGAGGTAGCACACATAAAATTCGGTTAGGTAGTACAAAAGTTGCATAGGCGCAAAATTTTGCATATTCTAACCACCCCAAATAACGTCTCTTGTTGTTTTCCAAGACCTTTCTTATTTCTTATTGGATTTTTACAAATTTATATTATTTTTGAAAAGATAAATAAACCGTCGAAACGTCAAATGTCAAAAACCCAAGATAACGAACAGCAAAAAAATAATTTTTTGACCTTCCTGTTATCTTTTATTTCAAATCTAGAAAAGAATTTCACGTTTAACGAGATATCACTCATAAAATTCGGTTAAGTAGTACAAAAGTATAAGAATCTTGGTTTTCGTTAAAATTATTTTTGGAAAAGTAATTTTGACAGTTACCGATTTGTGTATACCGTATGGCGCGACAACGTCACAATTGGTATTCAGAAACTTTAAAACTTTAAAAAACATGCAACATTTAGTGGCGAGACCGTAAATTACGGAAAAAAACCCCTAATTCAGAAAATGGTTGAATTTTGTAAGTTTTTTGAAGTTTTAAATCATCTTAATTCCAATCGTGACCTTGTCACTCTATACAGTATACACGAATCGATAGTTATCAGAGGTGAAATTTTGACAGTTACCGATTCGTGTATACCGTATGGCGTGACAACGTTACGATTCGTATTTAGAAATTTTAAAACATGAGAAATTCAACCATTTTCTGATTTAGGGGGAATTTTTTATATTTTTCTTCCAATCTATAGGAAGATTTTTGGTGATTTTGTTTTAACTCGGTACACACTTAGTCATGACTTCGGGAACCATCAAATTAATATTCGTTTTTTTGGCAACGTTAGGCATTGCGATGCCGCAAACTATTTTAGGAAGGGTCATTTTGTAAATTGTATTTTTTTCTAAAAATTTACAAAAAAAAAAAATATATTCTCTATTTATGAACGGGATTACGCAAATTCATTTTAAAGTGACTATAGAAAGGTCCTAGCTATTCATCGATATAAAAAAAATGCAAATTCATGCCACGGAAATATCACAAAAAAATTGGAAATTGACGCATGTTCAGAAAATTTACAAAATCTCAATTTTTTAATCCACATTCCCTTTACAGACCTGCCAAATTTGTTTTTTAAAAGGCTATATAACAAGCTAGAATACTACATGTAACAAGTCACGATGGGCCCCGAAGTTTTAATAAAATTAAACAACATACATAAAAAAAGATTCAAAAATAGCAAAAATTATGTCACGCTTTATATTTTGTCATTTATTTAGAAATTTTTTCAGGGGATTCCTGACATTTTCAAAACTGCTTGAAGGCAATGAATTATCCTTTTGAAAACACCAAGCTTAAATTTTGGACGCTTTCAGGATTTTTGTCTGTGAGCTGTCAAACATAGATGATTTTTACAAGTCGTTCGATTTTACTTAAAAAACCATTGCTTCTTTTGTTATTTTATTCAGATTTGAGTAAGTAAGTATTTTTTATCGTTACATAAAAATAACATTTTCTACCGCCCTCTCTTCACTCGTCTCTTCCATTTGATGGTTTAATCCAAAATAATATATAGAAAGGGCCAGAATATCTTGGACTGATTTAATTTCCTAATTATATTTTGGTTTCTTAGCCGAATTTTATAAAGTTTGGCCTTTTACAAAGTTTATTATTTTTGTACAAAAGATGTAAAATGTCAAAAATTCAAAACGACGAACGTAGCCAAAAATTTAGTCTGGAAAAGAAGCTCTAAAAAAAGTTTTTTGTTGCCAAAATAGGAAACCATAAAATTTGGTTGAATAGTACAAAAGTTGCATTGGCTTAACATATCGCAAAATGTTACTACCAACAAAATATTTACCAAGAGCTTTCTACTTCTCATCTGATTTTTACAGGTGTATCCTTTCTGCAAAGGTAAATAAACCAAGTCAAAATGTCAAATGTCAAAAACCCAAGATGGCGGACATACCTAGCCAAAAATTACTTTTCCAAAAATAATTTTAACGAAAACTAAGATTCTTATACTTTTGTATTATTTAACCGAATTTTATGAGTGATATCTCGTTAAACGTGAAATGCTTTTCTAGATTTGGAATAAAAGATAACAGGAAGGTCAAAAAAGTAATTTTTTGCTATGTCCGTTATCTTGGGTTTTTGACATTTGGCGTTTTTACGGTTTATTTATCTTTTCAAAAATAATATAAATTTGTAAAAATCCAATAAGATATAAGAAAGGTCTTGGGAAAAAACAAGAGACGTTATTTGGGGTGGTTAGAATATGCAAAATTTTGCGCCTATGCAACTTTTGTAGGACCTAACCGAATTTTATGTGTGCTACCTCGTTAAACGTGAAAAGGCATAAGATTTCCTATTTTGGCAGTAAAAAATTACAGGGAGGTCGAAAAAAAGTTTCAGATCTTTTTTTCCAGACTAAATTTTCGACTACATCCGCCATTTTGAATTTTTGACATTTTATATCTTCTGTAAAAAAATAGTAAACTTTGTTTTTTTGGCTTCCTGAAATGCCAAACATTATAAAAATCGGCTAAAGAACAAAAAAATTAAATCAGTCCAAGGTTTTCTGGACCTCGCATATATTATTATGGATTAAACCATCAGATGTCAGAGACGAGTAAAGAGGGGGCGGTAAAAAATGTTATTTTTATGTACATATTGCCGATTAGGTGCACACACACCGATAAAAAATACTTACCTGCTCAAAACTCAAAACAAAATTTCTGAAATTTTAGATAATGTTATGTATGTTCAAGGTTTAAAAACTGTTATATATTTAGCTCTATATATAGAGCGTTAATTAAACTTTACTTTACTTAAATAGCGGTTGAAAAGAGATAACAGAATCCCATCTTTGGAGTCTTGCGTTGACGGAATATATAATATTCAAATCAGACGCTAACTAACGCAGGTCTTCGTCATGTTGCTAACGCAACGAGTTGTACCGAACAGTGATAAAATGAGTAGACTGGTAATTCGAATACGGCCGAAGAAAAAAATATATAGGGTACCCAAATGTAAAAGACAGAAACGTCCGATACGACGAATTTCACATCTAGGCCCAGGCACCTCGTACGTATCATGACAAAAGATTCAAAAACCGACACTATGTTGTTTGGTGAAAACCTTATGGAACGATGCAAGACATCACAGAACCTTAATAAGTCCGCCACTGATCTAAAGGCCTCATACAAAGCGTCTACGTCTAAGCAACAACAAGCCTCAAAATACGATCATTTAAACTGGCAGCGCCCCAGACCACTGACGAAGTTCCGCAAATCCAACTTTCTTCAAAATACTCAAAGGAGGAGCCAACAGCTGATAACAGGTCGAAAAACAATTACCTGAGACAATCCCAAACTCTAGGGGCGCTAGAAGTAAGTACTAACCATACAAAGAAATTTGCAGGAAGACTAAAATATTTTCAAGATTCATGGTCTAATATCAGTAACAAAAAATATATTTTAAGTTGTATTGAAGGCTACAAGCTGCCTTTTCATACTAAACCATACCAGGTAATATCGCCAAAAAATCATAAAATGCCTCTGAATAAATATACTGATCTAAGGAAATCTATTAAAAAGTTGCTAAAAATAGGCGCCGTAAAAAAGTGCAAACCTAATAAAAAACAGTTCATATCAACTTATTTTTTACGGGCTAAATCAGACGGCTCTTTCAGATTCGTAATAATAAAACATTTGAATACATTTTTGAACATAAAACACTTTAAATTAGAGGACCACAAAACTTTTAGAAACCTCATAACACCTAACATCTTCATGCCTACGTTAGACTTGAACGATGCGTATTTTTGCATCCCGATTTATAAAAAGCATCGCAAATACCTAAGATTTATTTTTGACAATGAAATCTTTGAATTCACATGCCTACCATTCGGTTTGGCAACAGCGCCTTTCATATTTAATAAAATCTTGAAACCAGTTACCTGTTTTCTTCGGGCTAAAGGGCTGCTGTCTGTGTGCTATTTGGACGATTTTTTATTATTGGGGGAAAGCATAGAACAATGAAAAAAAAATGTGAATATGACCATTAAAACACTACAATCATTAGGTTTTATAGTAAACTATAACAAAAGTCACGTCACACCGAGCACCTTCTGTAAATTTTTAGGATTCACCTATGATAGCGTTAAATTAGGAACTTACTTGCCAGAATGCAAAAAAGAAAAAATACTTAAAATAATTAAAAAATTCTTAACACAATAAAGCTGCAAAATAAAAGATTTGGCTGAAATCCTTGGTCATTTGATATCAATTTGTCCGACTATAAAATACGACCTCGCACATTCAAAATCTTTAGAAAGACAAAAATATTTAACCTTAATGGAAAATAACTCTGACTTTAACGCAAAAATTAAGATATAGGGCTAATAAAAAATGAATTAAATTGGTGCATTTGCTCCATACGAAAATCATTTGTACCCTTGGTATATCCTCCCTATAATAGATTTCTTCTTTCTCTACCTAATAGGGAGCCACATCCTCTATGGAGGACGCTTACCCTGGTGTGCGGCCATTTATCAGACAAGCTTACTCCTCCAGAAGCCTACAAGCCGCTGTAAATATGCTAATAGCCTCCCTCAGTGACAATACGCTAAAACAATATAATGTAGCCCTGAGAAAGTGGTGGGTATATTCGAGAGGTAATGGGGTGAGCACTTTTAAGCTTTCAACTTCTGATATAATAGCGTTTCTAAAGAAGTCTTTTGAAGAAGGCAGCACCTACACCTGCCTAAATACTTTTAGATCAGCTATAAAACTGATTCTGAACTACGAGGTCAAGGTAAAAACTATCAATAGGTACCTAACGGGAGTATTCAAAATGAAACCAACACTTCCAAAATATGAAACAACCTGGGACCCTGAATGTTAAAAATCAGCGTCAGTAATAAAATAGCGCCAGTAACTAAACAACGCCATTAATAAAACAGCGTCAGTAACGAAATATCGTCGTACCCTAACCCAACCTTAACACAACACTAACTAAACTCAACCAACAAAACCGACCCAACCCAACAGAATCAACCCAACCAAACCAACTACACCAACCCAACCCAACACAATAATTTATTACCAACCAAATTCAAAATAACCAAACCGACTCAACCCAACATAATCAACCCAACCAAGCCACTCTAACCCAACATACCCAACTCAACCAATATAGACCAACCCCACCCAACATTAATAACCCAACCAAACCAAACAAAACCCAACCCACTCTAACCAAACCAAACGGGTTGGTTTGGGCTATGTTGGTTTGGTCGGTAATGTTGGGTTGGTTTTGTTGGGTTGGATTGGCTTGGGTTGGGTATGTTGGGTTGTGTGCGTTTGGTTGGGTTGATTTTGTTGGGTTGGATCGGTTGGGTTGAAATTACTTCCAATATTGCGTCATATGTTTTATTATAAATATTTAAAAATTTCTTTATTAACTTTTTTGTTCTTATGATTCTAGCTCGTGTTGACAAACATTAAGTGAACTACAAAACGGCTAAAACTTTTAATTGATTCTTATGTAAAAAACTTCAACAAAGCAAACTCTGCCATTTTCATCACATTAGGGCTCGCCGTTTTTGAGATTTTTTTTGTAAAAATTAATTTTTTTTGTATTTTTTTTTGTTTTTTTGGATGTTTTGCCCTCAAACTAAAAAATGGTTTATCCTAGAGTACTCAAAACTTATTTTGGACTTCTGTAAAGAAAATAGCGGTTCAGAAACCGTAAAAAAATTAAGTGGCAAAAAAATCACTCGGTCGAGTATTTACATTTACATACATAATTTTCGAAAAATCCTGAAGACTCAAAAGCTAAAAACTAATCTCAAAAACCAACGACGGCCTCTGAACACATATTTTGCCTTACATTTGCCCAAAATTTGCTTTAAATCTGTTAGTTAGTTTTTGAATACTCATTTGATATATTTTAAAAAACGGCAGAAATATCCTCAAATTTACACCTTTTTGAAAAATGGGGCTCTGCGGGCCTTTAGAAAAGTCTCAAAATCAGTAACTTATCTTCTTCCGATTTAGCCGATTTTCAGTAGGCTTCGCCAATGCATTTGAGGCTTAATTTGTGCAAAATTTTAAAACGATTAGTCAACTTGCTGGACAGTTAGAACGGAACAACTGAGGTACATCTTAAAAAGGCCAATTTTTGACACTTTTTGCCATTTCAACTGTTTTCCGATTTTTCTGAAAATCATCGTGGTTTCATCTCCCACTAGTGCTTAACAACAGTGCCAAGTTTCATCGCTCTAGGTCAATTCGTTTTCAATTAATAGCGAAACATTCCCGCGCGCGTCCTTCTACGGGACTTAGCTAGTAAGTAACGGCCCCGTGTTATCTTCCAAATAGAGAAACTTGTCAACGCCGCAATCCAGGGCCTATGACGCTCTAGAGATTTCGCTTCTAGATAATTATTGTCGAAACTTTTGTAGTTCTGTTTTTTTACGGTTCTAGTAATTTTTTATTCAAAGATATTTTATTCTTGTCTTTTAATTGTTGAGCAAATTAAGGTTCGCTTCAATTTTATTCGGTTATTTTGTGATCGTTTAAATTGGTTTCCGATAAATTAGGTTTCTTGATATTTAGGTTTCTGCACCATTATGTTTCGCTCATATTATTTTCGTTAAAAATATGTTTTAACTTTTTGTTTTTCTGTAAAAATATGTTTCGCTTAAATTTAATTCTATGCATATATTTTCTGGTTGCTCCACTGATAGGTGTGCGGTGTTCCTGCATGTACGTACACTGGCAAATTGGACTTCTTCCGATCTATGTTCGCAGTAGCATGAAGCGGTCGGTATACGAGTCTATAGCTGTAATAATGGCCATCTTACAGGTTTAATTTGTGAAACCGTAATAGTCGGGGGTTTTTTCAAACCTATAGAAAGATTTTTGGTGATTTTGTTTTAATTTGGCACACACTTAGGCATAACCACCAAACCAATATAAATTTTTTCGGCGACGGGGTACGTTAGGCGCCGCGACGACCTAAACTTTTTTTAGGACATAGGGTCATTTTGACAGCTGTATCTCGGTCATGTATCAATATTTTTTAATTTTGGTTAAACCTCGTAAAAAAGATATAAAATGTCAAAAATTCAAGATGGCGGATGTAGTCGAAAATTTAGTCTGGAAAAAAGATCTGAAACTTTTTTTCGACCTCCCTGTAATTTTTTACTGCTAAAATAGGAAACCTTATGCCTTTTCACGTTTAACGAGGTAGCACACATAAAATTCGGTTAGGTAGTACAAAAGTTGCATAGGCGCAAAATTTTGCATATTCTAACCACCCCAAATAACGTCTCTTGTTGTTTTCCAAGACCTTTCTTATTTCTTATTGGATTTTTACAAATTTATATTATTTTTGAAAAGATAAATAAACCGTCGAAACGTCAAATGTCAAAAACCCAAGATAACGGACAGCAAAAAAATAATTTTTTGACCTTCCTGTTATCTTTTATTTCAAATCTAGAAAGAATTTCACGTTTAACGAGATATCACTCATAAAATTCGGTTAAGTAGTACAAAAGTATAAGAATCTTGGTTTTCGTTAAAATTATTTTTGGAAAAGTAATTTTGACAGTTACCGATTTGTGTATACCGTATGGCGCGACAACGTCACAATTGGTATTCAGAAACTTTAAAACTTTAAAAAACATGCAACATTTAGTGGCGAGACCGTAAATTACGGAAAAAAACCCCTAATTCAGAAAATGGTTGAATTTTGTAAGTTTTTTGAAGTTTTAAATCATCTTAATTCCAATCGTGACCTTGTCACTCTATACAGTATACACGAATCGATAGTTATCAGAGGTGAAATTTTGACAGTTACCGATTCGTGTATACCGTATGGCGTGACAACGTTACGATTCGTATTTAGAAATTTTAAAACATGCGAAATTCAACCATTTTCTGATTTAGGGGGAATTTTTTATATTTTTCTTCCAATCTATAGGAAGATTTTTGGTGATTTTGTTTTAACTCGGTACACACTTAGTCATGACTTCGGGAACCATCAAATTAATATTCGTTTTTTTGGCAACGTTAGGCATTGCGATGCCGCAAACTATTTTAGGAAGGGTCATTTTGTAAATTGTATTTTTTTCTAAAAATTTACAAAAAAAAAATATATTCTCTATTTATGAACGGGATTACGCAAATTCATTTTGAAGTGACTATAGAAAGGTCCTAGCTATTCATCGATATAAAAAAAATGCAAATTCATGCCACGGAAATATCACAAAAAAATTGGAAATTGACGCATGTTCAGAAAATTTACAAAATCTCAATTTTTTAATCCACATTCCCTTTACAGACCTGCCAAATTTGTTTTTTAAAAGGCTATATAACAAGCTAGAATACTACATGTAACAAGTCACGATGGGCCCCGAAGTTTTAATAAAATTAAACAACATACATAAAAAAAGATTCAAAAATAGCAAAAATTATGTCACGCTTTATATTTTGTCATTTATTTAGAAATTTTTTCAGGGGATTCCTGACATTTTCAAAACTGCTTGAAGGCAATGAATTATCCTTTTGAAAACACCAAGCTTAAATTTTGGACGCTTTCAGGATTTTTGTCTGTGAGCTGTCAAACATAGATGATTTTTACAAGTCGTTCGATTTTACTTAAAAAACTATTGCTTCTTTTGTTATTTTATTCAGATTTGAGTAAGTAAGTATTTTTTATCGTTACATAAAAATAACATTTTCTACCGCCCTCTCTTCACTCGTCTCTTCCATTTGATGGTTTAATCCAAAATAATATATAGAAAGGGCCAGAATATCTTGGACTGATTTAATTTCCTAATTATATTTTGGTTTCTTAGCCGAATTTTATAAAGTTTGGCCTTTTACAAAGTTTATTATTTTTGTACAAAAGATGTAAAATGTCAAAAATTCAAAAAGACGAACGTAGCCAAAAATTTAGTCTGGAAAAGAAGCTCTAAAAAAAGTTTTTTGTTGCCAAAATAGGAAACCATAAAATTTGGTTGAATAGTACAAAAGTTGCATTGGCTTAACATATCGCAAAATGTTACTACCAACAAAATATTTACCAAGAGCTTTCTACTTCTCATCTGATTTTTACAGGTGTATCCTTTCTGCAAAGGTAAATAAACCAAGTCAAAATGTCAAATGTCAAAAACCCAAGATGGCGGACATACCTAGCCAAAAATTACTTTTCCAAAAATAATTTTAACGAAAACTAAGATTCTTATACTTTTGTACTATTTAACCGAATTTTATGAGTGATATCTCGTTAAACGTGAAATGCTTTTCTAGATTTGGAATAAAAGATAACAGGAAGGTCAAAAAAATAATTTTTTGCTATGTCCGTTATCTTGGGTTTTTGACATTTGGCGTTTTTACGGTTTATTTATCTTTTCAAAAATAATATAAATTTGTAAAAATCCAATAAGATATAAGAAAGGTCTTGGGAAAAAACAAGAGACGTTATTTGGGGTGGTTAGAATATGCAAAATTTTGCGCCCATGCAACTTTTGTAGTACCTAACCGAATTTTATGTGTGCTACCTCGTTAAACGTGAAAAGGCATAAGATTTCCTATTTTGGCAGTAAAAAATTACAGGGAGGTCGAAAAAAAGTTTCAGATCTTTTTTTCCAGACTAAATTTTCGACTACATCCGCCATTTTGAATTTTTGACATTTTATATCTTCTGTAAAAAAATAGTAAACTTTGTTTTTTTGGCTTCCTGAAATGCCAAACATTATAAAAATCGGCTAAAGAACAAAAAAATTAAATCAGTCCAAGGTTTTCTGGCCCTCGCATATATTATCATGGATTAAACCATCAGATGTCAGAGACGAGTAAAGAGGGGGCGGTAAAAAATGTTATTTTTATGTACATATTGCCGATTAGGTGCACCCACACCGATAAAAAATACTTACCTGCTCAAAACTCAAAACAAAATTTCTGAAATTTTAGATAATGTTATGTATGTTCAAGGTTTAAAAACTGTTATATATTTAGCTCTATATATAGAGCGTTAATTAAACTTTACTTTACTTAAATAGCGGTTGAAAAGAGATAACAGAATCCCATCTTTGGAGTCTTGCGTTGACGGAATATATAATATTCAAATCAGACGCTAACTAACGCAGGTCTTCGTCATGTTGCTAACGCAACGAGTTGTACCGAACAGTGATAAAATGAGTAGACTGGTAATTCGAATACGGCCGAAGAAAAAAATATATAGGGTACCCAAATGTAAAAGACAGAAACGTCCGATACGACGAATTTCACATCTAGGCCCAGGCACCTCGTACGTATCATGACAAAAGATTCAAAAACCGACACTATGTTGTTTGGTGAAAACCTTATGGAACGATGCAAGACATCACAGAACCTTAATAAGTCCGCCACTGATCTAAAGGCCTCATACAAAGCGTCTACGTCTAAGCAACAACAAGCCTCAAAATACGATCATTTAAACTGGCAGCGCCCCAGACCACTGACGAAGTTCCGCAAATCCAACTTTCTTCAAAATACTCAAAGGAGGAGCCAACAGCTGATAACAGGTCGAAAAACAATTACCTGAGACAATCCCAAACTCTAGGGGCGCTAGAAGTAAGTACTAACCATAAAAAGAAATTTGCAGGAAGACTAAAATATTTTCAAGATTCATGGTCTAATATCAGTAACAAAAAATATATTTTAAGTTGTATTGAAGGCTACAAGCTGCCTTTTCATACTAAACCATACCAGGTAATATCGCCAAAAAATCATAAAATGCCTCTGAATAAATATACTGATCTAAGGAAATCTATTAAAAAGTTGCTAAAAATAGGCGCCGTAAAAAAGTGCAAACCTAATAAAAAACAGTTCATATCAACTTATTTTTTACGGGCTAAATCAGACGGCTCTTTCAGATTCGTAATAATAAAACATTTGAATACATTTTTGAACATAAAACACTTTAAATTAGAGGACCACAAAACTTTTAGAAACCTCATAACACCTAACATCTTCATGCCTACGTTAGACTTGAACGATGCGTATTTTTGCATCCCGATTTATAAAAAGCATCGCAAATACCTAAGATTTATTTTTGACAATGAAATCTTTGAATTCACATGCCTACCATTCGATTTGGCAACAGCGCCTTTCATATTTAATAAAATCTTGAAACCAGTTACCTGTTTTCTTCGGGCTAAAGGGCTGCTGTCTGTGTGCTATTTGGACGATTTTTTATTATTGGGGGAAAGCATAGAACAATGAAAAAAAAAATGTGAATATGACCATTAAAACACTACAATCATTAGGTTTTATAGTAAACTATAACAAAAGTCACGTCACACCGAGCACCTTCTGTAAATTTTTAGGATTCACCTATGATAGCGTTAAATTAGGAACTTACTTGCCAGAATGCAAAAAAGAAAAAATACTTAAAATAATTAAAAAATTCTTAACACAATAAAGCTGCAAAATAAAAGATTTGGCTGAAATCCTTGGTCATTTGATATCAATTTGTCCGACTATAAAATACGACCTCGCACATTCAAAATCTTTAGAAAGACAAAAATATTTAACCTTAATGGAAAATAACTCTGACTTTAACGCAAAAATTAAGATATAGGGCTAATAAAAAATGAATTAAATTGGTGCATTTGCTCCATACGAAAATCATTTGTACCCTTGGTATATCCTCCCTATAATAGATTTCTTCTTTCTCTACCTAATAGGGAGCCACATCCTCTATGGAGGACGCTTACCCTGGTGTGCGGCCATTTATCAGACAAGCTTACTCCTCCAGAAGCCTACAAGCCGCTGTAAATATGCTAATAGCCTCCCTCAGTGACAATACGCTAAAACAATATAATGTAGCCCTGAGAAAGTGGTGGGTATATTCGAGAGGTAATGGGGTGAGCACTTTTAAGCTTTCAACTTCTGATATAATAGCGTTTCTAAAGAAGTCTTTTGAAGAAGGCAGCACCTACACCTGCCTAAATACTTTTAGATCAGCTATAAAACTGATTCTGAACTACGAGGTCAAGGTAAAAACTATCAATAGGTACCTAACGGGAGTATTCAAAATGAAACCAACACTTCCAAAATATGAAACAACCTGGGACCCTGAATGTTAAAAATCAGCGTCAGTAATAAAATAGCGCCAGTAACTAAACAACGCCATTAATAAAACAGCGTCAGTAACGAAATATCGTCGTACCCTAACCCAACCTTAACACAACACTAACTAAACTCAACCAACAAAACCGACCCAACCCAACAGAATCAACCCAACCAAACCAACTACACCAACCCAACCCAACACAATAATTTATTACCAACCAAATTCAAAATAACCAAACCGACTCAACCCAACATAATCAACCCAACCAAGCCACTCTAACCCAACATACCCAACTCAACCAATATAGACCAACCCCACCCAACATTAATAACCCAACCAAACCAAACAAAACCCAACCCACTCTAACCAAACCAAACGGGTTGGTTTGGGCTATGTTGGTTTGGTCGGTAATGTTGGGTTGGTTTTGTTGGGTTGGATTGGCTTGGGTTGGGTATGTTGGGTTGTGTGCGTTTGGTTGGGTTGATTATGTTGGGTTGGATCGGTTGGGTTGAATTTGCTGGGTTGGATTTGTTTTGTTGGGTTTGTTATTTCCGGTTGGATTGGTTATGTTGAGTGGTGTTGATTGCAGTAATAAAATTACTGGCGCTCTTTAATAACAGCGCTGTTTTTAAAACAACGCTTTAATGATGAACGCTGTTTTAGTACTGACGCTAGAAGACTGCCTCATCTTCAGTATATATAACAAAAAATTTAACTCAGAATTATACAAAGATATTCCGTTATCACCAATAAATTGTGTGGCAAAATTCCGCAAGATCCTAAAGAGTTTACACCTTTTTAACGTGCTTATTCTTTGCCTGCGAACTATTTGCCAACGCGTTTAAGAACATGACAACACCCGATTATATTATTATTCAGGGTGTTTCGCAAACATCGAAACAGGGGCGTTTTAGGGTATTTTAAGGTCGATTTAAAAAAAACGCTCGGACCCGTCAATTTTATATTCAATTTTTTGACTCTTTCGGTATTTCGCTAGGGTACACCCCCTGGCTGGGGAGAGTTTCCCCCCAAAACAAACCGACCCAACCCAACATAATCAACCCAACCAAGCCACTCTAACTCAACATACCCAACTCAACCAATATAGACCAACCCCACCCAACATTAATAACCCAACCAAACCAAACAAAACCCAACCCACTCTAACCAAACCAAACGGGTTGGTTTGGGCTATGTTGGTTTGGTCGGTAATGTTGGGTTGGTTTTGTTGGGTTGGATTGGCTTGGGTTGGGTATGTTGGGTTGTGTGCGTTTGGTTGGGTTGATTATGTTGGGTTGGATCGGTTGGGTTGAATTTGCTGGGTTGGATTTGTTTTGTTGGGTTTGTTATTTCCGGTTGGGTTGGTTATGTTGAGTGGTGTTGATTGCAGTAATACAATTACTGGCGCTCTTTAATAACAGCGCTGTTTTAAAACAACGCTTTAATGATGAGCGCTGTTTTAGTACTGACGCTAGAAGACTGCCTCATCTTCAGTATTTATAACAAAAAAATTTAACTCAGAATTATAGAAAGATATTTCGTTATCACCAATAAATTGTGTGGCAAAATTCCGCAAGATCCTAAAGAGTTTACACCTTTTTAACGTGCTTATTCTTTGCCTGCGAACTATTTGCCAACGCGTTTAAGAGCATGACAACACCCGATTATATTATTATTCAGGGTGTTTCGCAAACATCGAAACAGGGGCGTTTTAGGGTATTTTAAGTTCGATTTAAAAAAAACGCTCGGACCCGTCAATTTTATATTCAATTTTTTGACTCCTTCGGTATTTCGCTAGGGTACACCCCCTGGCTGGGGAAAGTTTCCCCCCTCTTTGTTAGATAGGGAAGATGGGTCGAGTGGTACCTTGTTTTATAGGTCTTGTTTTGGAAATCGAATGATTAGTTTTTGAGATAAATAAATAAAATATTGTTAAAATTGTTATTGGCGGATTCAAAATTAATTTTTTGAGCCTGTTACCATCGAATTTAAACTTTTAGCTCGAACACGTCGATTTTATTTTTTTTTCTTTTCTTTTCGGTATCCATTACCTCTCTGAGGGTGAAATTTACCCCTTTTATTTAGATAGGGAGGACGGCTCAAGTGATACTATGTTTTAAAGGTACTTGGTTAGTTACTTCTCAAGATATTTACTTAAGTTGCCACGAGCTAAATAAAAATTAATTTTCTTACCCTGTTATTCTTAAATTTACACTTTCCTATCGAACATGTCGATTTTATTTTTGCAGAAGCACCTTTCTATAATTTTAATTTGTTTCTATTCATCACCCCTTATAAGGGGTAACATTCACCCCTTTTATTGAGATAAGGAAGGTAGGTCGAGTGGTACCTCGTTTTAAAGGTATTTTGATTCTCGTTACAATTTCATATTTTATATTTAAAAATCGATCAAGAGCAAGGAATAAAGCGTTTTGTAACTAAAACTTTTGTACGAAAACCGAACGAAAAAGTATTAAATCTATCCTGCAAAAAGTAGCACAAGAAAAAAGGCAACGCACAGAAAGTGCAAGCTTGAACACAAGTGACACCCCCAAGAAAAAAGGACTTCTTCAGGAAGAAAATAAAGCTGCGCGTTATTTGAATACTTATCTAATAATAATACATGTATTAGTGTTTTTTGTTAGTCTCGTAGTTAGTAGTAGTATAATAGTTAGTATCTTAAGTAAAATTAATTTAAACAAGAAAAAAAAATGAATAATTTTATCAGATTTTAATGAAAAAAAAATTACTTATTAAAATTCCTTCGTTGTAGATACAAGAATAACCATTTAACTGAAATAGCTTGAGATCAAAGATTTTATGTGTTTCTGATAAAACAATAATATCTATAGAAAAATTTAGTTGTTCTAAAAAACACACAAATTCACAAAAAAAATTATTTATGCTACATACGTTTAAGTGTACGAATGTAAAGTCAGTTATCTTGGAACATTGGTCTAATATGTTATTGACTAGTTCTACTGGGGTTTTTTCTTCATTAAAATCTGATAAAATTATTCAGTTTTTTTTCTTGTTTAAATTAATTTAACTTAAGATACTAACTATTATACTACTACTAACTACGAGACTAACAAAAAACACTAATTATTATTAGATAAGTATTCAAATAACGCGCAGCTTTATTTTCTTCCTGAAGAAGTTCTTTTTTCTTGGGGGTGTCACTTGTGTTCAAGCTTGCACTTTCTGTGCGTTGCATTTTTTCTTGTGCTACTTTTTGCAGGATAGATTTAATACTTTTTCGTTCGGTTTTAATATAAAATATGAAATTGTAACGAGAATCAAAATATCTTTAAAACGAGGTACCACTCGACCTACCTTCCTTATCTCAATAAAAGGGGTGAATGTTACCCCTTATAAGGGGTGATGAATAGAAACAAATTAAAATTATAGAAAAGTGCTTCTGCAAAAATAAAATCGACATGTTCGATAGGAAAGTGTAAATTTAAGAATAACAGGGTAAGAAAATTAATTTTTATTTAGCTCGTGGCAACTTAAGTAAATATCTTGAGAAGTAACTAACCAAGTACTTTTAAAACATAGTATCACTTGAGCCGTCTTCCCTATCTAAATAAAAGGGGTAAATTTCACCCTCAGAGAGGTGATGGATACCGAAAAGAAAAGAAAAAAAAATAAAATCGACGTGTTCGAGTTAAAAGCTTAAATTCTATGGTAACAGGCTCAAAAAATTAATTTTTAATCCGCCAATAACAATTTTAACAATATTTTATTTATTTATCTCGAAAACTAATCATTCGATTTTCAAAACAAGACCTATAAAACAAGGTACCACTCGACCCATCTTCCCTATCTAACAAAGAGGGGGGAAACTTTCCCCAGCCAGGGGGTGTACCCTAGCGAAATACCGAAGGAGTCAAAAAATTGAATATAAAATTGACGGGTCCGAGCGTTTTTTTTAAATCGACCTTAAAATAACCTAAAACGCCCCTGTTTCGATGTTTGCGAAACACACTGAATAATAATATAATCGGGTGTTGTCATGCTCTTAAACGCGTTGGCAAATAGTTCGCAGGCAAAGAATAAGCACGTTAAAAAGGTGTAAACTCTTTAGGATCTTGCGGAATTTTGCCACACAATTTATTGGTGATAACGGAATATCTTTGTATAATTCTGAGTTAAATTTTTTCGTTATAAATATTGAAGATTAGGCAGTCTTCTAGCCTCAGTACTAAAACAGCGCTCATCATTAAAGCGTTGTTTTAAAACAGCGCTGTTATTAAAGAGCGCCAGTAATTTTATTACTGTAATCAACACCACTCAACATAACCAACCCAACCGGAAATAACAAACCCAACAAAACAAAACCAACCCAACAAATTCAACCCAACCGATCCAGCCCAACATAATCAACCCAACCAAACGCACACAACCCAACATACCCAACCCAAGCCAATCCACCCCAACAAAACCAACCCAACATTACCGACCAAACCAATATAGCCCAAACCAGCCCGTTTGGTTTGGTTAGAGTGTGTTGGGTTTTGTTTGGTTTGGTTGGGTTATTAATGTTGGGTGGGGTTGGTCTATATTGGTTGAGTTGGGTATGTTGGGTTAGAGTGGCTTGGTTGGGTTGATTATGTTGGGTTGGGTCGGTTTGTTTATTTTGAATTTATTTGGTAATAAGTTATTGTGTTGGGTTGGTGTAGTTGGTTTGGTTGGGTTGATTCTGTTGGGTTGGGTCGGTTTTGTTGGTTGAGTTTAGTTAGTGTTGGGTTAAGGTTGGGTTAGGGTACGACGATATTTCGTTACTGACGCTGTTTTATTAATGGCGTTGTTTAGTTACTGGCGCTATTTTATTACTGACGCTGATTTTTAACATTCAGGGTCCCAGGTTGTTTCATATTTTGGAAGTGTTGGTTTGATTTTGAATACTCCCGTTAGGTACCTATTGATAGTTTTTACCTCGACCTCGTGGTTCAGAATCAGTTTTATAGCTGATCTAAAAGTATTTAGGCAGGTGTAGGTGCTGCCTTCTTCAAAAGACTTCTTTAGAAACGATATTATATCAGAAGTTGAAAGCTTAAAAGTGCTCACCCCATTACCTCTCGAATATACCCACCACTTTCTCAGGGCTACATTATATTGTTTTAGCGTATTGTCACTGAGGGAGGCTATTAGCATATTTACAGCGGCTTCTGGTAGGCTTCTGGAGGAGTAAGCTTGTCTGATAAATGTTCGCACACCAGGGTAAGCGTCCTCCATAGAGGATGTGGCTCCCTATTAGGTAGAGAAAGAAGAAATCTATTATAGGGAGGATATACCAAGGGTACAAATGATTTTCGTATGGAGCAAGTCCACCAATTTAATTCATTTTTTATTAGCCCTATATCTTAATTTTTGCGTTAAAGTCAGAATTATTTTCCATTAAGTCTTTATAAAGATTTTGAATGTGCGAGGTCGTATTTTATAGTCGGACAAATTGATATCAAATGACCATGGATTTCAGCCAAATCTTGTCTTCCCTTGACGGCCTGACCGAATCCGCTTCGCTTCGTTTGGTCAACTGTCGTCGCGTGCGGTAAAGTATCACTTTAAGCACTTATTAGGTAAATAACTATAAAAGTAAAGTGTCCTAGAATCAGTGACGCTAAACTTAAAGAATACTTGTGGGTCCCCAGATAAGGAAACTTTTCTGAGATGCGCAATTCGATTCCCTACTTCAAGGCAAAGAAAACGACTTTTGGAATGCATTTAAAATGGCTGAAACAAATTTTTTTGGAAATACTACAGCCGAAAACTATAAAAACCTGGTTGACCAACTCATTTTCCGGAAAATTGTGATGCTGTAAGTGACGAGCACATTGAGAGGTTTGATCAAGATATTTTAAACAGGGAAAATAGATATCGGGGAAAATGGAACTGTGAGATGCCGACTAGTGCTGGACATAATTGCGCTGTTCAGAGACAGTTTTATGGATTTACGCATAAATGTGACGCCAAAATTACGTATTCTCTCTCAGCTCATGCAGACTTGAAAAAGATCTGGAGAAATACAAAGTGAAGAAATCGAACGTGAAATATTTTGATAGTTTATTGAAAACTGAATATGAATATAATGGCAGACATCTATCGATATCATAAAATATATTTTTATTATGTTACATAATTAATTAAAATGAATTAATCAAAATATATTGTTACATAGTTTCACTGAAAGAGAGATTCATATGACCTTTGAAGGAAAGAAAATATTTTAGTAATAAAATACATGTGGCGAAATGAGGGCTTTTTTACACGGGTGATTTTTAAAGAACCAGTAATTTTAGCTACGGGATGTATTATACAATATTTATTTCATAACCTAGTAAAACACATGCAATTTTCTGTTTTCGCTAAAAGAATATAGTTTCATGTGGTTCTACAAAAAACGGCTCTGGGGATTTCTTTCGATTTATCACATATGGTATGTGGAGAACTAAGAACTATTTTCCGTTGAAAAAATTGGGGCATTCCACATTTTAGAATTTGACCCTTTTAAACCCACCGTGTGTGGTTGTGAGTAGTAAATACCAAAAGCAAATCAGCCGATTCGTTACGTCACAATTTTCCCTACTTTGGTTAAAAGCGAAGTCGTGGAAATCAATCAATCAATAATTGTTTATTCCAAAAGGTTACATACACATAATAATTTTATAAACATTTAACCTTAAATTTAAGAATAAACTAGGAACACTGAAGTAATTGTATATAATTACTTGTTAGTGCTGTAGACACTGGTTGGGGTTTTTGTCACAGTTTGGGTTTATAGGTCATTAGTTGGGTTTATACGTCACAATTCGAAAAATATTTAGTAACTTTTCGGTATTAAAGTCACAATTTGGGTTTTTTTTCTGTTTTATTCCTATGCATTGTGTAAACCATAATCTTGAAAAAATTATGAATAATAATTCTATTATTTTGACCTATCACTGGATAGGATGCTCTAATATGTTTTTAAAATTTTTTTGAAAAATTGCTGACTTTAATTGATTTGGTAAGAAGTTACAGAATTTGGAGCTAGGTATATGAATGATTTGTGTCTAATTTCTTTTTTATTTAGAGGCATTACTGTACAATCATAGAAAAAAAACAGAAAAAAAACCCAAATTGTGACTTTAATACCTTACTAAATATTTTTTAAATTGTGACGTATAAACCCAACTAATGCCTTATAAACCCAAATTGTGACAAAAACCCCAACCAGTGTCTACAGCACTAACAAGTAATTATATACAATTACTTCAGTGATCCTAGTTTATTCTTAAATTTAAGGTTAAATTTTTATAAAATTATTATGTATATGTAACCTTTTGGAATAAACAATTATTGATTGATTGATTTCCACGACTTCGCTTTTAACCAAAGTAGGGAAAATTGTGACGTAACGAATCGGCTGATTTGCTTTTGGTATTTACTACTCACAACCACACACGGTGGGTTTAAAAGTGTCAAATTCTAAAATGTGGAATGCCCCAATTTTTTCAACGGAAAATAGTTCTTAGTTCTCCACATACCATATGTGATAAATCGAAAAAAATCCCCAGAGCCGTTTTTTGTAGAACCACATGAAACTATATTCTTTTAGCGAAAACAAAAAATTGCATGTGTTTTACTAGGTTATGAAATAAATATTGTATAATACATCCCGTAGCTAAAATTACCGGTTCTTTAAAAATCACCCGTGTAAAAAAGCACTCATTTCGCCACTTGTTTTATACATGTATTTTATTACTAAAATATTTTCTTTCCTTCAAAGGTCATATAAATCTCTCTTTCAGTGAAATTATGTAACAATATATTTTGATTAATTCATTTTAATTAATTATGTAACATAATAAAAATATATTTTATGATATCGATAGATGTCTGCCATTATATTCATATTCAGTTTTCAATAAACATTCAAAATATTTCACGTTCGATTACTTCACTTTGTATTTCTCCAGATCTTTTTCAAGTCTGCATGAGCTGAGAGAGAATACGTAATTTTGGCGTCACATTTATGCGTAAATCCATAAAACTGTCTCTAAACAGCGCAATTATGTCCAGCACTAGTCGGCATCTCACAGTTCCATTTTCCCCGATATCTATTTTCCCTGTTTAAAATATCTTGATCAAACCTCTCAATGTGCTCGTCACTTACAGCATCACAATTTTCCGGAAAATGAGTTGGTCAACCAGGTTTTTATAGTTTTCTGCTGTAGTATTTCCAAAAAAATTTGTTTCAGCCATTTTAAATGCATTCCAAAAGTCGTTTTCTTTGCCTTGAAGTAGGGAATCGAATTGCGCATCTCAGAAAAGTTTCCTTATCTGGGGACCCACAAGTATTCTTTAAGTTTAGCGTCACTGATTCTAGGACACTTTACTTTTATAGTTATTTACCTAATAAGTACTTAAAGTGATACTTTACCGCACGCGACGACAGTTGACCAAACGAAGCGAAGCGGGTTCGGTCAGGCCATCAAGGGAAGACAAGATTTTACCTATAAATCTGAAAAATTTTCAAAAAAGAAATATAAATATCTGTATATTAATTTTCTGAAATACACGTAGTCACTTTACCGCGCAGTGTGCTGTAAAGTGCCACAACGTTAATATTACCACACAGTATGCAGTAAAGTACAATCTTCCATATCCTAAAGAATGTTGTAAAGTTCACTTTACCGCACGCGAGTAGGTAAAATGACCTTGACAAAAATTTTCATAAGGCCTAATTTTATATGAAGTGGCGGTAATAAAATCTTTTCTGGGGGAACTAATGGTGCGCTGATTACATTTCTTCCCTGTATCAAAAGACTCTCTTGTTGGCTAAATTTTATTTCCCATTCGCAGAAAAAGCAACAACATTTAGTAAAACCTAGCTGCCTCCTAAGCAAAATTGCCACACACACGTTTCTTTCATATGGACTGCAGGACCAACTAGTACTGTAGTAGGCAACTTGTTTCCACTATGGAAAAATCAATGAAAAGTCTCCAATCTTTTGAAACATAGTCCAGATTTAATACTTTTCATTACTTAAATTCAAACACCCCCTCAAAATTCACTCTCTTAGACTAACTCGTATTGATAACTGAACATGAATATAATGGCAGACATCTATCGAAATCATAAAATATATTTGTATTTTGTTACATAATTAATTAAAATAAATCAAAATATATTGTTACATAATTTTACTGAAAGATAGATTCATCTGATCTTTGAAATGAGTGCTTTTTTACACGGTTGATTTTTAAAGAACTAGTAGTTTTAGCTACGGGATGTATTATACAATATTTATTTCATATCCTAGTAAAACACATGCAATTTTCTGTTTTCGCTAACACAATGTAGTTTTATGGGGTTCTACAAAAATCGACTCTGGGGATTTTTTTCGATTCATCACATATGGTATATGGAGAACTCAAAGAACTATTTTCCGTTGAAAAAATTGGGGCATTTCACTTTTTAGAATTTTACTCTTTAAAACCCACCGTGCACACTCTCAACTTGAATTCATCATTTTTATATAGCTTTTTAAAGTTATGTTTTTATTTTTTTTTTGTAATAAGTTTTGTTGAGTTTAGTAGTAGTAGTAGTAGTAGTAGTAGCGGGAAACTATGAAGGAGCAGGAATGTTGATGATGTCAACGACCTCGAAACAGCAAGTCGTCTACATTTCTTTACTCTTTAACCGCTGCATTTCAGCGACCCATCTCATTCATTTATGATTCTTGCGTGGTGGGGGGATATGACGTCACACTTACTGTCGAAGAATAACTGCGATATATACCGAAGATAAATCATTCTGGGCTGAAAATTGCCTTAAGTGGTAAATAATAAAATCAAATACTCACATTTGGTTTAAACCGAAATCGCGGATATGCATTGGTAAATACCAATTAAGAATCATTCCAGACTATAAAACTCCTTTAGAACCAGCCTGGAGGTTGGTTCGGCACTTTGATTGTAAACATAACCCCTAAAATTTTAGCAAAATTATAGATGTTCTTGTTTTTTTTTGAGCAAACCAGAACCGGGACCAATTCTAAATCGAAAATCCCTAAAATTTTTAGGGTTAGTTCACAACTGAAAGGATAAAATAATGTTTAAAAATTAGGAATACTTTTTTTAATATACAACTCGACAATAAATACAACGAATGAATAATATAAAAACTATTATGAACAATTTTTAAACAGTTTTACAATCTAAAGAATAAGTAACAATTATAGACCAAAATCACTTCAAAAAAAAATATACCGGGTGTTTAAACGAATGATTATAATAGACACTTGTTTCACAAATAGAAAATGCTTAAACGTAATCGTATCTCAGTGCGCATGCTCAGAACGGATACATCGTACAACAGCGATTACTTCTTACTTATCTCTACGACCACCACGACGGCGGTATTCTACGCGGTATTCTACGCAGCTAGTATCCTAACCTTTTGTTATCTGTGGGTTTTCACAAACGCATGATCCACAGTTTCACTCCTTCTATTTTTTCGTGCTATTTCACTCTCATTTTGAAGCAGCAGCAGCATGAAGTAAAACTGTGCATCAAGCACTGAATTGGTTTGGTTACGTCGTACATTGTAAGCACAACTTTAAGTCTTTTTTGCTAATTAAAAAATTAAGCTTAAGTCTATGAGACAGGTTTCAAATTAGAAAAACACAACTGTTTTAATTGTTGAGATATTTTAATAATTTTTGGCATTATACACGGATGTCTTAACTTAAAAATGGATAGCTAGCCCTCTGTTCGAGAAATTACTGCTGCATGGTGGAGGCCATTTTGTCAGCCATGTTGTGACTTTTTTTGGGTGGCAACAATGAATTTAAAAAATCTTTTTGCTGTCCCCTGAATTCTGTCATCATGCCCATTGACACTGCCTCCTTCATTTACTTGAAGAGGGCAGTGCTCTGGAGCATTATTTTATGACAGTTTTGATCTTTTGATGTGTTTCAAGATTTAGTGTTTTGTTTTTTTAGTTTAGGACCGTTATTAAACATGAAGTTCTTCGTTCTTAAATCGCAGATAGAGAATATCCAAGATATGTAACCTTCCGGAGTAAAATGTTAACAAAAATTTGAAGTTCGTGGATAACTCTCCAGAGCGCGTATAGTCGCTTTTGGATACGTAAGTCCCCTGTCATCAACCCAGATGCATTTCGCCGCAACGAAATCTGCAAGCATAGATCCGAAGATATAATCAATTTCTGATACAATGTGTAATAAATTATTCCAATGTTTTACTTGCCCTCGTATAGGCGGAGCTCTTGGACTAAATTTTTAGAATGTCGTTTTTGTCCCACTCCTCGAACTTTAAAAACCAAATATCTTGGAAACGAAGGAGTATAGGGCTTTTACAACAAAACCACATGCTACAAAAAGTTTTAAATACAACTTTTTTCACCCTTTCAGAATATGTATGACGAAGTTGTCAAAATGTCCTTCTAAATTTGAAATTTTGACAACTTTCTTATTTTAAATACAATACCCTATGTTTTATTGCATTTTTTATAAAATTTTAAAAAATTGCGTGCGTGAAAAGACTTTCCGCGGTGTGCGGAAAATTTTTTTTCAACATCAAGCATTGCATTAATGAACCCGCTTCAGGCGAAAAGATAAACGCACCTATTATCGACACTCTAAGCCCAATTTTGATTTTAGAAAATCACAAGATATCATTTAAAACTCTGAAATAATTAGTTTCTAAAACAATAATTGCTTTTTGTAAATATCTTACAGTTTTTTTTATATAAATTAATTTATTTCGAATATTCCCGATTGTATCTTATATCGACATTTTGATTTTGTTGATGTTCCTCATATCGACACACAACACACCTATTATCGACAATAAACCAAATTTTAGTTTTAGAAAATCATATCATTTAAAACTTTGAAATAAATAAAAAATATTTCTTAATATAGTTTCTAAAGAAATAATTGTTTTTTTTTTAATCTTTTCCAGTTTTTTTATATTAATTTTTTATTTCTTTAATGGATAAGGACCGTTGGTATTTAGTTTGGAGGAATAGCAGGATTTTCGGTCCAAATTTAAAACTAATTTATTAAAACTCTTTTATAACTTCTAAAATAAAAGTAAAAAAAAACATATCCAAAAAATCTTCAAAGCTCTACAATTTTATATATTTATAAAATTATTATTATTATTATACTCATCAAAGAATAAAAAAAGACTTCCAAATCAAGGGGAATCAAAGTACCTTTAAAACGAGATATAAGTTGACCCATTTTATTTTTCTTAATAAAAGAGGTAAACTCCACCCCTCAGAGAGAGTGATGGATACGAAAAAACAAAAAGAGCAAGAATATGCTTTTCAAAAAATTAAAATCAACGTGTCCGAGCGTTTTTTTTTAAATCGACCTTAAAATACACTAAAACGCCTTTGTTTCGATGTTCGTGAAACACCCTGTATGTACTATAACGTTACTTTAACATAGGTACGTTGAAATACTTTATTCCGTAGAGTATGCAGAAACTGTTCCTGGTAAGTCAAGCCACTCCCCCTGGCTTGAGTTACAGCATATATAGTATTGAAATAGTATTTTTCACAACTAGTGGCTAAAATAGTGCTTTTTTTACAAGCGTTGGTTCAAATAACGAGCGCAGCGATGTATTTAAAAACGTGAGTAAAAAAAAGCACAGTTGTTAACACTATTTTTTTTAATACCTTTATCAAAAAATCCAAGAAAAACAGAAAAATACTTTTAATAAAATAAAATTGGTTTCCATAGCAATGTGCCTTTTTACTCGATAACTTTTATTGTTACGACATTTTAATTTTTGACACTTTCATATTTTAACAATGTTTTTAAATGATTTTTTCGTAAATACTTGGTGAAAACTTAGATTTTTTTAATATTGCTATTTAACGCTATTTCTTTTCAATTTAGTGTAAAAAACAGACAAAAATTTTGTTTGCACACGTGATCAAAAAAAGAAATTTTTTTGCATCGGTAACCAAAAAAGCCATGCTTTAGTTATCTGCAGAAAGTTACTAAAATCATAGTTTTGAAGAAGGTATAAAAAAACAATATTTTATTTGGAGTTTTGGGCAAAATTTAATATTTAGGTGGCAATATTCAATGGCTCCGAGGGTTTAGGTCACTTCCTCCCTGCGTAGGCTGGTCCTTATTATAGTTTCTGTAAAACTGTGCACCTACATTTTAAAAATAATTTAATAATATATTAAAATTTTACAATAAACATAGGAATCTTTCTTAACAATAATGTGGCATCTCATACCTATCATTTTTTTAGCAATAACGAGTAAGTATTTCAATATCAACAACTACTATACAGAGTAGACGACGAGTAGAACATAGTCAAACCATAGGCACTATGGACTAAGTCCATTCCATATCTGGTAGTAAAATGTACCTAGTGGCGTTTTTAACGGATATACAGGGTGACTTATCAAAAAATGCGAAAACTGTTCAATGTAATAATTCAAAACCTAAGCAACCAAAAATTAAGAAATTTTACATGGTAATTACACACCTAAGGATCAATAAACATGTTTTTAAAAATTTAAAATTTTCAGTAACATAGTGAACAGCATCATTTTAAATACAAATCATCAAATTGGCACAAAAATTATAAAAAAGGGTTATTTTATTTAAGTTTAAGTATTTTTTTAGAAAAAAACCAAAAAAAAAATCTAGGTTCAGATTTCAGATTTTAGCGAGGATTTTCGACTTTTTGCAAAAAATTAGAAAAGTTGTGTGTTGTTTTTAAGTGAGATTTAAAAATGAAATAAAAAACTAAGTCCGGACTTGAAAATTCCAAATTTTAAAAAACATGTTTATTGATGTTCGGGAGTGTAATAAGCGTCAGTTTTATAATTTTAGGTTGATTAGTTTTTGAGATATTAACTTGAACAGTTTTACTATATTTTTATAAATTACCTTTATATCCGTTAAAAATTCCACCAGGTAAATTTTATTACCAGATAATATGAAATGGGCTGAGTTCATAGTGCCTATAGTTTGACTATGTCCCTTTCGTCGCGAATCACCCTGTATAAAAAACATCTGACGTGTGCCCTGCGTGCATGCACGCTTATTCTTCTTACCTGATTAATAATAACAATACTCTCTCTTAATTGGAAAACGGGTCACTTTACGGCAATTTTGACGCACAGAGATAAAACACACCTAAAGAAATATCTTTAAAGACGACAACAATGATACTGAACTCATCCTAAAAATCTTTTCAGAGATAAAACACGAGGCAGAATCACTAACCAATCCGTTTTAGGCAAATGAAAAATAGCCCTCCTGAAAAATGAGACCGAGCCAATAAAATGCTCGTCCTATTTTGACCCGCCCATAAACCATTCAAACGATAAATTAATGTTTCCAGGAAGATTGTTTTTGCCATTTTGTTTGTATTAAACTGACATCGACTTGGAAAAAAAATTATAGGCGATACATTCGTAGGCTTCGTAATTAATGCATTATTGTTTACTTTAGTTTTAATAATATCTATTAGCTTCTTTTGAAAAGTATATCAACTATTTTATTAATGGATCGTTCATAGATTACGTACCTAACACTAAAATTAGGAAATTTCGAGCACTTCCTTTCTTGCAAAGCACTTGTACGAAACCTCAAACTACCTCTCTGGTACATAACGCCACCGTCTTGGTTAAATGTTTCGGGTAAAAATGGTCAAATATTATTTATTTCGTTTATATTCATATCAAATCAAATCATTCATTTTATCATCAATTAACTTTACAAAAAATTATAGTTCATCTAGTGTTGACAAAAAAAAAGGACCCTTTCACGATTAAAAATTCGATAACAGTATGTCTCCAAAGTGTACTATTGCGAAAAGAACCTGCGAAATAATGTAAAAAAAATTAACAAAACGAAATAGATAAACAAGCAAATAAACAATACTTAAAAGCGCGAGTAAAAAAAATAACGTTTACCTGGGAATTGTAAACACTAATTTTTAATATCTTTATCAAAAAATTAAAAAAACAGAAAATATACTAAAAACTAGAAAACGAAAGTACCGGCAGCTCCATTTTCAAATTTCTTATCATTTAGCTACTTCTGTTGGCCATATTATTTTCTTTTATCCCACATAGTACAGTCATAAATAAAGGGGGTACCTCAAAGAAAATCTTGTTGGGTTGGGTTTGTGTTGCCTCCTCGGGAACCATCCGCCATATTGAAAAAACTTTGTGACCGACTTTTCTCCATTTCTATTGGTCGAAGGCGAAAAAGTCTGAGAAAACAAATAGTCGGCATAAAATTTCAACATTTTTGTCCAAGTGCTGTAAATAAGAGTAAACTTATTTCCATAAAAAGTTAGATGGCGCCGAAATTACAAAAAATCAGTTTTAACCTATTGTGACTAACAAAAAGTAATATTTTTTAAAAACTTTGAGAACCGCTTTCTGGGCAGCATGAAGTCGCGTGTTGTGGATTATATATTATTATTTATAATAAGAGCAGTACAAATGATGTATAACAATTACGCGCTACACAAACGACCTATTCTGTCGGCATGAAAATTGCTGAAAGTATCTGACAGACTGACATTTAGTCGGTTACCGATAGTCAGTCCATTCGGGTAACGGGCCATCAATCGCTTATATAAACGCGACAAGAGAGGTTGGTGGAGTAGTAGTATTATTAAGTGCTAGGAGGGAAGGGGAAGGTGTTGCAAAAATAATATATTGTGTTACAGGAGAAGAAGGGTTAAAATTTGAAAAATGATTTCACAACATAATTGATGGTAGTAGTGTTAAATAATTGTCATTTGAAGTCGAAAAAAAATCGGACAGGCTGAGTTCCCTGTATGTTCTTTGGGGGGTCTGAAAGTAAAATTTTCAAGTATGTGTTTTCCTCAGTTTTCGAGAACTATACCAGGGTGGCCATTTTCTGGAAAACCGGGATAACCAGGAAAAGTCAGGGAATTTTGACGGTCAGGGAAAAGTCAGTGAAATGCATAATATAAAAGTGTTGGACCATAAATTCCTTGAAATTTAAAAGCAACAGAACTATTTAAAAATATCTACTTTGTAAAAAAGCTCTTGAATAAATTCATAATTTTAATAATGAGTGATTTTTTTTTATTTCATATTTCTTATGGCAACTTGACAAAGATAATTTATCAACAAGGTGGGCACACAAGCAAAAACTTTTTGTTTCTTTGTATTTTTTTTTAATTACCTGTAAGAAAAAACCTTGGATACGCCCCTGACAGTATCCATGTTATGAGAAAAAGTCTTCTTAGGTGTTTGCCAGATATACCTTCTTTGACTCATACCTCCTATCATATACGATCCCCATAGAATTTCACTATTTGGACCTTTGGTACAATACCTTCAAAATATTAAAATATGGTTACATTTTACGACGGATCATAGATCCATGTTATGCGTGCAGGGTTTGTTCAAATTTTAGGTCAATTAAGGAAAAAAAATGTCAAATGTGTAAATCATGTCATTTGCGGCGCATTAGTAGCTTGATTTTCCTAACGTATCTAAAATTGAGACTAGATTTGACCCCAACCCAGTACTTGGCACTTAACCCAACTCACTTTTTTAAAAATACTTACTTTCGATGAAAATATATACAATTATTTACATAGTAGTACAAACTATTGGTAAAGTAGGTCAATTTTTTCTTATTTTTCCGCTTAACATGCAAAAAATTTTTACCTACGGATCATCGATGGTTACAATTTTATATAAATATTAAATTGGGTTTTTTTCAGAAACATTTAACAGGTGTTAAGAATGGTGACTTAGTAAAATTTCCTTCAAATTTTCGGCTTTTTCCAAACATATCTAGAACTGAAACTAAATTTGTACCCAAGTCAGTCCTTCTTGGCAGGTAACCCAACCCACTTTTGTTAAGTGCATAAAAGTTAAATTTTTTCCTTCAACATTTAAAACATGTTAAATATGGTATTTTTAGTATAATTTTCTCCATTTTTCACTTGCGGCACATTAAGTCCAACCCAACACCTTCTAAACCGGTGAGAAAGACGGGGCCAGGAAAAAACTTTAAAAATGGTCTGGAAAACCGGGGAAAGTCAAAGAATTTGGTATTACAAAAAAAGTGGCCAACGTGTTTTTCAAAATAACGTATAATACGTCATTTTGAAAAAACTTTGGAACCGATTTTCTCCATTTCTGTTGGTTGGAGGCAAAAAAGTGTAGAAACAAAAATCTTCGGCATAAAATTTTGATATAGGTTCAACTCTCTGTAGTTAGTTTTTAAAAACCCGTTGAAGTTACGAGAAAAAAGTTTTAACGTATTTTGACCTAAAAATAGTGAATTTTTTTAGAAAAGTTAAAAAAAATTGTTTATCGAAAAAAATACTAAAGAAAATATGTAAATATTTATAATGATTTAAAAGTCTTTGAGTTACAGCGACTGAAAGTCGGTAAAAATTTTCGCGTCGTCGTGTTGTGGATTATGTACTACTATTTATAGTAAGAGCAGTACCACACGAGATATCAATTTAAAGCTTTTGATGTGTGCTACACAAAGGACCCATCTGTTGGCATGATATTTGTCAAAAGTATCTGTCAGACAAAAATTTAGTCAGGTAACGAGAGTCGAGTTCTTTTGGGTAACGGCCATCAGTCACTTTTGTAAGAGACAAATGTGGGTGTAATTTTCCTTCGATTTGTAGTCCTGAATTTTCTTTTGGCATGGCTGGCGGAGTTTTGATGAGAAATAAAATAGTACTTGATGTTTTTTCTACAGCTTTACTCTCGACGAAAATATTGGGAAATCAATTTAACCGTGGCGACCTGATTTTTTTGCAAAACTTTACGTCATTGCATTTGTTTTCCATAGCAACGCGGAGAGTTTATTTATTTTTCTCCACAGTGGGACACCAGAGCTTTTTTTGCACCGGTTCAAAAATTTGGGGATAGTTTACTTATTTTGATTTCGCATTCCGCGCCGCTAAAGCACATAAGTTTTTTTTACTTTCGCTTCCGTGTAACTCATGATTGCCTTGCTATCATCGTTACCGCCGCTGTACGGTACCACCGCGCAAATAAACCTTTAGGTCCATGTGACTGCGTGTTTATTTTTCAGACAAAAACAATGTTTTTCTATTTGTGCCTCGGTTTTTGCTCATAGGTTAAGGAGGTTTTTACTAATGTAATGTACTACATTTGCCTGTTGGTGTGCTTAAAGACTCCGAAAATATGCAATGGATCAAGAAAAAATAAAAGAAAGCAAATTCTTAAGGTAAGACCTATACATTTTTTGAATAAGTATTGTTGTCTTTATAGGGGTTTTTCCCTTGGTTTTTCCTTGAAAGGTAATTATGCACTATACGGTTTTCTGCCATTTTTGATTTTTTATAAAAAATTCTTTATGGGGCACCTACTAGAATCCCTAGGGGCCCAAATCCGGCTGCGCCTGATTTTTTTTTAAAGAGAAAAAAGGGTGTCTGGAGGGGGGTGGTAATGTGTTTTTTTCATTGTTTTGGTTTGGGTTGGATTAGTTTGCGTTGGACTCTGTTGGATTGGGTTGTTTTGGTGAAAAAAAATTTAAAAAAAAAACAAAAAAAAACAACGGGCGCAGGCGGATTTGGGGTCCTAGGGACCCTAGTAGGTGCCCCCATAAAGAATTTTTCATAAAAAATCAAAAATGGCAGAAAACCGTATACTGCATAATTACCCCTTAAAATAACTACAAGTAACGTTGTTAGGTACTCATTTTTAGTTTAAGGAAATTTCTTCCTTTTAGATTCTTTTAAGGTGTATTCAGAGTTCCATAACTATAGCAAGCGTATGCTGCTGTCCTCAGTTACTACGTTTATACGCACCTAAAAGCGCTTTTATATAAGGATGGTTTTAAATAAAATCGCTTTCTTCGAGGATTATGTCCTTCATTAAATGTCAGTTTAAAAAAAAACAAATAAAACAACATAATTAATTAATTAATTAACAACAGATTTTTTAAAAGACTAGGGTTTAGTATTTTCTTTAGGTTAGAAGAAATGCACTAAAGTGTTTATAACGAGTCTAAAATGGGCCAACACTGTTCTTAACTAAAACAACCAGTTAACTCATTTTCATATTTTTGCCATATTGACACCAAACTGACAGGAAATCTATGTTTTACTTGTCAATTTGGTTATAAAAATGGCAGCCACAGTAGGCAGTAGTATTTAACTGACCTTTTAGTTGAGAATGGTGTTGAATGGGCTTTTGAGTGATAAACCGCTTCCAAATAAAATCGATTTAGTGCTTAAATCGGTTTTAGTGGTGTTTATATGACAACATTTTCAAACCATCCTTATATAAAAGCGCTTTAAGAGGCCTATATAAACAAAGTAAGTGTTTCGTAAGCCACAAGCGGTATGCAGTAAGAGCAGCATGCATTTGTAATTGTTTATCTTCCTTGCATCTTACCTCATACCACTTGCCTTACAGAAATCTAAATACGCCTTTATTCCTGTGAAAAACAAGTTATTTTATGTAGGTACCTATATATAATAAGTATGTTTTTCCTTTTTGAAATGTGGACTGCTCAGTTGACTACCACTAACATATGTGGAATTAGGTACCATACAAATTAATAGTCCCACAGCCCATAACTTAAACTGTTAAGACCTTGCCGGACTTTGCATAATATTTATTCTTTATGTCCACTCAGATGACATTTTAAACATATATATTCTTAAATTTGTAACTTTTTTAACAAGAAATAAACAAACATTTTGTCAAAAAAATATATTTTGTCATGAAGCCCCTCTTGATAGCATCGAAAAGTTAAATTAAGCTCCTCACAGCTGATTTTTCAAGGATAGCTTTATAAGTATTTAAAACACATGGTCACATTATCTAATTTAAACATTTCCGAGAAATTCTGTTGAAACGACCGTAACTTACGGGCTCAGTTAAGGGTTAAGCTTGGAGGGGTATCTAAAAATACCCCTTAGAACATCTTGAAGAACACATACAAAGTCTCAACGGTGAGGTAGTCATAAATTTTCATAGGCCTGGGCTCACGGACTATAATGAAAATATTAGGTAAAGAATAAAAACATTATACAAAAAAATAGTGAGGCACATTTTGCTCACTTTGGCTCATTTACTTATTTCTAAGTTTCTCTACAGTAAAGCTACAGAAAGTCCAGTTTTTAATACCTACCTCTATGCACTTTTTAAGAGTTGAAAATAAAATTAGCAGCTGAATATTTTTGTAAATTTAAGGTGTCCAAGATAAAGGACCGTGAAGTGAGGTGAGCGAAATTCCTCTCACGTTTGTTCAGGAATAAGCATACTGGCCTGAGTAAACTGTCTAGGAGGAAGGGTTCCTGAAAATAGTAATAAGAAGGCTGTTTCACCTGGCAAAAAACACTTATGTGAACAGTAGAAAAGAATATGCAATGAGAAATACAATAAGCCTTGCAATAAGCAAACTCTCTGCAGTGTCAGGGATTTCCTAAATCATGCCTTATTGTAGGAAAGAAATCTATCAAGATGGAATGACACTGCTTTTCTTGTCTTCAAGATATATATATATATATATATATAAAATTCATTCATTTTGGTGAACTTGAATCCAGATATTCAAGGTGGTGACCATTTTTTAAAAATAACTAATAAAAAAAATAAAACAAAATATAGGCACTGCTTTTCTTGTCTTCAAGATATATATATATATATATATATATAAAATTCAAAATTAAAATCCTTCTTGTAACAATTTTAATCAGTCAGAGTATGTATGGAACTGAAAAACCGAGAAAAGTTGAGAAATTTATTCTTTAAAAAGGACAGGAAATTTGACAAAAAAATATACAAAAACAAGGAAAATCTGGAAGCCCATCTGGAAAAAATTGATTTAAAAACAAATTAGAATCATGAAATTTGTCAAAATAAAATTTTGCAGCTGTTTTCTTTTATACAAAATTCTTGAAAAAATTATGATAAGTTTTTTACAAATGGTTAGGAAAAAGTGGAAGGCATCAGAGAATCCAATTAAAGGTTTCCTGTACAAACTCTGTTATTGACCTGAAAGGTTCTGAAATTTAAAAAAAAACAAAAGTATAAATATTTTCTTTAGAGAAAACAACAAAATTGAAGAAATAGTTTGCTAACAGATATTTTTTTACTGATTTTGGTGAACTTGAATCCAGATATTCAAGGTGGTGACCATTTTTTAAAAATAACTAATAAAAAAAATAAAACAAAATATAGGCATCTTATACATCAATTCAGGGGTTTTTGGGTTCCCGTAATCCATTTATGTTATTTAAAAATTCTTAGAAGTATCTAAGGGTTCTAGTAGCAGTTTTAAAAGTAAACATTTTGCATGCATGGTTGACTAATTTCAGTTTTTTTAGTTGATTTTAATTGGTACATTTTATGAATCCGATTAATGCCACTCTGATACCCTTGTAAAACTCAAAATATTTAAGATGGGACACAAACATTTTAGAAGAAACCAGATCAAATACAGACATATGATATATCAAATTGAGGGTTTTGTGATCCACTGATATCATTCTTTGGATAAAAAAAATTCTGGAGATAATAGAAGGATCTTCGGACAAAATTTTGGGACCCAGCACAAACTTATATTACCTCTTAACATATATACAACTTTAGAAGACTTAAAAATATTCAAATCGATATATTTCCCTAAAACTACCTCTAAATCCTCGTCTGAATCCCTATTGTAATAATTGGAACACCAAAATTAATTTTGGAAAACCCAAAAAACCCCTAAATCAATATATCACATATCTTTTACACCAATAATTTTTTATGTTACCCTTTCAGGCTCCTTACATTACCCCGAAAAACTGTTTAACCCCCAAAATGAATTTAGTTAACCCCAGAATCTCCAAAGTGATGTTTTTCTATCAATAGTATGTTGTTTACACTTTACCCCTAAAACTCACCCTTAGGCCCCTTAAATTACCCCTAAAATTTTTTTTACACCAAAAATGAATTCATTTGATCCAAAAATTTCTTAATTGAGGTCACAAGTTTTTTGTCATTTACGATTCTTTTTGCGCCTACGTGTGTACTTGATCTAGTTTCTCATCAAAATTTTGTGCTTTTAAGTCGCCGTCATCGCCATCTGGAATATTTGGGGTGTCAAAAAAAAAGTATATATTCCTACCAAAATGGATTTATATATAGTCCATTTTTGATTTGTTTATTTAAAAAAATGTTTACTGTTAAATCTGTTTTTAGAACCCTTTTGGTGCCTATATTATGTTTTATTTTTTGGAGTTCTCCCAAAGAAGCCAGAGTTTCATCACTTGGATTTTTAAAGTAGACCCCCTTAGCTACCAAAATCCGTGAAAAAAACCTTTATTATCAAGCGCTCCCTTCAAACATGGAAAAAAGCCCATTGGCACCTTGTTTTATGCTTGAAATAATTCAAATTCATGTTCAACGAAAACATAACAGAGGTGTTTTGGAGTATTTGGTGAACACTTGAAAAACATTATACAATTTTAGTAGTCTAGAAATGACTTTTTAATATTTTTTTTTTCATAAACAGGCTTTTTGTGGGCGACTTGAGGGATATGAGTTTTTCCAGGAGAAATTATATAAAAAAAAATGGCTTGAATGACATCTTATTTAGAAGATCTTTTAAATTGCTTTACAAACATGCAATATATTAAGTTTAAATTTGTCAAGGAGCGACAAATACACAATCTCTTGCACAAAAGTCAAGAAAAAGCGTTGGTTTTAAAGTTACATTTTTCATAATAAAAAAGGGAATAAATATTTCATGATTTTTTTCTGATTATTTTCTCAAACATACCATCCAAATAAGCCAACTTTTATGCTTTAAATTTTGGTGGTCAAACTGATCCGCTGAAAAGGTTCAATCCTTTTCTTCATTCCATACCAAATTTAAAAGCAAATATCTTAAACAGCAGTCATCCTAACTTTTTAAAATTTTGACTTAATTAATAGTAAAGACGTTTAAAATACCTTTCCCTTTTTAAATTCCAGAGATCAAAATTACCCAATGAAATTTCCAACAGAGCCAAAAAGTATCTGTGAGTGTCCCCGTTCAAAATTGTTTTCTGTTTTGTTCCTTGTGTATAGTTTTTCTGTTTTTCCTAATGGAATTGACATAAATGAGGAGAGGCTCAAAATATGTCCAGAAATAGGTTCAGAAAATTTGCTATAAACAATAAGTGTTAAATTAATTTTTTATATCGGATCTAGACTATAATAAATTTTGTTTATTTAAGGATGTTTTACCAAATATAATTGAAATCAGAAGCAAAAACTTACTTTGAGTTTATAGATTATTATTCTTTGTTTGGTGCTATACATTTTAGTTGGCAAAATATCCACTGCTCTGTATGTTTGGGGACAAATTGTAGACTTTTTAATTTATAGATTATTATTCTTCTCTGGTAGGTGGCACTTTAGAATCTTTAGGTAGTTGCCTAAATATCCACTACTCCATATGTTTTGTAATTATATACAGCTCCTAAAAGAATAATAAAAATAACAAGAAATATTCTATCTCCACATTTTGTTCTATATTTTGCACTTTAGGTGAGGTTAACCAATATTTTTTAAAAATTTTCTCTTGAGTGGCACATGTTTATAAACTGTTTAAAAGATTTTTTGCATAATAATTTTTTAGTTACAGAACAGAGGTCTGGTTTTGTTATCTAAGTTATAAGTTCGAGACAAAAGTATCAAGCCAAAGTAAATCAAGTTTTGTAATCTGCAGTTTTAGTTTCCTGTGTTATATAAGTTTCAAAATCTAAGCAGGTTCACAGTGCATGATTCAACTTTCATAGAAGTGTTCACTAACCACCAGTTATGACATACACACATAGTATTTGATCTAATGTATTTAATTTATTTGAAAGATGAATGAGCAACTATTTATATTTTAAAGAATTTTTCCTGATTAATATTCTACAATTTTCAAGTCACTAACCTATTTTATTCAAAAAGCAAGAGAGACTAAGGGCCGGTTTCTCAAAAGCGAGTTTGTGTTAACTCAAGCAACATAACCTAGTAAAAATCTTTAAAAATCAGTTTAAAATTAACTCCAGGATAACCAGGGCTTCAAGTTACCTTACCTCAGGGTTAACCTAAAAAAAATATTGGCTTAAAAGCAGCAAGAAAACTGGGATTTATAGCTCGCGAGTTACTTTAAGTTTCTGATAATACGCTATTGAGAAACTGGCCCTAAGAATAACTTTTTATCAGTAAAATTTTCCACAGTATTCTTTCATGCTGCTCACTTAATATATTAAGGCTAGCCAGTTTTCTTTAGATACCTATTTAGCACCTACCTGAGCCCCTAGGAAGTTCAAATTTACCAGTGATGAAGTTTTTTCATTTTTTTTTTACTAAAGCGGGAACTAAACCACCCAAATCCTGAACTCAAACCAACCCAGCACTTTTTAGCAATTCCAGCGCTCATAACTTTTAACTCTTTAGGGACCCTAGTCAGTGCCTACATACAAGATTTTTTTCATAAAAAAAACCGAGTAAAATACTAAAATAAAAAAAAACCATTTACTGCAGAATTACTTGCTAAAAAAACGCTACACAACTACATATTAAAGTAACTGGGTGTAGTGTTTAAGGTTGCATTTACAAGTGCATTTGTAATTGAATTTGAAACAGTCCTGCTAGCTGTTACCACTGATTTAAGGACAACAGGTTAACTTAAAAAGCATGCAGATTTAAAAATCGGTTGCTGACGCTAAACGAAAATCATATTCTATTTTAAACAGGAGCATCAACGACTAGCAAGAGTCTCTTCAACCTCTAAATGGAGCTTGGTAATTATGCAGTATACGGTTTTCTGCTATTTTTGATTTTTTTTGAAAAATTCTTTATGGGATCCCTAGGTCCCTAGGACCTCAAATCCGTCTGCGTCGGTTGTTTTTCTTTTTATTTTTTATGTTTTTTTTTTAATTTTTTTTCACTAAAACAACCCAAACCAACACAGTCCAACCCAACCTAATCCAAACCAACCCAAAAAAACACATTACAACCCCCCCCCTGGGCACCCTTTTTTCTCGTAAAAAAAATTGGGCGCAGACGGATTTGGGGTCCTAGGAAAACCGTATACTGCATAATTACCTGGAGCTTTGCTGACCTGTTTTGTTAATACTCAAGTATCCGTGTGTTTTTGAAACTGCTGTTGGGATCAAAAATATATTCTTAGGCTTCTAAGATTTCACTAGTAAACTTGCACATAAGTTATGCCGCAATAATTTAAATTAAAAAAAAATTGATTCAAAATAAAAACAAAATTATGTGAAGTTATGGGAATGTTTCTAGGCGAATTCCTAGTAATTCCAGCGAGCCAGTAAAGTTCTCTTGGTTCTTTGATAAACTCGGGGTAATGCTCGCGCAGCGCTAGGCCATTTTCGGCGGGCGACCGCACACGCGGAGTGGTTTCATATTCGTTTTTGAAAAAATATTTTTGAAAGATAAACATAACCTCGAATGGTTTTCTGTCAGAAAATGTAAAAATACCCTTCTGCCTACTGTGGGCCTTGTTGACAAAACACCTGCAGTTGCCATGGTATCGGGGGCTTTAGGATAGTTGGGGGCTTTAGGTTAGAGGGCGCTTTGCTTATTTTGATTTCCCAATATACAATTATTTACATAGTAGTACAAACTTTTGGTACTTTTCGTAGGCCAAACTTTCGGACCTTTTTTACTTTTCAATGTTGAAAAATTATTCTAAATTGAGTTTTTTTATACATAGTTACGGTTGCCGTCTCATTTCCTTCCAATTAAATTGGTCAAAAGTGTTCGATTTGGTTTCCAACATGCAACAAAATCTTTAATTTTAAGGATCATTAAACTCATTGGCGCTATTATTAAAGGCAGTAAGGCATGTATGCAACTGAAGTAATTGAAATAATAAAATCGTAAAAAAGGTGAATAAGATAAGTGTAGAAATAAAAATCTTTGGCATAAAATTTTTAGATCTACAAATTTCTTATTTAAAGTTTTAAAAAAAATCACTTTTTGTTGGTCGAAATACGTTAAAACGTATTTTTTGTAACTTTGCCTCCCTGGCTGAATGTTGTTCAGAGCATGGAAAAGAATATTAGAGTTGCCTTTACCTTATTGCTCTGTTTCAACGATTTTTTGTCGTACTAAAGATGAGATGGAGCCGCTGGATGGCAGTGGAGTCTACAGGAAACATCTAACCACCCTTAGATCTCCTAACAATAATAAATCAGCTTTTGGTCTACATTTTAGGGAGCAGTCACATAACTTCGAGATAAAAAAACAACCTAAATATTTTACTCTGGAGAATATTGAGATTGCCAGACTTGAGATTACACAGGATGTTGTTTCTCTTAACGACCCCATACAAAGTCATTTTAGAGAGGCAGGTTACATAGCAAATCTTTTTGAGCCCTAAATTGTTCTTTTGTTTTTTTTTTAATTTGTCTTGGTCCCTTCTTTTGGATCTGGTTCCTCTTGGTTTTTTTTAAGGAGTTTGGTTTTAGTTGTGATAATTTTTTTAACCCTTTTTAATATCCCAGTTTTCCCAATTTGATTTCTAAAACCCTCACATTGATCATTTTATTATTTTTGTTAATAAAAATAAAAAAGTTTTGTTTTTCTTAACACAAGCAATGCTCTGTCGATAATACCAATTGTATCGCATTCACTTTTGTTTTGTTTTTAACACATAAATGTTTGGATTTTGATAGTCCTGTAACGTTAAGAAATTTCTGTTTTTGAAATGTGTCTATGTTACTGTGTTATATAACGCACTTTGTAAATGTGTTCGGTTAAGTTTTTTTTTAATTAGTTATTTTTAGCATGTTTTATTTCGGTTTTACTTTGACAGATTTTTGATCCAACTCGCCCCTCGACAGTGACGTTTTAGTCGAAATCGGTCTGGGATTTCAAATAAAATTTGTGAAGAGTTAATAGGACTTTTCCTTGCCGTCTTAATTCTACAAGTTGTACCTTCTTATGAAAAAAATTTTGGTAGGCCCTGGGACTTCAGTGACGGCCCCCAAAAAATTCTGACACCTTGGTTGACAAATGTCAAAAAAGACTAGTGGTTTAGGTTTCTTTTTTAACAAACTTTCCAAAAAGGATCCACAAGTGGTAGCTTCTCATTAAAAAAAAATACTTGGTAGGCCCTGAGCCTCAAGTTTTTTATCTTGGGTAGCAAGTCGGTAAAAAATCATTAAAGATTCGCTTTTAGCTTTTTTTAAAACCTTTTCCGCAAAGCCTCTAGAAGCACCGTAATACGTATTTGGACAAATTTTTTAAGCACCAGACAACTTGTTCTCATATTTAGTTCACTTGAATTTTCGAGCTGAGGGAGGGAGGAGCTTGGGTTTCTGAGCTGAGCTATAGGGTTATATTTAAAATATATGGAAAAAAGAAAAATGCAAATTTTAAGATACACTTTCTACATAAAAAAAGTTACCAACATTTTTCTAGGCACCCCTTATCCCATGACATTTGTTCTCATGTTTAGTTCACTTGGGTTTCCGAACTAAGCTACAGGGTCCTTTTTACGAATCGATAAGGAGAAACTGATGTTGTACCCTTACAAACTCGAAAACATTTTTTTAAGCACCCCATCTTCCATAAAATATATTCTCGTGTTTAGTTTACTTAGCTTTACGGGCTAAGCTACAAGGAAAATATTTCAGAATATATGTTAAAAAGAAAATGCAAATATGAAGAGAAACTGACTGTGTACCTCAACAAACTCAACAGTATTTTTAAATACTGTTCTCATATTTAGATTACTTGGGTTTGCGATCTGAGCTACAGGGTCATATTAAATATATTTGAAACAAATGCGAAGAAGAAACTGATTTTGTTTACAACAAACTTGACAACATTTTTTTAGGCAAGCATATTCAGTTTAGTTGTATTGCCGAGCTGAGCTACATGGTCGTATTTAGAACATATGAAAAAAAGAAAAATGGAGAGCAACTAACTTTTGTTACGGTAAAACTCACGTTTTACGTGACTACTGTATTACCACTAAAATTTGAAAATAAAACCTAAAATCTAAAAAAATTAAAGATATTTTATAAAATACGCACAAATACGAATATTATAATTCTACTCCAATACCTCTACAGCCATCTAGGGGAAAATCAGTAAACTATAAAAAAGCAAATATAAAGATTTTTGTGTTCCCTTTAAACATCACTAGAACTAGATTCCTTATTTTAACGAAAATGTAGAGCGTGAGCCATCAGGAATTTTAAAATTCATATAAAACAGCTTAATAATAATAAAAGACTCATTAAATAATAGAATAAAATATAACTACTTGTTTCATATTTAAATAAATAATCTTGATTCCAAATATTCCAATATAAACAAATTTTACAAATCTACATTGTGGAGAATTTAAATTTATTAAGACTTTACATTTGGTTTTGAAAGAACTCATCTGGGATAACTTCATTGAAAAGTGATAGATTTGCTTGAATGAGGAACGTTTCACACAAAACAATAACATAATTTTTAGGTAGTAATGTGAACTGTGTTTATTTTAATTTTTGGCATAATTTTATTGTGTTCAAAATTTAAATTACAATAAATCGTATGCAAATTTTGTAATAAATATATTTTGTATAAAAATCACTACCAACATTTATTATTAGGAAGATTCCAAAGCTCAAATTGGCAGAATTAATTTGGTATGTAACTTAAATTAGTCAAATTTTAATAATATACGGTAAGTACGCCACTGGTGTGCTTACTGTAAACAACAGAAAGATAAACATTGTTCCATATAATAATATAACCAAAATCTCCGTAAGTGTCAGGTATCTTGTTTCTTTTTAATGTAAGGGCTACGATAAAAAACAGTATACTGCTATACCACCATATCCATTTTTTACATAAAGCTATAAGTAAAATCCTAAAATAAAAAAAGCTAATTTTGTTTTACAAAGAGCAAGCGAAAATCTCATCATGCGTTTGATCATTCGTTTATGTTACAGATAACATTTCATTTAAATTAGGTGTGATTGTAACAGCATTAAAAAGTAAGTGACGTGCGAGATGCGGTTTGTAACCTGTCAGTTTGCTTAAATAAACAGAAATCCATTAAAATAATTGCATCACACATGTCTTTCCCGTTGGACCACCCGGCTACTGCTGAAACCATATCAGGTAAATAAATATCCTTATAATTCTATAGTGCGACGGTTTGGCTCTTTCAATAAAATAAACACTAAAAAATTATGGAATTCCCCAAATTACTTTTTTCTAAAAGAACGGCAAGGACAAAAAGAAATGACAAATAAAAAGTAGCCTATGTTTCAATCTAAGTCACACGTTAATCACATCTTCTTAACAAATAAATCGAGTAAAGGTTTACTCTAAAACTTCCCTCGCTCAGAAAAACATATATAAAAAACACGAAGGTAAAGCTGGGGGGACCACCATAAGGGGCCACAAAAATTCCCATGCCAGAATTCGGTGCTAATTTGTTGCTAATATGTTACCGAAGAATTAAATTTTTCGCTGTTGCCGTTTCCGAGAAATCGCGACCCCTGTAACTTTGCGGTAAAGCTGAGGGGCCACCCCATAACTCCGGATTGGCAAGCGATAGGAGAATAAATGAAACGCCATAATTTGTCGCCCAAAGGCTTTATATGCATTAACATATAAAAAACATTGAAAATATCGCCGTTTTTTTAATCCTCAAAAAACACTATTTTGCTAATAAATTCTCTTGTATTGAACCAGATGATGCAGAACTAAGCTCATTAGGCATCAATGAGCTTGCTCGAATTTGTTGCTGCCATATAAAAGTCTTACAAGCAAAATAAAAAAAAAATTTTTGGGAAATTGTACCACTGTGCGTTTAATAATTTGTATCTAGGTTATTCCACGAGATATTCAGCTTAAACGAAAAACATAATTTATGTCATGCAAAGTCCAAATTTGTTCTGTACAATAACAATACGTCGCTCCTGTGGGGTTCAAGAAAATTTGTTTAATCTATTTTCTAAAACTGACCAATGGGTCGCAATAATATGCATACCGTTAAGCTGAGCTCAAAGCGGGCTTTTTAAGTACACAAACACAACATTTTTCGCCGGTGCCGCTATCGAGCGAGATATTGCGATGAAAGTGGTTCACTATTCCACAAATCTGCACCCGGATATCTACAAAACTATTTATGGGCCCACCAAGATTCGTATAACGTTTAGCTGGGTTCGAACAGAGCTTTCCAAGTAACCAGACCCAGAATTTGTCGCTTGTGCCATTATCGAGATATTGCGATTTAAGTGATTCACTATTCCACACCTCTGCACCCAGATATCTCCAAAACTATTTATGGAGCAACCAAGTTTCGTACACTTTAGCTGAGTTCGAACAGTGCCCTTCAAGTAACCAGACTCAGAATTTGTCGCTGGTGCCGTTATCGAGATATCGCGATCTAAGTGGTTCACTATTGCACGTCCCTGCACCCGGATATCTCCAAAACTAGTTATGGGGCCATCAAGTTTCGTATACCGTTTAGCTGAGCTCGAACAGGGATTTTTAAGATTTTGGAGATATCCGGGTGCAGAGACGTGCAATAGTGAACCATTTATATCGCCATATCTCGATAACGGCATCAGCGACAAATTCTGGGTATAGTTACTTGAAAAGCCCTGCTAAACTGTATACGAAACTTGGTTACCCCAAAACTAGTTTTAAAGATATCCGAATGCAGATATGTGGAATAGTGAATCACTTAAATCGCGATATCTGGATAACGGCAGCAGCGAAAAATTCTGGGTTTAAGTATTTAAAAAGTCTTGTTCGAACCCAACTAAACAGTATACGAAACTTAGTGGCCCTATAAGTAGTTTTTTAGATATCCGGGTGCCGAGACGTGCAATAGTGAACCACTTAGATCGCGATATCTCGATAACGGCACGAGCGACAAATTCTGGATCTAGTTACTTGAAAAGCCCTGTTAAAACCCAGCTAAACGGTATACGAATCTTGGTGGGCCCATAAATAGTTTTGAAAATATCCGGGTGCCGATTTGTGGAATAGTGAACCACTTTCATCGCCATATCTCGCTCGATAACGGCACCGGCGAAAAATGTTGTGTTTGTGTACTTAAAAAGCCCGCTTTGAGCTGAGCTTAACGGTGTACAAATCATTGCGACCCATTGGTCAGTTTCAGAAAATAGTTTCAACAAGATTTCTTGAATCCTACAGGAGCTACGTATTGTTATTGTACAGAACAAATTTGGACTTTGCATGACATAAATTATCTTTTTGGTTTAAGCTTAATATCTCGTGGAATAACTGAGATACGACTTATTGAACGCACAGTGGTTGAATTTCACAAAAAAAATAGTTTTTTTTTTAAATTTTTACTTGTAAGACTTTTAAATGGCAGCAAAAAATTCGAACAAGCTCATTGACGCCTAATGGGCTTAGTTCTGCATCATTTGGTTCAATACAAGAGAAGTTATTAGCAAAATACGGTTTTTTGAAGATTAAAAAAAAAACTGCGACATTTCCGATGTTTTCTATATATTAATGCATATATGGCCTTCGAGCGACAAATTATGGCATATGATTTATTCTCCTATCGCTTGCCAATCAGGAGTTATGGGGTGGCCCCTCAGCTTTACCGTAAAGTCACAGGGGTCGCGATTTCTCAGAAACGGCAACAGCGACAAATTTAATTCTTCGGTAACAAATTAGCGACAAATTAGCACCAAATTCTGGCATGGGAATTTTTGTGGCCCCTTATGGTGGTCCCCCCAGTCTTACCTACGTATAAAAAACCACTATTCATATACATATGGGTTAGATTGAGTTGGTCAGACTTTTCCAGAGTATATCTAGAATTTTCTTGGGTGTATCCGCACTGTTCAGGGGTGTATTCAGACTTTTTCAAGGTATAGTCGGACATGTGCACAGTGGATTCAGGTTTTTCCAGACGTTTCCAGAGTTTTTCCAGAGTTTATCCAGATCTTTACAGGGTCTTTTCAGACTTCTCCAAGATCTTTCCAGACTTTTCCAGAGTATAGCCAAACTTCTTCAGGGTTTTTCCAGACTTTTCCAGGGGTTTTCCAGACTTTTCCAGGATCTTTCCAGAATTTTCCAGACTTTTCTAGAGTATATCCAGACAGACTTTGCCAGGGTCTTTTGAGTCTTTTACAGAGTGTATCCAGACTTTTCTAGGGTTTTTCTAGACTTTTCCAGGATCTCTCCAGACTTTTGAAGAGTGTATTCAGACTTTTCCAGAGTGTATCCAGACTTTTCCAGGGTATTTCCAAACTTTTCCAGATTGTATTCAGACTTTTTCAGGGTCTTTCTAGACTTTTCCAGCATGTTTCCAGATTTCTCCAGGGTCTTTCCAGACATTTTCAGAGTGTATCCAGACTTTTCCAGGGTCTTTCCAGACTTTTCCAGAGTGTATTCAGACTTTTCTGGGGTCACTCCAGTCTTTTACAGAGTGTATCCAGATTTTTCTATGGCCTTTCCAGACTTTTGCAGCATGCTTCCAGACTTTTCCCGGTTCTTTCCAGACTTTTGCAGAGTGTATTTAGACTTTTCCAAATTGTATCCAGAATTTTCCAGGGTATTTCTAGACTTTTCCAGCAAGTACCCAGACTTTTCCAGGGTCTTTCCAGACTTTTCCAGGGTCTTTCCAGACTTTTTCAGGGTCTTTCCAGACTTTTTCAGGGTCTTTGCAGACTTTTTCAGAGTGTATCCAGTCTTTTCCAGGGTCCTTCCAGGCTATTTCAGAGTTTATCCAGACTTCTTCAGGGTCTTTCGTGATTTTTCCAGAGTATATCCAGACTTTGCCAGGGTGTATCCAGACTCTCCAAGGTGTATTTAGACTTTTCTAGGGTCCTTTTAGACTTTTTCAGAGTATATATAGACTTTTCCAGGGTCTTTTCAGACTTTTTCAGTCTTTCTAGACTTTTCCAGGTTGCATCCAGTCTTTTCTAGGGTGTATTCACACTTTTCTAGGGTGTATTCAGACTTTTCCTTGATGTATCCAGACTTTCCAGGGTGTATCCAGACTTTTCCAGAGTCTTTCCAGACTTTTCCAGGGCATATCCAGACTTTTCCAGGGTGTATCCAAAATTTCTTTCGAATAGATGGACTTCGCTAATACATTTTATATGTTCTATATATATATATATATATATAAATTTGTATATAGATTCAGACTTTATTGTTTCTAAAAACATTTCGTGTTACCCATATATACAAGATTTTTGTCCATTAATCACGCCAAAATGGCGAAACCGATTTGTATGAAATTTGACGAGACAATAGGATGTGCCCTAGAGCTTAACTTAAGCTATTTTTTATTTAACATTTCGTTCCGTAGCTTGAGATATATGGCACAGAAAATTGAGTTTTCCAAGACTTTTTCGCATTTTTTTATGTGATATATATATATATATATATGTAGTCAAAAATTTTGGCGCCATTCAACTACGATTTTTATAGAATTTGCAAAAAGGTCACACGGTCAGGAAAAAAAAAATAGTTTAGGGATGAAGTTTTTTGGAGGTAGCTCCGAAGTGTCTAACAGGAAAATGCTCAAAAACCATAGGGGTCTGCCCGTCAACATAAGTAATCACTATGTAAAATATTGTTATGATTAGTAAAGGGGTTTTTGTAGCCACTCTAAGTAGTTAGAGTGGCTACAAAGTAGGCGACAGACAGACCGATCGAGAAACCGACAGACCGACCGACACACCGACAGACAGAGCGACAGCGTTTGGAAATTTCGTGAAGGATCATGAAAATCTCGAAGTGCTATTTTTAGATGATTACATTACTTCCCTTATAAGCCTCGTTCCCACGAATTAAGTTTAGTTGAACAACTATAGTTCACCGATAAAAATTGATTAAAAACTATCCTGAGAACTTCCGTTTCAACAGAGTTGATTAACTTTTTTGTTGTTCAATAAAAGTTTCATCCATTCAAATTTTTGTCGCTTTTAAATTGAAACAAGTCTTGAAACGCATGCACTAGGCAGTCAATCAACTGCCCGCGGTTTTAGTAGTTTTTGGTAAGAAATATTACTAAAAACAAAAAAAAAGTGTAAAAACGGTTAAAATGGTCGGAAAATGATCACATTTTCATCATCAGATAAAGTTTCTTGAACTCTTTCAGAGACAAGAATACCTCTGGAACTATCATATCAGTGACTACGAAAACAGAGATTCACGACAAAATGCTTTACATTGTATTGTCAAGGACGTTTTTTACGATTTTTGTTTGCATCAAATATTTTCTTTAGTTCGTTTTGTAACAAAACTGCAACCACCACACATTCGCGCAAAATTGCCATAGACGATCAATTTCTGTTGTAGGTATGAACTTAATTCGACCAGGTCTTTATTCAATTATTGTTGAGTCGTAAGTAAAAGCATCGCGTAATTGGAACATTTATGTGGCTTTAACATTGTTGACGTTAACGCTAACAATTTTAATTAACATTTTAATATTTAATTACACTACCCAAACATGGATAAAGGCTTCGCTACTTTTCTATAGTAGTAGTGTGGTTCTTTCTTAAGCTTACATGATAATCACCTCCAGAAACGACTGCTTATTCATATTCATTTATAGTGCCGTTTGAGTATTTCTTACCACCATGAGACAATACAAAGTTCCCTCCAATGTTCCTTTTCATTCGCCAATTTGTAGTTTAAATTTCACTACAAAGGTTTGCGACATCATAGTTGCATAATGATGTGGCAGTGTGAGGAAAATAACTTTTTATAACGAATTGTAAGTCGCAATTCTTTTAAAGTAACATTTTCTTCTTTCGGTTAGTCATGCTCGGTCGGCTTCGTTTTTTCGTGGGACAGAAAATCTGCTTTCTTTTATTTTCATTTTCGGAACCCTAATATTAAAGAACTAAATTGTTTTCTACTCAACATATTTTGAGAAGCCTAGCTGCTGGTGGTGAAAACGTAATCTCAAAAACTACAACGAAAAAGTTTCATCAGCTACACAAAACCGGCAAAATTGTAAGGGCGCGCTTGTTTTTTGCAGTAAACGTGATGTATATTTCACATTAATGTTTCCTTCGCAGTAAATTTTGACTTTACTTGTAAAACTTCTGACTTTTTGATCGCATATATGACCAAAAATAAGTGATTTTTTTAAAACTTTAAATAAAAAAGTTGTCGATCTCGAAAAAATCCTAAAAAAATATGCATATTATTTATAATTAATTAAACAGTCTCTGAACTACAGCGACTGAAATATTGCAGGCCCCATCGAACACCCCCGCAAAAAAATCTAGGTCCACAGATTTTGACTTTTAATTCATAATTTTGGACCATAGTAAAAGTAATTTATCTTGGGTAGACATTGATCACCCAGGCCAAGCTATTTTAGTGATCACCTTGTATTTTTGTATTAAAAAGCATAAAATTTGCATTTTTTTGTCTGTTTCCCTTGTGGAAAAAGGCTAGATATCAAAAAGTACTTGGCCAATCTAAAAAATAAAACCGCTGATCGAAACATAATTTCTTTCTGCGTTTTATTTATTATATTCTAGGTCTATTAAAGATAAGGGTTGCCATGGAAATTCAATATAGCTTTTCTGATTTTATTTATTTTTAAGGATTTTATTTTTTAAGCAAAGATAAACTATATTCAAGTAATTTTCTATATTATACCGGATGTCCAAAAAACGACTTTAAATGCAAGTTTTTAACAATTGGTCAATTTTTGTAATTTTTTTTTATGCGATAGAGAAGGTCCTAACAAACATTTTCCTGTAATTGAACAGGGTGAGCCAGCAATGGGCGTAGTTTTGACTCACCCTGTACATGAATGAGGAATAATATAAAAAATATAAGTAGGTCTTGGTTAATAGAATCATATGTAAACTGTTTGCAAATTTAGCGACTTCCAAAGATCATTTTTTTGACTGACTGTACGAAAACTTTTAGATTGTTACCTTTGAAAAATAAAAATGTTTTCAAATTCCTGGTATTACCTCAGAAAAATACTTTTATGTTACTCTTCTTTGAAACTCAATTATTGCGAGTGCCATTAAGGGTATTTCCAACGGTTGTTTTTTTTTGGTCACCGCGAATATATACAAGGATAAGTGCCAAATGAAAATTGTTGATAATAATATTTCGACAAGAATTTTTTATAAACTTTTTTTTTTAATTTTTTTATAGTTTGCTCATAAACCAAGGTCCAAAACGGCCATTTTTGGCACTTCTTTCTTCATTGCTGGCTTACCCTGTACAATTACACGAAACGGTAATGACAAAACAAATTTTTAGGACCTTCTCTATTACATGTTAAAGAATTATGAAAATTGGTCAATATTTTAAAAACTTTCATTCAAGTCTTTTTTTGGACACCCTGTATAATATTGAAAATTATGTTGCTTTAATAACCTCTCTAAAAGTCAATAAAATCAGAAAAGCATTTTGAATCTGCGAATTTTTTCAGAAAGCGTACATAATTAGGTGTAACCACCCTATTTATGTCCATTTTCATGCCAACTCTTATCTTTAATAAACCTAAAAAATAATACATAAAACGCAGAAAGAAATTATCATTCGATCCGTGGTCTTCTTTTTTCGATTGGTCAAGTACTTTTTGATATTTAGCCTGTTTCTACAAGGAAACACACAAAAAAATGCAAATTTTAAGCGTTTTAAATATAAAAATACAGGATGGTCACTAAAATATTTTGGCATAAATTACTGCTACTATGATCCAAAAATATGAATCAAAAGTATAGGGAAAATAGGGACTTAGATTTTTTGCGGCGGTATACAATGGGGCCAGGACTAAAAGTCGGTAAAATTCTTGGAGAACGACTTTCTGGGCATGCATGAAGACGCGTGTTGTCGATTACATATTATTATTTATAGTAAGAGCAGTAAAAAGTACAAAGTATTAGGTATCAAATTAAAGCTTGTTATGTACGCTACATAAATGGCCCAGTCCAGACTGATCCAGACTGACCCAGTGACAGACTGACATTTAGTCGGGTATCGATAGTCGAGTCCTTTTGGCTAACGGGCCATCCATCGCTTATATAAAGCGAAAAAGAAGGGTTGGAGGGGTAGTTAAAAGTATTATTAAATGCCAAAAGGGAGGGGGAAGAAGTTGCAAGAATGTTATAAAGTGTTTCAAGGGGGAGGGAGGGGTCAAAATTGGGAAAAATGGTTTTACATAATTAATGGTAGTACAGTAAAATTGTCATTTGAAGTCGAAAAATACCGGACAGGCTAAGTTTTTTATATGTTCTTTGGGGGGTCTGAAAGTAAAATTCCTTAAGTTGTTTTCTCCACTCCTCGAGAACTATCCGCCATTTTGAAAAAAGTTTAGCACCGATTTTCTTTATTTTTATTGGTCGGAGACAAAAAAGTGTGGAAACAAAAATCTTTAGCATAAAATTTTCAATATTTTTTGTTACAAGTTAAACTCTCTGTAGTCAGTTTTTAAAAAGTTAGAGGGCGTTGAAGTTACGAAAAATGAGTTTAACGAATAAATGTCAGTGAGTTTGATACTTTCAGCAGTTTTCCTGCCGACAGACCCGGTCATTTCTGTAGCGCATGTCACAAGCTTTAATTTGAGGTTTCGTTTTTACTGCCGTTAATACAAATAATAATCAATATAATCTAAAACACGCAACTTCATGCATGCCCAGAAAGCGGTTCTCATAAAATATTACCGATTTTCAGTCGCTGTAGCTCAAAGGCTGTTTAATTAGTTATAAACAATATACATATTTTTATAGGATTTTTCCGAAACCTACAATTTTTTCATTTAAGGTTTTTAAAAAAGAATCACTTTTTATTGGTCAAAATAAGTTAAAACTGATTTTTTGTAATTTCGGCGCCATATAACTTTTTGGAAACTAACTACTAAGAGATGAGCACTTGAACAAAGATGGTGAAAATTTAATGTGGAATATTTTTGTTCTCAAACTTTTTCACCTCCAACCAATAGAAATGGAGAAAAGTCAGTTACAAAGTTTTTTCAAAATGGCGGATGGATCCCGAGGAGTGGGGGAAACACAAACTTGGCTATCTTACTTTTAGACCTCCCCCTCAAGAATATATAAAAATTTTAGCCTCCCTGGATTTTTTTCGAGGTACTATATATATATAAAGGCGTCGTATTCATTTATCAGTCCAAATTTTGTCAACGTTTGGCTGGTTAGAAAAAAAAGGTGTTTTTTGAATATTGACTGCAATTCCACTGATTTAAATACCAATTAATGCCAACGCAAAAATTCTTCGATTAGGCTTTAATCATGATGGGAGTTTAGAATATGTTGCTTTACATTGAAACTTTGTTTACCAAAATTCATTTCAAACTCCGATTAGTTTTAATCATGAATGATTAAAACTAAATCGGATCATTTCCATATTAGGGAAATGGATATAATAGTTTAGGGATGGTTTTTGGCTAATCCGGAACCCACACAGAAGTTCCAATTACCAAAAATGCTTCACTGACCTAGGAAAACCAACTTTCGCATATATAATACCATTTGACAGCTCTCACTCTGCAAAAACAGACACACACACACACATAGCTAAAGCGAAATTTCTAAAATTGAAGGCAAAAATTTTTCACAAACTTGACTGAAATATTATCAAAAAAAAGTTCGGTTGGGTTGACTGCAATACCAATATGTGCCAAAATTATTATGTTTCTAAATTTTTCGACCAAACTAAAACATCAAAAATATTATGTAGGGCTAGAGAGAAACAGCTTAGAATGTAATTTTTGCATGATTATTAGTATATTCGCTAAGAGGCCTCCATGTTTTTGAGTGTTAATGAAAATTTGACTTCCCAGATTGAAAGCCCTTACCTTTGTGATCAATATTCCACTTATTGAACATCTGTTAGACTCTAGATACCAAATACCAAGATGCCGACTTAAACATGAAAAACACCGATTATTTTTAAACTAAATTTATTTTGTTCAAGTCTGTGTCAGAAAAAAATATATCCTGCAGCATCATGTTGGTTTACTCTTTTTCTGCATTTTACAGGGTAACTATCAATTTTGCAAAAAAGCACTCGACAGAAAAAAGATGTGTATTAACAAGTTGCATCCACAATAGGTACCGGTTTCAATATAGGTTAAAAGGGTGAGAGTTATGCTCAAAAAACTGCAAAATTCACGTTTCTGCCATATTTGACATATTATCGACTTTTTTATCAAAACCAACTTAGGTTATATTGTGAACTGTTGCTGTCTAGGGGTACCTGTTATCAGGAACTGTTTAACCTATGGTGAAAATGGTACCTATCATGGATACACCTATTTTTTGTATCGTGTGATTATTTGCATAATAGACAGTTACTCTGTCAAAAGCAAAAAAACACAAAAAAACATGATATTGCAGGATATATTTTTTTCTGGTTTCATTCAAATTGCAGTATGACTCTAACAAAATAAAAATACGACAAATGAAAAAGTTGTGAATTTTTCCAAATTATCCTGTTTTACATGTTTGAACCACCAACATAAACTTAATATTTGGTATAAGTAATTTTTCTTTATAATTTCTGTTAATCATTATCTAATTAGATAAATTTTGGTTTTGTAGAAAGCCAACCGAGAAACATCGTTGGCCCGTTGTCATTTGTCATACAATTTCCCAGTTCTCACCTAAAAAATTGGATCCTTTAGTGGCCTGTCATTGCGAAAACTGATCCGGAATAATAAAGTCTGTTTCACTTTTGCCCATCTAAGCTTTATTCATCTTTCGACTTTTTTGACAAATGCAATTTCGAATCCGCACCGTGGTTGAGTTTTGCTTTGGCTTTTTTTTATGTCAGAGAAAGTAATCACCCAGACAGCACACGCTGTTCATTGGATTGCCATTTTTTGTTCTAAAGCGTCCGAATTGACCTTGGACCAATTATAGATATGACCAAAAACCCGGTCTAAATAACTTTTTAATATTCCAGTGGATATTTTATTTCAGTAAATTATTTTTTTTTAAAGGTATTGATCAAAGTTGATATAATATTTTTAATATAAAGATTATTTTTTATATCATTGCAACTATGGCCGTGAAAACGGTTTTTAAATTTTACCCGTTTAACGGGTCTCATACGAGACGACTCGACTGTCCCTTTAGGAGTTGCGCGCGCATTCTATCCACGATTTATTTATCGAGTTATGGCTGTCATACAAGTGTTAAGTTAAGTTTTGAAGGGTGATCAAACGACGGCGACGCCTGGGAACTAATGTCTTACATCCAGCTGTAGCCGAAGTACATAAAAGGGTGGTAACTAACTATGTAGTTACTTAGTTCATAGTAACTAGATAAAGATAAAGCCGAATAAAGTCATTTTTATTCTTGTGGGACCACACAAAATAAAATTACTAAAATTAAAAACTGTGTCTATAGTTACGACAGTCAGGCTTCAGATTGGAGTTGCGTTAGTTAGCTTGTTTGTAATTGTGTTGGGTTGGTTTGTTTGAAGTTGCGAACCCTATATAGTTTGTACCAGTCTTCCCAATTTTGTAATAACAAAAATGATAATTTTGGTAACTTTACATGAAGAAAAAAACATTCTTCTCGCGACTGTCTTAATCTCTAGGCTTTGCAGGGTAGCAGGGTAAGTTATACATTACAAGATCGACTAAAGCTCATATTATAGATATATCCATACATTTAAAAAAAAATAATTCTATATTAAAACGTCGGGCAAAATGTACATAACTAGCTTAGAGCGCAAAAGTCAAACAGCAAAATTTCATGGGTGATCAAATATTTTTAATGGTTTTTAAACTCTTCTTTTTAGTTATTCATAAAGGTATATTTTTTTAAATGACCAAAATAATGATATCTTCAAAAATACCATAAACATTAAGTTAGCCTCAGGCCCCCTCCAAATTACTTGTCTGTTTAAGAATGGATGTCCTCTCTGACATTTCGTCATACAAAAATGTTCAGAATATTCAGAAAAAAACAATATTTTTAAAATAACAACCAAACGACCATAACCTAGACCACCTGATCAACTTTTCTTTTCAATTACTCTAGTTGTTTAACTAACAAAGTCCCGCAACTAAACTGTGGGCTTATTTTAGAGGACGATTATTAACTAAATTCACTCGCGAACTGAAACTACGAAAAACCCTGGATAGTATAACCCATTAACTATTAAATTTAGCAAAAATTGCTTAGGAACAAGATTTGTTCGACTTGAAAAATTTAGACAAATGATCATTAAATATTGGGTACGAAGATGAGGGTTTTTTTTAATTCGCCACTCCAAAATTTGATGCAAAAAGTAAAAGTTGAAATCAAGCAAATTACTGTCCTATGTGTTATGACTTTATTTTAATGGTTGATAATGGGCATTAAAAATCTAAGAACATCATTTTAATTTAGTGACCGCCACTTTGTTTTGGCCTTCATTTTGATTTAGTGAACTTTGTTATCATTAATGAATGATTGACATTTGAAAGTTACCAGTTAGTAAATGATCAAGTAGGATTTTGTTGTAGATTCTTCTTTAAAAACGACTTCGTTTGTTTAAACAAAATATTGTTAACTTGATTGCACACAAAAGATTAAAAGATTTATTTTGGAAAATTCTTCGATACAAACAGCAAAATTTAAATTTTTAAGAAGTCGTCAAAAGCAAATTTAAAAGAAAAGGAACCCTCTTTGAAAGAAATCTTTGTTTCAAAGTAAATCATTTACTGATATAAAGCTTAATGAAATCATACCAAGGTTGTTTCTATAATTTTTTTAAAAATTGTTCAGTCTGTAATTCATGGTATTTTTTTCTAGCGTGTTTGGAGTTGCTTGGGGTCATTTGAGATTACGTCTAGTTTATGTTTGCTTTTGATAAACCGGAGTTGGCTAGATATCCTATGCATTTTTTCCATAATAATTGAGTCTCCTGATCTCTTCAACGTAAAATTTTAGAGACATGGAGATATGAAGTCCAGTTGAGGAGCCGACGAGGCTGAACTGACATTCACGAGGTTGAGATCGACCCATTTATTTGTCTTGCGAAATTTAAAAAGAAATTTGTAGTAAAATGTTCAACCGAAGATAGTTACGTCAATTCAGAAATTGTCAGTAAAATAGGAGTTATCAGGGTACTAGCTTGTGAGGTTAATTTCAGGAGACTAGATCTGTTTGATGGTGGATACAAACTTCAAAACTTTTTGGAATTAAAAATCTTCAATATTCAAAAGTCCTAGTCTCATTTAACCTAATTAAAAAAAGAACCCAGGGAGTTTCGTTACACATGATCTTCGGGGATTTTTTTTCCGCCTTGCACGTTAAATCTTTAACTGAAGTTTTAAATATTATCTGATCTTTTTTGATGATTAATTTCTTTTTTTTTAATTTTCTTTCTAATAATTTTCTACATCCATGGCGTTCCTAAAAAAAGGGTAATATTACTAACAGCAAAAGATAGTATACTTTATTATTAAAGTAACACTCGTGGCATATCGGACAAAGCGTTTTTGTTCCTCACTTCATTACGACCAGGCGTCCAATGTTTAATCAAGAATCCAGACACGTACATACCTGTTTCATTCTTATTGGGAATCAACAGGGAGTCATACGATTGTACCTGGCAATTGAAGCTACACAGGCTACCATTCACACCTCTCGAATTTAAAACAAAAAGTTCTGCGGAGACGTAGTACCTATATGCGCCATATGTCGAATAAACTGAGAAACAAAAACATCAGAATTGAACAGTGCAAAAGACCGTAAATACAGAATCCTGTACCTTTCAGCAGGTTATAAAGAAGAAACCTGTAAAAGTATAAGGTCACTCTAACATGACTCTTATAAAGAGGTAAGGTTCGCAACAGCACCACCCCCAATTGGAGCTTCATACTACGTGGCCCTAATTTTAAGGCATCAGCAAGCACTCGCTCTGGAGGAGGCTTGTTGCGCTGAACTAAGAAGTCAAAATATTTAAAAAACAACAAAGTGAATTTGGTATCCGCGAATAAAAATTAAAGTAACACTCGTGGCATATCGGACAAAGCGTTTTTGTTTCTCACTTCATTACGACCAGGACTCTAATGTGTAATGGAGAATCCAGACATCTACAGACCTGTTTCATCCTTAGTAGGAATCATCAGGGTAATCAGCAGGCAACCATGCACACATCTTAAACTTTTTGTGCACGCCATCATAAACATCAAACTTTTGCGCACGATTTTCACTTTCAAGGACAATATATTTTAATTTAAGATATTATATACCTTAAAATAATAACTGTTTCTACGACTGTGCGGGAAACCCCACTTTCCCGCATGGATATTAGTTCGTAAAGTATCACTTTCCTGCACTAAGTGCGGGAATGAATTTACCCCGAGACATTCTCACACTGAGTGCGGAAAGTGTTTTTGTGGGTCAGCGGCAGTCGCGTACGGGAAAGATTAACTTTCCGTACTTCTTAGGATAATAATGATTACAACAATCGTCCGGGAAAGTAATGTTGATAGGTCCACCTATCTTTAACGTCAATTTGACGTATACTTTTCCAGGTCGTAGGATTTTTTTTTGTTGTGGCCTCAGACATCGCCCATGAAAATATTTGCAAAAACTATATTTTATTAAAAACTTTCATTTTTTATTTAACAGTATCTTTTAAATTGAAAAAATACAATGTACATACATACATGTAGGTAGTCTAATAGTCTGAAACACAACCGTAACCGTCTGAAACACTCAGAAATGATGATTTCGTTTTCGACAATTACAGTCCTTAACATTTTGGTAGCGGCAACCTTGTAATTTCTTATTTATATTTTTTGACGTTATGATAATTCGTTTTCCCGACCCTTTTGTCCAAATAGTGTTTTTTTTTGTTTATTCGGCACAGTATCGTGGCAATTTCGTGTTTCGGTTTTTTTGTAACAACTATGTAAATATAAGTTGCGTTTTTTTCCGCAACGTGGCATTGGCGTTGGACAACGCGAATGTTTTTTTTTTGTTTGGTGGAATTAATATGTGTTCACATGAGACTAAAAACGGATTTTTAAGCAGTTTTTAAGTTTACTCCTAAAATCATTTGTGAGACTGTGAGAGAACTATTACTTATATTTATTTTAATCGTTTTCTTGTGTTAAATAGGGCAAATATTGTCAAATTTATCAAAATTCATTAAATTTTATGTAGGTAACAGGTATGTCCAAGAATGACTGAAAATCGTCGTTGTTTTTGTCATACTATTGGTAAAGTAAAGAAGCATATCCCGACTAAAACTTTAAATTTGCGGACATACCTTAGCGCTGATTATTTCCTACTAGCTTTGAAAGTCGGTGGCGTTGCGGTAACTGCTAAATTTTTTGGTTAGAATTTCTTGTTTTCAATTTTACAAGAGTGCCTTTATGTAGCCAAAATGGTTCAAGACTTGTCGTAGTCGTGATCTTTAGAAGATTTTTATTCTGACGGGACATTGAAGTTTTATTAAAAAAGCCCAATAAGAACTTTCGACGTTTAAAAAGTGGGAAAAGCAACACATCACAAAAGGAACAGAAAGCAGTAAAATTACAGCTCGCAAAAGGGCTTTGTGTGTTCATTTTGATTTCATTTAAATAAATCATTTTATTTTTTGTGTTTTTTAATAAAGTTAACTCATACCTATATCTACAAACAAACACCTTTTATTTATTTTTTTAATAGTTATTAGACGTTAATCCTAACTAAGTCCAACTCCTCCCAACTAATTCCATATGACAATGATAGTCATACACAATAAACAACAACTCAAACACAGCTACGTTTACATTTGCACGCATAAACCTTTTGGATCCGTTCGGGGCCATATCAACAAAAGGAAAAAACCAAAATTACAAAATCATCAGATCATTGTATTTTTAGATAAAAATTATAATCTATTTTCATGCAACTTGCTACAACTGTATATATAATTAAACGTAAAATTCTGACCAATAAAAAACAAGTTTTATGGTAAATCTGGGTTTAAGAATTTTTAAGCTTTGCCGAATGAGGTGTTAAACAAAACGAGTTTAGCGATCCTTAAATCCGGTTTTAAAATACCGTGCAAACGAAAATCGGCGTCTTAAATTTAAATCTGCAGGTTTTATGCGGTGCAAATGGACATTATTATATAATATAAATAGAAAGCAAATTTAAAAGAAAAGGAACCCTCTTTGAAAGAAACCTTTGTTTCAAAGTAAATCATTTACTGATATAAAGCTTAATGAAATCATACCAAGGTTGTTTCTATAATTTTTTTAAAAATTGTTCAGTCTGTAATTCATGGTATTTCTTTCTAGCGTGTTTGGAGTTGCTTGGGGTCATTTGAGATTACGTCTAGTTTATGTTTGCTTTTGATAAACCGGAGTTGGCTAGATATCCTATGCATTTTTTCCATAATAATTGAGTCTCCTGATCTCTTCAACGTAAAATTTTAGAGACATGGAGATATGAAGTCCAGTTGAGGAGCCGACGAGGCTGAACTGACATTCACGAGGGTGAGATCGACCCATTTATTTGTCTTGCGAAATTTAAAAAGAAATTTGTAGTAAAATGTTCAACCGAAGATACTTACGTCAATTCAGAAATTGTCAGTAAAATAGGAGTTATCAGGGTACTAGCTTGTGAGGTTAATTTCAGGAGACTAGATCTGTTTGATGGTGGATACAAACTTCAAAACTTTTTGGAATTAAAAATCTTCAATATTCAAAAGTCCTAGTCTCATTTAACCTAATTAAAAAAAGAACCCAGGGAGTTTCGTTACACATGATCTTCGGGGATTTTTTTTCCGCCTTGCACGTTAAATCTTTAACTGAAGTTTTAAATATTATCTGATCTTTTTTGATGATTAATTTCTTTTTTTTTAATTTTCTTTCTAATAATTTTCTACATCCATGGCGTTCCTAAAAAAAGGGTAATATTACTAACAGCAAAAGATAGTATACTTTATTATTAAAGTAACACTCGTGGCATATCGGACAAAGCGTTTTTGTTCCTCACTTCATTACGACCAGGCGTCCAATGTTTAATCAAGAATCCAGACACGTACATACCTGTTTCATTCTTATTGGGAATCAACAGGGAGTCATACGATTGTACCTGGCAATTGAAGCTACACAGGCTACCATTCACACCTCTCGAATTTAAAACAAAAAGTTCTGCGGAGACGTAGTACCTATATGCGCCATATGTCGAATAAACTGAGAAACAAAAACATCAGAATTGAACAGTGCAAAAGACCGTAAATACAGAATCCTGTACCTTTCAGCAGGTTATAAAGAAGAAACCTGTAAAAGTATAAGGTCACTCTAACATGACTCTTATAAAGAGGTAAGGTTCGCAACAGCACCACCCCCAATTGGAGCTTCATACTACGTGGCCCTAATTTTAAGGCATCAGCAAGCACTCGCTCTGGAGGAGGCTTGTTGCGCTGAACTAAGAAGTCAAAATATTTAAAAAACAACAAAGTGAATTTGGTATCTGCGAATAAAAATTAAAGTAACACTCGTGGCATATCGGACAAAGCGTTTTTGTTTCTCACTTCATTACGACCAGGACTCTAATGTGTAATGGAGAATCCAGACATCTACAGACCTGTTTCATCCTTAGTAGGAATCATCAGGGCAATCAGCAGGCAACCATGCACACATCTTAAACTTTTTGTGCACGCCATCATAAACATCAAACTTTTGCGCACGATTTTCACTTTCAAGGACAATATATTTTAATTTAAGATATTATATACCTTAAAATAATAACTGTTTCTACGACTGTGCGGGAAACCCCACTTTCCCGCATGGATATTAGTTCGTAAAGTATCACTTTCCTGCACTAAGTGCGGGAATGAATTTACCCCGAGACATTCTCACACTGAGTGCGGAAAGTGTTTTTGTGGGTCAGCGGCAGTCGCGTACGGGAAAGATTAACTTTCCGTACTTCTTAGGATAATAATGATTACAACAATCGTCCGGGAAAGTAATGTTGATAGGTCCACCTATCTTTAACGTCAATTTGACGTATACTTTTCCAGGTCGTAGGATTTTTTTTTGTTGTGGCCTCAGACATCGCCCATGAAAATATTTGCAAAAACTATATTTTATTAAAAACTTTCATTTTTTATTTAACAGTATCTTTTAAATTGAAAAAATACAATGTACATACATACATGTAGGTAGTCTAATAGTCTGAAACACAACCGTAACCGTCTGAAACACTCAGAAATGATGATTTCGTTTTCGACAATTACAGTCCTTAACATTTTGGTAGCGGCAACCTTGTAATTTCTTATTTATATTTTTTGACGTTATGATAATTCGTTTTCCCGACCCTTTTGTCCAAATAGTGTTTTTTTTTGGTTTATTCGGCACAGTATCGTGGCAATTTCGTGTTTCGGTTTTTTTGTAACAACTATGTAAATATAAGTTGCGTTTTTTTCCGCAACGTGGCATTGGCGTTGGACAACGCGAATGTTTTTTTTTTGTTTGGTGGAATTAATATGTGTTCACATGAGACTAAAAACGGATTTTTAAGCAGTTTTTAAGTTTACTCCTAAAATCATTTGTGAGACTGTGAGAGAACTATTACTTATATTTATTTTAATCGTTTTCTTGTGTTAAATAGGGCAAATATTGTCAAATTTATCAAAATTCATTAAATTTTATGTAGGTAACAGGTATGTCCAAGAATGACTGAAAATCGTCGTTGTTTTTGTCATACTATTGGTAAAGTAAAGAAGCATATCCCGACTAAAACTTTAAATTTGCGGACATACCTTAGCGCTGATTATTTCCTACTAGCTTTGAAAGTCGGTGGCGTTGCGGTAACTGCTAAATTTTTTGGTTAGAATTTCTTGTTTTCAATTTTACAAGAGTGCCTTTATGTGGCCAAAATGGTTCAAGACTTGTCGTAGTCATGATCTTTAGAAGATTTTTATTCTGACGGGACATTGAAGTTTTATTAAAAAAGCCCAATAAGAACTTTCGACGTTTAAAAAGTGGGAAAAGCAACACATCACAAAAGGAACAGAAAGCAGTAAAATTACAGCTCGCAAAAGGGCTTTGTGTGTTCATTTTGATTTCATTTAAATAAATCATTTTATTTTTTGTGTTTTTTAATAAAGTTAACTCATACCTATATCTACAAACAAACACCTTTTATTTATTTTTTTAATAGTTATTAGACGTTAATCCTAACTAAGTCCAACTCCTCCCAACTAATTCCATATGACAATGATAGTCATACACAATAAACAACAACTCAAACACAGCTACGTTTACATTTGCACGCATAAACCTTTTGGATCCGTTCGGGGCCGTATCAACAAAAGGAAAAAACCAAAATTACAAAATCATCAGATCATTGTATTTTTAGATAAAAATTATAATCTATTTTCATGCAACTTGCTACAACTGTATATATAATTAAACGTAAAATTCTGACCAATAAAAAACAAGTTTTATGGTAAATCTGGGTTTAAGAATTTTTAAGCTTTGCCGAATGAGGTGTTAAACAAAACGAGTTTAGCGATCCTTAAATCCGGTTTTAAAATACCGTGCAAACGAAAATCGGCGTCTTAAATTTAAATCTGCAGGTTTTATGCGGTGCAAATGGACATTATTATATAATATAAATAGAATTGGCGAATGAATTATACCCAATAAAAATAAATAAAAATTTTTAATGGTGAGTCACTTAACAAACCAAAACAAATCTTGCAGTTAATATTTTTTTATAATTGCTATAAAATTGATGTAAGTCGCATATGTAAACGTATCTATGAAATTTTCGCCATGTTTTCCAATGTCCGGTGGATTCGACGCCATTTTTTCCACCGCAATGTTTCAGAAAAAAGCGCAAGTATACTTTTTGTTAATTACAACAACTATATATTTTTTTAATTACGGCAAAATTTACCACCCACTTGTTCACATCAAAAGCTAAAGCTAAAAAAAGTTAACTAAATGTCAACGTTGCAACTTCAAATTCAATTGTTTCGGATGATTACAAGAACTTGGTGACAAAATATTTATTCTTTAGTGACATGAAAATTCATGTTTTGGCCATTTAAAAAAACTCCCATATATACTGAAACAAAAAAATCCAGATATTTAGAGGCCAGTTTTTTCTACTACTATGATCTTGACAAAATTTTTCTCTCTTAACGAAGAAAGTTCCTGATATTTTTGGTCTCGGTTTAAAGATAAAGAATAAATATAGTCCTTTGGTGGTAGTTTTTTGTTTTGTTATTATTGTGCCCAATTTCAGCAGAAGATGCACAATAAGACATGACAAACGTCCTTGTTAGGGTAAGTCAAGTTCATTCTTTTACCCATCTTGAATGTGGTTTACTAAATGAATAAACAAAAAACTTATGTAGTGAAGAAATTTTGGGCTTATATGGTCTCTACAAAACTACGATCAAAAAACTTGACTTATTTTATAAGCGCTCCCTTCAATGCACCTGAATAATTATTATCATACAGTTTATCTCTCAAAAAACAAACCATTCAATATCGACTTATCGCTTCCAGGTGGACAGTTGAACCCCTGTCTACTAGTTTCATATATTTACCAAAAACACTAGTGAAAAATAATGCATTTTACTTACCAGAGTAATAATAAAAATGCGGTGCGCGGTCGTTAACAAAACCATAAACAACGACGCAGGTTTTTTAAGGTTTTAATATAAAAAATATTTGAGATTCTTAATTTAATGTGTATGTGCCCGTAGAGATAAAGACCATTTCCTGATGACGATTGTAGATACCTAAGCATTCGAAAAGTTGTGAAAAAGTAAAAATAAAGACAATGAAAGTTCCAAACGTTTCTATATAACTGGCTCGAGCCACTTATTAACTGACTCATGCCTTTTATTATCTGACTCGAGCCACTTATTAATTGACAGGAGCCACTTATTAACGAGGTATTTATTAACTGACTCGAGCTACTTATTAACTGGTTCGATCCACTTATTAATTGGCTCGAGCCAGTTAATATAAGTGGCTTGAGCCAGTGAATATAAGTGGCTCGAGCCAATTAATATAAGTGGCTCGAGTCAGTTAATAAGTAGCTCGAGCCAGTTATAAAGAAACGTGCATATATCATTACGGGTAAAATTTAGGACACATACTACACATAATTAAAATAATAAATAAAACATCTCCGACAGTTAAAAACACCTTAGCCAAACATACACTTTTTTATTTTTTAATTTAAATTTCATTTTGAAACACTCGTTTTTATAGTATTACAGAATGCACACTTGAAAATGATTTTTTAAAGAAAAAATCGAAACGCGTCGTATTTATTGAAATAAAATATTTGTGAAGCATATAGGACTTTCTTTCCTTCTACCTACTCTGATTCAACTGCTTCATCCTGAAGAAATCTACATAGATAAGAGAAAATTATATAAGTTAATGGAGCCTAACAATTATTATTATATATATATATATTTATGTTTGACATCAACAAAAAGAAGCAAGGGAGCTTACAAAAAATAAAAAGGTAAGTAAGTTTATTAAAAGAAAACAGTATGAAGTAAGCTTGCAAACTTTAATAAAGGTAAAATTATTACATTACTCTTTCCGCATAATAAAGCAGTTATGCGGAACGAGTAAGCATTTATGTGGAACGAGTAATGCAATAATTTTACCTTTATTAAATTTTGCAAACTTACTTTTGTATTTATTAACTTTACGTAACTTTTTGTTTCTTATTTTTTGTAAACTCTCTTGCTTCTGTTTCTTAATGTCAAACATCTTGAGTATAATGAACATAAATATGGGGGGGACTTTAATCCAACGATAAGCTGGGAAATGAAATGGAATGTGTTGGATCGTTTTGTTTTGGTTGAGACCATTGATGGTAAAGGACTAAGCAGTATTTAAATGGAATAATGTTACCCGTGATATTCGGATGCAGTTTAACTATGTTATATAAGACACACTAAGAAACATTTTTTACTATGAACACAACCTTGGATCTATGACAGGGGAGCGGAAAATATCTGTCAAAGTTTGACATGTAATATCATAAAGCAGGAAAATCATGGCCGATTTTGATTAACAAGGTGTCAATATTTACTAACTTAAGCAAGAATCTAAAATCATTTGACTGCTGTGAATTCCTCTTAAAATTCGGCACCTATTTTTTTTAGTTTTTGATATTTTGAAACATGTCACATTACCTTTTATGCTTTTGTCGGAACGCTGAGTTCAAAAATTGAATTCAAAGTGACAGCTGTTATTTGTTTTAACCTACAAAGTGTTTAATTTAAATACAGTTTATTAAGACCTAATACAAGTAACAATCTATTTACAAGAGACATTTGAAAGCTATCTGTCCTGAAAATAGGATCAATTTTTTAGCATGTCTAACCCCTAAATGCACCGGCACTTAATCGCGATTGGCTATCTAATCCATTCTTTTTCTTTCTTGATCTCACATAAATGAACAAAGAGGAAGCATGGATTAGCTAAACTAATTCGAATATTTTTACGGTGCATCTGGGGGATAGAGACTTTTACAATTCACTGGCATAGCATCCAACTTTAAAGTTATCAAATAAAATGACAGTTGACCGAACCTCTCAGAAAATTGAGCAGGAAAAACCTTGGGTTATTTTTCTGTAAAAGTGTTGTTTCTGACAAATCTGAGTTATTTATACCATATTTTTAAATGGTTTTGATTTTGACTCATGTTATTTTTTGGATTCATTCATTCATTAAAATAGGTGATATGTCATGTCACAAAATATAAAATAGATGCCGTCATTTTGATAGGCATTGACATATGTCACATGTGTTTATAGCTAATAAACTGTTTTCAAATAGAGAAAGCTATTGTTTGTTTGAAAGTTTAAGACAATGATGTGTTTGCAGAGATTGTACTGATCGAAACGTCGTGTATAAATAAAATATAGACAATGGAAGTCCGAAACACAGAGTTAATTTCAGAGAAAGCTAAATTGGACAACTTATTTAGTTAAAACAGATGACAGGTCCCCACAGCAAAGTAAAAACGACATGCATTGATAGACGTCAAATACGGCTACTCGTATATTGATTGTCACTTGTGTTTATTGCTAATAAACTATTTTAAATATAAACAGAAGCTAAATTGGACGCTTTTTTGGTTACAACAAATGATAGGCACCCACAGCTGTCACTTTTTTTCAATTTTTGTATTCAGGGATATCACGAAAGTAAACAAGGACATATCACATGTCACAAAATATCAAAAACTAAAAAAAGGGAAGCTTTCATTTTGACAAGCATTGACAGATAAAGGCCTTTATGTATTTCTTTTTAAAAACAAGTTTTTTTTTTTTAAAAATGCGTAATATGTCAATTTAACGGGACTTATTTTTGGTTAGATAATAAAATTATATTCACATTATTGCGTCAATTACTGCTCTTATAAAATTAATTTTCATAGCTTGTCACGCCATCTTGTGGTTTGCGTCTAAGCTTTATTATTATCCTAGGCTCGTAAATGAACCGTTAAAATCGTGTTGTGATGGTCGTAAAATTAGTTTTATTCGTTGGTCTTAGGTAAAACTTTTTGCGATTCCAATTCCTTAGTTTTGGTAAAGAAAATTGCCCATGATAAGTGCTCTGTTTCCTTTTGAGAATCGCATAATTTTAATTTTTGAGATACTGACAATCAGTTTGTTTGCAGCATATTGCAGCATATTTATCAAGAATGTTTATTGGTTTTCTGCCTTGGCCGGAGTAAATCAATAACTGGCACGGGTCTGTCCGTTACTAGCTTACTTACTAGCTAGCTCCTATTCTATGGACAAATCAGGCAAAAAGTGGGGTTCCTGTGCAAATCGTGCTAATTTTTTCCCTGTAAGCTAACCTTGTTAAGGATAGCTCGTAAATCACGCTTTGACTTGTTGTCATTCTGGAAATGCGTTTTTTTTCAAGTTATCGCCCCCATCACTTTTTTTGCATGGTACTTTTAAAAACGCTTAAAAACTAACATAGAGAGTCGGGTATGACAGCAGCCGAGTCAGTGGAAACACACAATAAAACTTTTTTTCATAAAGAAGTTCAAAATTTTGCTTTGTTTTGTCACAAAAAATAAAAAACCTAATTTTTAGTTTTTTTTTTAATGCAGTTATTTATTTTCAGAAGCCATTTGCCATAATAATAAGGCAAAATTAAAAAAAAAGTTTTTAATAAAACTTGTAGAGTATTTATTTAAATGAAAAAACAAATTGCTTGTCACACGCGCGAAGTTGTTTTTTACAAGCTATTATTTATACTTCACCACTATGTATGTATGTATGTTCGGGTCAAATCTTCCGATTGAATTCAACTTTGGTATTCGGTGACAATACAATAATATAATATTATTAGGCACACTCTCCCCCCCCCTACAAAGGGAGTTGAGTGGGGGGAAAACGCCTAAGTTTGTCCGATTTCAACCAAAATTGGTGTACGGTAGTTTTTGAGGATAAGGAATACGAATTTTTGATCAGATTTTGAAAAGTCCATATGGCGGATTCAAGATGGACTATTTTTGTTCACGTATTGCTAACCAACTTTAACTGACTTATATACATTCTATTGTCTTCAAATTTAGTATGCGTTTATAGTTCTGGTGACAATACAATAATATGTGAGCAATAGCAAAGGAAGTGGAGGGGAAAAATATTTAGTTTGTTTAAAATTGGCATACAGGGGTTTTTAGGGAAGGGGATTATGAATTCTTGATCAGATTTGAAAATTTCAATGTGGCGGTTTCAAAATAAACGATTTAGGGTACAAATCTAAAAATTAAAAAAATATTTTCAACTTCAAGCTTGTATAAAATATAAAGTGCACTCAAAAGTAGAAAATCATTTTAAGCATTATGATATCATAATAATGGGCGGAAATTAAAACTAACAATGTCCATCCATAAATCCCAGAAATTTTGGGGTCGCTTGGGTCGACTTGGATTGGATATATGATACCCTTGTATTTCTCTGTTTTATAATGAATTTAGATTTTTGCAAACATAACACATAATATAATTAATAGCATAAATTTATGGAGTCAACATGACCAAACTTTTTATAATACGCCCACCATTTTTATTAGCATGATATGAGTATGCAAAAAATGATTTTCTCCTTTTTAGTGCACCTTATATTCTATAAAAGCTTCTATTTAAAATGCTTTTTTTTTATACAAAATTATTAGTACATACTTAGGCTATGACGTTTTGCTAAACAATTTTAACTGACTTATATGCATATTAACTTGTGACAGAGTAACCATCTCTGGAGAAATTAAATTCAAATAATTAAATATAATTTAAAAAAGGCCTTTCCGCCATATTGAAATCGCCATATTTAAAGAAAAATACATTTCTGGGCCCATTTAACGAATTTGGATTACTTTCCAAATATTTCCCCATTTTTTGATATTATCATTAATTAGCCCATAAAACCCCAGTTTTGACTCGTTATTTTAACATAACTCAAAAAAGCCGATTGAAAGGTTTGAACCTAATTTGAACTAACCGTCAAAATACCTACTTTCTTATATGAACTCTTTTTTTCGTAGACTAATACTGGACCAAAAAATGTTTTTTATATTTTTGTACAACAATTATATATTTTTTATTTTTTCATTACAAAAATATTACAAACCAAGTATCACAAACTTTGTTTTATCAAAATCGCTTAAAAATTAAAAAAATATAAATACTTAAAAAATACACTTTTCCGCCATTTTGAAATCAGCATATTTGATTAAAAATGCATATTCTAGAATAACAAGCGGTTTAAACTTGACAGACTAAGCATATTCAACAAACTTAAGTTATCTGCAAAAAGTTCTTGTAGTTTTGGGTAATATCATGAATTCTAAATATAGCCCAAAATCCCCTATTTTTGACCAGTTATTTTAACATAAATCAAAAAATACTTAACCGAATGAAAATTTGAACCCAATTTAAACTCAGAATCGAAAATGTTTTTATTAAAAATTTTTTGTTCGAAAATTAAAAAAAAAACTTATAAAACTTTTTTTAGTTTTTTATCTTTTCAGATTTTTTATTTTTTTTAATGAAAAATAATGGCTTTTTTTTTCATAAAATATATAACAAACGAAGTATTCCAAAATGTTTTCTAGGAAAATGGGATTTATAAAAAGAAAAAAGTTACAGCTTTTTAAAAATATACGGTTTTCCGCCATTTTGAATCCGCCATATTATTTTAAAAACGAATTTATCAGAACGACAACAATTCAAAACGCGATCTATGGGCTACCCTTAACAAAATTCGAGGACGCTCGCGGCTATGGTTCGCCATTACTTGAGAACGGATTAACCTAGAGCGATGAAACTTGGCACAATTATTAAGTGTGGGAGATAAAGCCTTTTGATTTTCAGCAAAATTGGCCTTTTTAAGGTGTATATCCGTTAGTTCGCTCTGACTGTCCAGGAAGTTGACTAATCATTTTCAAACTTTGCATTAATTAGGCCTCAAGTGCACTGACGAAGCCTATGGGCTAAATCGGAAAAAAACAAGCTACCCATTTTGAGACTTTTCTGTAGTCCCGCAGGGCCCTATTTTACAAAAGAGTGTAAATTTTACGAAATTTCGTCATTAACTCGAAAAATAAAGTGATGTTTTATAGATTATTGTTATGTCCAAATGTGGAGTGTATGTTTTTTAAGAATTGTTTTATATTAAGTGGTCCACAATGTCCCTATTGTAATGCTTATTTTTATTTTTAATAATGGCAACGGAGTGTCCGCAGAAATAGTTTTTGGTCAGATCCACTTTTGTAGTTGACGTTAATTATAACCTAACTTTTTTTGCTAAATATAACCCAACTTTTTTACCGAGTTTCTTCAATTTATAGAAGATGAAAACGATGCTAAGCACCTTTCCAGTAAATTAAGCAGTTTTATAAATAAGTTTTTCAAAAAATGACGAAAATAATTAAATAAAAATAGCGATAACTATAAAGTCATTCTTCCTTAATTACCGCACTTCATTATGGTTAATAAACACTACGGAGTGACATTTACCAACTGCGCTCAGAAGTAACGATAAATAAATTGACGAGTCAAAAACACTGGTCAAAAATACCCGATTAAGTGATTCGATTTTTTTTAGAAAAAAATTATATTTTTCTCTTGCTCAAAGACAAAACAATTCAACCTATCGATTCCTGTGCTTTTGCTCCAAGGGAGTCAAATTCTCTCGCCTCTATGCATCTCATTGCTCCAAATCTTCGGTTTAAATCGGTTACTCTCACTTGGCCGATATTGATCGAAAGTATTGGTCTTGACTAAGAATATATTTTTGAACATTCTTTTATAAAAGCGGACCCTTGAAAAACCCAATAGCCATTTTACTTATAATTTTTTTAAATTTTTTCTCTACCTTCATAAAATTTACATTGATTTTTTAAAAAATGCTCAAACATGCAGAATTTTGTTTTATTATTTTTGCCTTCTTTAAAACCCATAAACCAATAAAATATTTTACTTGACTGCGATTTTATGCGATATTTTGCGAGAAACGTCCAAAAGCACTAAATATTCGTATGTGCTATCCCCTGTTGTTAAAAAGGTTGTTACAGTTGTCACAAATGCCAAAATCTAACACGAGACAAAATAGTTTCAAAGTAAACAGGTAATGTATGTAATAATTTAGAATCCATCAGAGGTGCACCACGTAAAAGTTTAGGGGTCGGTTCTAGAAAGAAACACCTTAGAATGTAATTTTTGCAGGATTATTAGTATATTCAGTAAGAGGCCGAATTTAAAACAAAAAGTTCAGCGGAGACGTAGTACCTGTGTGCGCCATCTGTCGAATAAACTGAGAAACAAAAACATCAAAATTGAAAAGTGCAGAAGATGGTAAATACAGAATCCTGTACCTTTCAGCAGGTTATAAAGAAGAAACCTGTAAAAGTATAAGGTATAAGCTATAAAAGTAAAGCTATAACATGACTCTTAAAAAGAGGTAACGTTCGCAGCAGCACTACCCCCATTGGAGCTTCATACTACGTGGTCCTAATTTTAAGGCATCAGCAAACAATCGCTTTGGAGGAGGCTTGTTGCGCAGAACTAAAAAGCCAACATATTTAAAAAACAACAAAGTTAATTTCGTGTCCCCAAATAAAAATTAAAGTAACACTCGTGGCACATCGGACAAAGCGTTTTTGTTTCTCACTTCATTACGACCAGGCCTCCAATGTCTAATAGAGAATCCAGACACCTACAGACCTGTTTCATCCTTATTAGGAATCATCAGTCGTAATGTTTTAGTTTCTCAGTTTATTCGACAGGTGGCGCTCACAGGTACTACGTCTCCGCGGATTGCAAACTTTTGTTTTAAATTCGAGAGGTGTGCATGGTTGCCAGCTGATTGCCCTGATGATTCCTAATAAGGATGAAATAGGTCTGTAGGTGTCTGGATTCTCCATTAGACATTGGAGAACGCTTGTCTGATATGCCACGAGTGTTACTTTAATTTTTATTTGCGGACACAAATTCATTTGTTTTTTTTAAATATTTTATTATGATACCATTTTTTTTTCAATATTATTTTTTAAAAACAGGTACGTTAAGGAGATACGGACCGTAAAAAAAACCCTGCAATAGGTAAAAAAAATTGCTTAATATTTAAGAAAAAGAAGAACTTTAAAAAATATCAGGACAGAATCCTCTTTTAAATATTAGAAAAAAAAACCGTTTAATTAATATTTTTTATAATTTTCTACTAAATTATTATCAAATATTTTCCTCATTATAACGTATAACTTTAACCATTTTACTTTTTTTCCTTTTATTCAAACAACTTGTCACAAAAAAAATGCGCGATTAGATGCTCTGTATCTCAAAACAGGGGATATCTGGCACACACCTCAATAGTTTGCGTTGTGCGTAAAAGTATTTTTTGTGCACGCCATCATAAAAATCAAACGTTCATTGAAGAAATTTGCGTGCGTAAAAGTATTTTTCCTACGAGCATGTGGAAAAGTTACTTTTCCTTACAATTTTTCGTTATGAAAGTTGTAGTTTTCCCTACGATTTCTTTACTTTTCTGCACGATTTTTATTTTTCCGCACGATTTTTGCTTTTCCGCACGATTTTTCCGTTTCCGCACTATTTGTAATGTAACGTAAGATTTTCACTTTATTTTACGTATTTTAATTTAAGATATTGTATACCTAAAACTAATAACTATTTCCGCGACCGTGCGGGAAACACCACTTTCCCGGATTTTAGTTTGTAAAGTGTCACTTTCCTGCACTGAGTGCGGGAATGAATTTACCCCTAGACATTCTCACACTGAGTGCGGAAAAGTGTTTATGCGGGTCAACGGCAGTCGCGTACGGGAAAGATTAACTTTCCGCACTTCTTAGGATAATAATTATTACAACAATCGTGCGTAAAAGTAATGTTGATAGATCCACCTACCTTTAACGTCATTTTGACGTATACTTTTCCAGGTCGTAGGAAAGTTACTTTTTTTTTGTGGCCCATGAAAATGTTTGCAAGAACTATATTTTATTAAAAACTTTCATTTTTTATTCAACAGTATCTTTTAAATTGAAAAAATACAATGCACATACATACATGTAGGTAATGTAGTAAACTGAAACACAACCGTAACCATCCGAAACACTCAGAAATGATGTTTCGGATGCTTACATTTCGTTTCGGACAATTACAGTCCATAACATTTTGGTAGCGGCAACCTTGCCATTTCTTATTTATATAATTTTTTGACGTTATGATAATTCGTTTTCCCGACCCTTTTGTCCAAATAGTGTTTTTTTTTGTTTATTCGGCACAGTATCATATTTCGGATATTACAAGTTTTTTTGTGACAACTATGGAAATATATATTTTTTTTAATTACTAATAATAACTTATAAAAACAAATACTACCGGCAAAATTTACCATGCACTTGTTCACATCAAAAGCTTTAAGTTAACTAAATGTAAACGTTGCAACTTCAAATTCAATTTCTTCAGAGAAAATTCTGTTGTTTCGGACGATCACAAAAACATGGTGACCAAATATTTATTTTTATGCTGGAATTAATTTTAAGGCTACTAGTCAAAATATTATGTTTTAAGATTGTAGAAACTTAAAAGTTTAATTTAATTTATGCCTCCATTTTATCTTAAAAATTAAAGTCTAAAAATTCCTCGGGTGACACGTTTCAGACGCTTACATTTGGTAATTCTGACGTTATTTTCGGATTCCTAAAGAGTGATAATAAACAAATTTTGCCGCAAATATTTTTTTTTTCTTTAGTGACATGAAAATTCATGTTTTGGCCATTTAAAAATAACTTCCATATATACTGAAGCAAAAAAATTCAGGTATTTAGAGTCCAGTTTTTTTACTATTATTGGTGAATAAGAGTATAATAATCTTCGAAAAAAACACGGTCGGATTCAGAGGACTTTTTGCTCAAAACTTAACGAAGAAAGTTTCTGATATTTTTGGTCTCGGTTTAAAGACAAAGAATAAATATAGAGTTCTCTAGCGGTAGTTTTTAGTTTTGTGTTGACATACTGTGCCTGTGCAGAAGACGCTAATGAAAAACGTCCTGGTTAGGGTAAGTCACCTTCATTCTTCTACCCATATTGAACGTGGTTTACTAAATGAATAAACAAAAAACTTATATAGTTAAGAAACTTTGGGCTTATACGGTCCCTATAAAACTACGATCAAAAACCTTGACTTATTGTATAAGCGCTCCCTTCAGTGTACAGACTCAACTGCCAGGTACAATCCTATGACTTCCTGATGATTCCTAATGAGGATGAAACAGGTTTGTAAGTGTCTGGATTTTCGTCGCTCGTAATAAAGTGAGGAACAAAAACGCTTTGTCCGATATGCCACGACTGTTACTTTAATAATAAAGTATACTATTTCTTTTCCTTGTAGTAATATTACCCTTTTTTTAAGAACGCTGTGGATGTAGAAAAACTTAAAAAATTAAATTAAAAAAAAAGAAATTAATCATAAAAAAGATCAGAAAAGCATCAAAAATTCAGGTTAAGATTTAACGTGCAAAGCGGAAGAAAAATCCCCGAAGATCATGTGTAACGAAACTCTCAGGGTTCTTTTTTTAATTAGGTTAAATGAAACTACGGCTTTTGAATATTTAAGATTTTTATTGCCGAAAAGTGATGAAGTTTGTATCCACTATGAAACAGATCTAGTCTCCTGAAATCAACTTCACAAGCTAGTGCCCTGAAATTAACCTGACAAGATAACTATTGACAATTTGAGCTTCTGAAATGACGTAAGTATCTTCGATTGAACATTTTACTACAAATTTCTTTTTAAATTCCGCAAGACAAATAAATGGATCGATCTCACCCTCGTGACTGTCAGTTTAGCCTCGTCGGCTCCTCAACTGAACTTGATGTCTCCATGTCCCCAAAATTTTACGTTGAAGAGATCAGGAACCTCAATTATTATGGAAAACACGCTTAAGATCTATCTCTGGCCAATTTTCGGCTGTCCCAAGGAAAAACACAGTAAGTGACTGGGGAAAGAATAAGAGAAAAATGGATTTAAATGAAATGGTTGATTTGCAATTTGTTTTACATATATTGATATTCTAATAATGCGTGTGAATGAAAATGTTTTTTTTTTGTGAAAATTTTTAATTTTGAAGCTCGATGTCACACTCACTGTGTTTGGTTTTTGCGCCATAACTCGCTTATTTTTTATTAGATTTTTTTCAAATTTAGACAGAAACGTACGGAAAAGTTCGGCAAATTTAAATCCAATAAAAACATAATTTTCAGAAAAATGTCAGTTACTGTGTTTTTGCTTGGGACAGCCGCTTTGGTCCCACAGGAATAAAAATGATTTTATTCGGCTTTATCTTTATCTACTTACCATAAAGTAAGTAACTATATAGTTAGTTACCACCCTCTTTATGTACTTACCTTACAGCTGGATGTAAGACATTAGTTCCCAGGCCTCGCCGTCGTCTCATCACACTTCAAAACTTAAAAGCATCACACAACACACTGCTTATATGACCGCCATAACTCGATAAATAAATCGTGGATAGAATACCAACTCCAAAAGGGACAGTCAAGTCATCTCGTATGAGTCGTATACTCTGTTAAACGGGTAATATTTAAAAGCCGTTTTCACGGCCATAATTGCCATGATATAATATAAACTTTGATGAAGGCGGTATTGGATAAAATATGTTTAAAAAAAATTATTTAATCAAAAAAAATATGGACGTCCGCACGATATAAATTATTTTAGTGCACTTTTAATCCATCATTTTAGGGATAAAAGGAGCACTTTTAATTCCTCAGGGATTAAAAATAATTTTAGAGATTTAAAGTAAATTTTTCCAAATTAAACAATAATTTTATTGATATTTTATTTATTTGTTAAAATGTATAAACAAAAAAAATAATTAGCATATGCGTTACTTAGATCTAGTTCGGTCATTCTGTCTCTTTAGAAATGCCGTGAGTTTACTATATTTGCTGATATCGACGCTTGCTTCAGATATTATCGTGGCTTTGATCATGGAATATTGGCTCCATACAGAGGATGACTTGAGATTCTTAGACTTCTGTAGTTCATCCGTAAAATTCTCTGCATGCTGTTCAGCGCACCATTTTCGGTAATCACGAAATTGTTTCTTGTAAACCTCGCGAGATTTTTGTAGAAGAAGGCTAGCGATGGCCTCTTCCGCGGCGTCTTCAATGTTCATTTTCAAAAAAAATGCTGTACGATTTTTCTGGACTCACCGTTTGGTAACGCCGTTTGATAACAACAACTGAGCGACATTTGTTTTATGCCATAGCAACAATTCAACCAATGACAACTATCAATAATATGAGGTGTCAATCTTGAAACTAGAAGACCGTTAAGTGGTCTACTGTTAGTTTTGTGACTTTTTTTTTTAGTTTATCTCATTCTAAAGTGCATAAAATAGTATATAAACCTCGTGACTAAAGTGTATTTGAATCCCTAGGTTTATAATGTACTATTTGATCTACTGGAATAATAAAAAGGTACATCGGACATTCAAAATACCAGTTAGTTTTGGACCAAAGTTGTTTTGACCGGGTTTTTGGTCATGTCTATAATTGGTCCATGGTTAATCGAACGCTTTAGAACAAAAATTGGCAATTCAATGAACAGCGTGTGCTGTCTGAGTGATTACTTTCTCTGACATAAAAAAAATCCAAAGAAAAAACTCAGGTTTGTCAGAAAAAATAATTAAGTCGAAAGATAAATAAAGCTTATATGGGCAAAAGTGAAACAGACTTTGTTAGTCCGGATCAGTTTTCGCAATGGCAGGCCACGAAAGGACCAAATTTATTAGGTGAGAACCGGTTGGCTTTCTACAAAACCAAAATTTATCTAAATAACAGAAAATATAAAACGTTCAAATTCTAAAGAAAAATTACTCATACCAAATATCAAGTTCCAGTTGGTGGCTCAAACATGGAAAACAGGACAATTTTGAAAAACAGCATTATTACGTGACTTGATGTGCCAATAGTGGCATATGCAATAAAAACCGGTATTATGCAGATACAGTTTTCTGCCATTTTTGATTTGTTATGAAACATTCTTTATGGGGGCACCTACTAGGGTCCCGATGACCCCAAATCCGCCTGCGCCGGTTTTTTTAAGAGAAAAAGGCTGGCGGGGGGGGGGGGGTTGTAATGTGTTTTTTTGACTGAATTGGGTTGGGTTGGAATAGGTTGGGCTGGGTTGGAATAGGTTGGGTTGGGCTGTGTTGGATTGTCAATAAAGTTTTTTAGGTCTTTACCTGACGGATAAAACCCTTTTTTAAAAAGTGCTTTGACATGTTGTTTTAATAAATTAACTTCAATTTCCGTCCATACTTCTTTTTTAATAGTTTTAGTTTTTCTTTGTTTCTTATTATTATTATTATTATTATACCATACTCTTGCAGTGTTGCCATTTAATGAGGTCACAACTAACCCACTCTTAACATTTCTAGGCGATATATACTAAGGTGACTTAGCACCCATTATAAAAATCTGAAAGTAGCGACAACAGCGCCAACGGTGAAATGCCAAACTAAATCACACAAACAGTAGCTATATATGGTACAAGTCACCTCCAGCACAAATTTTGCCACATGCTTACACCCCCCTTCTCCAGACAAATTGGAAGAAGGGATGACCAACAACACCAGGCTGCTGCCGGAGACTGGGTGTGCCAGAACTGTGGAAGGGTGTGCGGCTCGAGAATTGGCTTACATAGCCATCAAAAAACGCACAACAGATAGCGACGATACAGAATAGAGGGAAGTCATACTCGGTATGATGATGATGACCCCCATTCTCTATGAATGGCTAAAGTTTCAAGGCAAAACCCTATGACCTTCGAATTCGGAGGTCACAACGTAATATATGTGGTCACATAGTAACGGGTTTACCGAATTTAGAGGTCACTTCTTACCTTTTATACATATATATATATAAACTAAAACCAAAATTATTTTGAAATTTTTAGAAAGGGGTTCCGTGGACCCTGAGGATAAAATGGGGATTCCGCAGGAACTCAGGGACTCCATAGAATCTACTTTGGCGGTAAATAATGATATTCAATTGGTCATTGAAGAACCTGAAAGGCATGGCACAGGATTACTAGAAGAGAATCAGGCAGAAATAGGTGAGGGTACCATTGTATAGCTATTAGGGGAGGACCCAGAAAAACCCTAAAAGGTTGCTGGCCAATCTAGGGGAGTCCAGGGTCAACATAGAGGCAACGGGAGGCTGCCCACAAGGCAACTGCTTATCCCCACACCTGTGGTGTCTGATCATGGATACTCTCCTACAACGCCTAACAGAGGAAGGATTCGACGCCCACGCATACGCCGACGACGGTGTTGTGGAGGTGGTAGGCCACCACCTAAACACCGTCTGTAACAGAATGCAAAGGGCGGTACGAATCATAGAAGACTGGTGTCAACAAAACGGTCTCTTTGTCAATCCAGGAAAGACAGAGATGATCCTGTTCACTAGAAAGAGGAAAATGGAGGGATTCAGAGCACCCAAGATGTACGGGAGACCCCTGACTTTGGTTTCAGAACTGAAGTACCTAGGGGTCACCCTAGACAAGGGGCTCACCGGGACACCACACGTTGTGAAATTGACCAATAAGGTGCAGGCAACGATGTGGCAACAGCGACGAGTGGTTGGCCGCACCAGAAACCTCCACTGGATGTACACGGCAGTACTAAGACCAAGGATCCAGTCGGATCCATAGTCTGGTGGCCAGCAGTGGAGAAGGTCACACAACCATATTCAGAGGGATAACCGGCGCTATAAGGACGGCACCTATACAGGCACTCGCTTCCGATCCGGCTGAGAGATACAGGTCAATGGAGAGGAAGAGGGGAAGCTGTTGGGCATCTTAGGATTGCCCAAATCGCCGAGAGAGAAATCCTTATGGCAGCGATTAAAACACAAAGACCTAAAAACCCCTAGAGATTCAACAAGAGGTACAAAGTAGTCATCCCAGACAGAGAACTATGGCAACCATGGCTGCAAGCATGGAAGAAATAAAGAACGGTAGGGAGGAGCATGTTTATATATGCTACGACAGCGAATCAGCCCTAAAGGCACTAAGGGCGCCCAAGATCACCAACACCCTGGTGGAGGAATGTGCGGATGCACTGGAATCCTTGGGAGAGGGCAAACAAGTGACACTTATGTGGGTAACGGGACATATGGGGGTGCCGGGTAACGAGATGGCTGACGAGCTCGCCAGGATCGGGGCAAGCACCCAGTATTCGCCGGAACCACTCCTGGGAACAACCAGAAGGCAATTGCAAATTCGACTCAATAAATAGGCCAACGATGCCATGACGACCGCTTGGAGAGCAGGAACAGGATGCAGACAGACCAAGGACTTCGTGAAGGGCCCGGATGTGGCCAGACAAAAATAGCTTCTGGGGAGATCGCGAAGGGACGCTGGTCTACTGACAGGTATCATAACAGGTCACAACCGACTAAGGAAGCACATGACCTCGATCGCGGTGGAGAATGACTCGACCTGCGGGCCTGCGGGCGGGCAGAAGAGACATCTCGACACGTTTTAGCAAACTGCGAGGCATACCAGAGGACGAGATATCAGGTATTCGGTTTCCCGACCCTGGATGAGGAGGTGCTGCACACGCTCAAATTGGACAAAATATTGGACTTTGCAAAAAGAACAAAAGCACAGTTTAGTCGCGAGTTGTAAACACAATTTTTTTTAATACCTTTATTAAAAAATACAAGAAAAACAGGAAAATGCTTTTAAAAATCTCGAACGAAGAGCACTTCTCGCAACACACCATCTTTACACTATAAATTAAGGCGGCTGGTAAATGAAATAACAATCGTTTCCATGTGCCTTTCTACTTGGTGATGTTCAGTGTTGTGACAGTTTCATATTTTCCCGATTTTTTTAAATAATTTTTTCGTAAATTCTTGATGAAAACTGGCGGAAATGGCTTAATTCTTAGGCAAGAATAATTAGAATTTTTCAATATTAATACTTTCCGCTATTTCTCTTTAATTTTGGGCAAAAAACGGACAGAAATCTTTTTTTGCACCCGTGATCAAAAAAAAAAGTTTTTTTGTATCGGTTTTGGTTATTTATTAACCATCATCAGACATATTTCTGTATAAATTTTGGTAGGACATTCAGATTTTACATCATGCAAGAAAATTTCTTCTATTTTTTTCCTTGGGCAGTTTTGTGTTTAGCCTTCTGTGTATTTTTTTTACTCTGCAGTTTTCTGTAGAAACATCCATGCGAGTCCCCACCATTATTAAAATATTTCCATTAAATTTCCTGAACTACAAAATAATATGTTTATTTATATAGGTTCCTGGGTATCGGTCATTTAAATAATAGAAAATACTTTTTTTTGTAAATTTGTAACGTTTCGCTTATTTATTGACCATCATCAGTCATATTTCTGTGTAAACTTTGGGATGAAATTTAGATTTTTACATCTCTCTCTCTCTCTCTCTCTCTCTCTCTCTCTCTCTCTCTCTGTAGCTCTTACCACCCAGGATGGGTCTTGGCTGACTGAACAATTTCCCTCCATAGGGCTCTGTCTATCATTAGCTCTTCTGCTTCCGTGATATTCAGAGTTCTAAGATCTGATGCTATGTTGTTTCTCTACCGTAGTCGTTGTCTTCCTAATTTTCTATTTAGTCTTCTGTATATTTTTTTCACCCGGCATTATTAAAATAATTTAATAAATTTCCTCACCGTCAATATTATATTTTTGGATCTATAGGTTCCTAGGTGTCGGTCATTTAAATAAGAACAAAGATATTTTATCTAAATTTGTAACGTTTCGGTTATTTATTGACATTCAGATTTTTACATCTAGTAAGAAAATGTCTTCTGTTTTTGCCTTTTTTCACACTGTAGCTTTTAAAAAAATAAGCCTTTCGATGACCGACACCCAGGAACCTATAGATACAAAAATGTAATTTTGACGGTCAGGAAATTTAACGGAAATATTTTAATAATGCCAGGAGCTCAAGGCATGGATGTTTCTACAGAAAACTACAGAGTGAAAAAATATTCAGAAGACTAAATACAAAACTAACCAAGGAGACAACAGAATAAATTTTCTTACTAGATGTAAAAGTCTGTATGTCATACCAAAATTTATATAAAAATATGTCTGATGATGGTTAATAAATAACCGAAAAGTTACAAATTAAGAAAAAAGTCCTTGTTATTATTTAACTGACTGAAACCCAGTAACATATAGATACTTATATGTAAATGCATAAAAGCTAAAATAACTGAAAAAATATCTGACCCTTTCAGTAAAATTATTGCACTCATACTGTTTGTTTTTATACCCTGTATAATTTTGCCACTTTTTATCAAAAAGCGCAGCGTGATGGGAATCAAATTGTAAAGTAACTACTTCTAAAAAAATGGAAGTGCCCTTTTTTTTCTAAATCAAATACATATTTTCCACTATCTCATGGTGGAAGAAACACAGTTATTCGAATTTGTCAAAAAGGCAATTATAAAAATACAGAAATATATGTTTGATGAGTATATTATACGTTATACTGCCGTGGTACTCGCAAATATACATAAATAATTCACATCGACCTTATTTCCTTCATATGAATGTAATAGTAGGTATTTGTTTAAAATGAAATTATTAAATCTTATGCCTAGCAAGGCAAAAAACCAGGGCAACAATGTTGGATGTCACGAGGAGACTGCTGTTGCTACTGCTGTATAAATATGTGGAGGTGACTTGGAGCCTGTGGTTCCATGGTAATATATCACTTTTTTTTCGTAAATGTTACCCCTCTTTTGATTTCTGGGATGTACTAGTTCCCACATGATATATATGTATCTGTCTTTAAATGAAGTTCGTTCGCAATAGTGGAGGCCAGGTCGCCTCCATCCTGTAACGGAGGTCACTTAATACGGTTATTCAATATATATATATTCATTTTAAATAAATACTATTACATTCATATGGAGGCAATAAGGTCGATGTGAATTATTTATGTATATTTGCGAGTACCACGGCAGTATATAAACCTATTTTTATAATTGCCTTTTCGACAAATTCGAATGACTGTGTTTCTTCCCCCATGAGATAGTGGAAAATATGTATTTGATTTTTTTAAAAAAGACACTGCCATTTTTTTAGAAGTAGTTACGGAAAGTGATACCCACTTTACAATTTGATTCTTGTCACGCTGCGCTTTTTGATAAAAGGTGGCAAAATTATGCAGGGTATAAGAACAAAAAGTCAAAAAAAATTACTGGATGGGTCAGATATTTTTTCAGTTATTTTAACTTTTATGCATTTACATATAAGTATCTATAGGTTACTGGGTGTCAGTTAGTTAAATAATAACAAGGACTTTTTTCTGAATTTGTAACGTTTCGGTTACTTATTAACCATAACCATAAATTGTGGTATGACATATAGATTTTTACATCTAGTAAGAAAATTTATTCTGTTTTTTCCTTGGCTAGTTTTGTATTTAGTCTTCTGAATCGTTTTTCACTCTGTAGTTTTCTGTAAAAACATCCATGCCTTGAGTTCCTGGTATTATTAGTCTTTTGAATCTTTTTTCACTCTGTAGTTTTCTGTAGAAACATCCATGCCTTGAGTTCCTGGCATTATTAAAATATTTCCATTAAAATTCCTGACCGGCAAAATTAAATTTTTGTATCTATAGACTCCTGGGTGTCGGTCATAATAACACAGGCTTGTTTTTTTTAAAAACTGCAAAGTGAAAAAAGGAAAAAAAAATCAGAACAAATTTCTTCCTAGATGTCAAAATTTATTGTTAATAAATAACCGAAACGTTACAAATTTAGATAAAATGCCTTTGTCCTTATTTAAATGACCGACACCCAGGAACCTATAGATACAAAAATATAATATTGACGGTCAGGACATTTATTAAAATATTTTAATAATGCCGGGGACTCAAGGCATGGATGTTTCTACAGAAAACAGCAGAGTGAAAAAAATATACAGAAGACTAAACAGAAAATTAGGAAGACCACGACTACGGTAGAGAGACGACATAGCATCAGATCTTAGAACTCTGAATATCACGGAGGCAGAAGAGCTAATAATGGACAGAGCCCTATGGAGGGAAATTGTTCAGTCAGCCAAGACCCATCCTGGGTTGCAAGAGCTACAGAGAGAGAGAGAGAGAGCGAGAGAGATGTAAAAATCTAAATTTTATTCCAAAATTTATACAGAAATATTTCTGATGAGGATTAATAAATAACCGAAACATTACAAATTTAGGGAAAAAACCTTTGTTATGATCGACACCCAGGAACTTATAGATACAAAAATGTAATTTTGACGGTCAGGAAATTTAATGGAAATATTTTAATAATGGCGGAAAACTGCAGAGTAAAAAAAATATACAGAATACTAAGCACAAAACTAGTCAAAGCAAAAAAAAGAAGAAATTTTCTTACTAGGTGTAAAAATGATGATGGTCAATAAATAAGCGAAACGTTACAAATTTAGAAAATAAATTATTTTTTATTATTTAAATGACCGATAACCAGGAACCTATATAAATAAAAATATAATTTTGACGGTCAGGAAATTTAATGGAAATATTTTAATAATGGCGGGGACTTAAGGCATGGATATTTCTACAGAAAACTGCAGTGTAAAAAAAAATACAGAAGACTAAACACAAACGTGGCCAAAAAAAAAACAGAAGAAATTTTCTTGCCGGATTTAAAAATCCGAATGTCTTATCAAAATTGTACAGAAATATTTCTGATGATGGTTAATAAATAACCGAAACGTTACAAATTTAGAAAAATATCCTTTTTTTTATACCTTCATCAAAAACATGATTTTAGTAACTGTCTGCAGATAACTAAAGCATAACTTTTTTGGTAACCGTTACAAAAAAATTTTTTTTTTTGATCACGGGTGCAAAAAAATATTTCTTTCTTTTTTTATCCAAAATTAAAGAAAAATAGCAGAAAGTAGTAATATTAAAAAAATCTTATTATTTTTGGCTAAAAATTAAGGCATTTCCGCCAGTTTTCACCAAGTATTTACAAAAAAATCATTTAAAAAAAATCGGGAAAATATCAAACCGTCAAACTGAACTGAACGTGACCGCGTAGAAAGGCACATCGCTATGGAAATGATTGTTATTTCGCGGCTTTGAGCTATAGTGTAAATATGGTGTGTTGAGAGAGGTGCTATTCGTTCGAAATTTTTAAAAGCATTTTCCTGTTTTTCTTGGATTTTTTAATAAAGGTACTAAAAAAATAGTGTTCACAACTCGCGGCTAAACTGTGCTTTTTTTATTCGCGTTTTAAAATACCTCGCTGCGCTCGTTATTTAAAGCAACGCTTGTAAACAAAGCACTATTTTAGGCACTAGTTGAGAAAACTACTATTTTGTTATTTAAATAACCGACACCGACAATGGAAATATTTTAAGTATAAGCATATATTATATTATTTTATTTTAACGCTCTTTTAGCGCTGTATTAAAAAATATTAATTTACTAAATCAGAGGAGAAAATGATACTTTCTTAGTACTTTTTTACAAGATATGTCATTGATGTATACACTCCCAAATAAAGGAAAATCTTGTCATATATTACAATATTTGACTTGTTTGTTTTCCTACTAACCTAAGAGTAATTGTATGGTAAACTTACTCCCATAATTTGCACGAGCTTAAGCATACGCCTAGTTTAAAAAACAAATTTTATTAAAATCGGACAAATATTTCTTAAATTATGAATGCTATTTCTCTAATGATCTAAGACACAAAGATTAGATTCATAGGGCGAGCCTGCAACAATGACTTTTTCGATTTGCCCATATCTAAAAAATATGTGTCTGTTTTAAAAACTTGTAACTATTTTAAAAAGATTTAAACAGGTCTTTTTGACTCGCATCTGCAAACACTTTGTGCATCACTGGTGCAAAATTTATATTTTGTATGTGAAGCCCTAAAAGTTATGAAATATTTAAAATCCATTTAAATTGAAAAAATACAACCAACAGTACATAATTTTTTTGTATGGTTAAATTTAATTTTCCAAATTTGCTCATCTGAACAGTCCACAATTTTCTTACCCAGTTTTACTTATTAGGGTCTTCATACAATGTTTCCCAAACATGCGAGTCCACTCTATATCTTGCAAATTATAAGTCACAATTAAACAATATTTGAGGGGCGCATGTGCCGCCCTTGACCTATGGAGCGGCAAAAGGGCGGTAAAGTTTTAAATTTTAAACGAGGATCCCTATTAAGTGATACCTTGTTTAAAAGGTTTTTTTAAAAATTAACATTTTGACTTACTTTTCAGTTGTCCGAGTCAAACCTTGACACAAGTAAAAGTTAGGTCAATATATTAATTTCTTAAATACTATTCAAATAAAATATCCCTTGATAGCCGTTACTATTTAAAGTTTTAAGGTTAAATGCCTTTCTGACGCCTCATAAGCCAATGTTCCCTTTTAAAGAATAGATCATTCAAAGTTATATGTATCGGTGTCGGATTGGTTGGATCTTATATTTTGAAAGATATTAGGGTGGGCTCGGGTCACCATTGTGTTTCATTTTATTACTTCTATACCGAGTTCTATACTAAGCCACTTTACACTTTTTCCGATTAAATTTTCCTTGTTGTTAGGAAACTTTGACCTGGATTTTCCCTGAAACACTAATAAAACTACCGAAAATTAAGAATAGAACACTTTATTTTAAGGAAAATTACATAAGGCACTTCTCATGAGACTGGTAAACTCACACTAAAACTTTTCATTAAAAATAATCTTAGAATCACTCTTCCTGGTTTTATATAGCCTTCATTTGCACTTGCACTAATTTTTCTCGAAAAATAACTTGGAAAAACCTCATGATTCCCAATATTTTCCTACAAATTTCCTCCAAGAATTAGACAAAAACAAAGTATTGTCAATGTCAGTCAGGTGACTTTGGCTGTCAAAAGCATCTTTTTCTGGAATTCTTGTAACAGGAAGCAGAAAGAAAGGGTCCTTTGGCTGATTTTCCCTCTAGGAATTTCCCATAAATATTGTTTTAAGTAGCTTCATTAAAGTATTTGTGACACACTAGGGCAAAGTTTGTTAATTTTATATATTTTCTGAACTCAAAATTCTTGGCCAAAAATATTTCACCCGAGCCTGCCTCCTTGGACACTTTTAAGGCCCTATAACACCTGAGGCATTCTTCTACTAGTGTAATTTTCTTTTTACACAATACTCGCTTTTAAAAACCACCACAGCCTACAGCTGCTAAGTTGCATATCAGACGTTACGAGATGTACCAACTCAAAGTTCATCTAAGCAGGTGTTGGTGGAGATCCTGGACCAAACCACTCTTTATAGCTTAATTAAGGAGACGGATAAGTGACGAAGCCTAACCTAAAACGAAACAAAAATTATAATTAATTTTAACAGAATTATTACGTGACTTGATGTGCCAATAGGTCCAACATTTTCCAATGTTTTCGATAATACTTTGAGTACTGGCACATGCAATAAAAACCAGTAATTATGCAGTATACGGTTTTCTGCCATTTTTGATTTTTTATGAAAAATTCTTTATACTAGGGCCCCTAGGACCCCAAATCCGCCTGCGCCGGTTTTTTTTTAAGAGAAAAAAGGTGCCGGGGGGAGGTTGCAATGTGTTTTTTTGACTGATTTGGGTTGGATTGGGCTAAAAATTATTTTTAAAAAAAGCAACCGGCGCAGGCGGATTTGGGGTCCTAGGGACCAACTCATAAAAATGTTTCATAAAAAATTAAAAATGGCAGAAAACCGTATGCTGTATAGTTACCTAAAAACATGCTTAAAGTGCAGGAACTAACTTAAAACTCCCATGGATTCTTACCTGCCTTAAACGTGGGATTTCGTCAGCAGGGACGACTAGAAAAGTAATAAAACTACTAATAACTGGTGCACCTTGGGTACCCCCGGATTATGTCATTCACTTGGATCTTTTACGGCAATTTTGAACTCTAAAATTGATTTTCTATGATTTTTCCAAATGAAAAGAAAATATATGAGTTGCTTATACATGTGCACGTTACGTATAGGACCGTTTTTGCGAGCTTAACATAGTTTATTGTTCTCTTTCTAAATGCATTCGTCTGACAGAGATCCAACATACTACCCATACCAGGAAAAATATCAGAGGTAACCATATATAGATAGTTACCTCCACATAACTATAAGTTATGTGGAAGTAACTATATCAAAAAGATAAACTGCGGGGTCGATGGGTGACAGGAGGGTACTTCTCTAGTATGCGGTATCTCTCTCAGACGAATGCATTTAAAGAAAGAGAACAATAGTAACTATGTTAAGTTCACATAAACTGAACCTTTGTCAAAATTTAGTGCCTTTCGGTTGCGCGTAATAAAGTAAAATATAGAAAAAAAAATAATAGAAGTAATATACGTATTACTGCTAATGACCAATGATAAAATAGGTATAAAACCTATTTATTTTTACATTTACTGGTTTTAAATAAGTGTTGAATCATAGAACGTTACACGAGTCTGTACGTTCACTGCCCGTTTTTCCAATAAAGTTTTATAGGTCTTTACCTGACGGATAAAACCCTTTTTAAAAAAATGCTTTAATATTTTGTTTTAATAAATTAACTTAAATTTCCGTCCATACTCCTTTTTTAACAGTTTTGGTTGTTCCTTGTTTCTTTTTAAGACCAAATCGTAGAAATAATCGCCAAATTTTTTTGCAGTGTTGTCATTTAATGAGGTCAAAACTAACCCATGGTTAGTATTTCTAGGCGATATATACTGAGGTGACTTGTCACCCATTATAAAAATCTGAAAGTAGCGAAAACAGCACCAACGGTGAAATGCCGAACTAAATCACACAAATAGTAGCTATATATGGTACAAGTGACGTCCAGCACAAATTTTGTTACATGCTTACTACCACCCTCCTTTATGAATGGCCAAAGTTTCAAGGCAAAACCCTATGACCTCCGAATTCGGAGGTCACAACTCAATATATGAGATCACATAGACACATATATATACTCATATATATATATATATTTATAAATATTTTACGGGTAAAAAAGAAAAGATCGAAAGATCTTGGGTGGAAATAACGAAAATTCAAACTGATTTTTGTTTTTTATTTTACGGGTAGTCGTGACTAACTAGTTGAGAAAAAACCTTTATTAAAAGAATTAATATTTTTATTTTGGTGTAAGCTCCCAAAAGACACACAGTTCAACATACTATATTTATTTTTTGTTGTTTTGGTGTTATTATTAAGTTAATTGACCTATTTTTTAGGTACATGAGAAATTAAAAGAAAAGGAAGGGTTTTGAAATTAATTAATTAACTATTATTCAGACAATTTTTTTTTATAAAAGTTGAAAGGTAAGCAAAGAAAATTTTTTAAATTGAAGATTAGCTGTCAACACTGTTATATGTTATTGTTGTTATTAATGAATGCATTATACCTATTATTGTCTAAATTTAGGATATAAATGTAAATGGAGCTGAGATTGTTCACATCAGTTCTTTTGTTAATTGATTGTTGTTCTCTCTAACGATCTAAAACACAAAGATTATATTAATAGGGTGAGCCAGCAAAAACGACTTCCCCCTATCTAAAATTATTTGACTGTTTTAAAAACTTCTAGCTATTTTAAAAAGATATAAAAATAGGTATTTGTGACCCGGATCTACCTTACCTAAAACAAAACAAAAATTCTTTATGGGGGCACCTACTAGGGTCCCTACGACCCCAAATCCGCCGACGCCGGTTTTGTTTTTAATAGATAAAAGGGTGCAGGTGAGGTTGTAATGTGTTTTTTAATTTTTTTGGGTTGGGTTGGATAAGGTTGGGTTGGATTGGGTTGTTTTAGTGAAAAAAAAAAAATTAAAAAAAAATAAAAAAACCAACCGGCGTTGGCGGATTTGGGGTTCTAGGGACCCTAGTAGGTGCCCCCATAAAGAATTTTTCATAGAAAATAAAAAATGGCAGAAAACCGCATACTGCATAACTACCAATTTTAACAGCATTATTACCTGACTTGATGTGCCAGTAAGCCAAACATTTTCCAATTTTTTTGGTAAAACCAAGTTAAAGCTCTGTTCTCACTATGCAACTTTTCTGTGCATCAAGTTTTCTAATAACAGGTTAAAAGAAGACACAATCTGCTTGTGTCTTCTTTTAACCTGTTATAAAGTGCAGGAACTAACTTAAAGTTCCCATAAATTCTTACCTATCTTAAACGTAGGATTTCATCAGCAGAAACGACTATAAAAGTAATAAAACTACTAAGAACTAGTGCACCTCGGGTACCCCCGGATTATGTCATTCACTTTGATCTTTATTTTATGGCAATTATGAACTCTAAAATTGATTTTCACATCATTTTTTTGCAATAAATCGTCTTTAAAATAACCTTTGTGTTTGTTTTGCTTATTTAATTTGGCACGTCAGATATAGGTCCGTTTCTGCGCTTTAATATGTTGTTTTAATAAATTAACTTAAATTTCCGATCAAACTCCTTTTTTAACAGTTTTGGTTGTTCTTTGTTTCTTTTCAAGACCAAATCATAGAAATAACCGCCAAATTTTTCTTAGTTAGATCTATGTAACTATCTCAAAAAAATAGACTGCGGGGTCGATGGGTGACAGACGGGTATTTCTCTGGTATGCGGGATCCCTCTCAGACGAATGCATTTAAAGAAAGAGAACAATAGTAACTATGTTAAGCTCACATAAACTGAACTTTTGTCAAAATGTAAGGCCTTTCGGGTGCGCGTAATACACTGAAATATAAAAATGAATGAATAAAAAATAATAGAAGTAATATAGGTATTACTGCTAATGAACAATAATGAAATAGGTATAAGACCTATTTATTTTTACATATATTGGTTTTAAATAAGTGTTGAATTATAGAAAGTAAAACGGGTTGGTAAGTGCCCTGCCCATTTTTCCAATAAAGTTTTTTAGGTCTTTACCAGACGGATAAAACCTTTTTTAAATTAACTTTAAATTTAATAAATTAACTTCAATTTCCGTCCATACTCCTTTTTTAAAGGTTTTAGTTTTTCTTTCTTTCTTTTTAAGATAAAATCATAGAAATAACCGCCAAATTATTCTTAGTTAGGTCTATCTAAAATTATATCATACTCTTGCAGTGTTGCCATTTAATGAGGTCACAACTAACTCATTGTTAATATTTCTGGGCGACATATACTGAGCTGACATAGCACCCATTATAAAAATATGAAAATAGCGACAACAATGCCAACGGTAAAATGCCGAACTAAATCACACAAATAGTAGCTATATATGGTGCAAGTGACCTCCAGCACAAATTTTGCCACATGCTTACTACCACCCTCCTCTATAAATGGCCGAAGTTTCAAGGCAAAACCCTATGACCTCCGAATTCGGAGGTCACAACATAATATATGAAGTTACATAGTACCGGGTTTACCAAATTTGGAGGTCACTTATTACCTTTTATACATATATATATATATATTATTTTGCCTTGAAATTTTGACCATTCATAGAGGAGGGTGGTTGTAAGCATGTGGCAAAATTTATGCTGGAGATCACTTGTACCATATATACCTACTATTCGTATGATTTAGTTCGGCCTTTCACCGTTGGCGCTGATGTGGCTATTTTCAGATTTTTATAATGTGTGCTAAGTCACCTCATATCGTCTAGAAATATTAATTATGGGTTAGTTGTGACCTCATTAAATGGCAACAGCGCAAGAGTATGATATAATTTTACATAGACCTAACTAAGAATAATTTACCGGTTATTCCTGTGATTTTGTCTTAAAAAGAAACAAAGAAAAATTAAAACCATTATAGAAGGCGTATGGACGGAAATTGAAGTTAATTTATTAAAACAACATGTCAAAGCATGTTTTTAAAAAGTGTTTTATGCGTCAGGAAACACCTAAAAAAACTTATTTAAAACTAGTAAATGTAAAAATAAATATGTTTTAGACCTATTTAATTATTGTTCATTAGCGGTAATATATTATTACCTCTATTATTTTTTTTCTATATTTTAGTTTCATTCAAACCTAAATTTTGACCAAAGTTCAGTTTCTGTGAGCTTAACATAGTTACTATTGTTCCCTTTCTCTAAATGCATTCTTTATGGGGGCACATACTAGGGCGCCTAAGACCCCAAATCCGCCTGCGCCGGTTTTTTTTAAAGAGAGAAAAGGTGCCGGGGGGAGGGTTGTAATGTGTTTTTTTGAATGATTTGGATTGGGTTGAGCTGTGTTGGATTGTGATGTTTTAGTGGATTGGATGGATTCTTACCTGCCTTAAACGTGGGATTTCGTCAAAAGGAACGACTATAAAAGTTATAAAACTACTAATAACTGGTGCACCTCGGGTACCCCCGGATTATGTCATTCACTTTGATCTTTTACGGCAGTGAACTCTAAAATTGATTTTCTATGATTTTTCCAAATGAAAAGAAAATATATGTGTTGCTTTTACATGTGCACATCAAGTATAGGTCCGTTTCTGCGAGCTTAACATAGTTTATTTTTCTCTTTCTAAATGCATTTGTCTGACAGAGATCCATCATACTACCCATACCAGGAAAAATATCAGAGGTAACCATATAGCTATGAGTTATGTGGAGGTGACAGGCGGGTATTTCTCTAGTATGCGGTATCTCTCTCAGACGAATTCATTTAAAGAAAGAAAACAATAGTAACTATGTTAAGCTCACATAAACTGAACTTTTGTCAAAATTCAGTGCCTTTCGGTTGCGCGAAATAAACTAAAATATAGAAAAAAATCATAATAGAAGTAACATACGTATTACTGCTAATGAACAATAATGAAATAGGTATAAAACCTATTTATTTTTACATTTACTGGTTTTAAATAAGTGTTGAATCATAGAACGTAACACGGATTTATACGTTCACTGCCCGTTTTTCTAATAAAATCAAAAATGGCAGAAAACCGTATACTGAATAATTACTAACTTTTATTGCATGTGCCAGTACTCAAAGTATGATCGAAAAAATTGGAAAATGTTGGACCTATTGGCACATCAAGTCACGTAATAATTCTGTTAAAATTAATTATACTTTTTGTTTCGTTTTAGGTTAGGCTTCGTCACTTATCCGTCTCCTTAATTAAGCTGTAAAGAGAGGTTTGGTCCAGGATCTCCACCAACACCTGCTTAGATGAACTTTGAGTTGGTACATCTCGTAACGTCTGATATGCAACTTAGCAGCTGTCGGCAGTGGTGGTTTTTAAAAGCGAGTATAGTGTATAAAGAAAATTAGTGTGTCACACATACTTTAATGAAGCCACTTAAAACAATATTTATGGGAAATTTCTAGAGGGAAAATCAGCCAAAGGACCCTTTCTTTCTGCTTCCTGTTACTGTTACCTTCAATAAAACGCTATATGTCGTGTATTGTTGGTTGATAGATAAATAGAATATTCGTACAACTAATAATCGTGAATGTGTACCTTCTTATCTTTATAACATGTCTAGGTTTTTAAAGCCGCAGTAGGCTTCAAAGATCTCCCCACTACTAACAAATGAATCGGACGAAAGGATTTCCGAATAGCCAGTTAAAACCCCAGTTCCTCGGTAACTCAATTGGTAGAGTATTAGACTAGTATTCCAGAGGTCCCGGGTTCAAATGTTGGTCAAAGAAAAACTTTTTTCTGATTTATTCTCTCACCCTACGCTACGCTTTGTATTCTTTTTCCCCGAAGCATCTAATTTTTTAGAAACTACCCACACTGGGCTGGACAATGCTGAAACAGATGATTGTATAACTCCTTGATCTAACATTTTTGAAATTTGATTTTTTACTTCTTGCTTATGAACTTGCGGGTATCTATACGATTTTGTAAAAATTGGTTTAGTTTCTTTAGTAATAACTGAATGTTTAATTTCACTGGTAAATGTTAAATTGTCCCCCTCTAAATAAAAAATATCTGAAAGTCAAGATATAATGACGTAATCATTTCTTTTTCTTCTTCATTTAAGTGTGTTAGACGTAATTTTTGCAAATTAAAGTTTTTCAAAATTAATTATTTTTGTAATTGATCGTGCATTTATAACCGTCTTGCAAAATTCTGTCTTATTATTTATTTTTACTAAACAGTTAGGAATGTAACACTTGTCTATTTGTTGTGCTAGTAAAATAGCTTCAGTATTTCTTAATCTATCTGTTCAAAATTTATAACCTTCAATTTTTTATTAATGGGTTTCATTTCGACTGACTGCATTGGTTGATTTACTGAATTACCCAGATAAAGTGATACTGTTTTAAAATTGGTAGTCAAGTGATTATTTTTATAATCAATAACACAATCATAATGTCTTAAAAAGTCCGAACCTAATAAACCATCGAATTGTATATCTAGGTTAAAAACTAAAACTTTATGTGGATCACTAATATTAAAAGGAGTTAAGGCTGATTTCGTTAAATTGATACGTTCATTAGTAATACCTCTAATAGTGACATTTTCTGGAAATTTAATTTTATACTTTTTGCATGTTTTAGGTTTAGAAAAGGATCTAATTGCATCTATATCAATTAATAATTTAAATTGTTTTGCAATATCAGTAATATAATACAATTCTTCTTTCCTTTTCATAATTAAAATTTTCAAAATTCAGATCTGTATAATTATGACTCTCAAAGTTTTCACTCAAAAAATTTGTATTTGCAAAATTTTCGTTATTTTCAAAAATTTTAAACTGCTCCGCGTTAATAAAATGCATTCGTTTATGCATCGGGTTGGGCTGTATTATTGTTGGCTTTTTTGGTAATTTTGATTTTGTCCAAAATTATTGTTATTTGGTTGTGGACGCTGTATTACATTTGGTCTTTGTTGAAAATTGTTGGGTGCTCTTGTTTGTGACACTTGTCTAATCCTATACTCATTTATTAAGTGACCTTCTTTTCTACAAAATGAACATATTTTTGGTTGTATCTTCGGTTTTTATGTCACATTTTGAATTTTAGAAAATTTTTGATTTTCGAAATAAGAAAGTTGAAGCTCGCGTTTAATAAAAGAAATAGCTTCAATTATGTCTTTTGGATTATTAGCACGTAGAATGTGCCCAATTTTTGAATCTAATCCTGGTAATAAAGTATTGAAAACCGTAGTCTCAATAAGTTTACTATGAGCAATTTTTCGATCTCGAAGGGTTTGCCAATTTATTGCCGAATTCATTTTAATGGGTATTTAAAAGTTGTGAAACGTCTGCCCAAAAATTTACATCTCTAGAATTAATGAGCTGAGAAGCTTTACCCTTTTACTGATTTTTAATTTTAACAAGCAAAAATTGTTTTTGATTTTGAACACACGTGGCTTCTACGAACTCGCATGCGTTACAAAATGTGTTGGGATTAATTGCATCTCCACAATATTCTGGAATTACAGAAAATATTTGTGAAAGTTTGTAAGGTTCAACTTCTTGGTCTTGATTTTAAGTTGACATTGTATTTTTTCAAAAATTATATCTTAATAATTAAAAACTTAGATTTTAAAGTTTCTGACTACTGAAAAAATTCAGGGAAAATAAAAAATTCTTAAATACTAACTTACAGTAACAAAATCTTCATATCCTAAAAAAAGTGAAGTTCTTTGGAAGGACTCAACTTCAAAGGCTGGGTTCAGTTCCTTACTCAGCCAGAAATTTTCTTAAGACTTCCGTAGCAACCTTCAAAGCTGGACGATTTGACCAAACCAGATGAATATTCTTTTTTCTGTAACTTTTCCTCTATAACTTTTTCTATATAGCTTTTTTATAATTTTTCCATTCCTTTTTTTTATATTTATGCTGGTTTTAAGGCAAAAACCACTAAACATGTAACTATGTTGATTTTAAGGCAAAAACCACTAAACTAGTTATTAGGAAGTAAATTCTTCTTCTGTATTCTAACGTGTACCGTACCAGCAAGTCTTTCGGGTGCACTACCGCGAACGGTGAACTGCAAGTAGCTTTTTAGTACACTGGGCCTCAAGCTGTAGTACGTCGAAGAAATCCGCACGACTACGCCACTTTTTAGATTCGAGATCTAATGAAGAACTTTTTAAAAAAACTATTTTTATTTTGGAACCGTTAACACTGGTACTTAACCATGAAGCCTAGTTATTAAATGCCTCTGAATATCTTAATGTTGTTTACAATAAATGGTATTTATACTAAAATAGTGCTAACGCCTAATTCTTGAACAAAGTCATATGAAAGTTAAAGGTGACTAAAAATGCTTACACATATCCTTCTAAAAGATCTTTAAAAACAAACATATCAAATTACATTAAAAACAATGGTGAAAAACAAAAGTATCATATTACATTAAGATAAGAAACTTAGAATATTAATACCTACACCTACGTGTTACTTACTCATATCATATATATATATGTATATTGAATAACCGTATTAAGTGACCTCCGTTACAAGATGGAGGCGACCTGGCCCCCACCATTGCGAACGACGACCATTTAAAGACAGATACATATATATCATGAGGGAACTAGTACATTCCAAAAATCCAAAGAGGGGTAAACAATTAACAAAAAAAAAACGTGACATATTACCATGGAACCACAGGCTCTAAGTAACCTCCACATATATATATATATACAGCAGTAGCAACAGCAGTCTCCTTGTGACATCCAACACTGTTGCCATGGTTTTCTGCCTTGCTAGCAGTATATAAACCTATTTTTCTAATTGCTGTTTTGACAAATTCGAATGACTGTGTTTCTTCCTCCATGAGATGCAAAATATGTGTTTGATTTAGAAGTAGTTACGAAAAGTGATACCCACTTTACAATTTGATTCCCGTCACGCTGCGCTTTTTGATAAAAAGTTTCAAAATTATAAAGGGTATAAAAACAAAAAGTATGAGTGCAATAATTTTACTGGAGGGTCAGATAGTTTTTCAATTATTTTAACTTTTATGCATTTAAATATAAGTATCTATAGGTTCCTGGGTGTCAGTCAGTTAAATAATAACAAGGTCTCTTTCCTAAATTTGTAACGTTTTGGTTATTTATTAACCATCATCAGACGAAGTATCAAGCCTGAATCAATTTTTCTAATTTGCAGGATTTTTTAGTTTCCTGGGTCGTATGTGTTTAAATTGCGATCTTTAAAATATCAGTAAATACCTGGCAGAATAGGCCCATTTGAGGCCGCAGTGCATGGTTCAGCCTTCGGTAGAGAGCTAACCACCATTTTTTAATACATACATATACACATACATCTATAGGTTTTTCGGTGTCGGTCATAATAACACAAGGTAATTTTTTAAAAACTGCAGAGTGAAAAAAAAGAAAAACTAGAATTTATTGTTAATAAATAATATAAAGGTTACAAATTTACAAAAAATGTCTTGGTTCTTATTTAAATGAACGACACCCAGAAATCCTCATTTTGTAAATATATTTGTCTGAAATTATTAGTTGGAAATTCCACATCTGACACCTTCAATAAAACGCTATATGTCGTGTATCGTTGGTTGATAGATAAATAGAAATTTCGTACAACTAATAATCGTGAATGTGTACCTCCTTATCTTTATAATATGTCTAGGTTTTTAAAGCCGCAGTAGGCTTCAAAGATCTCCCCTTTACTAACAAATGAATCGGACGAAAGGATTTCCGAATAGCCAGTTAAAACCCCAGTTCCTCGGTATCTCAGTTGGTAGAGTATTAGACTAGTATTCTAGAGGTCTCGCGTTTAAATGTTGGTCAAGAAAAAACTTTATTCTGATTTATTCCCTCACCCTTTGCCCTCTACGCCACAAATCTTTTCTGTAAATTTATTAGGGCGCTAAATTTTCCCTTCATTTTATAAATATGTTTGGCTGAAATTATTAGTTGGTTAATAGATAAATAGAAATTTCGTACAGCTAATAATCGTGAATATGTACTTCCTTGTCTTTATAACATGTCTAGGTTTTTAAAGCCGCAGTAGGCTTCAAAGATCTTCCCACTACTAACAAATGAATCGGACGAAAGGATTTCCAAATAGCCAGTTAAAACCACATTTCCTCGGTATCTCAGTTGGTAGAGCATTAGGCTGGTGTTCTAGAGGTCCTAGGTTCAAATCCTGGTTGAGGAAAAACCTTTTTCTGAGTTATTCCCTCACCCTTTGCCGTCTGTGCCACAAATTTTTTCTGACATTATTTTAGGTTTATGAAAGATAAGAGTTGCCATGAAAATCGAGATAAATAGGGTGGTTTACACCAAATTATGTACTTTTTCTAAAGAAAATTCGCAGATTCAAAATGCTTTTCTGATTTTATTTATTTTTAGGGAGGTTATTAAACTATATTTAAATCAACATAATTTTCAATATTATACAGGGTGTCCAAAAAAAGACTTCAAATGAAAGTTTTTAAAGTATTGAACAATTTTTGTAATTCTTTAACATGTGATAGAAAAAGTCCTAAAAACATTTTTTGTCATTACCGTTTTACTGTATATGTAGAGGGTAAGCCAGCAATGAAGGGTAAAGTTCCAAAAATGGCCGTTTTGGACCTTGGTTTATGAGAAAACTATAAAAAATTTAAGAAAAAGTTTATAAAAAAATCTCGTCGAAATATTATTATCAACAATTTTCATTTGGCACTTATCCTTGTATATATTCGGGGTGACCCAAAAAAAAACAACTTTTGAAAATACCCTTAATTGCACTCGCTAATTTGAAAACATTTTTATTTTCCAAAGGTAACAATCTTAAAATTTTTGTACAGTCAGTAAAAAAAATGGTCTTTGGAAATCGCTAAATTTGCAAACAGTTTACATATGATTTTCTTGACCACGATCTACTTATTGTTTTAAATATTATTCTTCATTTATGTACAGGATGAGTCAAAACTACGCCCATTACTGGCTCACCCTGTTAAATTACAGGCAAATTGTAATGACAAAAATGTTTCCTAGGACCTTCTCTATCGCATAAAAAAAATGATAAAAATTGACCAATATTTTAAAAACTTGCATTTAAAGTCGTTTTTTGCAACTACGGAATAATATAGAAAATTTCGCTTAATTAAATATAGTTTATCTTTGCTTAGCAAATAAAATCCTTAAAAATAAATAAAATCAGAAAAGCTATATTGAACCTGCGGATTTTTTTGTGAAAGGTACATAATTTGATGCAACCATCCTTTTTATCTCGGTTTCCATGGCAACCCTTATCTTTAATAGACATAGAACATAACAGATAAAACGCAGAAAGAAATTATGTTTCGATCAGTGGTTTTATTTTTTCGATTGGCCAAGTACTTTTTGTTATTTAGCCTTTTTCACAAGGGAAACACACAAAAAAATGCAAATTTTAAGCTTTTTAATACAAAAATTCAGGGCGATCACTAAAATAGCTTGGTCACCCAGATCAATATCTACTTAAGATAAATTACTTTTACATATTTGCTGATATCGATGTTTGATTCAGATATTATCGTGGCTTTGATCATGGAATATTGGCTCCATACAAAGGATGCCTTGAGATTCTCAGACTTCTGTAGGAAGTATGCCAGGAGCACCTTTTCATCCGTAAAATTCTCTGCATGCTGTTCAGCGCACCATTTTCGGTAATCACGAAATTGTTTCTTGTAAACCTCGCCAGATTTTTGTAGAAGTAGGCTAGCGATGGCCTCTTCCGCGGCCTCTTCAATGTTCATTTTCAAAAAAAATGCTGTACGATTTTTCTGGACTCACCGTTTGGTGACGCCGTTTGATAATGACAACTGAGCGACATTTGCTTTATGCCATAGCAACAATTCCATGGCACAATAAATTTTGAGTGAATCCATCATGCCAACAATAATCAATGACAACTATCAGTAATATGCGCTGTCAATCTTGAAACTAGAGTACCGTTAAGTGGTCTCCTGTTAGTTTTGTGATTTTTTGTTTTTAGTTTCTCGCATTCTAAAGTGCATAAAATAGTATATAAACCTCGTGACTAAAGTGTATTTGAATCCCTAGGTTTATAATGTACTAATTGATCTACTGGAATAACAAAAAGGTCCATCGGATATTCAAAATACCAGTTAGTTTTGGACCAAAGTTGTTTTGACCGGGTTGTTGGTCATGTTTATAATTGGTACATGGTCAATTCGAACGCTTTAGAACAAAAATTGTCAATTCAATGAACAGCGTGTGCTGTCTGAGTGATTACTTTCTCTGACATAAAAAAAATCCAAAGAAAAAACTCAGGTTTGTCAGAAAAAAAAAATTATGTCGAAAGATAAATAAAGCTTATATGGGCAAAAGTGAAACAGACTTTGTTAGTCGGATCAGTTTTCGCAATGGCAGGCCACGAAAGGACCAAATTTATTAGGTGAGAACTGGAAATTTGTATGACAAATGACATCGGACCAACGCTTTTTCTCGGTTGACTTTCTACATAACCAAAATTTATTTAAATAACAGAAATTATAAAACGTTAAAATTCTAAAGAAAAATTACTCATACCAAATATCAAGTTACAGTTGGTGGCTCAAACATGGAAAACAGGACAATTTTTAAAAATTTACAACTTTTTCATTTGTCGTAATTTTATTTTGTTAAAATCATATTGCACTTTGAATGAGATCAGAAAAAAATATATCCTGCAACATCATGTTTTTTTGTGTTTTTTTGCTTTTTATAGAGTAACTGTCGATTCTGCAAAAAATCACATGATACAAAAAATACGTGTATCGATGATAGGTTCCATTTTCACCATAGGTTAAACGGTTCCTGTTATCACAAGTAATCACTATGTAGAATTTTGTTATGATTACTTCCTTTACATGCCTCGATCTCACGAGTCAAGTTTAGTTGAACAACTATAGTGACCGACAAAAATTGATTAAAAACGTATTGTAAGAACTTCTGTTTCAACAGAGTTGATAAACTTTTTTGTTGTTCGATAAAATTTTGATCCATTCAAACTTTTGTCGTTCAACTCCCGAATCGCTTTCAAGTTGAAACAAATCTTGAAACGTATGAACTAGGCAGTCAATCAACTGGCGGCGGTTTTAGTAGTTTTTGGCATTAAATATTATTGAAAACAAAAAAAGTGTAAAAATGAGTATGACTACAAAAACAGAGATACACGCCACGGACGTTTTTTACGATTTTGGTTTGCATCAAAAATTTTCCTTACTTCGTTTTGTAACAAAACTGCAACCACCACACATTCGCGCAAAATTGCGATAGACTTCATTTTTAAACTGAACAGGGACGATCAATTTCTGTTGTAGGTATGAACTTAACTCGATCAAGTCTTTATTAAATTTTTGTTGATCAACTAAATTGGTTCAACTAAACTTGACTCGTGAGTAAAACCATCGCCTAATTGGAACTTTTATGTGGCTTTTTCGGATAATCCAGAAATCGTCTATGAATTCTTAACATTTTTGACGTTAACGCCAAAAATTTTAGTTAACATTTTAATATTTAATTACACTACCCAAATAGCATTTATAGTAACAGATACATCGATAAAAGCTTCGCTACTTTTCTATAGTAGTAATGTGGTCGTCAGAACAACAATTTGGGACTTATAAGTTTGGAATACTCTCTATTTCCGTAAATAAGTGCAGCTTAAGTAATAATCACCCCCAGAAACGACTTCTTATTCGTATTCATTTATAGTGCCGTTTGAGTATTTCTTACCACCATGAGACATTACCAAGATCCCGTCCCTCCAAGGTTCCTTCTCATTCATCAATTTGTAGAAAATTTGACTACAAATGATGTGGCAGTGTGAGGAAAATAACTTTTTATAACCAATTCTAAGTTGCAACTCTTTTAAAGGAAAATTTTCTTCTTTCGGTTAGTCATGTTCGGTCGGCTACGTTTTTTCGTGGGACAGAAAATCTGCTTTCTTTTATTTTCGTTTTCTGAGCCCTAATATTAAAGAAATACTTAGTTTTCTACTCAACATATTTTGAGAAGCCCAGCTAATGGTTGTGAATACTACAAGGAACCGGCAGAATTGTAAGGGCTCGCTTTTTTTGCAATAAACGTGATGTATATTTCATATTAAAATTTCCTTCGCAGTAAATTTTGACTCTACTTGTAAAACTTCAGACTTTTTGATGGCATATATAATTCATACTAGCCATAACCAAACTCAAAAATTTGACCACAGTTTTTTAAGCAAAATAAATGATTTGTTTAAAAAACTTTAAATAAAAAAGTTGTGGATCTCGGAAAAATTCTAAAAAAATATGTATACTATTTATAATTAATTAAACAGTGCAGGCACCATAGAATACCCCCGCAAAAAAATCTATGTCCCCAGATTTTGACTTTTGATTTACTATATTTGCTGATATCGACGTTTGCTTCAGATATTATCGTGCCTTTGATCATGAAATATTGGCTCTATACAGAGGATGCTTAGACTTGCGTAGGAAGTATGCCAGGAGCACCTTTTCACCCGTAAAATTCTCTGCATGCTGTTCAGCGCACCATTTTCGGTAATCACGAAATTGTTTCTTGTAAACCTCGCGAGATTTTTTTAAAAGAAGGCTAGCGATGGCCTCTTCCGCGGACTCTTCAATGTTCATTTTCAAAAAAAATGCTGTACGATTTTTCTGGACTCACCGTTTGGTGACGCCGTTTGATAACAACAACTGAGCGACATTTGTTTTATGCCATAGCAACAATTCAAAGTAATTTATCTTGGGTAGATATTGATCTGGGTGACCAAGCTATTTTAGTGATGTGCCCTGAATTTTTGTATTAAACAGCTTAAAATTTGCATTTTTTTGTGTGTTTCCCTTGTGAAAAAGGCTAAATAATCGAATCGAATCGATTGAAACATAATTTCTTTCTGCGTTTTATCTATTATGTTCTATGTCTATTAAAGATAAGGGTTGCCATGGAAACCGAGATAAACAGGATGGTTGCACCAAATTATGTACGTTTTACAAAAAAATCCGCAGATTCAATATAGCTTTTCTGATTTTATTTATTTTTAAGGATTTTATTTTTTAAGCAAAGATAAACTATACTTAATTAAACGTCATTTTCTATATTATTCCGGAGTTGCAAAAAACGACTTTAAATGCAAGTTTTCAAAATATTGGTCAATTTTTCTAATTTTTTTTATGCGATAGAGAAGGTCCTAGGAAAAATTTTTGTCATTACAATTTGCCTGTAATTTAACAGGGTGAGCCAGTAATGGGCGTAGTTTTGATTCATCCTGTACATAAATGAAGAATAATATTTAAACAAATTAGTAGATCGTGGTCAAGAGAATCAAATGCAATGCAAATTTAACGATTTCTAAAGACCATTTTTTTTACTGACTGTATAAAAATTTTAAGATTGTTACCTTTGGAAAATAAAAATGTTTTCAAATTCCTGGAAAATACTTTTATGTTACTCTTCTTTGAAACTCAATTTTAGCGAGTGCAATTAAGGGTATTTTTAAAGGTTGTTTTTTTTTTGGGTCACCCCGAATATATACAAGGATAAGTGCCAAATGAAAATTGTTGATAATAATATTTCGACGAGAATTTTTTTTAAACTTTTTCTTAAATTTTTGTATAGTTTTCTCATAAACCAAGGTCCAAAACGGCCATTTTTGGAACTTTACCCTTCATTGCTGGCTTACCCTCTACATATACAGTAAAACGGTAATGACAAAAAATCTTTTTAGGACCTTGACACCCTGTATAATATTGAAAATTATGTTGATTTAAATATAGTTTAATAAACTCTCTAAAAATAAATAAAATGAAAAAAGCATTTTGAATCTGCGGATTTTTTTTAGAAAACGTACATAATTTGGTGTAAACCACCCTATTTATCTCGATTTTCATGGAAACTCTTATCTTTAATAAACCTAAAATAATGAAAGAAAAAATTTGTGGCACAGACGGCAAAGGGTGAGGGAATAATTCAGAAAAAAGTTTTTCTTCGACCAGGATTTGAAACCGGGACCTCTAGAACACCAGACTAATGCTCTACCAACTGAGATACCGAGGAACTGGGGTTTTAACTGGCTATTCGGAAATCCTTTCATTTGTTATTAGTGGGGAGATCTTTGAAGCCTACTGCGGCTTTAAAAACCTAGACATGTTATAAAGACAAGGAGGTACATATTCACGATTATTAGCTGTACGAAATTTCTATTTATCTATTAACCAACGATTCAGATGGCGAATTTCCAACTAATAATTTCAGCCAAACATATTTACAAAATGAAGGGAAAATTTAGCACCCTAATAAAATTACAGAAAAGATTTGTGGCGTAGAGGGCAAAGAGTGAGGGAATAAACCAGACAAAAGTTTTTCCTTGACCAACTTGAACCCGGGACCTCTAGAATACTAGTCTAATATTCTACCAACTGAGCTACCGAGGAACTGGGGTTTTAACTGGCTATTCAGAAATCCATTCGTCCGATTCATTTGTTAGTAGTGGGGAGATCTTTGAAACCTACTGCGGCTTTAAAAACCTAGACATGTTATAAAGATAAGGAGGTACACATTCACGATTATTAGTTGTAGGAAATTTCTATTTATCTATCAACCTACGATACACGACATATAGCGTTTTATTGAAGGTGTCAGATGGCGAATTTCCAACTAATAATTTCAGCCAAACATATTTACAAAATGAAGGTTCCTGGGTGTCGTCCATTTAAATAAGAACAATGGCATTTTTTCTAAATTTGTAACGTTTAGGTTATTTATTAACAATAAATTTTGGTTTTTCCTTTTTTTCACTCTGCAGTTTTTAAAAAATAAGCTTCTGTTATTATGACCAACACCCAAAAACCTATAAATGTATGTATGTATGTATTAAAAACTGGTGGTTAGCTCTCCACCGAAGGCTAAACCATGCACTGCGACCTCAAATGGTCCTATTCTGCCCAGGTATCTACTGAGATTCTAAAGATCGCAATTTCAATACTGCAGGTTGGCAGGTTAAGGAGTTAAATTAAGCTTATATTTTCTTAGTTTCATAACTTTTATTGCAAAAAATATAAAAATAAAGTAATTGCTTACATGGACGGCTTGGGAGCCATGATGGAAAGAGGAAGATCCCATCAGCTGACCAATGACATTCAGGCAAAATCGATATATTGATTGGCGGCAAATTTAAATTATTTAAAAAAATACTACAGCTTCGGCCTTCCTGACACATTGATCTCCTGATCAATTAGAAAAAAAACAAATAAGAATATTTTTTTTTACAATGTAGAATACACATAAATACATAAGCATAATGTAACCATAAGCAAGTCATAAGCTATTTTATTATCCATAAACATAACATAAGCATATCACCATAAGCTATTAAACATAAGTCGTAAATATTTCAGAAATACATAAGCTTATTTACTTAAGTAAGTTTTCATAAAAAATATGTATTTTTTTTTTAAATTAACATTTGTAACAAAAAAAAGTCAAATCTCATAAACCTCAACTACATACCAACTGAAAAACAAAATTAGTTAAAAAAAAAAAAAAATAAGTTTATTTAAAATAATAGTCTACTGTTCATAAGCTTTTAATCTTGAAGCTTCGAGGATTCCATCATAAGGCACTTGGGTATTTTGGAATCCAATTATGTCAGTTACGACATACCTGTCATTTGAAAGTACCTTTTTAATGACATATGGACCTCGATACTTCGGGATCAACTTTTTACTTACACCAACCGTGGTGTCAACATTAGCAACCATAACATAATCACCTTCTTTGTATACATGAGGGTGTTTATGCCTTTTGTCATATTGTTGTTTGTTTTCATTCTGTGTCTTTAAAATATGCTGTGCAGGTTGGCAGGTTAAGGAGTTAAATTAAGCTTATATTTTCTTAGTTTCATAACTTTTATTGCAAAAAATATAAAAATAAAGTAATTGCTTACATGGACGGCTTGGGAGCCATGATGGAAAGAGGAAGATCCCATCAGCTGACCAATGACATTCAGGCAAAATCGATATATTGATTGGCGGCAAATTTAAATTATTTAAAAAAAATACTACAGCTTCGGCCTTCCTGACACATTGATCTCCTGATCAATTAGAAAAAACAAATAAGAATATTTTTTTTTACAATGTAGAATACACATAAATACATAAGCATAATGTAACCATAAGCAAGTCATAAGCTATTTTATTATCCATAAACATAACATAAGCATATCATCATAAGCTATTAAACATAAGTCGTAAATATTTCAGAAATACATAAGCTTATTTACTTAAGTAAGTTTTCATAAAAAATATGTATTTTTTTTTTTTAATTAACATTTGTAACAAAAAAAAATCAAATCTCATAAACCTCAACTACATACCAACTGAAAAACAAAATTAGTTAAAAAAAACAAGTTTATTTAAAATAATAGTCTACTGTTCATAAGCTTTTAATCTTGAAGCTTCGAGGATTCCATCATAAGGCACTTGGGTATTTTGGAATCCAATTATGTCAGTTACGACATACCTGTCATTTGAAAGTACCTTTTTAATGACATATGGACCTCGATACTTCGGGATCAACTTTTTACTTACACCAACCGTTCATAAGCTTTTAATCTTGAAGCTTCGAGGATTCCATCATAAGGCACTTGGGTATTTTGGAATCCAATTATGTCAGTTACGACATACCTGTCATTTGAAAGTACCTTTTTAATGACATATGGACCTCGATACTTCGGGATCAACTTTTTACTTACACCAACCGTGGTGTCAACATTAGCAACCATAACATAATCACCTTCTTTGTATACATGAGGGTGTTTATGCCTTTTGTCATATTGTTGTTTGTTTTCATTCTGTGTCTTTAAAATATGCTGTGCAGCTTTTTCCCGTATTTCTTCTAAATTTCTTTCATGGTCGTTTAAGTAATATTGATTTAAAATTTGTCGTAAATTATCTTTAACTTTACCAATTTGATTTCTTCCAAAAAGTAATTTAGAAGGAGTTTCTCCTGTTGCACGATTGACAGTATTGTTAAAACAATATTCAACATGTGATAAGGTTTTTTCCCATGAAACTTGCTCTTCACCCGAGATCTTTGCAAGCATAGGAGTAAGTGTTTTATTGACTACTTCAATTTGACCATTCGCCTGTGGAGCTCCGGTGGCTACAGAGATGTGTTGTATATCATTTTCACTCAGATATTTGTTAAACTCAGCAGATGTGAAACCAGAACCACGGTCTGACACTAGAACTTTGGGGAAACTGTAAGATTCAAAATAATTCTGAACATTTTTGATGATTTCTTGAGCTGATGTACTTTTACATGGATAAAACTTGACAAATTTTGTGAAGCCATCAATTATCTCACAAATATACTTATACTGCTGTCTACCTACTGACTCCAATGGGCCATAATGATCCACATGAACACATTCAAATGGCATTTTCCCTTTGGGTATACTATGCAAACTACCTTCTTTTTTACCGTACTTTGGATTAAACTCTATACATTTCAAACAATTTTGAATATGTTTCTTGATCTTATCTTTAATAGTTGGAAACCAATATGTTCTTAAAATCAACTCTAATGTTTTATCAACGCCTACATGACCTGTCTGATTATGGTAAGTATGTAAAACCGTATATTCCATCTCTTTAGGTACATAAAACAAGATTTGATCACGCATCTTACGGTAGACTAAACCATTCCGTAGTTCAAATAAGGGTAACTCACGGGATTCTAATGTGTTTCTAATTTTTACAATATCATCATCAGTAGACTGCTTTAAAGCTAGTGTTTGGTCAACAGTATTGCCCTCTAAAACTAGAATATTGTGCACACGACTCAAGCAATCTACATGTTGCATCCTTTTATTTGTTCGATGCTCAATAGAATAATTATAATCTTGTAAGAACAAACACCATCTCATAATACGAGGGACAACATCTTTCTTTGCCAAAGTCAATCTAAAGCTATCGCAGTCAGTCACAATTTTGAACTCTATACCTTGCAAATAAGGATGAAATCTTTTCAAAGCATAAACTGCAGCTAAACATTCCAGCTCATAGCTGTGGTATTTCGATTCAGCCTCTGTCGTTCTCTTGCTAAAATAGAATACAGGGTGAAACTTTTGATCTTGTTGCTTTTGGAGCAAAATTGCACCAAAACCTAGGGAAGATGCATCGCAATGAAGCTCTGTCTCAAGATGAGGTGAATAAATAGCTAACACAGGCTGAGAAATCAATTTTGATCTTAAAGTTTCAAAAACTTCAAGCTGCTCTGGACCAAATTCAAACTTAGTATTTTTTTTAATCAAATCGTACAATGGTTTAGCAAGTATCGAAAAGTTCTGGATGTAACGTCTAAAAAAAGAAGTCAAACCTAAAAATGCATGAACTTGTCTGGCATTCTGGGGAATAGGAAAGTTTTTAATTGATTGGATGTTCTCATCATTTGGACTGATTCCATTAACATCAACTTTATAGCCCAGGAAGTCTATCTCAGTATTTAAGAAAAAGCATTTATCTAATCGTAATTCTAACAAATTTTCTGTCATTCGATCTAAGACTTCTTGCAAAATTTCCAAATTTCCCTCAATTGTGCTTGTGGCAATCAAAGCATCATCCAAATAAATCAAAAGCTTATTATCTTTAATCATATCTCGGAAAATAAGATTTATGAAATTGCTAATTATGGATAATCAATCGACGCCTCGGGGAAATACCAACCCGTTTATGGTTATCAACATTGAGGAAGTTATTGCTGCCGCAATAAATGCCAACGCCGAAACCAGAAGACACGAGCTAACCCTCAACGACGTCTCTATTTTGATACCCCAGTTTTCTGGATCCCCTGGTGAAAATGTCGACTTATGGGTGAAAACACTCGAAAAAATCCAAAATGTATACGAAATAGAAGACAACATTTTGTTTCTGGGTATTATTAAAAAGTTGGGCGGTAAAGCGTTGGAATGGTTCCAGAGCAAGCCGGACCATGTAACCATGGGTCTGGACCAGTTTAAACTCCAAATCAAGTCCATGTTTGCATCTGTAGAAGATACACTGTCCTTGTTTAGAAATTTTGAAGCAAGGAAGCTTGGTAAAACAGAGAGATTTTCGGATTATTACAATGACAAAGTTTTATTGGGCAACAGGTTAAATTTGTCAGAAAAAGAGCTAATACAGTACCTTATAGAAGGCTTTAACAATTCAGCTTTACAAATGCAGGCAAAAATTAAAGAATTTGCTACGTTAGAACAACTTTTAAAGGTAATGTCTTCTATAACATTTGCCGAAATAAATCAACAGCAATTTGGAACTGTTACAGGAAAGGATAGAAGTTATAGAGGTTCTACGTCACAACCAGGACATGTTGGTGCTACTGGTCAAAGTAGTGGTACAAGCCAGACACCATTAAAATGTTACAACTGTTCATTGACAGGCCATATCAGTAGAGACTGTAGGAAACCTAAGCGTGAACCAGGAAGTTGTTTTGCCTGTGGTTCCAAGGACCATATTATCCGGGATTGCCCTAATAAGTCAACTCAGTCTATGCGGAACCAATCATCAAACAAAACTATGTTGGTACAAACTGTTCCTCTGCAAGCAGCTTATAGTGTCAATGTTGAAATGCAGTTATTGGCCAAGAGTGTCCATTGTATGCTTGATTCTGGAAGTCCAGTGTCATTGGTGAATGAAGAGTTAGTCCCAGCCGAATATGTCCAGAAGTTAGAAGTAACAGAATCGTTCTCAGGTATCAATAACTCAACTTTGAAGGTTAAAGGTCTGTTTAACGAATCACTGAAAATTGAAAATGTTATTTATGATATAAAGTTTTATGTAGTCGATAAGTCAACTATGTCTTTTCAATGCTTGTTAGGTAGGAATTTTATTTGTCATCCTAAAATTGATAAAATTATTTTTGAACATTCAAACATACAAATTTTGCCAAAAAATAATTTTCATTCAGAGTTTTTAAATAATGAAATTTTGTTAATTCAAGATTTGATTTTAGAAGAAAATATAGTTAATATAAACTCGGTTATTTCCCAAGAAAATGCTTTTAAACTTAAAAATTTACTTGATGACCACTATTTTAATGCTTTTAAACCAGATAAACCTAAAACCGACTTTCAAATGCATTTACAGCTAAAAAAACACCAACCTTTTAGCGTAAGACCAAGAAGATTTTCATTTTCTGAGAAGAGAGTCATTGATGATATTGTTCAAGATCTGTTGACCAAGGGTGTAATAAGAGAAAGCTCCTCTCCGTACAGTTCCCCTGTGGTTCTGGTCTCTAAAAAATCAGGTGAGTATAGAATGTGTGTCGATTATCGGATTCTCAATCAGTATGTACTCAGAGATTCTTTTCCTATGAGTTTAGTGGACGATCATCTTGATCAGCTTAAGGGCAAACAATATTTCACTAAGTTAGATCTGAAAAATGCTTTTTATCATGTATCAATACATGAAGAGTCTGTAAAGTATACATCTTTTATTACCCATTCTGGTCAATATGAATTTCTTAAGGCTCCATTTGGTCTAAGTGCAAGTCCGTCAAATTTTTGTCGCTTCATAAATCTTATTTTCCGAGATATGATTAAAGATAATAAGCTTTTGATTTATTTGGATGATGCTTTGATTGCCACAAGCACAATTGAGGGAAATTTGGAAATTTTGCAAGAAGTCTTAGATCGAATGACAGAAAATTTGTTAGAATTACGATTAGATAAATGCTTTTTCTTAAATACTGAGATAGACTTCCTGGGCTATAAAGTTGATGTTAATGGAATCAGTCCAAATGATGAGAACATCCAATCAATTAAAAACTTTCCTATTCCCCAGAATGCCAGACAAGTTCATGCATTTTTAGGTTTGACTTCTTTTTTTAGACGTTACATCCAGAACTTTTCGATACTTGCTAAACCATTGTACGATTTGATTAAAAAAAAAACTAAGTTTGAATTTGGTCCAGAGCAGCTTGAAGTTTTTGAAACTTTAAGATCAAAATTGATTTCTCAGCCTGTGTTAGCTATTTATTCACCTCATCTTGAGACAGAGCTTCATTGCGATGCATCTTCCCTAGGTTTTGGTGCAATTTTGCTCCAAAAGCAACAAGATCAAAAGTTTCACCCTGTATTCTATTTTAGCAAGAGAACGACAGAGGCTGAATCGAAATACCACAGCTATGAGCTGGAATGTTTAGCTGCAGTTTATGCTTTGAAAAGATTTCATCCTTATTTGAAATGTATAGAGTTTAATCCAAAGTACGGTAAAAAAGAAGGTAGTTTGCATAGTATACCCAAAGGGAAAATGCCATTTGAATGTGTTCATGTGGATCATTATGGCCCATTGGAGTCAGTAGGTAGACAGCAGTATAAGTATATTTGTGAGATAATTGATGGCTTCACAAAATTTGTCAAGTTTTATCCATGTAAAAGTACATCAGCTCAAGAAATCATCAAAAATGTTCAGAATTATTTTGAATCTTACAGTTTCCCCAAAGTTCTAGTGTCAGACCGTGGTTCTGGTTTCACATCTGCTGAGTTTACAAATATCTGAGTGAAAATGATATACAACACATCTCTGTAGCCACCGGAGCTCCACAGGCGAATGGTCAAATTGAAGTAGTCAATAAAACACTTACTCCTATGCTTGCAAAGATCTCGGGTGAAGAGCAAGTTTCATGGGAAAAAACCTTATCACATGTTGAATATTGTTTTAACAATACTGTCAATCGTGCAACAGGAGAAACTCCTTCTAAATTACTTTTTGGAAGAAATCAAATTGGTAAAGTTAAAGATAATTTACGACAAATTTTAAATCAATATTATTTAAATGACCATGAAAGAAATTTAGAAGAAATACGGGAAAAAGCTGCACAGCATATTTTAAAGACACAGAATGAAAACAAACAACAATATGACAAAAGGCATAAACACCCTCATGTATACAAAGAAGGTGATTATGTTATGGTTGCTAATGTTGACACCACGGTTGGTGTAAGTAAAAAGTTGATCCCGAAGTATCGAGGTCCATATGTCATTAAAAAGGTACTTTCAAATGACAGGTATGTCGTAACTGACATAATTGGATTCCAAAATACCCAAGTGCCTTATGATGGAATCCTCGAAGCTTCAAGATTAAAAGCCTATGAATAGTAGACTATTATTTTAAATAAACTTGTTTTTTTTTTAACTAATTTTGTTCTTTAGTTGGTATGTAGTTGAGGTTTATGAGATTTGACTTTTTTTTGTTACAAATGTTAATTTAAAAAAAAATACATATTTTTTATGAAAACTTACTTAAGTAAATAAGCTTATGTATTTCTGAAATATTTACGACTTATGTTTAATAGCTTATGGTGATATGCTTATGTTATGTTTATGGATAATAAAATAGCTTATGACTTGCTTATGGTTACATTATGCTTATGTATTTATGTGTATTCTCATTGTAAAAAAAAAATATTCTTATTTGTTTTTTTTCTAATTGATCAGGAGATCAATGTGTCAGGAAGGCCGAAGCTGTAGTATTTTTTTAAATAATTTAAATTTGCCGCCAATCAATATATCGATTTTGCCTGAATGTCATTGGTCAGCTGATGGGATCTTCCTCTTTCCATCATGGCTCCCAAGCCGTCCATGTAAGCAATTACTTTATTTTTATATTTTTTGCAATAAAAGTTATGAAACTAAGAAAATATAAGCTTAATTTAACTCCTTAACCTGCCAACCTGCAGCATCAGGAGATCAATGTGTCAGGAAGGCCGAAGCTGTAGTATTTTTTTAAATAATTTAAAAAAATACTACAATACATACGACCCAGGAAACTAAAAAATCCTGCAAATTACAAAACTTGATTCAGGCTTGATACTTTTTCTGATGATGGTTAATAAATAACCGAAACGTTACAAATTTAGTAAAGACAGCGTGTTATTATTTAACTGACTGATAGCCAGGAACCTAGAGATACTTATATTTAAATGCATAAAAGTTAAAATTATTGAAAAACTATCTGACCTTCCAGTAAAATACCTTTTGTTTTTATACCCTGTATAATTTTGCCAATTTTTATCAAAAAGCGCAGCGTGACGGGAATCAAATTGTAAAGTGGGTATCACTTTTCGTAACTACTTCTAAATCAAACACACATTTTCCACTATCTCATGGGGGAAGAGACACAGTCATTCGAATTTGTCAAAACAGCAATTAGAAAAATAGGTTTATATACTGCCGTAGTGCTCGCAAATATATATAAATAATTCACATCGACCTTATTACCGCCACATGAATTATATACTGCCGTGCTATTCGCAAATATACATAAATAATTTACATCGACCTTATTACCTCCATATGAATGTAATTGTATTTATTTATTATAAAATTATGAAATCTTATGCCTATCAATGCAGAAAACCATGGCAATAGTATTGGATGTCACAAGGAGACTGCTGATGCTACTGCTGTATATATATATATATGTGGAGGTGACTTGGAGCCTGTGGTTCCATGTTAATATATCAAGTTTTTTTTTGGTAAATGTTTACCCCTTTTTGGATTTCTGGAATGTACTAGTTCCCTTATGATATAATTGTATCTGTCGCCTCCATCCTGTAACGGAGGTCATTTAATACGGTTATTCAATATACATATATATATGATATGAGTAAATAACACGTAGGTGTAGGTATTAATATTCTAAGTTTCTTATCTTAATGTAATATGATACTTTTGTTTTTCACCATTGTTTTTAATGTAATTTGATATATTTGTTTTTAACTAAAGATCTTCTGGAAAGATATGTGTAAGCATTTTTAGTCAAGTTTAACTTTCATATGACTTTGTTCAAGAATTAGGCGTCAGCACTATTTTAGTATAAATACCATTTATTGTAAACAATATTAAGATATTCAGAGGCATTTAATAACTAGGCTTCATGGTTAAGTACCATTGTTAACTGTTCCAAAATAAAAATAGTTTTTTACTAAGAGTTCCTTATTATAAAAGTGGCGCAGTCGTGCGGATTTCTTCGACGTACTACTGCTTGAGGCCCAGTGTACTAAAAAGCTACTTATAGTTCATCGTTCGCGGTAGTGCACCCGAAAGACTTGTTAGTACGGTACACGTTAGTGTCATACAAGAAGAACTTACTTCCTAATAACTGGTTTAGTGGTTTTTGTCTTAAAATCAACGTAATTTCAGGCTTAGTGGTTTTTGCCTTAAAATCAACGTAGTTACAGGTTTAGTGGTTTTTGCCTTAAAACCAGCATAAATATAAAAAAAAGGAATCGAAAAAGTTACAGAAGTATTCATCTGGTTTGGTCAAATCGTCTTTGAAGGTTGCTACGGAAGTCCTAAAAAGATTTCTGGCTGAGCAAGGAACTGAACCCAGCCGTTGAAGTTGAATCCTTCCAAAGAACTTCACTTTTTTTAGGATATGAAGATTTTGTTACGGTATGTTATTATTTAAAAATTTATTATTTTCCCTAAATTTCTTCAGTAGTCAGAAACTTAAAGATCTAAGTTTTTAGTTATTAAGATATAATTTTTGGAAAATGCAATGTCAACTCAAAATCAAGACCAAGAAGTTGAACCTTACAAACTTTCAGAAATACTTTCACTAATTCCAGAATATTATGGAGATGCAATTCATCTCAACACATTTTGTAACGTATGCGAGTTCGCAGAAGCCACGTGTTTTCAAAATCAAAAACAATTTTTGCTTGTTAAAATTAAAAATCAGTTAAAGGGTAAAGCTTCTCAGCTCATTAATTCTAGAGATGTAAATTCTTGGGCAGACGTTTTACAACTTTTAAATACACATTAAAATGAATTCGGCAATAAATAGGCAAACCCTTATAAGAGATCGAAAAATTGCTCAGGGTAAACTTATTGAGACTATGGTTTTAATACTTTATTACCAGGATTAGATTCAAAAATTGGTCACATTCTACGTGCTAATAATCCAAAAGACATAATTGAAGCTATTTCTTTTATTAAACGCGAGCTTCAACTTTCTTATTTCGAAAATCAAAATTTTTCTAAAATTCAAAATGTGACATAAAAACCTAAGATACAACCAAAAATAAGTTGATTTTGTAAAAAACAAGGTCATTTAATAAATGAGTATAGGATTAGACAAGTGTCACAAACAAGAGCACCCAACAATTTTCAACAAAGACCAAATATAATACAGGGTCCACAACCAAATAACAATAATTTTGGACAAAATCAAAATTACGAAAATAGCCAACAATAATACAGCCCAACCCGATGCATAAACGAATGCATTTTATTAACGCGGAGCAGTTTAGAATTTTTGAAAATAACGAAAATTTTGCAAATACAAATTTTTTGAGTGAAAACTTTTGAAAATTTTAATTATGAAAATGAAAGAAGAATTGTATTATATTACTGATATTACAAAACAGTTTAAATTATTAATTGATATAGTTGCAAATAGATCCTTTTTTAAACCTAAAACATGCAAAAAGTATAAAATTGGATTGCCAGAAAATGTCACTATTAGAGGTATTACTAATGAGCGTATCAATTTAACGAAATCAGCCTTAATTTCTTTTAATATTAACGATCCACATAAAGTTTTAGTTTTTAACCTAGATATATAATTCGATGGTTTATTAGGTTCGGACTTTTTAAGACATTATGATTGTGTTATTGATTATAAAAATAATCACTTGACTACCAATTTTAAAACAGTACCACTTTATCGGGGTAATTCAGTAAATGAACCAATGCAGTCAGTCGAAATGAAACCCATTAATAAAAAATTGAAGGTTATAAATTTCGAACAGATAAATTAAAAAATACTGAATCTATTTCACTAGCACAACAAATAGACAAGTGTTACATTCCTAACTGTTCAGTAAAAATAAATAAAAAGGGAGAATTTTGCAAAACGGTTATAAATGCACGACCAATTACAAAAATAATTAATTTTGAAAAATTTTAATTTTCAACAATTACGTTTAACAAGGGGGCAAAGGGTGAAGGAATAAATCAGAAAAAAAGTTTTTCCTTGACCAACATTTGAACCCGAGACATCTAGAATACTAGTCTAATACTCTACCAACTGAGCTGCCGAGGAACTGGGGTTTTAACTGGCTATTTTGAAATCCTTTCGTCCGATTCATTTGTTAGTAGTGGGGAGATCTTTGAAGCCAACCCGATGCATAAATGAAAGAAATTTTTTGAGTGAAAACTTTAAGAGTCATAATTATACATATCAGAATTTTGAAAATTTTAATTATGAAAATGAAAGAAGAATTGTATTATATTACTGATATTACAAAACAATTTAAATTATTAATTGATATAGGTGCAATTAGATTTTTTTTTAAACCTAAAACATGCAAAAAGTATAAAATTACATTTCCAGAAAATGTCACTATTAGAGGCATTACTAATGAACGTATCAATTTAACGAAATCAGCCTTAATTCCGTTTAATATTAACGATCCACATAAAGTTTTGGTTTTTAACCTAGATATACAATTCGATGTTTATTAGGTTCGGACTTTTTAAGACATTATGATTGTGTTATTGATTATAAAAATAGTCAATTGACTACCAATTTTAAAACAGTATCACTTTATCGGGGTAATTCAGTAAATGAACCAATGCAGTAAGTCGAAATGAAACCCATTAATAAAAAATTGAAGGTTATAAATTTTGAACAGATAATTTAAAAAATACTGAAGCTATTTTACTAGCACAACAAATAGACAAGTGTTACATTCCTAACTATTTAGTAAAAATAAATATTAAGGGAGGATTTTGCAAAACGGTTATAAATGCGCGACCAATTACAAAAATAATTAATTTTGAAAAATTTTAATTTTCAACAATTACGTTTAACAAGGGGGCAAAGGGTGAAGGAATAAATCAGAAAAAAAGTTTTTCCTTGACCAACATTTGAACCCGAGACCTCTAGAATACTAGTCTAATACTCTACCAACTGAGCTGCCGAGGAACTGGGGTTTTAACTGGCTATTTTGAAATCCTTTCGTCCGATTCATTTGTTAGTAGTGGGGAGATCTTTGAAGCCTACTGCGGCTTTAAAAACCTAGACATGTTATAAAGATAAGGAGGTACACATTCACAATAATTAGTTGTACGAAATTTCTATTTATCTATCAACCAACGATACACGACATATAGCGTTTTATTGAAGGTGTCAGATGGCGAATTTCCACCTAATAATTTCAGCCAAACATATTTAAATAAGAACAAAGTCATTTTCTCTAAATTTCTAACGTTTAGGTTACTTCTTAACAATAAATTTTGGTTTTTTCCTTTTTTTCACTCTGCAGTTTTTAAAAAATAAGCTTGTGTTATTATGACCGACACTTAAAAACCTATAGATATATGTATGTATTAAAAACTGGTGGTTAGCTCTCTACCGAAGGCTGAACCATGCACTGTGGCCTCAAATGGGCCTATTGTGCCCAGTTATCTACTGAGATTTTAAAGATCGCAATTTAAACACATACGACCCAGGATTTTAAAAAATCCTGCAAATTACAAAACTTGATTTAGGCTTGATACTTTGTCTGATGATGGTTAATAAATAACCGAAACGTTACAAATTTAGAAAAAAGCCCTTGTTATTATTTAACTGACTGACACCCAGGAACCTATAGATACTTATATTTAAATGCATAAAAGTTAAAATAATTGAAAAAAAAGTAAATAATCAAATTTCAAAAATGTTAGATCAAGGAATTATACAACCATCTGTTTCACCGTTGTACTGCCAAGAGCGGGTAGTTTCTAAAAAATTAGATGCTTCGGGAAAACAAAAAAAAAACAAAGCGTAGAGGGCAAAGGGTGAGGTTATAAATCAGAAAAAAGTTTTTCCTTGACCAACATTTGAACCCGGGACCTCTAGAATACTAGTCTAATACTCTACAAACTGAGCTACCGAGGAACTGGGTTTTTAACTGGCTATTCGGAAATCCTTTCATCCGATTCATTTGTTAGTAGTTGGGAGATCTTTGAAGCCTACTACTACTACTACTACTACTAAAGTTATAGAGGAAAAGTTACAGTACATCTGGTTTGGTCAAATCGTCCAGCTTTGAAGGTTGCTACGGAAGTCCCAAGAAGATTTCTGGCTGAGCAAGGAACTAAACCCAGCCTTTGAAGTTGAGTCCTTCCAAAGAACTTTACTTTTTTTAGTATATGAAGATTTTGTTACTGTAAGTTAGTATTTAAGAATTTATTATTTTCCCTAAATTTCTTCGGTAGTCAGAAACTTAAAAATCTAAGTCAATCTAATGTCAACTCAAAATCGAGACCAAGAAGTTGAACCTTACAAACTTTAAGAAATATTTTCACTAATTCCAGAATATTATGGAGATGCAAATAATCTCAACATATTTTGTAACGCATGCGAGTTCGCAGAAGCCAGCTCATTAATTCTAGAGATGTAAATTCTTGAGCAGACGTTTCACAACTTTTAAATACACAATAAAATGAATTCGGCAATAAATAGGCAAACCCTTAAGAGAGATCGAAAAATTGTTCAGGGTAAACTTATTGAGACTATGGTTTTAAATATTTTATTACCAGGATTAGATTCAAAAATTGGGCACATTTTACGTGCTAATAATCCAAAAGACATAATTGAAGCTATTTCTTTTATTAAACGCGAGCTTCAACAGGTAAAAAACAAGGTCACTTAATAAATGAGTATAGGATTAAACAAGTGTTACAAACAAGAGCACCCAACAATTTTCAACAAAGACGAAATGTAATACAGCGTCCACAACAAAATAACAATAATTTTGGACAAAATCAAAATTACCAAAATAGCCAACAATAATACAGCCCAACCCGATGCATAAACGAATGCATTTTATTAACGCGGAGCGGTTTAAAAGTTTTGAAAATAACGAAAATTTTACAAATACAAATTTTTGGAGTGAAAACTTTGAGAGTCATAATTATACAGATCAGAATTTTGAAAATTTTAATTATGAAAATGAAAGAAGAATTGTATTATATTACTGATATTACAAAACAATTTAGATTATTAAGTGATATAGGTGCAATTAGATTTTTTTTAAACCTAAAACATGCAAAAAGTAATAAAATTAGATTTCCAGAAAATGCCACTATTAGAGGTATTAGTAATGAATTTATCAATTTAATGAAATCAGCCTTAATTCCTTTTAATATTAACGATCCACATAAAGTTTTAGTTTTTAACCTAGATATACAATTCGATGGTTTATTAGGTTCGGACATTTTAAGACATTATGATTGTGTTATTGATTATAAAAATAATAAATTGACTACCAATTTTAAAACAGTATCACTTTATCGGGGTAATTCAGTAAATGAACCAATGCAGTCGTCCCATTAATAAAAAATTGAAGGTTATAAATTTCGAACAGATAAATTAAAAAATACTGAAGCACAACAAATAGACAAGTGTTACATTCCTAACTGTTTAGTAAAAATAAATAATAAGGGAGAATTTTGCACAACGGTTATAAATGCACGACCAATTACAAAAATAATTAATTTTGAAATTTTTTTAATTTAACCAAATTTTGACCCTTCTTCCACAGAAGTTTGTTTTAATTTAACATATAAACATCAGAAAATCCTGAAAATTATATTTTGCAACCATTACGTTTAACACACTTAAATGAAGAAGAAAAAGAAATGATTACGTCATTATATCTTGACTTTTCAGATATTTTTTATTTAGAGGGGCACAATTTAATATTTACTAGTAAAATTAAACATTCAGTTATTACTAAAGAAACTAAACCAATTTTTACAAAATCTTATAGATACCCGCAAGTTCATAAGCAAGAAGTAAAAAATCAAATTTCAAAAAATGTTAGATCAAGGAATTATACAACCATCTGTTTCACCGTGGTGGGTAGTTTCTAAAAAATTAGACGCTTCGGGAAAACAAAAATGTCGTGTCGTTATTGACTATAGAAATCTTAATGAAGTGACAGTAAACGACAAATATCCTCTTCACAATATATCATACTTGTTAGATCAACTCGGTAATTGTGATTATTTTACTACATTAGAATTAGCGTCAGGTTTTTATCAGATAGAATTCGATCCAAAAGATACATAAAAAACTGCCTTTTCAGTTGAGAATGGGTATTACGAATATATCAGAATGCCATTCGGGCTTAAAAATGAACCTTCAACATTTCAAAAATTTATGGATAATATTTTAGTAGGAATTCAAAGATGTCTTGTTTACATAGACGAAATAAGAGTTTATTCATAAAAAATACATGAGCATATAAAAAGACTATCAGAAATATTTTTGAGATTGAGAAAAGCAAATTTAAAGATACAGCCTGATAAATGTGAATTTTTAAGAAAAGAAGTGGTATCTGCTTAAAAAAATTATCCAGAACCAAAAACCCAAAGAGACATAAAACTTTTCTTGGATTAGCAGGATATTATAGAAGATTCATAAAAGACTTTGCAAAAGTTTAAAAACCCTTAACCAAATTATTACAAAAAAATGTATCTTTTATTTTCGATCAAAGTTGTAAAAATGCATTCGAATTATTAAAACATGCTTTAACAACAAGTCCAATTTTAATGTACCCCAATTTTAAAGAACACTTTATTTTAACAACTGATGCTAGCGGTTATGCTATTGGCTCAGTTTTATCGCAAGGAACTATTGGCAAAAACTTACCTATTGCTTTTGCATCCAGGACATTAAATCCTGCAGAACAAAAATATTCAACTATAGAGCGTGAGCTTTTGGCTATAATTTGGTCAGTTAAACACTTTAGACCTTATTTCTATGGGCAAAAGTTTTATTTAGTAACGGACCATCATCCTTTAATTTGGCTAAATTCGGTTAAAGATCCTGGCAGTCGTTTAGCTAAGTGAAGACTTAAACTAGAAGAGTATAAATTTGAATTTATTTATAAATCAGGAAAAATCAACAAAAATGCCGATGCTCTATCCAGAATTATACTCGATGAGAAAATCAACACAGTATATTATTCGGTAAATTTTCAAGTCAACCAGGGCAATGTTAAAATATCAATATATTTGACGCTCCTTCGCACTTTGCTTTGGCTCATTTTGTATCAAGAGATTTAAAAATGGGTAAAGGCATAGCATTACAGTTTAAACAAAAATACGGCCATGCTGATTATCTTAAAAATCAGAATAAACAAATTGGTGAAATTATTAATTGAAAAACCGAAGACAGATATATCTACTATTTTATTACTAAAGAAAAATGTCATTTAAACCCTACTTATAACGATGTTTATAAATGTTTGGAATAAAACTAAATACCTAGCGACGCCAAAAATAGCTTGCGGCTTAAATTTATTAAATTGGGACATAATTTTATCAAGGATTAAATCAATTTTTCAATCAACAGATATTTAAATCAATATCTTTATCTTGAGTGACAAGAGAACAGCAATTATTAATGCTTTATCAGAACAGGAGAATTCATTTGAAGAAGATCAAAATAAAAATTTATCTCTTATGTCGCCGCAAACATTTGAGAATAAATTTAATAGATTCCAACATTTATATCAAAATACTTCATTAATTGATTATTCTAAAGTTATTAGATAGACAAATGAACAACTATTGAAAAAAAACCACAAGAATATCATTACAATCTTTCAACAGGACAACATGAAGGATTTACATTATCAAATTATAGAAGATATTTTCGATGAACGTTCAAAGTTTGACATTAAAATAATCAATATTTTATCTTCAAAATACGTTAGGAAAAGAAATTACCATATTATTCCATTGGCAAATTTTAAAGAAGATGCAATTTCAATACTTTTTGGAATTCTATTATAAACATACTATGTTGAGACAAGGGTTGATTTACCAATATTAGAAATTATATGCTTTATTTTTGCAGATAAAGACTTAAATTTAGTAGGATGTCAGCACATTGTGACAGAACCTAGTGATGACCAAAAACAAATAATAATTGATTAATACGATCCAGGAAAAATAAATTGTCATCGAGGAATCAATGAGACCATAAGGCGAATCAAAGAAAAATATAATTGGAAAAACTTAAGCAAAGAGGTTGAAAAATTTATTAAGGAATGTGAGAGATGCCAAAGAAACAAAATTCTAAGAAAAAATTTGGATAATCCACTTGTAATTATAGAAACCCCAAAAACACCATTTGAAAGATTTAATTTAGACATTTTGGAAATTCCACAAAAGAATTTAGTTTTAACAATAAGGGATGAATAACCAAAATTCATACAAGATTATCCACTTAGTGATAAAACATCAAAAATTATAGCTAATATTATACTACTGTTTTCTCAATATTAGGGTACACCATAACGTGTCAGGCCGGACAGATCAAGCCACTGTGGCGTGAATCTGTGCGCTATGGGAAGTTGGGCGAACCATACTGCCTGTAGCCTGTAGGCGGTGGGATGTAGAGACCCCCCGCCCACGATTCGAGTCTAGTGCTCAATCGTGCAATCAGCTAGCCTAATCTCAAGAGACCCAATCGTCGTATTCCTTACGCCGTTCGGTCGTCACTCGTTATTAGGGACCGTGGGCTTGCTGACTGAATCAGTATGTCCACGTTAATAAAAGTCTCGCACAGGCATTCTCTATTCTGAGATCCTATACTTTCTAGGACACATATGACCATTAAGTCCAAGCACACCAAAGTCTTTCGACGATCGGCAAGTTGCGACGGAAGCAGGACAGTGTAGTCTGGAGACTCGTAGTGACAAACCGGCACGAAAGCGGCGAAAGCGTGATCGCCGTTTTGCTCAAGGATTGGCTGTAGAGCAACTCGTGTGCTGCATCCGTGACTGAGCAGCCCTATTTAGAACCCACTCTGCTCACCCTGAAAGGGAATGAGCTATAAAAGGTGCCCTAAACATAGCCAGCCAACAACTGCCCGACTGAACAACCGCATTCACCAAATGCGGTCAAAACCAAAGAAAAAGAAATCCAATGAACTTTGCCACTTGGAATTTCCGTACACTTATGGATACAGACACAACCACAAGACAAAAAAGAAGAACGGCAATAGTGGTAAGTGAATTAAGGAGAAGAAGAAGTGAACCACGTATTCACGGAGTGGGTTTGGCTATAAAAAATGAGATTGTGGACCACCTAACAGAATTTCCATCCGGAATAAGCGAAAGATTGATGACATTGCGCCTAAACCACCAACACGCTACTATAATCACCCCCTACGCTCCAACTCTTGCGTCTGAGGAAAACCAAAAAGATGAACTTAGTGAAGCCATAACATCTGTACCTACCTGCTTTCAATGCTCGAGTTGGTACGAATTAAAATCTATGGAAGTGTATCATTAGCAAGGAAAGTGTTGAAAACATTAACTCAAACGGACTGCGCCTATTAACCTTATGTTCGGAATATGACCTCATGATCTCAAATACAATTTTCCGACAAAACGACAAATTCAAGACCTCCCAGAGGTCAAAAAGACGTAAACATTACAAGAGCAATAACGATTGCAGACGACTGCTGGACAGAGCATCGCCTGATACGAGCCAAAATGAATTTGCATATTCCACCAAGAAGTGGCCGTCAAAAAAAGGAAATCAGAAGAAATTGCAATGTAGAACGCTTTAAAGATGGTCAAACCAGGACAAAATTCTAAGTCAATCTGAATTAAAAGCTGGGTACTTTAGAATACCCGGAGAATATTGACGATCACTGAAGAATGTTGAAGACAAAAATAACATCTGCCTCCGAAGAAACGGTCGGCTACACACAAAGAAAACATCAAGACTGGTTTGATGAGCACGACAAAGAAATTCAAGACCTTATTGAGAAGAAGAGAAAAGCCCATAATGCTTGGAAAATCCACCCTAACTCTAACGAAAAGAAAAGGCAATATTAAGAAGCCAAAGCAGAAATACAAAGGCAAACACGTAGATTAAAAAACCAATGGTGGACAACAAAATCAAACGAAATGCAACATTTAGCTGAGTCCAGCAATACCAGAGCCTCTTTTCAAGCTACTAAGATTATATATGGTCTCACTACACAAGGTATCAATCCCCTACGATACAAAGATGGAACAAGGTTGCTGAAAGACATATTTTCTATCAATTCACGATGAAAAGAATACTTCCAAGAACTACTCAACAGAGAATCTCAGGTCAATAATGACATATTCGGCAAAATTCCGGAGAAAACTACATAACAACACCTAAGTGAGATTCCGAGATTAGAGACGGTCGAAAAGCAGGCACAGATGAACTCTACAAACAAGGGGGTCCCGCTCTTAATACCCAAAGGCATACTTTAATAAGTAAAATATGGACCTCTGAGACCATTCCTGCCGAACCCAGAGACGCCTCTATAACTACCATTTTCAAAAAAGGCGACAAGGCCCAATGTGGAAACTACATATAACTATAAAACTACATATATCTGTTTCGTTTTGCTAGAAAGATAATTGCACGGATACTATCAAACCGATTAATTCCGATTGCTGAACAAAATCTGCCAGAGACACAATGTGGATTTAGGCCCAATCGAGGCACAGCTGACATGATCTTCAGTGCCAGACAAATGCAAGAGAAATCTAGAGAACAAAATCGCCCCCTCTTCATGGCCTTCAAAGACCTAGTCAAAGCATTTGACTCGGTCAACAGAGAAGCTCTGTGGCAAATACTGCCAAAAGCTGGATGCCCCCAAAAATATATTCAAATTCGTAGACTACTACACGACAATATGAATGTAACAGTCCTGAGCAACGATGGACCAGGAGAATCATTCCAGATTACAACAGGAGTTAAACAAGGGTGTGGTATTGCGGCCACCCTATTTTCTATATTTTTAGGTGCCATGCTTCATCTTGTTGAGGAACATCTACCACCGGGAGTGGAAATTCTATATAGATTCGTCGGGGGCCTACTTAACCTAGACAGACTGCGAGCAAAAACTAAGGTCTCGACGACCTCGGTAATCGAACTGCAGTACGCCGATGAGAAAGTCGTTATGGCCGATACAGAATAAGGTGTACAGCTGGTAATCAACACATTTAACCAAGCCTACAAAAGCATTATCCTAGAGGTCAATCTTTTCAAAACGCAAATTCTTGACCAACCAGAACCAGGTAGGAATTCCCAAGCTCCAAACAATTCCATAAGCCCTCCTCTGTACAACTCTGTACTTGGGAGCCAATGCAACTATTGACGCAGAAATACAGCATCGCCTAAAATGTGCGAGCGCAGCTTTCGGACGGCTTTCGGAGAGAGTCTTCAACAATCACTACGTCAATGCGGAGACCAAGTTTCGTGTCTACATCACAGTTATAATACCAACTCTAACATACGGATGCGAAACGTGGATCACCTACAGAAGGCATATCAAACGACCAAAAAAGAAGAACGGCAATAGTGGCAAGTGAATTAAGGAGAAGAAGAAGTGAACCACGTATTCACGGAGTGGGTTTGGCTATAAAAAATGAGATTGTGGACCACCTAACAGAATTTCCATCCGGAATAAGCGAAAGATTGATGACATTGCGCCTAAACCACCAACACGCTACTATAATCACCCCCTACGCTCCAACTCTTGCGTCTGAGGAAAACCAAAAAGATGAACTTAGTGAAGCCATAACATCTGTACCTACCTGCTTTCAATGCTCGAGTTGGTACGAATTAAAATCTATGGAAGTGTATCATTAGCAAGGAAAGTGTTGAAAACATTAACTCAAACGGACTGCGCCTATTAACCTTATGTTCGGAATATGACCTCATGATCTCAAATACAATTTTTTCGACAAAACGACAAATTCAAGACCTCCCAGAGGTCAAAAAGACGTAAACATTACAAGAGCAATAACGAGTGCAGACGACTGCTGGACAGAGCATCGCCTGATACGAGCCAAAATGAATTTGCATATTCCACCAAGAAGTGGCCGTCAAAAAAAGGAAATCAGAAGAAATTGCAATGTAGAACGCTTTAAAGATGGTCAAACCAGGACAAAATTCTAAGTCAATCTGAATTAAAAGCTGGGTACTTTAGAATACCCGGAGAATATTGACGATCACTGAAGAATGTTGAAGACAAAAATAACATCTGCCTCCGAAGAAACGGTCGGCTACACACAAAGAAAACATCAAGACTGGTTTGATGAGCACGACAAAGAAATTCAAGACCTTATTGAGAGGAAGAGAAAAGCCCATAATGCTTGGAAAATCCACCCTAACTCTAACGAAAAGAAAAGGCAATATTAAGAAGCCAAAGCAGAAATACAAAGGCAAACACGTAGATTAAAAAACCAATGGTGGACAACAAAATCAAACGAAATGCAACATTTAGCTGAGTCCAGCAATACCAGAGCCTCTTTTCAAGCTACTAAAATTATATATGGTCTCACTACACAAGGTATCAATCCCCTACGATACAAAGATGGAACAAGGTTGCTGAAAGACATATTTTCTATCAATTCACGATGAAAAGAATACTTCCAAGAACTACTCAACAGAGAATCTCAGGTCAATAATGACATATTCGGCAAAATTCCGGAGAAAACTACATAACAACACCTAAGTGAGATTCCGAGATTAGAGACGGTCGAAAAGCAGGCACAGATGAACTCTACAAACAAGGGGGTCCCGCTCTTAATACCCAAAGGCATACTTTAATAAGTAAAATATGGACCTCTGAGACCATTCCTGCCGAACCCAGAGACGCCTCTATAACTACCATTTTCAAAAAAGGCGACAAGGCCCAATGTGGAAACTACATATAACTATAAAACTACATATATCTGTTTCGTTTTGCTAGAAAGATAATTGCACGGATACTATCAAACCGATTAATTCCGATTGCTGAACAAAATCTGCCAGAGACACAATGTGGATTTAGGCCCAATCGAGGCACAGCTGACATGATCTTCAGTGCCAGACAAATGCAAGAGAAATCTAGAGAACAAAATCGCCCCCTCTTCATGGCCTTCAAAGACCTAGTCAAAGCATTTGACTCGGTCAACAGAGAAGCTCTGTGGCAAATACTGCCAAAAGCTGGATGCCCCCAAAAATATATTCAAATTCGTAGACTACTACACGACAATATGAATGTAACAGTCCTGAGCAACGATGGACCAGGAGAATCATTCCAGATTACAACAGGAGTTAAACAAGGGTGTGGTATTGCGGCCACCCTATTTTCTATATTTTTAGGTGCCATGCTTCATCTTGTTGAGGAACATCTACCACCGGGAGTGGAAATTCTATATAGATTCGTCGGGGGCCTACTTAACCTAGACAGACTGCGAGCAAAAACTAAGGTCTCGACGACCTCGGTAATCGAACTGCAGTACGCCGATGAGAAAGTCGTTATGGCCGATACAGAATAAGGTGTACAGCTGGTAATCAACACATTTAACCAAGCCTACAAAAGCATTATCCTAGAGGTCAATCTTTTCAAAACGCAAATTCTTGACCAACCAGAACCAGGTAGGAATTCCCAAGCTCCAAACAATTCCATAAGCCCTCCTCTGTACAACTCTGTACTTGGGAGCCAATGCAACTATTGACGCAGAAATACAGCATCGCCTAAAATGTGCGAGCGCAGCTTTCGGACGGCTTTCGGAGAGAGTCTTCAACAATCACTACGTCAATGCGGAGACCAAGTTTCGTGTCTACATCACAGTTATAATACCAACTCTAACATACGGATGCGAAACGTGGATCACCTACAGAAGGCATATCAAACGACCAAAGTTGTTTAAGACGAATCCTGAGAATCAAATGGCAAAACCGATGAACAAACATAAGTGTTTTAGAAGAAGCCAGAACAACTAATATAGAAGCCTTATCTTCAAGCACCAGCTTCGTTGGACTGGTCACGTTATCCGCATGCCCGAAACACGAGGAAAAGAGAAAGGCAATATGATGAAGGGTCACATCGATATAAACAACTTCGATACCACGACAAACGATAGGGCTTCGTGGCGCCGAACAGTCAATGAAGGAGCACAAATTTTTAAAGAACAACGATGTAGGCTAGAGACGGAAAACAGAGGACGCAGAAAGGAACGACAAAATGGAAGAATGGATGACCAGTAACACCCAGCTGCTGCCGGAGACTGAGTGCGCTAGGACTGTGGCAAGGTGTGCGGATCGAGAATTGGCTTACATAGTCATCAAAAAACGTACAACAGGTAGCGATAAAATAGAGGAAAATCATACTCGGTATCAAGTGATTGCCTATGATTATGATAAAACATTTTATGCATCTCGGGTATAAAGTATGTTTAACGCCTTCATCATGTAAAAACCTTCGCCTACGGCTCGTGATTTCGACGCTACGAGCGTTAAATATTTCTTTTATGACCTAGATAAATAAATAAATATTATGCAATACCGGGTGTTAAAGTGTGCTCATGTTTTAGGTCATAATGTGTTAGAGTTAAACTTTAATGCCCGGCGGTGTCTGTTTATGGATTAATTTGAAAGTGTCGTCAACTGATGATTTGTATATTAGACACTTAAAGTAAATTTTTAGTGCCATCGGTATCCGCATCGGCATCCCTATCATGTCGACCAATCAAGCAGGTGCACTTTCAAATTTATGGCGAATGCGTGACAGCTCCAGCTGATGAAAGTAACATTGTTTGATTGAACGAGCGATGCGTTACGGGCAAAACTAATACGTATATACGATATATATATATATATATATATATATATATGGTACCATTTGGCGTCCGCCCATGTTAAATTTTAGGTTCAAGTGGCATCCGCTGGTCAGATGGCTATATATATATATATATATATCTCGGAATATATATATATATGGTACCATTTGGCGTCCGCCCATGTTAAATTTTAAGTTCAAGTGGCATCCGCTGGTCAGATGGCTTCCGGTATACGACAGTCAAATGACCAAACCGAGAAAGCCTGTTCGCATGGTCCACAATATCACCGTGAACCCCCCAAACAAATATTAGGTCGGAGTTCACTTGATCTGTTTTTGGATTCATTCAACTGATCAAAGTTAAGGCTACATGGCATCCGTAAATTTGTCCCTGCCGCAAGCCAAAGGTGCTGTGGGAATTACAATATTATACTCGGTAGGTATTCTTTTTTTCGTTTATGCGTATAGATCACGGCGTCCTGCAAAAAATGCCACTTAAACTCACTCAGTCACTTGACCAATGACTGGAAGTTTATAGAGGTCCGATTTTAATGAAACTTGGGATAAAATAATATTAACCCTAAAAAAATTGACGCACACTTTTGCTTATGAAAAACGCCGCAAGTTTAAGGGAAGCTTCTAATTTATTGACCAGTCACTTGACTAATGACTGGAAGTTTATAAAGGTCCGATTTTAATGAAACTTGGGATAAAATAATATTAACCCTAAAAAAATTGACTCCTCATCCTGCAATTAAGGATAGAAGGGGTAAAAGTACCATTATTTGGTACCAAGCCGATATCGGAGGCCTGGTTGTAATGAAGTAAGAAACAAAAACGCTTTGTCCGATATGCCACGAGTGTTACTTGAATTTTTATTTGCGGACACGAGATTCATTTTATTGTTTTTTAAATATTTTGGCTTTTTAGTTCTGCGCAACAAGTCTCCTCCGGAGCGATTGCTTGCTGATGCCTTAAAATTAAGGCCACGTAGTATGAAGCTCCAATTGGGAGCGGTGCTGCTGCGAACGTTACCTCTTTTTAAGAGTCATGTTACAGTGACCTTATACTTTTACAGGTTTCTACTTTATAACCTGCTGAAAGGTACAGAATTCTGTATTTACGGTGTTCTGCACTTTTCAATTTTGATGTTTTTGTTTCTCGGTTTATTCGACAGGTGGCGCACATAGTTACTTCGTCCCCACGGATTACAAACTTTTTGTTTTAAATTCGAGAGATGTACATGGTCACTGTATAGCTTCAATTGTCAGGTACAATCCTATGACTCCCTGATGATTCCTAATAAGGATGAAACAGGCCGGTAGGTGTCTGGATTCTCCATTAGACATTGGAGGCCTGGTCGTAATGAAGTGAGCAACAAAAACGCTTTGTCCGATATGCCACGACTGTTACTTTAATTTTTATTTGCGGACACGAGATTCATTTTGTTATTATATTTATTAACTTTAAAAATGAACCCATTACCTTACCTTTCTTTTGATGCCCCTTAAAATATTTTATGGTCCAGATTACGTTACCCGTGGCCTTTTTAGCACAAAGGGTACCGAAATAATTGTTTTTTTTAATCTGCATCATCAGGGACTTTGTTTTTTTGCCTGTAGATATGTTTCCAGTTTTGTATATTTTTCGAATAACGTTTAAATATGCCTTTTAATTTTGTCACAGTTTGTTTAATTTTTGATTTCAGTAGCGTCCTCAGCAACGGTTAAATTTGAAAAATCCACTAATTCAAAATTGTGAAAATGTTTCACAAAAAATAGCAACGCAATATCTCTCGCTGGCATTTCTATAAACTTTGGGAGATTTTTATAAGGCTATATATTTTTAAAGCTCTATTCATTCCCTTTTAGGGCTGCTATTACATATGAAAAAAAATTGGGATGGGGCTATGCTAGAAAGGTTCTTCTATGACCATGCTAGTCAAAAGTTCGTACGAAAGTTTAATAATAATTAAGCAGTGGAACTTGGCATGCATAGTAAGCGGACTCTTAGATATTTTTTGATAAATTTTTGTAACATAAAGTTTTCTGGACAGTGCCCCTATTTCCGAAAATAACATAAAAATTGTTAAAGCTTTAGAAATTATGGTGGAGCTATGAAACTTGGCACAAATGGTTATTGACTCCGCATTTTTTTTGTCTTGTGTTACTTAATCGAAATCTCTTGCCTAGGACCTCAATTCTCGACTTTAAACAAAAAATAGGAAAATATTAATAGCCATCCAAAAAGTGACAGAACTATCCTCGGAACTATCAGACTAAGAACAAATATTTCTAGCTATATTAGCTTATATTAAAAAATAAAAAGTTTTGTGTAATAAGCCCCTTTGAGGTCTTTTGAAAAAAACGCAACATTCAATATCACCTAAAGCATAACGAGAGATCAAGGAATTTGGCACAAATGATCACTGGGTTCCTTAGTACCAAATGTTCTAGGACCATTTGCAAAGGACCCTTACTACCGAAGCTAGTTTTAGAAAATGTACTTTTAACGTCAATAAACAGCAAACTAACAGATCGTATTTTAGTAGAGAAGTAAACATTATTTGTTGTATACTGTCATTTTAAAGTCCTCTACAAAAGCTCCCTATTTTTGAAAGAAGTTTGAATAAAGCCTCAAAGATGCTGCTTTTTGTTTTCTAATCTTGTTTTGTCTATGTTTATATCTAAAGGAATCTAAATTTCTATTGACACGAAATTACGGGAAACACTAGCCAAGCCTTTTCCAAAAGTAAACAAAAATATTAAACATAAACCTAAATTTTCGCTGTCAGATGGTTTTCAGTTGCTTTTACTACTGACGCAACCGACGCGCTTGCCAGGCTAACTTGATTGGGATAGTTATTATCGGTACGCATGTTTCTCGGAAAATCGGGCAAAGTCGTTATATTATCCATAGTTATATGGGTTATACAAACAACTATGGGGGCACTGGTATTTTTAATTTAAGTGTTAAATTTATACATTTTGGAAAAAATTGTAATTTAAATTTTTGTTATGTATATACTGTTTTGTAAATATATTTTCCTACGAACGTGCGGAAAAGTTACTTTTCCGCACGATTTTTTCCTTTTTTTTAAGGTGAAATTTTCCGCACTAGTGTTGAAAAGTTATTTTTTCGCACGATTTTTGTATTGTTAAAAATAAAGATATTTAACACTAATTAAATGATTAATGTAACTAATCTTATGTGTCATTTTGTAACATTTTATAAAATCTTTGCGTATTAAAAACATTTTTTTTCATAAATAAGATGGACAAAAACACTCGTAGGAAAAACATTGTACCTAACTCTTGCGTAAAATGCCTTTTCCACCCTTGACGGCTTGCTTAAATTCCGGTTCGCGTTGTTCGTGCAACTGCTGTCGCGTGCGGAATATTACCACTTTCCGCACTTATTAGGTAAATATCTATTTCCTACTAGTGTGGAAAATCACTATTTTATATGAGCGATAGAAAATTCCGCACGATAAATCATGCGAAAATTAGTACTTTTCCGTGAGATTTAACTTTTCCTCTTAATTTTTACATTTCCGCACAATTTTTGCTTTTATGCGCGATTAGTTGCAAAGATTTTAGATACGAAAATAATTTCTAATAATTGTACCTAACTCTTGCGTAAAATGCCTTTTCCACCCTTGACGGCTTGCTTAAACTCCGGTTCGCGTTGTTCGTGCAACTGCTGTCGCGTGCGGAATATTACCACTTTCCGCACTTATTAGGTAAATATCTATTTCCTACTAGTGTGGAAAATCACTATTTTATATGAGCGATAGAAAATTCCGCACGATAAATCATGCGAAAATTAGTACTTTTCCGTGAGATTTAACTTTTTCTCTTAATTTTTACTTTCCGCACAATTTTTGCTTTTATGCCCGATTAGTTGCAAAGATTTTAGATACGAAAATAATTTCTTCTCTATTGAGGAAAATGACCCATAGTATCTCCTTCTTACATTTTCCATTCTAGAGAAGAAAATACTCTTCTAGAAAAATATTTTCTCCCTGGAGAAGAAAATACTCTTTTCTCTTAAGGTAAAGCGCTAGGCGTCTAGGTAAACTCCCCAATATCTTGTTAGTCAAAGTCAAATGGAATATATTATTAATGTAGATGAGCAGAATGTCTAGTAATTTTAAAGCTTATTGTTAAATTAATAAACCTGTCGATGTGTTGGTTTGCAGTTTTTTAGCGTTAAAAGTACAAAAAGTAAGTTTTAAAATTAACTTCGGGAGTAAGGGTTCTTTGCAAATAGTCCTAGAACATTTGGTACTAAGGGACCCAGTGATCATTTGTGCCAAATTCCATGATTCTATCCTTATGCTTTAGGTGATATTTAATGTTATTTTTTCAAAAAACTTCAAGAATTGGGGCCTTCTAAATAAAACTTTTTATTTTTTATTTTTAGCTAATATAGCGACAAATATTTGTTGTAAATCTGATAGTTCTATCACTTTTTGGATGTTATTAGTATTTTTTTGTTTAACGTCGAGAATTGGGGTCCTATGCAAGAGACCTCGAAAAAGCAACTCACGACAAAAAAAAGTTGTGGGGTCAGTGACTAGTTGTGCTAAATTTCAACGATTTCAACCTTTAACAATTTTTGTGTTATTTTCGGAAATAGGGGTCTTTTTTAGAAAACTTTAAATTAGCAACATTTATCAAAAATTATCTAAAAGTCTATTTATTATGCTTTCCAAGTTTTACTGCTTAATTATTATTTTTTCTTAATTAAACTTTTCATCTTCCAGACTAATATGAGATTTTCGTACGAACTTTTGCCCAGCATGGGTATAGAATAACCTCTCTAGAATAGCCCCACCATATTTTTTTTGCATACGTAATAGCATCCCTAAAAGGAAATGAAAAGAGCTATAGAAAAAATATAGCCTTATCAAAATCTCACAAAGTTTGTAGATATGCCAGCGAGAGATGTTGCGTTGTTATTTTTTGAGGAAAATTTTCACAATTTTCACACTTTTGAATCAGTGGATTTTTCAAATTTAACCGTTGCTGAGGACGCCACTGAAAACCAATTTAAACAAGATGAATTAAAACGCACATTGAAACGTTATTCGAAAAATATACATAACCACAAAAATGGCAACATATCTATAGGCATAAAATATAAAGTCCCTGATGCTGCAGATTAAAAAAAAATAATTATTTCGATACACTTTGTGCTAAAACGGCCACGGGTAGCGTAATCTGTACTAAAAAATATTTTAAAAAGCAGCAGAAGAAAGGGAAAATAGTCCAATTTTTAAAGTCAATAAATATAATTTCGGAATTAAAACCAAAAAACCAGGACAAAGGAAAGTAACTTGCAAAGAAGTTGTAAAAGCTGAAATTTTAACATTTTTCAAAAACGAGCCGCTACTGTTTTTGTACCACTTACTTTTAAACAAAAACGAATACCTTGTTAAATAATTAGTGTGTGGAAATGAAAACCGTTCTGAAGTGGGTGTCTTAGTTTTTGAGATATTCATGAAAAACTTGAGTAATGCTTATATTTTCCCCTTTTCTAATAAAAATTCGGTTACCGCCCCGCCCCCCAAGGGACGTAGGCCGAAATTATTTGACTTTTGATTGTAATATAGTCATGGTGTCATGTCATTAAAACTTAAACAATCTTACATATTTTTTGAAAATTTTAAAGGAATAAACGTACTATTAGAGAACCAAGCTACACATTAAGGAAAAATTTCAACCCCCCGTTCTTTCAAATAAAGGTGTTAGGTATAAAACATTACCTGATATATATTTAAATTACTGGGTCGTTGTATTAAATCAATTAAAATTAAACTTAGTGGAACCATTTAAGGAAAGTAGTCATTTTTCTTTAAAAATTTCAACCCCCCCCCCCACTCTTTCAAATAAGGGTGGAGGGGATAATATATTACCTGGTATATATTTGAATGACTGAGTCGTTCTACTGAACCAATTAAAATTAAATTTCTTAGGAACATTTAAGAAACCAAGCTACATATTTTGAAAAAATTTCAACTTCCCACCCCTTTAAATAAATAAATTAGGGCATTAGGGACAAAACATTACCTGGCATATATTTGAATGATTCGGTCATTGTACCCAACCAATTAAAATGAAACTAAGTAGAAATTTTTAAGAAACCAAGCTATACATTTAGGAAAAATTTCAAACTTCTACTCCCTCAAATTAGGGTAATAGGGACAAAATATTATCTGGCATATATTTAAATGACTGGTCGTTCTACCGAAACAAATTTATTAAAAACATTTAAGGAGCCAAGCAACACATTTAAAAAAAAATCAACATCCCGCTCCTCCAAACCAATTTAAACTAAATTCAGCAGAACATTTAATGAACCAAGCTACACATTTATAAAAAGATTAATCGCCCCCACCCTCTTAAATAAGGGTGATAGGAACAAAATAGTACCTGGCATATATGTAAATGACTAGGTCGATCTAGCGAAACAATTAAGATTAAATTTAATAGAAACACATTTAAGGAGAAAATTTACACGTTTCCCTACCACCCTTATTCAGAAAGGTCGATTGTTGACATTTTTTGTAAATGCGTAGCTTGGTTCCTTAAATGTTTCTACTAAGTTTCATTTTTATTGGTTCGGTAGAACGCCCAGCCATTCCAATATATGTCAGGTAATGTTTTGCCCCTACCACCCTTATTTGAAGGGTTGGGGGGGTTGAAATTTTTCCAAAATGTGTAGCTTGGTTTTCTAAATGTTTCTACTAACTTCATTTTAATTGGTTTGGTATAACGACCCAGCCATTGAAATATATGCCAGGTAATTATTTGTCCCTGCCACCCTTATTTGAGGGGGTGGGAGGTTGAAATTTTTTCCAAATGGCTAACTTGGTCCTCTAAATGTTTCGACTAAGTCTCATTTTAATTGGTTCGGTAGAACGACCCAGTCCAACCAAATATATGCCGGGTAATTTTTTGTTTCTACTACCCTTATTTTGGGGGGAGGGGCTATGGAATTTTTTTCTAAATGTGTAACTTTGTTTTTGGAATATTTTTATCAAAATCGGCCTGGTAGAACGTCCCAGTCATCGAAATATGTGTCAGATAATGGTATTTTTACCCCTACTGCGCTTAATTGCGCGCGGTGGGGGGGGGGATTGTGCCAAGTTTCGTTAAAATCGGAGCACTGTAAGCTTTCGGTCATTGGTCAAGTGAATGTCATTCGAAAAAAAAAGTTCGAACTAATTTTTTTCAAACAATTTTCCGCGAGCCTTAAAATCTCTTTCAGCTCCTCTATTTATCAAACTGCTTGAATTTGCCTTGGTATTGTAAATTCGCGGAAATTAAAGAATAAATAAACAGACCCACTCCATATAAGTTCAAAATAAATTTGGCAACTAGGCTGGAGTTCAATTAAGCCTAAAATATCAATATACGGATGCCATCTGTAACTTCAGCCCTGGAGGTCAGACAGACTTTAAATGAAATGACGCCAACTTCTACCGTTACTATATCGCATGAATACTTATGGTGTATAAAAGCCGGATGCCAACTGGGAATGTTTCTTGATCGGATGCCATTCAAACCTACATAGATATATATGTATATATATATATGCTTCCTAAAAACACCGTGTATATTTTTGCCTTAGTGATGGACATGCTCATCCTTAGCGTTTGCCGAAAAAAAGGTGGGCTTCATAAAGTCGGAATATATATCAAAATATACACCAGTAGTTCTAGGGTTCTAACTGTAGAGGGCGCAGCAGTCGAACGCGAAAATATACAGTATTCAATAGGTCGCACGGTGAAAACGACGCCCGCAAGATCTGGCAATACCGCCGGGCTTCAGATCCATCGTGGGACCTATTCAATACTGTATATTTTGATTTTTAAACTTTATGGCGGGTTTTTTAAAAAACTGGCGGTATTTTTGAAAAATATCTTTAAAATAGAGCGGGTAGTAGATCTATTGAAATTTTTTTTATTGTTACTAAACCTTTTAAAGGTGCGGTTTGTCTTTTTACCTGGCTGGCACTAAAAAATATTTGAAAAAAAATTGGCTTTTTTATGATTTCATGCACTACCGGACAGGAAAGTGTAACTGCAATGCCCGTGTTTTAGGGCTTATTGTGGTACTTTAACGCCCTAGGGCCACTTTTCTGCCCGCGGGTGTTAAATTAAAATCGGTCGTGCCTGTCTATGGATTACTTTGAAATTCTTGTCACTGATGATTTGTATATTGTCAAAATTGGCATCAAAATGGGTTTTAGACATACTAGAATAGGCAAAAATTTATATAAATTTTTTGAATAGAGGAAACAATTAGAACTTATTTTTTTTCTTAAAAGGCTTAGGAAGTTCCATCATTTAACATACTAAAAGTCCCCATCCCTACCCTCTCGGAAACTGTTATTTCTAACCTTCAAAAAATTCCAATAAAGCGTTTTTCTTGGATAACTCCTAAACGGTGACAGACTGTCAAAAGTGACAAATGCAATTGCAAATTTAATTCTCTATCAATAAGTAAATAGTGATAGTTTAGCTTAAACCACTCCTTCTATCAGAAAAATTTGAAAAAACACAATCAAAAATTATGGCAATTGGAACAATTTCTTGCATATTCCTTTTTAGCATTTTTATCAAGATTTCTCAATCTACGGGTACCAAGCTTAGCAGAGTTGATCTAAGAGCAATGACCTAAATTATATCAGAAAATTTTTATATTGGCGTAGTCCGATTTTCTCAACTAGAAAATTTCAAAATCTACCAAAACTCTTTGATACGCCACTGTTGCTGACATGTACAAAAAAGAGCCCCGCTTTTCACTGGGATCTTATAATGAAATAAAAATCATAATTTTTTTATTTATTTTTTGTTAAATTAAATTGAAGAAGCTACCCTTTAACATAAAAATATTCAAAAATACTCACAAAATCAGATTAAAAAAAAAACAATCCCTAACAACAATAAAAAATTATTAGATGAGTAGGGACCTTGATTCTTCAATTTATGAAATTCAACAAAAAAAATAATTAGAAAAAATTCTTATTGCATTATTAGAAGCGGCAGATACTATCAGAAGGTGCCGTTGAAATTATTTATCTATGTGTCAGTAACAGTGGCGCATCAAAGGGTTTTGGTACAACTTGAAATTTTCTAGTCTAGAAAATCGGACTACGCCACTGGAACAATTTAATTTTTAGATATAATGTAGGCCATTATTTTTAGATCAATCCAGCCAAGTTTGGTACTCGTAGGTTAAGAAATCTTGATGAAAATGCTAAAAAGGGATATGCAAGAAATTGTTTTAATTGACATCATTTTTGCTTTAGTGTTTTTTTTTTCTGGTAGAAGAAGTGGTCAATTTCCAACATTGTTCATATTTATCACTTTTGACAGTCTGTCACCGTTTATTATCCAAGAAAAACGCTTTTTTGAGTTTCTTGGAGGTTAGAAATTACAGTCCCCGAGGAATGGGGACTTCTAGTATGTTAAACGGTGAATCTTCCTAAGTTTGTTAATGAAAAAAAATAGGTTCTAATTTTTTCCTCCATTCTTGCTATGTAGCTTAGCCTATACGAATACATTTTAAAAAATTTTAAATTGTTTTCTCCTTAAAAATATGGTCGTGCATAAATCATTGTATGCAAAGTACGCTTAACGCCCTCAATGTGTGAAAACCCTCACCTACGGCTCGTGATTTTAACGCTTTGGGCGTTAAACATTTACTCTATGACCTAGATACATTAGTAACTATTATGCATATTTTATGGGTTAATGTGTGACTAAAACGGTATATTTGACGGTGTTTATAAAATACAAAAAAATTAAGTAAAATTCAAGCCTGAATATGGTGTCTCACATTCAAATTAGGTTAGAACAATAAAAACTAACCGCTGTATTACCTCATTAGGCGACGTTAAGTTGTCAAAACTTTTAAAAGGTTGATACTGCCCGCATTACATCCGACATTACGAATCCACAAACGGTACCTTTGACGGTTAATAAGAAGCCCACTACCGACTTACGACGCCCGAATTCAGACTTCCCAAAAACACTATATATAAAAAGAAAAACTTATAATTCCACCACAACATCGCAAGCGGAAATATGTAATAACACTACATTCAAAATATATTTTATAGAAAAATATCACAACTACAAGGGCAGACCCAGCCTCAAAATCTTGGAGGGAGTGTGGTTAATCAGACTTCGAGTTGTCTGTTTACGTGAAATTCGTTGATAAACGCATGCTTTGAAATCGCAGGCAAAAATTTCGAGAAAATAGAACCGAAAATTTCATTTTTGACATGTTTTGTAAGATGCTGATAAAATGACCTCTCAATTATAAACATCTCACTTTTTTTAATTCAAGATACTTAACACATGAAGAAGTTCCTTAAAATCTTTAAGTTTTTGGGATATTTGTAAAAAATGGGACAAAAACGGGATCTCAAAAAAAAGGGATATTTAATCATCTCATCAAATTTCAGACTTCCTAAAAACACTATATATAAAAAGAAAAACTCATAATAAATACGTAATAACACTAGCATTCAAAATATTTTTTATAGAAAAATATCATAACTACAAAGGCGGATCTAGCTTCAAAATTTTAAAGGGAGGAGGCTTTAATCAGAATTTCGAGAAAATAGAGGCCAAAATTTAATTTTTGACATGTTTTGTAAGATGCTGATAAAAAGATCTGTCAATTATAAATATCTCGTTTTCTTTTTAATTCAAGATACTTAACACAGTAAGAAGTTCCTTAAAACCTTTGAATTTTTGGGATGTTTGTAAAAAATGGGACAAAAACGAGACCTCAAAAAAATGGGACATTTGCCCGTCTCGACAAATTTTCTTGAGGCATAAGAGTCAAAAAAGTCGTTGCTTGTAACATTAAATTAATGTAGTAAAAAAAATATATTAATTAGGTAATTAATTATTATCTTTTTTTCTACTACTGGTCCGTGTGCCCATCGTAAAGAAATATTTCGACTGAATACTCTTCTTAGTTTTTGTAGTATTACATAGCATAAGACCCGAAAGACAAACGGCAACACCGCAGAGCTTCTTCATTACCGCGAGACGTTTTTTTTTGCTATATACTCCACCAAACTGATTGAATAATAAAACCATATATTTCCCGCCGCGTCCCGCACGCGTGGGCTTCGACTTGTCTACCTGATGTGTCGGGCGTTATAATGATAGCGGTGCATGTATATATATATATACATCACTTTGCCACCTCAAGAAAAAGTATATAAAATACGCTGTCACCTCATATATAACGCTGTCACCTCACTTTTCTAAGGTGACAACGTTTTTCAATAAAACTTTCAGGATTCGTTCTTGATACTCTCCGGAAGCGGTGTGCAAAATAATTTCGTTGTGAGGTCACAAAGTACCATTTTTTGGCCGTGTAGTTCACGTACCCACCGCTGACACTGGCGTCGTTTTGTTTAAAGCTAGGGGGTCTACTCTGTAGCCTCACTAGTATAAGAAATTTGGCAACCTTGCAAGTTAGATTTTTGAGGCAACAAAGATATCTTTTTGCAGTTTTATATGCTTTACTTCAATACGCAAGCGATATACTCATTTTATTTGTATTATTTAACATATTAAAATAATTTCTGTTTTAGCTGAGCCACCAGTTGGCCGACGCCAACAAGTGCATTTTGGCACAGATCTTTCTAAATGGTACAATATTAACTTAATATCATTATTCAAATTGACAAAATACAGCATCGTCTGAAAACCAACAAGGAATAGACATAGTAAAAATTCTGAGCCCTCTCCCCCTTCGAAATACTACACAAATTTCACTTATTCTCCAAAGGCACAAAAGTTTAGTATTATAAGGAACTATGAAAATATATACATAACATCATTGGATTGACCATTTCTGTACATTAAATATTTTTAAAATATAAATGTTGCTGGCTTTTTACCAAATGATAAATAGATACCAAAAATCCAATTTTTGTCTGTCTGTTTTTTAGCATTAGGCCAAAACTACTATATTTACTATTGGACTACTAGGAAGGATATTGGTGAATAAAAACTGGTTAAAACAGTTAAAACAGCATACATAATGCTACTTATAATTATAAATGCGAAAGTTTTTGTATGTGTAGGCGTGTGTGTGTTTGTCCTTTAATCACCTGTCAAATAACATTTTATTTTTCTTCGCTGGTCGATCGCTGGAAAAAAAAGTCTGAAAATTGGTATGTTGACTCTATATACTAATAAATTAAACAAACACGTGTTTCGGCATTTTTCTACATTTTGACCGGGGGTTGACAAATAGGAGTGATTCTGTTTTAAAGGGGGTAAAAATAGCTCACATTTACTTGAAGTTCCAAACCAATATACCAAAACTGAAAATTCGCAATTAGCCTTGTCTTAAAAAAAATTCGATACCTAGGTGTGATTGTATTTTTAAAAAAACAGGGAGGGTAGAAAGCACCCTCCCAATACGATATGTATTTTAACCGGTCAAAGGTATCACATCAAAAGAAATAGAATCTGGAATCTGAAAATGTGTGTGCATATTTATTTTCTTTAAATAATTATTTAGGGTGGGGGTTGTATGTCTGTCAAAATATAGGTTGTAGGGAACCAAACGAAATAAAATAGAATCTGAAATGTTTTAAATTTAATATAGGGCGGGGGAAGGGTTTTGAAGAAGATCAAAATATGTGCTGCAAAGTTTTAAAGTCGTGGCGAATTGGTAATTGGACCAATTGTTTTTTGTTTCAATGGACAGGCACTTATTTTATATACACTTCACCACCTTTACTTTTACTTTTTTGCTTGTTAGCCATGTTTGCAGTCATATTTAGCGTAGGATCTACTTTAACTTAGAACTACTGTGCGGGTTTTCGCGAAAGCTCACCAGTAAGTACTCCCGAAAACTCAATGTATGCAGCCCGTGCTTTCTCAACGGTTTTATCGATTTCGGTTGGTCGGGACGTGGTGAATATTTCTTCCCACCAGTTTCAAAAATACCCGCACAGATCTTATTTTATTCGAAACTAGTGAACCGATTTTGATGAAATAAGTCCTGCCTTCCCCAGGTATTTAAAGAATACAGTAGTAAAACTAACATCAAAATAAGTCAGTAGTTTTTGCGTGATGTAGGCACAAATAAACAAAATTCTAAAAATTGAATTTCTCTCATCAATATCATTTGGTTAAAAACCAGCATCAACTAAAAGAAAATTATTGAATATACAGAAATGGCCATCCTAGAGTTTCATTATACATAGGGTTCCAGCGAAAATGAAACAGAGGCGTTGTAGGCTTGTACGATTTTCAAAAACCCTCAAACACGTCGATTTTTTATTTAAGGGGGATATTGACTATATTGTAATTTTCGTGGGACACACCCCTAGGGAAGGTGGGTTAAGTGATAGCTTATTTTAAAGGTCTTAAATCACTTTATAAAATTGTTAAAATTTTAAAAATGTAGCAATTTGTTTTTGAGATATTCACGTTTAAAGTAAGCTCAAATTGAACAGGTCAATTTTTCCTCGTAGGACTGTATCCCTAGAAGAAAAAATTAAATGATTTTAATGAAAACAAAATCAAAGTGTCGCGGGATTTTTCAAAAATAAAATTTTAGTTACGCAAGAAAACACGATTTTTGCATGTCCATTAAAAAATAAATATCTCGAAACCTAATCTCTAGATTTTTAAAATGCTAACAGTTTTGTAAAGGCATTTAAAATACCTTCAAATCAAGTTATCACTTGACCTACTTTCCCTATTTCAATTCTAGTGGTAAAACAACTCACCCCTCGAAAAGGGTCTCTCCTATGAAAATTCCAATATAACCAAAAAGTGTCGCCCTTGAATAACAAATCGGCGTGTTCGAGGTTTTTTTGGAAATCGTATAAATAATCTAAAACGCCTCTCTTTCGTTTTTATTGGGACACCCTGTGTATATAGATGACACGGACCTCAACTTTAAAGGCTTGTTTCCCACTAAGCACAAATGAAAAAAACGTTATTTTTATAGTGAAAAATTGCTTAATAACCCGCCCTATAACTTTATAAAACGACTTTTTGAAAAAGCGTTTTTTCAACTATGAAAGTAACGCTTTTTTCATTTTTGCTTACTGGGAAAACCTATTACCAATAATTAATCTAACGTCTAACGCAATGTACCCAGTACAAATAGCAATTTTTTGTGAGCTAAACATAGTAACTATTGTTCTCTTCTTTCAATTGCATCAGTTTGAGGTAGATTAAGCTTCGCAAAAAATGCTCCCTCTGCGCCTCTCTGCCAATGACCTTATAACTATAAATAGTTATCGCTGACAGATATATAGGGTCGAAGGGTGTACAAAAGCAAGCCTGACAGGTCATTTTCCTGGTATGCTGTAGTATGTTGGATCTCTCTCAGACGAATACTTTTAGAAAAAGAGAACTATAGTAAGATAAAAAAAAATTGCGACAGTGCTTTTTGTTTCAAAACACAAACGACAAGGTATTGTAACTAAGTATGCGTGATAATTCTTAAATATCATAAAATCATAAAAATTTGTAAGACAAATCGGTTTATAAATAAGAAAGTATCGATTTTTTAAAATAAGACCCTTGAATGAATAAATGAATGAATGTAGAAGTGTAGGCGGGACAATTCCCATGTAGTAGGCCACTTTGCTGGGCCCGTTGCAAGCCCACTATTCATTTTTTAGCCCTGTAAGCCTGCCTCTTTCGCAAAAGAACATATTTTTCTGGGCTGCAACCTTCTTACATCGCCTGGGGCCAACATATAGTTCCCAAGGTGCGACTCTCTTGACATGGCCAGAGTCCGACACTCCAGCAGGACATGCGCACCATCTACTCTCTATGTCTCCGGCGATTCCCAGAGTTTCTAGGTGCTTGTGTAGGCAACAGTGTCCTGTTAGGAGCCCTGTTGCTATCCTTCGTACCTAGGTGGAGCAATGACTTTGAGCAGGTGCTCTTCAGTCAGCTCTGTTTTGGTTGGACCGTCCTTACTGCCATGATTTTGACCTAGAGCTTCCTGAGCTCCTTGGCCAATTTGTTTACATCAGCGAGGTCCGTAGGCGTGCCTGATGCGCTTGATTATAATTGTTGCTAAAGTAATGTTACAAGATGCTATTTTTTTTTTACTTTTGACGAAACTGTTTGACATTAAACTAAAATTGTAACAAATTTTTTGCAGTTAATAAAGCAGAACATTTCTAAAAAATTGTTATCTTTTTTTTAATAACATTAAAAAAAAACTGGGTTGGGTTAGCTGCGAAGGGGGCCTAAAATATACAAAAAGGTGTTTTTTACACGTAAATGCCGCTGACAAAAATTGCTTAAAATTAAACCAAAATTGTAACCGTCAATGTGTTATAGCGACGCAGGCAACATTTCTTGCTGTATTAAAAATTAAACTAAACTTGTAGCAATCAATGACTTTTTGAAAATTAAAGTAAAAATTTGACTCTTTTTCATACTTTTCGTAAATTACAATGGAGGAGGGGGCTTTACCCCCTCCCTGTATCCGCTACTGGATATAGTAAAATTGGAGAGACAACGTCCTATAAAAAATTGTGTTACTTTTAGTTACTTCCGTTTCTAACATTATCTAAAAATTTGAGGTGTAAACTTTGAATTTGCGTGTCTTACGATATGATTTTTGATTCAATGCCTGGAGTTTTTTTTGGGAGGGGGTAAAATTACCCTCAGTGCTTCCATTATCCATTATTATCCATTATCGCAAAGCAAAAGTTTGGTCCGACAGCCCCTAAACCTTTTTAAAAAATGTTTACTTTATGCAGGCGCTAAATTCATTCTTTTTCCTACTAGCCTGCGTAAAAGTCCACTTTTACGCACAAATTTGCATGCGGGAAGTTGCATTTCGTGCGGGTGTGTATTTACCCTGTGTCTTTTCCGCACGCTTTTTTTACCAATTTCTTAGGTTCAATTCGACTTTTAAGATATATTTTTCAACTGAAATGTAAAGAATATCTAAAAAATAACATCTCTTTGCTATTTTAATACCTAACAATTGAAATAAAAATTTGGTACCTGACACTTGTGAAAAGTGTCTTTTCCGCCCTTGACGGCTTGCCCGAATTCCGCTCGTGCGGAAAAGTATGACTTTTCGTACTTTTTAGGTAAATACCTATTTCCTACGAGCGTGAGGAAAAGTGTACATTTCCGCACGTATTTTAGTTTTGAAAGTTTCCGCACTAGTGCACTTTAAAATTCGTGTATATATAAGGACAAGTCATAATTTTCATTGAATTTTAGGTTTTTAGGTCCTAGCATGAGACTTTAGTTTATTTTTATTAAAAAAGTCAAGTGTATAAAAAAAATATACTCTATTTGATTTTGTGAAACTAGCGGTAGTACCTTATATCAATTATTTTTCTGAGTACCCCATAAGGCGAAGCTGCGGGGTCTTCAGCTAGTGAGGAATAAATTCCCATGGTGGCTTTAAACATAAAAAAGCAAATTTTACCAAAAGAGAAAACTTTAGGATTTTCATTCTTAAATATAAGTAGATAAAGGTTATACGTGGTCACCGTGTTTATATTTACCTAGCTAAATGTTATACGTTATCACCTTGTTTATATTTAGCTAGATAAAAACTATACGTTGTCACCTCAATGAAAGTGGCCACAATGCCTGAGGTGGCAAGGTATTGCTCATATCAGCAGATTGTATCTACCAAAAGATTTGAAAAAAAATCGTTTCCCTCTTTTGGTAAAGGAAGTTCCCTTAGACCATATATGCAACTATATATAACCTAACACCTATAGAAATAGGTGAGGACAGGTGGTCATATTCTTAAGTGTGAGGTGACAAAGTCGGGCGCATCAATAGTGAGGATGCAGTCTTATATGGGCCGGAACAATACGTTCTAAAGGAAGCGTCTCAGCTCCAAAAATCGATAATAACTTGGTGTCGGGGATCGAGGTGACTCTTGATTGTTTACATTTTATAACAGATAGTTTTTCGTGTTTTGAAAAGGTGTTTTTCATTTTATGTACTAGGTCAGTCCAACGATCTGTCGCTGCCGCTTGATTGACAAGTCACGGAGGACAAACAAAGCGATTTTTAATAAGACGTAGTGTCGACTTCGAGTGATTTTCCGGATTTTCCAGTGACTTTTGATAGTTGAAAATGCATTTTTATTATAGCTTAGGAAGTTTGTTAGTGGATTTTTGCAGGAAGAGCCGAAAAACCGTGCCAAAAGTCATAGTGTTTGTTTTGTTTATATTAGTTTTTATTGATGTTTCAAAGAATTTAGAGGAAGATTTAAATAGAAAACGTCGCTTGTGTGTTACCCCACTAAACCACCATACCCAACTTAACCCAAACTGTACAATGAAAGACTTTTTAAATAAGCTAAAAAGTGAGCATCCTGATGTGGCCCAGAGATACATAGAAAAATGTTTCCTTATTGATAACTTAGACCTATTTACACTACTACATTACTACGTTGTAGCATATTTGGTGCAGCAGCAGGATGCCCTGAAATTTAATAAAAAAACAAAAATGCTTGCCAAACACTGGGTAAAACATTCAAAAATATTTTAAAACCTGAAACAAAATGTTAACACCTTGCATATTTCAGTTTCTGAAAACTTTTGCCCCTAAGTAGCTATTATCCATTTTTTTCTCCTTATTTTAGCCAATTCCGCAAGATAAGAGCTTTTTGTTTTAGATTTTCTGGATTTCTACTGCCACAATTCGCAATGGAACACAAAAATGAAACCTTTCTCCACATTCCTTAAAACAAATAAACAACACTGACTTTTGGCACGGTTTTTTGGCTCTTTCTGCGAAAATCCACTAACGCTGCGTTTATACGTTTTTCAAAAAGAACAAACTATAATAAAAATGCATTTTCACCTAAGGGAAGTCACTGGAAAATCACTCGAACTTATGGAAAATACCAAAGTGGGTTAAAAAACAATAAAGCTAGAACAACTTTGAACATTTTTTCTGCCCTTTGGGCCTTAGGTTCTAATAAAAACCTTCATGAATTTGTTTAAAAGAATTGAAATGTCTTTGGTGTATCAAGTCACCTCGGAGAGAGAGCGATTAACGCAGAGAATACCGCACGAGAAGATGACTCAATAGTGTAGTCATTTTATCTCTATTTCATTTTAAAAGTTTTTGGACGCAGATAAACGTATGCGTGTCTTCTCATTTCCGAGAGAGATGGGATACCAGGCTCCTCACCAGTTTTGTTCACATTTTAATACTAATAAATTTTATATTAAAAGAATTAAATGTTAATTTTAGTGTAAGCTCCTGAAATACACACAGTCCACCATGCCCTCCTTATTTTTTATTTTTTTGTTTTTTTAGTGTATATTATTATGTTGTAGGTACTTCAAAAAATAAATGGAAAGGGTTGGTATGGCAAAATGTTTGTCTCCAAAGAACTTACTGACATTATTTTGGAAAATGAAGTAGTGAACAAACCAAAGTTTTTTTAAAGTTGAAAGGTAAGCAAAAAAACCTTTTTTTAAAATTGAAGATCAGCTGTTATCACTGTCATATATTATTGTTGGTTATTAATTATTGCATTGTCTCTATTATTGCCTAAATTTAGAATCTCACTGTAAATGGAGCTGAGATTGTTCACATCTGTTTTTTTGTTCATTGATTGCTGTTCTCTGTTAATATGAACCATTACAAAGAAAAGTCTTTTATGGTAAGAGGTATCCTGATCGAAAATCTCAGCAGCATCCCAGTCCATCTTGTGTTCTTTGTTAAGTTTGTTGTGACTGATCAGCAATAGACACTTGGGATAGTAAAGTAAGCATCGCAGGGGCCGTTTCTATAATATTATGGGGTATTTGATATTTTACATTATACAATAGTTTATTTAATAATTTTTCTGGGTAATAACTGCCAACAAGGAATCCTTTGAGAATGCATCGTGGGCATCAAAAAGTTTTGGTTTACGGGAAATTACAAGAACGTTTAATGCCAATCCATCGACAGTGTTAAGAGTTTGGAGAAGGTGGTCTGTCCGTCGTGCGCGTTCTGGACGCCCTAGATTATTACAAGGTCGTTTTTTACGGCATCTCAGACTTCTTGCTCTCAGAAATCGACGGGAGAGTATACGCCAAATAAGAGATGTTCTAGTTGCAGCTACGGGACGAGTGTTTTCAATTAACTTTCATTGAAGATTGCTTGGTATGGGGCTGAGGGCTTACCGTCCGATTTTGGTCTTACCTTTGACCCCACAACATAAGGCTCGCCGCTTGGAGTGGTGCAGGGCTCGGCAAAACTGGAATGACGAATGGAATACCATCAGCTTCAGCGACGAATCCAGGTTATGTTTAGGCGGCCATGATGGGCGAATGAGGGTTAGGTGGTTTCGAGGTGAGAGACGAAATTAAAAAAAAATATATTTTTGATTACCTTTCAACTTTTAAAAAATATATAACAGTGATGACAGCTGATCTTCAATTAAAAAAAAAATTGCTTAACTTTCAAATTTTAAAAAATTTTTGATTTAATAGTTCAGTACTTCATTTTCCAAAATAATGTCAGTAAGGTCTTTGGAGACATACATTTTGCCACACCAACCCTTTCCTTTTATTTTCTCAAGTACCTACAAAGTAGGTCAATTAACATAATATTAAACACTAAAACAACAACAAAAATGAAACATAAGGAGAGTGTGGTGGCCTGTGTGTCTTTCAGGAGCTTACACTAAAATTAAAATTTAATTCTTTTAATATAAAATTTATTTTTTCCCGTTTTTCTTTCAACAGTATATTGTCAGTATTAAAATGTGAAAAAAACTGGTGAGCAGCCTGGTATCCATGGTGAAGGAGTCAGCAGAGTGTCATCTTATCTACCCATCTCTCTCGGAAACGAGAAGACACGCATACGTTTATCCGCGTCTAAAAACTTTTAAAATGAAAAAGAGATTAAAATGACTACACTATTGCGTCCTCTTCTCGTGCGGTATTCTCTGTGTTAATCGCTCTCGCCACCATTATGTACACCTTTTAATTCTTTTAAGCAAATTCATAAAGTTTTTTATTAGAACATAAGGCCCAAAGGGCAGAAAAAATGCTCAAAGTTGTTCTAACTTTATTCTTTTTCAACCCACTTTGGTATTTTCCATAAGACATAGTGTTAACTTCGAGTGATTTTCCAGTGACTTTTAATAGGTGGAAATGCATTTTTATTATAGTTTGTTCTTTTTACAAAATATATAAAGGCAGCGTTAGTGGATTTTTGCAGGAAGAACCAAAAAACCGTGCCGAAAGTCAGTGTTTGTTTTATTTACATTGGTTTTTATTTGTTTTAAGGAATTTAGACGAAGATTTCAATAGAAAATGCTACTTTCGTGTTTCATTGCGCATTGTGGCAGTAGAAATCCATGAGATAAAATCCAAAACAAAAAGCTCTTATCTTGTGGAATTGGTTAAAATAAGAAGATAAAAATGGATAATAGCTATTAAGGGGCAAAAGTTTTCAGAAACTGAAATATGCAAGACTCTGTTCCAGACATTTTCTTTCAGGTTTGAAAATGTTTTTTAAGTTTTACCCAGTGTTTGGCGAACATTTTGGTTTGTTTTTTATTAAATTGTAGGCCATCCTGCTGCTGCACCAAATATGCTACAATGTCCATATTGTGTATTGATGGTAAATTTACAGGTTTGAACTAAATTTACAATCTCCACGGTAAATAGGTCTAAGTTATTAGTAAGGGAACATTTTTGTATGTATCTCTGGGCCACATCAGGATGCTCACATTTTAGCTCGTTTAAAAAGTCTTTCATTGTACAGTTTGGGTTAAGTTGGGAATGGTGGTTTAGTGGGGTAACACAGAAGCGACGTTTTCTATCTAAATCTTCCTCTAAATTCCTTGAAACACAAATAAAAACCAATGTAAATAAAACAAACAATATGACTTTTGGCACGGTTTTTTGGCTCTTCCTACAAAATTCCACTAACAAACTGCCTTTATCCGTTTTTCAAGAAGAACAAGCTATAATAAAAATGTATGTTCATCTATTGAGATTCACTGAAAAATCCGGGAAATCACTCGAAGTTAACACTACGTTTTATTGAAAATCCCTTTGTTTGTCCTCCGTGACTTGTCAATCAAGCGACAGCGACAGATCGAGGCCTATAGTACATAAAACAAAGAACAGCCAAAAATACCGATTTTCACCTTTTCAAAACACGAAAAACGTCCTGTTACAACATGTAAACAATCAAGTGTCACCTCGACCCTCGACACCATGTTTTTATCGATTTTTGGAGCTGAGCCGCTTTCCCATTAGAACGTATTGTTCCAGCTTATATAAGACTGCATCCCCACTAACTAACCGAAGCTTTTATATACGTATATATATATATATATATATATATATATAGATTTTTAAGTAGGCATGCCGAGATCATTTTAAGTTAAAGTAGGTAAGACGAGATCATTTTTGAAAGGCGAGATCCGTTTTCGGATCTCGCCTTTTTTTACTTCTATATGAAGTTTGTTAGACTTCTTATGTCCAGCCCTCTTTCTTGGCCAATTTTTTGTCGGATCTCGTTTTTCCCATTTTTGTCTAAATTTATACACTGTTAGTGCGCACACCCAAGTTATAGGGGGCGCCAGTAGTGATGTGTATAAGTTTGATAAATGTAACCAAGTCGAGGTCCGGTGAGCTAGCAACGTTGCGGAGCTCGCCTTGCTCCTTTTTTTAATGTATATTTTAAATTACGATTTTTTTCGGCGAAAAAGTACTGTGTCGGGCAAAAGCGAGCATTTTACGTTTGATTTTTTATAGAGAAAGTTATATTTTGGTTGACAATTTTAGTAAGAAATGCCCGACTTTTTAATAAGGCTCCCTATTATATGGGGTGAGCCACAAAATTCCGCACTTTTTGGATTGGCTATAACTTTTGCCTTGATAAATCGATTTTGAAATATATTAGCTTTTTGGAAAGATAAAACGTGAGAGTTTTTCAATTTGGTTAAAAATTTAAAACTTCTAAAAAATTGAAGATGGCGGACAGTTTTTTAAAATGTGTAATTTTCACCCCTCCTGAAAATTATGTGCGACACTGAACAAACTCTAAAGCTTTCACTACAAACGCTCATTGTTTATGATTGCGATCAGTTGCGAAATAAAAAAGTTTTAAATTTTGTGACTACGAGTATTTTGGCTTCTCTTTAAAAAAAGTCACAAAATTACATCAATTTACTAATATCTTTTGACCTATTTATTTAATTAAGAAAAACACTAAGAATCTAAATACTCATTACTTTTCTATTTTTATCCGATTTAATTAGGTGATACATTAATATACAGAGAAAAAGGGGGGTACTCTAAAAAAAACACATAGAAAACAGCAATACATGAATATTATTAAGAGTACTTGGAAAGTAGTAAACGAGGTCAGAGGTGGTAGTTCTAGAAGTAGTGACGTTAAGATAATTGGTGACCCCATATCTGTTTGCAATGAGATAAATAATTGTTTTGCTTAATACTGCAACTAAGATTACTGAAACCCTGCCCACTGTGAACTCAGACTGTTCCATTCCATATAATGTAAGTTAAAAATTTCTTACTCCAGTAACAGATGAAGAAATCACAACAATAATTAAAAAACTAAAAAAGCAGCGGATTTGATGAAATTTCGGCAAATTTATTAAAATTCCGCATGAAAGAAGTGAGAGTACCACTGTGTCATATAATAAACACTTCCTTCTTAGGTGGCATTTTGCCAAATTCCTTAAAGCGTACCATTGTTAAACCTTTCTTTAAGAAAGGGGATCCTTTATTAAAAGAAAACTATAGACCAGTAAGTTTTTTGTCTACATTTTCAAAAATATTTGAAGCTGCTATGTGTGTACGTTTGACTAGTTTTTTCCCAGCACATAATCTTCTGAGCACCTCTCAACATGGGTTCATAAAGGGCAGAGATATAAACACCGCTAATTACGATTTTTTGTGTGGAATTGTATTCAGCGTGGAAAGCAAAAAAGTTGCACTAGGAGCGTTTTTGGATTTATCGAAAGCGTTTGATTGCCTAGATCATAAAATTCTACTTGACAAGATAGAAAAATACGGTATAAGAGGGGAAGAACCATGCGGGAACAAAGTGTGATGCTGAAGAGAGAAGGGGAGGTGTACTTGTCAGAGCTTTAAATCGGGAAGCGTTATTGGTCCTCTTTTATTTTTATTGTATATGAACAGCGCAAGGCAAGAACTAGAACATGTGAACTGTAAAAATTTTCAATTTGTGAATTACGCAGATGGTTCGAATGCTTTAATACCATGAAAATCCTCCAAGTTGTCAACTTTTGTCAGATAGGGCTGTTAAATTTAAAATGGAAGGAAACATGTAGAGAGCGTTTCAATCAATTAAATTAATTAACTTTGTCCGGATTGTATATATTCGAATGTGTTTTGTTTTTATGTAAAAATAAACATAAATTTGCGAGGCACCTACCTAAACATAAATACCCATCTAGAAATGCTGGTTACCCTCTCACCGATTAGATATAACCGAAAAATGCCCCAAATATTCCTGCATAAAAATGTTTAATAATTTACTTTTGGATATTAAAAAAATTACCAACGTCAATAAATTTAAAATTAAAGTTTTTGAATTTTTACTAAATTATATGTAATATTTTAATTTGTTTTAGTTTTGTTTTAATTATATTCATTTACTGTATTTTGACTCTATTCAACAATGTATGTATATTGACTAAATAAAGAAATATTTGATATTTGATATTTCAGTGCATTTAAAGTGATATTTTCTAACAAATAAGCAAGTAAAATCAGTCAGTGACAAATTAGTAGATCCTTCGACTATTATATGAACAAAGGTTTTTGTAACATTTTTTTCGAAGTTTTTTTCTTCAAGACGATAAAATAAAGCATACTTTTAATGAAGTAGTTAATGAGCAAATGAGATATTTTCGAAGGTTTTTTTATAAAGACTATAAAATAATTCACATGTGTTCAGGTTTGTAAGAATATTGAATTCCTATCTCTTATCAGAATATTAAGGTTGATTTATCTTTTTATCTGTCCTGGATGTTTCCATATACCATAAGCATTATTGACTTTATTGATTACTGAAGAAGTCAGTTTATGTAAGTTGCTGCTACAATGATCAGAAAAAATAAAAAAATTTAAGTCATCTCCAACGGCGAACTTTACAAATTTTTTTCAACGAGGCAGTATATAATATAGATACATACCTACATTAATTTACCTTAATATATATCTTAAACTTGCACATTAGCATAAGCTTACTCGCTCTTGATATATGTTGGGTTTGTTTTCTTAATAGAAGTAAACTTTGGTTAAAACTTGGCTCTTTAGAACAAGTTGTATTACTTACTTACTTATATTATTGTGAGTTATTAAGTCATAGATCACGAGCACAAAAATTTCAATGTTTTATCTTATTTATAAGTATCTACTTAAATTTTCTATTTCAAGTAAAATATTGATTTTGTGGAATTAAATAAACATAAAATTATATAGTTTCATCTCTATGTTTCCTATATAAAAAAGGCCTATAACCACAGATTACCATCCTCTGTGCTATACAGGAGATTTTAGAATGACATTTGCTTGAATGAGGAATATTTCACAAACATAATAACACAATTTTTAGCTAGTACGTAAAAATTATTTTTTTCTCCATATTTCAGGTGATGTAAATTTTATTTGTTTTAATGTTTGGCATAATTTTATTGTGTTAAAAATTGAAATTGCAATAAATCATATTAGTCCGTTATTTTTTTTTAAACTTGAAAAATATGTAACTTTTATGAAAGTCCCAAGATTGTTTGCAACTATGGTGAGGAATACTTGTGCAAAATATTATAGAACTGCGCCCCTCTTGAGGGTCCCAAGGACCCATTTTCTATATTTTTAATACGTTAACGCAACAGTTTGGATTTTTGCAAATATCTCCTGAATTATTTACTTTTGCCATATGAAAAGTATGTCATTATAAAGGGAACGGATTGCCCTGTCTAGGAAAATATATAATATTTTAACAGGTTAATTATTGTGGCACCAGCGGCGATCAGAATTAAAAAAAAAAAGACAATTTTCTTTTTTTTTGCACTTAGAATTTTTCCTTATTTTTGCATTTTTTTAAAATCGGGTAGTATGCGGGATAACCCAAAATAACTTGAAAACAACTTTAAACATTGTTCTTTCTAGAAATGTAAAAGTTTTAAATATCAGATTAAAACTTAAAGCACAAGCGGAGTTTAAATCAGTATTAGTTGTGAAAATTTCTTTTTTTTTAAAGAGAGATATTTTTTTTCCATTTTTTTATTTTTCATTTATACAAAATACACTGACCGTCGCTGTTGGATGTACTACTATTCTATATATGATGGAAACTTAGACTTTGCGAGATCCTCAAACGTAAATAATTGGATTCAGAAAAAAATTCGGTTTTTTCTTATAATTTGGATTTGCAACGTTCCTTATCAATATGAGTAGAACATCTAGGCTGATTTTGATCTAACCTACCTTTTGTTTTGTCATCTTCCTTCTTGATTTTAAGACCTTCCGGGTTAAAATCCTTCGTTTACAATTTTTGCTGTATGACTTGTATAGCCTTGCAGCACGATTTATTGGATTTTTACGGGTGAAAGATGTGACTGGTCAGCGAGAAATATATTCGATTTCCGAAATATACCTCTCTTTAAAAAAAAAGAAATTTTCACAACTAATACTGATTTAAACTCTGCTTGTGCTTTTAGTTTTAATCTGATATTTAAAACTTTTACATTTCTAGAAAGAACAATGTTTAAAGTTGTTTTCAAGTTATTTTGGGTTATCCCGCATACTACCCGATTTAAAAAAAATGCAAAAATAAGGAAAAATTCAAAGTGCAAAAAAAAAGAAAATTGTCTTTTTTTTTTAAATTATGATCGCCGCTGGTGCCACAATAATTAACCTGTTAAAATATTATATATTTTCCTAGACAGGGCAATCCGTTCCCTTTATAATGACATACTTTTCATATGGCAAAAGTAAATAGTTCAGGAGATATTTGCAAAAATCCAAACTGTTGCGTTAACGTATTAAAAATATAAAAAATGGGTCCTTGGGACCCTCAAGAGGGGCGCAGTTCTATAATATTTTGCACAAGTATTCCTCACCATAGTTGCAAACAACCTTGGGACTTTCATAAAAGTGACATATTTTTCAAGTTTAAAAAAAAATAACGGACTAATATGATTTATTTCAATTTCAATTTTTAACACAATAAAATTATGCCAAACATTAAAACAAACAAAATTTACATCACCTGAAACATGGAGAAAAAAATAATTTTTACGTACTAGCTAAAAATTGTGTTATTATGTTTGTGAAATATTCCTCATTCAAGCAAATGTCATTCTAAAATCTCCTGTATAGCACAGAGGATGGTAATCTGTGGTTATAGGCCTTTTTTATATAGGAAACAGAGATGAAACTATATAATTTTATGTTTATTTAATTCCACAAAATCAATATTTTACTTGAAATAGAAAATTTAAGTAGATACTTATAAATAAGATAAAACATTGAAATTTTTGTGCTCGTGATCTATGACTTAATAACTCACAATAATATAAGTAAGTAAGTAATACAACTTGTTCTAAAGAGCCAAGTTTTAACCAAAGTTTACTTCCATTAAGAAAACAAACCCAACATATATCAAGAGCGAGTAAGCTTATGCTAATGTGCAAGTTTAAGATATATATTAAGGTAAATTAATGTAGGTATGTATCTATATTATATACTGCCTCGTTGAAAAAAATTTGTAAAGTTCTCCGTTGGAGATGACTTAAATTTTTTTATTTTTTCTGATCATTGTAGCAGCAACTTACATAAACTGACTTCTTCAGTAATCAATAAAGTCAATAATGCTTATGGTATATGGAAACATCCAGGACAGATAAAAAGATAAATCAACCTTAATATTCTGATAAGAGGTAGGAATTCAATATTCTTACAAACCTGAACACATGTGAATTATTTTATAGTCTTTATAAAAAAACCTTAGAAAATATCTCATTTGCTCATTAACTACTTCATTAAAAGTATGCTTTATTTTATCGTCTTGAAGAAAAAAACTTCGAAAAAAATGTTACAAAAACCTTTGTTGATATAATAGTCGAAGGATCTACTAATTTGTCACTGACTGATTTTACTTGCTCCTCCATTGTTTTCAAAACATTGGACGATTTGTTAGAAAATATCACTTTAAATGCACTGAAATATCAAATATCAAATATTTCTTTATTTAGTCAATATACATACATTGTTGAATAGAGTCAAAATACAGTAAATGAATATAATTAAAACAAAACTAAAACAAACTAAAATATTACATATAATTTAGTAAAAATTCAAAAACTTTACTTTTAAATTTATTGACGTTGGTAATTTTTTTAATATCCAAAAGTAAATTATTAAACATTTTTATGCAGGAATATTCGGGGCATTTTTCGGTTATATCTAATCGGTGAGAGGGTAACCAACATTTCTAGATGGGTATTTATGTTTAGGTAGGTGCCTCGCAAATTTATGTTTATTTTTACATAAAAACAAAACACATTCGAATATATACAATCCGGACAAAGTTAATTAATTTAATTGCTTGAAACGCTCTCTACATGTTTCCTTCCATTTTAAATTTAACAGCCCTATCTGACAAAAGTTGACAAATTGGAGGATTTTCATGGTATTAAAGCATTCGAACCATCTGCGTAATTCACAAATTGAAAATTTTCACAGTTCACATGTTCTAGTTCTTGCCTTGCGCTGTTCATATACAATAAAAATAAAAGAGGACCAATAACGCTTCCCGATTTAAAGCTCTGACAAGTACACCTCCCCTTCTCTCTCCAGCATCACACTTTGTTCCCGCATGGTTCTTCCCCTCTTATACCGTATTTTTCTAACTTGTCAAGTAGAATTTTATGATCTAGGCAATCAAACGCTTTTGATAAATCCAAAAACGCTCCTAGTGCAACTTTTTTGCTTTCCACGCTGAATACAATTCCATACAAAAAATCGTAATTAGCGGTGTTTATATCTCTGCCCTTTATGAACCCATGTTGAGAGGTGCTCAGAAGATTATGTGCTGGGAAAGAACTAGTCAAACGTACACACATAGCAGCTTCAAATATTTTTGAAAATGTAGACAAAAGACTTACTGGTCTATAGTTTTCTTTTAATAAAGGATCCCCTTTCTTAAAGAAAGGTTTAACAATGGTACGCTTTAAGGAATTTGGCAAAATGCCACCTAAGAAGGAAGTGTTTATTATATGACACAGTGGTACTCTCACTTCTTTCATGCGGAATTTTAATAAATTTGCCGAAATTTCATCAAATCCGCTGCTTTTTTAGTTTTTTAATTATTGTTGTGATTTCTTCATCTGTTACTGGAGTAAGAAATTTTTAACTTACATTATATGGAATGGAACAGTCTAAGTTCACAGTGGGCAGGGTTTCAGTAATCTTAGTTGCAGTATTAAGTAAAACAATTATTTATCTCATTGCAAACAGATATGGGGTCACCAATTATGTTAACGTCACTACTTCTAGAACTACCACCTCTGACCTCGTTTACTACTTTCCAAGTACTCTTAATAATATTCATGTATTGCTGTTTTCTATGTGTTTTTTTTAGAGTACCCCCCCCCTTTTTCTCTGTATATTAATGTATCACCTAATTAAATCGGATAAAAAATAGAAAAGTAATGAGTATTTAGATTCTTAGTGTTTTTCTTAATTAAATAATTAGGTCAAAAGATATTAGTAAATTGATGTAATTTTGTGACTTTTTTTAATGAGAAGCCAAAATACTCGTAGTCACAAAATTTAAAATTTTTTTATTTCCCAACTGATCTAATTAAATTATATTTCAGTATACACATAAACAATGAGCGTTTGTAGTGAAAGCTTTAGAGTTTGTTCAGTGTCGCACATAATTTTCAGGAGGGGTGAAAATTACACATTTTAAAAAACTGTCCGCCATCTTCAATTTTTTAGAAGTTTTAAATTTTTAACCAAATTGAAAAACTCTCACGTTTTATCTTTCCAAAAAGCTAATATATTTCAAAATCGATTTATCAAGGCAAAAGTTATAGCCAATCCAAAAAGTGCGGAATTTTGTGGCTCACCCCATATAATAGGGAGCCTTATTAAAAAGTCGGGCATTTCTTACTAAAATTGTCAACCAAAATATAACTTTCTCTATAAAAAATCAAACGTAAAATGCTCGCTTTTGCCCGACACAGTACTTTTTCGCCGAAAAAAATCGTAATTTAAAATATACATTAAAAAAAGGAGCAAGGCGAGCTCCGCAACGTTGCTAGCCCACCGGACCTCGACTTGGTTACATTTATTAAACTTATACACATCACTACTGGCGCCCCCTATAGCTTGGGTGTGCGCACTAACAGTGTATAAATTTAGACAAAAATGGGAAAAACGAGATCCGACGAAAAATTGGCCAAGAAAGAGGGCTGGACATAAGAAGTCTAACAAACTCCATATACACGTAAAAAAAGGCGAGATCCGTTTTCGGATCTCGCCTTTCAAAAATGATCTCGTCTTACCTACTTTAACTTATAAGGCATGCCTACTTATAAATCTATATATATATATATATATATATATATATATATATATATACGTATATAAAAGCCTCGGTTAGTTAGTGGGGATGCAGTCTTATATAAGCTGGACAATACGTTCTAATGGGAAAGCGGCTCAGCTCCAAAAATCGATAAAAACATGGTGTCGAGGGTCGAGGTGACACTTGATTGTTTACATGTTGTAACAGGTCGTTTTTCGTGTTTTGGAAAGGTGAAAATCGGTATTTTTGGCTGTTCTTTGTTTTATGTACTATAGGCCTCGATCTGTCGCTGTCGCTTGATTGACAAGTCACGGAGGGCAAACAAAGGGATTTTCAATAAAACGTAGTGTTAACTTCGAGTGATTTTCCGGAATTTTCAGTGAATCTCAATAGATGAACATGCCTTTTTATTATAGCTTGTTCTTCTTGAAAACCGGATAAAGGCAGTTTGTTAGTGGAATTTTGTAGGAAGAGCCAAAAAACCGTGCCAAAAGTCATAGTGTTTGTTTTATTTACATTGGTTATTATTTGTGTTTCAAGGAATTTAGAGGAAGATTTAAATAGAAAACGTCGCTTCTGTGTTACCCCACTAAACCACCATTCCCAACTTAACCCAAACTGTACAATGAAAGACTTTTTAAACGAGCTAAAATGTGAGCATCCTGATGTGGCCCAGAGATACATACAAAAATGTTCCCTTACTAATAACTTAGACCTATTTACCGTGTAAATAGTGTAAATTTACCATCAATACACAATATGGACATTGTAGCATATTTGGTGCAGCAGCAGGATGGCCTACAATTTAATAAAAAACAAACCAAAATGTTCGCCAAACACTGGGTAAAACTTAAATATATTTTCAAACCTGAAAGAAAATGTCTGGAACAGACTCTTGCATATTTCAGTTTCCGAAAACTTTTGCCCCTTAATAGCTATTATCCATTTTTATCCTCTTATTTTAACCAATTCCACAAGATAAGAGCTTTTTGTTTTGGATTTTATCTCATGGATTTCTACTGCCACAATGCGCAATGAAACACGAAAGTAGCATTTTCTATTTAAATCTTCGTGTAAATTCCTTAAAACAAATAAAAACCAATGTAAATAAAACAAACACTGACTTTCGGCACGGTTTTTTGGTTCTTCCTGCAAAAATCCACTAACGCTGCCTTTATATATTTTGTAAAAAGAACAAACTATAATAAAAATGCATTTCCACCTATTAAAAGTCACTGGAAAATCACTCGAAGTTAACACTATGTCTTATGGAAAATACCAAAGTGGGTTGAAAAAGAATAAAGTTAGAACAACTTTGAGCATTTTTTCTGCCCTTTGGGCCTTATGTTCTAATAAAAAACTTTATGAATTTGCTTAAAAGAATTAAAAGGTGTACAAAATGGTGGCGAGAGCGATTAACACAGAGAATACCGCACGAGAAGAGGACGCAATAGTGTAGTCATTTTAATCTCTTTTTCATTTTAAAAGTTTTTAGACGCGGATAAACGTATGCGTGCCTTCTCGTTTCCGAGAGAGATGGGTAGATAAGATGACACTCTGCTGACTCCTTCACCATGGATACCAGGCTCCTCACCAGTTTTGTTCACATTTTAATACTGACAATATACTGTTGAAAAAAAAACGGGAAAAAATAAATTTTATATTAAAAGAATTAAATTTTAATTTTAGTGTAAGCTCCTGAAAGACACACAGGCCACCACACTCTCCTTATGTTTCATTTTTGTTGTTGTTTTAGTGTTTAATATTATGTTAATTGACCTACTTTGTAGGTACTTGAGAAAATAAAAGGAAAGGGTTGGTGTGGCAAAATGTATGTCCCCAAAGACCTTACTGACATTATTTTGGAAAATGAAGTACTGAACTATTACAACAAAAATTTTTTAAAAGTTGAAAGTTAAGCAATTTTTTTTTAATTGAAGATCAGCTGTTATCACTGTTATATATTTTTTAAAAGTTTAAAGGTAATCAAAAATATATTTTTTTTTAATTTCGTTTCTCACCTCGAAACCACCTAACCCTCATTTGCCCATCATGGCCGCCTAACCATAACCTGGATTCGTCGCTGAAGCTTATGGTATTCCATTCGTCATTCCAGTTTTGCCGAGCCCTGCACCACTCCAAGCGGCGAGCCTTATGTTGTGGGGTCAAAGGTAAGACCAAAATCGGACGGTAAGCCCTCAGCCCCATACCAAGCAATCTTCAATGAAAGTTAATTGAAAACACTCGTCCCGTAGCTGCAACTAGAACATCTCTTATTTGGCGTATACTCTCCCGTCGATTTCTGAGAGCAAGAAGTCTGAGATGCCGTAAAAAACGACCTTGTAATAATCTAGGGCGTCCAGAACGCGCACGACGGACAGACCACCTTCTCCAAACTCTTAACACTGTCGATGGATTGGCATTAAACGTTCTTGTAATTTCCCGTAAACCAAAACTTTTTGATGCCCACGATGCATTCTCAAAGGATTCCTTGTTGGCAGTTATTACCCAGAAAAATTATTAAATAAACTATTGTATAATGTAAAATATCAAATACCCCATAATATTATAGAAACGGCCCCTGCGATGCTTACTTTACTATCCCAAGTGTCTATTGCTGATCAGTCACAACAAACTTAACAAAGAACACAAGATGGACTGGGATGCTGCTGAGATTTTCGATCAGGATACCTCTTACAATAAAAGACTTTTCTTTGTAATGGTTCATATTAACAGAGAACAGCAATCAATGAACAAAAAAACAGATGTGAACAATCTCAGCTCCATTTACAGTGAGATTCTAAATTTAGGCAATAATAGAGACAATGCAATAATTAATAACCAACAATAATATATGACAGTGATAACAGCTGATCTTCAATTTTAAAAAAAGGTTTTTTTGCTTACCTTTCAACTTTAAAAAACTTTGGTTTATTCACTACTTCATTTTCCAAAATAATGTCAGTAAGTTCTTTGGAGACAAACATTTTGCCATACCAACCCTTTCCTTTTATTTTTTGAAGTACCTACAACATAATAATATACCAGCAAAAGAATGTGTTATGATGATTATTCAATTGGTTGGGTTGGTTTAAAATGCTTAAAACCAAAAATTTCACTTAAACTTAGGACCGTTCTAAAATAGACTAAACCCTTTTAGTAAATCCCAGCGTTAGAGTTTGCGTGACGCTCAAACATAAATAATGGGTAAAAAAAAAATGATGTGTTTTCTTAAATTTTGGATTTGATACATTCCTTATCAATATGAGTAGAAGATCTAGGCTGATTTTGATCTAACCTACCTCATTTTGTTTTGTCATATTTTTTTTTATTTTAAGATCTTCGGGGTTAAAATCCTTTGTTCACAATTTTTGCTATATGACCTTTAGTATAGCCTTGCAGCACGATTTATTGGATTTTTACGGGTGAAAGATGTGTCTGGTACCGAAAAATATATTCTATTGCCGAAATATACAGTCTTTTGTTTATGAAATTTACAATTAAATATATTAAAAAAATCACCCTCCCCCCCCCCCGGTTCGTCGTTCTCGTCGTTACGTAATGATTTTCAGCAAGGTTTTGCACATTTGTATATGCGTCCATATTATTACACATAATTTAACAAAATAAATTATACAGTCGTATCCCCCCCTTACAGTCGTACTGTATATTTCGGCAATAGAATATATTTTTCGGTGTGCATTATAATAATTAAAATGCATTAAAATGTAATTAATCATAAAACTTCATTTGCCTGTAGTTCATGGTAAAACTATCATGTCCGAAAAACCGAGCGTAGTGGACTGTAAGGGGGAGGTACGACTGTAAAATTTATTTCGTTAAATAATGTGTAATATAGTCTAATATAGTCTTTATGGAAATGGCTCTTACATAATGCTTTTCAGCAAGTTTTGGCACATTTGTGCATCCATACTATTTTATTAAACATTATTTAACGAAATAAATTTTACAGTCGTACCTCCCCCTTACAGTCCACTACGCTCGGTTTTTCGGACATGATAGTTTTACCATGAACTACAGGCAAATTAAGTTTTATGATTAATTACATTTTAATGCATTTTAATTATTATAATGCACACCGAAAAATATATTCTATTGCCGAAGTATACAGTTTTTGTTTTATGAAATTAACCCAAAATAAAATTGTTAATTAAAAGAATTACCCCCCTCCTCCCTCGTTCACGCCATACTTAATGACTTGCAGCAAAGTTTTGCACATTTGTGTATACGTACATATTATTACGCATTATTTAATAAAATAAATTTTACAATCGTACCTTCCCCCTTATGTCGTACTTCCCCTTTTTACTACGCTCGGTTTTTAGCATATGACAGTTTTACGATTAATTATACTATAATGAATTACTATTCAGTTACAAGTAAGTTATTATGCCTATCCCTACGCCTCTCGCTCATTTTTTTACATTTTGCAATTCAGATGTACTTAAGTAAAGGACATATTTATCACTCGTACACCGAAAAATTTTGCAGAGTGCACCCTATAGTTGTGTTATACTATACTGTTATACTGAAGTAATAACCAGTCTTTAAATGTAACAATTAAAATCAAGAAGATGTTATCAAGATGTTTTAATACTGTATTTATAATGTTGTTGTAAAAAAATTACTATTAATCTTACTATGACAATAATTTTTGCTTTTATGAAAGACACGATTTTATTCACTTTCAGCAAATAAGAAATACAAATATAAAGCATTTCTTTATACTTCACACTTCACATTCTGCCAAAACTGATTTGGTGTTCGCACGCAGCGATCCGTTTAAATCAAATAAAAATGAAGGAAGTGGCTTAATTTTTAGGCAAGAATAATTAGATTTTTTTCTGTTTTACTATTTCCCCTTAATTTCGGGTTAAAAGCGGATAATTTTTTTTTTGCACACGTGGCCAAAAAACATTGGTAACCAAAAAAGCTATGCTTTAGTTAACTGCAGACAGTTACTAAAATCATTTTTTTTTTATAGAGGTATAAAGAAATGTTTCGCATTTGTTTTTGTTATTTGATGAAAGTGATTAAATTCGTTTTTTTATAAAAGTATTAAAAAAAGTTTATTGTCATAGGAAGATTAATACCAATTTGTAATTGTTATTTTTTTTTACAACAACATTATAAATATACTATTATAACTGTGGAGTTGATCACAACTTTTTGATTTAAATTATTATACTTAAACACCGGGTATTACCTCAGTATAACAGTATAGTATAACACAAGTATGGGATGCACTGCAAAGTTTTTCGGTGTGCGAGTGATAATAAATATGTCTTTTACTTAAGTACATCTGAATTGCAAGAGGCGTAGGGACAGGTGTAATAACTTACTTGTAACTAAATAGTAATTCATTATAATGTAATTAATTGTAAAACTATCATGTGCAAAAACCGAGCGCAGTGAAGAGGCAAAGTACGGCTATAAAGGGGGGGGGGATTACGGCTGTAAAATTTATTTTGTTAAATAATGTGTAATAATATGTACGTATACACAAATGTGCAGAACTTTGCTGAAAATCATTAAGTAATGGCGAGAACGAGAGGGGGGGGGGGGTACTTTTTTTATATTATAATTTTATTTTGGGTAAATTCCATAAACAGAAAACTGTATATTTCGAAAATAGAATATATTTTTCGGTATGCATTATACTAATTATAATGCATTAAAATGTAATTAATCAGAAAACATGTCATGTCATGTGCCTGTAATTAATCGTAAAACTGTTATGTGTCAAAAAACGAGCATAGTGGAGAGGGAGAAGTACGACTGTAAGGGGGGGGATATGACTGTATAATTTATTTTGTTAAATAATGTGTAATAATATGAACGCATATACAAATGTGCAAAACCTTGCTGAAAATCATTACGTAACGACGAGAACGACGAACCGGGGGGGGAGGGTGATTTTTTTAATATATTTAATTTTATTTTGGGTAAATTTCATAAACAAAAGACTGTATATTTCGGCAATAGAATATATTTTTCGGTACCAGACACATCTTTCACCCGTAAAAATCCAATAAGTCGTGCTGCAAGGCTATACTAAAGGTCATATAGCAAAAATTGTAAACAAAGGATTTTAACCCCGAAGATCTTAAAATAAAAAAAAATATGACAAAACAAAATGAGGTAGGTTAGATCAAAATCAGCCTAGATCTTCTACTCATATTGATAAGGAATGTATCAAATCCAAAATTTAAGAAAACACATTTTTTTTTATCCCATTATTTATGTTTGAGCGTCACGCAAACTCTAACGCTGGGATTTACTAAAAGGGTTTAGTCTATTTTAGAACGGTCCTAAGTTTAAGTGAAACTTTTGGTTTTAAGCATTTTAAACCAACCCAACCAATTGAATAATCATCATAACACATTCTTTTGCTGGATTTAAGAAGAAAGTTTCAATTTATAAGAAAAGAAAATATAAAAATTGTAACCCACGCGGTGTTTAAATAGTAAACACTCTGTAGAACAAATTAAAATTAAGGTTATATGTCACTCTTATTAAAACTTACCCTTGATAATTGATTTTTGCAATTAATACTTGGTGTCACACAAGTATTTAGATGGGTGATACTGAAATAAAAAGTAGATTAATTTTGTATTTATTTAAAAGTTGTTTTTATTTATGAAATGTATACAAAAACTTAAATACAATTTTTTTTTACATTTCGAAATGTCAGTTTAAAAATATTAGCGCTGCCTTCAATCACAAACAGCGAGTTCGGATCTTTTACCTCTGCTTGCATCTTGGCTTACACCAACCTCTACTAATGAAAGCTACAGCTTTAAAATGAGTGGCCTTTGAGTAAGGAAAGTTATTTTGATTGCTTTTACTTTCAGTTTGTAAATAAATTAATGTAGTTGTTTTGGGTTTTTTGTTTAGTATATTTTTTGTGCATAATCAGTGACCTTCACTTATGTTTGTTTTGCCTCGTAGTGCCCTCATAAATATATTTTTTGTGCTGAAAACGGGTTAAAAATATGGCGTTTTTATGGACAAAATTGGAGGTGTTTTATTGATTAATAAACAACTTGGGATATTAAATTTTAAAGGAACTTATTACAAATGGGGTTTTCCCACATTTTTGGAAAGCAACGGAATATGGTACCTTAGAGTGAGTTATCCAAAACGCATTTATTATTTCTTCTGAAAACCTCTTGGTTTTGTAGAAAAAAAATTTGAAAGTTGGAATTCTATTGAAACGCTCAAAAAAATTTTTTAGCCGAGTAACTTTACGAGAAAAGTAGCGAGTGGTGAACTTTTTCTTAGCCTCTTCCTAACTTCAATTTAATGATTAGCTGTCATTAAATGTCATTTCTGTTTAGTAAACAATCTGTTAAAAGTTGTATTTATTTTTTCTGGAGCTTTTTCTGCATCAAAATGAAAAAGTGCGTTTTCCGCGGATGTGAAAATAAATAAATGTGAGAATTCCCCTGGAAATTTAAGATATTTTTGTCCTTCCCTTTGGGACCAAGAAGAAAATTGTGGCTATAGAGGCACTAAAGCTGAAAAAATTATAGGCTGGGCGCAATAGTGTGTGAATATCACAGCTGAAATTCAACTACAATCCCATTAGAGACATCGCCACCCAAAGGAAAAATATTTCTTTAAAAAAAAAGGTTTCATGATCATTTAAAAAAATATAGGTTTACCTTTGATAGTTCTCGCGTAAAATAATCCCCATACAATCTGTTAGACAAGTAAAATTTAGGTCACTTCTTGTTTAATTCATTATTCTTAGGGCAATAAACTTTTTAAATAAAAAAGAGAGTTTTACCAACCACCACTGATTTCAGACATAGTCCATCCACCTGTCGGCTCTTAAACTATAACGAATCGATAGCAAAAAAAAACGAACTTTACAAAACCTATATTTAAATTTCAAACAGCAGCAGAACTTTCGAGCTCTCACGATGTTGCCAAATCTTGTCTGAATAATATGACGTGGCGCGCTAGCTATTGTCCAAAATCTTCGAATTAAACAATTTCGTTTCAGCTTGCCTCGCCCGCGCACTTTGTCAGTGATCCTGTTGCCTCGCGTTTAAGAAAATTTTTGTAAAAGAACGGATAGCCGAGTGGTTAAGGCCTTGGCTTTAAAAAACGTAACGTAATTGGTTGAAGGTTCGAATCCCATCCATTGTTGATCACTTTTCTTATTATATTATTTTTTAAACCCATATTTTAAGAATAACAGTAATTTTTATGAAAAAAAAATAGGTAAACGCCAGTTTTATTAAAGTTTTTGGTAAAGTGTTATACCTAGGTAGTTACCAGATTTTTATAATGATCACTTTAATTTATGGCAACACAAACTTTTTTAAAGACTGCTACCCTTTTTTGGTGATTTTTTATTTCACTTAATTTATAAGAAAAAAGTTTATCAAAAAAATTTTAAATGCCTCAAAAATTTTAATCCGTTAATATTTTAGTAATCCTTGAAATTATTGTCTTCATTAAATTTAAATTAACTTAGCCCTAGCTGATTACTTTGGTGTTCTTAAATTAAAGTTTTCGAGGCTGTTGTGCTTGTAACCTATATTTTTTTGAGTATTGATCCGATTTAAAAACTCTCATTAAGTGTGGAGATTCTTTTTTTTCTGTCATTCACATTAGATCAGGATATGTCAAAGTTACGTCCAAAACGGGACATGTGATATCCGTACTTTTTGAAGTGAAATAAACAACAGAATTGGCCTCGGAAATGGCTGAAATTTTGTAAAAAAATCAGACATAGTTTGGAGCACTTTTTTGATATCTGCAGAATAACAAAAAAAATGAGAAAATCAAAAGATCTTGGGAGGAAAGAACGAAAATTTAAAATTGGATTAGTGTCCCAGAAGGAACACACAAAAGACCAAAGCGAAAGGAGAAACAATTAAACGATGTTTCGCCCGGGATGACCAGCGTGGGCTCGTCAGTGGATTCACTAGTTACCCTCAACCCAGACATCATTTAACACCATCGCACACTCTGACTTCCAACTCTGAATTACTCACAAATAGGCATCGTTCCGCATGGTACTTATTATAAGTCACCTGATACGAGTACGTTCTGGCGTGTTAATCTTTTCAATAGGAATATTCTCCTAAGACAATTAAAACAAGAAGTTATACTTCAAAATCAGTCACATCAACCGAAAAGAATCTAAAAATGAGAAGATCAAAAGATCTTGGGAGGAAAGAACGAAAATTCAAAATTGGATTAGTGTCCCACAAAGAACACACAAAAGACCAAAGCGAAAGGAGAAACAATTAAACGATGTTTCGCCCGGGGTGACCAGCGTGGGCTCGTCAGTAGATTCACTAGTCACCCTCAATCCAGACATCATTTAACACCATCGCACACTGTGACTTCCAATTCTGAATCACTCAAAAATAGGCATCGTTCCGCATGGTACTTATTATAAGTCATCCTGGCGTGTTAATCTTTCCAATAAGAATATGCTCCTAAGAAAATTAAAACAAGAATTTAAACTTCCAAATCAGTTACATCAACCGAAAAGAATCTAAAAACGAGAAGATCAAAAGATCTTGGTAGGAAGGAACGAAAATTCAAAATTGGATGAGTGTACCACAAGGAACACACAAAATACCAAAGCGAAAAGAGAAACAATTACACGACTAGTAACCCTTGAGGGTGACTAGTGAATCCACTGACGAGCCCACGGTAGTCACCCCGGGCGAAACATCGTTTAATTGTTTCTCCTTTCGCTTTGGTCTTTTGTTTGTTCCTTTTGGGACACTCATCCAATTTTGAATTTTCGTTCTTTCCTCCCAAGATCTTTTGAGCTTCTCGTTTTTAGATTCTTTTTGGTTTATGTGACTGATTTGGAAGTTTAACTTCTTGTTTTAATTGTCTTAGGAGCATATTCCTATTGGAAAGATTAACACGCCAGGACGTACTCGTATCAGGTGACTTATAATAAATACCATGCGGAACGATGCCTATTTGTGAGTGATTCAGAATTGGAAGTCAGAGTGTGTGATGGTGTTAAATGATGTCTGGATTGAGGGTAACCAGTGAATCCACTGACGAGTCCACGCTGGTCATCCCGGGCGAAACATCGTTTAATTGTTTCTCCTTTCGCTTTGGTCTTTTGTGTGTTCCTTGTGGGACATTAATCCAATTTTGAATTTTCGTTTTTTCCTCCCAAGATCTTTTGATTTTCTCATCTGATTTGGAAGTTTAACTTAAAAAAAAAAGATATATGAGTGGGTGGCCTTAGAAAATATTTTTTACTTATTCTGCAAAAAATAAAAAATTGCTTCGAGCCGTGTCTTACTTTCTACAAAATGTGTTTTCCATTCAATTTTCAGCCATGTTTATTTGACTCCAGAAAGTATGGATATCGTTTGGAAAATTTCCATATTTCCTGAGCTAAGGACACTGACCGAAAAAAATAATCTCCACTCTTAGTAAGTTGAGCATGAGGAAGGAAGTAACACTATTACGTCCGGCGTTAAATCTGATAACGCTTATGAATCTGTCAACAGTCAAAAATATTCCCGGTCATAATATTAATTAACAGAATGAGAAATAAATTTTTTTTATTTTAATTTATTTTTAATTATTTATATTTTTTCAGTGACGAAGTAACGAAAAGTAATGAAAATATTAAAGAAAAATGTAAAGAATTATTAAACATAACACAAAACTTAATATAAATTTAACAAACATAATAACTTTTAGCAATCTTACCATAAATAGGATTATTCTAAACCTATACACTTTTACAAAAAAAACATTCAAATAACATAAACAGTTAAACCTCTAGGAATTACTGCAGAAACGCTACTGAACTACCACGTACATAACATATAAAAACTCTTTGTAGGAAATTTATTAAGACAACTTAAGCAATAAGAGTAATTTCCAAACACTTAAACAATATAAAATTTTTAAAAACTATATATTACGGAATGCTCTACTCCCATTTAAAGTATGGGATCCTCCTTTGGGGAAGTAGTACTCAAGTTAAGAGCCTTGCGCATTATATTCTCACTTAACCATCAAGAGAGTTGCAGAAATTTTTTCGCCGAAATAAACTACTGACAGTGACGGGTATATTTTCCAGTGTGTTCTATTACTGAGAAACAACCCTGCAGAATTTATGCACCTAAAACTAGACTACCATAATCCTACAAATTTTTATAAATATTACTATAATTACCCTAAACACAGGCTTACTTCTACAGAAAAAACCACATTTTATGCTGCAATAACCTTCTATAACCACCTACCAAAGAACATTAAAAATATAGAAAATTAAAAAACTTTTAAAAAAGCTTGTTTTGCCCACATTGGTCAATTAGAGCTCTATAACCTAAAAGAATTCCTAGACTTAAAGTGTGACTAGTCATTTTTTTACGATTTTAAACTACTTTGTCACTTTTTTTTTGGTTTACTATTGTCTATATTTTATGCTTTTTTTAATGTTCAATTTTAATCGTAAGTGTACTGTGTACTTTAAGTATTTAAGTGTCCAATCATTTTGTTCCTTAAAAATCATTATATTCAGAAAAGCTTACGATTTTAAACTAGTTTTTACTTCGTATTTGCTTTAGTGCTATTTTTTTTTAGTTTTCTCTATTCTATGTGTTTTTCACAATCTAATTTTGTGTATTGTGTATTTTAAGTATTTAAATATTCCAAATATTTTATCTTTTAAAATCATTTTATTTAAAATAAGTTAAAGAACCATGTATAATAAATAACCATATAACTATTTTTATTTTTATTTATTTTCTTATTTATAATATTAATTGCCTGCCTAAAAAAATCTCCACTTAATACATCATCATAGGCAATCACTCGATACCGAGTATGATTTTCCTCTATTCTGTATCATCGGCATCTGTTGTGCGTTTTTTAATGTCTATGTAAGCCAATTCTCGAGCCGCACATCCTTCCACAGTCCTGGAACACCCAGTCTCCGGCAGCAGCCGGGTGTTGTTTATCATCCATTTTTACATTTTGTCGCTCCTTTCTACGTTCTCTCTTTTCCGTTTCTAGTCTACGTCGTTGCTCTTCAAAAGTTTGTCCTCCCCATGGACTGTTCGGCGCCATGAAGCCCTATCGTTTGCCGTGGTCTCGAAGTTGTTTATATCAATGTGACCTTTCATCATATTGCCTTTGAGAACGTCCTTGTACCTTTTTGGTTGACCTCCTTGATTTCTCTTTCCCTCCTTCAGTTGTCCATAAAATATCTGCTTTGGGAGACGTGTTTCGGGCATGCGGATAATGTGATCAGTCCAACGAAGCTGGTGCTTGAAGATAAGGGCATCTATACTAGTTGTTCTGGCTTCTTCTAAAACACTTATGTTTGTTCGTCGGTCTTGCCATTTGATTCTCAGTCTAAAACAACTTTGGTGATATTTTTCTAGTCGTTTGATATGCCTTCTGTAGGTGGTCCACGTTTCGCATCCGTATGCTAGAGTTGGTATTATAACTGTGTTGTAGACACGAAGCTTGGTCTCCGCGTTGATGTCGTGATTGTTGAAGACTCTCTCCGAAAGCCGTCCGAACGCTGCGCTAGCACATTTTAGGCGATGCTGTGTTTCTGCGTCAATAGTTGCATTTGATGATAGGTGGCTCCCAAGGTATGGCTAATGTTCCACATTCTGCAAAAGATGACCATTTATGAAAATATTTGGAGCTGGGGGATTCGTACCTGATTTTGGTTGGTGAAGAATTTGCGTTTTGGCAAGATTGACCTCTAGGCCAATGCTTTTGCTTGGTTAAATGCGTTGATTACCAGCTGTATCGGCCAAAATGACGTTGTCATCGGCGTATTGCAGTTCGATTACCGAGGTCGTTGAGACCTTAATTTTTGATCGCAATCTGCCTAGTTCAAATAGGCCACCGTCGAATCTATATAGAATTTCCACTCCCGGTGGTAGATGTTCCTCAACAACGTGACGCATAACACCTAAATATATAGAGAATAGGGTGGGCGCAATAACACACCCTTGTTTAACGCCTGTCGTAATCTGGAAGGACTCTCCTGGTTCATCGTTTCTCAGGACTGTAGCATACATATTGTCGTGTAGTAGTCTAAGAATTTGAATATATTTTTGAGGGCATCCAGCTTTTGCTAGTATTTTCGAAAGAGCTTCTCTGTTGAGTCAAATGCTTTGACTAGGTCTATGAAGGCCATGAAGAGAGGGCGATTTTGTTCTCTAGATTTCTCTTGCATTTGTCTGGCAAATCCACACTGTGTCTCTGGCAGATTTTGTTCAGCAATCGGAATTAGTCGGTTTGATAGTGTCCGTGCAAGTATCTTTCCAGCAACAGAAAGCAGAGATATACCTCTGTCCACATTGGGCCTTGTCGCCTTTTTTGAAAATGGTAACTATAGAGGCGTGTCTGAGTTCGGCAGGAATGGTCTCAGTGGTCCATATTTTACTTATTAGAATGTGCATTTGGGAATTAAGTGCGGGACCCCCTTTTTTGTAGAGTTTAGCAGCGATACCATCTGTGCTTGCTGACTTCTTATTCTTTAGCTGTGTGATTGTCTTTTCGACCTCCTCTAACCTCGGAATCTCACTTAGATGTTGTTGTGTAGTTTTCTCCTGAGACTCTCTGTTGAGTAGTTCTTGAAAGTGTTCTTTTCATCGTGAATTGATAGAGGATCTGTCTTTAAGCAGCCTTGTTCCATCTTTAGATCATAGTGGATTGATACCTTGTGTAGTGAGACCATATATCATCTTAGTAGCTTAAAAGAAGGCTCTAGGGTTGTTGGACTCAGCTAGATGTTGCAGTTCATGTGATTTTGTTATCCACCATTGATTTTTTAATCTAGGTGTTTTCCTTTGTACTTCTGCTTTGGCTTCTTGATATTCCTTTTTATTTTCGTTAGAGTTAGGGTGGCTTTTCCAAACATTATGGGCTTTTCTCTTCCTCTCAATAAGGTCTTGAATTTCTTTGTCGTGCTCATCAAACCAGTCTTGATGTTTTCTTTGTGTGTAGCCGAGCGTTTCTTTGGAGGCAGATGTTATTGCTGTTTTCAACATTCTCCAGTGATCATCAATATTCTCTGGGTATTCTAAAGTACCCAACTTTTGATTCAGAGAGTCTTGGACTTTTGTTCTGGTTTTTTGTTCTGGTTTGATCAGGCGTTCTACATTGAGTTTTCTTCTGATTTGCTTTTTTTGACGGCTACTTCTTGGTGGAATGTGCAAGTTCATTTTGGCTCGTATCAGGCGATGGTCTGTCCAGCAGCAATTTGTACCAACTCGAGCATTGAAATCACCTAGGATGTTATATTCCCTTAGTTCACGTGTCACTATTGCCGTTCTTTTTTGTGGTTTTGTGGTTGTATCTGTATCCATAAGTGTTCGGATATTCCATGTGGCAAAGTTCATTGGAATTCTTTTTCTTTTGTTTTAACCGCATGTGATGTACTCACTGGATGCGGTTGTCCAGTCGGGCAGTTGTTGGCTGGCTATGTTTAGGGCACCTTTTATAGTTCATTCCCTTTCAAAGTGAGCAGAGTGGATCCTAAATAGGGCTGCTCACTCACGGATGCAGCTAAGAGTTGCTCTACAGCCAATCCTTGATCAAAACGGCGATCACGCTTCCGTTGCTTTCGTGCCGGTTTGTCACTAAGAGCTTCCAGACTACACTGTCCTGCTCCCGTCGCAACTTACCGATCGCCGAAAGACTTTGTTGTGCTTGGACTTCATGGTCTTATGTGTCCTAGAAAGTATAGGATCTCAGAGTAGAGAATGCCTGTGCGAGACTTTGCACAGTCAGCAAGCCCAAGGTCTCTAATAACGAGTGATGACCCAATGGCGTAAGGAATACGACGAGTGGGTCCCTCGAGATTAGGCCAGCTGATTGCACGATTGAGCACTAGACTCGAATCGTGGACGGGGGTCGCTACATCCCACCGCCTACAGGCTACAGGTAGTATGGTTCGCCCAAGTTCCCATAGCGGACAGATTTATGCCACAGTGGCCTGATCTGTCTGGCCTAACACTGAACAAATACATACTGCCCGCCTGGAAAGCAAACATATCGCAAGTACAAAAAAAGCACTAATTTGGAACTCTGAATTTTACAATATTTGTATAATTTTTACTGCAATGCGCAGCAACAAAACAAAAAAAGCGTAAATAATGCATTGGCATACCTACGATTATTATAATAAAATATTGCTTAATTTGTAATGGCACTGCGATCGAATTGCTGCGCACATCAATTATACAAAAATTGTAAAATGCTATATTCCAAATATTTACAGCGAATGTTTTTCATTTTTAGCAATCCGATGCTTGCTGTTCTGAATTCTAAAGATTGACAAATATTGCCTATATTGCTCATATTGGTAACGGACAACACTTTTTGTCCCAAGGCGAAAAGTTTGTAGCCTGAGCTAATACCACTTAACGGTACTGTATTTACAAAACAATATCACGTAATACATTCACTGAATGCCCTCCAACCGCTCCATTTTTATATTCCATCCATTTTCACAATCTCCTAATTTTCATTCATTTTTACATCCGTTTCATTTTCTCCATTTTTCCAGTTTCTCCAGTTTTTTCGGTTTTCCAGTTTTTTTAATTTTTCCAGTTTTTTTTATTTTTTACCAAAGTTTCCTTTTCTTATCCGCTCCATTTTTGACTTCTCTATTTCTCCATTAATTCCTTTACATACATTTTTACTACCGCCTCATTTTTTCATCCGCGTCATTTTCTCCATTTTTCGTTCGTTTTTTCCATTTTTTTACCACAGCATCCTTTTCTCACCGTTCCATATTCGATTCCTCCATTAATTCCATATTCTCCATTTTCAATTATTTACCACTGTTTAATTTTTTTTTTCATAGTACTAGCCGCTGCACACTTTTTTTTGGCCGAGGGAACAAATTCAAACTCACTAAATGCTTAAATTTAAGCGAAAAATATTTATTAATAAAATTCGTAATCCTTTACCAAGTATCAAATACTAAAATCTATCATTGGTTCTACAAATTAAAAAATGTTATTGAAAAATACAAGATTCATGTAAATCTTTATTTTTGTTAGTAACCGAACGTGCTATGTGATTTTGATGCCGACTTTCCTTTATTTTTTGTTACGGCAACGTCGCACGCGCCAAACGATTTTGATGCACACTTTCGCTCTAAGCCCAAAGTCTGCCTCAATTTCGGTCAACGAGCGTCCCATATACATCGTTTCTTTGTTAGCTACTTACTTTATGCTATTAGGGACTTATCGGTACATAAAGTCGGCATAGCCTGACTTTAATAAAAACGGCATTATTTTTGCCAATTCAGTTTAAAAGGGTTCTGTTTCAAACTTCGTGCGGAACTGTCAGAAATAGTCCCGAGTCAGGCTATGATGACTTTACGTACCAATAAGTCCCTATTATTACTATTATTCCATAATATTATAATTGTTAAAAGCCAACGACCGGCAAGGACCGAAGGCCAGCAAAAGAAATATTTCTTACACTAGTCACAAAAAGTGCACTCGCAAATATCTAAAAAAATTAAATAAATTATCAACACTGCTTCATTATTTTTTATTTACCAATTTATGCTAGTGTAAATTTTCCATACGTTTTTAGTACAGTGGTAATAAAAAAAATACGAGAAGGTATCTTTAATTCCTAGCCTAAAGACTCAATCATCGAAAATCATTAAAAGTGTTGTTCAATCAATACGTGATTGTGAAACGCTTTCGCTACTAATCGATATTAATCTATTACGAACTTTAATAGCTCCCCGCTTGCGCTTTCCACACTTCGCGCCTCTAAAAATTATAATCAGGCGTTTGCTCATATGGGGACCGGTCATCTGTACATTTCATACATCTTTGTCCGTAGGCAGAGTCTCAATCTGAGGTCCACAAATTGTCTCAACCACTGGTGGTCTAGCAATCGAAGATATTTCCGATACGTGGGGTGGTTGATAATGTCCATAGCGTATTAAGAAAACTGCTGGTCGGGTTGTGGCAAGTCCAAATTAACTCGCCTCTGAAGTTGCACAGTAGAAGGAAATCTGTTGCTAAAGGCCATTGTTGGGACATTTATCCAGGGACAGCGTCTAGAAACCACATTCGATGGAACCATATTACCAAAATCACTTGGGCTCTGTTGGGAGCATCCACGGTGACCACTTTCAGAAAAGCTTGCAGCTTGAAATAAGTTGACTGGTGGAGATAAGTCCAACATTTCTTCCACCGAAGGTTGAGTGTTCTGCATCTGCCGGGACTGCCTAACGGGAAAATACATAGGCCCGGCTGGCTGAATGCCAATAACTGTATCATTTGGTGTGGTCTGAGAATGATGATTGTCCTAGGATATTTAGATTCATTCCTGATGTTTTGTTGACTGAGCTGGTCTGACCTTCCTGCGAGAGTTGGGTTTGCTAAGATTTTTACAAAATATTTCCATGGAAGTCTTGGACACTTCCCGACAATTAATTTTGAATTACCTGGTTGTCCTTTCGCTGTTCCCTTTGGTGACTTGTGGCAAAATAAACCCCTGAAAAATGCATTGCTATAGGCTGCTTCCTTGGATGGGCCTGAAGATAATTAGTTTTCATTAATTTTGTTAAATTCGATGGATTCTAATTGCCATATGCGTTGTTTCTAACGTACGTTATTTTGTTCTCTCTTGTAATAGATGGGCGAGGATGTGCCAGTTCTACCGGCCGCCATGTTAGGCAAAACCGAGTGATTCTCGATTTATCTAGGTAAGTTTGCCCCATGTTTGCCCACTTGCTCTTGCAATATTCCCTAGAATAAGAAAAATTGGTAGTAATACTTGCTTTTTTATCTGACTTGCCCGTGCTATTTTTGTTTTAATTATGTGTCTTGTAATGTTTGTTTTAGACCGTCTCTGTACCATTGGTAGTTTATTTTGGAGCGGTCTGTTCAGTTTAGTAGTAGTAGTAACGAGGGGATGGCCCAAAACCTGGCAAGTAGGCCCAATCGGTCCCATTTTACCTTACCCCAGCCCAGCCCCCTAATCCCTCACCTGTACCGCTTGCATGCTAGTGGGCTCTCCGGGCCTTCCTGTTCTCTTCACGAAGTCCAGTACTTCGGCCCACTTGAGTGCCCGTAGGTCGTCTGCATCCAGGTTCGGTTGTCCGAGTACCTGATGCCTCATCCTTAGGTATGCACTGCACTCCGCAACGAGGTGCCGGAATGTCTCCTCCGCCCTCCCGCCGGCACGGCAGATAGAGTTAGTCCCGATCCCGATGCGAGTCAGATGCTTACTTAGTCGGTTGTGGCCGGTCAGTATCCCTGTCAGTAGTCCAATATCTTTTCGTGTCCTTCCCAGGAGCCATTTGAGTCTGGCCGCGTCCGGTCCGTCGATAAATTCTTTGGACTCTCTGCATCCTATTTCGTTCTCCCAGGAGTCTGCCAGTGCATCGTTAGCTCATTTTATGAGTCGACTTTGCAGCTGTCTCTTTGTTATAGCTAAGAGCGGTTCCGCCCTCACGTATTGAGTGCTGGCCCCGATCCGAGCGAGTTCATCCGCCGTTTCGTTGCCCGACACTCCTGTGTTTCCCGGTACCCACATCACTGTAACTCTTTTGTCCCGACTCAAGGCTTCCAGTGCTTCTACGGACTCTTTCACCAGAGTATTGGCAATTCTTGGCGCACTGAGTGCCTTTAGGGCCGCTTGGCTGTCGAAGCATATGTACACATGCTTTTGCCACCATTATAATGGCGTATACCTCGGCTTTCTGTTCATTTTAAGTATTTAAGAGGTATGATATGCCTTGTGTTTACAATGTCCACATTTAATGCTTTAAGCTGATAAGAATGTGGTAGGGCGGCTTTTTTTAAACCGCTTTATTGGTCACTTATCTAGGGTCTGCCTTGGGGGAGGCTCATGTCACTCTTGGGTACCCATATCATCCGTGTAGATTTATGTCACTGGATCGACTGCTGCAGAGCTTCTGGAGTCTTCTAGTCGCTGTTTCAGAGCTTGGGACCAACTGGAAAGCAAATTGATGTGGTGGATTTACAGATAAGCCAAATATAAATTATCTTTTCTTGTCCTTTTTTTGTCTTAAAAGGTCAACACTATTTTTTTGAAAAGTTAACAGTACTTTTTCAAAAGGCAAACGGTATTTTTATTAAAGGTTAAAACATTTTTTTAAAAATTTAATTACAAAAGTAACTGTATGTCATAACCTGCAAAACAGAAGGGTGTTCGATGGAGAAATTTACTTTCCTTTCCCTTTTGGATTATGTCGCCTATTGTTTTTATGAACTTTCTTTTGGAGTCAAAGTAAAAATAGAGAGGTGGGAAGGTCGCCCCAAAGGTCGATAGTGACAATTATACTTTTAAGATATAAATGTTATTTTTTCTTCCTAACCCTTTGATCTAAGGCTAGGACCACTGATGTACCAACACGTTTTTACATATATTTTTTTAATATATTTACATTTGTTGGAATTTTCTGTTTCGCTGTACAAACCCTCCTTACTTGATTATTTCCAACATCTATTTTTATTTAAAAACATAATATTAAAGATTGGTTCCAGCAAATAATACTTGACAGAGGTTACCCCAGTACTACCAAAGAGGCGCGATGAACCCGGAACATAGGGTGGTTATAACCCTAAGTTCACTGTAACGTATAATGTACATTACTTTAGCTTGTCCTTTCCTCTCATGGGAGGTGGCAATGTTACAGGGGGTAAAACTTAGCTTAAGTTAATGAGGGATGCCGCAGTTTTTTACAACTTGGCGAACAGCAGGGCAGCAGGATGATGCATGGCTGCGCGGGATCCAGACTTAAAAAGAAAAACCAATAGTAGAAAACAAGGAAACGAGAACCAAAGCAGACCTGTCACTATGGTTCTGACAGTAAAAATAATTATCTTAAAAGGAGTAGGTAAAAAGGTGGGCGCCTTAGCAAACCATTCTTCTTATCTGCACAATGCAAAAATCAGATAACTTGCTGGTGTGTGCGGGCCGAGATATCACTCACTTTCTCATACCCTTTGTGGATACCTGCATAAAATCAACTTCACTGCGAATCCGGACAACTTTTCCGATGCGTGTTTGAAGTAAATTAAATAGGCATGTGCAGCGCCAAGTCTCTGAAAAGTAAAGGGCTCGTTCCTTCTTGAACCAAAAAAATCTCCTTCTTCTCGGCTACGAACGCTATCTCTTTGTCGGCTACGAATACTATCCACGTGACCCCAATTCTCCTTTTTGATTAGCCCCTTAATAGACCTATTTCTTGTGTTTCGGAAAACCCCAATTACACCAACCACCAGCATATAGAAAAAAACAACCCCGTGTCTACTAATATCTACGGCACAGTGTCTATGGAGACCCGATAACAGTTCGTATTTTCGTTCTCACTTTCCCAAAACATGACCCTGACGTCCCCATTTCTCGGACCTTTTTGACTCGAAAGTATTGTCTTTTTATGCAAAGCTAAATTCCCAGCTAGATAGATTAGCCAGTGGAGAGTCCAGCCAGCATTTTCCTCACCATATAAAGCTCTGGTGGTACTCGGATGACCGGGGAAAAGTCATGACAACAAAGTATACTCGGTGGGTGGGGACAAATTCGAGAGGACATCTTCCTGGTCTCACAACAAGAAGACAAATGGTACAAGAGCTAACATACAGGTTGGTACACATTTCACACATTTTTTGCAGGGAAAAGATAAAACCAGACAACTATAGAGTGCACTAATTACTTTCCCGGGATTTCTTAAACCTCTTTAATTTAAGTCAAGTCACATGCCACCAGACGTAAAATTGTTAAGGGATAACCATAATTAGTTAATTATTGATGCTAAGTTGGGTATTTTCCGTTGAGTTGAAGACGATTCAAACTTTTAAATGGACTTTTATTTAGCTTTTTGAATTTTAAAGTACTTTTTTCGAATTGACTTTTTTATCCCATGACAAAATATATCCCTCTGACAATTGAAATATTTTTTAAGGGCACACATTCTACGTCCCGCCCCCCTTAGAAAAGCAAAAAGGACTTTACATAATAAAAAAAAATCTAACCTAACTATTGATGTCAACAAAATAAACCTTGTTACCCGCTTTCCTGCGTGTCGCAATATCCTCTGCAAGCACTTTAATCATTATCCAAATGATCCAAAATAAGAGCGCCGCCGCACCAGTCCTATCTATCTAAAACACCATTCACGAAAAAGATCAGCTCATAAACTAAATATAAATATAAAATAAATTAAATAATATCAAGAAATAAATATAAAATATTCTCAACTACAACAATTCCATTCTGTTTTCTTTCTAATACGTGAAGGTCGTTTCAAGGTTGCTACTTGCGATGATAGTGAAGTGTCTGTACCTTTTGTATGATGTACAAAGGAATAAAGAGAACTAGCTCAACTTAGACTTAATGCTTTCGTCAGAGCTGTGTGACACTGAGAAAGAGTTTAAAAAAAGGAATTTGTTGTTCCTGAAAAATAAATAAAAATAAAGGTTCGTGGCATATCGGACACACATTTTGCTTTCCAATTCATTAGGACCACGCAAGATCTAATGGATAGTCCAGAAACCTACAGGTCTGTCTCATTCTTGTTAGGAATCATCAGGGTAACATAGGACTGTACCTGGCGGATGAAGCATAACATAAACAACCATTCCAAGCGAATTTAAACAACTTTCGTCGTCAAACAACGCGGGATGTTTGATATATGCAGTGCGCCGTCTATCGGAATAAAACGAAAAGCAAAACGTTAAAGGATGCAAATATCAATAAGAATGAAATTTGCCAGCAAGATAAAAAAAAAGAAACCTGCGAAACTGTACCGGTTACTGAAAGAAGACCGTTCAAAATACAACGTTTGCTGCAACTCCACCCCAAATTCGAGTTTATACTACGTCGCCTTATATTAAGGCTCAGCAACAAACAAGGAGGCTTGTTCCGCAAAACACAGCCAAGTAAAAAAAAGGAATTTGTTGTTCCTAAAAAATAAATAAAAATAAAGGTTCGTGGCATATCGGACTATCCATTAGATCTTGGATGCCTGGTCGTAATGAATTGAAAAGCAAAATGTGTGTCCGATAGTGAGGAAGAGATTTAATTATCTGTAAGTCTCTCATTTGCTTGAGGAGCGGATCTAATATCGTCAATGTGTACTACAATATTTTTTCCGTCTCTATTAATTTGATAACACACTGCTTATACCAACGACACTGTGGGCCGGACCAGTTTGGCGCAAATGAATTTTTTGTCTGTCTGTTGTCTCGTACCATGACAATATCACCTACATCTAACTTTAAAGGTACTTTTTTGTGTTGTAGAGCCTATTTTTGTTGATACCTTTTTTTGTGATTTTGTAAAATACCGTTGTATCTTTCTTGTCTTTTCTTACCATCACACTTATTTGTATATTTTTTGGAAGTAACCAATCTTGCGGCTCTACTAGCTCATATCCAAGCAAAGCCATACTTGGAGTATAATTTGTTGCTGCATTTTTTCGTGTACGTAAAATAAATAAGGCGTGATTTAAATATTTTTGCCAATTTTGTTTTCGTTTTCCTATAAGTAATGTTTTTAAAACTTTTTTTTAACTCCTTGTTGTGCCTTTCTACGGGATTCGCCCTTTGGTGGTAAATTGCAAATTAAAATGTTTCAATCCCGTTAGATTGTGCCATTTCATCATTGAAAATTGAAAGCCATTGTCAGAGATTATACAACGGGGAAGATTAAACCTACTATAATCGACTATTTTATTAGAATTAATACTTCTATATGATTTGGCTTTTACCCAACGTGTAAAAAGATCTTTTATTTATATATATTTATGTCCGATTCGTGAACGTGGATAAGGTCCTAAAAAATCAAGACTTAAAACTTCAAATGGCTTTGAAGGTGTGTGCGCTCGAAGAGGTGCATTTGCTTGAGGTTTAGTTTTTATAGCTGCACAGACCAACCATTTTTTTATGTAATCTTGAACGCTTTTTTTGCATTTTTTTCCAGTAATACCTTTTATTTATTAACCTAAGGCTGCGTCTCTAGAACCATCATGATTGCAATAAATAACCCTTTCAGTTTTTTCTCTAGGTAACACTAACTTGTTATATATCTTGAACGCTTTTTTTGCATTTTTTTCCAGTAATACCTTTTATTTATTAACCTAAGGCTGCGTCTCTAGAACCATCATGATTGCAATAAATAACCCTTTCAGTTTTTTCTCTAGGTAACACTAACTTGTTATCTCTTTTCCAAAATAAACGTTCTTTAACAATAAAATTTTGAAAAAAAAAACATTAAAGAATTTGGACCATTCTTTTGTACAAAATTCCACTTTTTAATCTTATCTTGAAATTCTTTAGATTCATTTTGGGCTTTTGAAATTTCGAGATAGAGACCGTACCTGCAAAGTTCATTGTCATAATACATTTCCTAAAATTACCGTTAGTATTAGTATTTGAAGAAACAGGAGTACATAAACGTTCTTTCAAAGCTTCATTTAGTTTATGGTCAACTGAAACTGGATTTCTGGACAAAAAGTCTGAAAACTTGTTGTGTTTTCTTTCCTGCTACATGTTGAATAGTAAACGAAAATTCTTGCAACAAAAGTGACCAACGTGTTAACTTTGTTTTTGAATCTTTATTCTTATCAAGCCACATTAATGAGCATTAATGCTTTTTAGTTTTTGCATAGAGCGCACTTGTGTAAGTTATAATATACTTTTCATTATTATAGCCTTCTTGAAATAAAACACACCCTATTCCGTTTTTAGTTGTCTAAATTGATACTAATTCTTTTAAAAGCTTCATCTTGAGCAGCTGAACCGTATGTTTTTGTGTAATAATTTTCTTAAAGAATACTTATCTCGGTCATATTAGGAACATATTCACGCAACTAATTACATGTTCCTAAAAATGATTGAAGTTGCTTTTTGATTTTTGGTGTTTAGTAACTTAAGATGGCTCTGATATGTTTTTCCTGAGGAATGTGTCCTTAAAAATATGATTTCCTAAATAATTTAAGCTATCCGTAGCAATTTGACAATTGGATGGTGAAAGATGAAGGTTATGAAAATGGAGTCTTTCAAAAACTAAACGAAGATGTAGATGAGTGGAAACATCGGGACTGTAAATAATGATGTCATCTAAATAGACTTTAACAAAAATATGAATATAATCGACAAGAACTTCGTGAACCATGTGACAATGAAAAGTAGAAGGTGCATTTTTAAGTCCAAACGGTATGAAATTAAACTGATAAAGATTGCCATCAGGAGTACAAAATGCTGTAAATTTTTTGAATTTTCTTCTAGAGCTACTTGCCAGGATCAGCTTTTAAGGTCAAATACAGAAAAAAAAGTTGTGCAGATTCAACATCTTAAAGAGTTTCTGGGATAGTAGGTAAGTTTGATGGAATATTAATGGTAATTAAGTTAATTGCACGATAATGGACACAAAATCTTACTTTTCCGTCTGGTTTCTCGACTAAAACTATTAGAGACGAATATGAGGAATTACTTGGTTCTATAACCCTAGTTTGCAACATATCTTGCAAGTGAGTGTAAAGTGTTTCTTTATATTTAGGGGATAAAGAGTAGGGTCGCTGTTGAACGCTTTGGGTTCTGTAAGTTGAATATTATGTTGAATAGTGCTTGTTGTGGCTCCAAACTCAAATGTAGAAAATAAGTCTGAAAATACAGTAAAGAAAGAGAATCATATAATTCTGGAATATTAGCTTCTGAAGAAATCGATTTACGATCTTTCCAAAACACTGTTTTTCAATTAGATTTTCCGATATAAGCACAACGCCGTAAATAATCTAAAACAACATTATGTTCTTGAAGGAATGGATGGCCAAGTATGATCTTTTCTTGAAGCTCGGAAATAATAAAAAAATTGGAAGAAAACTCAACACCCTCTATTTTAAACTGAAGATGTGTTTCCCCAATTATTGTCACAGTTTCAGTTCCGCAAGCCAAGAGTACCTCTTGGCTTGCGCAATTTTGTTTGTATTTGAGATTTGTGGTAAGAAGAACAATATTTATAGAAGAGGGAGAGTCAATAAGAGCACTGAATCTTTTATTCAGAATTGATATTGTTAAGCGTGGTAGTATAGGGATAGGATCATTAAGTGAATTAATACATATCTCATTTGTATTAGAAAGAAAACCGTTATCTCTGGATGAAAAACAAAAAAAAATCTTCCAAATAAGGACTGCTTAATTAATTATTTATTGATTTGTTCGAGGATTGTCAGCAGCCCTTTGAGATTTTCCCGAATTATAGGAGTTTTGCGAACAATCTCGGTGAAAACGCATTCCTTGACAAAATCCCGAAATAGTATACCCATCAAGGATCTTGATGCGCCAGCACTCCTCTGTAAACCAATAGCAGTTTGATTCCCATTGCTCGCAGGAACACCAACGCCACTAAAATGGTGTGCACCTAAAACATTTTTGAGTTTAAGTTCGATGACATCAGATTCAACTTTTATTGCCACCCGTAAAAGGTCTTTTGAGTTCTCAAATAACGTGGATCTAAGACGAGATCTAATTTCTGGATCGATTTGACCAAGAATAATAGAACATTTTTAAAGTGTTTTAAATGAGGTGTCAGTCTTTGAAAGACTTAATTTTTTTGAAATAAAATCCTCTACTGGCTGGTTGTTTATCTGTTTTTCACCATGCAATTGAGAAGTTAGTTGAGCTTTAATAAAAGTTGAATCAAATTTGTTTGTAAATCTATCCCTAAAATTTGAGAAATTTAAAAAATAATTATTATTAGCTTAACCTAAAGCGAACCCTTCAAGTTTTCCAAGTGTAAAACAAATTTGGTCTTCTTGTGAAATATTTCTTCAAAGTTGCTTGGTTGGTTAGAAGTTTGCGCGTTTAAAATAATACGGACAATTGCTCTAAGAAATATTTGGGTAATTGTGTTCAAAGAACTGAAGACTTTATCGTATCGTAAAAGGGATTGTTTGACATACGGTACCCAAGTAGCGTACCACTGTGTTGTAGGGCTGAGTTGTCTCCATCTATTACATCAGCAGCTAAGGATCTTATCAACTGTCTCCCAAAAATGATCCTCTTGACTCGAACTGATTGTAATGAAGACACGTTTGTTGAGCGCGATGATGCTAAGTTGGTTATTAAGACGATTCAAACTTTTACATGGGCTTTTATTTAGCTTTTTGAATTTTAAAGTCCTTTTTTCGAATTGAGTTTTTTATTCCTTGACAAAATATATCCCTCTGATAATTGAAATATTTTTTAAGGGCACACATTCTACGTCATTATATGGTAATTTGAACGGCTTCTTTATTTTTAGGATTGTCCGGCCGTTCGATGCCACAGCACCTAAAATGAACCAGAAGTTTTTTATTTTTTTTAATTTTTATTTTTGAAGTTGATCATTTTTAATTTTATGTTAATTATTGTTGTGATCTACAAATATTACCTATATATATATAATAGTATCTTAAAAATAAGCATCTTTTTAAATCTACGTTGAGGATGTAGGTTCTTAAGTTATACTGAAATATATTTGTAATAACAAAACGGATGGGGGCCAAAAAATACTACTACTTTGACCAAAAAAAGCAAAATGCATTATTATTCAGTTTCGACAATTGAGCGAAAGCGCGTTGATTTTAGAAAAAATGAGGGGAACGCATTTCTTTGGTCGCGTTTTTTTTTTAAGGCTTATAGGTAAAATCTTGTACCGAACACATGCGTAAAGTGTCTTTACCACCCTTGCCGGCTTGACCGAACTCGTTTCGCTTCGTTTGGTCAACTGCCGTCGCGTGAAGTAAAATATCACTCTCCGCATTTATTAGGTAAATAACGATTAAAGTAGATAAACCACCTCTTGGCGGTGGTCTACATTACACAATGACTTACAGTTTTTAGATTTCTTGTTTCCCAGGTTTTATTATTTTTTATGGATTATTTGGACTGTTTTAAGAATAAATGCAGCTCGAAAAATCATAAATTATGGTTTAGTAGATATCGCCCGCACAGCGTGTGAAAATAGCATATTTGGTATATTTTTCTTAAATGTTTCTCCTGCTGCGCTTTTAATTAAGATATGATTCTAACAAAAATCCTGTATTGAGGCTTTTAACATACTCTTTTGTGTAAAAACTTACCAATCCAAATATTTATTTTGTTTGCCCTTAGTTTAAAAAATGTCACTTTTTAAGGTTTAACCCAAAACCGGATTGTGACAAAATAAAATATTTCAATAATACTGAGAACACTTCCTCCAAAAAATAGGCCCATCATTCCACCAATATAAACTGTAAAAATAAGAGAAAAGGATAAATATTAAACCAGCTACATCAAGGAAAATTTTTCAATATTTTAGTAAAGTATTGTATGTATATACCGGGTAATCAAAAAAAAAACCGGAATGACTTTGTTAGTTCTTTACCGATTTTAATGAGTGTAAGCTCCATTAAAAGCGCATAAAATGCCCCTTTGAAAAATTTAAAAAACTTGGCGGCCATTTTAAAATAAAAGATGGTAGTCATTGCCAAAGTCAAGCATATATTTCAACTTGTTTCTTTTTAATGAATTCACTCAAATAAAATTAATATATTAAAACTATTCAAAAGCCTAGTCTCTACCCAGGCGATCGACGTATCGCTTATTAAAATCGTTTAGGGGTGAATTTGAATCCTAAAAATAGTTCGTTTACTTAAACAGATAAACCGCACATCAAAAATCAACAAAATTTTGCACAGCGGAGGCTTCTGGTATCCTCCACAGACCATTCGCGTGGTTTTTCATAAAAATATATAAATCTTGTTTTTATTTAGTTTTTTAGTATTGGAAATACTTCTTGGCGCATATTATAGGGAGTTCGAAACCGAAAATAATCAAATTTGGTCTCGACAGATTTTGTTGAAGGGCACAGGAAGCGCGAGGCCTAAGGACAACAGAATTTGTTGAACCGCGAATGCAGCGCGAAGCCTGTCGCGACATTTTTGTTTTGAAAACCTATAGTGTTGTCAATAACAGTGATAATGGTAATAATCATACGTACAGTTTTAGTGAAAGAACGAAATATTCATGTGCGCCACAAGGAAGGGTACGTGGGATTAGAGATTTGAAAAAAAGTAGGTAAGCATTATAATTTAATTTACATTAATTTGTTAACTTATACTTAGTAGTGTGTAGTCAGCCACGGTGTTGCGTAGTTGATTTGTCAGCAACCACACAACATACGTGTCGTCGACCAGAAGCTTGGTGTAGCTAAATTAAGTTTTTTGGTGTAGCTGAATTAGTGTAAATGACTTAAGTTGACAACATAGTGTAGCCGCGTTGTAGTGCAGTTGATTTGTTATCCACACAATATAATCGATCGAAAAAAGTGTCTTTACCGAGACCTTGGGACGAACGTGATGTCACAAGTCGCGGGGTACGGAGAGGCCTCCCACACCTAAAATTTGTGTATGCGTAGATACTCTCCTCGTCTGCAGGTAATTATAAGCCAGTCAAATAAGCATCTAAATAAATCATGCCTTTTATTTTTTGTATGTTTTAAATACTACTATACTATTATTTTGGCAATTATTTGTATTGTAATACACCACATGCCCTTAAATTAGACAATTTTTTAGAGTAGAACTTTATAAAAGAAATAATTATGTTTTTATCCCAGTGGGTGTTTGCAGTATCGAGATGAGGATCTCGCACCTTTCACGCGCCGGGCCTTGTGTGTGCTTGTCCAATGAGAGATCGAATACTTCTCCGCTGAGTGAGATGCATAGTGATTACCTGTGTGTAAAGAAAAGAAATAAGCTAAGGAATTGCCGTGATCCGAGAACAAACATTCAGATTATTACTAATTTTATATTATGGTTCCAAAGACAATAATTTTGTGGTATCTACGTGTGAATAAGTGTTTTGATGTCTGAAAATTTTTCTGGAAAAAGTTGTAAACTTACTTTCTTCAACCCGAAGAAAAGTACAGTTTTTTATGACTTCTTAATTTTGCTTTCACAATATTTTTATTTTGGTTGCATATATTGTTTACTATATAATTTATATTGTTGTAATACATACATACATATAGCAGAAAATAGCATTTTTGGGGAGGGTATTTTTTTATTTCCACTAAAAATAAGTTATTTTTGTTCAAAAGAGACATAAATATAAAATTTTGTGGTAGTTATATAAACTTGAATACCAATGAAAGTGGTATTTTATTACTTCTCTCACTCTTTGCCATTTACAACCAAAAATGTGTGCATGAAAAGGAGTGTAGTGTGCAATTTTCTACAACATTTTTTTTATGCAAAAAGAACTGCCAGGGACGGTTGGATTGTGATTTTTTAGTTGTTTTGGGTTGGTTTGGGTTGGTTAAAGTTAGGTCCCGAAATTTTTCATGAAAACAACAAAAATGAAACAAAACCGCATATCCTAAATAATTACCAATTTTGTGTTAGCGTCTGACTATCTGGGGTACGATAACTCAAAAGCCGATAAACCGATTTTATAATTTGACATGATGGTCGCGATTCTTCAAAAACCGTCAGAAAATCTCGCACTTACAAAAAATCTGACAATTTTTAAACACAAGCTTACACTAGCTGATTTTGCTGTCAGAACTTATTTGCTAATATTCCTTAAAATTTTATTTTCTTAATGTTCCAATAAATAAAAAATATGTCATTTTTATTTTTTTTTATTTAAAACTTTATTTTATTAAGCTTATTTTGTGTGTAAACAAACCTTATAACTTTTAACATACAAAACCATAGATAGCCATGGAATATTTCGCTGTCACTGTTCAGAAAAGTCACACAAATTCTGTCTTTCGTTTTATATGGTGAGAATTTTCCACACTTTTTGACGTTTATTGGTACGCGTAGTAACAATTTAGCTCCTCCATAAACTAGTCCTGCAGAATATCTTTAAAATATTAAATTTACAAAAAGAAAATGATGCAGTTTCTCTTACAAGAGCGCTGTGTTTTTATTTCAAATGAGGCGATAAGTAAAAGCAACCACTTTCCAGAATCCTGACGGGTGAGATTTTTTGTCGTTTCTGAAGAATCGCGACCGATATGCTAAGCTGATTAGCATTTAAATGGTGGTAAGGGGAAAAGCAAAAGCACATTTAAATGGCTACTTTCACTTTCAACAAAAATTGTACTTCGTCGAGTTTTTTTTTGACATATTCAAAAAAATAAACTTATAAAAATTGTAACTTACAAAACGTCGTTGAAATTAGAGTTCAGATTTTCAATCGAATTTCAAAAAATATGAAGTTGAACGGTCCCCGAAGGGGGGGGGATTACAATCGAGCATCTCCGATTTCGTTCAAAATTGGTATATAGCGGTTTTTGGGATCGAGGATTACGAATTTTTGATCAGAATTGAAAAACTACAAAATTGATAGCTTCTCGCTGAGTTGGGGGGGGGGAGGTACCATCTAGTATCTCCGATTTTGTTTAAAATTGGTATATAGCGGTTTTTAGGGTCAAGAATTACGAATTTTCTATCAAAATTGAAAAAACATAAAGTTGATAGCTTCTTTATGAGTTGGGGGGGGGGTACCATATAGTATCTCCGATTTTGTTTAAAATTGGTATGTAGCGGTTTTTGGAGTCGAGTATTACGAATTTTCGATCAGAGTTGAAAAACTATAAAATTGGTAGCTTCTCGCTAAGTTGGGGTGGGGTACCATCTAGTATCTCCGATTTTGTTTAAAATTGGTATATAGCGGTTTTTGAGGTCAAGGATTAAGAATTTTTGATCAGAATTGGAAAACGATAAAACTGATAGTTTCTCGCTGATTTAGGGGGGGGGGGTAAAATCTAGATCTTCAACTTTGTTCAAAATTGGTATATAGCGGTTCTTGGAGTCAAGAACTACGAATTTTTTTATCAGAATTGAAAAACTATAAAGTTGATAGCTTCTCTATGAGTTGGAGGAAGGGGTAACATCTAGTATCTCCGATTTTGTTTAAAATTGGTATGTAGCGGTTTTTTAGGTCAAGGATTAAGAATTTTTGATCAGAATTGGAAAACTATAATAGCTTCTCACTGAGTTGGGGAGAGGGTAAAATCTAGATCTCCAATTTTGTTTAAAATTGGTATATAGTGGTTTTTGGGGTCAAGAACTACGAATTTTTTATCAGAATTGGAAAACTATAAAGTTGATAGCTTCTCTATGAGTTGGGGGGGGGGGGGAACAGATTTTAAAAATTATGAAGTTCACAGCTCTTCGAACACAAAGGGTGTACTCTCTATAAGTTTCTCCGGTTTTGTTCAAAATTGGTATTCAGGTGAAGTTGTCACGCCATATGTTATTCACTAATCGATAGCTATAAAAATGACCTTTTAATAAAGTAGGTATGGCGGCACTTGAGCGTGGGAAAAATTTTGATACCCTGGGAACTTTTTATTGATAAGGAATCCTTTGATATATGCCGCCAGGTGCCACGCCCTAATTAGAGGCAGGCCCTGTCACCTATGCAGACACCTGTTGGGATGTTGAGGATCACCTACTATCAACCAAATAGATGAATGAGTCATGTTTGCTGTTAGGCTCTTGAGTTAATAATGGATGCCCAGATGTAGCTTGATGAGTCACGCCTTCTCTAGAGTCAAATGTTGAGAAGAATTGCCTACCATCATTCGGAATGTCTAGAGTTTTTTTTTTCAAGGGTATCAAGGAGAAATCTTGCATAAGACGCCCGAACTATTTTCCTGCCAGAGTCATTTCTCCTCTACCAGAAGAGCCCGAGTAGTGTCGGATTCCTACCGACTAAAACCCCCCGATTGTGGCTCCGACCAGCCTAATGGCTGGCCAGAGTCACTGCACTGCCGCCATTACTGCCTTAATGTGCACCCTTTGATTCTAGTTTAACCACTCCACTCCCTTGTACGAGTTTGTACAGGTCCCTAATGGAGCAGTTCCTAGTGTTGATTCTAGTTTAAACACACGTATCCAGGACTGCATATTATGATAAAAAAAGATATATAATAAAACAACAGGAAACAGATAATACGCTCTAGACTCGTTGATTTTGGAAACACAAACTTTACCCACACTAAAGCACAAGAATAATGAAAATTATTGGACAAAAACTTAGTTTATTGCTCAAATTTTACCAACCAAAGTTTACTTCCCAAAGTAACCCAAAACAGCGTAGTAAACGGCAAAATAATCCTTATATGTGTATGCAGTAAAACAAAAGGGTAAGTACATATAAACTTATTTCCTTAATCTATACACCTAATAAATTTCTAGAACATTGAAAATTTTTTTTAATTTTCACGACTGCTTCTAGCCAAAGCATATAGACCCCAAAATCCAATTTTAGAATTTTGTCTGCCCCGGCATCACACAAAAATCTACTGCAATTTTTATTGGGTCTACAGTATTAGGTTCCTTTTATCAAAATTGGATGACAGGGCAAGAGTTATTGTTTAAATAAAAGAAAACGGGTAAAACGATGGTTACCCTAGCTAGCCTACTATAAATTAGTTTCTTTGATTTTTATAAAAACTTAAAATCTGAAGCCTAATAAATGAAGCCTAATAAATACACTAGTATAGAAAACGTTGTCTTCTGGGCTAATTTATTATGATTGATAAATTTTATCTTAAGACTCTAACCTTATATATCTTTTAGGGACAAGAATCCCACATGATTGAAGCCTCAATTACTATGTGAACAGATTAGAAAAAAGACCATTAGGAAGGTAATAAAATTTTCTATTTACTCTACAAATGTTACTGAAAATTCACGAACATACTAATTATTAAAGTAACACTCGTGGCATATCGGACAAAGCGTTCTTTTTTCTCACTTCATTTTGTTTTTCGGTTTATTCGAAGGTGGCGCACACAGTTACTGCGTCCCCAAGGATTACAAACTTTTTGTTTTAAATTCGAGAGGTGTACATGGTCACTGTGTAGCTTCAACTGCCAGGTATATTCTTATGACTCCCTGATGATTCCTAATAAGGATGAAACAGGTCTGTAGGTGTCTGGATTCTCCATTAGACATTGGAGGCCTGGTCGTTATGAAGTGAGAAACAAAAACGCTTTGCTTTGTCCGATATGCCACGAGTGTTACTTTAATTTTTATTTGCGGACACGCGATTCATTTTGTTATTTTTTAAATACTAATTATTTTATATTTTAGAAAAACAGCCCAAAACATAAATATCTAGACACAATTACGGAGAATGGTAACAGACCCCACGATTGTGATGTGGATTTTTATACTAGCGTACCATTTTAGCAGACAGAAGGTGACCAATAAGAAGGTAAGAAACTTTTATGCTTTTTTTTCTAACCTATATTTACGTGATCGGTCGTGGGTGTAAAATTTAATACACAGTAAAATATGTTGGCTTAAAATGACACGTGTCGCAAGGGCTGTTCTATCTTAAACGGTAACATAAGATAACTCTCTCATTCGCGAAAAAACTTAAATCCGTCGTATATAACGCGAACTCGGACTATCGAAATAACGCGAGAGGGCTATAATACTAACACCAAAAATTTTGAAAATAAGAACAGCTTTACCCTAAATTTATTAATTATATTTTTGAGATATTTTGAACAATTAGATTTTTCTGTTAAAAACGATATATCACACTATATGTCAGGGGTATGAAGAGGGATAGCTACCCCAAATAAATCATTTGTATCTGTGTGTTTGTCTGTTTGTTCCAGGATCATTCAAAAACTACTGAGTCAATTTAAATAAAATTGATGATGACGTAAAACATGTAAAGATTTCTCAAAAAAGGTCTAACCGAATTAATAAATTTTTCTGTTTAAAACGATTGGACATAATAAAGGACTAAAAAGTGCTAACTATCCTAAAGAGAATATTACATTAATGAATAATATTTGATGTCTATATGTATAACGCTAAAGGTTTCTCAAAAATGACTTAACCGTTTTAAATTTCTAGTATAGATAGAAATAGAGATACCAAAAAAGCCATTTTATAAATTTCTTCTAAATAACTAAATCCATTTGAATAAAATTGATTAAAACATGTAAAGATTTCTAAAAATGACTTAACCGATTTAATAAATTTCTAGTATAAATACAAACTGAGATACCAAAATCCCAATTTAAAAATTTCTTCTAAATAATTGAACCAATTTGAATAAAATTGATGATGACTTGAACCATGTAAAGATTTCTCAAAAACGGGTTAACCAATTTTAATTAAGTTTGCTAGAAATAAAAGAGGTTAAAATCAAGAAATTTACTAAATGAAGCACTGGATATTTAGGAATCATAGACAGTTTAAAACAAAGCAACCCACAACTTTGGTTAAATGAGGGTAAACTACCCCATCTGCATGTATGTCTGTCTGTCTGTCTGTCTGTTTGCGTAAGTTCTCATAAACGACTGAATCGATTTGACTAAAATTAAAAAAACGACTGAAATCATGTAAAGATATCTGAAAAATTACTTAACCGATTTAAATAAAACTGTAATTAACAAAGTGCAAATGAATTGAAAATAAAGCACTGAGTATTTAAGAATTACATCATGACTTGTCAAGAACCAGTTTGATTACTTAGATTTTCCTCTTTAATTATAGTTGTGTGTCTATTTGTCTGTCTGTATAATTTCTCATAGAGAGCTGGGTGGTTAAAAACAGATTAAAACTGGTTTTAAAGCACCTAAGATTTTTTAAAACTGCTTAACCGATTGAAATAATTTTTTTCTTATTAAGAAACATGCTGTTCTTGCTACTCCTGTAGACGTCTCAACAAGTATTAAATCTAAAATTTAGATTTTTCTAAACAACTATTCCTCTAGATAATATCATGTCAAAAATTTATATAAATCATAATAACTATTATTTATAAACCTACTTTTCCGAGAAATACCTTAACAAGCATACATTTTAAACAATTGTCTTAAAAAAAACAAGAGTAAAATTACTAATATTACTAAAATATCTGAACGAACGCTCATTTATAACAAAATAAGTCTAAAAAAAAATGAGATTACAAACGCAATACTACTCCTTCAGCTAATATATTGTCAAGAATTTAATTAAAATTTTACTATGACCAATACCTGTAAAACAGCAATAAATTACATGGAAAACGGTAACACCTGCATAATACTGTAACAATAACTTTTAAACGTTGTATTTAAAACGTTAAGTAGACAGGCATGTATGAATATCTGTATCGACTTTAAGCCAAAAATCTAGTTTGTCTGTATGTCTCACGAAAACTACTGAACCGTTTTTAACGGTTCTATGATCTTGTTAATTCAACAGCTTTTTAAAATGGGAAATTTTAGTAAATGTCTTCTTCTATAAGTATTAAATCAGTAACATTTTAGTCAATAATTCTCAAGGTTCTCCTAAACAACTACTCCTATGACAAATAAGTCAACGTCATTCAAAACAGTCAAACAGCAATACTACTCTACAAGAATTTAATTAAGTTTTAAGATAATACTTAACGAATAAAACATCTGATCCTCTGTGAAATGCACAGAGGGTCACTGCTTTGCAAGTGTTTTTTTTTACTACCATTTCATTATAAAGATACTTTCCCTACCTTAAACGTTTTTATACATAAAAATCTACTACTACTACTACACTACTGCGTATAGATAACTCTACAGGTAAAACCTAGGTAAAAAAAATAGATGCGTCCTAAAAACAGGTAAACTAAACCGTGATAAGTCATTTTAAAGAAATTTACAGATGTTTATATGTAGGTCTTCTCTGGTCTTTTCGGGACTTTGTAGGTTTTGTGTTCCTTTCTATGTTTAATGTCTAAAATGTCCCCAAAACAACAGCTTATAAACAGAACAGTTCCTCTGCTCTGATTTGGTTTCCTAAATTTTACGTGTAAATTTCAGATCTTAAAAGTTTTAATTAAAACAACAAAAGTTTAATACATATAATTTATTAAATACATGGCTATACATTACTTTTTCTAATTTTTTACCATACATTGAGAAAAATATACTACCTCAATTCTTAAAATACAATATATGCTTAAAATACGTTTAAATCATTGTTACTAACTAGTTTCACAACTAAACAGCATTCTTACCACTACTCTAATATTGTTAGGGAAATAATATACATGCATAAAATTACTTAAAACTATTAAAACAGTATAGACTACTTATCAATTTTGACTTTTTCACATCTAAATAACAGCTAATCTAACGTGGTGGAAATAAATAAATACAGTTACTTAAAAACTATTAAAACACATTTAATACAATATAAAATACCTATCTTTTTGATACTTTTTATAGCTATATACAATTACTTAAAACTATTAAAACACATTTAATATGGTATAAAGTACCTACCTTTTTGCTACTTTTACAGCTGAATAACAATTATTCTAAGCCTGTTAGATTAATATTATACACAAATACTTCAAATTACTAAAACACTACTCTAATTTAGGTTTTTTGAATCCGAAGGGGACCGTGTTAAATCCATCGACCATTTTACGTTTTTTAAAATTAACTCGAAAGATCTTACTCGACTCTTTTATCACAAGCTGATGTTCAGACGTCCTCAAAATACTCCTAGATGTTACACTTACCGGCGGTTCATAAGAAAGGATCTTTAATATATTCTAAATTAATTAATTTGGATGCTGAGTATGTTAAAGATATACCCTTAACTTTGCAGACCGTTTTCAACTCTTTATCACTAGTTGCCCAGAGCTGGTATGCGTAAATTTTGGGGCTAGTTGATACAAATTCCTCCAGTACCTCATATGTGTCGGTAGGCTAAGAAAGGTAAGCAGCAGTGGTATAAGCAGCCAAGCACACGTTAACGGTTGAAAGTCTATCATACACTTCTTCCTTGTATTCCCAATTAACAACTAAAGTATTTTCATTAACAGGTAAAACTGTATTTATAATTTTGGAAGGATCAGTCATCATACAGAAAAACACTTATTAATTATTGATGTTTTAGATTGATTTTCCTTCTGCTCCAGTTTTCCACAAAAACTTGTAATAACATTTTTTCGTAATAAACGACACCCAAGATTAAATTCAATCTCATCAGGGTTCAATTGAATACCTTTATGTTCAAAATATTCCTGTATATATCTGTCTTTTTCCATCTGTGTCTCACATCCTACAGGCCACCCTGAAGCATGTTGTTTAATTTTTAGGAAATCTGAAATGTATTCGGAATAGAGACCACCTGTTTTAGTTATAGGATCATACAGGCACACTTCAAAAATTTCTATAATTTTAAACCCCAACTCTATGGCCTTTTTCACCTCGTCCATTACCCAAGTACCTATCAGAGCTCTCTGTTCATCAGAATGAGAGCATTCCTCTTCGTGATCGATATTTTGACAACAGGAAAAACATAAAGAAAACATTAATTTATTATTCATTTTAACGGGTAACAGAGGGTGATAGAGGTTTTGAAGAGGTAAAATTGTGCATTTTATCAGACCTTCGGTTTCCATTAAGTTGGGCCCATTACATTCATCACCAATCAATACTTTAGGATGGCCTATACGGTATTTATCATATTTATTAATCCAAGACATACATCTACATACTTGATTTTTTCCCCTTCCCGAGTCTTGACGAATAACTTTGTAGGTTCTGTCCTACCACCAAAGAACGAGTTTCTAGGGTTAAGAGACAGGTGAAGCATGCTCCCACACTAACCACTCTATGGCTATTTTTGACTGATTATCAGACCAACGATAACCATTCTTTGGTATAGGACCAATAGTGTTTGGCTTAAGGAAATTACGTGTAAAAATTTTATTGCAGGCTGATGGTAAAGTCGTGGACTCTGTAAAAGGGCACAACCCTCCCGATTTCATCATTAAATTGCGAAATTTAAGACAAGCCTGCATTAAAATGTCTACATCAGAAATACAGTATTCAATTATTTCTTTTTGAAAATCAAAAACGTAATCTTTAGCAACCATCGAGGTATGCCACTGAATCAATTTTTTACGCTCTTCCTCTTTTAAATTATTAGGATCGTAAAATTCTAGAGAAGGTATACTACCAATATATTTCTGATTATCAACGGTGTTAAACAAGTGGAGGAAATGCCCTTTTTTCAACTCTTTTAAGCCGAAAACTTTTGGTAGTTTTGCCAATGCCATAGGAAAATAGTTTAGGGAATCCAAGAAACTTACATTACCCATACTCATTAAAATTAATTTCGTACCACGCATTATCAACTCAGGCGTCAGATCCGTTTTGTTAAGAATATAGTTTATTATAAATTGGTGATCAAGACCCCCACCATTGTGTGCAATGATCACCACCTTTTTAAATAATTTAGACATATTTAAAATAACTGACCGACGGGTTCATGATTTATTATTTTTTTTTTAAACCCGCAGGTTTGACAAAAACATAGGTTTGGTTCTTTTAAATATATTTGCTGACCATATGTCGTTTAAATATCGAAGTTAAAAAATAATAAAACTAAATAAGATAAGATTCTCTATTTCAAACCAATTTAGGAAAAAATTATGTTATGTATGTATTGAATTCCACTATTAAAAAATTGTTACTAGAGGCCGTATCACTGATGTTTTCCCCGGGAGGTGTAAATGAGATTACCTCAGCTTTGTGCTATATTGATGGTCATATGTATTTTTTAAGAAAAACTCATATTACAAATACAACGAATTTAAAAAATGTGTGGTTGAAAAAGAAACTTTTTAAATGGAATTTGATTTATATACCTTGCCCCGGTAAGGGTCTAGTTCAAGAACTAAAATCGATATTATTTAAAGTTAGTAAATTTTTTTTAATTATTTTTCTTTGTATTAGGTTTGAAATATTTTTTTATAATCCTGTATTTTATTGAGATTTGAAACACTTATACATTGTATTTCCTGGCCCTAGTGAATATTGAGCTTTCGGAAGAGGTCGCTCACAAAATATTTTATCAACCAAACTTAAATTTGACATATACTCCATAACCCCGGGTGTATACTCCTCGGATGACATTTTTTGAACTAATAAGTAGCTTCGCTAAACATATTTACGAGTGTAGCTATAAGACAGGTGATATCAACTGTTGTGGGAAGGGACCAACTATTCGAAAGTGCATTCATCCGAATCTTTTAAAGGCATGAGCAGTTTTATTCTGGCAGGGTTGTGATTTTGCTTTGGGTGGGTTGGTTTGAGTATGGGTTAGGTTAGGTGTGTGGGTTGCGTTTGGGTTGAGTTTGGGTTGGATTTGGCTGTGTTTAGTTTGGTCGGTACGCTTTCGGATGAATGAACATTCGGATCGATGAAGCCATCTCACTGTTTTGCGGTTAACTTGAATGTCACGTCTTGGGAAACGAAAGAAATATCTTGTTTTTGCTATGAATAACAAACATTAGATTTATTATAAATTAACATTTTTACTAGTATTATATTCTGCCCACCTCCATATTAAAACCCCAATATCAAACCACCCCCTCATGTTAAGACTTTAATGCCAAACCACCCATTTTCAAAATCTCGGCCGGCAAACTTTCTCCGATTCAATTACTTAAAGGTCAAACTGTACCAGAAACCTCATATCTATACATTAGAATCTTAAGTTAGCATGAGCATTATTTTAAATCGTATTTCTGAAGAGTTTTGTGTTTTTAAACAAAATTTATGTATCCCTAAAAAGAAATAAAGAAAATTTGATCTTTTGGTAAATTATGTCTACAGCGAGGTTGTTCATCTTACCATATGTATCAATTAAATTAAATTTAAAATTGAATAAAAAGAAAAAAATACGGAATAACCTCGTTACATCACTAGTACAATAGTACAGCTTATGATGTAACTCAAACAGGTCAAGTTGTTACCTAATAAGAACTTATAGTATGTAGGTAATTATTTTAAATTCACGACTGATTTTTGAGGTGTTTCAAAAAACCAAATATTTTTGAAACTCTTTTATTGACAGAAAATGTTTTTAAAATTTGTCTTACCTTTTACCAGTGTTCTATAAATTCAAAGACTCCTGCCGTATTCGGCTTACCTACTTCTTTCTCGCCTCTGTAAACTAGGCAAACTTGTCTTTCGTTAAGGGATCTTATCTGGACATCTGTTAGCTTGTACCTTTTTGGTAAATTTATACTATTTTCTTCCATCTCTACTAGTATGCTGTCTCCGAATTTCGTCTTCACACTCTTCACTCCAAATATGGGGTAAGCTTTTCCTTTTTCTAGTAAAGCTTTTTTACCACTGTTTTAAAATTAAACTGCTGTTTAATTTCTGCCGTTATGGAAGATACTGATGAATTTTGTGATATTTTTTTAAATTTCTTGCTTGATGACTGAAACTGAACTAAGTACCTAAAGCACAGTATGTCTTTTATATTGTCTTCATTTCGTTCTGTCACTTTTAAGACTGATTAATCAGAAGATAAAATATATTTTTCCTGTTTCGTTGGTGAGAATAAGAATAGAAAATAACACCATGGTTAAAATCATTTTGTAATTATTTCTTTTAGCACATATATCAGCTTGAGAATACGTTCTGAGAAATAGTATGATCGATATTTAATTTACACAAAATATCAGGAATTCCCTAAAAAGCCAAACCTTAGGGTCAGGCTTTCAGGGTGGTCATGGAATTCACACGTCCCGTTTAAATTAAGTTATTAAGTATGTTCAAAGACTGGTTACTTGAGAACAGTCCTGTTTAAAAGGTGTTTGTTTGAAAACAGGCCTGTTTAAAAGCTGTTTTTAACTGTTTTTTTTAGAAACGGACCCCTTTAAAAGCTATTTAGTAGCTGTTTTTTAGAAACGGACCCCATTTAAAAGCTGTTTATTTAAAAACGGAGCTGTATAAAAACAGTTTATTTGCGAAAACACACACAAACGTTGTTGGTTTGGGAACAGACCTTGTTGAAAAGTTGTTTATAATAGGTTCTTTCTAGAATAGGTATTATGTATAGTTTAATAAAATAGCAGTTAATATACTAATACTTATTGGTTATACTTATTACGTATGCAGGCTCTTAGGTATAACAGAAAACCTTTTAAAAGTAGATAAGTCAGATTTTATATAGGTATAAATAAAGAAAGATTTTTTTTTATAAAAACATTCTTCAGTGTGTTTTATTATATTTCTAGCGATTTGCTAGTGGTTAAAATCTCTTTTTATATTAAAAATTTACAGGACCATGAAGAGAAAACTTTTTAAACAATTCCCTAATATTACACATGTTAGTCGATCTGTTTTGAGTATAATCGTACCACATTATTTTTATACGTATTAAGTGTTGATCGGGGTTGTTATATGTAGATAGCTTATGCCTCTATCTATATGTTCTTTCTATACGTTATCTTGTTTTTTATACATCCTTCAAGAAAAGCTTATCAACAACACCTCATGGCCGTGTGGTCTTGAGCGCCGATTTCCTGAGCGTTATATCGACGGTTCGATCCTCACTTGAGACTTTTTATTAAAACAGATACCACGTTAGACATTTCTGAATGTATGATAGTGACGGCCGCCATCTTGGAAACTCAATGACAGCACAATCATCTATTTGGTTGATAGTAGTCGAGCTTCAGTAGCCCAACAAGTGGCAGAGACACCAGCTATAGTTAATATAACCTTACAAGTTGATAGTAAGCGAGCTTCAGCATTGAGAATTCTAGAGTTTGATAGGGTGACACTGACATAACCTACAGGAGGCGAGTTTCAGCAGTTCAACAGGTGTCTGCACGGAGTCTACACGAAATCTGCACCAATACTGCACGGAGTCTGCAAGGAGTCTGCACGAGATCCTTATCAGTAAGGATCTTGCGGTTAGATCAAGAGAAGCAATTAAGGATCCCAGAAGCAATTAAGATATCAGAAAGTAATTAAGGATTTGGGCGTGGCTCGTGGCGGCATATATCAAAGGACTTGCGGTTAAACCCTTATCAGTAAAAAGTTCCCACGGTCTTCAAAATTTTCCCATGCTCAAGTGCCGCTATATCTACTTAATGAGCATAATTTTTTTTCTGCACGAGACTCTAGAAAAACGTGAAAAACACACCTAAATTCAGAAAAATCTTTAATTTTGCAAATTTTTTATAGTATTCAAATTTTTTTTCTATGCGATACCCTAAAGTACGTACAACACCCCTAAATTCAGAAAATGTTTTCATATTGTTCTTTTCTCTGTTCCGGTTAATTTTTTACTTTTGTTATGCTTTCATTTTTATTTATTATTTTTTTAGAAAACTCTCTTATTATTATTTCCGATGTTGAGATCTTTGCTGTTAGTTCTTCCATAATTAATTATTTTTTGTAAATTAAATAATTTATATAATATAATAAATCCAAAATTTGAGTTTAAAGCAGATTTATTTCCTTTTGTTTTTCCTTAATTTGCTGTCTGAGGCTGTTACAGTATATGCAGAAAGAGAAATGTATGGAGTTTCCTGAAGTTTTTTGATTGTGTGTAATAATTTTTCATTTTCAGACGGCGAATTCTCAATAATTTTTTTTTTAGATTATCCTTCAATAAGTTAATAGCCTTTTTCTGTCCGAATAATTCCAAGATCTCTCTCTGTCGAAAAAACTTCATCCTGGTAGTCTAAAGTAAGATTTGATATTTGTCGTTCCTTTTCCTGAATTTCAGAAGTCAGTTGGTTAATTTGTGTGCAGCCCAGAGTTAGTCTATTCAGATTTGTCTTCTATTTCCAAAATAATCTGGCTTAATCTTCTATTAGGATTAAAGTTTCGTATGCAGTCCTGGTAAAAATAAGAAATCTTCCTTGACTGCAATCCAAAAAATCTAATTTCTGTCGCGCTCCATTCCTCCAAAGTGTATGATGATGTTTAATGATGTATGGGGAAGGTGACCAGTGAGATGAGCCTACGCTGGTTACCCAGGGCGAAACATGGCTTAATCATTTATCTTTTCTCTTTGGTACTTTCTGTGTTCCTTGTGAGATGCTCATCCAAGTTTGATTTTTCGTTATTTTATCCAAGATCTTTTGATCTTTCGATATTTTGTTTTTTGATTTCTTTTCGGTTCAAGTAACTGATGTGGAGGTTGTTTAACTTCCTTTTTTAGTTGCCTTAGGAGTATAATCCTATTGAAAATATTAACACGCCGGGACGAATCCGTATCAGGTAACTTGGATAAGTACCAGTGCGGAACGATGCCTATTTGTCAGTGATTCAAAGTTGGAAATCAAAGTGTATGATGGTGTTTAATGATGCATGGGGAGGGTGACCAGTGAAACCACTGATGAGCCCACGCTGGTTACCCATGGCGAAACATCGTTTAATAATTTTGAAGTTTTAAAATTTGAATTTTCGTTATTTCTACCCAAGATCTTTTGATCTTTTTTTTTTAATTTTCTTTCGGTTAAAGTAACTGAGTTTGAGGTTTTTTAACTTCTTTTTTGTAATTCCAGACCTGTTTTAATGCCTACCCCGAAAAGCCTACAAAATGTAAAAAAAATATTAGAAAAACATCACAGTTAGAATCAATATATTGCAGAAAATACTGTAACTAATGTTAATATCTCGAGTACGACTATACATGTCAGGACTTGTGATAGTCGACTGTGTATGGTATTACATCAAAAATCAAAAATTAAGAGTTACTTGTTATTTGTTTAACTTTCTAGCCCTGTATACTTAAAGTAAGTGTAATTGAAACCAAAGTCACTTCGTGAATAACCTTCGGGGTCAAGTTTAAGCTAATTATGAACTATCATCAGTTGTTTTTCTAAATTGATTGATTTTATAGGCAATCATTCATTAATAATTATACTTTTGTTAAAGCCTTATTAAATTTTACTACGTAAAGAAGAAAATGAACACTTAAAGTAAATATTTCAACGGAGCCGTGATGTACGCAACGAGATTCTGTTATTACACCCGTCAAAGAAGCAGGCATCGTTCGAGACATGGCATGAACAAGTCAAAAATGAAGTTTGGCTTTGTTTCGAACGCGTTAGGTCATCATCATCATAGGCAGTCACTCGATACCGAGTATGATTTTCCTCCATTCTGTATCGTCGCTATCTGTTGTGCGTTTTTTGATGGCTATGTAAGCCAATTCTCGAGCCGCACACCCTTCCACAGTCCTGGTACACCCAGTCTCCGGCAGCAGCCGGGTGTTGTTGATCATCCATTCTTCCATTTTAATGCTCCTTTCTACGTTCTCTCTTTTCCGTTTCTAGTCTACGTCGTTGCTCTTCAAAAGTTTGTGCTTCCTCATGGACTGATCGGCGCCATGTAGCCCTATCGTTTGCCGTGGTTTCGAAGTTGTTTATATCGATGTGACCCTTCATCATATTGCCTTTAAGAACGTCCTTGTACCTTTTTTGTTGACCACCTTGATTTCTCTTTCCCTCCTTCAGATGTCCATAAAATATCTGCTTTGGGAGACGTGTTTCAGGCATGCGGATAATGTGACCAGTCCAAAGAAGCTGGTGCTTGAAGATAAGGGCTTCTATACTAGTTGTTCTGGCTTCTTCTAAAACACTTATGTTTGTTCGTCGGTCTTGCTATTTGATTCTCAGTATTCGTCTTAAACAACTTTGATGATATTTTTCTAATCGTTTGATATGCCTTCTATAGGTGGTCCACGTTTCGCATCCGTATGTTAGAGTTGGTATTATAACTCTGTTGTAGACACGAAGCTTGGTCTCCGCAATGATGTCGTGATTGTTGAAGACTCTCTCCAAAAGCCGTCCGAATGCTGCGCTAGCACATTTTAGGCGATGCTGTGTCTCTGCATCAATAGTTGCGTTTGATGATAGGTGGCTCTCAAGGTATGGGTAATGTTCCACGTTCTGCAGAGGATGGCCATTTATGGAAATGTTTGGAGCTTGGGGATTCGTACCTGGTTCTGGTTGTTGAAGAATTTGCGTTTTGGCAAGATTGACCTCTAGGCCAATGCTTTTGTATGCTTGGTTAAATGCGTTGATTACCAGTTGTAGACCTTCCTCTGTATCGGCCATTACGACGTTGTCATTGGCGTACTGCAGTTCGAATACCGAGGTTGTCGAGACCTTAGTTTTTTCTCGCAGTCTGCCTAGGTTAAGTAGGCCACCGTCGAATCTATGTAGAATTTCCACTCCCGGTGGTAGATATTCCTCAACAAGTTGAAACATGGCACCTAAAAATATAGAGAATAGGGTGGGCGCAATAACACACCCTTGTTTAACGCCTGTCGTAATCTGGAATGACTCTTCTGGTCCATCGTTGCTTAAGACTGTTGCATTCATGTTGTCGTGTAGTAGCAGCTTTTGCCAGTATTTTCCAAAGAGCTTCTCTGTTGACCGAATCAAATGCTTTGACTAAATCTATGAAGGCCATGAAGAGAGGGCAATTTTGTTCTCTAGATTTCTCTTGCATTTGTCTGGCACTTAAGATCATGTCAGCTGTGCCTCGATTGGGCCTAAATCCACACTGATTTTCTGGCAGATATTGTTCAGCAATCGGAATTAATCGGTTTGATAGTATCCGTGCAAGTATCTTTCGAGCAACAGAAAGCAGAGATATACCTCTGTAGTTTTCACATTGGGCCTTATCGCCTTTTTTGAAAATGCTAACTATAGAGACGCCTCTGAGTTCGGCAGGAATGGTCTCAGTGGTCCATATTTTACTTATTAGAATATGCATTTGGGAATTAAGTGCGGGACCTCCTTGTTTGTAGACTTCAGCAGCGATACCATCTGTGCCTACTGACTTGTTATTCTTTAGCTGTGTGATTTCCTTTTCGACCTCCTCTAATCTCGGAATCTCACTTAGGTGTTGTTGTGCAGTATTCTCCGGAATTTTGTCTTAGATGTCATTATCGACTTGAGACTCTCTGTTAAGTAGTTCTTGGAAGTGTTCTTTTTATCGTGAATTGTTAGAGGATCTGTCTTTAAGCAGCCTTGTTCTATCTTTGGATCGTAGGGGATTGATACCTTGTGTTGTGGGACCATATATCATCTTAGTAGCTTGAAAGAAGGCTCTGGTGTTATTGGACTCAGCTATATGTTGCATTTCATGTAATTTTATTGTCCAACATTGGTTTTTTAATCTACGAGTTTGCCTTTATACTTCTGCTTTTCGTTCATCTTTTCGTTAGAGTTAGGGTGACTTTTCCAAGCATTATGGGCTTTTCTTTTCCTCTCAATAAGATCTTGAATTTCTTTATCGTGCTCATCAAATCAGTCTTGATGTTTTCTTTGTGTGTAGCCGACCATTTCTTCGGAGGCAGATGTTATTGCTATCTTCAAAATTCGCGTTAGGTATACCGATACCGATCCGTTGAAATATTTACTTTAAAGGTCTAATGTTCTTTCCTCTTCGGTTTTTGTACCGATACATAGCGCTCTTTTTCACAATGCCTAAACGTAAAACTACGTATCTTACGAAAGGAGCTAAATAGTTATTAAAAGACTAAACCATATTACGTTACAAAAATATAAAAATGTTTAAAGAAAAAATGTATGTCTTTAACCAAGCATCAAAAGAAATACAACCAATCTATAGGAAATTATAGGGAAATATTATGGTAAATCGCTGCATGTGCTAGATTATTTTCCAAAAACATAAGGGGTCGACAAGTACCAGATTTTATTCTATATGTAAAAAATGTTTTGTTTTCGTCAGTTTTCAGTTGCCTGTCATAGATTGTATGATATATGGTACAAATTCCTCCCAGAGCGTAAAATCACACCACATTTAGACTTGCAGGGAGTTCAACTTTCATTAAGCAAATTAATTAGCGATATTTGCCTATATTTTAAAGTGTGATTGGGACTTTACACCAATTTTTTGCCCTATGATTCATAATTTAACATAATTTGTTTTTATTTCGAAGAAAATACTGGTGCTATTATGACAGAACTTGTAGGAATGCGCTCCAAGCTTAAGATTTTTAACTAATAAAGCTGAATTTAAAATCCATGAAAATAAGTTGATTCAGATTTGAAAAAATAAAGTTGTTTTTTTCTGTTTTTAATATGACTTTTTACCCAATTGCAAAAACGTTCATTTGGTGGAAAAGGTGGTAAAACGCTCAAAAAATAGAGTTTTTGTTAAGTGGTTGGGTCTTCAGGACAGCGAAAATAGTTAGATAAGTGCTAAAAACAATGCTTAATAAGAAAAATAAATAAAATATAACTTTTTTACATTACATGTAGTTTTATTTTTATTGTTGTGAGTTACATAATATATAAAAAGTAATTTTATAATAATAATAAGATGAAAGGGCTTTTTTTAATCCCTCAGTTTTGGCAATATTTTTATCCCAAGTGTATGGTAAACATTGAAAAATTGGCATGTCGGTTTCTCCCTTACATTTAGGGCATACATACTTGACTGGGATTGGCATTTTTATCTCTCTAAATTATTTGTCCTTTTTGACTGTCTTAAATATACTGTTTCATTTCACTAATAAATTTTGGTGTAACCCTCTGCTATTTGATTATGTACTCCCAGTCTACCAAATGTGCATGTCTCTTAATGAAATTTTCTGATATAGTTTGATACAAATGGTTAATACAGCATAGTTTTACATTCTTCAATACATTTTTCCTTTAAATGCTTATATTTCCCAACCAAGTTCCAGTTTACAATTGAAATAATCGTTCTCATAAAATCTTCTTCTAACGCCTGATAAGTACATATTAGGTCCCAGTTCAGTTCTTGTTGAAAAATTAGGAGGTACAATTATTCTAATTTATTTTTTTCTTCCCCTACTCTTATATAATGGATAATAAGCTGATAACCTTTAACCTTCTTGTATAATAAGAGAGCTATTTATAAAAACCCCTCTTCTCTGAAAACTTATCAATCGTAAGCTATTTTTGTGACAATAGGAGAAAGAGTCATAACCAGCCATAATTTATCAGTCTGTAAATTGTAGTCAAGGTGGAAGAAATGATTCCATTAAAATCTGTCAAGGCAACAAACTTATTTCATACGAGTGTGACGCTTGCAGAAACTCAAGCTCCGGGAAAAATCCAGACAAAGTATTTAAATGTTCAAGAGCTCTACGTCAATTCAATTTATAAACCAATAATAAAATAGATTTTAAAAGTAACTACTGGTCAACCAAGATTGATGGAGATTTGCAAGAGCTACTAAAGGACCAAAATTATAAAAGTATATATAACTGATTTACTGAGTGGATATGTTTTAGTTTTGAATCGTTTAAATTTATAAGTAATTGAGGAAAAACTACCACAATTTTACCCTTTATTACCAGCCGAGTGGGGACGTCAAATCATAGATGCAGCCCTTGAATGCACAAAAATTTACCCGAACTATGAAGTGTGGATATACCTTGAACCTCTTGTTGGCTCATATAATGGTCTAGATGTATGTGGATAAAAAAGAAATATAAAAATTGAATAAAAATGTATAACAACAAATAATGTTTTTTTTTCATTCAATTCAAAACGGTTAGATTTACTAGAATAGATAAAATAATTGAAAATAATTACATTTGCGTACATATATATAATATTATTTTCAAGAAAATGCCCATGCACAGCGGATTAAGGTCTTCCTTTTTTCTCACAAAAAATAAGTTATTTTGGTCCAAAAAGAACTACATACAAAATATTTGATGGTGTCTGTCTGACTATCTGGCACACGATTACTCAAAAACTACTGATACGATTTGGATGGGACTTTCACTGTTACATTGCTTAGGTGCCTGGATAAGAAATGGGAGTTTTCATTAAAATCGGTTGGTGTAATCAAGAGTTATGAGCATTTAAAGCTGTTCAGTTCTCAAATATTCTACTTCAGAGAAGTGGATGGCATGTTACCAATTGGTTCAGAACCTCCACTACTCTTTTACTAAGGACTCGCCACACCATTCCAAAAGAGGTTAGGTTTAGGAGGATTAGAGATCACGTGATGGATGAGGTAATCCCCACCATTTTCAAATATATGATGTAGAAATACAACCAGACCAAAAATCACCTGGTGTGCCGGACCTCATTCATAGATAAGGGTTGAAAAGTGAGCATTTTTAGAGTGGTGTGGCGAACCCTTATTCATGAATGAGGTCTGGCACACCAGTTGATTTTTGTTCTGGTTACCCCCTCTAAAATTGCTAACCTTTGGATTGGTGTGCCGAGTCCTTATCCACCATTTTGAGGTACAGGATTGTCCATTTCGTATTCAGAACGAGAAAATGCACATATTATCAAAAAATGGGGAGGGTTACCTATCCATCATATATAATGGATAACTCATACGTAATATTTATATAAAAATATATTTCGACAATCCTTCCTCCTATTGTACCCTTATAATTTTTAACTCTAGACAAAATTTTTAATTTTAAAATAGTTTTCCACTCTTGGGGCTGCTTTTAAAAATGTTTAAATGTGTTCGAGCCCTAACATGTATAGATTTGTGTCACTGTCTGTTCATCGAAAACACACTCATCGAAAACATTTTCATCGAATGACATTCTCATCAAATGACATTTGTTCATCGACAACATTATTATCGAATGATATTTTTCTTCGAAATTACTTTTATCGAATAACATTTTACGCTATTTATATTAATATATATAAAATTAATATATATTAATTATTAATAAGTTATATAAATATATACGACAAACATCATACTGTTGCGTCACAGTATTTTATTTCACATGGGGATTTGTAAAATTAAATTTAAAAGATGATGTTTCCGCTTTTATTGAAATTGATTAGCAATTTCACTCATCAAAAGCATTAAAGTTGTTTTGACTTGAGTTCCAATCGTCTATTTTTTGTACTACCGTACAATTCCCGTTAAATTTAAAAAAGTTATATAAGTGCTACACTGATATCTAAATCATATTAATTTAATTTTAGGAGTGACTACTTCGCCAGGGAAGTAATATTTATTAAAATTATAATTCAAGATTGTACATTTTATTCCCTGTTTTTTTTTTGTGAATTAGTCAGGAGAGAAGTGCCTTGCTTGCAATTTGGTTTGATTATAGAGCTTTTTGTTACAAACACATGAACTCTTGTTGACATATTAGTCAAAGGAGTAGTAAAAGTTTTGAAATATTATTTACGTTTTAAAAAATTAATACCTGTCGAGATATTTATATGTGTTTATTAAATTTAAATGTTTTCTGCCATTAAACATAGAAAGGAACATCATCAAATACCCTCAAACAGCCTCAAAGACCTAAAAAGACCCTCAAACACCCGTAGACACCTGCAAGTTCTAGTGACTTAATCCTTAAAAATTACTGTTTTCGATTTATTACCCCTTTTTTGACTTATTTAGCTTTATGACATTGTTTATACCTATTTTTAAATAAATATTAAGGATTTACATGAACTCTGTTGTGTGCTATATAGATATATATATCTAGGGGGTAATTATTTAGTAAATTTATGATCAAATGCTCACCTAGAGAGTCAAAATATTTTTAACAGATATAAGAATGAAAAATTACCTCAAAATTATTTTTATTTATATATTGATTTATTTTTCTTTATTGTAATGTATTTTTATTATAATTTATTTATTTTTATTTAAAATATGTTTAGACTAGTATTCGTGTCGGATATCTTAAAGAAGTTGTACATATATCTGTTACGGTATTTCAGAGAAGAGAAGCAGAACCCTGTGACTTTTTTTCCAGATTAATAATTACTGTTGAAGTGTTTGTCATAGAAGTACTAATAATCGTGATTTTTTATAAATTCATGGCATGTCATGGTATTAGCTAGAGCTTTATTGTTAAACTTTTACTCTATTTTTAGACTTATTTGTTAAAATGGATGCTTATTGAGGTATTAACGACAGGAGTAACAAGAGCCTAGAGTATGTGTCTTAATAAGAAAATTTAATTTTATTTCAACCAGTTAAGCTGTTACGTACTTTTAAAAGCCTTTTCAATCAAAAAAGCATTTAAAAAATAAAAAATTTATCAAATTAAAAGATTATATTTACGTTTTTTTATATAAAGATAGAATAAGCTTAAAGACGACTATTTTCACAAAAAAAATAAAATAAGAGATAAATAGTGACTGATATCTTACTTCTTAATTTTATTATTTATTATAAAAAAAAGATTTCAGTCAATTTTTTATGAAAAAAAATTGTTTTTAGCTTGAAAAAGACGTAATTCAACGTCGAAACGTTGTGTGTTTTTCAACACTTTATTAACAGCTTCGGGCGAGTTCTTTTAATCAGCTTAAATTCAACGATTGGTGACTATGGTTGCTTTGTTACTAGAACTCTGGTAATTACTAAGGACTGTTGAACTCTTCGATCATTCCTTTAGTTAGCATGTTGTCCCCATTCGTATCGATTCTGTATTGTACAAGATTAATTCTTGTTATTTTCATTCCCGCACACATGTTAGATTTTTCTTTTACAAATTGGACTGCTTTTTTCTTGTCATAATTTTTGAGCTCTCTCGGAAATTCTCCAAAAGTTCTTCATTTTGAGATTTCTTGAACACCCTGTTTCTTAAATTTAATAACTTCTTTCCATACTGTCACTCGGTTGGTTTACAAATTAGCTACTCTTACTGGAACTGCTTTAACTAGACATTTTCCTACAAGAACCAATTTCTACTTGTTTCTGTTTTTGCCGATATGCATCTTGAAAATCTGCTCCGTATTCCCCGAAAGACTAGTATCTTCGTCCATGTTTAGCCTGATTATTATTATTCATTCTTAACAGTCTGTTTTTAAAATTTACTCTTTCATGCCATCTAGGCTCAAAATATCTACGATGTTTGCAACTAGCATCCATAGAAATTACCTATTTAACCAGAAATTTAAATCGCCTTTTTCCCAGATTAAATGAAATTTGTTTTTTTCTACAAGAACAAAGAAACAATAGACTTTTTAAGTGTTTGGTTTTGGCGAACGAAAATATTTTATTATCCCGATCTTTAGTGGCCAACATGAATTTGCTTCGCAGGATTTGAAATGAGTTGTATTTTTGTGTCACATGTTTCTTGGTTTTAAATTTTTCGTCAATCTTTGTCTCAATCTGTCTTAGTCTTGTGTTCGTGTTCCGAACATTTTTCATCTTTGTCTCTTAGTCCCAAATGTATCCATCTTGGATCCTAATGTGTCTATCTTGGCTACCTTTAACTCAAGGGCTTGGAACTTGAACAACATGGTTTGGTTGAATGTTATTGAATCTTTCATGCCACACATCAAGGTTTGGAAATTACCTGGGCTTCGTTCTTTCTCTTCGTAACATCTCTTTTTATCATCTTCTCTCTCTTTCTTTTTTGTCTGGCGTTCTGGCGTTCCTGTACCATGGTTTGTATTAGTTACATTGAATTCAAGTCTTTCTAGTATTTCATTATGTTGAGTCTCCCTTACTCCTTACTTCTTACGTTCTCCATTATTGTCTCCATAAACTTCACTCACTGGCTAAAGTAGGGTCCTTAGTAAAGTTGCAGATGAAACTCTAATCTTCAGTAACGATTTTATTTGTGATTGACATTTTTTTGTAGCCTTCAATCTGACTTCGACTAATGTCGCTTACAAGGTTTTCTAAGAACTACGTCATTCTTAAAGTTCATGCGTTTATATATATATATATATATATATATATATATATATGTGTGTGTTTATATAACCTCATGGCACGTCAAAATTCTAGAAGAAAGTTTCCAATGATCTACCAAAACTTAAAAATGTAACAATAATGCCACTACCTTAAAATCTAGAAGAGCGTTAACTCCAGAACCAAACCTTTAGCTCTAACTGAAACCGTTATGGCCATATTAACTATCTAGAGGATCTATAAAACATCATTTTCTTACAAAAATTCAACTAAAAAACCATTACCTAATCCCTAAAACTTATTTAAATTGTAACATTATAGAGAAATTTTTCACCCGAAGTTTATACAGATATAATTGATGTCAACTATCAGCGAGAATTTTCGATCTGATGTTTGGTAATTCTGTCTGTCGGGGGGTTCTAAGACTTTTGAGCATCCTGTGTATCTGCATATACTTGATCTTCCTGATTTAAATGGTCATAATTTTGTTCACGTGAACCGATGTTGATGAAATAAAGCTCATCTACTTAACAGGAGTCCAAGTAATGTAGCAGTGAAAATAAAATCAACAGACAGCCCGACACACAGTAATTATCAAAAATTTATTTTTGTTATTTTTATCGTATTTAATGTACAAAAAGGGTTTTTCTCGAGACTTATTATATGTATATATAATTGACCCATACCTACTAAATCTGAAAACCTAAAGAGCATGTCCCGTTTGAGTCTAATCTCTGGGTAACTTCTTAACCCCCACTGCAGATTAGAGCCTAAGAACCACTCTCGGAGGTCTACATCTTCAACTACATAATTGACGTCTTCACAATTTGGAACACACGAACATCCTTCTTCGAGCATTATAAGATTATCTATATGGAAATACAATAAATTTTATTGTTAATACAAGCGAAAATATGATGTACAGGGATATCCATTACAAATGTTACCACCTGTGTCTCTGTTTTTATTAGTTTTGCAAAAAATAGTCTTTGACAAAAGTTGCAAAACTGTATTTGATTGATTGATTCGTTTGTGAGTGTGCCAGTATGGCACTGTAGACTGCGACCATTATTGGGTCTATTGTGGCTCACTTTTAACAACTGTATGTAAACTATAAAATGTCATCGCATATGTTAAATTTAGACATCAAGTTTCTTATTTGAAATTGAACACCCTGTACATGTTTTAAAACATCGAAAGATTTTTTCTTCTTTATTCCAAAAATAAATGATGTCACCTAAACTATTTTTCCTTGGCTAACACATTGCCCTTATGGCAAATAATTTTTTATTTCTCTGGAGAACCGCTAAAGATAAACCCTACATATGAAATATTTTTGGAATCAAAAGAAAATATTCAGAAAGTTGTCGCCTAAATTTGACATATGCGATGCGAATTTTACAGTGGCATTTACTAAAAGGGTTTAGCCTATTTTAGACAGATCCTAAGTTTAAGTGAAATTGTTGGTTTTAAGCATTTTATACCAACTTACTTGAGTTTTGGACATAGTTTGATTTATAACAATAATTTTAATTGTTTTTTTAGTAAAGAATAATCTTAACACAACCTTTTATTGGATTTGACAAGAAAATTTCTATTTAGAAGAAGTTTTTTTTTAACCTAGGGGGGGATCTAAATGGTAAACACTCTCTTGAGCAAATTAAAATTGACGTTATATGTTACTCTTATCAAAACTTACCCTTGTTTACTGATTTTTGCGATTAATACTCACTGTCACAAAACCATTTCGATATGTAATCATAAAATAAGAATTAGTGTAACTTTCTATTTATTTAAAAGGGGTTTTTATCTATCAAAAGTATGAAAAAACTTTACAAACACAAACCCATCGCAATCGCAAACCACAAATAAAAATATTTTGTCATAGTAGGTCATGAAAAAAAATGCGGCTAAGAACAGACCTGAATCCAACTGATGCGTTCACAAAGGAGTCATGTCGGCTCAACAAACTATTCGGTGCTTCAAAGTTGAGACCTTTGAGTGCGATCTTTCAGTGGAAAGCTTTGTTTGATGATTAAGCTTTTAGATAAACTCAATGTTTTAATTTTAGTTCTGTTTGTAAATAAATGAATAGATACAGCTGTTTTGGATTTTTTTCATTGAAGACAGATTTCGTGCATAATCAGTGACCTTCGCTTATGTTTGTTTTGCCTCGTAGTGCTCCTCATAAATATAATCTTTATGCTGAAAAGGGGTTCAAAATATGGCGTTTTTCTGGACAAAATTGAAGGTGTTATATTGATTAATAAACAACTTGGGATACTAAATAAGGTAAATTAATTGTTGTAAAAACGGTTGCTTATAAAGAAACTTATTACAAATTGCCACAAAATAATCTTTTCTGGGGGCTATAAATTTAAACCACACCTCAGATGTGGTCTAAAAAATCATCAACTTTATAACCTCAAACACAGATGATGAAGCTATTATTTGCCAAATTTTTGGCGTATTCACCATTTGCCATTTTGAAACCTGTAAATATGGAATGTTTTGAGAAAAAAGCAGTTTTTCTGTGGTATTTTGCAATAACAATACAAAATCATCAATAACTCGGTATCTTTTCTGTATGGGTAAGTGTTTTTTGAAAATGGGTTTTAAAATTTAGTACACCCCACGGGTGTAAATATTTAGACCTGTGGGGCGTACTATTTTAGATCTTAGTAAATCCCACTGTTATAGTTTACTTAATGCTATGCAACTTTTGTTTAAGACTATTTTTTGTAAAAAAAAAACTAGACGCTCCACTGTGGGACAGGGAAAATTCAATTTTCAGTAAAAACAGGGCATTCATTTTTCTCATTCCAAAAACGTTCAAGTAGGCCATGAAACTTATACAAAAATAATATAATATTAATTTTCCCAACAAAATTATAGAATCAAATAGCAAACGGTTTTATTTTAAAGATTACGAAATAGCCGGTCATCACCCCTGTTCCTCGGTAGCTCAGTTGTTAGAGCACTAGACTGGTATTCTAGATGTTCCGGGTTTAAATCCTGGTCGAGGAAATACTTTGTTCCGATTTATTCCCTAACCCTTTGACGTCTACGCCACAAATATTTTCTGTTAATTTATTAGGCCGCTAAGAGATCTAAAATAAATTTCATCGCATTCTTGATTGTAATTTTTTAGTAGTAGCGGCAAAACACATTGCTACCCTTGGGTTTTAGAGTTTTATATAAAATAAAAAAAAATAGACGCTCCACTGTGTGACAGGGAAAATTCAATTTTCAGTAAAAACAGGGCATTCATTTTTCTCATTCCAAAAACGTTCAAGTAGGCCATGAAACTTATACAAAAACAATATAATATTAATTTGCCCAACAAAATTATAGAATCAAATAGCAAACGGTTTTATTTTAAAGATTACGAAATAGCCGGTCATCACCCCTGTTCCTCGGTAGCTCAGTTGTTAGAGCACTAGACTGGTATTCTAGATGTTCCGGGTTTAAATCCTGGTCGAGGAAATACTTTGTTCCGATTTATTCCCTAACCCTTTGACCTCTACGCCACAAATATTTTCTGTTAATTTATTAGGCCGCTAAGAGATCTAAAATAAATTTCATCGCATTCTTGATTGTAATTTTTTAGTAGTAGCGGCAAAACACATTGCTACCCTTGGTTTTTAGAGTTTTATATAAAATTAAAAAAAAATCGTCAAAGCAAGAAAATTATAAAAAATGTTTCCTTTCCAATTTTTCGTTTTCGAATTCATAATAATATGTAGAATGCACGCGTGGTTTTAACTTTCTAAATATGTGCTTTCTTTTAAAAACTTATGCCATACTGTTCTGTTTGTCAAGAAATTTAGATTTAGAAAATAGAAAAAAATAAAGCAAGTTGTGGAAATTACCAAAGTCTGCTGGGTAAATTCTCGAAACACATTATAAATGAAAGGTAAATCTTACGCATAGCTTCCACAAAATCTTATATAAATATAAAATATTATATAAATAATAAAGTAATTTCAGAACACTTTTTCGTTTGAAAAAAAATAGCGTTTTCTATTCGGAGACAAAATCTTTTTCTTGCTCGCCATCTAGCCAGCTTCGCTTCCCGCTCGGCTGTCTATGTGCTGCCTCGCAGAAAAGTTTTAGTTTGCCTCCTAATAAAATAAACCACAATTTTCAGCTTTCATGGTGATACAAACGTTGGCGTCGCGTCGGCAAATTTAATTATTTTTATTTCAAACGATACTGTTAAAGCTGGTTTACTTTTTGACACATACTATACTATATATAGTACGGGCTTTTAAACTATATAGATTTTCTGGATTTTTTTTGTAATGTTACGACAAAAATTAATTATTTAGTTAGTGCGTGTATAGAATAGAATAGATGTTTATTTGCAGAAAAGTTATCAAAAAATTACAAAGAAGTAAAAACAGGGTATAGACTAAAACTCACCGCAAAATAAACATAAAAGTCACCATTTAAGTACTTATGGTGTAAAAGCAAACAATAAAATATCTCTTTGATATTTAATAAGATATCTCATGAACTATATTTTGCTATAAGTTTTGGTTGATGCTGTTAGACCCTAGAGTTTTTAAGCTTTGTTACCCAACAACAAATATATATATATATATATATATATATATATATATAGTTATACTTATTTGGTTATACTTAAAGTTGAAAAATATCGACTATTTTTCTATCTTTTTAAGAGAATTATCTGGGGCTTAATTCTGCAGCAATATTCTGTCATTCTTCGAAAGCTTTCGAATGCGGAAAGGAATACGAGAAATCAATTTTTCTCATTATTTCTGGAAGCCCTGATCCTGGCCATTACAAATTTTTTAAAATAAAAATGGGTTGAATATTCACAACCGATGAATCCACAAAGATTCTCAAGACTTCACATGCAGTTAAGTCTACTCTCAACGAAAAATCCATTTCTTCCATCCCTTCAATATTACAATGCAGCGAATGTAAAAAATCCCATAAAAATCAGAATAACCTGCAGCAGCATTTTAAAGCAAAGCATAAAGAAACTATTTCAATATCAGAAACACAAATTCAGTGACAAGATATTTCTTCTAACATAAATCATTAAACACTTTAGTAAAAGAAAATTTACAAATTTGGAAACAAAAGAAAAATTTACCATTTGAAGAACTTAGGAATTTTCTCAACTTTAAGAAGATCGTAGGAAAAAAAATCATTTAAGCATAACTACATTACCAAAAAGGTGCTTGCTTTTTTGAAGACTCTTTGGCTTTAAAAGATGAAGACACCTACAAGAAACTTTTTGAGAAACATCCATCACACGAAAATGTCCAAAACTTCCCAGAACCAAATACTAACTTAACAAGTAATTTTAACAAGAAACTGTTCTCGTACGAATAAATTTTTAAAAATATATTTTTTTTAATTCTTTTGATCGACCACGAAATTAACTGGCGCAGTCGTGCGGATCACCAAAAATTCGGGTATTGGACAAAATCGCCACCGAATTTTGGAAAGAACCACCGTAAAATTTTCTTATTCTGAACTTAGTGTTTCTAATATGTCATTATTTATTTATTTATTTATTTATTTATTTATTTATTTATTTATTTATTTATTTATTTATTTATTTATTTATTTATTTATTTATTTATTTATTTATTTATTTATTTATTTATTTATTTATTTATTTATTTATTTATTTATTTATTTATTTATTTATTTATTTATTGATTTATTTATTGATTTATTTATTGATTTATTGATTTATTTATTTATTTATTTATTTATTTATTTATTTATTTATTTATTTATTTATTTATTTATTTATTTATTGATTTATTGATTTATTTATTTATTTATTTATTTATTTATTTATTTATTTATTTATTTATTTATTGATTTATTGATTTATTGATTTATTGATTTATTGATTTATTTATTTATTGATTTATTGATTTATTGATTTATTGATTTATTGATTTATTGATTTATTGATTTATTGATTTATTGATTTATTGATTTATTGATTTATTGATTTATTGATTTATTGATTTATTGATTTATTGATTTATTGATTTATTGATTTATTGATTTATTGATTTATTTATTTATTTATTTATTTATTTATTTATTTATTTATTTATTTATTTATTTATTTATTTATTTATTTATTTATTTATTTATTTATTTATTTATTTATTTATTTATTTATTTATTTATTTATTTATTTATTTATTTATTTATTTATTTATTTATTTATTTATTTATTTATTTATTTATTTATTTATTTATTTATTTATTTATTTATTTATTTATTTATTTATTTATTTATTTATTTATTTATTTATTTATTTATTTATTTATTTATTTATTTATTTATTTATTTATTTATTTATTTATTTATTTATTTATTTATTTATTTATTTATTTATTTATTTATTTATTTATTTATTTATTTATTTATTTATTTATTTATTTATTTATTTATTTATTTATTTATTTATTTATTTATTTATTTATTTATTTATTTATTTATTTATTTATTTATTTATTTATTTATTTATTTATTTATTTATTTATTTATTTATTTATTTATTTATTTATTTATTTATTTATTTATTTATTTATTTATTTATTTATTTATTTATTTATTTATTTATTTATTTATTTATTTATTTATTTATTTATTTATTTATTTATTTATTTAT